>CM066316.1:94072974-95430865 GCA_033807775.1 Saussurea involucrata
AAAGTGAAGAAAAATGACGACTCAAGTGACGACGAAAAAGCCAAACCAAAGAGAGGTTATTGTTACTCATGTGGTGATAACGACCACTATGCCAACGAATGTCCTAAAAAGAACAAATTTCAAAATAAAAAGGATAAAGCCTTCGTTGGAGGCTCGTGGAGTGGAAGCGAAGAAGAAGACGAATATCAAGCTATTTGTCTTATGGTCGAAAGCGACGACGAGGTAAAATCTTGTTACTCAGATTACGCTAGTGATTATGAAAATGAAGATGAAAATAATCTTGACGAATTATATGAATCATTCCATGACATGGCCGCTCTTGCAAATAGGTATCAAGATGAAATCTCAAAATTAAAAGAAACCGTATCTGCATGTGAAAAGAAAATTAATGGCGGTAAACAAAAATCTGCAAATGATATGGATATAATTGCTAAATTAGAAACTAAATTAGGTGAAAAGGATTTTTGTAAATCTTGTGATATTCTAAATAAAAAAATTGCATGTTTAAATAAAAAGACACATGAAGATATTATATGTACAAAATGTGATATTCTTAAAAATGAAAATGCATGTTTAAAAGCTAAATGCGATTCATATGAAAAGGACAATCTATTAGCTAAAGCATTTCAAAGTAGTAATGAAAAAGTTCTTAACATGCTAAATATGTCTAACCGTATAAAATGTAGAAAATGTATTGGTTCCGATGCTTGCAAAGAAAAATGTTCTTGTATGCCAATTAAAAGATATTTTGAATCACCTAAAGTAAATACAAGAAATCGATATGTGCAAAAACCTCCGTATGTACCTAAAATAAATAATGTAAAATATATACCGAGAAAACCGTATGCTCGCATGTACCATGATAAATATTCTAGACCGAAAAATAATGCGAATATAAATGCTTCTTTTTATGTGTATGATAAATACAATCGCAAAATTAAAATGGTAAATAAATGGATTCCAAAAGGAATGTTTAATAATGATAATCCCGGTGGTATGCGTTTATGGTTTTAAATATGTTACATATATATGCAGTTCTTTTTAATTCTATATATAATATATTTTCTTATATGTATTATATATAAATAATATACTTTTGTATGTACTTTTTGTTTATATATACATACATACGTACTACATATATATATATTTGTTTTGTTTAAATTTTTTATTGTTTATATATTAGGTTTGACTTTCTATTTACTTATATATATATACCTCATATATACGTATATCATACATATATTTATATATATTCTATTCAATTCTTTTGTCTTACTTATATATATAAAAGACTCTAAGTCCTTTATATATTTTTGTTGTTGTCACCTTGAAACTAATTAAGAAGGACCCACGAGAAATGGGGACCATAAAAGTTACATCCTTATTATTGTAGATAAACCTTGATATGGACTGGATTCTCGATAGTGGTTGCACACGTCACATGACCGGAAATAGCAATCTCTTTTCATCATATGAGTCATGTGATGGTGGACAGGTAATTTTTGGAGGAAATTCCAAAGGAAAGATAATTGGAAGAGGTACAGTTTCTTGCAATAATGTTAAATTTCTTGATGTTAATCATGTTGATAATTTAAAATTTAACTTGCTAAGTGTTCGTCAACTTTGTAAAAATGGTATAATCGTTATCTTCGAAGAAGATTCTTGTAAAATCTTGAAAAATGGCAAAGTTCTTTTAACGGGTCTTGTAAAAGGAAATTTATACATTTGTAAAACTCTTGTAAATAAAAATGTTTGTTTATCGTCCCTTTATGATAATTCTACTTTATGGCATAAAATCTTAGATTAATTCAAAACTTAAAAAATAAGGAGCTTGTGAGTGACCTTCCAAAATTAAAGTTTGATAATCATTTTTGTGATGCTTGTCGTGTCGGCAAACAACATCACGTTTCTCATAAATCAAAAAATATGATTTCGACTAAAAGAGTTTTAGAACTTCTACATATGGATCTTTTTGGCCCTATGGCGATTCAAAGTTTTGGAGGAAATTTTTACACTTTGGTTATTGTGGATGATTATTCCCGTTATACTTGGACTTTATTTTTGAGACATAAAAATGAGGCTTTTGAAAAGTTTAAAATTTTGGGAAAACGAATTCAAAACCAACAAGGTTGTACGATTGTTTCCATACGTACGGACCATGGACGTGAATTCGATAATGATGTCCAATTTGGTGCCTTTTGTGATAAACATGGTATAACTCATAATTTTTCGGCTCCTCGAACACCTCAATCTAACGGGGTTGTTGAAAGGAAAAATAGAACGTTACAAGAAATGAGTAGAACCATGTTAAACGAACATCAAGTTCCCCAAAAGTTTTGGTGTGATGCCGTTGCTACCGCGACCTATGTGCTTAACCGTGTCCTAATTAGAAGTATCCTAAATAAGACACCCTATGAGCTTTACCGTGGTAGAAAACCTTCCTTAGCCCACCTAAAAGTTTTTGGATGTAAATGTTTCATTTTAAACACCAAGTCCTATCTAACCAAATTCGATGCCAAAGCCTATGAGGGAGTGTTCCTAGGTTATTCTTGGAATAGCAAAGCCTATAGAATCCTAAATAAGGAGACCATGGTTGTAGAAGAATCCCTAAATGTTAGCTTTGACGAGAGTCCTCCCAAACCGAGTGCACCCTTAGCAAATGACAATATCCGTGAGGGAGAAGTCTTAGCCCAACAACTTAGTACCTTGGATTTAGGTACCCAACCTTCCACAAATAATATTGAATCTAGTGATGCCCCTCCGTGTTTTATTCCGCAAGGTGTAGATGATCCTAACCTTAGAACCGCTCGAGGCCATCCCGTAGATCAAATTATAGGTGACCTAAACCAAAGGACAACTAGATCACAAATCCATACCCATTGTGCTTTCCATGCCTTTATCTCAACCATAGAACCTAAAACCATAGATGAAGCTTTAGGAGATGAGGATTGGATAATGGCCATGCAAGAAGAGTTAAACCAATTTTCTAGAAATGATGTGTGGGACTTAGTTCCTTGCCCTAGTAGTCAAACCATTATTGGCACAAGATGGGTCTTCCGTAACAAGGTAGACGAGAACGGTGGAGTCACACGAAACAAGGCACGTTTAGTTGCCAAGGGGTACAATCAACAAGAAGGTATAGATTATGATGAAACCTTTGCACCGGTTGCAAGGTTGGAGTCTATTCGAATGCTTCTCGCTTTTGCAAATGCTAAAGATTTTAAATTATTTCAAATGGATGTTAAAAGTGCTTTCTTAAATGGTATTATAAATGAGGAGGTATACGTTTCTCAACCTCCCGGTTTTGAAAATTTTGAAAATCCGACACATGTTTATAAATTGAAAAAGGCGCTTTATGGTTTAAAGCAAGCTCCGCGTGCGTGGTATGATAGATTAAAAACCTTTTTAATTGTAAGTGGTTATATTATGGGTAAAATAGATAATACTTTATTTGTGAAATATGATCAAAATGATATTGTAGTTGTGCAAGTATATGTTGATGATATTATTTTTGGTTCCACTAATGAAAAACTGTGTAATGAATTTTCTGCGAAAATGACAAGCGAGTTTGAAATGAGCATGATGGGAGAGTTAAAATACTTCTTAGGATTGCAAATCAAACAATGTGAAACTGGTATTTTTATTAGTCAATCTAAATATTGTAAAGATATGTTGAAAAAGTTTAACTTTGAAAATGTCAAACCCGTTGAAACTCCAATGACCACAAACTTACAATTATCTCGTGACGAGGAGGGAAACGATTTTAATGAAAAGATTTATCGTGGTATGATTGGTAGTTTATTATATTTAACTGCTAGTAGACCTGATATTATGTTTAGTGTATGTTTATGTGCTCGTTTTCAATCTTCACCTAAACAAACTCACTATGAAGCTGTCAAGCGTATTTTTCGATATTTACGAGGTACTACTAATCTTGGCTTATGGTATGCAAAGAAACCCGAGTTAGAAGTAACGTGTTTCACCGATTCCGATCTTGGTAGATCTATTGTTGACCGAAAAAGTACGAGTGGAGTATGTGCCTTTATAGGTCTCTCACTTGTGTCTTGGTTCTCTAAGAAACAACAATCCGTAGCTTTGTCTACCACCGAAGCGGAATATGTAGCCGCCGCAAGAGCATGTGCTCAAGTTCTTTGGATGAAACACACACTTACCGATTTTGAGGTACACCTAACCAAAATTCCAATTATGTGTGATAACTCAAGTGCCATTAACTTAAGCAAAAATCCCGTGTTACATTCTCGTACCAAACATATTGAATTGAGACATCACTTTTTACGAGATAATGTTCAAAAGGGCCAAATCGTGCTTGAAAAGGTTGATTCGGAAGATAATTTGGCCGATATTTTTACTAAAGCTCTTAACAAAAAGGCTTTCTTTAAATTAAGACTTGGTTTAGGCATGCTTGAGTATAACCCTTGAGAAAATGCTAACTCTCAAATACTTCATATTTTGAGGGGGAGCATCTTTCAAGGGGGAGCATAGCGTCTTTCCTAACCCTTTTTGCTTTGACAAAAGGGGGAGAGAAACCGAGTATGCTCTCCTGTTTAGCGTTGTGTTTGTCATCATCAAAAAGGGGGAGATTGTTGGTGCAAGTGTACCCAGCTTTTAATATTGTGATAAATTTTTGGTACACATAAAATCACATCTCCATATTTATTTTGATGATTACAAAACACACCGCATTCTTTGTTTTCTAATATTTTATCCAAGTGTACAGTTCTTGAAGAACACGAAGATTTTATCTGAAGGGTTCAAGACGGTAGTTTTACGTCGTCATTATTGTGTATATTTAATAATGATAAACACCCTAAAATAATATACTACTTGGATATTTCTAAAACCCAATACTGATTTTAATTAAAGGTATTAAGTTTTATTAATATATTATGAAAGTTTTTGGAAGCTAGGTTCAACTCTCAAGGTCAACCATCCTTCTCATCTCATTAGCTGTACAACAACTCAAAAGTGAAGATGTAGGCTTTGTTGTGGCTCCCTGATTGGTTGATACTTCAAAGTGTTTGCAAAATTTCTCCTATAAATACATACAGGGGACGAGAGCCTTAAATACACCAAAATTCTCATTTCAGCATTTGATATTACTCTGCTGAAATCTTTCTTCCTCTCATCACTTATTAATTTTTATAAAACATTTTTTTGAGTAAGAAACCTTGAGTTAAATAAGCAGATTAAAATCTCTCGATTAGTTGAATCAGCAACACAACTCAAGTGATCAAACTCTCTAAAAATATCCAAGTGATAAATATTATACAAGAGTGATTACCATATTAAAATTATACACCTCTTGTAAGTGTTTGAATAACGGGTGTGTGATCCATTATATCTCATAAGCAAAAGCTAGAGAATCAGTTACGTTTCTTTTGTACTTGGTTTGTATTCTACCGTAAAGAATACTTATATTGGATTGTGTCGGGAAGTGTCTCGGCTGGTGGTTTACCCGGTTGGTAAATCACTAAATCTTGGTGTCGGTATCATTTATCTCTTTCCTTTATTTCTTTATATTTCCGCTGTGCATTTAATTATATCTGTTTATATAATTGTTGTATATTTATTTATACTTATACTCTGCTTTTATTTATACTGTATTTATTTATAAAAAGATTTTTGAAAGTAAAAGTTCTTAAATACAACCTTACCCCCCCTAGGTTGTCCAACAGATTCTATTATATTTCATTTAGTGTAGGGGCAAACTAGTAATTAACATTATCATGGCTTATTTGTCAACTTGGAAAACAATAGTTATATGTAGTTATATACACAAGCTAAGATTAGCAAAATGCCAAGTTCAGTCCCTATACTAGATGAAATATAAAATAGCATCTCCAACAACTTCCTTATAATTTCTTCAAAATGGAGAACTAAAAGCCAAAATCCCTAAAAAATTACATTCATCTCCAACAATTTTCTCATTTTGGAGAATCCAACATTAATTAAAATATTAGAATATTCCATTCATCTATTAAAATATTATTTCTCTCTCTACATATTTATTTTCAAAGTTTCCTATTGGTCCACTCACTTGGTAATCATTTTTGGAGTGATCTCCATATTTGGAGAAAAAAACCTTCTCTCTCCAACTTTCTCCATAAAGACACTCGGCTTCTCAATTTTCTTACAGAAACATGATTTTACGACCATCCAATAATACATACATGCCTACCTTTCGACTCTCTAACCCATCACTGCCATGGGCGGATCCGCAACATGATTAGGGGGTCGGTCAACCGCCCCCACTCTAAACCTTTAAAAAAATTATCCTAATTTTTTTTAACTAAAAGTTACTGTTCCCGCCCCTGGCATAGAAACTTTTTCTAAAGTTCTGCCCCCATCACCAAAAATCCTAAATCCACCACTATCCCGTACCTTTTCACCACCAGGTGGATGTAGTATGTAAAAGGTCGGGGTGGCCTCTATTAACAGAAATTAGTTTTACCTACGTTAAAGACAATTTATTTTTAACTTTCTATTGTAGTTCCATCGGTATTTTTCCCCTTGTGCCCCCACCAACCAAAAAAAGCAAAGAAAGTACCTCGAACTCAACCAAAAAAACCGAAAAAGTCCCTTGAAATCAACAAAAAAACTTTCAAATTCACTCGAAACCTTGGAATTAGGCTAAAATCACAACGGGCGACTTTGCAGGCCTTTAATCAACCTTAAAGGTGCGAGGTGCCCCCGATAGGCAAAAATCTTAGATCTGACCAATAACCATCGGTCCTTACACACGAAGCTGGAAAACATAGTTCACATGTGAAACCGAAGATATCGTTGATGCAACGAGTATTAATTCTTCATGTGAAACTGATGTTCAAGTATGCAAAAAGGGATCATGAAAACAGATGCATGAATGCAGTACGTTAGTCTATGTTTTCATAGCGTAAAAGCAGCTAAAGAAACGAAAACACACTCTTGAAACCGAGAAACGGATCTGTTTCACCTGCTGCTGTTGCCAATGAACTGCTTAGCTTGTTTCCTTTATGAACTTGATCATTTGACTTTGCACCTGCAGATAAGTCAAAGTCAAAGTCAAAGCCAAAGTTAGGATTGGATGTTTTGGTAGTTAAGCTCTTGATATCATCGAGTCGAGGGAAGCATTTGGCTTTCTTTCTTATATGTTCGAATATTGTGTCTCCGGTTAGCATGTTGGGTGGAGTGCTGTTGTTTCCGTCTGGTGGCTCGCTTGATTCTTCGCATGGATTAGTGGAACTTTCTAGAAGTTCGTCGAGTGCAAGCTGGCGGTCGTGGGTACGCTTTCTGATGAGGCTTAATGTCTCCAGGGATGGCGGGTATTCGGTTGTTGGTGTGGCTACAAAGAAAGGTAAGCTCTTGGCCTTTTCACGTATGTGATCGAAAACGGTTATCTCGGTAATGATTTTGCAATCATCGTCGTCGTTCTCAACAGCACGCTCACCTGCATGTTTCAAGATATATATGTAGCATTCTTGGTTGGACAAAAAATTATATGGTTTTCTTAGGTTTTTTAGACATGTTTGGAAAACTATAAGTTGGCTTATATTTTGGGCTTATTGAAAAAGCTCTGTTTGGTTAGCCGATAAGCTAGCTTTTTGAGACCCTAGCTATTTTATATTGTCATGTATCTTTTTTTGGAAATATATAATATTTATATACGACAGATACTCACACACATTCCTCAAATTTAATGGGTTTTGAACCCTTGACCTCTTGGGAGGCTGGGATTTACTGATAACCAGGGACCAGGGTACCGTTGGGCCAACGAACATTTGGTTTATGATCTAGCTTATCAGCTAGTTTTTAGCAAATATAACTAGCTTATTGGTTAGTTTATTAGTCAACATCCAGCTTATCGGCTAGTTTGCCATACAAAGCCTTAATAACAGCTATACATACAGATTTAGGGGTCGTTTACTGAACGCCTTACCGGGTTACTTACCTTACAGCTGAGCATGGCAAGAACCGAGAATCTTACTCGGTAAGAGGCATGTCAACAACCTAGGTTCTTACCCGGTTAGTGCTTACCGGGTAAGAGACACTTACAAATAGTTTATTTTGATGGTTGAGAATGTTACCCGATAAGATAAGAGAGGGTGGTGACTCTTGCTAGTAAGCACTTACTAGGTAAGCATTTGGTAAACAACCTAATATTTAGGGGCCGTTTACTAAACACTTACCTTGGTAAGTGCTTACTAGTTCAATTACCTTACCGGGTGAACATAATAAGGACCGAAAATCTTACCCAGTAAGAGGAAGGCAAGGATCAAGAGTCTTACCCGGTAAGTGAGGGTGAAGACTCTTACCCGGTAAGCACTTACCGAGTTATAAACGCTTACCATCAATCTATTTTTGATGGTGGGAATGTTACACCATAAGGTAAATGAGAATGGTGACTCTTGTCAGTAAGCACTTACCGGGTAAGCGGCCCTTTAGAAAGCATGCAAGCCTCAAAAGTCAGTGTCTTCTTTTTTAGATTGTGGAGAGTATTGTAAAGGCTTAAACTTTACCTTCATCTGAATCTTCATCCAAGAGTTTGAAACTGGGCCTGATCACCAAATTAAAGGCAAAATTAATCAAAAAACATAAATGCTAATAAAGTATTATAAGAGCTATAGATGGGAATGGTGGTTTTTGACGGTTAAGAGCATACATGGAAGCTTCTTCTTTTTTGGATTTTAACGACTTCTGAGGCTTGCAAGCTGGGACTCGAGGTGGATGATCATTGTCGATTATGTATACACTGGTTGGCTGAGGCAAGGAGAATTTCTTCATTCCATGATCATGATAGATATGGGAGTTAATATCCTTCATTAGTATAACCTTCTGGTGTATGTCGATACCAACTGCATGAACATCAACCACCAAAATGAGCGAAAATTCAAACGGACTTTGGCTTAGCGGTATCTGGCAACCCAACCTTCCTAGAGGTCAAGGGTTCCAAGCTCATCAAAGGCAGGGACTGGGGAGTGTGTGTTTCATTTGCATTATATATGTATATATATATATATATATATATATATATATATATATATGCGGAGGATCGTGTGAGAAGAAGAGTTAAAGTGAGAAGGTAAGAAGGGATCTGGACCCTTGATGGCTTTTAATCTCAAACCCATCTATGAATCACGCTTACGGGGATTGATCCGGTGCATCTCATCTAAGTGCATCTTATCCTAATGTGCATCCAAGGGTGGAGAGCCCTTCTCACCATAACTTTCATTTTCACCGGAATCCAACCCTATATATATATAGAGAGAGAGAGAGAGGTGGGTTCAAACGAGGACGCTAACTATTTACGAGAAGCACGAGAACGGCCGCCCATGTACAAAATCACATGTGATTCACAGTACAAAATCACATGTGATCCGCGCGGCAAACCGCGGGCCAAACCGCGCGGGTCCAGAATTTTAATCACATATGATTTTGTATGTGAATCACATGTGATTTTGTACATGGGCGGCCGTCCTCGTGCTTCTCGTAAATAGTTAGCGTTCTCGTTTGAACCTTTCTCTCTCTCTCTCTATATATATATATATATATGAGAATAATCAAATGAGAACCACAAAAGGGTTGAGAACCGTGAGAAACGGGTATTCATGTGTTGCTTCACATTGTGAAACAATAGGTGTGAAAAATGTAGTGTTGTTTCACAATGTGATTATTTTTAATGTGTATTTTGTGTTTCACATTGTGAAACAACACTGTACTTTCACCGTCAATGTTTCACAATGTGAAATAGCACATGATTAGTGGTTCTGACGGTTCTCAACCTTTTCGTGGTCATGACCCTATATATATTATATACTTACAAAAAAGAACGAAAATACATCAAGTCACAATGAAGGAATTAGAAAAAATGAATCAGAACATGGAACTTCACTGAATTCTTCGAAAATCAGATCTGCCTTAACAGTCAGCTTTCCTTGTAGAGGGCTTGTAACTAGTATTGTTGCACTATATGGGCTGCACTCAGATAACCAACAAACATATTTATAAAATAAAAAGATGAAAAATAATAATTGTTAACAAATAAGTTTAAAATGGCCCAGATAATGCTTAAATCAACGATTCTTGTACGTACTTCTTGCAGTTGAGTCATCTTACACTATGCTTAGTTTTGGGCCCGTTTGTTAGCAGCTTAATGAGCTTAATGGGATTCACAGCTTATTCGGTCAGCTATACATGACTGCTTGGCAGTAGCTTAATGATAAAGAAAGTGGCTTATTCAGTAAGCTTTTAGGATGTAGCTTTACGCAGAAAGCAGTTTTCTCCAAACCTGTCCCTCTCAATTAAAAAACAAGCTCCTTTCATCCATGAAAAAACCCTCCCAAACAAAAACCTTCTCAATCTATACAGATAGATTAATCCACAAAGACAACTAACTCCATACAGTACTTAAAAGGAAAACAAACCAAACAGGGTGGAATCTAAGAGGTTCGATCTAGGTAAACACTCACTGAAAATGGTTGGTTATTTACCAAGTGTTTTGCAGGAACTGCTTACTAATAAAATACCTTTATCATCTTGTGTTGACCCTGTAAGTGAAATAATAATGTAGACTGGATAGGTGCTCGGTCAACACGATCAGTCAGACCAATCTAAAGGTAAATTAAGGGGCCACTTACTAAACGCTTACCCGGTAAGTGCTTACAGGCTCACTTTACCTTATCGAATGACATGACAAGGATTAATTCATACCCGGTAAGAGCGATGACAAAGACCGAAAGTCTTACCCGGTAAGTGAAAGTGACGACTCTTACCGGGTAAGTGGTTACCAGATAAAAATGTGGGTAAGCGTTATGTGATGCCGATTGAGTCAGCGTGTTGACCAAATCAGCACCGGGGACTCGATATCTTACTTGGTGATAAAACCTGTTCATACCTTGTAAATTCTTCCACTCTGCATAAACCAATTGTGGAATAATGTCAAGTGACTATTGCAATTATACATTATCATATAGCAATTGTGGTTCAATTCCCACTTGATACTTGAAGCAAATAAGCCGATATTACCTTATTTTCTCATGGAAAACTATCGTGTTATCTTCTTCTGTACCAACAACCTGTGAAGAAAATGGAAGTCCTGTAAAGAACCAGAATTTGTTTTTCCATGTTTGGCACGACAACTAGACCGGGACAGGATAGGGCTGAGTGCAGAGAGGGACCCAAAGAAGAGCCAGCGGTGGCACGTGCCACCATATTATCTCTCCGCCGAAAGGTTAAAAAAATTACATTTATGAAAGGTGCAACTGTATCGTTTTAGAAGGTGCCACCGTATGATATTCAGAAGTTCAAGAAGGTGCAACCGTACCTCTTAATCAACCAAAAAACAAAAACAAAAACAAAAAAACTCTTAAAATCAACCAAACAAAACTCTTGAAATCAACCAAAAAAAACCCGAAAAAGTCTCTCGAAATCGATAAAAAGAAAACTTAAAAATCCCTCGAAATCAAGCAAAAAGCTTTAAAAATCCCTCGAAACGGGGGAATTAGGCAAAAACACATCGACCGATATTGATCATTGGTAACACATACATAAAACCCGTGCTTTTTGTATTATTTTTTGTCTATATTATACGGTGCCACCGTATGAAAAAAAAAATTGTCCGTCCCTGGCTGAGTGGGACAAAAATGCAGTTTTATTGCCCCACCATAATAGGTGGAACAAAAATCAGGGAGATGAGACAAGATAGGTAAATTACTAAACTACTCATGTCAAATTAAAACCTTCCACAATTCTTTCACCAGCCTACCACACTCTCGCCAGTCCTGTCCGCATACCACACGCAGGTTGGGTTTCGGTGAGAAGTTGAGGTTAACGTGAGAAGCGTGAGAAGTGGTTATCAACGGTTGGATGAGAAATGGACGCACATTAGGATCAGATGCACCAGATCAAATCCCTTCCAAGCTGCAATTCATGGGAGGGCATTTGATTAAAAGTGATCAACGGTTCAGATCCACTTCTCACGCTTCTCACGGTAACCTCAACTTCTCACATGATCCTTCACCTACCAAACGCACCCTAAACTTACTGTTTAACAAGTATTATATTGTAAAAATATGTTCTTGACCGCGTACCATATCCGCATAATGTCGTTTAGTTGCTTGTGGTGATTGTGACAGTCTCGTTAATGTCATAACCAGCTTGGACTTTCCATAATTTGGGCATGAAATCTCCTCAACCTTCATATCAACTTTTGGGGGAAGTGAAAGCAATGATTCCTTAATGTGGTTGCCGAATGGGAACTTTCGACCGGTAACCATTTCTATTTTTCTTGGGTCTGCTTCAGAAAGGGTATCAAATGACTTTACTCCCATAGATTGTAAGGCCTGAACATAAACAATAGGTGGTGGGTTAAGAGTGTCATTTTTAATTATACACATAGGGTTGGGTTCCAGTGAGAAGTTGAGGTTAACGTGAGAAGTGGTTATCAACCGTTGGATGAGAAATGGACGCACATTAGGATGAGATGCATCGAGATGCACCGGAGCAATTCCCTTCTAAGCCGCAATTCATGGGAGGGCATTTGACTAAAAGTGATCAACGGTTCAGATCCACTTCTCACGCTTCTCACGTTAACCTCGACTTCTCACACGATCCTTCGCCTGTACACATATAAGAATTTAATTTTGGTGTAAAGATTTTGAGAATTTTAGAAAGAATAAAACCTTTGCAGTCACCATACCGATGCCAGGCAATTGTTTCAGCAGATACGGACTGTCTTCCCAAAGTTTTTGATGTAAAGATTTCGCTAGAAGGATTGAGTTCAAAGCTCCCTTATAATTCTTTTTATATATAAAATACTCTTTCATGCATTTCGCAATTCGACACCCATTTGAACAAACAGAGTTCATGTCCTGTAGATGGCTAAATGTTAGATAAAGCCCTGACAAAAAGAACTTTGGCAGATTCAGATGAGAACCATATATATTTTTGAGAACCAATATATGCATAGTAGAAGAATCATGTGAGAATAGGAGTTAAGGTGAGAAGTGTAAGAAAGGATTTGGACCCTTGATCACTTTTGATTAGTGTTGATAGAATGGTTCAGATTAAGGCCCAAAATAACCCATGACTTATCTTATAAGGGTATTTTCAGTTGAGCTTCAATTAGAATTGATCCAAGGGTGGAGATCCCTTCTTACCCTTCTCACGATAACCGCTATTCTTACCCGAAACCAACTCTATATGCATATCTATATATATATATATATGTGTGTGTGTAGGGTTGTGTTCTGGTGAGAATGGTGAGAAGAGTAAGAAGAGATCTCCACTCTTGGATGCACATTAGGATGAGGTGCACCGAGATGCACCGGATCAATCCCCATATCAAGTGCGCTTCTAATCCCCATATAAAGTGGGATCCTGACCTGGGTAAGAGACAAATCATGGGCTAAAGGATCTCCAGTCAAGCAATCATTTGCCAAAATAAACAGCTTCTCTTCTCTAGTTTGTATGCGCCTGTTCTTCTTCCCTTTGTCTCCAAGGATGTGAAAACGAAGCCTACCATCTTTATCGGTATTTATGTCATTTAGAAGCTTCTTCTCATTCCGCCTCAGTTGTATCCCTTCATTCCAATTTCCAGGTAATTAAGTCAATTCCATGATACTATTTTCTGTTAGAGTCAACATTGGCTAGACTTGGACTATTTCTCATCTATATATGTGGGAACCTTCCTTCTCTCTCCTCAAGGGTTCTTTTAGAGAGTAATTTGAGGTTCCACATATTCTCACATGGTATCAGAGCCGAAGTCTACCACTCTTAGGACTCAACACTAGGGGACAATTTGTGCCCTTCTAGCTTCCTTTGGAGGGGGCGTGTTAGAGTTCCACATTTGCTAGACTTTGGGCCTGTTTGTTAGCAGCTTAATGAGACTAACAACTTATTTGGTAAGCTATACATGATTGTTTTGTAGTGACTTCATATAGGGAGTGGCTTATTCACTAAGCTTCTAGGGGGAGCTTTATGCAAAAAGCCAAGTTTTTTCCAAACCTACCACTCCCAATTAAAAAAAACATGCTCTTCCATTTATAAAAAAATCTCTCCCAAAAAATAACCTTTCCAATCTATATAGACAGGTTAATCCACACAGACAACTTTATCCATACAGGACTTAATGGAAAACCAACCAAACAACCCCTTTGACCATTATGTTGGAACCTCCTTTCTCTCCTCAAGGCCTCTTTTGGAGAGTAATACGGGGTTCCACATATTCTCACATTTTCATTAGATACAAGCTTATAAGCAAATACATACAGGAAATTTCCTCTGCACGGCAAACAATATGAAGTGCATCTTCTATGCTGCAATTTGTAGGAGCTTTCATAATGTGTTTCATGGTGTCGAATTTCAAATAATACTTTGTCATCAACCTTCCAGGTTCTGTGTACAAGAATGTGGATATTTGTTCAAGCAGAGAGATATCTGAATATATATACATATAGAGAGACAGAGGGGGGGGGGGGGGGGTCAGCGAACCCACCCCCCCCCCCCCCCCCCCAAAAATGAAAAACAGAAGAACACCCTGGTAACTGAAGTGTTTTTTGGGTTTTATGCAGATGTGCATGTTACTCATGTTATGTTATGCACATGTGCATACCATCCAGATGAACGTTTACAAGGTGTTCCTCGGTTTTTCATTTTTTTGCGGTTTTCCCTAAACCTGGCCCTATATATATACACACACATGGAAATTGTATAGTTATAATGAGCTTATAGCTTAAAGATACCAAGAGGCTTCATAATAAAACCATCTTCATCAGTCCAGATCATTTGGTAATGTGCTAACTCATTAACTTTCTGTACACAGACCTCTGCATTACATAAATGAATCAGAAACTGAGATGCAGAGAAAGTAAAGCTGGTTTTCGTATTGCAATACCTTGTATGTGTTTCTCTATATGGGTACTAGATAATCCTTTCTTTACTGCATAATTTTGAGGATTCTAACATCAAATGGCAAGGTTCAGCAATGTATCGTTAACAAGAAATAACTAAATAGTTTCTTGGTACATTACATAAACAACCTTTTTCATTCTCACATACAAATATGAGCATTTCATCCATTCTATTGCCCTTGTTATATCTGGGACAGTTAACTGAACTACCTCTGCAGCTAGATGCTCAGTAACACAGGAAAGTAATCTGAACAGAAAATGGAACATATCAACAATTTGTTGGCTGGCATGCATCAAGCCATAAAATTTTCAGAGACTATAAAACGCTTGAAAATGAGTTAAAAGATAAGGCACACTTACTGAGATTCAACCAGTTCGCATCCACCTAGTAGGTTCTCATATAAATGAACCTAAGATCATGTGTATCAAAATAAGTGGAGTAGATCACCATTTGATAATCTTCATTGTTTGATCCTCGGATTCTACCAATTCACTTCCATCTAGTAGGTTCTCTCTCTAAATATGCACCCTTCTTTCTCTGTATATATATAGGGTGGTTCAAATGAGAACCGTAAATATTTTCAGAACCTTGGAACCAACTATTCATGTTTTATTCATGAGGAATGTCGTGGTAGATATTCATTACGAAAATTATTTATGATGAAAATGCATGGCATTTTGATGAATAATATTTGTGATTATTCATCATGAATAAACACATGAAATAGTTGGTTGTCAGGTTCTCAAAATATTTATGGTTCTCATTGGAACTTCCCCCATGTGTGTGTAGAGAGAGTACATATATACATATATACATATATATATATATATATAGAGAGAGAGAGATGAGGGTACAGTTTCTCTTCTTGTCATGATTATGACCATTCCAGTATCATCAAATGGTGGGCGACCTGCCCTCCCACACATCTGCACAACCAAAAAGAGCAGATTATGCTCTCATAGGGAAAGATATCTATAGGTCATTAACTCTAATGATGTGAGGATAGATGCTACAAGAAAAATGTAAAAATGAACAGATGTATCTTAATTACCTACCATATGTAGAAATGTTATTCTGGTGCACACTTCCACAATTATAAACCAAAAACAAGTGCACAGATAAGTGTCAAACCTGCAGTATCATTGATCTATCATATTCCATGTAAATCCCTTTCTCCTTGTTGCTGAAGAAAAGGAAAGATAACAAGTATGGAAAGAGTCAGGTCACTGGAACATAGCCTAAAGATCTTAAGAAATGTAGAGTTGGACTTACAAGTGCTGTGTTGATTTGATTATAACTGTATGTGCTGGAAGGTTAATTCCATGGGCAAGGGTGTTTGTGGTGCATAGAACTTGAAGATCACCATTGAGAAAGAGGCCTTCAATCAGATTACGATCCTTTGGGGAAAGTCCACCGTTGTGATAACCAACTGAGCAATGAGAAGGATGAAGGAAAGATCAGTCAGAATGAACATTGTGAACTTTATGCAATCCCTTTGCAAGGTTGGGTTCCGGTGAGAAGTGGTTATCAACCGTTGGATGAGAAATGGACGCACATTAGGATGAGATGCACCGAGATGCACCTGATCAATTCCCTTCTAAGGCGCACTCATGGGAGGGCATTTGATTAAAAGTGATCAACGGTTCAAATCCACTTCTCACGTTAACCTCAACTTCTCACACGATCCATCGCCTCCCTTTGTATTCACTTGCAATTATTATTTGTGTTTCAAAAAACTTATTATTTCACCACTTGTAGAATTATGAATACTTGCCACCATAAAGGATGTAAGATTGCATCTGTTTGTCACCACATGAGAGTGAAGCTTCCTTCAACCTTTCCTGCTGGTCCCTGCTTTTGATAAAGGGGTTTGAATAACCATGGGTCATTACAATCTGGGCCAGCCGTTGTGCTGCTTCTTGTGCCCCCTTTCGAGTAGAGCAAAATACTAGTGCAGACTTTCCACTAGAATATTGCATAAGAAGATCTGCATTTCAGTTTTTAGGAATTAAGAGATTTCATTGTGTTCATTATAGAGGTCTTCTCACCAAAAAAGAGTTATGGACATAAGATTCTTAGAGGTCGATGCTCACCAAATATGTAGTTTTGAAGCCGCTGAATCATATAATAAAGAAAAATGAAAAGGGTCAGTGAATTGTCAGCATTAAAGTTATTTATAGTAAGAAAGATAAAGTGATCTTTGAGGGAAAGGTTGAATATTTAAACCTTAACAAGGAAACCTTAAAATAAAAGAGCACGATGCACTTACCTTCTCAAAAAGAAAGTCATTTTTGGCTGGAGCATAGCCTGCAAGCAAAAACTTCAACATTAAGCAAATGCCAAAACAAAAAGACAGCTATGAGCTATATGAACTTTAGTGTGACTTAATAGTCGTATTTTGATTTGTACTTCTATGAGCTTTTAATTGAATTTAAGGCACTTAATGAAACAATCAGAAAGAATATATTATGATGATGGGGATTACCGAAAACTTTGGTAGTCAACTTTACAGGCCTCATTTCCTCACCAAACCTATACAAATGGTAAATGCCATTTCATTAGCCAGAGATTGACACCCATCCACTGCTTGCTATAAGATAGTACCTTTTAACTCCTTGGATAGGAACCATAAGCCATTCAGCTGCAAGAGCCAAACATGGTCAATGATTATCTAATGGCCTCAATTACCAAAAGATTACAACAAAGTGTGACTAATATAGAATCACAATAGAACAAATAAAAATAACTTTACCAAGGTCCTCAATATTGGGGATTGTTGCAGAAACAGCTAGGAGACGCACATGGGCTAATGGACTTTTTCCCATTTGAGGACTGCAACTAATCATTTTGATTCTACTAACTATTGCCTCTAGAGCTGCTCCACGAGGATCATTTAACAAATGAACTTCATCGATAAGTACTAGCGATATATCACTAAAAAAGCTTAGGCCACCATCTTTGATGCCAAACCTAGTCACTGCATCGAACTTCTGCAGATGAACATCTTTTTTAAGTATTATGCAAACAATGGAAAAAGAAACTGTGCAAGTAAGCCTATATACGACCTCAGGAGTAGTCAAAACAATGTCTGCCTCTTGTATATTCTTTATACTGTAGGATTCATTATCCCCAGTCAGCTCCAAGCAATTTATCCCCCATGACCCGAGCTTCTGGTTCCAACTCCGGAGCTTCTCTTGTACCAAAGCCTTGGATGGGGATATATATATCTTCACACGACGAAAAGATAAAGCTAAATAAAGTAAAACCCTCACTCTTTGCTGCCATAGACTATTGTATAACAAATTATGAGCAATAATCACTGGAGGATAGAGTTTCCACTGATGTAAAGGGTGAAGACAATAGATGCTCAGTATATAAATTAGAACAGAGTTTGAATCAGCATGAGTACGTGATATACTTATGCAGCACCAGTCTGAAATACTTGAAAACTTCAGCATCTCAATAATTTCTCTAGCACTAAGGTGATAAATCTTTTAATGCTTATTGTGGACAGAATTCATTTCCCAACGAAGATAAAGCAAAACTAGGTCTTTACCCAAGAAAAATAAAAGCAAAACTTGGTATGTAGCCTACTGTTTTTAGAGTTCCCTTCATATGGATAAATCTTCCTTCCTTGGAGATGAACTTTGATAGAAGCCTCAAGATGCATAACTCAAAAAGCACCGTCTTCCCACTGCCGGTTGGTGCTGAAATAACCATGTTCATGTCGGAGTGGAAACAAGCAGAAAAACATTCACTCTGCAGCGAGTTGAAATACCTGTATTTAAAAGGAACCGATATACAACAGACAAAAGGATGCTATTGTTACATCAAAAGAGAGATTATCACCAAGAACAAGTAGCAAGGTGTCATAGAGGCCATGAAGCGTGGATAACGAGGCTTAACAATGTAGAACAAATAATTTTTTGCGTGTTCTTTGAGGTAGATTTGGCATGAGATCTATCTTCCATGCTAAATTATCTCAATATAACTTGGGATATTAGTTCCGCATTTTAACTGTATGAAGTACTAGAAATACAAAAAGTAGAATCTAAATGCATAACATGAGATACAAAAGATGAACCTAATAGGTATCAGCAATTGTGCATCAATTCACTACTCTATGTGATAACCTGAGGTACCAATGCATGAAGACTACATTCGAGGCTGGAAAATTCACAACTCACACATGTTTAAATAACTAATTTCACATACAAAAAAATCATTACTATTGAAGGCATACCTGAAACTAAAAGCTGAACGGAAAGGATCAGGTAGATCTGAGACAGACTTAAGTGAGTATGAATCCATAGATGAGCTACTCTATGTGATAACCTGCAAATAAGAGAAAAATTCAGTTTCCAACAGAACAAAAATGGCTTCGACTTGCAAATAAAGCCAAAATTATATCCGTGTTCAATGCACTAAAAAATGGTGAGCACGCACACACACACATATATGTAAATATATATATGCAGTTATTTTAGAATTGCACAATGAAATGCAGAATGCTGTGATAATGCAGATCTGTTTTAATTGTATAAACTCCAGAAAAGTTAAGGTTGATTTCACATTTTCACGCATGTTCATATTAGAAGCAAACGGTGATGTAGAGTTCTAATGCGATGAAATTTTCAAAACCATGCCGTCCTGATGTATTTTCACATCCAAATTCTAATGAAACAAATCGTAATAGTGTTCTTCTCAACTGCATCTGATTGAAAAGTCTCACGACGAGCTTGTAACTTCTGTGAAGAACTACTAAGCTCCATTATATTACTCTAAAACATAACCAAACCGATTCAATTTTACCTAAAAATTATCGTATGCTCCACTGATTGATCGATACGAAAAATACTAGAGCGGGTAAGATTTGTGGAAATTGAAACGCACATCAAAGCATTTACGAAGAATTTACCTGAAAACACACACACAGCAATAGGTCACCGAGGTTCTTTGGCATGAACTTGAAAGCGAGATGATTCAATCATGAAAATTATGCGTTTGGATGTATAATCTCGTGCGATAGAGAGAGAAAGAGAAATGGAGTAGAAACTAGAAACCTTGAGATATATATATATATATATATATATATATATATATATATATATATATATATATATATATATATATATATATATATGTCATGTGGGATTCAGTTCTTTTTGGCGGGATTCATCTTCGTGCGATATTAAGGGGGTGTTTGGGAAGGATTGCTTATTTAAAATAAACTAGTGAGTCACACTGCGCGTTGCGCGGTGACGAAATGTTTTTATTGAAACCATGTAATAAAGTTAATATAAAACATAATTTGTTAATTAACTCGTAACAAAATGCAATGTAAGTCAATAGTTGATATGTCCAAATTGAATAGAAATCATTTTTCATAAGTAATTTCAATTTATATTTTAGTTGAAAGACTACATAATATTTTAAACTTGGAAGCAATGACTCTGAATTCTCCTACTTTGGGAAAAACTTGGAATCAATTACGAATTGAGAAAAAGTATCATAAATAAAAATATATTAAGTGAAACAAATGAAATAAATTTAACAATTTTATGACATCGTCTACCAAAAGTTACATTCGACTGTGAAATAAGCAATAACCTTCGTCTACTAAAAAACTAAATTAACTAAATGGAAGTAGTTTCTTCATGAAATTTTTTATTCATTCTACTTAGAACAAAATAGTTTTCCCAAAGGTTTGAATCTAATAGCAAAACAAAAATAAGACTACTATACAAATAAATATATACGGTAAGTTTAAATAACAACGTAACCAGTGTCCCTCTTAGTTCTTTCCTTTGCCTTCAAGGTCCTTTGATTTCAAGGTGTTGTATCAGGGTTTAATCGTAGTGCAATGGTCTTAAAGATAATGTTGTTGGCTAATGGGGTGCAGGGTACTTTGTTCTCGTCATGTAAATGGCCATGATGAGGTTCTTGGCATCACATAATATGGTTAGACTACATTTGATCTTGACCAACAACTATTCATGGTTTGCTTTCTTGATGGCAATCGCATGGGTAAATATTGAGAACATGAACACCATATATGGATAGTAAATGGAAGTAGTTTCTTCATGAAATTTTTTATTCATTCTACTTGGAACAAAATAGTTTTCCAAAGGTTTGAATCTAATAGCAAAACAAAAATAAGACTACTATACAAATAAATATATACGGTAAGTTTAAATAACAACGTAACCAGTGTCCCTCTTAGTTCTTTCCTTTGCCTTCAAGGTCCTTTGATTTCAAGGTGTTGTATCAGGGTTTAATCGTAGTGCAATGGTCTTAAAGATAATGTTGTTGGCTAATGGGGTGCAGGGTACTTTGTTCTCGTCATGTAAATGGCCATGATGAGGTTCTTGGCATCACATAATATGGTTAGACTACATTTGATCTTGACCAACAACTATTCATGGTTTGCTTTCTTGATGGCAATCGCATGGGTAAATATTGAGAACATGAACACCATATATGGATAGTAAATGGAAGTAGTTTCTTCATGAAATTTTTTATTCATTCTACTTGGAACAAAATAGTTTTCCAAAGGTTTGAATCTAATAGCAAAACAAAAATAAGACTACTATACAAATAAATATATACGGTAAGTTTAAATAACAACGTAACCAGTGTCCCTCTTAGTTCTTTCCTTTGCCTTCAAGGTCCTTTGATTTCAAGGTGTTGTGTCAGGGTTTAATCGTAGTGCAATGGTCTTAAAGATAATGTTGTTGGCTAATGGGGTGCAGGGTACTTTGTTCTCGTCATGTAAATGGCCATGATGAGGTTCTTGGCATCACATAATATGGTTAGACTACATTTGATCTTGACCAACAACTATTCATGGTTTGCTTTCTTGATGGCAATCGCATGGGTAAATATTGAGAACATGAACACCATATATGGATAGTAAATGGAAGTAGTTTCTTCATGAAATTTTTTATTCATTCTACTTGGAACAAAATAGTTTTCCAAAGGTTTGAATCTAATAGCAAAACAAAAATAAGACTACTATACAAATAAATATATACGGTAAGTTTAAATAACAACGTAACCAGTGTCCCTCTTAGTTCTTTCCTTTGCCTTCAAGGTCCTTTGATTTCAAGGTGTTGTGTCAGGGTTTAATCGTAGTGCAATGGTCTTAAAGATAATGTTGTTGGCTAATGGGGTGCAGGGTACTTTGTTCTCGTCATGTAAATGGCCATGATGAGGTTCTTGGCATCACATAATATGGTTAGACTACATTTGATCTTGACCAACAACTATTCATGGTTTGCTTTCTTGATGGCAATCGCATGGGTAAATATTGAGAACATGAACACCATATATGGATAGTAGTGACTTACTTTGGACCTGTACACAACCAACAAAAGCTCTGGGGCCGTTCACCAAACACTTATCGGGTAAGTGGTTACCAAGTCATCTTACCTTACCGGATGAATACGGCAAGAACCAAGAGTCTTGCCCGATAAGTGAGTGTGACGACTCTTACTACGATTATCGCTTACCGGGTAAATTGCTGCATGCGATGCCATTTTGATAGACTAAAATCTTACCCAATAAGTAAGTGACAAAGTTGAATTTTTCCGGTAAACACTTAACTGGTAAGTGATTAGGTAAACGACCCTTAGATTCATTAACTTTATAATTGGAATCATTGCAATCCATTTCATATAAGTTGTTGTTTGATCTAGGTCCACTAAAGTTGTAGAGAACTCACGATACAACTCCTCAAACATTTCCAAAACCTGCACAAGTTGTATAATTCATTCGATTTAAGTTCCTTCCTACAACCTCAAATTTGTATCAAGATCATTAAGATTATCAAGAAAACGATGCTAAACATATAATTTTATTACCCTCTTCACCTTCACCTAACTTAAACATTATCTCTAAGCAACTTGACTTTTGATGTCCAAGAAACTTGTAACATCCCGAATTTTCGTTGTATAATTTTGTGAATTATAAATTAACTTGGGGGTTAAGTTTGTAATTGTTTACAAGTGTTGATTGAAGAGGATTTCCAATTTGAGGGTTGTATTGTTATTTCTTTAAAGTTGGAGGTTTGTTTGGTAATATACCTATGACTCATGTTTAATTATATGAGGTGTCACTTAGCTAGTTAATAGAGACTAATTGAGAGTGTGTGAGTATGTATCTTTGTGTGTGTGTTACGGTTTGAGAAAATAGAAACCGAGAGAGAGATTGAGAAAGAGATATCGAGAAAGGGAAGGAGAAGGAAGAAAGGAATAACAAGAATTTATTCAATCTGTTGTTGGTTTGAAGAATCATAAGGTAAACATCTCCTTTTAAATTCTTCATCTTAGTAGTAAAAGTGTTTTTAGAAGATGTTGATGGGTTTTGGGTAAATTATGATGATTATAAGAATCTGAGTTTTAGGATATGTTAAGATAAGTGTATAAAACATATATGCAACTTGGCATAAACAAACATGGATAAAAAGTATAAAAATCTGGGTTTTTGATGAATTTAGTGGACTGAGACTTGGATGAATATCATCGAAGTCGCAACCTTGAGTTGCGACATTCATCGTTGTCGCAGTGGGCAGTTGCGACTTGGTGATGGAGTCGCAATAGACCGTTGCGACTTGGAGTTGGAGTCGCAACCGTTGATTGCGACTTGGTACTGTAGTCGCAACCGTGGACTGCGACTTGAGGTGGAATCGCAATGGTGAGTTGCGACTTGGGGTGGAATCGCAACAGTTGGTTGCGATCTGGAATTGGAATCGCAATAGTTGACTGCGACTTCAGTCCATTGCGACTTGAGATGTAATTTTTAGAAATTAAGGGTTTTCAGTTGTAGAGGGTTTTGTTTTGGAAAATTAATATCAGTATATGTAAACTGAATAATACAGTAAGCTGTGGTAGTGAAGAAAGGAGCCTTACGAGTTAAAAAGGACTAAAAGGAGTGATAACGCATCAGGTGAGTTTATTCAACTCTCTTTAAAATTCAGTAATTAATATTGGATTAGACGTTTTATATGTATGCATGAATGTGTTTTATATGGACTTGATTAAAATCCGAGATAAGACAAGAGAGCGATTAAAAGTTGTGCTATGTTGATTTTCATGCTAAAACTTCTATGATGAGTTAGCTATAAAGTTGATGAGCTAATATTTATTATTACTTTTATATGCTAAGATGGATTATCTACTATATGCATTTTGCTATATGGCTATAAACTCTAAATATGATTTGAAGCTTTATTGAGATAAACTATAAAGATCCATCCATGAGTTCAAAAATATAGATTAACAACTGATATATATATTAACTCTCGTGTTAAATTACTATGAGGGGATAGTTAAGAAGTTGATGAACAGGAATTATTCATATTCCTTATAATGAGCATGATTATCTGCTATATGCAATATGTTAGATGATTATAAACTCTAAATGTGATTGAGAAGCCAAATTAAGATATATTATAAAGGCCTATCTATGAGTTCA
The DNA here is from genome assembly GCA_033807775.1 of Saussurea involucrata. NCBI lineage: Eukaryota > Viridiplantae > Streptophyta > Magnoliopsida > Asterales > Asteraceae > Saussurea > Saussurea involucrata. The sequence continues at coordinate 94,097,359 of CM066316.1, forward strand.
AAAATATAGATAACAATTGAGATGGTGATCCCCGTATTTAGATTTCAGAGAAGGGATAATAAAGAGATTGAGATGAGGAGAAAATAATATTCTTTATTTTATATATAGTATATGTTCAGAAAAATGATACATTCTATGCTGGCCGCATATAGTAGTATCGATTATATTATATTATGTGCTATGTGCTTTTACTAAAATAGGCACCCGGTCTTCGGGGGCACTTGAGTACGGTATAATGGGAACCGATTACTCGCCATAGACCAAAGAGGTGTAATTTTAGTAATTGGGTGAACCTCGAACCATCGTGAGTCCCGATTGAGTATCGCGATATTATAATCCCATTGGGACCATTGATGCAGAGGTGGAATGTGGAATAGGCAGATTTTGATTTGTAATTCCCATTTCGATTTATGGAAGATCAGAGATTTCCATTGTTTTCGGGAAGATCGGAGATTTCCCTGTGATGAGAGGAAGATTAGAGGTAGGCATAAAGTAATTTGTAATCTCTACTTCCTGATTAAGAAATAGGCAAGTTTTGACTTGTAATTTATTGTGTGTGAATATTGATTGTGAATCTAGAATGATTCAGAGTTAACTCTTATTTTGTTGTTACGATTAAATGAGTTAGTCGTAGGAATGGGAGTGGGGTAGATTCCCCGATTTGGAAAGGAGTTGTCGTACGGTAAGATGGGTGAGAACAGGTTTGAGTTATCTGTTCATGTTTTAATTATTAAATTTTATTTTGATTTTAGTATTCTCACTAGGCGAAAGCCTAATGTTTCAAGTTGAATCTTCTTACCAGGTACAAGCTCCGGGAAGTGGCGGGAACGAGAGACGAGAACTTTTGGAGAGATTCAGACTTAGAGATAACAAAGGATCTAGTTATTCTTTGAAGTCTTTGGGACAGCTGTTTAGATAATTCGATTAATCTGATTGTTATGAGGTGACTAGATTAATAAGTTATTTAAGTAATGTCAATTGTATATAGAAACCTTACATTTGATCCTCAGGTTATATAAGTTTGAAAGTTTTTTATCATAACTGGTGGAAATTTCAAGGTTTAAATTGACTCTGTTTTTAGGGTGTTTCAAAACTTATATGTTTTATTAGATTATCAAAAACACGATTCTAAACTGCTCGATTTTTATGTCTAGGAACTTCACAAAAGTTGTTTAATCCCATTAAACTACCCAGTGATCAAAATTTGGTTTGTGTTTTTACCCTCGGTCAATGATGCTAAACAATAAGCAGCTTGACTTTTGATTTGTGTTTTTATCCTCAGTCAGACCTTAAAATACACAATTTCAAATGTGAAGAAGCTAAGAATACTTAAAAATCACCGTGATGGTGAATTTACAAAAATATCACGTGTGTGGGTTACATTACTCTCTAAAATGGTGATTGCCGCTTTGAGCACTCCTTGGTACATTTTGCATCCGTTTGATTCCCAAAATTGTCAGACTTTGTATAGGCTTACCAGATGCTTCAACAAACTTCTTACTTCGATTGATGGATGTTTTAAAAGACACTTAGCATGCCTTCCTATAACAATTTCCTGATTCAATTACCACACAAAATATTAGTATTAGATCAATTATCCACTTTATATAGAATTACTATGAAACTAAAAGAAGACAACCGGTGTTTATTGACCTTGGGGACAATCAAAGCTACCATACCATCAAGGGTTTAAAGAAACTCAACAACATCATCACCAGCATAATATAAACCACAATATCATTTGTAATATGTTAGAATACCAACATAATTGAATCTTAGGTATCTAATCACAAAGATGAATATATATATATATATATATATATATACACACACACATAAAATTCATTTGGAAATTATACTTGGTGCCAATCTTCAATCCATTTTTGTTATTATAAGAATTTGTCTGCTCCATTTTTGTCCGCTCCTTAAACCCTTAAATCACAAGGCCTAGCATAATTTATGAAGTAAGAACAGATTGGGAGATGGAGATAGTGAGATAGGTATAAACAGCTCAGATGGAGATGAATCATAGAAAGAACTGATGTACAACTAATTCAATTGCTTGAAGATTTAGGGGAGAAAGAGATACAGACATGAATACAATGCTCGAGGCAGTAAAGTTTCCAGCAATTGAATACATCCTTGTGTATGATTTATGACCCAAGCATTTTTGCCGATGAACTGAGGTGAGAAAGTAAGATAGAGGGACAGGAGAAGATGGAGAGTCTAGCGGTTAAATCTCTAGTCAAATTACTAAAAGAACCAGTTGAAAATGAAACATATATCCTTCACATAAGGGCACAATAGTCTTTAAAATATTAATATTTTATAAAATTCAAAAAACCCAGAAAATTTATAAACAAATTTCCTGCTTGATTATCGTGCCACGTCAAATGGTGTGGTTATTCCTTTTAAGTATATAAATGATTATGTACAAAAAAAATAGATGTGCTTATCAAATTTTTTTTAAGTATATAATATTCATATACGTCAAATGTAACAATTAAACTCACACATCCTACTCACAAAAAATGTGAGGTTTGAACCCCTGACCTCCTACGAGGACAAAGATTCACATACGGCTAGGTTAAATATCTTTTGGTTGCTTATCAACTTATGTTGTGCTAAAAACATATTTGAGGTAAAAATGTAATTTGGACAAATAAGTTATAAGCAGTTTCAAATAAGCACTTTTCTTTTTTCCAATTCAAACACTAAAAATAGCTTATTTGTGGTGAGAAAAAACAATAAACAGATAAGTAAAAAAAATAAGCAATCCCAAACACCACCTAAGAGCATAAAATTTCTAAAATTTCTAAATAATCAAAATTTCTAAATAATCAAAATTTCTAAAATTTCTAAATAATCAAAATTTCTGAAAATATTTACATTTAAAAATTTGAGGAACTTATAATATTAATTATAATTTTTTAAAATAATTAAATTCTTTGAATAGAGATTTTAGAATATTTAGGGGATGTTTGGCAGTTGCTGAATGGTTTAGTGCAAAATGGTTGAGAGGTCGGAATGATTGAGATGCTCTGTATGATGGAGTGCAGAATGAAATTTGATTGTTTGGTAACTGTTCTGAATGGTAACTCTGAATGATAATAAATTACCATTTTAATCTTCTGTATCATTTTTTTCAAACAAATCAAACCAAACAGATCAAACAGAAAAATAGACGAGATTTCAATTTTCAGTATTGCCCGTCTTCTATACTATCATGTGTTAAAGTTAAATCAAAAATCAATTGCTTCCATCTTTGCACGACTGGTTCGAGACTTCATCTTCTCCATCTTTCACGATCGTCCAGACTTCATCGCCTCATCTTGCAACTCAGGTACGATTTCTCCATCTTGCACGATCGTCCAAACTCAGGTGGGCGACTTCCATCGTTTCGATTCTCCATGGTGATCGACTTCTAGGTTTTCGATTTATCCATGGTTGTCATTTCTCCATGTTTTTCGATTTCTTCATGGATAATTAGTGTGAATGTTTCTAATTTTTTGATTTCTCGTCTATTTCCCGTTTCTGATTTTGATTTCTCCTTCCAGTTTCTGACTTTGACTAATGGGGGGAAGAAGGGTAAGATTGGAAAGAATAACCCTCTGAATGGTTGAGGGATACCCTAACCACAAAATGGCTTAGAGGTTATTGTCACCATTAAGAGATTGATTTTTTTTACCAAACAGCTATCACCTCTGACCGATTCAGAGGTGACCTCTTAATGGTTACATTAAGAGGTAAACAAACAGCTCCTTAGACAACTTTTTTGCTTTAAAACATTCTCTAGAATAAAAAGATTGTAAAATTCTTCTAGAATAAAGAGATTCTTCTACAAAGAGTAAATTATAGATTTTTTTAAAGGGTTAATTACGGATTTGGTTTACGTGTTTTGATGTTTTTCTTATTTAAGTTTTTATAATATGTTTATTATAATTTTAATAGTTTTGATATTCAATGTGTATTAGTCATAATTTGAGTTGTTTATGGTGGGCGGTACGACTTGGTAGACCCGGCCCGCTCAGCCCGTCATAAAAGCGGGCTTGGACAACTATTTTTAAAAATATGGGCAGGTTCAGACGAGACTATTCAAATTAATGGACGGGCTCGAGCGATGGAAAAATAAATTGGATAAGCCCGCATGGCCCGTTATGTAATAAAAAATTTATATAATTAATATTTCATTTATAAAGTTTAGTAGTGATTTCGGTTGGACTCCATCTACTTAGTACCAACCACCTCCCATATATATATATACTATATTGTATGTGTTATGTCATATAATAGTAATAATACGTCTCAAATTAAAAAAAATTGTTGTTGAATAATCCGAACTTCGAAGGGTGATAATCCTTTGAGAGGAAAAGTTCATGCTCCATATTTTGTGAAAATTGCCTTTTTCCTACATTGTGTACACTAGTATATTTTACGTTTTTTAGTTGCAAAAAAATTATAGATTTTTGATAATTTTACACAACTTATCATTTTATATAAGTATTTTTAAGCGTAAATTTTTAGGCTCGTTAGCCCGTTGGCAAGCCCGGCCCGCTTATAGGACGGGTATGGGTAAGTTCTCAAGTCCGCAAAAACGAGCTTGAGTTTGCTATATTAGGCCCGTTGGACAAGAAAATTATGGTAGGCCCGGCCCATGGTCTGACCAAACCCGTAAATGATCACATCTAGTCACAATTTATCTAATTAACGTTGTTAAAATAAATTCATTGACTTAAGTTATTATAGTTTTCATCTTATTTTTTATTAAAAAATATGAACAATGTTTTATATACATACATACATACATATATATATGTGTGTGTAAAACATGATATTATTTAAACTACATATATTAGACTATAGAAGGAAGTTCAGGGGAAAACCTCGAAAAATGAAAAATTGAAGAACATTTTGGTGACATTTCATTTGTATGGTATACACTTGTGCATACAGGTAAATAATATTGTTTTTCTGATTTTTATGCATATGCACGTGTACATGTTACAAACAGGGACGGACCCCAAGAGGGGCACGTGGGGGCACGTGCCACCGTAACAATTTTCCGGCGAAGGGTAAAAAAATTCGTTTTCGTGAAGGTGTCACCGTATCGATTTAGGAGGTGCTTCCGTATTATTTTGGAAACTACAAGGGGTGCACCTAAACTGAAAAAAAGTCCAAATCTTATACCCATTCAACAAAAAAAACCGGAAAAATCTCTTGAAATCAACAAAAAATACCGAAAAATCTCTCGAAATCGATAAAAAAAAACTTAAAAATCCCCCGAAATCAAGCAAAAAACGTTAAAAATCTCTCGAAACGCCGGAATGTGGCTAAAAACACATCGGACGATATTAAACGTTGGTAAAAAGATGAAAGACACTTCGATAAGAACGGTATGAAAAAATATGGTGTCACCGTATGAAAAAAATTTTGGATCCGTCCCTGGTTACAAATTACTTGTTACAATAGATATTTAATAAGTGTATGTTTGATAACCATGTTATGAGTTTTCTATTTAAAATTATAATTTCTAAAAGAATTACATTCAACTCTCTATTTTAAGCAAATCCAACATTCATTATATCGTGTAAATTACAAAGTTGATCCCTATAGTATGCAATTTCTTATGAAGTTGGTCCATAAAGTTCATTTATTATGTAGAACACGAACACTGGTGGAATGCACTTTTTCACGGATTTAATCCGTAGACCAAACCGCCGTCTATCAGGTCCGTTAAAATTGATGGCAAAATAGTCTTTTTTATCAACTTTTCTATTTTGACATTTTTCTTTTTAATTTTGGGTTTGTAATACGAATGATACGAGTGAAAATTATAAAAGTTGCCGTTAGGTTAAAGTTTGTATTCTTGGGATTTTAAGTTTTACAAACAAAAACATTTAGATGCGACTTATTTCTTCAATTTCATCCAATTACATTTAGATCGTCTGGAGAAAAGACAAATCATCAGGTGAATCCTTATTATAAACGATGACAACGCTATTACACAGGATGAAAGATATGCATCAACCTTGGAACTAAGAGCATCTTCAATCACACAACAAAACACAAATTCGCGGAATTTCAACCGCAATTCAAAACACCAAAACTTTTGCCGTTAAAAGGGACATTTGGGTTACCCAGTATAAAAATTATTGCCCACAATGTATATATAAAATTATTAAATTTTAATATTTATTTTAGAATACACATGCATATTATATCACAAATTATAGATGTTATATTTAAAATATGGTGCCTCTGGCGTATAGCTCAGTTGGCAAAGGGGTGGGGTGACTTTGCCCAATACATAACAGGTCTTGGGTTCGATCTCAGACCCCTCCACTAGCCTCAGCCACTGAGTGAGCCAAAAAATACCCCTCACATTGGTGTCCTTGGAGGCAGGTTTCGTGTGAGACCGGTTAGGGTTGTCGATAATCAACTTTTTGCCCAATATTTAAAATATGGTTTAACAATAATACTATATGTTATTTTAATACGAGTTCATTTCATTAATTTGATGTTTTTTTAAAGTGTGGTCGGAAATGAACCATTTTTTATTTTTTTGGTGTTAAAAAGCCGTATCACATTTTGTGTTTTTGATGTTTTTTAGCGTGTTCTAAAGACATGCCTACATAGTTACATGCCTTGCAAATGGACTTCAACTCCCATGCTATCTCCACATTACACCTGACTGCTCGTTCATCGACCAACTTTATGTGAAGATCGAGAATCACAACACACAATCTCGATATATGAAACATAAAAGAGCACGCAGTGGCGGATCTAGCCTATAGTTAGTGGGGGGATGGGACCCCACTAAAATGATTTTGTTTGATATTTTTATGTTAAAAAGCCGTATCACATTTTGTGTTTTTGATGTTTTTTAGTGTGTTCTAAAGACATGCCTACATAGTTACATGCCTTGCAAATGGACTTCAACTCCCATGCTATCTCCACATTACACCTGACTGCTCGTTCATCGACCAACTTTATGTGAAGATCGAGAATCACAACATACAATCTCGATATATGAAACATAAAAGAGCACGCAGTGGCGGATCTAGCCTATAGTTAGTGGGGGGATGGGACCCCACTAAAATGATTTTTTTTTTGGTATTTTTATGTTAAAAATATAGGTTTTTCAGTTTTTTATCTTAATGCCCCCCATTAATTTCTCGTCCGGGACCCCATTAACTTCAAAAGTTGTTTCAAAATCAACCAAAAAACCAAAACTACTCTCGAAATCAACAAAAAAAACAAAAAAAAGTCCCTTGAAATCGACAACAAAACTTAAAAATCTCTTAAATCTATCAAAAAAAACTTTAAAAAACCCTCAAATCGTTGGATTTAGGCTAAAAATATACCGGTCAATTTTATAGGACTTTAAGCTACCTTAAAAGGGACCCAGTAGGAAAAATTTCTGGATCCGCCACTGAGAGCACGTGTCTGCGTTGTTCAACAATTTGTTAACATCCATGAGTGTTGTATTGTTCATTTGTAGAAGAAATCTGAGGACTTGTTTACCTAGTGCTGACCGGTGTTGATTTGGTCGGCACGGGTTGCAGGGTTGGCTCGGTCAGCATCACCTAATTTATCTAAAGACTGATCTAATTGATAGGTGACGACTGAACGAACACCTACCTGTTCAGCATTATTATTTGAGTGAATTACATTTTCAGTCTCTTTGGTTTGTTAAAGACTGCGATTTTCGTCCCCATGGTTTAGAAATTTCAGTTTTCGTCCCTTATTGTTGCTTCGGTCCGCATGGTTTACAACTCTTTACTGTTTTGTTACTTAAAAGGTAGGAATTAATCCAGGAACGAAAATAGCAATAAATTGCCAACCATAGGGATGAAAATCACGATTCCTAAACCACAAGAACAAAAATCAAAATTATTAGCAAACCATAAGGACAAAAATCGTAATTTAATCTTTTTATTTCACTTACAGGGTCAACACATGGTAACAAAACACTTGGTAAACAACCACTTTCAGTCGACGCTTTAACCGGACCACATTTTTACCCGGTAGCGCATACCCAATTTGTAAACGACCCATGATTCATGTAAAAAGGGGCAAACGATCTACATTTATAAATGCCGAAGATGCAGAATTGGCACTCTTATGAATACTGTAACGCACAGAATGGACACTCTTGTAAATACCATAATGCACATAGTATCCAAACACTAAACTAAGTCGAGAATTAGCAAATAAACGGAAAGGTCTTGACAATAACAAGATGATAGCTAAACGTCACTACTTACAGCGGTTTGTAGTATTTCTAGAGTTCTGCTCCTAAATCCAGAAAGGGCACTCCGCAAAGAAGTCAGTTCAAAAACCCACCAGCCACCCAGAATTCCGAGAAGGGTGTACTTCTGATCTCCCATTTCTATCTTAGCTACACAGAAGACTGTGTAATCCTCTACTTCGACTTTTTTTGCGTATAAAGACTGTATTATGATTGACACATTAGGAAAACGGATTGATGGCCTTAGTGCTGATATATATATATATATATATATATATATATATATATATATATATATATATATATACACACACACACACATATAGGGGCGGGTTCAAATGAAAACTGCGTTTCGGTTGTGAACCAGGGACAAAGGAGAGCGTCCTCCACACCTTCACGGGTCATTCATGTATCATTCAGGATGAACAATACATGGATCATGAATTTGTGTATTGTTCATCCTGAATGTTGTATTATTCATCATGAATGTTCACCTTCGTTATTCATATTGAATGTGGACACCCAGGGACACGTGTTGCCTCTCCTTTGTCCCTCGGTTCACAGCCGAAATTCAGTTTTCAATAAATATTATTTACTTTAAAAAAACATGAAGATGCATAAGGGCTCATTACAAAAATGACCCATTTGACATGGGACCTGCCACAAAATAACCCCATTTTCCAAAGATTAAACGAAATGACCACGCATTCCGCAAAACGATTTCGTTAAATCCACCTAATTTTGTGAAATCCATTTATTTGCTGAAAATCCATGACTACTTTTTACAAAAAACTTATCGAATTATCAGTGGATTTGCTGAAAAAACGGTGAATAGATGAATTTCACGAAATTGATTTGTGAAACGTGTAGTCATTTCGTAAAAGTTTCAAAAAACGGGGTCATTTTGTGTTAGTCCCATGTCAAATGGGTCATTTTTGTAATTATCCCGATGCAGAAACATATGCTTTCAGTTATAATCTATTTAATCAGAAGAGTAGCAAATACAGAAACACCGACCTTGAATTTGTGTAAGAAGGGATGCTGGCCCCTGTATTGTTGCTGCAACTGAAAATTGAGAGAGAGAATAAAAAGTTAAAGTAACATCACATATATACCGTCACAAGCAAACTATTGATCTGACACCAAATAATGCATTGACTCACTAGCGTTTCTTAGGGTATGTTTGACTAACTAGCTGATAAGCTAGTTGTCAGCTGAAAAGTTAGCTAATAAACTAGTCGCATTCGGTAAAAGCTAGCTGATAAGTTGAATGACAAACGTAAAATGACCTAAAAGGACATATTAAAAAATTACCAAACATAGCTCATAAGCTGGCTTGTGGTTGCCAAAAATGACCTTTGTCAACATTATTAACTAAACCCTTCCAAAAAACATTATTAACTAAGGTGAAGGATCATGTGAGAAGTTGAGGTTAACATGAGAAGCATGAGAAGTGGATCTGATCTGTTGATCACTTTTAATCAAATGCCCTCTCATGAATTGCGGCTTAGAAGGGAATTGATCCGGTGCATCTCGGTGCATCTCATCCGAATGTGCATCCATTTCTCATCCAACGGTTGATAACCACTTCTCACGCTTCTCACGTTAACCTAAACTTCTCACCGGAACCCAACCCTGCAACAGATTAAGTTGTGATCCATCCTGACCTGTTCGATGAATACGTAAACCGAGAAAGGGCTGGGCTTTGTGCTGAGAAGAGTGAGTATCACTTTAACTCCAAGAACAACAGGATAGTTCCAGTTCATCCACACAATTAAGAGTAGAGCAATAGGCACCATCAGCTTCTTGGCAAAAATCATGAAATTGTGTGGATTATCATCAGTCTCTGATTCGCCCAACATTCCCGTGCTACCATCATCTGCTGAACTGGCATAGCCTTCAACATCAAATATCATAGTTTTAGAAGTAGAAACCCATTCAGACCTGATAAATGGTCAGAATTCATTAAGCATCCTTGCTTACCATCCATACAATGTGCAAAGCGTGACCGAAGGAGGAAAGATCCTAGTACAGCTGACACACCTAATAGTCTTCCCATGCTAAATTCGTGTCCTGATTATCCCATATACGTAGCAGCCCATTAGCATAGATCAACCTTCACTTCCACCAAAACTAAAATTCAATTCATAAATATGAGAAACTACAAGCCTACATTATAATCAACAAGAGACAAAATTTTGAAACCCAGACAGCAGGGTGAACAGATGCTAAAACAAACCAAAGCAAACGAACTCAGAATATCCCACATGGAGGTAGGGAGCACGATATATTGATGCTAAAGGTTTGTATCATCTATACACACCATGGCCATATCTGGCGGTGTTCCAATTTGCAATATGAAACAATGCCCCAAAAAAAATTGGGGTCCAATTATAATGTTTTAGGCTTTTGCTCTTTTAGCCAACTTAGCGATTCCCGATTCCGGCTTCCGACTTGGAAGAACGATTATATTTAAGTGAACTTCATATGTTACTTAGGGGCTGTTTGGCAGTTGCTGAATGGTTTGGTGCAGAATGATTAAGAGGCTCTTATGATATAGTGCAAAAGAAATATGGTTGTTTTGTAATTGTTCATTATGAAATTAGGGCGATGAATGGTTAAGGGAGGCCCAAGATACAAAATCATTCGGAGGGTTTCAGAACCATTAAGAGGCAGACTTTTTTTGCCAAACAAGATTCACCTCTTAGCAATTCAGAGGTCGCCTCATAATGGAACTATTAAGAGGTAAACAAACATCCCCTTAGTCACTTTAAGACATTTTTTTATTTTAATTTATAAGGCTTTTAATATAGTATGTGGTATGAACTTTCATATCTTGTTCTATTTATTACGCATCCAGTCAATCTAGGGCCTCCAAAAAGATTTGAACAACCCTAATACACACAGTAAAATAAACGATTAATAAAATAATAGGTTCTACTGTGTAAATAGTTGCTCATCAAAAAGCATCAGCAACCACTTACAGCCTTAAGATCACATGGCACAGTAGAATCCTACATTCTGTCAAACAATTCATGCAAAAAGAACAACAAGCTCCAATAACCAAGTAACTTAACAACTATAAGCATCAACTAGTTGACCTTGCAATCAAATTAGAGTTCCTACATCCTTGCTTCCCTAGAACAACAATCATCTTCAGTATGATGTTATATTATATAAAGTTAGGACATATCCAAATCAAGGAAACTTAACTCAGGAGGTCTCTGCTCTTGAGTTTTAAGATAACGGTGTGTAAAGCATTAAAGCAATGTCTACTTCACAAACATCACATTACACATTCTGATGGTTATATATCGTTGCTAATTCCTATAATATATATATAGCTTTGGTGATATACATCATTGGCATGGGGTCATGTGAGAAGTCCCATTTTTGGTGACAAGTGTGAGAAGTACTTTTAAACCGTTCACTTTTAATCAAATACCCTCCGATGAATTGCGGGCTTAAAAGGGAATTGATCCGATGCATCTCATCCTAATGTTTGTTCATTTCTCATCCAACGGTTGATAACCACTTCTCACCAAATTTGGCACTTCTCACCGGAACCCAACCCATACAGCATTACCCCAATCTCCCACAAGTAGATAGATACAATTACTACAGATGAAATTCAAAAGTGCAGTAGAGATTACAAAAATTCTGATGTTAAAAATTTCCAAGTGCACAAGCATCCGATGTCTGCATATAGTACAAAGGTTATGTCATTTATATTAAAATTAACCTAATTAAACTTCATTACTTCACAAATCATAAACTCCATGAACATGTTTCACCTTCTAGCCACTCTCGATTCAATGTGTGTAACACCAATAATCCAAAAACTGACCTAAATTGTACGATTTCGTCATATGAACATATTTCTGCACATATAATTTCCAATTAATGATCAAGGGACGAGTATATCGTCCAGCTGGTGATTCAAAACTCCTCGTCAAGCTCTTAAACGGTCCAAATTTTCCTGAAACTGCAACAATTAGACAGAACAGCAGATAATTCTATTAAATTAACAAGAAAAATTCTAATTCCATTGAAATTATCGTTCAGTAACATACTATACGTATGATAACAGAAATTAATGTCTTACGAGGAATTCTTGGAGGATGCAGAATTGCTGTCATTGTTCTTACCCTAATTAGCCGAATAAATCCTATAGTTTGCGCCATTTTTTTGTCTAAATCAAGAGCACAACTAAGAATGAATTACTGCGATTGTGTGCATCATGGAGTCATCTTCAAAACACAAAGAATCGTTGACGCCGATGACTTGTATAGCGGCGTATGTTATGGAAGTGCCGGCAGAAATAATGGAACTGTGGCATAATAACTAACGGAGGAAGTTACAGATTCGGTCCCTGTATTTTATCAAACATTACCATTAAAGTCCCTAAATTACGTTTAGAGTAAGGGGTTGTTTGGTAGTTGATGAATGGTTTGGACTAGAGATGGCAACGGGGTCGGGATACCGGGGATCGCAATTCTCATCCCCATCCTCGTCGGGGAACAAAATTCCTTCCCCATCCCTATCGGGGAACGGGGATCCCCACCGGTAGGGGTGTGCATCGGTTGGGTCGGGTCGGGCCCAAAAAACCCTAACCCGATCGGGTTTTGGGTGGAAGGAGGAGGCCCCGAAACCCATCCAAAGTGTAGTTCGGGTTTCGGGCCAAGTTTGGGTTCAGGTTCCTCGGTCGGGTTTCGGGTTGGGCCGATCCCAAGCCCAGTTTTTTCAGCCCAGTTTTTTGGTGTTTTTTAGCAGCCCAGTTTGTTGCCTGATGCTTCTATGTTTGCATGCGAGAGCTGTTAAACAAAATCAATTAAACATACACTTCACACACACACGTACTGCATCACAATTAAACACACACACACACAACTTAAACACACACACAGTTCATACTTCATAGTAACAAAAAAAATCAAAATTTTAAAAAATAGAAACAGAAGTTATAAATTATAAACAGAAAAATAGAGACATAAATTATAAATATATATATAATATTTACGATTTATTGAAAAAAAAAATTAAAAAGTTCGGGTTTCGATCGGGTTCGGGTTTGGGAACCCCTAAACCGAACCGAACCGAACTTGCCCGATATATATTTTGGGTTCGGGTAAAATCGGGTTACGGGTTATCGGGTGGCTCAAGTTCGGGTTCGGCCGGGTTTTTCAGGTCGGTCGGGTTATGCTCACCCCTACCCACCGGGGAATCGGTGATTTTTCCTCGTTTACAAAACTTAATTTTTTTTATATAATATCTCTATAAATGTCAATTTCACGATTGAATGACACATTTTTATAATCTTTAGTTAACCAACTTTTAATTTGTTGCATTTGTTAGAGAGTTTTTTGTAAATAAATATTTTAATTACAATACATAATACTATATATTTTATACATCCACGTTATATAACTAAAAGTTTATCCAAACAATAATACCAATACTATAATATATCTTGAAAGTTTTCTCATAATCGAAAATTGATTATGTTGGTGTGTTATATATACTATATATACTTATTGGATTTATCATTTTTATTATGTTATATATACGTATATATATAAACACATACTATATATAAAACTTATATTAAATACCCGGGGTCGGGTTTGAGAGGTATCCCCATCCCCGGTTACCAAATTCGGGGATTCCCCATCCCCGGTCAACTCGGGGATCCGCGTTGGGGACGGGGTTTTTTGCCATCCCTAGTTTGGACAATGATTTTAGACCATCTCCGATGAGGTCACTAAATCTTACACTAAACACCAAATTTGGTGTAAATAACACTATTCACATATTCAATGAGGTCTCTATTTTTTCACACTAAATTTAGTGTAATGAATAGTATTACACTAGATTTGGTGTAACACTATTCATTTACACTACCTTTCACATCACTTTTAACACCATTTTTAACTTTGGTGTAAAAAATAGTGTTACCCATTGGAGTAGATTTATTATTAACACTAAAATTTACACTACGTTTTACACTATTTTTGTAATTTAGTGTAAAATATAGTGTAACCCATTTGAGTATTTTGAATGATTAAGAGACTCTTATGTCATAGCACAAAATGAAATATGCTTGTTTGGTAATTATTCATAATTAAATTATGGCTCTGAATAGTTAAGGTAGGCCCAACGTACAAAATCATTCAAAGGGTTTTAGAACCATTAAGAGGAAGATTTTTTTTTGCCAAACAAGATTCACCTCTTAACGATTCAAAGGTTGCCTATTTCGTTCCTCTTGTTTGTTAAAAATGGATTGGAAATAATGGTTTTCGTCATTATGATTTGTAATTCATTACTATTTTTGTTCTCATGATCGACAACGTATTGTTGTTTCGGTCTATTTGATTTATAATTATTGATAGTTTTAGTCCCTTATATTTAAAGGTATGGATTAGTTCAGAGACAAGAATAACAATAAATTATAAATCATAAGGATAAAAATTGCTATGTTTAAAACCGTAGTGATGAAAATCAAAATCATTAACAAACCATACGAATAATTTACTCTTACTCTTACGTTTATTTTGGATTTAGTCATATTCATTTTGTTATGGCCACAATTTTAATGGTTAACTTTGTTAAACAAAATTTGTTAACTTACGGACATATAGTCATTTTATTTTTCTTGTATTTAATTTGTTAAGATGTTATATAGTTTTTGAAAAATTGCATCAAAATTGGTATCAATTTTCATCTTATTCTTATTTTTGAGGAACTACCTTCTTTATTTCAGGGTCTGATTGACCTGTTTAACAGGTCATCGGTAATTTAATATGACATGGCAAGATCATAGTTTAAAAGCTATTACGTATAAGTTATATTGCCATGTCATCATTATTGTTAAATGGACAAGGTCATGTTATTAAGTCTGTAATGGATTTGTTATATTATGCCAATTCGACCAATAAATTAAGTTGGGGCTTAATCATATTCAGTTCAAACCTGAAGTTACTTCAAAATCCAAAACCTTGGTTTCAAATGCATTTGTTTTAATTTTTAAATGGTTTTTTTTATTGATATATGGTATGGAAATGTGAGATAAAATTTTGAATAGTGTGGTGACTTTTTAATAAATTTCCACATGGTGAAATTTCCATGTGGATGCTCGTGTTTCTAAAATACATTTTAACATATTTAGTCATTTATGTTCATACATAAATTTCGAATTTCACTTGTTTGAACATTGTCATGTATGTACATGTCCATACAGCATACAGAAGAATAATGTCACCTTGAATCATGAGCTAGTAAACCCCACAAGTAGATACGAAAGCATGGTCACTCATGCACATGTGTATAGGATCCTCTAATAAGGTCAATAATTGTAGGTTTAATTGGCAACAAAGGCATGTGATGAAAAAAATCGTTTTCTAATTTTTTATGTGAAGATTTTATATAATAAACTGATTACATGATTTAGAAATTGGCAGAAGTTATAGAATTTTCATTAAATGGCTTATCATATTATAAACATGGTTATTTTCAAGTCTACGTATAAGGTTTATGGCTATATGCATATATGGATCGTTTGCCATATTCAAACAAACTATTTGTGTGTAAGATTTTTGGTTGTATACACATGTGATAATTCATATTATGTAGTTTTAAACTGCATGCACATGTGAATTATTCATGTATGGGTCTTCTTCGTTTTAAAGTTATGATTGATCGCCTCTTTAAACTACCACTGTCACATATTAGGTTAAAAAAAACAAGTACTAATTGGAAACATTAATTGAACTAACAATAAGCTCTGCCTCCCACTATAGACTCTTCAACCTCGTCTTCAAGGTATATATAGTTATACTTTTATTTGAATTTTTGATGAACAGTTGAAGAGGAAGAATGCACGAAAGTGCGAGAATTTGCTTCAAATAATGATGGAGATTTAATGAAGGTTAGATAGAGAAAAAGTCGCGGACCGAGAGGGTGGGGGGGGGGGGGGGGGGGGTTAACCCAAAGAAATAGAAAGAAACCGTTATTTTTAGGAAGAGAAAATAAAATAGAAGTTATTGCTATTTTTCAATTATGCTCCAATCCAAACTAAACCCTTACTTAAATTTTCTTGATTTTTCATTTATTTAAAAATGTCATTATGAATCAAATCACTAATTTTGTGATCTTAGGATGCTTTTTAAATTTTCGGTTTTTTGTTTTTTCTTAAACTAAGACCAGGGCAGACCCAATGTATGAAATACAGTGACATAAGCCACTGTTTCATTCATCTGTCAGTCTGTCACAAGGTAAAAAATCAGGACCGTAAAAGGTGTCACCGTGTATATTTTAAAAACTACAATAATATTGCAAGTTTGCATTGACAAAGTTGGTGGGCGGGTTTTCTCCCATCTCAAGTCCCGGTTCGAATCATGTTTCAATCAATTTCTTTTAGTTGATAGTTTCACGTTTATTATGTTTTTGGAAAAAAACTGCTCTAAAAAATTGAACACATGGCCTCACATGGCAAAAGTAAGAAATTAACCAACAAACCAATGACGATTTTCTTGAAAAATATCCATAGCTTCATTTCTTATAGCCGAATAGTGCCACAACTAAAAAAATGCTAAGTCCACCTCTGTCGAGATCTATATAACTTAACAAAAAATAATGTATATGTGCAGTTGTATAAAACCGCAAACCAAACAACATAGTACAATTTAATAAAAGTACAAACATAATTGCAATGTAAAATCTTTAAACCGTACAGTTTAATATCGTGCAGACGGTATGATAAACACCGTATTTGACATTGCTTATAATGGGCTTTATGTAAAAAATAAATAAAACTTGTACAAATTAGGATTTATTAGAAAGTTGGAGGGTTTGATTTGTAAAATTTAACCCAGCATATTTTTCATATCCATTCCACATCATTACTTCTGTAAAACCTTTCCTGCGTTCACAGGAGAGAAAGTGCAGAACATAGAGAGAGAGAGGTTAGAAAGAGAGAGAGAGAGAGAAAGCGATACATACCCATATACATATAAATACACAAGTAAAACGTGCCATCCGCCATTGTTGAGACGAGGAGGGAGCTCGAATGACATTATTTGATATTTAGATACGCATAATCGTAACCCTAATAGCGTAATTCTATTGACTGAGGTTAATTTTCCTACATCGTCTCGTAATTTTTCGTATCTATATGTGTTTTTTGTTATGATGTGTAATTATTGATTGATTTTGAACTCTATGTGATTGATTGATTTGATCTAATTGAATGCTATCTTGATTGCTGCATGTGAGACTTTGTAGTTCGATATTTTCTTTGTTTGTGGTTTAGGTTTGAGGGTTTATAATCTGAAGTTTTCGAAGTCTTCAGAGTTTCTATTTTGAATTCGACTTGTTTTAGAGTTATTTCTGTTGTGTGTGATCATTCGACCTCTCTTAGGATTAGATTTTCTGGAGTATTTTCTGCAGAAGGTTCCGTTTGAGATGTATGCTGTCTGTAGAGTGTTGGGGCATGGGAATTGTGTTCGCTTATGCAGTTCAACTTCAAGTTTTTTTTGACTTTCAATCTTCGTACTCCATTTTATGTTTTAACTTTGGGGAAATAATCAGCATAGGGGTTTGAAGTCTCGTTTGATGTTTAATGATCATGCTTTTGGCATCTGAACATTGAGTGGACGGGAAGAAACCTATTTAGAGTAAGTGAATATAGGAGCAACTATGATAGAAATTTTCAAGTCATACCATAAAAGTGGGGTTTTCGACACTGTCACCTGTGCAGATGGTAAATATATACTAGGTCTATGATGTTTCTTATATAGGTGAATGGTTATCGGACCAAAAGACTGCTGGAGCAGCTTCTGTGGTTCAAACTGATTCTTGCAGTTCATTTTTTGCACTTGTGGGCTTGGAAGCCGTCTTTTTAGAGATAGGTTTTACAAATCATGTGGTGAAACAAGTCAAACATTAATTCTAACATCAAGCTCTCTGATCTCCTAGCATGCTTAAGTTCAACAAAAGATTTTGTTTATGAACTAAGAGCTTCCATAACTAGAATGCGCCTAAACCAGTAATCCTGCATCGGGAAAATACAATATGTAAGATGAGTAGATATAAATAATGGGTACTCCGCTCACCGCTCATAGGTTTTTGAGATGTACCCCTTACAGTACCAATAACTGGCATCCCATCCGAGTAGTTTTGAACTCATGATTGGGTAGTTGAGGTCCAATATGGTATTGGAATAGGTTTATCCACATGCATATTATACGTTGTCAAAATTATAAGATTCGTATTATGAACTGTAACATATTGAATCAGTAATTAAACAGAATCTTGTATAAACCGCTCTGTATCGGTGAATTGAATCATATCGCTTGATTCTTTAAGATTGCAACGTTCGTATGATTTACATCTCATACTACTGGTAGTGATAAAGCGGAAGCAAGAACTTCGGACCAATATTCATTACCATATTTGTGTGGTAGGGACTCTATTGAGGGTTTCCCAACATCTCTTATCAGCCTGCAGTGGCCGAACTTAATAGACATACCATTTTCACATATCTTCTATTCATTACCATATTTGTGTGGTAGGGTCTCTATTGAGGGTTTCCCAACATCTCTTATCAAGTTGTCCTTGTATACTCTCTTTTCTTTCCTCTTCCTTTTTATATTTTTTTTTCCATCAACCTTAGAAATTCACATTACTTGATTTATTTATCTAAAATAATCTAAAGAAGAATTAAGTATGATTTTTTTTATTGTAATAATAATATGATGACCATATGACAGATACATCAGTCAGTAAACAGACTTAAAAATGATATCAGTCAGTAAACAGACTTAAAAATGATTAAAGTGAGACTGGAACAATGCCTTCTAGGATGCCTTACCAGTTACCACTTGGACCCAATGATCCTATTTTTATTAATTAATGCACAAGTACCATTCATTGTTGGATTTATGTTTCCACAATTGTTTTGAAAAATCTTGAATCGACTACAGTTCATGATTCACAATTCAATAAAATGAGATCTAGATATGTGACGTGAATCACGCTATTGATGACCATGTATGCTGGCCCAATGACCCATAGATGATCGAGGGTTAGGCTACTCTTTGCCAATTGGCTCATAGTTGGAACCTAGAGGTTTAATAGGAAGTCAAAGTGCAAGGTTTTAAAAGGCGGAATAGAGCCTCGAGGCGTTTTCCTCCAATGAGGCGGGGCGTAAGCCTCGAGGCAGTCCACGGCGTAAGCCTCGAGGCGTGTATTTATATATATATATATATATAATATATATATATACACATAATTCCATAGCAAATAAAATTGATAAATACTAATAATAAGCAAAACATAATTCCATACCAAATTTTAAACGTCATAAGTTCACAAAGTTACTAGTCATAAGTTCACAAAATTACTAGTTATAAGTCTAAAAACATAATAATTTACAAGTTATAGTTCCCCGTAACATGATCAAATTGCATAGCTCCACCATCGTATTCGTATCCATGATCACTATCATCTTCATCTTCCAAATACACTTGAACACCTTTTCTTTTCCTTAATGCTAAATATTGGCCTTCATCTCCATCTTCTTCATCATCATCATCAACCTCAATTGGCTCATCAACTCCAATTGCTACACCTCTCTCCATCTCTCTTAAATTTCTTCCAGGCTAAGGTTGTCAGACTTCTTGAAAGTCGAAAGATGAAACTCGAACATGTAAAATAATAAGATTATATGTTTTAGCATTAATGAAAGGTTGAAAAAGATGATAAACCCAAATGCTATATCATGTCTTGTAGGACAAGACAAAATAGAAATTGGAAGCTTAGTTTAGACGGTGTGGGAATAGGAGATACGACTGGGTTGGTCATCAGTCATCTAGCAGGTTGCATGTGTGCCTTTCTTTTTTAGTTTTTACTGTAGGTCTAAACAAGGACTTCGGTAATGTACAATTCTTTCTCAAAAGGCTTAAGGTGAGGCAAGAAAAAAATTAAAAGGGCAAAGATTGCATTCCATGCAATGCCTTGTTTAATCCTTGTAGACTTACGCGTTGGTCAAGAAACTGGGAGAAGAGATATGTATAACTTATAGATGCTAATATGCTATAGTTGTATAAATGCATTTTCTAAGTTTAGGCCCTTTAGGATAGCAACGAAAAGTCTTTCTCAAACTAGTCGGGGTAGGCTAAAAACGAAAGCCATTAGAAATCAAAGCTAACCTTTAGGACTCGTTAGCATGAATAAGATTCTTGGATGTTCTTCTGTACAAAGGCTACCTATTTGGTATATCCATCCATTACATGTCTCATCACTACTAAATACTGATCCCAACGTTAATATGGGCCTGCCTTTTTTTGTCAAGAAGAATTTATTAGTTTGTTGGAAAAAATTATAATGAGCAAAAGGAGTTATTGGCGATGGAGTATGGACTAATAAGTAACTCAGCTTTCTAGATCTTGCACCTAGCATAACGGATTATTGTAACTTGAACGGTACTTTCAACTCTTGCTAACATCTAGCGTTTTTTGACATTGCCATTCTTCATCTTTGGACCTCCTCATTAGAACAATTACATGAATGGGGTGGGTGGTTGTAAATTTCAGAAGTTTTAATAGTTGTTGAATTGAAATTATAGGAGTTTTAACCTAAGATTTGATTTTCTGTCCTTAAACTTCATATCTTTTTGCAGCATCTCCTTTTGACAAACAAATATTTCAGGTTGCTCCAGTGGTTTAATTGTCCCAGCTACGAGCTTTTTGGAACTCATAAGCTCTTAAAATCTTCTTGGCTGTCCTTGTTCAGAAACATTCAATGGAGCTTAGAGTTTCAGCCCAAGAACCAGGCATGTCACCTTCTGTATACAAAAGTCATCCCGATGATAAAGAAATTAGTGATGATGATGACGATGATCGCAACCATAAGCATCGTAGAAGAGAGGATGCAAGGTCTCAATCGTTGGAGGATGATGCTATGGAACAAATCACAAAGCCAAATAGAAGGGGAAGTAAACCTTCTCAAAATGGGCATCTTTATGGGGAAACTGGTTCTCAGTCAAATGAGACATGGAAAAAATATAGTTTTAATCCTCTGGAGAAAGATATATCTGCGAGATTTGACCAAAAACGCCCTGGGTTTACTCGAGGACCTTCAGATTTTAACCAGAAAAATAGGGTAAACCAACCATTTTCTGGCGACCCTGGTGCAGTTAGGGGTAGAGGAAGAGACTCCGGTTTTTGGAATCAACGTGATCCTAGATTCAGTTCTATGGATATTGCTTCTCAGATAGTTCAACAAGGGTCAGTTCCTCATAGTCTTTTTGCAGGGAGGGGTTTGCCAGCTGTTTCAAACTCCCGTGGTCCATCGTGGAGTGCATTTGGATTGGTTCCAGGAATGCAAAATGGTGGTCTGGATATGCTCCATCCCCTTGGAACATTCAGACCAGCTATGAATCCTTCTCTGAACATGGGACATTCACGACAACGGTGTAGGGATTTTGAGGAACAAGGTTTTTGCCTAAGAGGCGACATGTGCCCAATGGAGCATGGTGTGAATCGTATTGTTGTAGAAGATGTTCAGGTATGTTATATTATATACCCTAATATGCCGCAGATGCAAGTTTTACTTGTTAATCGAGATTGATTAACTTTTTCAAAAGTCGGGCTCGAGCTCGAATATTTTTTCAATGTTTGAGCTCGAGCTAGATGCTCGTTTATGAGCTCGAATTCGAGATCGATTAACTCGTTTATTTACTCAAACTCGATGATATTTATATTTTGATTATATAATTTGTAAACATATAAATATGTCTGGCTCAAAAAAGTGTATGCTCGAATGGCTCAACTCGGTTCAGCTCGTAATGTTTAATCGAGCTTTCGAACGAGTCGGGTCGAACATTGGTGTTATGGGGCTCGAGCTCGAATATTTTTAGGTTCGAGCTTGAAATAAACGAGCTCAAGTAGCTCATTAAAAGCTCGACTCGTTTACACTCCTATCGCTAACTAATGACTTTTAACCCGTAAACGATGAGTTTTGCATGATATGCACATTTAACTTTTAGTATGCAGATTGGTCTTTGGGATTTCGTACTTCCTGCTTTCCCTGCTTATCATCCCATACACATCAGGCATATTTTTGACCTTACGTAAGTTTATTTCTACTTACAGAGCCTCTCACAGTTCAATCTCCCCGTATCACTGGCGAGTGCAAATCTATCAATAGCACCAGTTGGGATAGGACCTTCACCTGCAACTAGTGTCGCACCAAACACATTGCCGAACAGCCGAGGTTCACATGGTAAAAATATCAAATGTGAAATGGTCAACAATGGATTAGATATAAGTGGTACCTTCACTGATTCAGCCGCTGCTGCTGATTTTTATGATCCCGATCAGCCTCTATGGGGAAATGATTCACATGCATCAACTGGACCTCAATCTATAAGTCAACCAAATGTCGGAAAAAGCGATTCTTTGTTGGATCCTGGTCTATCTGTCGATCACCGTGTTGGTGGGTCCGACGGGTCTGATAATGAACTTGCAGTAACCACTGGTGGGACCGCTGTGGGATCTTTGAGTACAAGTTCATCTTTACGTGGTAGAATCGGCAGTACCCAAAAAAGAACAGAAACGGGAGACGATATGATTCCCAAAGCAAGCCCGTCAAATTTCATGCACGGTGAGATGTCGGGTTCGCCTGTTCACCAGAAACGGAACAATTCAGATTCGTCTCTGAAAACGCAGAGTGGAAATGGACGTATGGTCCGTAGGCCCTCACAAAAGGCACAACGTACATTATTTGTGAATGGCATTCCTCAGCAGAATAACAGAAGGGAGTCCTTACTTTCACATTTTAGAAAATTTGGGGAGGTTATTAATATTTATATTCCTTTAAATAGTGAGCGTGCTTTTGTTCAGTTCTCTAAAAGAGAAGAAGCAGAAGCTGCTCTTATAGCACCTGATGCTGTGATGGGTAATCGCTTTATTAAGCTATGGTGGGCTAATCGTGATAATATACCGGATTTTGAGACAATTGGTGGTCATGGACCGGCTGTTTCTTCAGTTTCACCAAATATTTCTGTTGCTAACAAGAGAAAAGATGATCCTCGATCAGCATTGCTTAATGGCATCAATGCTCCTGTCTCTGTGTCTGCTTCAGATCAACCAAAGGCTGTGGTTGCTAATGGTGCAAAAGTACCCCCACCTTTGCAAAAGAAGCTGGAGGTTTTGAAGGAGGAACTCCGCAAAAAACAAGAAATGCTTGACCAGAAAAGGAATGACTTCCGGCGCAAGCTTGATAAACTTGAGAAACAAGTATATTTCCATATCCCATCATTTTGGTTTCTTCGCTCGAGTTAAAAAATTGATTTAATGGAGTTGTCGTCTTCATTTCAAGAAAAACTATTGTTCATGTTGCTTGTTAGGCTCTCATTTTATAGTCCCACAACCAATTAAACCAACCACTTGTATAAGTGCTAGATTTCATAAACCATATCATAATTTGTTGCCCCCTCCGTGCCAAAATAAGTGTCCACAACGAAAAATGCACGTAGTTTTAGAGAAATGTGATTATTAGTTTTACCCCTAATCATACCCTTAATAATAGAGGAAGTAATTAATTTCTCCATCTCATAATTAAGGGTAGGATGGGAAAGTAAGCACTTATTTTTCAAAAGGAGACACTTATTTTGGACAAACTAAAATAGAAATGTAGACACTTACTTTGGGTTTGGGACTGAGGGAGTAATTTACAAGCAATTCCTCTTTTCTGCAGGCTACTGGTCAAAAAGGTGAAGTAGTACCTGAACAGGTTGCTAAAAAACAGAAATTGGGGGTTTTATCTGACTCTACAAAGACTGCAACTCCAAGTTCCAATGATCGTGCTTCCATTCTACCATCAGCACAAGATGATGTGGCAGCTAATAGCAGCAAATCTGTCGATCCCACTGGGCTGCAAAGTTCCAGAACAACTCTCGCTTTAGCATTGCCAGAATCTTCAAGCTTGAAATCATCGCTACTTCCAATGGCACATGTTGGATCATCACCTGTTGTCAGCAATCGGTTCAAACTGGATAATCGCCCAACTGCATTTAAGATCGTTTCACCTCTACCAGATGGTCTTGCTGATGTAAGCTTCTATCCTCGGTTCCTTCATTTTCTTTCTTCCAAATGCTTGAAAAATGCACAGTAATATGATATTTCCATAGGTGTGGGTGATGTCATGCTTACACCTCTTCAAGAAAATCTCTGTTAACTAGGAACACGCGCACACACACACACACACATATATATATATATATAGGCAAAGGATTGTGTGAGAAGTTGAGGCTAACGTGAGAAGCGTGAGAAGTGGATCTGAACCGTTAGATCACTTTTAATCAAATGCCCTCCCATTGCGCCTTAGAAGGGAATTGATCTGGAGCATCTTATCTCGGTGCATCTCTATCCTAATGTGCGTCCATTTCTCATCCACGGTTGATAACCACTTCTCACTTCTCACGTTAACCTCACCACTTCTCACTCTGCCTCATTAAATGCTCTTTTCGTATTTCTCGTATTCAAGGTTTTGTATCGAACATGTGGCAGTGAAATCTGATGGACGTGGTTATTATGCAGGTTCCTGTGTTGAAGGAACACTTTTCACCATACGGCGATCTTTCAAAGGTGCAGTTAGAGGACGTGGGCCCCACCGAGGGCAAAGGCGTCCCGAAAACATCCAAAGCTTCAGCTCGGATACATTTCACAACCCGTCATGCAGCTGAAAAGGCGTTTTCGAGCGGTAAATCGTGGAAAGGTCACAACTTGCAGTTTGTATGGCTAAATTCCAGCAAAGATGTTGTCAGTAGAGAAACTCCTTCGCCAAGTTCTAAAGCGAAATCCGATTCTTCTACCAAACCTGTGGTGGAAACTTCTAAAACGACGACTCCCCAGGAACCTTCCGGAAACGGAGAATCTGAAAAAACGGAAGGAACAGAGATTGTTGTGACGAACCCGGATGAAAGTAAAACCGAGTAAGTTCTTAATCGGGTTCGGTTAACGATGGATGACGGCGGTGTACAGTGAGGTAATTGGTATAATCAAGTACTTAAAAACTTTTATTTTATTTTATTTTATATAAGTTACAGTTGGATTAGCAATTGCTCAATTTTGTAAAGGGTAATTTCTTGATTGACTGCCAGTTGGGATAAATTTGTTGGATTTTTAGTTGTCATTTTCTGAGTCTTAGGATTATAAATTAAATTCGTTTAAATGACTTTCAGTTATTTTTTTTAATTTTTTTATAAGACTTAAATACTGCGTATGCGGAACTCTTTTGTCGAATGTTGTCGGTATATTGGGGATGTGTTTGGTACGCGGACGGGACTGGATTGGACGGTTGAGATTGAGGTAGGTGGATTGGACGGTTGAGATTGAGATTGAGGTAGGTGGATTGGACGGTTGAGATTGAGGTAGGTGGGTAAACGAGGCTTTAGGGTTGGTTTTAATTTGATATTAAGTAGTTTAGTAATTTACCGATCTTTTTTTTATCTTAATTTTTGTTTTGTTTGATGGGACAGATTATGTATTTTTGCCTCGAGTGTTTGCTAAAGGCCCGTAAAGTTACCTGATGTGTTTTTAGCTTTATTATACCGTTTCGAGATATTTTTAACCTTTTTGGTTGATTTTAAGGGAATTTTAAGTTTTTTTTTATCGATTTCGATGGTTTTTTTTGTTGGTCGAGACCTTTTTGGGCGAAAACATAACAAGTCTTTAAGCATTTTAATGTTTTTTGCATGGCAGGGGGCCTAGCCAACTCTATCGGCCGGGTGGCCATCTTGTTGTTGCTGGAGGTACACATCCCTCTTCTCAGTGTGGAGCCGCATCTAGCTCAGCGGTTTCTTCAAAAGAGATGACGGATACAGAGCGGTTACCAGGAAAAGAGAGAAAAACGAGCTCCAAAGCCTCCAAAATAAGTGACAAGTGGTTACAAAATCGGGCTTCTAATTTTTACTATCGCTCAACGTCATTGGCGGATGCACTTCATTGTTAAGGGGGGATAGGACCCCATTAAAAAGATTTTTTTTTGAAAATTTTAGCTTAAAAATATAGATTTTTCAACCTTTTATCTTAATGTTCCCCAATAATTTTTCGTATGGGACCCCATCAACCAAAAAAGTTGTTTCAAAATCAACCAAAAAAACCAAAACTACTCTCGAAATCGACTAAAAAACCAAAAAAGTTCTTCGAAATCGACAAAAAAACCTTAAAAATCTCTTAAAATCTACCCAAAAAACTTTAAAAGGCCCTTGTAACGTTGGATTTAGTCTAAAAATATATCGGACAATTTTACAGACATTTAAGCTACCTTAAAGAGGACCCCAGTGTGAAAAAATCCTGGATCCGCCGCTGCTCAACGTGTACCGCGGCTCAAAGCCTTCCCCGCGATAGTGCCATGCAAGAGTGACTCTGTGTCACAATCGCGGACATTCTCGCCAACATTGTACCGAGAGTTTTCTCCCTCCACGCCAATAGCGCTCTGCGACCTTAACATCCTGTCACTATCGCATGCATTATCGCGAGCCCAGTACCGACCCTCCAAAATTCCAACTTTCTTCCAAACGAGCACCTTCTAGCGCTTAGGTACTTTGAATTAAATGAGTATTCAGAATCCGAACTATAAACCATGACTCAGATTTGCATAAAACATTACTTTAATACGTACCAAATTTCGGAGTGTTACAACATGACAGACAATGTTCACGTTATTAACTCCGGAATGAATTTGCTATATTAGGCCAAAGTCTAAATCATATCCAACCCAAGCCCACGTATACTTCGAAATCCAAAGCTTCGGTTTTAAGTGCATTTGCTTTGAGAACTTTTTTATCGGTATACAATATAGAAATGTGAGTTAAATATTTGAACGATTCGGTGACTATAATAAGTTTCCACATGGTGAATTTTCCATGTGGATGCTCTTGTTTCTAAAATACGTTTTAACATATTTAGTCATTTATGTTCACACATAAATTTTGGAATTTTACTTGTTTGAATATTGTCATGTATGCACATGTAGGTAGAGCATACACAAAAATAATGTCACCTATACGAAAGCATGGTCACTCATGCACATGTAAATAGGATCCTTTAATAGGGTCACGAAACGTAGGTTTAATTGTCAACAATGTCTTATGCGAATCTAATGAAAAAAGTCAAATTTTCTAGTGTTTTGTTATGAACATGGAGCATAGAGTCATAGAGATGCTATTATGAATATGATGGTGGATTACGTGAAGATTTTAAGAGGCTTTGAATACTAAAGTGATTACAAGAATTATAGAATTTTCGTTAAATGACTTATCATATAAAAAACATGGTTATTTTCAAGTCTACATACCTGGTTTGTGGCTATATGCATATATGAATCATTCATCATACTTGATCTACTGGTACATGGACAAGTACTTGTGTGGACCGATGGACTTACGAGCCTTGGTCGTTACAAAGGGCGATGCTATGGAATCGAGCCTGTTCCTGGAGAAGAATTCAAATTTTTTCTATTTATGTGCAAGGTATTGGGCTATATGCACATGTGATTCACATTATGGAGTTTCAAATTGTATGCACATGTGAATTTATTCATGTATGAGTGTTCTTTGTTTTAAAGTTATGAGTTAATCGCCTCTTTGAAATGCCACTGTGGCATATTAGGTTAAAAAACAAAATGTGAATTTTTAAAAATTTGAAAACGGGAATTGAACTAACAATAAGCTTTGTTTTCTATTATACGCTCTTCAACCTCATCTTCAAGGTAAATATATTTATACATTTTGTTGGAAATTTTGATGGACAATTGAAGATGAAGAACTTATGTAGAAGAAACTTGCGAGAATATGCTTCGATAATAATGGAGACTTATTTAATGGATGTTAGAGAGAAAAAAAGACGGGAAGAATCGCGTAATCCAAAAAATAGAAAGAAATCATTATTTTGGGAAATCTAAATAAAATAAAATATATTGTTATTTTTTTCTAATTATGCCCAAATCCAAACTAAACATTACTTAAATTTTATTGATTTTTTATTTATAACCGTCATTATAAATTAAACCACTGGTTTTTTAGTCTCATGATGTTTTTTTAAAATTTCTGTTTTTTGTTTTCTCTGAACCTGAAATTATGGCAGATCCAATGTATAAAATACAATGACACAAGCCAATGCGTTATTTATCTGTCATAAGGTAAAAAATAGGATCGTGAAATACTGCCGTATATATTCTAAAAACAACAATAGTAACACAAGTTTGCCTTTACATAGTTGGTATAGACAGATTTTCTCTCATCCCAAGCACGGGTTCCGGATCATGTTTCAATCATCTTCTTGGTTTTTAGTTGTCAGTTTCAGGTTTATTATGTTTCTAGAAAAAAATGCGTTAAAATGTTGATCACATGTCCTCACATGTCAAAATAAAAAACACTAACCAATAAAAATTGAACACATGTCCTCCATAGCTTCGTTTCTTATAGCTAAATAATGCCACCATTTAAAAAAAATCCTAAACCTATCTTTTATTAAGTCTATATTACTTAGCAAATAAAAATTAATATGTAGGGTATAATGTAGTTATACAAAACCGCAAACAAACCACATAGTATAATTTGATAAAAATACAAATATAACTACAATGTGAAAACTTGATATGGTGTAGACGATTTATGGGGGGTTTGGGATTGCTTATTTTTTGACTTATTTGCTTATAGCTTTTCCTCACCATAAATTAACTATTTCTAGTGTTTGGATTAAAAAATAAAATAAAAGTTCTTATGAATTTTCCTCACTGCAAATACTAACTTATTTGCTTCTTCTTATCGACTTATTTATCCAAATTACATTTATCTAATTATCTGGTTGTATTCTGGTTTGATAAACACCCGTATCCGACGTTGCTTACAAGGGGCTTTATGTAAAAAATTAATAAAACTTGTACAAAGTAGGATTTATTAGAAAGTTGGAGGGTTTGATTTGTAAAATTTCACACAGCATATTTTTTTCATATCCATTCCACAACATTACTTCTGTAAAACCTTTCCTCCTGAGAAAGTGCAGAACATAGAGAGAGAGAGAGAGAGAGAGAGAGAGAGAGAGAGGTTAAGAGAGAGAAAGCGATACATATACATATAAACACACAAGTAAAACGTGCCATCCGCCATTGTTGAGACGAGAAGGGAGCTCGAATGACATTATTTGATTATTTGAGACGCAGAATCGTAACCCTAATAGCGTAATTCTATTGACCGAGGTTAATTTTCCTACATCGTCTCGTAATTTTTCGTATCTCTATGTGCTTTTTGTTATGATGTGTAATTATTGATCGATTTTGAACTCTATGTGATTGATTGATTTGATCTAATTGAATGTTATTTTGAAATTGCTGCATGTGAGACTTTGTAGTTTGATATTTTCTTTGTTTGTGGTTTAGGTTTGAGGGTTTATAATCTGAAGTTTTCGAAGTCGTCAGAGTTTCTATTTTGAATCCGACTTGTTTTAGAGTTATTTCTGTTGTGTGTGATCATTCGACCTCTCTTAGGATTAGATTTTGTGGAGTCTTTTCTGCAGTAGGTTCCGTTTGAGATGTATGCTGTGTGTAGAGTGTTGGGGCATGGGAATCGTGTTCGCTCATGCTGTATTTGAAGTGGCTCATTTCGTACCAGAGAAGCCTATGTATGAACAAGGATTAATTTCAATTTTTTTTTGACATTCAATCTCTGTACTCCATTTTATGTTTTAACTTTGGGGAAATAAATCGATAATCAGCATAGGGGTTTGAATTCTAGTTTGATGTTTAATGATCATGTTTTTGGCATCTGAACATTGAGTGGATGGGAAGAAACCTATTTAGGGTAAGTGAATATAGGAGCAACTATGATAGAAATTTTCAAGCCATACCATAAAAAGTGGGGTTGTCGACATTGTCACTTGTGCGGATGGTAAAATATATCGTAGGTCATTAATGTTTCTTATAAATGTGAACCATTAGCGGACCACTAGACTGCTGGAGCAGCTTCTGTGGATCAAACTGATTCTCGCAGTTCATTTTGCACTTGTGGGCTTGGAAGCCCTCCTTTTAGAGACATGTTTTACAAATCATGTGGTAAAAAAGATCAAACATTAATTCTAACATCAGGCTCTCTGATCTCCTAGCATGCTTAAGTTCAACAAAAGGTTTTGGTTATGAACTAGGAGCTTCCATAACTAGAATGTGAACCAGTGATCCTGCATCGGGAAAATACAATCAGTAAGATGAGTATATATAAATAATAGTACTCCGCTCACCGCTCATAGGTTTTTGAGATGTACCCCTTACAGTACCAATAACTTACATTCCATCGAGTAGTCGTGAACTCATGATAGGGTAGTTGAGGTCCAATATGGTATTGGAATAGGTTTATCCACATGCATATTATATGTTGTCAAAAGTATAAGATTTGTATTATGAACTGTAACGTACTGAATCAGTAGTTAAACAGAATCTTCTCTAAATCGCTATGTATCAGTGATTTGAATCATATGGACTGATTCTTTAAGATTGCGATTTGCGAATGTTACACATATAGATAGTATGGATAATAGTGAGCCGGTCAATTGTGGGCTTATGGTCAATTAGTCAGGGTTGTTAGAAGTATAAATAGAAGTAGGGTGGAAGTGTTGAGGCATCTGTTTTTAATCAATTGGGTCTAACCGTTAGGGAGAGTTTTTTGCTTCTCGAAAGCCAGAGTGTGAATAATCAATTCTGCCCCAGTTTTCTTGTCAATCAGTAGAGATTTGTAACAAAATCTCTACTGAATCAGTAACAAAATCTCTAAAAAACGCGTTATCGCGCGCCATAACGGCGAGGCGTGGCCTTGCCGCCACGTTAAAGCCTGTGGCGCGACTCTGAGGCGTGGCTTGTAGTATGGCGCGTTATGGTGGGTTATGGCGCGTTATGGCGTGTTTGAGGCGGGTTACGGCGTGTTATGGCGCGTTACGGCGGGTTATAAGGCGTGTTTGAGGCGTGAATGAGGTTTTTTTGTTTTACTTTTATATATATAATTTATAGCTTATCAAATTAAATATTAATGATTATAGTTATTCACTAAAAGCGGAATTCATGAACCACAAGTTGAAGGTGAGGAAGATTTGTATATGATATTATAATTTTAGATTGGAGATGTATGAATTATGAAACCATTAGTAAAACATTCTTTTTGTTATGAATTATGATCTATTGATATCATTTTTGGAAGCTTTGTATATATGATATAAAATTATCAATGCATGGTTCTTCTTTTGCTTATAGTTTTATATGAATTTAATTTGTTTAATCATTGTTGTTCATGACATTGACACAAACATCTATATATATATAAACTATATATACAGATTTGTCGCCTTAGGCCACGCCTTGAAAAACGTTATGGTCTCGCCGTAACTCGTAAGGCTTGAGGCTTGACCTCGCCGCCATGCCACGCCTCACGCCATTTAGAACCTTGTGTATCAGTGATTTGAATCATATGGCCTGATTCTTTAAGATTGCGATTTGCGAAGTACGTATTACCAACAACTCACATCCCATCCTAGTAGTCTTGCATTCGTGATAGCCTGATAGGGTAGTTGAGGTCTAATATGTATTTGAACAGGTTTATCCACATGCATATTATATGTGGTCAAAGTTATAAGATTTGTATTATGAACTGTAACGTACTGAATCAGTAATTAAACAGAATCTTGTATAAATCACTATGTATCGGTGATTTGAATCATATGGCTTGATTCTTTAAGATTGCGATTTGCGAAGTATGTATTAGCAACAACTCACCTCCCATCCCAGTAGTCTTGCACTCCTGATAGGGTAGTTGAGGTCCAATATGGTATTGAAATAGGTTTATGCACATGTATATTATATGCTGTCAGAGATTATAAGATTCATATTATGAACTGTAACATATTGAATCAGTAATTAAACAGAATCTTGTGTAAAATGCTCTGTATCGGTGAATTGAATCATTTTGCCTGATTCCTTAAGATTGCAAATTTCATATGATTTACATCTCCTACTACTGGTGGGGTGACAATTAGTTTCGGGTGGTGGTGGAAAAAGTGGAAGCGAGAACGTTAGACCAAGATTCATTACCATATTTGTGTGGTAGGGACTCTATTGAGGGTTTCCCAACATCTCTTATCAGCCTGCAGTGGCCGAACTTAATAGACACACCGTTTCACTTATCTTCTATTCTTTTTTCCTCCCGTCAAGGGTCCCAAATGTCAAGTTGTCTTTGTGTACTCTCTTTTCTTTTCTCTTCCTTTTTATATCTTGTTTTTTCTCCATCAACCTTAGAAGTTCACAGTACTTGCTTTAATGATCTAAAATAATCTAAAGAAGAATTAAGTCTGATTTTTTCCTGTATTAATAATATGATGACCACTTGACAGTACATCAGTCAACAAACAAAGACTTTAAATGATTAAAATGAGACTGGAACAATGCCTTTGAGGATGCCTTACCACTTGGACCCCGTGATCCTATTTTTATTAATTAATGCACAAGTACCCTTCATTGTTTGATTTCTGTTTCCACAATTGTTCTGAAAAATCTTGAAGCGATTCTTGTGATTCGTTACAGTTCATGATTCACTATTCACTAAAATGAGATCTAGATATGTGACGTGAATCATGTTATTGATGACCATGCATGCTGGCCCAGTGACCCATAGACAAATTCTGTGTACTGGAATTACATGTCCATGTGTAAGCCTTAGAGGTGGCTCTACATCAAGGATGTGTTTGAACTGGTTATCACATACATGATCTAGGGTTAGGCTACTCTTTGCCAATTGGCTTATAGTTGGAACCCTAGAGGTTTAATAGGATGTCAAAGTGTATATCTTTCTTTGGAAAACAGCAGTTGCTGGCTCTCTTCATCTCTCTTAAACTTCCTCCAGGCTAAGGTAAAGTCGAAGGATGAAACTCAAACATGTAAAATAATAAGATTATATGTTTTAGCATAATGAACAGTTGAAAAAGATAAACCCAAATGCTATATGATGTCTTGTAGGACAAGACAAAATAGAAATTGGAAATTTAGTTTAGACGGTGTGGGAATAGGAGATAATTGGGTTGGTCATCTAGCAGGTTGCATGCGTGCCTTTGCTTTTTTAGTTTTACTTTAGGTCTAAACAAGGACTTCGGTAATGTACAATTTTCTCTCAAAAGTCTTGAGGTGAGGCAAGAAAAGAGTTAAAAGGGGAATATTGCATTCCATGGAATGCCTTGTTTAATCCTTGTAGATTTACGCATTGGTCAAGAAACTGGGAGAAGAGATATGTATACCTTATATATCATGCTATACTTGTATAAATGCCTTTTCTAAGTTTAGGTCCTTTAGGATAGCAACGAAAAGCCTTTCCCAAACTAGTCGGGGTAGGCTAAAAATGAAAGCAATTAGAAATCAAAGCTAACCTTTAGGACTCGCTAACATGAATAAGATTCTTGGATGTTCTTCTGTACAAGGCTACCTATTTGGTATATCCATTCATTACGTGTCTCATCACTACTAAATACTGATCCCAAGTTCCCAACGTTAATATGGGCCTGCCTTATTTTGTCAAGAATAATTTAATAGTTTGTTGGAAAAATTATGATGAGGAAAAGGAGTTATGGAGTATGGACTAATAAGTAACTCAGCTTTCTAGATCTTGCACCACATAACGGATTATTGTAACTTGAACGGTACTTTCAACTCTTGCTAACCTCTAGCGTTCTTTTGACATTGCCATTCTTCATCTTTGGACCTTCTCATTAGAACAATTACATGAATGAGGTGGGTGGTTGTAATTTTCAGAAGTTTTAATAGTTGTTGAATTGAAATTATAGGAGTTTTAACCTAAGATTTGATTTTTTGTCCTTAAACTTCATATCTTTTTGCAGCATCTCCTTTTGACAATACAAATATTTCAGGTTGCTCCAGTGGTTTAATTGTCTCCGCTACGAACTTTTTGGAACTCATAAGCTCTTAAAATCTTCTTGGCCGTCCTTGTTCAGAAACATTCAATGGAGCCTAGAGTTTCAGCCCAAGAACCAGGCATGTCACCTTCTGTATACAAAAGTCATCCTGATGATAAAGAAATTAGTGATGATGATGACGATGATCGCAACCATAAGCATCGTAGAAGAGAGGATGCAAGGTCTCAATCGTTAGAGGATGATGCTATGGAACAAGTAATCACAAAGCCATATAGAAGGGGAAGTAAACCTTTTCAAAATGGGCATTTTTATGGGGAAACTGGTTCTCAGTCCAATGAGACATGGAAAAAGTATAGTTTTAATCCTCTGGAGAAAGATATATCTGCGAGATTTGACCAAAAACGCCCTGGGTTTACTCGAGGACCTTCAGATTTTAACCAGAAAAATAGGGTAAACCAACCATTTTCTGGCGACCCTGGCGCAGTTAGGGGTAGAGGAAGAGACTCCGGTTTTTGGAATCAACGTGATCCTAGATTCAGTTCTATTGATATTGCTTCTCAGATGGTTCAACAAGGATCTGTTCCTCATAGTCTTTTTGCAGGGAGGGGTTTGCCAGCTGTTTCAAACTCCCGTGGTCCATCGTGGAGTGCATTTGGATTGGTTCCAGGAATGCAAAATGGTGGTCTGGATATGCTCCATCCCCTTGGAACATTCAGCCCAGCTATGAATCCTTCTCTGAACATGGGACATTCACGACAACGGTGTAGGGATTTTGAGGAACAAGGTTTTTGCCTAAGAGGTGACATGTGCCCAATGGAGCATGGTGTGAATCGTATTGTTGTAGAAGATGTTCAGGTATGTTATATTATATACCCTAATATGCCGTAGATGATAATGAATAAATATGTGAAATTGTATAAATATATATATATATATATATATATATATATACATATATAACTTCTACACTATAGTATTCTAATGGGTAAACTAGACAATTTAAACAAATTCAGACATTTATCAGTTTACAAAACAAACAGCCTTGTTGATTCAGATTTCAGACTTCAGCACCACCTCTTATCAATTAGAAGTGAAATAAGACTTCAGCACCTCTTACAAAACAAACTCCACCTTAGTATGCAGATTGGTCTTTGGACTTCGTACTTCCTGCTTTTCCTGCTTATCATCCCATACTCAACAGACATATTTTTAACCTTATGTAAGTTTATTTCTATTTACAGAGCCTCTCACAGTTCAATCTCCCCGTATCACTAGCGAGTGCAAATCTATCAATAGCACCAGTTGGGATAGGACCTTCACCTGCAACTAGTCTCACACCAAACACATTGCCGAACAACAGAGGTTCACATGGTAAAAACATCAAATGTGAAATGCTTAACAATGGATTGGATGTAAATGTAAGTGGTACCTTCACTGATTCAGCTGCTGCCGCTGACTTTTATGATCCCGATCAGCGTCTATGGGGAAATGATTCACATCCATCAACTGGACCTCAATCTATAAGTCAGCCAAATGTAGGAAAAAGTGATCCTTTGTTGGATCCTGGTCTATCTGGTGATCACCGTGTTGGTGGGTCCGGCGGGTCTGATAATGAACTTGCAGTAAGCATTGGTGGGACCGCTGTGGGATCTCTGAGTACAAGTTCTTCTTTACGTGGTAGAATCGGCACCAGCCAAAAAAGAACAGAAACGGGAGACGATATGATTCCCAAAGCAAGCCCTTCAAATTTCATGCACGGTGAGATGTCGGGTTCGCCGGTTCACCAGAAACGAAACAATTCAGATTCGTCTCTAAAAACGCAGAGTGGAAATGGACGTATGGTCCGTAGGCTTTCGCAAAAGGCACAACGTACATTATTTGTCAATGGCATTCCTCAGCAGAATAACAGAAGGGAGTGTCTACTTTCACATTTTCGAAAATTTGGGGAGGTTATTAATATTTATATTCCGTTAAATAGCGAGCGTGCTTTTGTTCAGTTCTCTAAAAGAGAAGAAGCAGAAGCTGCTCTTATAGCACCTGATGCTGTAATGGGTAATCGATTTATTAAGCTATGGTGGGCTAATCGTGATAATATACCGGATTTTGAGACAATTGGTAGCCATGGACCGGCAGTTTCTTCAGTTTCACCAAATATTTCTGTTACTAACAAGAGAAAAGATGATCCCCGATCAGCAGTGCTTAATGGCATCAATGCTCCTGTTTCTGTGTCTGGCTCAGATCAACCAAAGCCTGTGGTTGCTAATGGTGCAAAAGTACTCCCACCTTTGCAAAAGAAGCTGGAGAGTTTAGAGGTTTTGAAGGAGGAACTCCGCAAAAAACAAGAAATGCTTGACCAGAAAAGGAATGACTTCCGGCGCAAGCTTGATAAACTTGAGAAACAAGTATATTTCCATATCTCTTCATTTTGGTTTCTTCGCCTAGAGTTCAAATTTTTGCCGTCTTCATTTCAAGAAAAACTATTTTCATGTTGCTTGTTAGGCTCGCATTCCATAGTCCCACAACCAATTAAACCAACCACTTGTATATGTGCTAGATTTCATAAACCATATCATAATTTGTTACCCCCTCCGTGCCAAAATAAGTGTCCACAACGAAAAATGCACCTACTTTTAGAAAACGATTATTACAGTTTTAATGAACTAATGGCAGTTTTACCCCTAATCATACCCTTAATAATAGAGGAAGTAATTAATTTCTCCATCTCATAATTAAGGGTAGGATGGGAAAGTAAGCACATATTTTTCAAAAGTAGACACTTATTTTGGACAAACTAAAATAGAAATGTAGACACTTACTTTGGGACGGAGGGAGTAATTTACAAGCAATTCTTCTTTTCTGCAGGCTACTGGTCAAAAAGGTGAAGTAGCACCTGAACAGGTTGCTAAAAAACAGAAATTGGGGGTTTTATCTGATTCTACAAAGGCTGCTACTCCAAGTTCCAGTGATCGTGATACCGTTCTACCATCACCACAAGATGATGTGGCAGCTAATAGCAGCAAATCTGTCGATCCCTCTGGGATTCAAAGTTCCAGAACAACTGTTGCTTTAGCACTGCAAGAATCTTCAAGCTTGAAATCGTCGCTACTTCCAATGGCACATGTTGGATCATCATCACCTGTTGTCACCAGTCGGTTCAAACTGGATAATCGCCCAACTGCATTTAAGATCGTTCCACCTCTACCAGATGGTCTTGCTGATGTAAGCTTCTATCCTCCGTTTCTTCATTTTCTTCTTCCAATTGCTTGAAAAATGCATGGTAATATGATATTTCCTTAAGTTTGGGTGATTGTCATGTTTACACCTCTTCAATAAAATCTCTGTTAACTATTCACACACGCACACATATGGCTGTCTATACCTGACATCAATGCCACATGAATGTTCACGCGAGCATCATTGCAATTTATGTTATTCTTGTTTTTTATCGAATAAATGCATATTTAATTTTTGCATGTTGACTAGACACTTAATTCGTGTGATGCTATAAATTTCATGTGCACTTGAAGTAGCCTTGTTCAGAAAGCTATCACTCATGTTTTGTTAATTATGTTACCTTTCTCACTTGTCAGGATTTATTCGGTTTTACATGAAACATTTGCCACTGGTCTCTCTTTTTTGAAAAATATTTTTATCAATGTTAGAACTCTATGAAATAGGCTTTAATAGGTTACTTTCTTGGTGTAAAATATGGTTCTCAGAATCACACTACAATCAGAAGTTGTGCCAGTCGCAGATAGTGATCTCTAGGGTACGAAAAGCACCACAAATCTCTATGATGTGAGTAGAAATTGGACCGGTGATGATGGTAGGGTTCAATTGGCAGTGATATGACTCTGAATCAATTTGGTGCTATGACACACAATGGTGGAGTTGGCAACAAGGTTGCCATGCTTTATTCACTGAGGTTAGGGTTTGGACCTCGGTATGTTTTTTTTTGGGAAGGGTATCACAGGCACAACCCGGACTAATCCTTATCAAATTTGAAACTTAAAGATGTCTTATCAATGTTGAGGACGCCTGGGATCGAACCCTGGGTGGATGGGATATTCCACCACATCACCCAGGGCGATCAACCACTGCGCTACAACCTGATTGACGGACCTCGGTATGTTGGCTATGCTACCATGTATACACGGGTTTTGGAAGCACCGATCCACCTAGTATTACCCCCTCCGTTCCAAAATAAGTATCTACAATGGAAAATGCACACACTTTTAGGAAAATATAATTTAATTAAGAAAAGGACAATTTTACCCCTAGTTATAGAGAGAAGTTTTCTCCATTTCATAACTAAGGATTTAAGGGTAGAATAGGAAAGTAGACTTTTACTTTTGAAAGTGGACACTTATTTTGGGAGAAACTAAAATAGTAATATAAACACTTATTTTGAGTCGAAGGGAGTATATTGATCCCAAATAAATAGCCTAATTGACAAAAGACCTCCAAAAAGGTTGGAGGAACGAAGTGGTGGCCTGTGTCACTGTATCCAATAAAGTGGGTCTGCCCCTGCACCCCTACCCCCCAGATCCAGATTCTAAGGTGGCGTTTGTTTTTTAAGAGGTCTGAAGTCTGAAGTCTGAAGTCTTATTTCACTTCTGATTAATAAGAGGTGGTGTTTTAAGAGGTTATAAGACATTAGGTTACCTCTTCTAATTTCAGACGTATTTCAGACTGAGTCTCTGAAATATGAAAAAAAAAGCAAACGGTCTGAATGTAAAAACGTCTGACCGATTCAGACTTCAGAGGTATTAAGAGGTTTTTTCAAAAAAACAAACAGCCCCTAAGTGAGATATATCGGGTTTGTTTGGTTTGGTTTACCCTGCCTCTGAAATGTTCTTTTCGTATTTCTCGTATTCAAGGTTTTGTATCGAACATGTGGCAGTGAAATCTGATGGACGTGGTTATTATGCAGGTTCCTGTGTTGAAGGAACACTTTTCACCATACGGCGATCTTTCAAAGGTGCAGTTAGAGGACGTGGACCCCACCGAGGGCGGTGGCGTCCCGAAAACATCCAAAGCTTCAGCTCGGATACATTTCACAACCCGTCATGCAGCTGAAAAGGCGTTTTCGAGCGGTAAATCATGGAAAGGTCACAACTTGCAGTTTGTATGGCTAAATTCGAGCAAAGATGTTGTCAGTAGAGAAACTCCTTCGCCAAGTTCTAAAGCGAAATCCGATTCTTCTACCAAACCCGTGGTGGAAACTTCTAAAACGACGACTCCCCAGGAACCTTCCGGAAACGGAGAATCTGAAAAAACGGAAGGAACGGGGATTGTTGTGACGAACCCGGATGAAAGTAAAACCGAGTAAGTTCGTAATCGAGTTCGGTTAACGATGGATGACGGCGGTGTACAGTGAGGTAATTGATATAATCAAGTACTTTAAGAACTTTTTTTTTTAATTTCATATAAGTTACAGTTGGATTAGCAATTGCTCAATTTTGTCTTGTGTTTTCTTGTGGTTGCAGTTTGTAAAGGGTAAATTCTTGATTGACTGCCAGCTGGGATAAATTTGTTGGATTTTTAGTTGTCTAATTTTCTGAGTTTTAGGATTATAAATTAAATTCGTTTAAATGACTTTTAATTACCTTTTTTAATTTTATTTTATAAAAAAATTAAATATCGCGTATTTGGAGCTCTTTTGTCGAATGTTATCGGTATATTGGGGAGTGTTTGGTACGTGGACGGGACTGGATTGGACGGCTGTGATTGAGAGGTTTTTGGGTCAGTTTTATTTTGATATCGAGTAGTTTAGTAATTTACCAATCTCGTCTTATTTCTTTTCCACCTATTTGGGGACAGAAAAAGTGTATTTTTGCCTCGGGTGTTGCTACATGAACAATGGCGGATTCAGGATTTTTGCTTGCTTAAGGCCCACAAAGTCATCCGATATGTTTTTAGCTTAATTTTACCGAGAGATTTTTGACGTTCATTGGTTGATTTCGAGGGATTTTTAAGTTTTCTTTCTCGATTTTGAGACTTTTTGTATTCTGGTTGATTTCGAGGTACCTATATATGTATATTATCTACCTCTGTATATGCATACCTATACATCAAAATCAATTTCAAAAGTCGGTAGTTGAAAACGTAAAAAATGTATTTTTGATGAGGATATCAATATGTAGGTGTGTATTTAACAATCATAGGGTGCATTTAGCCTACTATTTTTTCCCCATTTAGGTATTTGAGAGAGACTGAATGCACAACTATACGTTACTAAATGAACGCTTATCTACTAATTTGCATCTTACACACATCAACATGAAAATTTACTTTTTATATTTTCAATGTACGATTTGACCTGATTTTGATATATACATGGGTGCATTTAGTCCCATGTGTGACGTTTTTTACGAGGAAATTAGTAGACAAGGATGCATTTAACCCACCCCATTAACATAGGTGTTTATATAGCTAGAATCGTCTACTTGTCTGTCGTGTCCCTATCTAATTTCGTGTCAAAAGTAGGATGTCACTTTTTTGTACTGTCTTGTCGTGTGTACCAAATGTACTGAAAATGATTCTTTTTAGTGTACAATTGTTGGTGGATAATGTTTCTTTTATATTTCTCACTCTACTTTTTCAGTTGATTGATGAAGCACCATATGATTTTACAAGGTGGTTGCTACAGGTGACCATTTGGATTTAGCTGCAGCTTATGGAATGGTAAATGAGCTTTTATCTTGGATTAATGGCAATGCAAAGAGGTTTTTATTATGATTGACTTAAAGGTTTGGTTTACACTGAGAATGAAAGTTATAGTGAGAATGGTAAGAAGGAATCTCTACCTTGAATCCATCCTAATTGATGAACAACACTAATGTAATGCACCAGATCAATTACCTTCTAAATTGTAATTCATGGGTTGTTTTGAGATTAAAAGTGATCGAGGGTCCGAATCCCTTCTTACACTCCTCAACGTAACTCTTTTTCTCACATGATCCTTCGTATTGACTTAAAATACCTTTGAGAGTGTTCTTTTTTAAATGGCCTTCTTTTGAGTTTTGAGAGTTGAAAACTCAGAACCCATCTTTCTTACAACATGCACTCTTGTCTCCAATCCAACTTCCTTGATAGCAACCTAGAATCCAAGATTAAGGAGCCGTTTATCCAATGCTTACAGGATAACATTTATTTGGTTACTGTGTGAGCATGACAAAAACCAAGAATCTTATCCGTTGAGGGAGAAGAAGACTTTTATCCGCCCTCAGATAAACATCAATCGTCATATGTACAAAATTTAATAAACACACAAGATTTTACTCTGTGGACCATCAAACTAAAACGAAAATTTGAATCAAACAAAAATGCCTTCAGAAAATGTAAATTTACCCCTTATCTATCTAAAAGTGTGTGATTTAAACTTTTAACTTACCCTACCATTCAA
Organism: Saussurea involucrata; assembly: GCA_033807775.1. NCBI lineage: Eukaryota > Viridiplantae > Streptophyta > Magnoliopsida > Asterales > Asteraceae > Saussurea > Saussurea involucrata. Next base: position 94,138,979 of record CM066316.1, read on the forward strand.
AGTGAATAGATGCCTATTTAAAAGTGAGGTGGTTTAACTTACTCGACCATTCACAAGTGAATAGATGCCTATTTAAAAGTGAGGAGCCTTGATCCAGCTGCACAAAATCTTAGGGAAGGATCATATTGGCAAGCAAAAGCTGCTTTTCAGGAGGCATATGGTCTTTCAAAGCAACACAAGTATGATGCATCACTTTCAACAGAAACACAGCCATGTCTTTCTCGGATTCATGGAACGACTGTTGGCTAGAAAATCCGTTCACGTTTGTTACCCAATCGTGAACACGGATGGTTGAAGTCCACATGAGCGAAACCACCGGTTCAGCCACTACACCCCAGTTACCGTCGTCTAACAGTAGAGAGCTTAGGGTTACGGGCAGGTCACTCAATACAGTACGAGAGTTAACGATGAGAAGAGGCATATATTTGGACGAGCTACCGCATAACAAACCAATAAACTGTATAGCCTGCAAATGAACATCTAGCTCAGAATACAGAAGACCTTGCAATAGCCCGAGCCTAGTCTGGGCCAGGCCTCGAAGCCTGATCAGGTTGAAACTTTGTGTGTGTGTGTGTGTGTGTGTGTGTGTTATCAAACTGCTCAAGAAAAGGAAACAGGTGCTTACTGTTGAAGGGTAACTTGTCACGCAGCTAATTTCTGCTGCATCCACAAGCCATTGTTGTTTGATACTTCCTTCAGCATGTTGCAAAGCCATCGCTACTTCCACCAGAACATCCCATATACCTGCCATTTTATAGAAAAATTACTGACGCAAGATTTTGTTACGGAGACCAACTCCAGATATCGATACATAACACCTTCCCCTCCTTTTTTCTTAAGTACACAAACACACACACACGCATATATGTGGTTGGAATGATGGCCTATTTTGGGACAAACTAAAATAAAAATGTGGACACTTAATTTGGGACGACAGGAGTATATATTTACGGAATACTACAAAAATAGTGTTTGTTCAAGCCTTCTCCCTGTACATAATCCCCCTATTGGCCATCTAGTGGGGCCTATGGAAGAAAGCAACAAGAAGAGCTTTATTCATCATGTGAGATACCACAGATTAAACCATACCTATATATATAGACACACACACACAGACAGACAGATTATACCATACATATATAGGGTTGGGTTCCGGTGAGAAGTCGAGGTTAATGTGAGAAGCGTGAGAAGTGGTTATCAACCGTTGGATGAGAAATGGATGCAGATTAGGATGAGATGCACCGAGATAAGATGCACCGGATCAATTCCCTTCCAAAGTGCAATTCATGGGAGGGCATGAGATTAAAAGAGATCAAGGGTTCAGATCCACTTCTCACACTTCTCACCGTTAACTCAACTTCTCACACGATCCTTCGCCTATATATATATATATATATATATATATATATACACACACACATATCAAAATGGTGCGTGTTGGCAAACTGACCATCAGATCTGGTGTTCAATATGTAAGGTTTCAGTTTTGACAGTTCAAGCAATGAAATAGAACCAGTCTCCACCAGTCTTGCTCTAGCTATCACCTTTTTCTTTGCTTCCAAAAACCGAGGGCTTCCCTCATTGAAACAAGTCTCTGTAATCTGTAGACGGTAAAAATTATTGAGCAAAGTTAAGATATTGAAACAACAAGACAGACTGCATGTGATTTTCAACAAAAGATAATGACTAATAATGCACCATTGGTGTCGATACTAAAAGAAAGCTATAAATTGAACAGTTTTTGTCCCAGCTTAAATAAGCTGAGCTTTTGTCAAAAAAGAATAGCAAGTATTACCAATATCCAAATATATTAGGCTTACTAGGCAATCCATCAAATAAACCGAGCCAAACCAAACGAACCCGGTGTATCCCACCTAGAGATGGCCAAATATCGGTCCTGGGCTGGGCCGGCCCCAAAATCAGTCCCGGTCCCAAATAGTGATCTTGTAGCCGATCCCGACGTACCAGTCCCAGTCTTGGTCCGGGTTTAAATACAAAGGCCCGGTTATGAGAACCGGTCCCGGTCCGGAGCCGGGCCCAAACCGGTCCCACCTAATTATTTTTAAATTGATTTTAAAATTATAAAAAAAAAATTGACGAATTTGGTCAATCAAATACACTAACAAATACGTTTATATAATTGGGTCTATCAAATGCACTAAAAAAATACTTACGTTTTAAAAAAATACATTTTATTATGAGTGGGTCAATCAAATAAATTAACAAATATGTTTTTATTTAAAAATACATTTAATAATAAATTTTATATAAAAAATCGGTCCCGGTCTCGGTCCTGGGCCGGGCTGGGCCCATTTGGCCATCTCTACCTGTGATGGAGTCTGGGGAAGGTGAGATGTAGGCAGACGGACCGGACCTCTACCCAAAGAGTGGAGGTTTCCGTGAAGAAAAGTGTGACGAAGAGAGAAAGACATATATGACAAAGATTAATGGGTTGGGTTCCGGTGAGAAGTTGAGGTTAACGTGAGAAGTGGTTATCAACCGTTGGATGAGAAATGGATGCATATTAGGATGAGATGCACCGGATCAATTCCCTTCTAAGGTGCAATTCATGGGAGGGCATTTGATTAACGGTTCAGATCCACTTCTCACGTTAACCTCAACTTCTCACACGATCCTTCGCCGTCAAATCATTGGGTAAATAATTTTCAAGATTCCATGTGAATCTACATGACCGGAAAGATAACACTACCTGCAGACAATGTGATAACCAATCCCAACGAGCCTTCCCCAGACATCTGACTGCCTCAGACCATTCCTCCCCTTCATAATTCCTGTTCATTTCTAACGACTCCAACCCCGAAACTTGTGGCAACAAAGAAAAGAGCACCTCCATGCAATTCTCAAAGTTGGGTATAAGTTTTTCGGAATCGAGAGAAGCTTCTTCGAAACACATATAAAGACCCTTCCAGCATGATGTTCGTAGGAGGCTTTTCTGGTCTGGATTATAAATTTGGTCAGAGGAAACTGGTGACTTTATGAAGGTGGTGACATCATCAAATATCTTTTCAAGCCTGGACCCGGAGAATATTTTTAACATCTGTGGGAGGTGAGAAAGGATGCATAATTGCAGATTCATTTCAAGCATCTTGAACCTGGAGAGGTCGAAAAGTTCATCAAGGAAAGTGAGCAAAGAAGTGAAGTTGCTGCCGTGGACCAAAGAGAAAACTAAACATTCCTCCCTCAGTTTTCCTTTCTTGAGATCGGAATCTTCTAGAAACATTTCAGCAACTTGATCTTCGTATCTCATGCACCTTCTAATGATCGACCCCCAATCAAGCTGTGGCAGCCTTGGAGCATTGATGAGGCATCGCAAAACAGCGGCAACTGTGTTAACATGTGAATTGGTAGCAGTCTGATGACGAACATTTGGTAAAAAGAAAAACAAAACGTTGATTAGAATGCAAATAACCTAGATAAAGAACAGTTGTGTTTAGCAAGTTTCTGATAAGATTGTCATCGTTAATCATCATTCGCTTACTAGGCCACAGTACTGCAAATACTTTAGGAACAACTAGAAGTGTACTAGCACAATGCAGCGCAATATATCTCAATTTTAATATTTCATTTTATTTTGTCTTTGTCGATTTTATAATACGGTTTTGTGTGGTTGAAAATTAAGTAATTTAGCATTCATTAGTAGTACATAGTGCTTAAAAAGTTGTTATTAAGACTTTGAACCAAATGCTTTATATAGTATAGTATAGATGAGAGTGGTTGAAAGTAAAATAGTGGTGAGTCACGCACCCCAGGGTAGTTTAGATTCATCAGCCACAAACTCAGTTTCATGACGATGCTATCATCGGGGAAGCTTTGGGATGCAGAATTTGGTTTTGCTCTGTCCTCATTGTGAAGATCACTGGACCAGATGTAATGTCTAAGAAATGAAACTGCCCAAGCTGCATACTGTTGCAGTTGGTGATCATCAGAATGTTGGGCAACAAGAAATATTTCTTGTATTAACGATGTCAAACTGAGCTCCATAACAGCACTAGAGAATAGAGGACCCATAATGTAAGAAGATTCCTGTTGGGAAACAAGTTAATAATTAAGTTCAGTTATACAGAACTACAAACATGCAACTCATACACCAGCAATGCTGGATAACCAATTATAAGGGTGTGTTTGGTACACTAGACAAGACAGGACAGAACGGGACACTGTTCCACGTTTGGCAGGACTTTTATGTGGAACAAAGTGAAACAGGCCAGTTCCACCCCCACCCCATGGAACAAGGTGAAACAGACTTATGTCTTACCAATATAACCTCAAAATAAAATCCAATTATCTTCTAAAACATCAAACACGCTTTCTTTTTTATATTTTATTCATTTTTTAAATTTTATTTATTGTATTTTATGCTCTTTAAACTTACACTTTACCGTCCTCAAAATACTATTTTATACAGTTTCTATGTATACAAATTATTAGATATTAATAGTAAAAAAATATAAAAAAGGTTAAAAAAAAATTTGGAAACTACATAAAAAATTTATTATGGTATCACTTTAATCGTTTAAAAAAACTTTCTAAATAATATATTTTGCCATAAAATATTTCATTATAATTTAATAAATTACATAATTAACCAAAATATATAAACAACTTATTAGGGGTAAATTGGTCATGTTATCTAATCCGTTCTGTCCAGTTTTGTCTTACCAAACGCTTAACAACTCTTGTCCTATTCTATCATGTCTACTGCATACCAAACGCACCCTAAGTGCTGAATTACCTCCTGTTTAGAATTAGACCGGGAGAAGAGTAGGGGGCAGTGCAGAAATAGGGTCCCACCCCCTGCTCCTATTGCATTTACAACTCCAAGCATTGCACCCAAATGCACAAGAGGAGGATGAGGATTAGAGTAGATTTTCTTGAACATATCTAATAAATCCTTAACACACTTAGCATCCAGTGAATGCACCCCTTCATTCAAAACACAGCCAATAAGGTTTCCTGCTCCAACACAAGACGCCATCAACAAGCTCTGGCGGAAGGCCCCAGAACTTTTCGTTGAAAGCAGTTCGTTGATGAGCTCACGATAGCCACTCACAAGATATTCCAGTTCAGCACCAACAATCAGTTCTAGTTTCTGGGAAAAAGACACTACAAATGGAAGCACGAGACAAGCCCCCATGGATAAAACTAGTTCCAAGTTCGCATTCGTAGCAGAGTTTTGTTCATTCACAAGAGGAATCCATGATATAATTAGTTGTTTTATCTTTTTAACCGCATCAATACACCCAGATCGGTATATGGCGGTAACGGAACTTCCCAAACCCATGACAAGTCCAGAAACGCCCCATATATCTTCCTCCAAGGAATCAGAAGTTTTACCAGAAGAGCTTAGTGAAATATCTGGATCAGTAGTATTTGGTAGCTGTGGGAAGTATTCAGATAGGGTTTGGAGAGTGGTAGTTGAATATTGAGCATATTGATCTATTAACCGACATAAGGTCCTAACAACTTTTCCAAGTAAGTCGGTTTCCTGCATCTCGTGAACTTCTTTGTCCAAATGGGAGTCATCTCCAACTCGAAAATGTGTAAGAAGATCTTGACACGAATAACCTAAAGCAACTCCACATGCCCCTCTTACAAGAGTGCTTCTGCTCATACATGCAACCTTAAAAAAGAAATTAGGTAAGAGTGTAGCCAATAACATGTAATGTCGCTAATGCTTTTTCCGTAGGAATTTGACAATGGAAACTCAAATTAAAAAACATGAGCTTTGAAACTTAGAGCATCTCCAACAGCTTCTCTAAAATAGAGAAAAGGTAGATTTTGTTCTCTATTTGGCTCCAACAGATTCTCAATCTTGTTCTCTAAAATAGAGAAACAAGAAAAAACTCCATGTTTAGAGAATTCTCTAAAACTTGATGGGAGGTGAGAGAAATTAATATTTTATTGATTTCCACCAATAAGATTAAACTATCAACATTTTATATAATTTAAAAAAAGTGCATTGGGATGATAAAATTATTAAATATTTTAATAATATAATTAATGTTGAAATCTTTAAAATAAAGAATCTGTTGGAGTGAAATGTAATCTCATTTAGAGATTTTGACTTTCGGTTCTCTATTTTAGAATAAAAAAACTATAGAGAACCTGTTGGAGATTCTCTATACACTTAAAATATACCATATAGAAAATTTGACAATGTGAAAAACTCACTTGACTAAAAAAAATTAGCTCAATAAGGTTGGTTTCATACAAGTCAACTTTCATATAGACCAAAAATGGGTGTATCCAAGACTAGATGATAAATTTAACAAAGAAGAGGCATGTAAATTATTTTATAGCACAGTAGGGACTAAGGAGAGGACCTTAATTTCTCACCATATTTTGGTGTCGAAACATCTATAGGATATTTCAGGGTATGTTCGCAATAAAATTACAAACACGTGTATGCAATAAAAATGTGTGCAAGCAATAATATAATGTGTGTATGTTTGTGGTTCAGTAGCTTCTTGACACAATGACATGCAATTAAAACAGTTTTTTGGGGAGGTGTAATCGAAGAGAGTAATTTATAGGTAAAAAGATAAAAAGTGATATGCAAATATGATACTTATTCTTGTTATAAAAGTTACAGGTCCACTATAATCGGCACTACAGGATATATATATATATATAGAGAGAGAGAGAGAGGGAGGTACAGAGGAAAACCTCAAAAAAATGGAGAATTGAGGAACACCTTGGTAGCCCTTCATCTGGACGGTATACACTAGTGCATATAGGTAAATTAAGTTGTTTTTTGGTTTTTATCATTTTATGCACGTGTGCATTACACACATGTACAAATACTTGTATGCACAAGTGTATATCGTCCAGATGAGAGGCTATCAGGGTGTTCCTCTGTTTTCCATTTTTTTGAGGTTTTCCCATGAACCTAACCCTATATATATGGCCTACATTATATGGGAACGTCTGAAACTCAACCAAACAGGGATTATTCTATACCATTTCGTGTAAATAGAAACAATATGAGGATAGTACCTCAAGAAGTGCATTAATGTTTTGGAATTTTTGTTTGTGATCAGTCACATGCAAGCAACTTGAGACGACTCCAAGAGAAATTGCAGCTGACCACTGGCGATATTCATGTTCATGCTGAAATAACCAACTCAGCAGAAACTTCGAGGCGCTTGCTTTCGTAGAATGAGCAGACGGGGGAAGGACCTGGCAAGACATAATAGTGAACAATGGCCAGCAATAATCATATGCTTATTAAGATACCTAGTAAGGAGAGCAAATATTGTTTAGAAAAATGATAATTTTGTTCAGATTGGCAGAGCAGTATGCCTAATTGTGGCAAAGACCAAAAACAAAGTGGCACAACGATAAGCCAACATACTCTTAGGCCTTGTTTGTTTTTTAGAAAAAAAAAACTCTTATTAGCCTCTTATGTCTGATTCGTTAAGAGGTAGGGCCATTTAGTCCCAATCAACTGTTTTTCAGTTGTGGGATTATAGTTCTAGTCAGACAATTGCTAGTCATGTTGATTGTCAATGTTATCAGTCATTCAGTTGTATGGAATTGGTTTTTCATACTGTCTTAATGTAATTTTTTACCATTTCAAGAAAAGAAAAAGGAAGTGGCATCTTCATATATGAGCAAAGCATGGTAGTACTTACCAAACAGAGTGCACCCACAGCTAGCCCAATATTCTCAGCAGATCTAGGGATAGATTTCTCAGCCTTTTGTCTCATACACTGCATTAAGTTGTTACAACTGAAATTATAACATACAGAAATACCATTTGAAAGTTAGGGTAACAAAGCACAACTGCGATACAAAAATAAAACAGATGCTTAACCTTCAGAATATCATCCGCTGCTTTGGAAGTTGTATCCAACAAACCGGGGGATGCCTTAACATCCAGTAACGGTATGCAAGCTCGCAGCCAACGTTGCATGAATGGTTTCCAGGATTGCAGCGAAAGAGATGCAACAATAATATTCCTCGAGAGCTGTAGCGAATCAGCTATCTCCACTAACGCATTCTCGTATCGGGCATGTAGATCGTGCAAAACCTGTAAACTAAAGATTGAAGATGAAACTAGGGGTGTAAACGAGTCGAGTAACAGGTTATTCGAGCTCGAGTCGAAAAAGTAATACCAGGCTCGAGCTCGATTAACTTTTTCAAACTCGGGCTCAAATTCGAGATCGATTAACTCGTTTATGTACTCAAGCTCGATGATTTTTATATATTGATTATATAATTTGTAAACATATAAATATGTCTGGCTTGAAAAAAGTGTTAGTTCGAATGGCTCGACTCGACTCGTAAAGCTTAATCAAGGTTTCGAACAAGTCGAGTCGAACATTAGTGTAATGGAGCTCGACTCGTTAAGTTAAGCGAACTTTATTTTGTGTTCGAGATAGACTCGAGATCGATAACTATTAGGCTCGAGCTCGAGTAGCTCGTTAAAAGCTCGACTCATTTACACCCCTAGATGTAACAATATGGCAAAGCTCTAACGATGACAGGACACAAGACTGTACTACATGCTTTACCTTTGATGCTCCTTGGTTATTTTCATCTTTCGCACCGAAAGAAAGGTGAAATAGAGCTGCACCTGGTAGTTCTCCTGCTTTACTATTAATTCCTGCAAATAGAAAGATAATACTGCTCAAGCATACAGAAGTAACATTGGCTCCCCCTCAATCTTCAAAAATAAATTTTAATATAGGCCCAAACCTCAATTACCCACTTGAAGCTTTGTTTATTCATATCAAATTCTTCTTTTCTTCCTTTATAATGCCAAGTTTACACGTTACTTTATTGAATACACAAAAAGAAAGTTATGATAAATTTCATGTACTTTCAAAGGGCTTTTCTTATTTATATGGTTATTTATCCATTTCTTGTATTTGTTTCTATAAATATAGACAAAGTTATGTTGTTTAGGTCACTCGTGTTTTTTAACTCTCTTTTTTTACAACTATTTTAGGGCCATTCTATATATAAAAGATTGTCTTAACTTTATCAGGTGTGCTCCATTACTCCCATGCTTTGCCTACTCTAAACTTATGTTATAAATATTTGTACAATGTGTGGACCGACCCTTTTGTATAATAACAGCATCCAAATCACCACCGAACTTGGGTATTAAGCAACTAAGCAGTCAGTTATGTAAGCCAAAAGACAAGTTAACATGGCATATATTCTTAACACAATGGCCAACGAAAGCGAAAGAAGCAATCACTTCACTGTTTGCCAGTTGCTGAATGTTTGGTGCAGAATGATTAAGAGGCTCTTATGATATAATGCAAAATGAAACATGGTCGTTTGGTAATTGTTCAGAATGAAATTAGGGCGTTGAATGGTTAAGGGAGACCCAAGATACAAAAAATCATTCAGAGGGTTTTAGAACCATTAAGAGGCCGACTTTTTTTTTACCAAACAAGATTTACCTCTTAGCAATTCAGAGGTTTCCTCTTAATGAAACTATTAAGAGGTAAACAAAAACCCTGTATACCTCATAAAAAAATGAGCACTGTGTTGGGATGTAGGCTTCGGCCCACTGATCAGGAAAAGGGAGAGGCGCAGCCGGCCCTAGGCCCTCTACCCTAGTTTCTTTGATTAGGTGTTTACCCTAATTATGTTTGTCTATATATTGATCCCATTGTACTTGTAAACATTGTAGCAGAAATAAAGAAAACCCTAGTTGCCCCCGTGGATTAGCATGATCACCCTGATCGTGTGAACCACGTAAATTCTCGTGTTCTTTTTTCTCGCTTTCGGTTGTGTGCGTATTGTGTGTGTGTAACGTTTATCTTAACAATTGGTATCAGAGCTTTAGGCTCTTGATCTGTTACACATCGCTGAAATCCTCACCGCTGTCTGCCGCCGCTGTCCGCCGCCGCCGCTGTCTGACGCCACCGCCGCTGCTGTTTGCTGCCGCCGTTCGCTGCCGCTGTTCACCGCTACTGCTGCTCAAAAGGTTTTTTGTTTCTGTTCCTTTATCGCCAACAGTTTTACATTATCGATAAGACTGATTGCAAAGGTAGTGTTCAATAGAACAGCCGTCAAGTTCAGGCAGCCAGCCACTGCTGTGTTTGAACACTATTCTCAGTCTTGACTCGAATTATAAACTGTTCTGGGATAATGGCTGAGGACGGAAAAACCAAAATTGAGAAATTTGATGGACAAGATTTTGGATGGTGGAAGATGCAAATTGAGGATCTGCTGTGTCAGAAGGACTTGGAACAAGCCTTGACTGGAATAAAACCCGAGAAGATGGAAGACGCTGAATGGGCTGCTCTAGACAGAAAAGCCATAGCTGTTATTATATTTACACTGGCCAAGAATGTGGCCTTTAACATTGTGAAGGAGACTACCGCATGTGGATTGATGAAAGCTTTGTCAAACATGTATGAGAAACCTTCTGCTTCTAACAAGGTATTTCTGATAAGACAGTTAGTAAATACCAGAATGAGAGAAGGTATGTTTGTTACCTCACACATTAATGATTTCAATACCATTATATCCCGCTTGTTATCTGTTGATATTAAGTTTGAAGATGAAGTCCAAGCTTTACTCTTGTTATCCTCGTTACCGGAAAGTTGGTCAGGAACGGTCACTGCCATTAGTGGTTCAGCTGGAACCTCTAAACTCACCTTTGAGGGCATACGTGACTTCATCCTAGGAGAGGACATAAGGAGACGAAGTTCTGAAGAATCATCTAGTGCTTTGCTAAGCACTGAAGGGAGAGGTAGAAAGACAGAAAGGGGTAATGGCAGAGGTAGATCAAAGTCTAGAAAGAGGAGCCAGTCAAAACCAAGGAAAGACATCCAATGTTGGAAGTGCAAAGAAACTGGGCACTTCAGAAACCAGTGCCCTAAACAATCAGATGGAAACAGAGAGGTGAACGCAGCAACTGATGATTCAGAAGATGCCCTTATCTGCTGTGTTGAGAATACAGCAGAGTCTTGAATCATGGATTCCGGTGCATCTTTTCATGCTACCTTCAGCACGAAGATGATGAAGAATCTACGGACAGGTAACTTTGGTAAAGTCCGTTTGGCTGACCATCGCACTCTTGATATCACAGGAATAGGTGACACAGACATAAAGACTTCATTGGGTACCATTTGGACATTGAAGGACGTTCGGGTCGTTCCCAGCCTTAAGAAAATGTTGATTTCTACTGGGCAGTTGGACGACCAAGGATTTAGAACTACCTTTGGTGATGGGCAATGGAAGGTTGTCAAAGAAAACCTTGTAATTGCCAGGGGTAAAAAGCGAGGCACCTTATACATGGTTGAGGTTCCTGACGACGAGGTGAATGCAGTGACCACCGAGCTGAATCCTTCCAGATTGTGGCATCAACGTCTCGGCCACATGAGTGAAAAAGGAATGAAGATGCTTTTTGCCAAAGGAAAGCTTCCTGATTTGAAAAAGGTGGATTCAGAGTTCTGTGAACCCTATGTACTTGGCAAGAAAAAGAAGGTATCCTTTGTGAAGACGGGTCAGACGCCGAAAGCTCAGAAATTAGAGCTTGTTCACACGGACGTTTATGGACCGACACCAGTCTCTTCCTTGGGAGGATCGAATTACTATGTGACCTTCATCGATGATTCAACACGCAAGGTATGGGTTTACTTTCTTAAGAATAAGTTTGATGTTTTCAATACTTTTAAGAAATGGAAAACTGTTGTTGAATTGGAAACTAACCTGAAGGTAAAGTGCTTGAAGTCGGATAATGGTGGGGAATACATCAGCACAGAGTTTATTGAATATTGTGCTGAACATGGCATTCGGATGATAAAGACAGTTCCAGGCACTCCTCAACAGAATGGAGTGGCAGAAAGGATGAACAGAACTTTGAATGAAAGGGCTAGAAGTATGAGACTTAATGCCGGGCTTCCAAAGACGTTATGGGCTGATGCAGTTAACACTGCAGCTTATCTTATCAACCGAGGAATATCAGTACCATTGGGCTTCAAGATACCAGAGGAAGAGTGGAAAGGTGAAGCAGTAAAGTATGAACACTTGAAGGTGTTCGGATGCAATGCCTATGATCTGAAGAAAGATGGTGACAAGTTGGATGCAAAAGCCAAGAAATACACCTTCATTGGATATGGCTCAGATAGCATGGGCTACAGGCTTTGGGACTTTGAAAGCAGAAAGGTAGTCAGAAGCAAACATGCAACGTTCAACGAGGCTGAGCTTTATAAAGACAGGAGCACGGTAAACTCAAATGATCAGAAAGAACAAGCTGAGTTTGAAAGTGATGACATCAGAATCAGAGGGCCAAAAGATACTCAGGATAGTGGGAGCATTGAGCCTGATTTTCAGAATAATGATGAGTCTGAAGATGTTCATGAAGACACTGTCAACAGTGAAAGCTCAAAGGATGAAGAAGAAACATCTTCTCCAGAACAGCCTCAGCCAGTTGAATCACACTGGGTCAGGAGATCCACCAGAGTCTCTAAGCCTCCTGAAAAATACAATCCATCAGTCAATTATCTTCTTTTGACTGAGAATGGTGAACCAGAAAGTTACTCTGAAGCAGTTAAGCTGAAAGATTCGTTGCAGTGGGAGCGTGCAATGAAAGAAGAAATGGGATCTCTAAACAAGAACCAAACTTGGGTTTTAACCAAGCTTCCGCAAGACAAAAGAGCGTTGCAGAATAAATGGGTATTCAGAATCAAGGAAGAGCATGATGGGTCTAAACGGTACAAAGCCCGTTTAGTGGTCAAGGGCTTTCAACAGAAAAAGGGGATTGATTTCAATGAAACTCTCTCCAGTGGTGAAAATGACCACCATCAGATTGATCCTGAGTATTGTAGCTGCAAAGGGCTTACATCTAGAGCAGCTAGATGTCAAGACAGCATTTCTACATGGTGACCTTGATGAGGATATCTACATGGCACAACCTGAGGGGTTTCGGGTTTCAGGTTGCTGGTAAAGAAGACTGGGTCTGCAAACTGAAAAGGAGCTTGTATGGTCTAAAACAAGCACCCAGGCAGTGGTACTTGAAGTTTGATGACTTCATGGAGAGGACCGGGTACAGAAAATGTGAGACGGACCATTGCTGTTATGTGAAGAAATTCAAGGGCTCCTATATCATTCTACTTCTCTATGTAGATGATATGCTGATTGCAGGTGCTGATATAAAAGAGATCAGCAAGTTAAAGAAACAAATGTCTGAAGAATTCGAGATGAAAGACTTGGGTCCAGCCAAACAGATACTCGGTATGAGCATTACTCGAAACAAGAAAGATGGATCTTTGACACTATCCCAAGAGAAATACATCGGGAAAGTGTTAGAAAGATTCAAGATGAATGATGAGAAGACAAAACCTAGAAACACACCTTTGGGAAGTCATTTCAGGCTTACCAAAGATCAGTCTCCTAGATCAGAAGATGAGAAAGCAGATATGGCTAAAGTTCCTTACGCATCTGCTATTGGTAGTCTCATGTACGCCATGGTTTGCACGAGACCAGACATAGCTCATGCCGTCGGGGTTGTTAGTCGTTTTATGTCAGATCCGGGAAGAGAACATTGGCAAGCAGTCAAATGGTTGCTCAGGTATTTGAAGGGTACTTCAAAGTTGGGATTATGTTTCAAAGGTAAAGATTCAGTTCTCAGAGGATATACTGATGCTGATTTGAGTGGATGCAAAGAGACATTTAAAAGCACTACAGGGTACGTCTTTACAGTGGGAGGAACAGCAGTTAGTTGGATGTCCAGACTTCAGAAAAGTGTAGCCTTATCAACAACAGAAGCTGAATACATGGCAGTTGCTGAAGCCAGTAAAGAGCTAGTGTGGTTACAGGATTTTCTTGAAGAACTTGGGAAAAAGCAAGTTGATTACTCGTTATACTGTGACAATGAGAGTGCAGTGAAACTAGCTAAAAATTCAGTCTATCATGGGAAAACAAAGCACATTGGGAGGAAATATCATTTTGTCAGAAATTTGATCCGTGATGGTACGATAAATTTGACGAATATCTCAGGTGCAAAGAATCCAGCAGACATGTTCACCAAGTCTGTGACGCTGGATAAGCTGAAGTTCTGTATGACTTCAACTGGCCTTCAGAAATAGTGTTGAGAAGGCAGGTGGCAACTAAGGGGGAGCTCAAGCTCAGTTGGTGTTTATAGAAGTACAGAGGAGTGCAGGTGTTCGTGTTTCGAAGCCTCCAAGTGGGAGATTGTTGGGATGTAGGCTTCGGCCCACTGATCAGGAAAAGGGAGAGGCGCAGCCGGCCCTAGGCCCTCTACCCTAGTTTCTTTGATTAGGTGTTTACCCTAATTATGTTTGTCTATATATTGATCCCATTGTACTTGTAAACATTGTAGCAGAAATAAAGAAAACCCTAGTTGCCCCCGTGGATTAGCATGATCACCCTGATCGGGTGAACCACGTAAATTCTCGTGTTCTTTTTTCTCGCTTTCGGTTGTGTGCGTATTGTGTGTGTGTGTGTAACGTTTATCTTAACACACTGAACTGAATGATTGTACCTGAAATGCCAATAACCCGAGGAAAGACATCTAGTAATTTCTCAATCTTGTTGGCATGCACTCTTTTCTCCTTCACCACTCTTCGCCTCGTACTAGGAATAAACCACACAAGGAGTACTTGTCAAAAAACATATATATATATATATATATATATATATATATTCACAAACACTTAAGTGTGAAAGAAACTCAAAGGAAAAAGTTTTCTAACATGTGTTCGTGTGTTATCATCTTCGCTTCAAATTTCTCCATGGCCTCAAGAACTTTGGGGTTGATCTCAGAAACAAGCACCTCTATGTTCTTTTCCCTGAAATCTGGAATGAATTGGTGGATATGAGGTACCTAAAAGATCCCACATGGTTCAAAGGAAAAGAGCAACAACTCAGACAACACTACATCTAGAGTAGTAAAGTACTGCTTTATCCTTAAGAGTAAGAGGTAGTCAAATAGGGTGAATGAGGCATTCTGGCATAACAGTGCAACATTGACTTCTTCAAAACCAAATAAAAACTAGATAAATTACGTTTTTAGTCCCTGTGGTTTGTTGAAAAATTCTTATTTCATCCTTATGGTTTTGAAATTACGATTTTCATTCCTATGGTTTATAAATTATAATTCATTACCTTTTTCATCCTAATGATTTAAATTTTATTGCTTTTTTCATCCTTATGGTTTACAATTCATTTCTATTTTAGTCCTTCATACTTAAAAGTAGTGTTTTGGCCTCAGGGACGAAAATAGAAAAGAATTGCAAACCATAGGGACGAAAACTGAAATTTTGAAACCACAGGGACAAAATCCGCAATTTTTAATAAACCATAAGGACGAAAAACGTAATTTACTCTAAAAATTATACCTCATATTGAGTTAATGCCACAAAAGCAGATACTCTAGCATTTGCCCATGAGAAGGATGACCCATGAGAAGGATGTCTTGATATGGCAACTTCCCATAGTATCTGCAACACACTCGTAGCATTTTCTGGATATGATTCGGCATCCATTGCACCCCATCTTAAAATCAGGCATACGCTGTCCAGAGATCAATATTGAGAAACATTAGAGCAGTTCTATAATATTACACAGGTAGTACTTCTAACTTCTGTGACAGGTCTTCTAGATTTTTGCAAATAAGGGAATTATGAATCATTATGTTTGTCTTAGCTCATGACAATTAACTAAAATACGAGCATTGTGATAATGTTTCTTATGTCAGAAATGTATGTTCTTTTAAGATGTTATCATATACATGCTTGTACAAGTGAGAAGCGTGGCAGATTCTTTTTATTAAATATGCAAAGTAGCAGATTTTCTAGCACCTTTCAAAGTTGATAGTTGAAAACAGTCTCTGAACACATGATGCAAACAAAGTCATTAGGACTTACCTATTTGCAACAACCGGGTCAGTGGAGTAGCTCAAGACATGCTTTGCTATAACACCCCAAGCAGTATAAAAATCTGAATGATGTTTTGACAAAAATTTCAATAATCAGGTAATTTAATAATAGTCATATTTTGTTATCAGCTATTACATCCATGCACGCAAGATATATATTCATGCATCAATTAGGTCTTACCAATCACATCAGCTTCACAAAGAAGGGCAAGGCTTTGAACACCAAGAGCTTTAATTATAGCATATGTGCTCTCAATGCACGCCTGTAAGTTAAATGAAGAAAAATAGTGAGCATAAGATGCTTTGAAAAAATCCGAGAGAAATTAGTTCAAATAAATTCATACCTCAACAGACAAGATAATGTCTACACCCCTGTCAGGATTCTTTTTGCAAACATCCCTGATGCTAACAGCCATGCTTATACTAATACTTCTCTCACATTTGAACTGGGTGAATGCTTCTGGAAGTAGTAAACCCTTCCAAAAAATAGAAGGAAGTAGATAATGAAATGATAAGGTCAGAAAATGTAAGCGAAATGGAGTGTTTGAATTTTAATTGTTTCACATATTTCAAACAAAATTATGATATTCTGCTTCCAGGGTACATGTATGAATTGTGCTTTAATACGCAATCACACAAGTACTAAATATAAAGAGTAAATTACATTTTTAGTCCCTATGGTTTGTTGAAAATTTCTATTTTCATCCTTATGGTTTTGAAATTGCAATTTTCAACCCTATGGTCTTTTTCGTCCTTATGATTTAAATTTTATTGCTATTTTTATCCCTATGGTTTACAATTCATTTCTATTTTAGTCCTTCATACTTAACATTGGTGTTTTGGTCTCAGGGACGAAAATAGAAATGAATTGCAAACCATAGGGATGAAAACCAAAATTTCAAAACTCAAGGGACGAAATCCGCAATTTTAGCAAACCACAGGAACGAAAATAGAAATGAATTGCAAACCATAGGGATGAATACTGAAATTTCGAAACCACAGGGACGAAAAACATAATTTACTCAGATATAAAAATCAATTATCATTTAGACAAATGAATGGTGAAGAAAAAATAGATGAAAGAGCTTTCCACCCTATGAGGCTATGACCACCAAATCTCAATAAGAGCTACATCAAAACAGTTGCAGATATAAGCACAACAAAATGCATACCTGCAAACTTCCAAAAATTCGGTCATTGATCTCCCAGGTCTTGCAAAGCAGACGCAAAGCAGTAGCATATAACACTCTAGAACACAAGTCAAGTAAAATATTTATTAAAAACGGACGACAGTAATAAATGACGTCAGAATAATTGACAGATATGGGGGTTGGAGCCACAGATATCGAGTTAATTTTGAAAAGATTATCTTTTCCCCATAAAATTATATATCTAAGTGTGGCTGTGCGAGCAGATTGGAAGAAAGCAGCAATATCATTCATGCATGGGAAACCATCACTGGGGATTATCTCAGGACTGCATTACTTCGCGGTCGGTGTGTTTGCCCGGGGATGTACTGGGCCGAAGGCCCAGGAACCCTTTCCAAAAAAAAAACCATCACTGAGTTTCAAGTAATGCATATAGACAAATACGGGCCGAGATTCTGTGTGCAGATGAGACAAAATTAAATATGAATTTGATATAACTACAATGCAAAACTCGTGTAAATTCATGGATATGATCATATGAATAGAACAAACGAAATAACATATGTATGGACAACTTACGGATTTGTGTTCTTCTGAAGCATTGGCAAGATTGTCTGGACTATAAGTGGTATCATTGCAGGATGTGACACAAGTAAGGGGAGCATTCTTAAAAGTTTTAGCTGCAGCAATCGCTATGAGATTAATAACAGTATCAACTGAGCATAAAGAAGAAAGGCTAATAAGATCTGCACCTTATAGTGCTTTAGTGGCTTACCAATATGTCATGGAAGTCTGTTACTTCAGATTTACCAGAGAATACATTGTGGTAAAATAAAATTACTAGAAATAAGGGAACACCAAGTTTGGGATCCATATTTCCGGTAAGAGCCAAGAGATCTACCGCAGAGCTCCCTAGTGTAGGATGCACGATGAGAACACTGGCAATTGCACCAAGTAACGGTGGAATTTCTACAGTAGATGAATAGCTTGTTACTTAGCGGAAGATACCTAACTGGTCATCAGGGTTGGGTTCGGGTGAGTAGTTGAGGTTAACGTGAAAAGCGTGAGAAGTGGTGATTAACCGTTGGATGAAAAATGGACGCACATTAGGATGAGATGCACCGCATCAATTCCCTTCTAAGGCGCAATTCATGGGAGGGCATTTGATTAAAAGTGATCAATGGTTCAGATCCACTTCTCACGTTAACCTCAACTTCTCACACGATCCTTCGCCATGGTCATCGTATATACATTGGATCATTTGCAAGTAGCTATCAACAGAAAGGGAAAAGAAATTGTTTACCACGTAGAAATATCTCACGAGACTGAGACCTAGGAAGGGTTGATTTTTGTATTTCAACCATCCTTTGACAATACTCTGTTATTGAGGCTGTCCAACCTTTCAGTGAATGCTGCTTTTCTTTGGCAATTTTATTGCCATTTGATACCCAATGTAGATAGAAAGAACCAGAAAAAGAGGTTTGATCCTGAAAATATAGAAGTCCATGGTTACTTACTCACATGTTTTACCCATGCCAGCATGATGGAGAAAAACTGCAGCACAGGAAGTTAAGGTATTGTGTTTGAAAAAAGTAAATGATCACTTAAAAATGAGTAAATTACGTTTTTCATCCCTGTGGTTTGTTGAAAATTTCTATTTTCGTCCCTGTGAATTTGAAATTACGATTCTCTTCTCCATGGTTTATAATTCATTATTATTTTCGTCCTTATGATTTGAACTTGATTCCTTTCTTCGTCCCTATGGTTTACAATTCATTGTTGTTTTAGTCCCGCATACTTAAAAGTAGTAATTAGCCTCTGGGTCGAAAATAGCAATGAATTGCAAACCATAGGAACAAAAATCGAAATTTCAAAACCAAGGGACGAAATCCGCAATTTTTAACAAAACATAGGGACGAAAAACGTAATTTACTCCTAAAAAATTATGCAGGCACCAGCAATTATAACAATAAGAATGTTCCAGTTTGCTTCACGGAGACAGATGCTGATGTAGCTAACTTAGTGATCCAATAAGTCGACCATACTTTCAAGTTAAGAATGCCAACTCTCTTAATGTGGCCAACTTATTTAATCAGCTAGATAGTTTGTTAAGAACAACTCAACTTCACACTACAAAGAAACAAACTATACCAGCAGAAATAAAAGAAGTGAAGAGAAATATGCTAGCCGCTTCCCAAATTATAAGAGCGCTTTAAATATGTTGAGAAGAGGATGTAAATTTCAGTAATAAGACACTCGAAACTGCACCTGAAACCACAAATGACGGAAGACCCTAAATATGATATCTTCCAATCTGCTGATTCGAGGAAATCTCTCTTCCATGAGCAATTCATTTATTGGATCAACCAAGAGATACACAGAGAGCTTTTGTAAGATAATAAGCAACTCATATGCGGCTTCTTTGACATATCTGGAAGGAGATGACATGAGATTGATGGCGGGAAAAACAAATAAAATCTCTTCATGCACATCAATGATAGTCTCTGCAGGTGTAGAATCAATATCAGCCAAAGAAAAAACTAGTCAGTGAAGATGTATTGTGTGGCTGAGGTGGTTCACGGGAAAACCTAAAGAACAGAAACAAGAGCAGGATGTCTATTGGCAAGCCCTTTTTTCACATAACGTGCATAATACAACTTCTGCGAGTTCGAATCCATGCATGCTCACAAACAGCTATGGCCTTATAACTTCTACTTATTTTGTGTGCATATATGCAGATATGGGGGTTCTTAATTTAAATGGCCTTTTGGAAAAAATAAGTTTATACAAGTAAAACCTCTTTTTAACACATTTTCAGAAATAACCACATAAATCTCTAATAGTTTTGGGTTGAGGAGAGATGGCCCACAAACCTTTACAAAAAGATAAAAAACTGAAAAGGTTGATGCACGACAAGACAACCCGACAAGACAAGACATAAGGCTGAAAAAGCTTCCGCTTTGGTTATGGATATTTTGCAGGGGGGAGATGCCCCTTGACCGGCGCGAGGTGGCCCACCAAATCCGACATGTTTCCCTTCCCAATACATCTTTGACCCTATTTTTGTTTTTTACTACTACATTTCATATTTTTTACCTACATTTCATATTTTTTTACCTATCTTTCTTATTTTACCACACTACCCTTTATCACTTTCACCTACCTTTTTTATTTTTTCCATCTAACTTTTTCTTTATAAATTCCATGATGGTAGAAAGATGGTTTTTTGGAATTGATGGTTTGAAAATTGATGGTGTATGGAATTTATAAAGAAAAAGTTAGGTGTTAAAAGTATTTAAGCATGATGAAGAACACATCAAATATCAAAACACGCAATGATCCAGCCAACTGTCTTCTTTGGCAGATAAGACCTTAAGATGCATGAACAGCAAATAGCTGCCAAAAAGTGACTGGAATATGTTTAATCTGTTCCTACATGAAGGATGCCGCATAGCCTAGGACACCCTTCCCAAAAAAAAATACATGAAGGATGCCTGCAAACCAGGAGGGGAAGATAAAAACAACGGGGCGTTTTTCTACTGTCAACTAAAAGCTTATAACAATATATTAGAATCAGATTGACACTAAGAAAGCAAAACACAAGCAACAAGCAGCAGCAGTTTCCAGTTATAAAGATTAATAGCATGAGAATTCATGAAATAAAACATAATATTGCAACTTCCAGGAGCGCAAATGTGTCATATAAAATTATGCATGATTTAATGAATTTTAAACATTTAGAAGATGAAGTATCTCATACAGCTTAAAAAAGCTGGAGAAAAATACACTCCAGATCAAGTTGACATTAAGAATCAAGACCATTATGACGAAAAGAGGTGCTGAAGTTACAATATGATGCAAAAGTGAAATTAAAAAGAAGGTATGATTAAATCAAGGAGAGCTGAAAGAATTTACCATTGCTGTTTTTCCACTTTATAAGAATGAGAACCAATTTTAATATTGATAACTGTATGTGTTCCATTTCTGACTGAATGAGGCTAACAAACAAAGACAACATCACAGATGATGCTTCATGTATAAATTTCAAGCCAAGCTCTGACTGCACAACTATTAAGCGCCTTGACATGTCAAATATGCACTCTTCCCCACCGGAATACTTGTGAATCATGGAAAAGATCATCTCTAAGAGTTCTGCTCCACATAATTGTGCATCATGAATCCGCTGATGGTCAAGATTAAGCCAAACAAATAAAAGTTTATAACTTTCATTGATAATCAAACTCAATAATCCCTCTTTAAGTAATAATAACATTTTAAGATACAAACACACACACATGTATATCCCGTAATACAATCAATCCAATCGAAATTTCATCGACATACCATTCCTGTACTAGCCAGGTGGCTCAAAACCGCAACAAATGCATCCACGATAGTCTCCATGAGATAAGAAACATTAGTCAGATCCTAGAAAAAGCATCATCATGGGAGAAGTTAGTACGCACACTGTGTGGTATGTAAATGGACAAAATCAGAGAAAACCTAAGAAGTTGAAGAAGATATCTCTCTCCAATAAGATACATTTGAAGATTTCATAACCATTTTCATGGCCTGGAGTATAAATGAACCAAAAATTATAGGAAAATTTTCTATGAGCTTCCATATTCACTTACTTCTGCACTGTTGCAATGCATATATTTACAGCATCCTATCAACAGCTTGAAAACAGTTATTGCATCCTGAGGAAATGAACAACATAGCGATGCGATCGAAGATAAAAGGTTCCTTGCCAATGAAGAAATTGTAGCAGAAGATGACGTTTGTATGACCACAAAATTTAAGAAGGGTCTTAAGAATTCACAAACTCGCTCCATTCCCAGCTGCCTATTCTGCATAATAAATATGAGAACCTGTCGTACCAGCTCAGATTGAACCTCTGTTCGGCAAGAAAGAATCTGCCAACCATCAATGTCAAGGCATTATATGAGTTTACAGTTTAAAAGCAATATGTGTATTTGACACCTCCTTAATGAAAATCGGTTATGATATTGCCCCTTTTAATGATGATATCCCAATTGTTCTAGTTAATCGACAAAAGCGCATTACAGACTTCAACAATCAAGTTGATATTGCAAATTAGCTACATACACTCCATGTATGAAAATCTTACACCAACTGATCACATGCCTATGACACCTCAACAGTTAAACCTCTGCGAATGCATGAGGTATACAGTATACTCTAGACTTCAAATATGTGTTTAATTCAAACATGGTGAGCTTTTATTCAAATTAGAAAGCTAAATTACGTTCCAAAACACATATTCATAGAATCATAGGTATAATTTGTTCAACGTCACCTTTACGAAAGGATGAGCCTCCGAAGAACAGAAGCGAAACGAAACATTGTCATCCTGAAACCCTAACTGAACGAGAAACCCTATAGCTTTGACGAACACGTTAACGAAGCGCGAATCAGAGCCTTCAAGGGCTGATTGGAGTTCCAATAACCCCCGAGAAACCTCCAATTTGGAATCCTTCACAAGAAGGCAAAGCTCTCGGACCGATTGGTCGACGACGGCCGGAGAATTTGAGTTCAAACATTGAGCAACGGCGTGTATTCCTAGGTCAAATTCGGGTCCAGTGAGTGTAGCTGGTAATCGGAGCTTTTCGAATATGGAGACAACCGCAAGTTTCTGGAGTGATGGTTGAGGTAATCGAGTTCTCTCTAGAAGAGGATGAAACGACTCCATTGTTGTTGATCGAGAGTTCGCCGGTGAAACAACGGTGGCGTTAACGGAAAACGACGGTACACATACGTGAAGATGGAGAAAATGGCGTAAATGGATCCGGAAAAAACATAGACCCGGCTAAGACCGGTAAATTTCATTACTCGTCCTTGAATATAGAGTTATGCACATAATTGGTCCTTTTACTTTCGAAACACTTCCTTTTAGTTCTTCTGTCTTTTATTAGTCGTCCTTCAATATACACGTCATGCACACTATTGGTCATTTTACTTTGAGTAAATTACGATTTTCGTCCCTGTGGTTTGGTAAAGATTACCGATTTCATCCCTGTGAATTCAAAGTTTCAATTTTAGTCCCTATGATTTGCAATTCATTTATGTTTTTGTTCCTGAAGCCAAAACACTACTTTTAAGTATAAATGACTAAAATAGAAATGAATTGTAGACCATATAGATGAAAATAGCAATAAAATTTAAATCATAAGAAAAACAAATGTGATGAATACAAGCCATAAAGATGAAAATCACAATTTCAAAACATAAGAACAAAAATAAAAAAATCAACAAATCACAGGGACTAAAAATATAATTTTCTCTTGAGTTAATTGCATTTTTGGTCCCTGTGGTATGTTGATTTTCGCACTTTTGGTCCCCATAAAATTTTTATTGCACGAATAACCCTCTAATATGCAGAAGTGCTCGGTTTTGGTCCCTCGGGACTAACACCGTTAGGTTGCATCTGTTAAACCCCCTCATGTGCCTTGCACATGAGGGTATATTGGTCATTTCCTTTATTTTTCTGTTTTTCACTAAAGACAAAAACCCCAGGGACCAAAATGCAATTTCCTTTTACTTAAATTTCTAATTAAAAATTAAAAACAAATATTTTATATATATGTATATGTATCGTCTTCTCCACCATGTGATAAAACCCACCTTCCAGCCACCTTTCTTGAACGATTTTACTTAAATATTTAGTTGATAAAACCACTTCATTTCTTTTTGTATTTGATTTTGGAACACAAAGCAACTTTCAGAATCAACTTTGATCGAGAAAACAATAAGTTCTTCAACCTGAAAGTTCTCGCCGGAAAACCGGGTTTCACCGGAATATCAAGTTGTGACCGTGGTTTATACGCAAATCTTTCACAGATCGTTTTGTGATGTTAAATCGTTCATAAAACAGTAACTTTGATTAAATTCCAGAAACAAATTAGTGTGAATGGGTTATTGGAAAGATTCGCCGGAAAAACGATACAATACATATACATGGTGGAGAAGACGATACCCATCACCTCCCGATGAAAAGCTCTGGCGACAAAAAAATAACCACCACCTCCCGATGAAAAACTTCAGCGACAAAAAAACCCACCACCTCCCCTCACCCCACATGGAAGGAAACAGAAAGAGAAAAGAGAGATAACCAGAAGCTGGAGACGAAAGGAGGAGGAGGGATCTGGAACATATGGTATTGGCACCACCACCACCGATCGCCGGAAACAAAAACCCACCGAAAGGAACGAGAGAGTTGCAGTGGTGGAGATAAAGAGGTCTAGATGGAACCGGAGAGAGGTGGAGCCGTCGACGATGGACATGGCCGGTGATTGGGTCGTCGGTGATGAAGATGGTCGACCGGAACCTCGTCAGTTTATTGTTCACGATTATGGAGATGGGTTTATGATTTATGTAATGTATATATACTGTTGGTGCAAGTGTACCCAGCTTTAATATTGTGATATATTTTTGGTACACATAAAATCACATCTCCATATTTATTTTGATGATTACAAAACACACCGCATTATTTGTTATCTAATATTTTATCTGAGTGTGCAGTTATTAAATGATCTCGATAAATTTTTTATCTGAAGAATCCAAGTCTGAAGATTTGCGTCATTTTATTTTAAAATGATAAATCACCCTAAAATAATATACCACTTGGATTTTTCTAATACTGTGTTTTTAAAATAAACCAAGTCAGACATCTTATCATCTTGCTGTCTTTGAGAAGGATCTGTTTCTAGAAGAAATCTGCGATGCGTACTTCTTCCTGCACCTTTTATCTGGGCGGTATACCGCGATGGAAAGCCGGTATACCGCGGCGGCATGCTGATTGATTGGACCACCCTTTTTTGTACGACTGTCAGGCGGTATACCGCCGTGTGCAACGCGGTATACCGCGGGTACCATTACCGTTTTTTTTTGCAGGGTTGACCTTCTCCTCTGCAGTGTACTTTCTTCTGCACGGTATACCGCGATGGATTGCCGGTATACCGCGAAAGCCTCAGGACTGTTGCTCATCCAGTATAAATACATGCAACCACCAGCTTTCAATGCTACCAATTCACATTAACTCCTCTGCATTTGATAAAGACTCTGCAGCATCTTCTCTTGATATTTAAACTGTTAAAATTATAAAACTCGTTTTTGAGTAAGAAATCTTGAGTTGATAGCAGATTAAAATCTCTCGATTAGTTGAATCAGCAACACAACTCAAGTGATCAAACTCTCTAAAAATATCCAAGTGATAAACCTTATTCAAGAGTGATTATTCATATTAAAATTATACCCTCTTGTAAGTGTTTGAATAAGGGTGAGTGATCCACATTAATCTCTCAAAGTAGAGTGATTCGCGTTTGTTGTATTAAGGTTTGTGTTTCTACCGTAAAGAACACGTTCGTATTGGATCTCCGAGAAGTGTTATTTTCTCGAGGTGGACTAGCCAACTTTGTGTTTGGTGAACCACTTTAAAAATTTCGTTGTCAAGTATTTTCTTTCCCTTATCTATTTACATTTCCGCTGTGCATTTAAATTATATCTGTTTATATAATTGTTGTTTATTTATTATTTCTATACTCTGATTTATTTATACTGTTTCTGTACTGTATTTATATATAAAAGAATTTTTGAAAGTAAAAGATTTAAATTACAACCTTACCCCCCCCCCCTAGGTTGTCTAACATTTGGTATCAGAGCAGGTCTTTCAAAAATATTCTGCATAAATTTCTCTTATTCTTCTAAATGGCTCAACAAACTAATATCGTGTTTTCAAAACCTCCTTTGATAGATACTGAAAAGTTTGGCATTTGGGCCGAGCTATTTGAATGTCACGTGCGTGGCAAAAATCAAAAGATTTGGAATATTATAGAAAAAGGGAATTTTAAACCCACCATTGTGAAAGATGATGTTTATATTGATAAACCTATAGATGAATGGACTACTTCTGATGAAACTCATTTTTGTTTAAACTTTGAGGCTAAGAATATATTATATGCTGCTTTAACAACTGATGAAATTGAAAGAGTATATACATATAAAACTGCAAATCAAATATGGGAAAGTTTAAATAATACTCATCGTGGAAACACGGAGGTTAAATCTAGTAAAGTGAATATTTTAGTTCACGATTATGAACTATTCGAAATGAAACAAGATGAGTCAATTGACTCAATGTTTAAAAGATTTAACCTTATTGTGACTACTTTGAAAGGTTTGGATCGCACTTATCCTAACGAGGACTATATAAGGAAAATCCTACGAGCCCTTCCTTCGGAGTGGATGCAAAAGATAACATCTTTAGAAGACTCCCGTGACCTTTCCATAATGAAGATAGATGACTTGATCGGTAATCTTAAAGTGCATGAAATTGCACTTAAAAGAAACAAAGATCGGGAGCAAGTCAAGAAGAAGTCAATCGCTCTCAATGCCTCAACACCAAAAGTCGAGAAGAAAAAGGAGAAAGCTAGCTCCTCGAAAGATCCATCCGAAACTCTCGATGAAGTCGCCATGTTGGTAAGAAACTTTTCCAAATTTCTTAATAATAATAATAAATTTTCTAACAATGGCAGATTTCAAAGAAACGGTAACTACCGTCGTGGTGGTGAAAATCGAAGTCGTAAGTTCCATAAACGAGACGAAAAAGTTAAGAAAAATGGCGACTCGAGTGAAGACGATAAAGCTAAGCCAAAGAGAGGCTTTTGCTACTCATGTGGTGACAAAGACCACTACGCCAATGAATGTCCGAAAAAGAACAAGTTCCAAAAGAAGAAGGAGAAAGCCTTCATTGGAGGCGCGTGGAGCGAGAGTGAAGAAGAAGATGACTATCAAGCCATTTGTCTTATGGCCGAAAGCGACGACGAGATTGACCTCGATATGGACTGGATACTCGATAGTGGGTGCACGCGTCACATGACCGGAAACAATAATCTCTTTTCATCATATAAGTCATGTGATGGTGGACAGGTAATTTTTGGAGGAAACTCCAAAGGAAATATAATTGGTAGAGGTACAGTTTCTTGCAACAATGTTCAATTTCTTAATGTTAATCATGTTGATAATTTACATTTTAATTTGTTAAGTGTTCGCCAATTGTGTAAAAATAATACAACTGTTGTCTTCGAAGAAGATTCTTGTAAAATCATAAAAAATGGCAAAGTTCTTTTAAATGGTTTTGTAAAAGGAAATTTATATATTTGTAAAACTGTTGTATCTGAAAATGTATGCTTATCTTCTATTAATGATGTTTCTACTTTATGGCATAGGCGTTTAGGTCACGCTAATCTAAGATTAATGCAAAACTTAAAAAATAAGGAGCTTGTGAGTGACCTGCCAAAATTAAAGTTTGATAATCATTTTTGTGATGCTTGTCGTGTCGGCAAACAACATCACGTTTCTCATAAATCAAAAAATGTTATTTCTACTCAAAGAGTTTTAGAACTTTTACATATGGATCTTTTTGGCCCAATGGCTATTCAAAGTTTTGGAGGAAATTTTTATACTTTGGTTATTGTGGATGATTATTCCCGTTATACTTGGACTTTATTTTTAAGACATAAAAATGAGGCTTTCGAAAAGTTTAAAATTTTAGGAAAAAGAATTCAAAACCAACAAGGTTGTACGATAGTTTCCATACGTACGGACCATGGACGAGAATTCGATAATGAAGTACAATTTGGTGCCTTTTGTGATAAACATGGTATAACTCATAACTTTTCGGCTCCTCGAACTCCTCAGTCAAACGGGGTTGTTGAAAGGAAAAATCGAACGTTGCAAGAAATGAGTAGAACTATGCTAAACGAACATCAAGTTCCCCAAAAGTTTTGGTGTGATGCCGTTGCTACCGCGACCTATGTGCTTAACCGTGTCCTAATTAGAGGTATCCTAAATAAGACACCCTATGAACTTTACCGTGGTAGAAAACCTTCCTTAGCTCACCTGAAAGTTTTTGGTTGTAAATGTTTCATTTTAAACACCAAATCCTACCTAACCAAATTTGACCCCAAAGCCTATGAGGGAGTGTTCCTAGGTTATTCTTGGAATAGCAAAGCCTATAGAATCCTAAATAAGGAAACCATGGTAGTGGAAGAATCCTTAAATGTTAGCTTTGACGAGAGTCCTCCCAAACCGAGTGCACCCTTAGCAAATGACAATGTTTGTGAAGGAAATGTCTTAGCCCAACAACTTAGTACCTTGGATTTAGGTACCCAACCTTCCACAAATAATATTGAATCTAGTGATGCCCCTCCGTGTTTTATTCCGCAAGGTGTAGATGATCCTAACCTTAGAACCGCTCGAGGCCATCCCGTAGACCAAATTATAGGTGACCTAAACCAAAGGACAACTAGATCACAAATCCATACCCATTGTGCTTTCCATGCCTTTATCTCAACCATAGAACCTAAAACCATAGATGAAGCTTTAGGTGATGAGGATTGGATATTGGCCATGCAAGAAGAGTTAAACCAATTTACTAGGAATGATGTGTGGGACTTAGTGCCTAGCCCTAGTAGTCAAACCATTATTGGCACAAGATGGGTCTTCCGTAACAAGGTAGACGAGAACGGTGGAGTCACACGGAACAAGGCACGTTTAGTTGCCAAGGGGTACAGTCAACAAGAAGGTATAGATTATGACGAAACCTTTGCACCAGTTGCAAGGTTGGAGTCTATTCGAATGCTTCTCGCTTTTGCAAATGCTAAAGATTTTAAATTATTTCAAATGGATGTTAAAAGTGCTTTCTTAAATGGTATTATAAATGAGGAGGTATACGTTTCTCAACCTCCCGGTTTTGAAAGTTTTGAAAACCCGACACATGTTTATAAATTGAAAAAGGCGCTTTATGGTTTAAAGCAGGCTCCGCGTGCGTGGTATGATAGATTAAAAACCTTTTTAATTTCTAGTGGTTACATTATGGGTAAAATAGATAATACTTTATTTGTGAAATATGTTCAAAATGATATTGTGGTTGTGCAAGTATATGTTGATGATATTATTTTTGGTTCCACTAATGAAAAACTGTGTAATGAATTTTCTGCGAAAATGACAAGCGAGTTTGAAATGAGCATGATGGGAGAGTTAAAATACTTCTTAGGATTACAAATCAAACAATGTGAAACTGGTATTTTCATTAGTCAATCTAAATATTGTAAAGATATGTTGAAAAAGTTTAACTTTGAAAATGTCAAATCCGTTGAAACTCCAATGACCACAAACTTACAATTATCTCGTGACGAGGAGGGAAACGATTTTAATGAAAAGATTTATCGTGGTATGATTGGTAGTTTATTATATTTAACTGCTAGTAGACCTGATATTATGTTTAGTGTATGTTTATGTGCTCGCTTTCAATCTTCACCTAAACAAACTCACTATGAAGCTGTCAAGCGTATTTTTCGATATTTACGAGGTACTACTAATCTTGGCTTATGGTACGCAAAGAAACCCGAGTTAGAAGTAACGTGTTTCGCCGATTCCGATCTTGGTGGATCTATTGTTGACCGAAAGAGTACTAGTGGGGTATGTGCCTTTATAGGTCTCTCACTTGTGTCTTGGTTCTCTAAGAAACAACAATCCGTAGCTTTGTCTACAACCGAAGCGGAATATGTAGCCGCCGCAAGAGCGTGTGCTCAAGTCCTTTGGATGAAACACACACTTACCGATTTTGAGGTACACCTAACCAAAATTCCAATTATGTGTGATAACTCAAGTGCTATAAACTTAAGCAAAAATCCCGTTTTACACTCTCGTACAAAACATATTGAATTGAGACATCACTTTTTACGAGATAATGTTCAAAAAGGCAAAATCGTGCTTGAAAAGGTTGATTCGGAAGATAATTTGGCCGATATTTTTACAAAAGCCCTTAACAAAAAAGCGTTCTTTAAATTAAGACTTGGTTTAGGCATGCTTGAGTATAACCCTTGAGAAAATGCTAACTCTCAAATTCTTCATATTTTGAGGGGGAGCATCTTTTGAGGGGGAGCATAAGCGACTTTCTTAAACCCTTTTTGCTTCGACAAAAGGGGGAGAGAAACCGAGTATGCTCTCGTGTTTAGCGTTGTGTTTGTCATCATCAAAAAGGGGGAGATTGTTGGTGCAAGTGTACCCAGCTTTAATATTGTGATATATTTTTGGTACACATAAAATCACATCTCCATATTTATTTTGATGATTACAAAACACACCGCATTATTTGTTATCTAATATTTTATCTGAGTGTGCAGTTATTAAATGATCTCGATAAATTTTTTATCTGAAGAATCCAAGTCTGAAGATTTGCGTCATTTTATTTTAAAATGATAAATCACCCTAAAATAATATACCACTTGGATTTTTCTAATACTGTGTTTTTAAAATAAACCAAGTCAGACATCTTATCATCTTGCTGTCTTTGAGAAGGATCTGTTTCTAGAAGAAATCTGCGATGCGTACTTCTTCCTGCACCTTTTATCTGGGCGGTATACCGCGATGGAAAGCCGGTATATCGCGGCGGCATGCTGATTGATTGGACCACCCTTTTTTGTACGACTGTCAGGCGGTATACCGCCGTGTGCAACGCGGTATACCGCGGGTACCATTACCGTTTTTTTTTGCAGGGTTGACCTTCTCCTCTGCAGTGTACTTTCTTCTGCACGGTATACCGCGATGGATTGCCGGTATACCGCGAAAGCCTCAGGACTGTTGCTCATCCAGTATAAATACATGCAACCACCAGCTTTCAATGCTACCAATTCACATTAACTCCTCTGCATTTGATAAAGACTCTGCAGCATCTTCTCTTGATATTTAAACTGTTAAAATTATAAAACTCGTTTTTGAGTAAGAAATCTTGAGTTGATAGCAGATTAAAATCTCTCGATTAGTTGAATCAGCAACACAACTCAAGTGATCAAACTCTCTAAAAATATCCAAGTGATAAACCTTATTCAAGAGTGATTATTCATATTAAAATTATACCCTCTTGTAAGTGTTTGAATAAGAGTGAGTGATCCACATTAATCTCTCAAAGTAGAGTGATTCGCGTTTGTTGTATTAAGGTTTGTGTTTCTACCGTAAAGAACACGTTCGTATTGGATCTCCGATAAGTGTTATTTTCTCGAGGTGGACTAGCCAACTTTGTGTTTGGTGAACCACTTTAAAAATTTCGTTGTCAAGTATTTTCTTTCCCTTATCTATTTACATTTCCGCTGTGCATTTAAATTATATCTGTTTATATAATTGTTGTTTATTTATTATTTATATACTCTGATTTATTTATACTGTTTCTGTACTGTATTTATATATAAAAGAATTTTTGAAAGTAAAAGATTTAAATTACAACCTTACCCCCCCTTAGGTTGTCTAACATTTGGTATCAGAGCAGGTCTTTCAAAAATATTCTGCATAAATTTCTCTTATTCTTCTAAATGGCTCAACAAACTAATATCGTGTTTTCAAAACCTCCTTTGATAGATACTGAAAAGTTTGGCATTTGGGCCGAGCTATTTGAATGTCACGTGCGTGGCAAAAATCAAAAGATTTGGAATATTATAGAAAAAGGGAATTTTAAACCCACCATTGTGAAAGATGATGTTTATATTGATAAACCTATAGATGAATGGACTACTTCTGATGAAACTCATTTTTGTTTAAACTTTGAGGCTAAGAATATATTATATGCTGCTTTAACAACTGATGAAATTGAAAGAGTATATACATATAAAACTGCAAATCAAATATGGGAAAGTTTAAATAATACTCATCGTGGAAACACGGAGGTTAAATCTAGTAAAGTGAATATTTTAGTTCACGATTATGAACTATTCGAAATGAAACAAGATGAGTCAATTGACTCAATGTTTAAAAGATTTAACCTTATTGTGACTACTTTGAAAGGTTTGGATCGCACTTATCCTAACGAGGACTATATAAGGAAAATCCTACGAGCCCTTCCTTCGGAGTGGATGCAAAAGATAACATCTTTAGAAGACTCCCGTGACCTTTCCATAATGAAGATAGATGACTTGATCGGTAATCTTAAAGTGCATGAAATTGCACTTAAAAGAAACAAAGATCGGGAGCAAGTCAAGAAGAAGTCAATCGCTCTCAATGCCTCAACACCAAAAGTCGAGAAGAAAAAGGAGAAAGCTAGCTCCTCGAAAGATCCATCCGAAACTCTCGATGAAGTCGCCATGTTGGTAAGAAACTTTTCCAAATTTCTTAATAATAATAATAAATTTTCTAACAATGGCAGATTTCAAAGAAACGGTAACTACCGTCGTGGTGGTGAAAATCGAAGTCGTAAGTTCCATAAACGAGACGAAAAAGTTAAGAAAAATGGCGACTCGAGTGAAGACGATAAAGCTAAGCCAAAGAGAGGCTTTTGCTACTCATGTGGTGACAAAGACCACTACGCCAATGAATGTCCGAAAAAGAACAAGTTCCAAAAGAAGAAGGAGAAAGCCTTCATTGGAGGCGCGTGGAGCGAGAGTGAAGAAGAAGATGACTATCAAGCCATTTGTCTTATGGCCGAAAGCGACGACGAGATTGACCTCGATATGGACTGGATACTCGATAGTGGGTGCACGCGTCACATGACCGGAAACAATAATCTCTTTTCATCATATAAGTCATGTGATGGTGGACAGGTAATTTTTGGAGGAAACTCCAAAGGAAATATAATTGGTAGAGGTACAGTTTCTTGCAACAATGTTCAATTTCTTAATGTTAATCATGTTGATAATTTACATTTTAATTTGTTAAGTGTTCGCCAATTGTGTAAAAATAATACAACTGTTGTCTTCGAAGAAGATTCTTGTAAAATCATAAAAAATGGCAAAGTTCTTTTAAATGGTTTTGTAAAAGGAAATTTATATATTTGTAAAACTGTTGTATCTGAAAATGTATGCTTATCTTCTATTAATGATGTTTCTACTTTATGGCATAGGCGTTTAGGTCACGCTAATCTAAGATTAATGCAAAACTTAAAAAATAAGGAGCTTGTGAGTGACCTGCCAAAATTAAAGTTTGATAATCATTTTTGTGATGCTTGTCGTGTCGGCAAACAACATCACGTTTCTCATAAATCAAAAAATGTTATTTCTACTCAAAGAGTTTTAGAACTTTTACATATGGATCTTTTTGGCCCAATGGCTATTCAAAGTTTTGGAGGAAATTTTTATACTTTGGTTATTGTGGATGATTATTCCCGTTATACTTGGACTTTATTTTTAAGACATAAAAATGAGGCTTTCGAAAAGTTTAAAATTTTAGGAAAAAGAATTCAAAACCAACAAGGTTGTACGATAGTTTCCATACGTACGGACCATGGACGAGAATTCGATAATGAAGTACAATTTGGTGCCTTTTGTGATAAACATGGTATAACTCATAACTTTTCGGCTCCTCGAACTCCTCAGTCAAACGGGGTTGTTGAAAGGAAAAATCGAACGTTGCAAGAAATGAGTAGAACTATGCTAAACGAACATCAAGTTCCCCAAAAGTTTTGGTGTGATGCCGTTGCTACCGCGACCTATGTGCTTAACCGTGTCCTAATTAGAGGTATCCTAAATAAGACACCCTATGAACTTTACCGTGGTAGAAAACCTTCCTTAGCTCACCTGAAAGTTTTTGGTTGTAAATGTTTCATTTTAAACACCAAATCCTACCTAACCAAATTTGACCCCAAAGCCTATGAGGGAGTGTTCCTAGGTTATTCTTGGAATAGCAAAGCCTATAGAATCCTAAATAAGGAAACCATGGTAGTGGAAGAATCCTTAAATGTTAGCTTTGACGAGAGTCCTCCCAAACCGAGTGCACCCTTAGCAAATGACAATGTTTGTGAAGGAAATGTCTTAGCCCAACAACTTAGTACCTTGGATTTAGGTACCCAACCTTCCACAAATAATATTGAATCTAGTGATGCCCCTCCGTGTTTTATTCCGCAAGGTGTAGATGATCCTAACCTTAGAACCGCTCGAGGCCATCCCGTAGACCAAATTATAGGTGACCTAAACCAAAGGACAACTAGATCACAAATCCATACCCATTGTGCTTTCCATGCCTTTATCTCAACCATAGAACCTAAAACCATAGATGAAGCTTTAGGTGATGAGGATTGGATATTGGCCATGCAAGAAGAGTTAAACCAATTTACTAGGAATGATGTGTGGGACTTAGTGCCTAGCCCTAGTAGTCAAACCATTATTGGCACAAGATGGGTCTTCCGTAACAAGGTAGACGAGAACGGTGGAGTCACACGGAACAAGGCACGTTTAGTTGCCAAGGGGTACAGTCAACAAGAAGGTATAGATTATGACGAAACCTTTGCACCAGTTGCAAGGTTGGAGTCTATTCGAATGCTTCTCGCTTTTGCAAATGCTAAAGATTTTAAATTATTTCAAATGGATGTTAAAAGTGCTTTCTTAAATGGTATTATAAATGAGGAGGTATACGTTTCTCAACCTCCCGGTTTTGAAAGTTTTGAAAACCCGACACATGTTTATAAATTGAAAAAGGCGCTTTATGGTTTAAAGCAGGCTCCGCGTGCGTGGTATGATAGATTAAAAACCTTTTTAATTTCTAGTGGTTACATTATGGGTAAAATAGATAATACTTTATTTGTGAAATATGTTCAAAATGATATTGTGGTTGTGCAAGTATATGTTGATGATATTATTTTTGGTTCCACTAATGAAAAACTGTGTAATGAATTTTCTGCGAAAATGACAAGCGAGTTTGAAATGAGCATGATGGGAGAGTTAAAATACTTCTTAGGATTACAAATCAAACAATGTGAAACTGGTATTTTCATTAGTCAGTCTAAATATTGTAAAGATATGTTGAAAAAGTTTAACTTTGAAAATGTCAAATCCGTTGAAACTCCAATGACCACAAACTTACAATTATCTCGTGACGAGGAGGGAAACGATTTTAATGAAAAGATTTATCGTGGTATGATTGGTAGTTTATTATATTTAACTGCTAGTAGACCTGATATTATGTTTAGTGTATGTTTATGTGCTCGCTTTCAATCTTCACCTAAACAAACTCACTATGAAGCTGTCAAGCGTATTTTTCGATATTTACGAGGTACTACTAATCTTGGCTTATGGTACGCAAAGAAACCCGAGTTAGAAGTAACGTGTTTCGCCGATTCCGATCTTGGTGGATCTATTGTTGACCGAAAGAGTACTAGTGGGGTATGTGCCTTTATAGGTCTCTCACTTGTGTCTTGGTTCTCTAAGAAACAACAATCCGTAGCTTTGTCTACAACCGAAGCGGAATATGTAGCCGCCGCAAGAGCGTGTGCTCAAGTCCTTTGGATGAAACACACACTTACCGATTTTGAGGTACACCTAACCAAAATTCCAATTATGTGTGATAACTCAAGTGCTATAAACTTAAGCAAAAATCCCGTTTTACACTCTCGTACAAAACATATTGAATTGAGACATCACTTTTTACGAGATAATGTTCAAAAAGGCAAAATCGTGCTTGAAAAGGTTGATTCGGAAGATAATTTGGCCGATATTTTTACAAAAGCCCTTAACAAAAAAGCGTTCTTTAAATTAAGACTTGGTTTAGGCATGCTTGAGTATAACCCTTGAGAAAATGCTAACTCTCAAATTCTTCATATTTTGAGGGGGAGCATCTTTTGAGGGGGAGCATAAGCGACTTTCTTAAACCCTTTTTGCTTCGACAAAAGGGGGAGAGAAACCGAGTATGCTCTCGTGTTTAGCGTTGTGTTTGTCATCATCAAAAAGGGGGAGATTGTTGGTGCAAGTGTACCCAGCTTTAATATTGTGATATATTTTTGGTACACATAAAATCACATCTCCATATTTATTTTGATGATTACAAAACACACCGCATTATTTGTTATCTAATATTTTATCTGAGTGTGCAGTTATTAAATGATCTCGATAAATTTTTTATCTGAAGAATCCAAGTCTGAAGATTTGCGTCATTTTATTTTAAAATGATAAATCACCCTAAAATAATATACCACTTGGATTTTTCTAATACTGTGTTTTTAAAATAAACCAAGTCAGACATCTTATCATCTTGCTGTCTTTGAGAAGGATCTGTTTCTAGAAGAAATCTGCGATGCGTACTTCTTCCTGCACCTTTTATCTGGGCGGTATACCGCGATGGAAAGCCGGTATACCGCGGCGGCATGCTGATTGATTGGACCACCCTTTTTTGTACGACTGTCAGGCGGTATACCGCCGTGTGCAACGCGGTATACCGCGGGTACCATTACCGTTTTTTTTTGCAGGGTTGACCTTCTCCTCTGCAGTGTACTTTCTTCTGCACGGTATACCGCGATGGATTGCCGGTATACCGCGAAAGCCTCAGGACTGTTGCTCATCCAGTATAAATACATGCAACCACCAGCTTTCAATGCTACCAATTCACATTAACTCCTCTGCATTTGATAAAGACTCTGCAGCATCTTCTCTTGATATTTAAACTGTTAAAATTATAAAACTCGTTTTTGAGTAAGAAATCTTGAGTTGATAGCAGATTAAAATCTCTCGATTAGTTGAATCAGCAACACAACTCAAGTGATCAAACTCTCTAAAAATATCCAAGTGATAAACCTTATTCAAGAGTGATTATTCATATTAAAATTATACCCTCTTGTAAGTGTTTGAATAAGAGTGAGTGATCCACATTAATCTCTCAAAGTAGAGTGATTCGCGTTTGTTGTATTAAGGTTTGTGTTTCTACCGTAAAGAACACGTTCGTATTGGATCTCCGAGAAGTGTTATTTTCTCGAGGTGGACTAGCCAACTTTGTGTTTGGTGAACCACTTTAAAAATTTCGTTGTCAAGTATTTTCTTTCCCTTATCTATTTACATTTCCGCTGTGCATTTAAATTATATCTGTTTATATAATTGTTGTTTATTTATTATTTCTATACTCTGATTTATTTATACTGTTTCTGTACTGTATTTATATATAAAAGAATTTTTGAAAGTAAAAGATTTAAATTACAACCTTACCCCCCCCCTTAGGTTGTCTAACATATACATATTATGGAAATGGGTTTGCGATTTGTGGGTAGAGATAGGTGTGTATGGAGCAGGTTGGGGTGTGGCTATAGGTTGGAGACGATGCTATATACATATATATATATATATATATATATATATATATAATTGTTTACTTTTTAATTTGAAATTAAAGAAAAAGAAAACTACAATTTTGGTCCCTGTGTTTTTTTGTTAAAAAATGCAAAAAAGGCAAAATGACCGAAATGCCCTCATGTGACTTGCACATGAGGGGCTTTAACAGAGGCAACCTAACGGTGTTAGTCCCGAGGGATCAAAACCGAGCACTTCTGCATATTAGAGGGTTATTCTTGCAATACAAATTTTATGGGGACCAAAAGTGTGAAAATTAACATACCACAGGGACCAAAAATGCAATTAACTCTTTTCTCTTTTACTTTCAAAACGCTTTCTTTTAGTCCTTCTATCCTCTATTACTCGTCCTTTAATATAAAACCATGCACATTTTTGGTCCTTTTACTTTCAAAACCTTTCCTTCTAGTTCTTCTGTCTTTTATTAGTCGTCCTTAAATACACAGTCATGCACACTTTTGGTCTTTTTACTTTCAAAACAGTTTCTTTTAGTCCTGTCTTTTATTGCTCGGTCTTTAGGGTGCGTTTGGTACGCAGACAGGATAGAACAGGGCAGGACGGAACAAGATAGAATAGTTGTTCAGTGTTTGGTGGACAGAATTGGACAGAACAGATAAACATTAGATAAAATACAATAAATGAAATTTAAAGAATGGATAAAATATAAAATAGACCGTGTATTTGATGTTTTAGAATAAAATTATATTTTATTTTGAGGTTATATTAGTAAAACATAAGTCTGTTCCATCTTGTTCCAGCTTGTTCTATGGGGTAGGAGTGAAACAATCATGTTCCACTCTGTTCCTGTCAGTTCCACATAAAAGTCCTGTCAAACATGAGACAGTGGTCCTTGTTCTGTTCTGTCTTGTCCTGTCCAGTGTACCAAATGCACCCTTAATATACAGTCATGCACATTTTTGGTCCTTTTACTTTCAAAACTTTTTCTTTTAGTTCTTCTGTTTTTTATTACTCGTTCTTTAATATACAACCATGCACACTTTTGGTCCTTTTACTTTCAAAACACTTTCTCTTTAGTTCTTTTGTGTTTTATTACTCGTCCTTTAATATACAGTTATGCATTTTTTGGTCCTTTTATTTTCAAAAAAACTCATTTAGTCCTTCTACTTTTTATTACTCGTCCTTTAATATATAGGCATGCACAGTTTTGGTCCTTTTACTTTCATAACACTTTTTTTAGTCCTTTTGTCTTTTATCAAAGTTTTTTCAAACTACTTTAATATGTAATTCAACTATTAATTTAATAGGAGTTTTCGTTACTAATGATAGATCATTTAAAATGATTTCACAAAGTTCTTATAGCTATTGTTGGCATAGAATATAGTTAAACTAAATCATGTTACCGGTAAAATATTATGTTTTTTCGTTGTTTGATGTAAGAAATGATAGAGAAAAATAAAAGTTTGTAGAGAAACACGGTAAATGTAAAGAAAAACTACACATAATTAGTTTAACTTAAGACTTTGGTAACTTAACTGATGGTTCACTAACCCTACACCCACCCTTTACCTCACATGCTTTCGTATACATACCATATGGTAGTTACATGATTTCCACCGTGTGGTCTTCTATATTAGTCATGTGTATTTGGTAACTTGTATCGGAGCTCGTGTCATAAAAAATGTCTAAAACCGACAAGCCCTACCTCGTGTCATCATATACATGTCCCGATCGGCCTACCATCCTTCTTGTCCCATGAGGCGTCATGATTTATATGATCCTCACCGGAATCACAATCTGACTCTTATGAGTGTGACTAACCCACCGTTTTCTTTCCTTCAACTTATATGTGGTGTGCACAACTCCTAAAACCTCTAAGTATATCTTGTTCGATATATTGTCATAATTGGTCCGACCAAATGTCCATTTAGCCATCCTCTATATGCATCTTTCTGTCATGGGTCTTTATCGCCAAAAACTTCGACCAGTACAATATAGCAGTTTTGATGATTGTCTTGGAAAATAATTATTTAAAGTTTAGCAAAGCCTTATAGTCATAGAGCACCCCGATGACAACCCCCCACTTTAGCCATCCCTAACTTTATGTGATGTGTCATGTCACTATTATTCCTCGATCCACCCCGCTTATGCATCATGAAACCTAAATGATTGAAAGTATTCATCTGTATTACTCTCGATACACAGTGAATCTCAACCATAATACGCATACCTAAAATGTGAACCATTACTATTCTCTCTGTCCTAAACTAAGTGTTAATATTTATAAGTTTTTATCTTCACATGTTACCCTTAATTGTGAGATGAAGAAAGTTTGTCTATCTTTTATCACGGGTAATGATGTCGTCTACTTATTTAAAAAGTGTGATAGTTACACATTCATAAAACTGTGTCATTTTCATTGTTAACATTTATTTTGGGACATAGGGAGCATGAATTTTGATTATTGGCCTCAATTTCATTCAAAAAGAGTGCGGTTTTACGAGCAGACGACCATAAGTCCACAAAACATCCCGCTGTACAAAAGCAAAGTCCACCGGTTAGGTGACTGTAATAGACATGACATCAAAGCATGTTTTTATTCTTTTACATCATTTGGCCATTTTAAGGGCACGAATAACTAAAAACTGTTAACTTTTCTTAAGACGAATGAAGTGGTTTTAATTGCTTTATTTGCTTTTAATCGAATAAAGATACAAGATGGTGCCCAATTTAGCCTTTATGACTTTTGTCGAAACCCATATAAATGATTGTTGATGATACATGCAATCCTCTTATGATTGATGAGAGGTGTTCGAAAATTAGGTAGATGATAATTCATTTAAAATAAAAATTAAATCAAGAAATATATAATTCGTTTTAAAATAAATGTCCACAATAAAAATAATATACAAAATTTGAAATGTATAATTGTTATAACTCTTAATTAATCAAATGACATTTTATCTTTAACAATAGAAATATTCTACATCATATAATTAAACATGAAATAGATGATAAACATTTATTTTTAAATAAAAAAATAGAAACACGAAGGAAGGGGTAATTAAGAACATCCCCAACAGATTCCCCAATTTTTTCCAAAATGGACAAACAAAAGTTAAAATCTCCAAAAAAATTACATTTATCTCCAACAAATTTCTCAGTTGAAGAAACAAACACCGATTATAATATTATTTATCTCTCTAAATATTTATGTTCAAAAATTTATATTGGTGCTTTTATTTATTAGTCATTTTTGGAGTTATCCCATATTTGGAGAAAAACTTCTTCTCTTTCCTACTTTATTCATTTTGAAGATAGTTTTGAGGAAGCTGTTGAACACAATTATAACTCAAAATCTATATATTCTTCATTTTATTTAAAATGAAAAAGCTGTTGGAGATGGTCTAAATAATTAGGGGTTGTTTACCAACTCACTTACCAGTAAAATTCAACACTATCACCTACTTCTCGGGTAAGATTTTAGTCCTAAAAATGGCATCATATGCTACAATCTAGCCGGTAAACGCTAACCGTGGTAAGAATCGTCGCACTCACTTACCGGGTAAGACTATCGGTCCTTGTTTTCGACTCTTACCGGGTAAGATTCTTGGTCCTTACCATATTCATCTAGTAAGCTAATATGACTTGATAAACATTTACCCAAGTAAGCGTTTGTAAACCGCCCCTTACTCTTGGAAATTTTTGTTGTTCAAATAAATTATTCGGTAAACTAGTATGAGAACTGCGCGTTGCGCGGTAGTGTAAGTAATTTGAGTATTAATATGCAGATTGTACATATAAATAAATGTTACATGTTAAACATAACAATCAGTAAATCGTATTAAAATTACATGTAAAAAATAGTATAATTTTATTAACAGAAAATGAATGGATAAAATGACCATGTATAATTTATACATAATTTGTATAAGTGAATACCTTGTATGTAGTTCTTTTCATTTGTAAAGAAGACGGTATATATGTTGATTTTATTAAGAAAACTTGTTTGCATAACAATTATGAGCTCTTGAAAAATAATATAAAATTGGCTTGACAATTAGACATCAAAAAATGTAATGACAAATTTAGTCCATTAATGTATCATCATCAATTAAAATTTAAAAAACGTGGCCATAATTTACAAAAAGGAAATTGCATCTACCGACCGTATCAGTGAGAAGTTTACGTTTATGGTAGTGATGCAAAATAGAAGCCAATAATTAATTTTATGCTCTAATATCTAATACCACAAAACAAATGCAACTTGTTAAATGTTTTCCACAACACATGCAACAAATTAAGTAAATAAATTGCAATTTTTTGTATAACTTGGAAGACAATGGGTACCATCCTTGCTTGATTGCTTCTACATACGTTGACCTTGACTTTATCCAAACAAAGCTAAGCTCACGATACAAACAATTAAACGTGATATTAAATCCTCATCCAATTATATATAGACTACACATCATAGTTTGGTATATTAAATATCATGTACCATTTATTTTACTATAGAAAACTAACAATTTGTTCTCAAAGATGTGATCACTTGATGGTCTCATCGTTCTCGACAACATACTCTCTTGTGTATACTCGTTTACACTGCTCCCAACATCATCCAAATAGTCAATCATACTTTAGTCAGTTTCTAATTGTTGCACGTGAAACTCATTTAATAAGTTAGGTCTAACAAAGCAAATGTAAAACAAAAGGTGTATTACCTGGTAAGAGTAGTTGGTGCAAGGTCACTATGGTTCGACCCAACCGATTCATCAACTAAATCTTTTCGTTTTCTATAATAAATAAAGCAAATAAAACTGACTTAAGAACAAATCTACAATTGAGGAATAAAGAAATACATAACAATAAATGAAGACAAATACCATAAAAAACAAAAAGCTAATTTATGAGAGACATGAGTGACAAAAACCAAAAATTAAACAAATTCCTATTTTTATACAAATAACTTCATTGGTTGTCGATGTTAATTTGTTAACACGAACAGCTGGGTGTCGGCTTGAAATCATTGACAGAATGTGGCGCTAGCACATGAACCAATAAAGTACCAACCTTAGAATTCAATTAAAATCTAGATTTTGCATTACTTAAACCCCATTGATTCACTGGAAAATCTGTGAGCATAAAGCAAACACGACAGCTGTTGGTGCAAGTGTACCCAGCTTTAAATATTGTGATATATTTTTGGTACACATAAAATCACATCTCCATATTTATTTTGATGATTACAAAACACACCGCATTATTTGTTATCTAATATTTTATCTGAGTGTGCAGATATTTAAATGATCTCGATAAATTTTTATCTGAAGAATCCAAGTCTGAAGAGTTTCGTCATTTTATTTTAAAATGATAAACACCCTAAAATAATATACCACTTGGATATTTATAAAACCCTAAACTGTTTTTAATTAAAGATATTTAAAATTATTTAAAACTAAAGTTTTATTAATTTTTATTAAAATAATCTTTAAACTATTTTGTCAACTCAAAAAATCTTATTTCCAAAGCATTTTACTGTTCATCATTTAATGAAGAAGAGTGTTCAGCCGAAAGAAGCCTTCCAGCGCACTGCCCTTTGTACGACTGTTCGGCGGTATACCGCCAAGGTCCACGCGGTATACCGCGATACTGTTCACCCATCATTTCTTCTGCATATGAAGCTTCTCTTGTCAGGAACTTTTTCAGGCGGTATACCGCCGTGTGCAACGCGGTATACCGCGGGTACAAGTACCGTTTGTTTTTTGCAGGGTTGACCTTCTCCTTGCAGTGTACTTTTTTCTGACGCAGGTATACCGCGATGGATTGCCGGTATACCGCGAAAGCTTCTACCCTGTTGCTCATCCAGTATAAATATCATGCAACCACCAGCCTTCAATGCTACACCAACTTCAGCAATAAATTCTCCCTCAGCATTTGATTATTATTCTGCTGCCTTCTTACTCACACTAAATCACTTAAACTGATAAAATTAATTTTTGAGTAAGAAATCTTGAGTTGATAGCAGATTAAAATCTCTCGATTAGTTGAATCAGCAACACAACTCAAGTGATCAAACTCTCTAAAAATATCCAAGTGATAAACCTTATTCAAGAGTGATTATTCATATTAAAATTATACCCTCTTGTAAGTGTTTGAATAAGAGTGAGTGATCCACATTAATCTCTCAAAGTAGAGTGATTCGCGTTTATTGTATTAAGGTTTGTGTTTCTACCGTAAAGAACACGTTTCGTATTGGATCTCCGAGAAGTGTTATTTTCTCGAGGTGGACTAGCCAACTTTGTGTTTGGTGAACCACTTTAAAAATATCGTTGTCAAGTATTCTCTTTCCCTTATCTATTTACATTTCCGCTGTGCATTTAAATTATATCTGTTTATATAATTGTTGTATATTTA
Organism: Saussurea involucrata; assembly: GCA_033807775.1. Classification (NCBI taxonomy): domain Eukaryota; kingdom Viridiplantae; phylum Streptophyta; class Magnoliopsida; order Asterales; family Asteraceae; genus Saussurea; species Saussurea involucrata. The sequence continues at coordinate 94,182,508 of CM066316.1, forward strand.
TTTGTTTATTCTCTGCTTTATTTTTACTGTATTGTTTGTACTGTATTTTTTGTAAAAGAATTTTTTTTGAAAGTAAAAGATTTAAAATACAACCTTACCCCCCCCTAGGTTGTCCAACATTTGGTATCAGAGCAGGTCTTTCAAAAATATTCTGCATAAATTTCTCTTATTCTTCTAAATGGCTCAACAAACTAATATCGTGTTTTCAAAACCTCCTTTGATAGATACTGAAAAGTTTGGCATTTGGGCCGAGCTATTTGAATGTCACGTGCGTGGCAAAAATCAAAAGATTTGGAATATTATAGAAAAAGGAAATTTTAAACCCACCATTGTGAAAGATGATGTTTATATTGATAAACCTATAGATGAATGGACTACTTCTGATGAAACTCATTTTTGTTTAAACTTTGAAGCTAAGAATATATTATATGCTGCTTTAACAACTGATGAAATTGAAAGAGTATATACATATAAAACTGCAAATCAAATATGGGAAAGTTTAAATAATACTCATCGTGGAAACACGGAAGTTAAATCTAGTAAAGTAAATATTTTAGTTCACGATTATGAACTGTTCGAAATGAAACAAGATGAGTCAATTGACTCAATGTTTAAAAGATTTAACCTTATTGTGACTACTTTGAAAGGTTTGGATCGCACTTATCCTAACGAGGACTATATAAGGAAAATCCTACGAGCCCTTCCTTCGGAGTGGATGCAAAAGATAACATCTTTAGAAGACTCCCGTGACCTTTCCATAATGAAGATAGATGACTTGATCGGTAATCTTAAAGTGCATGAAATTGCACTTAAAAGAAACAAAGATCGGGAGCAAGTTAAAAAGAAGTCAATCGCTCTCAATGTCTCAACACCAAAAGTTGAGAAGAAAAAGGAGAAAGCTAGCTCCTCGAAAGATCCATCCGAAACTCTCGATGAAGTCGCCATGTTGGTAAGAAACTTTTCCAAATTTCTTAATAATAATAATAAATTTTCTAACAATGGCAGATTTCAAAGAAACGGTAACTACCGTCGTGGTGGTGAAAATCGAAGTCGTAAGTTCCATAAACGAGACGAAAAAGTTAAGAAAAATGGCGACTCGAGTGAAGACGATAAAGCTAAGCCAAAGAGAGGCTTTTGCTACTCATGTGGTGACAAAGACCACTACGCCAATGAATGTCCGAAAAAGAACAAGTTCCAAAAGAAGAAGGAGAAAGCCTTCATTGGAGGCGCGTGGAGCGAGAGTGAAGAAGAAGATGACTATCAAGCCATTTGTCTTATGGCCGAAAGCGACGACGAGGTAAAATCTTCTTACTCGGATTACGATAGTGATTATGAAAGTGATAATGAAAATAATCTTGAAGAATTATATGAATCTTTTCATAAAATGGCCGCTCTTGCAAATCGTTACCAAGATGAGAATGCTATGTTAAAAGAAACTGTAAATGCATGTAAAAAGGAAATAAAAAATGTTAAACAAAAATCTGAAAATGATATGGATATAATTGCTAAATTAGAAACTAAATTAGGAGAAAAAGATTTTTGTAAATCTTGTGATGCTTTAAATAAAGAAATTGCATGCTTAAATAAAAAATCACATGAAAATATTATTTGTACAAAATGTGATATTCTTGAGAATGAGATTACATGTTTAAAGGCTAAATGTGCTTCATATGAAAAAGATAACATGTTAGCTAAAGCCTTTGAAAGTAGTAATAAAAAGGTACTTAACATGCTTAATATGCCTAACCGTATAAAATGTAGAAAAGGCATTGGTTCCAATACTTGTGTTGATAAATGTTCATGTAAACCCATCAAAAGATTTTATGAATCACCTAAAGTAAATACAAGAAATCAATATGTGCAAAAACCTCCGTATGTGCATAAAATAAATAATGTAAATTATAATACGAGAAAACCGTATGCTCGCATGTACCATGACAAATATTCTAAACCTAATAATAATGCGAATGTAAATGCTTGTTTTTATGTGTATGATAAATATAATCGCAAAATTAAAATGGTAAATAAATGGATTCCAAAAGGAATGTTTAGTAATGATAATCCCGGTGGTATGCGTTTATGGTTTTAAATGTGTTATGTATATATGTTATATATATATATATATATAGTTTAAATATAATTTGTTGTATATATTATATATATAAGTAATATATATTACTATGTACTGTTTGTTGATATATATATATACGTATTACATATATATATATTTATGGTGTTTGTTTAATATGTTATATATATATTTGTGTTTAATGTATTATATATTAAAGTTGTTTAATATATTATATATTTTTTTTGTCTTACTTGATATGTGTTATATATATATATTAATATGGTTTGATGTATTATATATTGTGTAATGTATTATATATATATATATTCTGTTTGACTTTATATATATGCATGTTGGTTGTCTTGGAACTAATTATCAAGGACCCACGAGAAATGGGGACCATAAAAGTTACAACTTCATTATTGTAGATTGACCTCGATATGGACTGGATACTCGATAGTGGGTGCACGCGTCACATGACCGGAAACAATAATCTCTTTTCATCATATAAGTCATGTGGTGGTGGTCAGGTAATTTTTGGAGGAAACTCCAAAGGAAATATAATTGGTAGAGGTACAGTCTCTTGCAATAATGTTCAATTTCTTAATGTTAATCATGTTGATAATTTACATTTTAATTTGTTAAGTGTTCGCCAATTGTGTAAAAATAATACAACTGTTGTCTTCGAAGAAGATTCTTGTAAAATCATAAAAAATGGCAAAGTTCTTTTAAATGGTTTTGTAAAAGGAAATTTATATATTTGTAAAACTGTTGTATCTGAAAATGTATGCTTATCTTCTATTAATGATGTTTCTACTTTATGGCATAGGCGTTTAGGTCACGCTAATCTAAGATTAATGCAAAACTTAAAAAATAAGGAGCTTGTGAGTGACCTGCCAAAATTAAAGTTTGATAATCATTTTTGTGATGCTTGTCGTGTCGGCAAACAACATCACGTTTCTCATAAATCAAAAAATGTTATTTCTACTCAAAGAGTTTTAGAACTTTTACATATGGATCTTTTTGGCCCGATGGCTATTCAAAGTTTTGGAGGAAATTTTTATACTTTGGTTATTGTGGATGATTATTCCCGTTATACTTGGACTTTATTTTTGAGACATAAAAATGAGGCTTTTGAAAAGTTTAAAATTTTGGGAAAACGAATTCAAAACCAACAAGGTTGTACGATTGTTTCCATACGTACGGACCATGGACGAGAATTCGATAATGATGTACAATTTGGTGCCTTTTGTGATAAACATGGTATAACTCATAACTTTTCGGCTCCTCGAACTCCTCAGTCAAACGGGGTTGTTGAAAGGAAAAATCGAACGTTGCAAGAAATGAGTAGAACTATGCTAAACGAACATCAAGTTCCCCAAAAGTTTTGGTGTGATGCCGTTGCTACCGCGACCTATGTGCTTAACCGTGTCCTAATTAGAGGTATCCTAAATAAGACACCCTATGAACTTTACCGAGGTAGAAAACCTTCCCTAGCTCACCTAAAAGTTTTTGGTTGTAAATGTTTCATTTTAAACACCAAATCCTACTTAACCAAATTTGACCCTAAAGCCTATGAAGGAGTGTTCCTAGGTTACTCTTGGAATAGCAAAGCCTATAGAATCCTAAATAAGGAGACCATGGTAGTAGAAGAATCCTTAAATGTTAGCTTTGACGAGAGTCCTCCCAAACCTAGTGCACCCTTAGCAAATGACAATATCCGTGAAGGAGACGTCTTAGCACAACAACTTAGCAACTTGGATTTAAGTACCCAACCTTCCACAAATAATATTGAATCTAGTGATGCCCCTCCGTGCTTTATTCCACAAGGTATAGATGATCCTAACCTTAGAACCGCTCGAGGCCATCCCGTAGATCAAATTATAGGTGACCTAAACCAAAGGACAACTAGATCACAAATCCATACCCATTGTGCTTTCCATGCCTTTATCTCAACCATAGAACCTAAAACCATAGATGAAGCTTTAGGTGATGAGGATTGGATTATGGCCATGCAAGAAGAGTTAAACCAATTTTCTAGGAATGATGTGTGGGACTTAGTGCCTAGCCCTAGTAGTCAAACCATTATTGGCACAAGATGGGTCTTCCGAAATAAGGTAGACGAGAACGGTGGAGTCACACGAAACAAGGCACGTTTAGTTGCCAAGGGGTACAGTCAACAAGAAGGTATAGATTATGACGAAACCTTTGCACCGGTTGCAAGGTTGGAGTCTATTCGAATGCTTCTCGCTTTTGCAAATGCTAAAGATTTTAAGTTATTTCAAATGGATGTTAAAAGTGCTTTCTTAAATGGTATTATAAATGAGGAGGTATACGTTTCTCAACCTCCCGGTTTTGAAAGTTTTGAAAACCCGACACATGTTTATAAATTAAAAAAGGCGCTTTATGGTTTAAAGCAGGCTCCGCGTGCTTGGTATGATAGATTAAAAACCTTTTTAATTTCTAGTGGTTATATTATGGGTAAAATTGATAATACTTTATTTGTGAAATATGTTCAAAATGATATTGTGGTTGTGCAAGTATATGTTGATGATATTATTTTTGGTTCCACTAATGAAAAATTGTGTAATGAATTTTCTGCGAAAATGACTAGCGAATTTGAAATGAGCATGATGGGAGAATTAAAATTCTTCTTAGGATTGCAAATAAAACAATGTGAAACTGGTATTTTTATTAGTCAATCTAAATATTGTAAAGATATGTTGAAAAAGTTTAACTTTGAAAATGTCAAACCCGTTGAAACTCCAATGACCACAAATTTGCAATTATCTCGTGACGAGGAGGGAAACGATTTTAATGAAAAGATTTATCGTGGTATGATTGGTAGCTTGTTATATTTAACTGCTAGTAGACCTGATATTATGTTTAGTGTATGTTTATGTGCTCGCTTTCAATCTTCACCTAAACAAACTCACTATGAAGCTGTCAAGCGTATTTTTCGATATTTACGAGGTACTACTAATCTTGGCTTATGGTACGCAAAGAAACCCGAGTTAGAAGTAACGTGTTTCGCCGATTCCGATCTTGGTGGATCTATTGTTGACCGAAAAAGTACTAGTGGGGTATGTGCCTTTATAGGTCTCTCACTTGTATCTTGGTTCTCTAAGAAACAACAATCCGTAGCTTTGTCTACCACCGAAGCGGAATATGTAGCCGCCGCAAGAGCGTGTGCTCAAGTCCTTTGGATGAAACACACACTTACCGATTTTGAGGTACATCTAACCAAAATTCCAATTATGTGTGATAACTCAAGTGCCATAAACTTAAGTAAAAATCCCGTTTTGCATTCTCGTACCAAACATATTGAATTGAGACATCATTTTTTACGAGATAATGTTCAAAAAGGCAAAATCGTGCTGGAAAAGGTTGATTCGGAAGATAATTTGGCCGATATTTTCACTAAAGCTCTAAACAAGAAGGCGTTCTTTAAATTAAGACTTGGTTTAGGCATGCTTGAGTATAACCCTTGATAAATACTAACTCTCAAATATTTCATATTTTGAGGGGGAGCATTTTTTTTGAGGGGGAGCATAAGCGTCTTTCTTAAAACCCCTTTTTGCTTCGACAAAAGGGGGAGAGAAACCGAGTATGCTCTCGTGTTTAGCGTTGTGTTTGTCATCATCAAAAAGGGGGAGATTGTTGGTGCAAGTGTACCCAGCTTTAAATATTGTGATATATTTTTGGTACACATAAAATCACATCTCCATATTTATTTTGATGATTACAAAACACACCGCATTATTTGTTATCTAATATTTTATCTGAGTGTGCAGATATTTAAATGATCTCGATAAATTTTTATCTGAAGAATCCAAGTCTGAAGAGTTTCGTCATTTTATTTTAAAATGATAAACACCCTAAAATAATATACCACTTGGATATTTATAAAACCCTAAACTGTTTTTAATTAAAGATATTTAAAATTATTTAAAACTAAAGTTTTATTAATTTTTATTAAAATAATCTTTAAACTATTTTGTCAACTCAAAAAATCTTATTTCCAAAGCATTTTACTGTTCATCATTTAATGAAGAAGAGTGTTCAGCCGAAAGAAGCCTTCCAGCGCACTGCCCTTTGTACGACTGTTCGGCGGTATACCGCCAAGGTCCACGCGGTATACCGCGATACTGTTCACCCATCATTTCTTCTGCATATGAAGCTTCTCTTGTCAGGAACTTTTTCAGGCGGTATACCGCCGTGTGCAACGCGGTATACCGCGGGTACAAGTACCGTTTGTTTTTTGCAGGGTTGACCTTCTCCTTGCAGTGTACTTTTTTCTGACGCAGGTATACCGCGATGGATTGCCGGTATACCGCGAAAGCTTCTACCCTGTTGCTCATCCAGTATAAATATCATGCAACCACCAGCCTTCAATGCTACACCAACTTCAGCAATAAATTCTCCCTCAGCATTTGATTATTATTCTGCTGCCTTCTTACTCACACTAAATCACTTAAACTGATAAAATTAATTTTTGAGTAAGAAATCTTGAGTTGATAGCAGATTAAAATCTCTCGATTAGTTGAATCAGCAACACAACTCAAGTGATCAAACTCTCTAAAAATATCCAAGTGATAAACCTTATTCAAGAGTGATTATTCATATTAAAATTATACCCTCTTGTAAGTGTTTGAATAAGAGTGAGTGATCCACATTAATCTCTCAAAGTAGAGTGATTCGCGTTTATTGTATTAAGGTTTGTGTTTCTACCGTAAAGAACACGTTTCGTATTGGATCTCCGAGAAGTGTTATTTTCTCGAGGTGGACTAGCCAACTTTGTGTTTGGTGAACCACTTTAAAAATATCGTTGTCAAGTATTCTCTTTCCCTTATCTATTTACATTTCCGCTGTGCATTTAAATTATATCTGTTTATATAATTGTTGTATATTTATTTGTTTATTCTCTGCTTTATTTTTACTGTATTGTTTGTACTGTATTTTTTGTAAAAGAATTTTTTTTGAAAGTAAAAGATTTAAAATACAACCTTACCCCCCCTAGGTTGTCCAACAACAGCAACTCACTTGAACAGCCCCACAATCAAGTCTTCTTAAGAATCCTATACAAAATCCATTATTTATTTGAGGTTGATTTGTATCACGATACTAATCTTTATTGTCACCAATGTGATAATCCATAATAGAATGGCCCTTGATACTTAGAACATCCTTTATTATTATTATTATGAAAGGCAAGTAAACTAATACCAGTACACCAAAAGAACCAAAACACAGTTACGGGTACAGGCAAAGTGCAAAACATAACCGAAACAGCAAAGGTTTGCAAGGAGCAAACCCAAGCAACCAAACCAACAGCCTACCAAACCAAACAGAGGGAACCGCAAAACAGAAAACGAAACCGAAGCAACAACATAACGCAAATCGAGTGCCACTGCATCTGAAAACAAAGCAGCAGCTGCCACACAGCAGCTTAGCTTACTGCTGCAGCAAAACAACAGCAGCAAAACAGCATACTGCTGCAGCCAAACAGCAGCCAAACAGTGCTGCAGTCAAACAGCAGCAAAAGCTGTTGCCAAACAGCATACTGTTGCAGCCAAACAGCAGCAAAAGCTGTTGCCAAACAGCATACTGTTGCAGCCAAACAACAGCAAAAGCTGCTGCCAAACAGCAGTTTGCTGCATCCAAACAGCTTACTGCTGCCGAAACGCCTACTCACAGAAAAACTGCAGCAAAGCGCTACCCGCCTACCGCAGTCCCAACGGGTTTGCTAGCCACCCATTATTAGACTGATCAAAAGAGTCAAAAACATCACTATTACGCCATAGTACCATCGCTAGAAGTATAGAACCTATACACTTCTTAGGCTCAAGTTTGGTTTTCAAAGGTAATTCTTAAGCATTCCATAACAGTGAAAGCAATTTGGTATATATGGTAAACGGTTCTTGCAATCTGATTAATGAAGTTGTCACCACTCATCACCATATGATAAACAGTAAAAGGTAATATATCATAACCACTAAGTTTCAAAAGGTAAGTATGGTGTTTCTATACAATAATTAATTAAACTAATTAAGCTATTGTAAAACAACTCCATCATATGAGATAAGAGGTTAATACATACCTTCACCAACTGAATACCACATGGGTTTAGACCATCGGCAAAATCCTTCATCCTCCATTAAGAAAATCTCAAGTCTAAATATAATATGGAAGACCATTACTACATTTCCTTATACACCTAATCGATCATTATATATAAAATCATACCCAAGCTAAAAATATTTAAAATCATCATCATGGTGAATTTTCAAAAAATCACCAATGTGGGTTATATTATGCTCTACCTTGGTGATTACCAACTTGGGAACTCCTTGGTACATTTTACATCGGAGGCGAATCCCCAATTGCAAGCACCCAAAAATTTAGAGCCAAAAGCTTACAATTCAATAAGGCTAAGAATTTGACATAGAATGAACTACCTTTGAGAGCATGCCAAGTTACCATTGAAAAATCAGATTTGTACATTTCTAAGTGAGACCGTTGTTTATTAATAATGAGTCTTTTCTTGGGCTCGTATGAAAGTCTATGTGAGTAGTTCCCCCTGAATTGTTTGTGCCAATAGTTAAGAGTTTTGACTCCTTTTATGGCCTTAACCCAAAGGGTTTCTTTTGTCAAGAAAATAATACGTTTAGTTTGATGGATGTTTTCTAAGACAATTAACATGCCTTCCTATGTTAGTGTCTGGTTCAATTTCCATAGGGCATTGGGGTTGAGTAACATTAAGGAGGGAGATGAATTGTTGGGTCAATTTGATGAACCTCGTGGCAATCCACTACGATTTCTAAAACTAAAGATCTTCACAAATGAATTTGATGAACCAATGTGGATCCACCATGATCATGAATACCAAAGTATGGTTTTTCTAATCCCACTCACTGATTTTCAAAATTTCTTGATTCAATTTCTTCTATGGGGAATTGAACTAATTAATCCCAGTAGTTGAAATCAATAAATATTGTTTTAAGTTCTTTCATATGATCAACTTCTATTGGCACTCTTTTAGACCCGGTTGTCTATAAAATTTGAAGCATTTAACCGTTTGGGTTGTGGCACACCAGTTAAGGCCTGGAAAATCTCATTCCCTTGTGGTCCACCTACAATAACTCCAGTCCATTTGTAGTTAACCATATATTAGTTTGTTCATGTAAGTTGGCCCAAAAACCCATTGTCACCCAAAATAAATTGCAACATTTAAAAATTCCAATTAACAGAATCTATTTAGTTTATATTTGTTTGCAATCTGAAAGAATCTTGAAAATATTTTATATGTATATGTAGATTATGACAACAATAGCAATTGAAGATGTGAGAAGGGAGGTAAAGTTATTGAAAGCTTTAACATGACACAACATGGTGCATTTGTTATGATGCGTATGCTTTTCAAAGACAATTAGATGCCTTCCTATATCAGTTTCTGGTTCAACTTCCAGATGGCTTAGGGTTGAATGGAGTGAGATAAATTGTTGTGTCTAAAATTAAATATTTACAAAAATAATTTTATCAAGTGTTAGAAAGCTTTTAAACTTTTTCTTCTTCACCAAAATTGTCTGTAACTAATCTCATTCTTTTTGTCATTGGACATCGCAATCAAAACTAAAATCATATCCAATTGTGCATGCCAAAAGCTCTATTCAAGATTTATGGGAAGGTACCTTTAGATCCCATGGTTACTCTAACAACATCGACAAACTCTTCAACACCTCTAAGCATTAAATCCCTCGCATCTACTCCAAATCAGATTTCTTTAGCTTCATAGTTTCTGGTCCAACTACTTCCATATCTGTTTTCCATATGTAAACAAAAACAAGCATACATAAATGCATAAAGAAATATAAAAAAACAATATTCCATGAGATAATTTTCATGGTTTACAAATGCAACTCTCCATGAAAGTTACCATATGAGAAAAGGTTTGAAGAAACTCAACATATAAAAATTCATTTATAAATTATACCTAGTGTCAATCTTCAAGCCGTTCTTTTCCTTTTCTGAATGCTATTATGAACTAAGAGCAGAGTGTGGGACATAGATGGTAAGAGACAATGCTTGAAGATTTGGGAGATAGAAAGAAATACAGACCTGATATCATGCTCGAGTTACTAAAGTTATATGATTCGGTGCCCAAATCAACACCACCTACCTATTAAGACGAAGACCATTCGGTTGATGAAAAAGAAACCCTAGTCCTGAAAGAGTAGATGATGATTCCATCGTTGAGTTTTATCAGAAGACATCATAGAAAAAGAAACCAAGGTTAATATCATCTCACATACCTTAAACCCTAACATTGCAGTTGTTGGCCTCTCAATGGTCGCTTCAAACTCTGACGTACTCGCAATCGATGATACCGGCACCCTCGATCACCACCACGGATCCCTCATCGCCACCACTTGCTCTGTGACTGTGAGAAAGCTATTATAGAATTGGAAATCAATAGAGAAGAGGAGATAAAACCGTAATCAGTTACCTGGAATCGGAAGTGGAAAAGACGATGGGAGGAAAAAGTAGAGGAAAAGTAGAAGGAAGGAGAAAAAAGAAAACAAGGAGTTCTGGCGTGAGAGGGTGCCACGTCAGACCCTTGGTTTTTGTTTTTATATAGAAATATGAAACTCCATTTTGTTCAAGAATATGAAAGTCATTTTGTTCCTTGGACTTGATCTTTCCTCTTGTATACCTTTGACCTAGACCCCGATCCAGATACCCGACAAATATATACTGTATTTTCTCCTCGAACAAAAGCTCTCTAAACCCTGTTCCAAAAACCTAGAATGTTAATCATAAGGAAGACCTAACATTGAAGGATTTCATTACGATTTCTCCGTTGATCTTACGATGAGGACCACATCGGTGTCGGAGCTCGATGACGAAATCATCCGCAGTATGTCAATTGGGGCACTGTTTTCAGATTTCGTGAGTGCTCACAATTTCATTGTTCCCCATTTAATGTGTGTGTATATATGAACAGAAAAGATTATTCGTACAGTTTATTGCATGCAAAGATAACTGAGAATAAACAAGCACGAAATTAAATAACATTGATGGAATGTTAGAATGTAAGTTCATGTTACAATCGCAATTTGAGCAGCGGTTGGAATGATGGTGATTTAGCTTCAGTTTTAGGCGCAAATAGCTGTCGTACTCCATGAAATTGTATAGACTGCCATCGAGGTTGCTTTTGGGAACATGGAATTGGAGAAGTGGACCTTATTTAGTTAAATCCTCAAATGATTTTTGTTCAATTGTATTTACAGGTCATGAGATCTAACATTCGATTATACCTTGATAATTGCTATACAATCCTTAGTTAGTTTTAGGCGAAGGATCGTATGAGAAGTTGAGGTTAATGTAACAAGTGCGAGAAGTGTATCCGAATCGTTCATCACATTTAATCAAGTGCCCTCCCATGAATTGCGCCTCAGAAGGAATTGATCCGGTGCATCTCACGCTTCTCACGTTAACCTCAACTTCTCACTGGAACCCAACCCTTTAGTTTAATTCTCAAACGCTAGAATGTAGTATTATCTCTTTAACAGGGCCATGTAGGCCATGCTTTACCCAAAAATACATGTTTATCTTGAAGTGGTTTATTCCTGTATTTGATGACATGTATACAGGGGACTAGTAACCAAACCAAAGGAACCCAATAAGTCACACGCAAAGTGGAGTATGGGGAGGATAAGATGTAAGCAACCTATACTCTAACCTGAGGGTAAATAGGCTGTTTCCATAGAGACCCTGGCTTGTGAAAAAAAAAATGACGGAAATAATTTTGTGTGAAGTGACGGACTAATAAAAGTGAGAAAAAACCAAGGAGAATTGAAAAAAGCATGGTAGCAATCTTGGGGAGCGAAGTACACATATTAAATAACACGCAGGATGTTTTTTTCGAGGTGCAAATAGGGTATATATATGTCGGGTATCTGGATCAGGATATAAGGGTTGGGTTTTGGTCAGAAGTTGGGGTTAACGTGAGAAGCGTGATAAGTGGTTATCAACCGTTGGATGAGAAATGGACGCACATTAGGATGAGAGCACCGAGATGCACCGGATCAATTCCCTTCCAAGCCGCAATTCATGGGAGGACATTTGATTAAAAGTGATCAACGACTCACACGATCCTTTGCCGATGATAAAACTGGACAAATTTTATGTACAAGCATAGTTAGATAACATAATTTGAAAGTTCTAGAACACACAGGTAACTAATTTAAAATAGAAAGAATGACATTCTGTGCAAATGCTGGGGTTCCACATGGACAAGAGAATTTTTCTACCAATGTCCATGCATTTTGCAACTTAGGATGACCTTTCAAAAGTACATTTGGATATGCTACTCATAGATGTTTGGGGCAAATATTATTGTGTCTCCATGTTAAGACCACAGAGAAATACGTAAATTTAAAGCATTTTTTAAGCGAAGTAATGCATATGGGTGATTTATGTCATGAATGGAGGGCATGAAGGTGTTCTGATATAATATACTTCATGGACCCCAAATATTAAGTTGCGAAGAGGCAACATGTGCATGAGATGTTTGTAATTGAGATGGTTTGGTTACTGTCCACACAAGAGTTAATGTAATTCGAAGATTTTGGAATCCATCAATTGAAGAAAAAATTGTGAAAATTGAATGAATGTAGATTGGTTATTCATGTGGATCTTTGGATTTAAAGAAAGGAGGAATGACTTTTATTAGAAGATGCATAAAAGAAGGCAGAGAATGGCTATTGTTGTTGCATATTAGCAAACAAACATGCTTTTTACTTTGCTTGCGTTGTGATGTCCAAGGAAGATGTCATTGTATGGTAGGGAAAAATTATAGGCGTGTTAGATGTGACAACTGGCACCATGATGAGAATCTTTAGCAATTTACTTTAAGAATTTGTTATTTTGTGAATTTTCATGATTTAAAATGCTAATTTTTTCTTTTGGATTCAGTCAACTGCTTTTATTGTGACATATAGAATGGTTTCAGGTAGGAAAGATAAACGCGCTTGATTTCCATCGTACTGCGGATTTATTGGTAACATCGGGGGAAGATGATTCTGTACGGCTATATGACATAGCAAATGGCAAGTGCGTATTCCTCAACGAGATTTTTGGCAGATTGCTTATAGAATATCTTGAAGTAAAACCTAATGTTAGTCAGTAGTGTGGCCTTCATGTTTATTTGTTTACTCATAACCATGTTCTTATCTATTTTTGTTTGTCCCAAAATAAATGCCGACTTTCAAAATTAAGGGTCTATTACTCCATTCTACCCTTAATTATGAGATGGAGAAAATTTGTCACTCTATTATAAAGGGTAAAATTTTACTTTGGTTAATCAAAAAGTGTAAAAATTACACATTCCTAAAACTGTGCCTTTTTATTGTGGACATTTATTTTGGGACGGAGGGAGTACCTGTGTAATTCTGGCTTGAAGAGCAGCAATCTTAATAACCGTGATCATGAACCTTAAGCATTGAGCTCTCACACTTGATTGGAGAGGACGTAAAATATTATTAAGGATATGATCTTGATACAGCTAAAAAGCTTAAAATTTTGAAAATATATGTTTATAAAATTTAAATACATCTTTCGGGCATACTCTTTATTGGTTATTATCCTTACTCTCCAAAGTAGGCTTCAAGTAGGGGTGCAAACGAGTCGAGCTTTTAACAAGCTACTCGAGGTCAAGCTCGTTTATCTCGAGCTTGAGCCTAATAGTTATCAAGCTCGAGTCGATCTCGAACACAAAATAAAGCTCACTTAACTTAACGAGTTGAGCTCTATAACACCAATTTTCAACTAGACTCGTTCGAAAACTCGATTAAGCTTTACGAGTCGAGCCATTCGAGCATACACTTTTTCGAGTTTAAGTACATAAACGAGTTGAGCTCTATAACATATTTATATGTTTACAAATTATATAATCAAAATATAAAAATCCTCGAAATTAAGTACATAAACGAGTTAAACGATCTCAAATTCGAGCTCATAAACGAGCATCGAGCTCGAGCTCAAACATTGAAAAAATATTCGAGCTCGAGCCCGACTTCGTAAATCTAATCGAGCTCGAGCCTGGTATTACTTTTTCGAGCCGAACTCGAATAACCTGCTACTCGACTCGACTCGGCTCGTTTACACCCCTAGCTTCAAGTACCAAGGTGGTTTACATAATGCTCGGTCTGTCTTTATCATCTAGAAATTGGTTCAATATATTATAATACGTTCTTAGAGACTGTATTGGAATTGTCTTAGAGACTGTATTATATTTCATTTCATTCTTGGTTGTTTGCAATGCCAAATTAAGTAGGGTCCGTCTGTTTTACTTAAGATTACGTTGTAAAAGACATTGCTTGTAAAACTTTGTCTAGTTGATGCTTGCTAGAATTTTCTTCCATCTCTCATCGTCTGAATTTCAGGTTACTAAAAACCACACATCATAAGAAACATGGTGCTGATCGTATATGCTTTACCCACCACCCCAGTTCTGTCATATGCTCTTCAACACACAATTTGGATTCAGGTGCAGGTAAGTGTCCTCTTATGAAGTTACTTTGGAATTTTCTAATTTGCAATGATGAAAATTACAATATTTTTTATTTTTGTTTACAGAGTCTCTGCGTTATCTGTCCATGTATGATAATCGTTGCCTTCGTTACTTCAAGGGACATAAAGAAAGGTTAGGGGGTGTATGATTTTTTATTCATTAGTTTCTGAATCTATTAAGATGTCTTAAAACATTAATCTGTCCGGATAAATTAAGATAAGTTGTTTGATTTTTGTCCTGAATAAATAGCCTGAACAACAAAAATTACCATTTTGACCTTATGTTTTCATAAGTGTTGAATTGAAAAAAAACTGTGGTAAATATTTAGAATGACAGAATCTAAAATAATATGAATTATTAAAAGAAAAACATAAATAATATGAATTCAATGAGTTTATAATACAATATTTAAACACTTAAAATATATTTAAAACAATAAAGTATTACTGTTTGATTACAATTTTTTTAATTTATGTATGTTGGTAAACTATTTATTTTTTAATGAGACGTGTGATCAAAATTTGTAGGACAAGGGTAAGTTTGGAAAAGAAAAAAATCTAACTTAATGCATTAAGATAGGATGGGCTAACTTAACATGTTAAGCCAATCTCTTAGTATGAAGTTAAAATCAAACACCTTAATATAACTTAACCAATTAAGCTAACTAACCATTAAGTTCGTTAAGTTAAAAACAAACACCCCCTTAGACTTTGTCAACTTGATGTTATTACAGGCATATGATGGTTTGAAAATGTATAAGGTTCGATGGGTTATATCTTGATGGTTAAATCAGTGGATGAGATTATGAAGAAGGGTTTTACAAGTTTGCATTCTTCTCAATATCTGGCTTCTACTTTTGGCTTGGAGCATGTTAGAACTAGATGAATGATTAAATCTAGTTGCATCATATAGGGTTGGGTTCCGGTGAGAAGTGTCAAATATGGTAAGAAGCGTGAGAAGTGGTTATCAACCGTTGAATGAGAAATGGACGAACATTAGGATGAACATTAGGATGAGATGCACCGAGATAAGATGCACCGAAATACACCATATCACTTTCCTTTTAAGCCGCAATTCATCGGAGGGTATTTGATTAAAAGTGATCTAATGGTTTAAAAGTACTTCTCACACTTCTCACCAAAAATGGCACTTCTCACATGATCCCATGCCGCATTCATATATGTGTATATATATATATCCTCATGGAAGAATGAGCTTACCTTTCATCAGATCTGACAGTGATTGCTTTTTCGTGATAACAAGCTAGTGCGTCATGGTAATTGGGAGGCCTGAGAACAATATTTGTCAAAAGCTGGAATTTTGTGCATAGTATATGTCATTGGTTTTTCCTGTAAACCGAATCTGTATTATCAATGATCCTTTAGATTACAATCTGGATGATTTCAAATGTGAGCGCTGTTCCATAAAGAATTCTTGGGAAATTGACCGAAATGGCCATTTCTCACACCCCAATTGGTCTCTTAGCCATTCCTCTCTCATTTTTACCCTAATGTCACTACCTCTGCAAGTGACAGGTTTGCAAATTGTGGAGTGGTGAAAAAGTAAAAAAAAGGAAGTTTTTGAAATGCTCCGCAAGAGCAGGGGCCAAAAGTGAAATATTTTAAACATGTCCTCAACTTGCGGACTTAAACTTGCGGACATAGGCAAAATTATGGATTTGGTCCCTGTACTTGCAGACCATGTTCATTTTTTTTTAACCTTTTCACCCCTCCGCAATTTGGGGACCTGTCACCTGCGGAGGTAGTGACATTTTGGTAAAACCGAGAGGGCAATGTCTAGGAGACCAATTGTGAAGAGAGAAACTGCTATTTGGGTCAATTTCCCAAAAAAAATCTTCCCTTGACTTGTCATCTCTCGTAGTCTTGCATGCTATAAATTTGTTCTGCTGAAGCAAATCATGATCAGTGTTAATCACAGCTTTCTGTCATCCGAGCCTTCTTTTTATTGACTTGTAAACGTGTGATGTCATCTGAGCCTTCTTTTTGTTGACTTGCTTTGTGTGTAGGGTTGTGTCCCTGTGTACATCTCCGGTCGATGATAGTTTCATGTCCGGTTCTCTTGATCACACTGTTAGGATATGGGATCTTCGTGTGAATGCCTGTCAGGTTGGTATTTAAACTTTATAGATTAAAACGGAGTCGTGGATGGGCAGTTTACATGGTTCTCGTGGAATAGTTGGGTGAAAGGCGCCGTATACTATGGTTACTAAAAAATATAAAACAAACAAATTCAAATTGATTACTCCTGTTTTTCTTCGATTTCTTACTCAAAGTTCAGTAGTTCTCTAAATATTTGCGTTTCTAGAAGATGTATAGTTGAAATAGTTCTATGCTTACCGCTTCACTTTTTTTTCAGGGAATTTTACGTCTAAGAGGTAGGCCTACAGTTGCTTATGACCAACAAGGTCTTGTCTTTGCAGTATCAATGGAAGGAGGTGCTATCAAATTATTTGATTCACGTTCTTATGATAAGGTTCTGATCCAAAAGAACAACCCTTTTTCAATAAACTGATAAAAACGTGCACAAATACTTTTCATTCTTACAACTGAATATGACCCTTCTCATTCATATAGGGCCCATTTGACACGTTTTTGGTAGGGGGTGATATGGCTGAGATCTGGGACATAAAATTCAGCAACGATGGTAAATCGATGCTTCTGACTACCAAAAGTAACAACATCTATGTTCTAGATGCGTATAATGGTGAGAAGGTTAGTTGTGACTATGACCTGCCCACTTATCTGAAATAACTTTGGCTGTCTTCAAGTATTGGATCTAGCAATGCTGGACCTCAGCAGTGTTCATTTACTGTTTCTTTTAAGTTGAACATTTATGCATCAACTTTTTTATGGCAGAGATGTGGATTTAGTGTGGACGCTTCTCCAAACACAACAATTGAGGCCACATTTACGCCTGATGGCCAATACGTTGTTTCAGGTATTTTCTCTTGAATTTGAGCAAAAAGTTGATATTTGGTTCTTGAGGCAGTGAAAGGAGGAAGAATCTAGTAAGGGTATATTTGTAATTACATCTTAATATCAAAATTGATTTCTCTACTTATATTCCGTTGCAGGCTCTGGAGATGGAACGTTGAATTCTTGGAGCATCCCCACCAGGAGTAAGGTATTACAATTTCTCATTCCAATTTGCCTTTCGAATAATCTACCATTAGTTACATGACTGCCAACTTATGCATCTAATTTACTTGTTTATCCATAGAAGTAAAAAAAATAAAAATTCCACCTTCCTTTTTACCATAGGAAAATAGTTTTTCAGTTTACACATGTGAAGTAGGCCCCACTGCTTTTTTCTGAGGATATTTGACCCATATTATGGTCCATAACTAGAACCGTAATATTCTCCAATGGTTGCATAATCCATCTCAACCGGGGGTCCATAACTAGTTGGGCCTCGGGAATGCTAATTGCTAAGTTGAACCCAAATGAGGTTATAGTGGCAAAAGCCAATAGAGAACAAAGGTTTGCGATCCCCTAGGGTTCTAGTGACAATCCTACACTTTTGGTACATTCTATTCACTCGGATATCTCTTCACAAAAATTTCCAAGCGGTGCACAAAATAATTAGCATAATATAAAGTAAAACAAAAAATTAATCTTAAAAGAGTACGATTTAATTAAAAATGACATAAAAGTGGTTTTTAGCACCACCAAACTATAGACAGGAGGTAGGTGGGTGGGAGATATAGGGTATGTGTGGTTGTGTTTTTTTTTAAGTTCTGTATGAGTAAAGTTGTCTGTGTGGATTAATCGGTATAGATTGGAAAAGTTTTTGTTTGGAGGGGTTTTTTCATAGATGGAAGGAGCATGTTTTTTAATTGGGATGGACAGGTTTAGAAAAAAAAAACTTGGCTTTCTGCATAAAGCTCTCCCCTAGAAGCTTACTGAATAAGCCACTTTCTATATCATTAAGCCACTACCAAACAGTCATGTATAGCTAACCGACTAAGCTGTGAATCCCAGTAAGCTCATTAAGTTGCTAACAAACATGCCCTAAGTTAGACTAGGGGTGTGTAGTTTCCATAAACTGGTTTTGCTTGTCTTCTTCGTGTTCCTATTCGTATGTTGTTACCTAGGAGCTTTTTGTGGTGGCATGCGCCACCGTTTCATTCCTCCGTCGTAGTGTAAAAAGTACGGGCGTGCAAAACCCGAATAGTGCGAAATTCAAACCCGAACCGAATATAAGGTGTTTGTGCAAAACCCGAATACCTCGAAATCCGAAACCCGATTTTTGGGGGGATATCTGGGTTCGGGTTGGGTTTGATCTTTAGCCACCCGACTTGTCCAAAAACCCGAAATAATATACATTCATATTTTAAATATTATATAAGTATGTTTATTTATCTAATTATCTTTTGAAAAATGTAAGTTCTAGTCGGTCGAAATGTTTTCTAATTTCTAAACTTACCATCGATTTCATCAATCTCTCAGTCGATTGAATTCATCCTCAAAATCGATTGAATTTATATATACTTTTTGCATTATAATAATACCTTAAATCCGACCAACCCGAACCCGACCGATAGACCTGGCAAACGTGTCGTGTCGTGTCGGGTTCAAAGTTAAACGGGTTGAGAGTGTCTGACCCTAACCCGACCCGTTTAATAAACGGGTCAGAAAATCCCAATCCTAACTCGACCCGCCACGACCCGCCTAACCCGTTTAACATTTATAAAACTAAAAATTAAATATCGAAAATACACAAAAAAAATTACAAATCCAAAATTCAAATGAAAGCATTAGAAATCTAAATTTTATAGTTCTAACTTATAAGTTCTAACCAAATCCAAAACATTAAAAATCCAAAGAATTATAATATATATAAACGGGTTATTCGGGTCATTTTCGAGTTGAAATTTTTGACCCTGACCTTACCCGTTTAATTTTCGTGTCGTGTCGTGTCAACCCGTTTACTTAAACGGGTTGAAATGTATTACCCAAACCCGTTTATTTCGTGTCGAGTTCGTGTCGGGTTAGCGTGTCGTGTCAGTTTTTGCCAGGTCTACCGACCGACATCAACCCGACCAACCCGAAGCAATCCGAAACTTAAAATCAGGGTCTTGATTTCCATATCTGGAATCCGTTCGGGTTTTTGGTTTATCCACCCGAACCCTTCCGACCCGCCCGATGCACACCCTATTAAAAAGTTACAGGGTCGTGAACAGTGTCATTGTATCAATTTGTTGTGTGCCACCATATATATTTTAAAACTACAGTGAGGACACAAGTTTTCATTTGTAGAGTTGGTTTGCAAGACCCGAGTTCGAACCCCGTTAGTGTCATTTTCTTAGGTTTTTAGCCTTTAATTTCAAATTTATTATGTTTTTGAAAAAAAATCCAATATCCTATATGTGTGTCTTGTGTCACAAATGGTGCCACCGCTTGAAAAAAAATTTGGGTCCGTCCATGGTTCTTACACACCCCACTTTCGGATGGGGTATAATGTATTCGTAATTTCGTTTAGTTTGGTTATAGATGTTACCATATTTGGTCTCGTTACCGAAATATGCTTGTGACAGGTGGCAAGTTGGGACAGCCACATAGGCGTAGCGTCATGCTTGAAATGGGCACCTCGTCGTGTAATGTTTGCTGCTGCTTCTAAAGGTATCCTCACTTTCTGGATACCCAAAGATCCAAATTCAGCTGCTGGAAATTTGGAATTCACCAAAGACAAATTTTGAGAAATTACTTTGTTTTTTGGGTCTTGGATCGTTTTTCTCCCCCAATGCTCTTCAGTTTGCACCCAATATAACAACTGCAGATTTACGGGGAATTTGCGACATCTGTTGTCATTTTGTATGTATATTCAAACATCATGCTTCCACATTTTCCTTTCATGAAAGAAAAATGGCTTCTACTACCAAGTAAAATATTTGTGGCCATTTGCATCATTAAATTTGTTTATTTTTGGTCAAAATACATGCAAAAGAAGTAACAATTTGAGAAGGGGAATTAATTATTTTACCCCAAGTTCATAACTGACTTATAGATATACCCCATCTCTCTCTAGTTTAACCAAAATACCCAAAAAATCCGTGAAACATCCCTCGATTGCGGACTCAAAACAAAGAATTTCATTTTTAACCCCTGGAGTCCGCGATGTTTGTCCGCAGAGTCCGCAAAGCACCCTGAAAAATGTCAAGCTTACAACTTTGGCCCTGAAAATGAAAATGAACTTGGGGTGGTTTTTTCCTTGAGTCCGGGATCGAGGACTCCAGGGTTAAAAATGGATTTTTTTTTCTCTGAGTCCGCGATCGAGGGGTGTTTCACGGGATTTTTGAGTATTTTGGTAAAGTTGGAGAGAGATGGGGTATATCTGTAACTCAAATTTGAACTTGGGTTAAAATAATTAATTTCCCATTTGAGAATGTAGGAAACCCATTGAAAATTTTGATTGATTATTCAATTTGAGCAAAGGTTGATTAATGACAACTCAAACCAACAGCCTCTTTTGATTCCCGTTCCCTATGAACTACATATGAGGAGGTATTTCAATTTTGACTAAGCGACTAAGTCTAGCGAAGGGGTTAGAGTCTGTCTCTTGCAGGATTCGAACTTGAACATGTTTTGTATCTGAGCAAAGTCATTCTACCTTTTTAGTTCGTTTCTTGCATGATTCGAATTTGCACGTGTTCTGCAAAGTCGTTCCATCTTTTTGCAAGTGACGTATAGATTCAAACTTGATGTTCTGCAAAGTCGTTTTACCTTTTTTGCAACTGAGCTATACAGTATACACTGAGATCGAATGATATTCAATTAGAACAATCAAAATTTGTGTCAAAGATGTAGCATAGTTAGTTTTAGGGTAGCATACTCGTTACACATACAAACGTGAATCTGAGTCTAAGGGGCTGTTTGTTTACCTCTTAATATTAAGAGGTAACCTCTGAATCGCTAAGAGGTAAATCTTGTTTGGCAAAAAAATGTATGCCTTTTAATGGTTCTAAAACCCTCTGAATGATTTAGCATCCTGGGTCTCCCTTAACCATTCAGCACCCTGATTTCGTTCTAAACAATTACCAAACAACCATATTTTATTTTGTACTGTATTATAAAAGCCTCTTAATCATTCTGAACATTTAATCATTGTGCACCAAACCATTCAGCAACTACCAAACAACCCTCAGTTGAAAAGTTAAGGGTACATTCGAAACGTTTGAGTTATAATTTGTTTTGAATTGGGTCGCGGGTGAGCATTGGGCTTTTAAACTATAATTTATTTGAGCTTTTTATTGTACGAAATATCGGCAATGTTTTTATCCTTTTTCTTATGCCTAAACTAATTCCGATAAATTATGATCGTAAGAAATCAATCTTGATAAAACTCAATGATCACAATTGTTGTGTACGTCCGGATTCGAACCTGAGGAGATGAGAGATATTCTACTATATCCCTAAGACTTTTAACACTGCACCACAACCCTTGTGGTTAATATAGACATGTTTTTGTCGAATTTATTTTGATGTTGGAGTTTTATAGTTATTGGGTTTGAAACGCCTTCGATCCAAACCAGATCGTATGTCGTATGCGATTTTTTATGACGTATATTATTTCGGTATGCGATTTTTTATTACGTATAGACAATGCGGTTTGCATAAACCATCCGGTTTAGGGCCACGAACACCCCTAATTTTCTTGTATTTAACCCTAGTTTTTTAAACCCCTCAATTTCTCTTTTCTATTTAGACTTGATGATTAATGTGATACCACAAATTCAAAAGAAAAAATAGTACCACTTTTCTACAAGTCCCCATTTTACCCTTGCTCTATTATATCACCATAATTAGACAATAATACCCTTTTACTTTTCAAGTCCTTCCACCACTTCCACCAACTTGACTTTGACTTTTTTTACCACCTTGACTTTGACCTTGATCTTTTCCACCACCTTGACTTTGACTTTGACCTTCAGCCCGCATTTCACGAGCCTTCTTCCGGATCATTTGACCCACCTCCTCCGTCTTCCGCCCTGCATACACCGCCACATCCTCCATATTTTCAGGCAGCCATCCCGTCGCCTGACGCACACAATTCACCAAGAACGACAACGAGCTCAGACCCGTCAACCCGAACGTCCCGGAGGTCAGAAATCCGGCAACCGCAAGACCGACGGTGAGTGCAGCCGGAACAATCACCGGACTGAAGATTACGAACACTGGGGTGGCGACGGCAATCCCGATCATGGTTCCGACGAGGGTTATTCCGGCGAGTCCAAGTAAGATCCCGCCGACAGGCAGCAATGCGATAACGGTCAGGATTTTACCCTTGGATGGACCTTGCGCAAGGATGAGGGATCTAGCGCCGCCCTGGTCATGGCGGAGTTGGGTGGTGTGGATTTGGATCTGGTTCGCCGGACGTCCGTGAGTCGCCATTGATGAGAGTGGTGAAACTGTGAAAGCTTAGGGAGGTGGCGGTGGTAATAAATATGAAGGGGTAAAAGGTTTGGTGATGACACGTGTCTGATGACTCAGCATGAGGATTCTTGGAGCCCAAGTTTCTGAATAACAAGAAATTAAGAAATCAATGAAATGACCATAATACCCTTCATTTAATTGGATTTAACTAAGGTTGTAAACGAACCGAATGAACATGAACGGAGGCTTGTTCATGTTCGTTCGTTTAATTTAACCGAACAAACGAACGAACACGAACGGTAAACGAACGAGATTTTTTGTGTTCATGTTCGTTCGTTAAGAATTTTTGTTTGTTCGTGTTCGTTTATGTTCGTTCATTAAGAGATAAACGAGCGTAAACGAACGAATAAACGAACTTAAATGAACAGAAACGAACGAAAACGAACGAAAACAAACGACTTTAAATGAACATAAACGAACGAACTTAAATGAACATAAACGAACGAACCCAAATTAACAAAAAACAACCACCATACTCATCATTTCGTTTGTAAAAAATACATTAACAAAATGAAAAGCCGGGTTAACTTAGAAGGTATGAAAAATAAATTCTAAAAGATCAATTTACTTGATAATTTTACACATTAATTTCATATTATATAAACATGTTTGTATATAAACAAGCATAAACGAACATAAACGAACGTAAACGAACGAACGTTAACGAACATAATTGAACGAACGTTCACGAACATAAATGAACGAACGACACCATTGTTCATGTTCGTTCATTTAACTAAACGAACAAAAAAACGTTTTCATGTTCGTTCATTTATTAAATAAACGAATATAAACGAACTTCCCGCCGAATAGTTCACGAACGGTTCGCTGAACGTTCGGTTCGTTTACAGCGTCAGATTTAACAGAAAAAAATTAACGGGTATTAGTGGGGGACTAAATCCGAGTTTCAATAGTTAAGGGAAATGTGTACGCGAGGGATCAAATCTCGGTTTTGATAGTTATGAGACATAAAGTAGTGAAATTTACAAATGTTAGGGGACCAAAAATGAAGTTTACTCTTAATTTTGGTTGAGTTATTAGAAGATAATATATCCAATGTATCCATTTGGTTCAAAAAGTGAATGAAATTGGAATGATTGACGATGTTTGATTGCAATACAAAATCGATTTCTATGTTTCTAGTCTTCTATTTTTTTAGTTCTATCTTCTCATCTTCTACATTGTGGATTTCTGTGAGTTTCTTCCGTTCGTCTTCTCATCTTTTTACAATCTACATTGTGGGTTTGTTTCTCACCTTCTTACTGTGGCTTTGTTCGATTTTCTTTGTGAGGCCCTAGATAGAAATCGATTTTGGGTTTTAGCCTTTAGGGATGAATCGAATTTGGGTTTTAGGAAGGAAACGGGATAGAAATCGATTGATTTCCAATGTTGATCATTGCCTCCCTTAGTGAAACTTTGGATAGATCCCTATGAAACCTTGGATAAATCATTGAAACCTAGATAGACTACAAATCAATTGTTCTCCGTTTCTCTTCTTCTATTTTCTTCAGTTCGATTTGTTCTTTGTGAAACCCTAGATAGAAAACAATCGTTCTCTATTTCTCATCTTCTAATTTTCTTCAGTTCGATTGCCCTAAACCCCCATATTCTACTTCACTTTGTTGTTTCTTATCTTCATTTGTTCTCTGTTTCTGATCTTCTACTTGAGCCATAAGCCCATAACCATTTTGAGGTACAGCCCAGCTATCAGCTAGTGACTTACTGGTCGGTAGATTGAAAAAATGAAAATGGAGTTTGTGGAGGGAGATTGTAGGATGTGGGACGAGGACAAAGGATTTTGCCTGAAATAGCCAAAGTACACCCCCTACTTCTTATACCCACTTTAGTACCCTATGTCCACAACTTTCTCAGGAAAACTTAGCGGAGAAAACTTTATGCGAAAGCTTGTTTTTTCTCCCAAATATTAAAGAAAAACATTTTTTAAAAAGTTTACGTAAAGAGAGTTTTCTCTGCGTAAGTTTTTATGTCACACGTGTGTGCATAAAGTCCACGTATGCACCACATGTACTCCACGATGGATAAAAAGTTTACGCGAAAAGGTAAAAAAAAAACTTACGCAAACAGAAGTCTATGCGTAAGTTTTAAATATTTTTTTATGTTTTATAAATAAATAAAAAAAGTTAATTTTTTAAAGAATCTTTGTACAACTGATTTGACAACACCCTTAAATCTGACTTTTTATTAATTTTTTCTTTTCTAAAAACAATAAAAATCTAACAAACCTAAAACGTTGTAGATTTTTTTTATAAAAAAGTCATATACATTTTTAAACCAATATTTTTAACATATTCTGAAAAAACATGTGTTTTGTTTTATTTTTAAAGATTTTTTTATATAATTTTTTTTTCAAATATTTATATATAAATAAATAATTTTTTTAAGTATCTTTATACAACTGATTTGACAACACCCTTAAAAGTAATCTTTATGCGTAAAAATTTAAAACTTAAAGAGTAAATTACACCAGAGGTCCCTGTGTTAGGTCAAAATCTGGAGTTGGTCCCTAAAATGAAATATTTACACCAGACGTCCCTATGGTTGTCATTTGGTTTCATGTCAGATCCCTGTGGTTGTCATTTTGTTTCAAATTACTCTTCTTTTATCTAAACCAAGGACCAAAATTGAAACAAAATGACAACCACATGTAGGGGTGAGCATCGGTCAAGTCGGGTCGGGTCGCAAAAAAAACCCGGTCGGGTTTCGGGTGGACAAAACATGCCCCGAAACCCGTCCTAAGTAAAGTTAGGGTTTCGGACTTTGGGTCTAATCGGGTTTCGGGTTCATCGGGTTTCGGACTTAGATCTAAGCATAAAGTTCTGTTTGTTGAAAAATCCGTATAAAATCACTCATTGGTCTGATTGAGGTGTATAATATATCGATGGAAAGCTCTTTGTGTCTAGAACAACTTTCTAGTTTACAACGAGATCTAATTGTGACTTTAAGGGGCTCGAAATAGTGTATTTCCAAAACTGGTTCTGTTAAAACGGGTTTTGCGCACTGTTTTTGTAAAATTCATATAAAATTGGTCATTGATCCAAATAAGGTGAATTTTATGCGATTAGATTCCTAAGAGATAGTAGTACGTTTTTAATTTCGATGTCAAATCTTAATTTGTTCTCTAAATATGAGTAAATCGTCAAAACTTTTGAAGGACAGAAGCTGTTTTGTAACATCCTGGATTTTCAATAATATTATTTTAATGAGAATTGGGATGTATTTGTATATTAGTTTAAACCTTGAATTATGGAAGTTTTATAATTCATTAGGGTTAAATTTCAAGAGATGAAGGTTGGATGTACTTTTGGAATTAATGGGACTTGAGGGTGTGTTTTGCTAATAAGTACAAGTGTGTATGGATTAAGGGTTAAGGGAATGAGATATTATCTCATTTCCCTGTTGTGAGTCGGCAAGAAATCAGAGAAAGAAAGAAAAGCTAGGTTTTGTCTTCAATTGGTAAGAAATTGGTTATGATTTCTGATAAAACTTGTTGTAGATGTATGTTTATAAACGAATCTGTATATTCGGTTGATTTCCAGAATCATTCACAGCAGATTGGAGCAACAATTTGAGATTTAAGTGGGTGTTCTTCAAAAAGGTGAGTTCATTCGATTCTTTGTACAAATCAGTGTTTTTAAGTTATAGTAACCTTGGTATATTTGTATGAACTGACTGAGGATTGATTAGAATGAGTCGATTGAACTGATTTCATGTTTTAAATCGATTTGAGGACTCGTTGAACGGACAGTACGCAAAACCTTGAAAGTCCCGGTACTTGAATGTCCCGGTAGTGGCAAGTCCCGGTAGTTGCAAATCCCGGTAGTTGGAAGTCCCGGTACAGGTGAGTCCCGGTACAGCATATCGGGAGTTGAGTAAAGAAACCAGTATATCTAATGGTATCAAAATTTGATATGGATCAAGGATCTGATAAGTTAAGTATCTAGAGGCCTTGTATTTTATGTATCTTTCCGGATGTAATGAAATGTGCATTTATGTAAATCGTGGAAAGATGCGATTTAGGAATTGTGATGGGAATTATATAGCTTGAACATACATACCCTTGAAAAGTAGTATGTTAGGTTCATAGACTGCGCTAGTATGATGCTAGGCAGGAATGTGTTAAGTGTAATGGATCCATAGGCACTAGTTTGATATAAACACATGGAATTGATGTGAGTAATCGTAATTCCAGTGTGTGTATGTTAAATGTGGAATTGATGTGAGAAATCGTAATTCCCATTTATGTGTAATAAGGAATTGATGTGAGTAATCGTAATTCCAGTGTGTGTATTGTAAATGTGGAATTGATGTGAGTAATCGTAATTCCCATTTATGTGTAATAAGGAATTGATGTGAGTAATCGTAATTCCTGAGTGTATGTGAAATAAGGAATTGATGTGAGTAATCGTAATTCCTGATTTCTCGGGATGAATAGATATTGACATGAGTAATTGAAATCTCTACTTTATTTCCAATAAATAGGCATGGGTAATTGCGATTTATTGGATGAGAGCATTGATCTAGAATATGGGATTGATTCGTAGAAGGCTCTGGTATATGATAATATGACTAGGTGAATTAGTCATAGTAGTGGAAGTGGGGTAGATTCCCAGTAGTGAAAGGAGTTGTTGTACGGTAAGAAAAGGAGTAATCAGGTTTGTTGTAACTTGTTTACGTTGATTTTGCAAATGTTATTATTGAAACAAATGTTCTCACTATGCGTTGGCCTAATCGTTTCATATGATGTTTTCTTATCAGGTACCAGCTCGGGGAAATAAAGGGTTGTGGGACGAGCGTTTTGGAATAGCAGAAGTGTTAATTAACAAGAAGAGATTTTGATGGATTGCTTAAATAACTTAATTAATCTGATTATAGTGACATGATTAGATTGATAGGTTATTTGAAGGATCTTGTAATGTGAATATACTCTTGATGGTTAATTTCCTTGCTATAGTTATATAAGCGGAAGTTTATATTATCATAACTTGTGGAAAATTGAGGTTTAAATTAGCCCTGATTTTAGGGTGTTACAATATGGTATCAGAGCATTAGTTTAAGTGAACTAAGTATGTTGATGAGATACTTAGACTTAAGCTGAGATGAATTAAGTTATGATGTGTGAGAAAGGGGTAGAAGTACTAAGACGGGATAGTCTTAGAGTCAACAGAAATGCGTGAATTTAGTACTGTAGCAATGGCAACGAGAATTCTCATGAAAAGTTGAATGGTAGCATAGTGCGATAGTGGTGTGAGGAAATGGTAGCACTTTGTACTAAATAAACGTGTGAGTCATAGATGTAACAAAGGTTTGTCGTATTTATAGGAGTATTCAAGTGGTGAGTATAGATTTTCAAGCAGTAGATAGTAATGTTATTTTGAGACCCGGAGATCGAGTTACGGTTAATGTCGGTATGGTAGACCAAGAAATAGTCGGGTAAAGAATTGATGATGAACAATGACTCTAAGGAGGTTTGCAAAACCAAGTTGGGGAGCGGATGCTAATAAAAGAGTTAAGCTTCAGAAAGTATGAAAGGATGAATTCTTGTTCTTTCTGATTTTTTTTAATTGTGAATAAGTATGTAAGACTTAAAGGGAAGATATGTACAAAATATTTCATGTGGGTATGATGTGATTTCTTTTATTAAAGTAAGAGTGGATGAGAAGAATTGTTGTGTGGAAGAACCAGAGGCAATTTTGGAAAGATCGGTTAGAAAGCTACGAAATGGCAAGGAAGTAGCTATGTTGAAAGTACAGTGGAAACACCATCGAAGTGATAATGTGACTTTAGAGTCGGAAGAGAATATGAAGATAGGTATCCCCATCTGTTTACCTGATCTTGATTTCGAGGACGAAATCATTTTCAAGTTGGGGAGTATTGTAACATCCTGGATTTTCAATAATATTATTTTAATGAGAATTGGGATGTATTTGTATATTAGTTTAAACCTTGAATTATGGAAGTTTTATAATTCATTAGGGTTAAATTTCAAGAGATGAAGGTTGGATGTACTGTTGGTGCAAGTGTACCACATCTCTATATATTTATATATATTTATTTTGATGATTACAAACACACCGTATTATTGTTTATCTAACAATTTAATCCAAGTGTGCAGTTGTTGAAGAACACGAAGATTTAATCTGAAGGGTTCAAGACGGAAGTGTTTACGTCGTCATTATTGCTTATAACTAATAATGATAAACACCCTAAAATAATATACCACTTGGATATTTCTAAAAACCCAACAATTAATTTTAATAAGGTTTTGAGAAGATTCAGCAAGATTTGGTTGCAGTCCTGGAAGCTGACTTTTCCTGACGGCGGTATACCGCGGCGGTACAGCCGGTATACCGCGGGTACACTTTTGCCGGTATACCGCGGGTGTTCAGCCGGTATACCGCGGCAGTCCGTGTGCAATTCTGATTGGTTGAAGTTGCTGTTTCGTACGGCCGGTATACCGCAAGTCCCAGCCGGTATACCGCGGGTACGTTTTTCCTGCCAACTTTGCATGTAGCCGTTGGTGTGTCAGTCACCTTTTCTGACGGCGGTATACCGCGTGCTTTTGGCGGTATACCGCGCCTCTCAATGCCGTTGGAGCTTCATGATATATATTACATGCTGGTGATGAAGATCAGCAGATCTCAGACAACACAACACAACAAGCAGCAACCATTTCTCAGCTCTCTCACTCAATTAATATATATATATTTTATAAAACATTTTTTTATAAAATATCCAAGTGTGAGATATTATACAAGAGTGATTACCCATTGTGAGTTATACTCCTCTTGTAAGTATTTGAATAACGGGTGTGTGATCCTGTATATCTCAATAAGCTGAGGCTTAGAGAACCGTTTACTTTGCTCTGTATTTGGTTTGTATTCTACCGTAAAGAATACATTTATTGGATCGTGTCGGGAAGTGTCTCGGCTGCTGGTTTATCACAGTTGGTGGTAAATCAGTAAATCTCTGTGTCAAGTATCTCTTACCTTTATCTCTTTATTTATTCCGCTGTGCTTTATTATATTTATTTATATAAATTGCTTTGCATTTATATTTATTTATATAATCTCTGTGCATTTAAATTATATCTGTTTATATAATTGTTGTATACTTATTTATTTATACTCTGCTTTATTTATTCTGTATTTATTTGTAAAAAGAATTTTTGAAAGTAAAAGATTTAAAATACAACCTTACCCCCCCCTTAGGTTGTCTAACATTTGGTATCAGAGCGGGGCTTTCAAAATTTTTCTGTTTAAATTTTTAAAGTCATTTCTTTATTTTTTTTAAATGGCTCAACAAACTAATTTTGTGTTCTCTAAAACTCCTTTGATAGATACTGAAAAGTTTGGCATTTGGGCCGAGCTATTTGAATGTCACGTTCGTGGCAAAAGTCAAAAAATTTGGGATATTATAGAAAATGGGAATTTTAACCCTACTATTATAAAAAATAATGTTATTGTTGATAAACCTGTTAAGGACTGGACTCCCGCTGAAGAATCTCTTTTTTGTTTAAATTTTGAGGCTAAAAATATATTATATGCTGCTTTAACTTCCGATGAAATAGAAAGAGTATATACCTGTAAAACTGCTAATCAAATCTGGCAAAGCTTGAGTGACACTCATCGTGGAAATACTCAAGTTAAAAGTTCTAAAATAAACATTTTAGTTCATGATTATGAATTATTTGAAATGTCAAAAGATGAGTCAATCGACTCAATGTTTAAACGTTTTAACCTCATTATGACTACTTTGAAGGGATTAGGTCGTACTTATCCTAATGAGGATTATGTAAGGAAAATTCTTCGAGCACTTCCTTCGGAGTGGATGGCAAAAATCACATCCTTGGAAGACTCCCGAGATCTCGCAACTATGAAGCTCGATGATCTCATCGGCAATCTTAAAGTGCACGAAATCGCACTAAAAAGAAATCAAGTCCGGGAGCAAGTCAAAAAGAAATCCATAGCTTTAAAAGTCATTGCCTCAAAAGAAGAGGAAAAGGAAGAGGAGGAAGAAGCTAGCTCATCCGATGACGAACCCGAAAATCTTGACGATTTAGTCAAGTTGGTAAGAAAACTTTCTAAACTTTTATCTAACAAAAAGTTTACTAATAATGATAGGTTTCAAGAAAATGGAGACTACCGTCGTGGTGGTAAAAACCAAAGTCGCAACGTCCATAAAAGTGAAGACAAATATGACGAATCTAGCGACGATGAAAAAGCCAATAAAAAGAAAGGCTTTTGCTATGTGTGTGGTGACAAGGATCACTATGCAAGTGTGTGTCCGAATCGAGCAAAACAAATCAACACACCAAAAGCTTTAGTTGGAGGCGCGATGAGCGCAAGCATAAATGAGGCCAAAAATTTTTGTTTCATGGCCGACCATGATAATGAGGTATCTTCATCATATTCTTCTAAAAATAATTGTGATAATTATTATAGTGACGATGAAAATAATCTTGACGAATTATATAAATCATTTCATGATATGGCCGCTCTTGCAAATAGGTATAAAGATGAAATCTCTAATTTAAAAGAAACCGTATCTATATATAAAAAGGAAATAGATGACGGTAAACAAAAATCTGCTCATGATTTAGATGTTATCACTAAATTAGAAAATAAATTAAGTGAAAAAGATATTTGTAAATCTTGTGTTATTTTAAATGATAAAATTGCATGTTTAGAGAAAAGAACATGTGAAAATATTTTATGTACAAAATGCGATATACTTGAAAATGAAATTGCATGTTTAAATGCTAAATGTAAATCGCATGAGAAAAATGAATTATTAGCAAATGCTTTTAATAGTAGCAATGATAAAGTGCTTAAAATGCTAAATATATCAAATCGTATAAATTGCCGAAAAGGCATTGGTTCAAATAC
Source organism: Saussurea involucrata (assembly GCA_033807775.1). Classification (NCBI taxonomy): domain Eukaryota; kingdom Viridiplantae; phylum Streptophyta; class Magnoliopsida; order Asterales; family Asteraceae; genus Saussurea; species Saussurea involucrata. The sequence continues at coordinate 94,214,512 of CM066316.1, forward strand.
GTGTATTGAAAAATGTGATTGTATGCCAATTAAAAAGGTTTTTGAAAAACCTAAATTTGTTGTTAAAAATAAAACGCAAAAACCTCCGTATGTTCCTAAAATGAATTATGTGAATTATATGTCGAGAAAATCACATGCGTTTATGTATAATAATAAGTTTGCGAATCCTAAGAAAAATGTTAATCCGCATACTTCATTTTACGTCTATGATAAATACGATCGTAAAATAAAAATGGTTAGAAAATGGATTCCGAAAGGAATGTTTAATGTTGATAATCCCGGTGGGATGCGTTTGTGGTTTTAAACCATTTATATGGCTTTGTATGTTTGTCGTGTTTGTTTTATGTCGACAACATATTTTTTGCAGTTTATGTTTTATACTAACTGTTAAAAGGACCCATAAGAAAAGGGTACCACGAAAAATTTTCTTTGCCTTTTGTAGGTGTTTCCTGGCGAGGATACAATACGTGTTACCTGCCGAGGTTATAATACGTGGTTACCTGCCGAGGTTATAATACGTGGTTACCTGCCGAGGTTATAATACGTGGTTACCTGCCGAGGTTATAATACGTGGTTACCTGACGAGGTCATAATACGTGGTGATTTTTTTTATCACATAAAATTAACCGAATATTGAAGCCTTAAGATCCGTTTTGGTGCAAGTGTTTCGTATTGGTTTGTATATCTTTGTCTCTATTGCTTTTTGCATTTTATTTTATCCCTCAAATTTTATAAAATCAAATTGATATCGCTATTAATTTGAGGGGGAGCGTTTTAGCTCTTTTTACCCATGAGTTTATGCTACCTCAATTATATGCATATTTTGAGGGGGAGCATCTCTCGAGGGGGAGCATACCGTCTTTCTTAACCCTTTTTGCTTCGACAAACGGGGGAGAGAAACCGAGTATGCTCTCGTGTTTAGCGTTGTGTTTGTCATCATCAAAAAGGGGGAGATTGTTGGTGCAAGTGTACCACATCTCTATATATTTATATATATTTATTTTGATGATTACAAACACACCGTATTATTGTTTATCTAACAATTTAATCCAAGTGTGCAGTTGTTGAAGAACACGAAGATTTAATCTGAAGGGTTCAAGACGGAAGTGTTTACGTCGTCATTATTGCTTATAACTAATAATGATAAACACCCTAAAATAATATACCACTTGGATATTTCTAAAAACCCAACAATTAATTTTAATAAGGTTTTGAGAAGATTCAGCAAGATTTGGTTGCAGTCCTGGAAGCTGACTTTTCCTGACGGCGGTATACCGCGGCGGTACAGCCGGTATACCGCGGGTACACTTTTGCCGGTATACCGCGGGTGTTCAGCCGGTATACCGCGGCAGTCCGTGTGCAATTCTGATTGGTTGAAGTTGCTGTTTCGTACGGCCGGTATACCGCAAGTCCCAGCCGGTATACCGCGGGTACGTTTTTCCTGCCAACTTTGCATGTAGCCGTTGGTGTGTCAGTCACCTTTTCTGACGGCGGTATACCGCGTGCTTTTGGCGGTATACCGCGCCTCTCAATGCCGTTGGAGCTTCATGATATATATTACATGCTGGTGATGAAGATCAGCAGATCTCAGACAACACAACACAACAAGCAGCAACCATTTCTCAGCTCTCTCACTCAATTAATATATATATATTTTATAAAACATTTTTTTATAAAATATCCAAGTGTGAGATATTATACAAGAGTGATTACCCATTGTGAGTTATACTCCTCTTGTAAGTATTTGAATAACGGGTGTGTGATCCTGTATATCTCAATAAGCTGAGGCTTAGAGAACCGTTTACTTTGCTCTGTATTTGGTTTGTATTCTACCGTAAAGAATACATTTATTGGATCGTGTCGGGAAGTGTCTCGGCTGCTGGTTTATCACAGTTGGTGGTAAATCAGTAAATCTCTGTGTCAAGTATCTCTTACCTTTATCTCTTTATTTATTCCGCTGTGCTTTATTATATTTATTTATATAAACTGCTTTGCATTTATATTTATTTATATAATCTCTGTGCATTTAAATTATATCTGTTTATATAATTGTTGTATACTTATTTATTTATACTCTGCTTTATTTATTCTGTATTTATTTGTAAAAAGAATTTTTGAAAGTAAAAGATTTAAAATACAACCTTACCCCCCCCTTAGGTTGTCTAACATGTACTTTTGGAATTAATGGAACTTGAGGGTGTGTTTTGCTAATAAGTACAAGTGTGTATGGATAAAGGGTTAAGGGAATGAGATATTATCTCATTTCCCTGTTGTGAGTCGGCAAGAAATCAGAGAAAGAAAGAAAATAGAGAAAGAAAGAAAAGAGAGAAAGAAAGAAAAGCTAGGTTTTGTCTTCAATTGGTAAGAAATTGGTTATGATTTATGATAAAACTTGTTGTAGAGGTATGTTTATAAACGAATCTGTGTATTCGGTTGATTTCCAGAATCATTCACAGCAGATTGGAACAACAATTTGAGATTTAAGTGGGTGTTCTTCAAAAAGGTGAGTTCATTCGATTCTTTGTACAAATCAGTGTTTTTAAGTTATAGTAACCTTGGTATATTTGTATGAACTGACTGAGGATTGATTATAATGAGTAGATTGAACTGATTTCATGTTTTAAATCGATTTGAGGACTCGTTGAACGGACAGTACGCAAAACCTTGAAAGTCCCGGTACTTGAATGTCCCGGTAGTGGCAAGTCCCGGTAGTTGCAAGTCCCGGTAGTTGCAAGTCCCGGTAGTGGCAAGTCCCGGTAGTGGCAAGTCCCGGTAGTGGCAAGTCCCGGTAGTTGGAAGTTCCGGTAGTGGCAAGTCCCGGTAGTTGGAAGTCCCGGTACAGGTGAGTCCCGATACAGCATATCGGGAGTTGAGTAAAGAAACCATTATATCTAATGGTATCAAAATTTGATATGGATCAAGGATCTGATAAGTTAAGTATCTAGAGGCCTTGTATTTTATGTATCTTTCCGGATGTAATGAAATGTGCATTTGTGTAAATCGTGGAAAGATGTGATTTAGGAATTGTGATGGGAATTATATAGCTTGAACATACATACCCTTGAAAAGTAGTATGTTAGGTTTATAGACTGCGCTAGTATGATGCTAGGCAGGAATGTGTTAAGTGTAATGGATCCATAGGCACTAGTTTGATATAAACACATGGAATTGATGTGAGTAATCGTAATTCCAGTGTGTGTATGTTAAATGTGGAATTGATGTGAGAAATCGTAATTCCCATTTATGTGTAATAAGGAATTGATGTGAGTAATCGTAATTCAGTGTGTGTATTGTAAATGTGGAATTGATGTGAGTAATCGTAATTCCCATTTATGTGTAATAAGGAATTTATGTGAGTAATCGTAATTCCTGAGTGTATGTGAAATAAGGAATTGATGTGAGTAATCGTAATTCCTGATTTCTCGGGATGAATAGAGATTGACATGAGTAATTGAAATCTCTACTTTATTTCCAATAAATAGGCATGGGTAATTGCGATTTATTGGATGAGAGCATTGATCTAGAATCTGGGATTGATTCGTAGAAGGCTCTGGTATATGATAATATGACTAGGTGAATTAGTCATAGTAGTGGAAGCGGGGTAGATTCCCAGTAGTGAAAGGAGTTGTTGTACGGTAAGAAAAGGAGTAATCAGGTTTGTTGTAACTTGTTTACGTTGATTTTGCAAATGTTATTATTGAAACGAATGTTCTCACTAGGCGTTGGCCTAATCGTTTCATATGATGTTTTCTTATCAGGTACCAGCTCGGGGAAATAAAGGGTTGTGGGACGAGCGTTTTGGAATAGCAGAAGTGTTAATTAACAAGAAGAGATTTTGATGGATTGCTTAAATAACTTAATTAATCTGATTAAAGTGACATGATTAGATTGATAGGTTATTTGAAGGATCTTGTAATGTGAATATACTCTTGATGGTTAATTTCCTTGCTATAGTTATATAAGTGGAAGTTTATATTATCATAACTTGTGGAAAATTGAGGTTTAAATTAGCCCTGATTTTAGGGTGTTACATGTTTTGTGCAGTATCTATAAGTAGTAGTTTTTTAAAAATTTCGGGTTTCGGACGGGTACGGGTTTGGAAAATCCAAACCCAAACCGAACCGTACGTAAAGTTCGGGTTGATCGGGTTCGGGTAATTCGGGTTTCGGGTTGTCGGGTTTAGTGTTTTTGGGTTAGCTCGGGTTTCGGGTCGGTCGGGTTCTTCGGGTTGGTCGGGTTTTGCTCACCCCTAACCACAGGGATCTAACGTGAAACAAAATGACAACCATAGAGACGTCCGATGTAATTATTTCATTTTAGGGACCTCTGGTGTAATTTACTCAAACTTAAACAAAACACATGTTTTTTCATAATATAGAGTTAAATTCAAATTTGGTCCTTGTGGTTTACATAAATTAACGAGTAAGGTCCCTGAACATTTCTTTTAACGAAGAACGTCCATATAGTTTCATATCTTATAACGGATAAAGTCTCTAACGCCGTCAATTAATTTATGTTAGTGACTCCTCCCCTCCATCAACTTTCATTTTTATTAACAGGTTTAGTCCCTCCAACCACTTTAACAGATTTGGTCTACATTTCATTTTTATAACATATTTGGTCCTCCCTCAAATTTCATTTTTAGGATATGGTCCCTCAATTTCTTCAATAAATGTTTTGGCACAAACATATATATTCTTAACATAATGAGAAAATTAATTAAATAAAACTTGAATCTTAAAATTTATCAGTAAAATATTTTATCTTTTCACAACTTTTTATTTTTATTTTTTAGCTCAAATAAAATATAATTTTGATAAATTTTATATTATAATTTGTCAAAACATAAAAAAAATATAATTTGTTGATGGTAAATTAAAACACTTTATTATATTAATATATAATAATTAATATATATATATATATATATATATTAATTTATCATTTGACAGTCCCATTTTCACATGGGGGTATATTGGTCATTTTGTCTTTTTTTCATTTTTCATTAAAAACCACAACACATATCTCATCTCAGGTCATCTTCTCCGATCAAATCCCATCTCCGGCCACCGTAATCAAACTCACCCACACACTTCAAATCCACCCAGATCCAAATGAAAACCCAAACAGATCTATCGCAACCCTTTGATTCGAAAAAACAGATCGATCCCAACCCTAGAAAAACACATCGATATGTGGTAATGAAAGAAGAAGAAGAAGAAGAAGAAGAAGACTTAAGTAGATGAGGGGGATGTTGTCAACGGGAAGGACGCGGGAGACAATGGGTGTACGCCAAAGACGATGGGGAGAAGATGATGGGGGTACGCCAGAGATGACGGGGCTACGCTATAGACAATCGAGCGCCATCGGTGGTATGGTTTGCAGAATAGAGGTCTTGAAAGGAAAGAAAACGAAGGATAAAGGGGGTGGTCGGTGGTAGAAAGAAAGAGGTGGTCGGTGGTTGAGAGGGAGGTCTTCTAGGGTTAAAAGAAGATTGGGCTAAAAGACCATTTTACCATCATGTGCAACGCACATGTGGGCATTTAACAGATGCAATTAACGAGCGTTAGTCTTAGGGACCAAAACCGAGCACTTTTGTATACCACATGGTTTCTCTTGGAGTAAATTACATTCTCGGCCCCTGTGGTATGCACGTATTACGGATCGGGTCCCTAAAACGCGTTAATTACACTAGGTGTCTCTGTGCTATGCCAAAACGCACGCAGAGGGTCCCTCCCTCTAACAGAATCTGTTAACCCAGTTAACCCAAGGGGTATTTTTGTCTTTCTACACCCGTTTTTGTATTTTTCCTAATAAAAAATAAAAAAGACTAAAGATAGGACCCACCCCTTACCTCCTACATCCCTCAACACCCACCCACCCACCCCACTCCCACCCCCACCTTCGTCTTCTTCCTCAAACCACCTGCAACTTTTTCTTCTTCCCATGAAACCCAAGATACCCACTGGACCCACACCTTACCTCCTACAACCCTTTTTGATCCATACTATGTGCATACCACAGGGTGACCCCCTGCAAGTTTGTAACCATCTCCGACCAAAAATCGGTAACCATGTCCATCCAACTGAACTGCAACCTTTTCGTCGGTGACCCCCACTCCGTCAGGCTGTCTTCCCCCATAACTCATCGACTGTGTTTGTTTTTGTTTCAATGATAGCTTACACAGTCTGTATGTTTTTTTTGCAGTGTGTGTGTTTGTGTGTATGTCTTAACAACATGAAGTATGGATGACCCCCCATCTCCCCTCACCATTATCCATCGTTCTCAATCACTGCGTGAATAGGGACCTCCACTCTCACCAGTCCTCGTCGAAGATACGAGGAAGAAGACGCTTGCTCCTGGTTTATCGAAGGTGTGCAGATCGGGGGGTACGTGCATTGCAAAAACAACAAAATGGTTGTGGCCGAAAACGGTGACCTGTGGGGTTGGATGGACATCGTAACAGGTTTTTAGCCGGAGATGGTGACCGGCTTTTGGGCGGAGATAGCGAATGATTTTGGGTCGGAGAAGATTTGTTGAGGAAGAAAACGAAGGTGGGGGTGGGTGGGTGGGTGTTGAGGGTTGTAGGAGGTAAGGGGTGGGTCCCATTTTATTCTTTTTTTATTAGGAAAAGGACAAAAATGGGTGTAGAAAGACAAAAATACCCCTTGGGTTAACAGATTCCGTTAGAGGGAGGGACCCTATGCGTGCGTTTTGGCATACCACAGGGATGCCCATTGTAATTAACGCGTTCTAGGGACCTGGTCCGTAATACGTGCATACCATAGGGACCGAGAATGTAATTTACTCTTTTTCTTGCAATAAAAATTTTATAGGGACCAAATGTGAGAAAAACAACACACCACAGGGACCAAATTGCAGTTTACTCCTAACGGAAATTAATTAACGATGTTAAAAGGAGGGACCTTATCCGTTGAGGGACCTTACTCGTTAATTTATGTAAACCACAAGGACCAAATTTGAATTTAACTCTATAATATATGAAAAGTATTGATTTACAAAATATATATGATTTGTATTATGGTTTTTATAAAAAATTCTACAATTGTTTAGGTTCATTAGATTTTTATTGTTTTTAGAAAAGAAAAAATAAAATAAAAAAGAGTTAAACGCAGATTTGGTCCTTGTGGTTTACAAAAATTAATGACTAAGGTCCCTCAAAGGAATTTTTAACTAACAAGGTTCCTCTACATTCAATTTTTATAACACATAAGGTCTCTCTTATTAACACCGTTAAATATAATGAAGGTAAGAGAGGGCAATTTGGTCCATTCACTTTTCCCATTCTTTTAAATAAAGAGTTAGATTTATACTTGGTCACTGTAGTTTACGAAAAATAACAAGTAACATCCCTAAAAATCATGGATATAAACATAAACACAATGCATCATTTGATTAAAGAAAATAAAAACTCATGTTAAATATTCAATCAACAAAACCCAAAATTTAAGATGTTGAATGGTTACACTCACTTTGGTTTCATATTAAAAAGTAGAGTAAATTACATGATTGGTCATTGTGGTTTACACAAAATTGCAATGTGCGTCCCTAAATCAAAATAGTTATGGAAAACGTTCTTGTGGTTTGCAATTTCACACGCCTTTGGTCCCTTTACCCTAACACCTTTAAATGATTCTGTTAGAATGAGTTAACTCTAAGGGTATTTAGTCTTTTTATTGTTTTTAATTTTCTATTAAATTATTCTCCGTTGATTTAAGGACCAAGAATGTAATTTACACTATCTTCATCTTCATCCTTCCACCAACAGACAACAATCTTCATCTTCCTTATTTCTCCGGCCACATGTCATCGCCCCCATCGTCTTCCTCGTTTCTTCTTTTGTCGTCAATTGTTTCTCTATTTTCTTCTCCACTTGTCTCATCAAACACCCCCATATCAAATCTAATTGGAGATCACCCTTATGCAAGTCTGTCTTTCTCAAAGCATCATCAACTTTCTCAGAAATATCAACTGATGTATTCTCGTCTCTTTTGTTCCCTTTACCCTGTTTTAGGTGCAAATTAGAACAACCCACATCTCCATTTGCCCTAATCTTGAGGTTGTCAGTTGGGTTTTCATGAAATGAATTTTCCTCTTTTCACTTCCTTGTACTTCGTTTTTGGGGTAAAATAACATCTTTATTTTTAGATGATTCATCATGGATTTGTGGAAGATCTGTAGTGGGTTTTGGTTTCTCGAGTTTTAGATGATGAGGAACTTGCTCTATTTGCTTGCGGTAGTGGCTTTGTAAAATATGTGCTTCACAGAGAGTCTTCCCCAGCATCGCCACTTCCTGCCATCGTGTCTCTTGCAGCGCTGCTCGTCCGGAAAAGAACAATCTTTACCAATTTTTGCTACCATTTGGTTTCTCGAGTTTTAGATCTAGAGTTGAGTAACAGATTTGAGGGAAGAAGAGGGGTAACGATGGAGGTGGAAGTGGAAGTGGAAGGGGAAGGGGGTTTAGGGGATTTCGATGCAACACCTTATACAATATGGCTTATCTTGTGTTGGGCACACAACACAGTGGAAGCTTTAAAGTTGTTTGATATTATCAAGGAATGCAATATAAATATGACCCCCAAGTTGTGTGATGTTGATCAACACTGTGTAAACAAAAAAAAATTGAACTTGGCTATCGAAGTTTTTCCATAGTGTTTGGTCATGATTGTTGTTGTGAATAATTACACTTTTATTGTTTAATTTTGTTGTCTATCGATGAAGATGAACGCGAGAGGGGGAGGGTCGGAGGGGTACGCCGGAGATGAAGATGAAGGCGAGATAATTTAGTTTTAGTCCATGTGGTTTATATTATTTAGAGTAATTTAATTTTTTTTGGTCCCTGTGTTTTCAATAAGAAATAAAAAATGACTAAAATACCCTTGTATTTAACTTGCATAACAAAATATTTTAACAGAGTTAAAGCAGAAGGACCAAAGGCGTGTTAAATTGCAAACCACAAGGACATTTTCCATAATTATTTTGATTTAGGGACGCACAATGCAATTTTGTGTAAACCACAGGGACCAATCATGTAATTTACTCTAAAAAGTAAAACAAGTTAAAGAAACTTTCATGTAGTTTTGTAAGTAAACAAACTAATAAAAGTAAATTAGAAGTGATGGAAGTGTCATTTAGGTTTAAAAAAAAGCTAATAAAGTAAATTAGAAGTGACGGAACCGTAAAAAGCTCAAGGTTATAGGTCAGTGTCATTTAGATTTGTAATAAACTAAATAAAGTGATGGAGGAATATTTCAAGATATAGTCCTAAGAGTTTTTGGATATGTCCCGCGAGTAAATCACCGTACTTAAACTAATATGTTTGAACCAAATATTATATATATCATCAGTTAAGTTTTGGGTCACCATCCAACATTTTTTTAAGTTTTGGGTTTTGGTGTAGATTAGATAATCAATATGAGTTTTTTTTAATCAAACAAAGCATTGTATCAATATTTATATCCATATTTTTTTAGGGACGTTACTTTCTATTTTTTGTAAACCACAAGGACCAAATATAAATTTAACTCCTTATTTAAAGGGACGGGAAAAGTGAATGAACCAAATTGCCCCTTCTTAACTTCATTTTATTTAATGGTGTTAATATGAGAGACCTTATGTGTTATGAAAACTGAAAGTAGAGGGACCTTGTTAGTTAAAAATTAATTCGAGGGACCTTGGTCATTAATGTTTATAAACCACAAGGACCAAATTTGCATTTAACTCATAAAAAAACAAAAATCAGATTTAAGGGTGTTGTCAAATTAGTTGTACAAAAATTATTTAAAAAAATATTTAATTATTTATTTGTATATAAATATTAAAAAAATACTTATATTAAATATCTTTGAAAATAAAACAAAATACATGTTTTTTCGCAACATGCTAAAAATATTGGTTTAAAAAACATATATGATTTTTTATAAAAAAATTCTACAATTTTTTAGGTTTATTAGATATTTATTGTTTTTAGAAAAGAAAAAATTAAAATAAAAACTAAAAAAATAAGGTTTAAGATGTTGTCAAATCAGTTGTAAAAAGATACTTTTAAATTTTTATTTATTTATTTATATATAATATTTTAAAACATACTTATATAAAAAATCTTTAAAAGTAAAACAAAATACATGTTTTTTCAAAATGTGTTAAAAATATTGGTTAAAAATATATGATTTTTTATAAAAGAAATCTACAATTTTTTAGATTTATATTGTTTTTAGAAAGAAAAAAATTTAATAGAGAATAAAAAAATAGATTTAAGGCTGTTGTCAAATCAGTTGTACAAAATTCTTTAAAAAATAATATTTTTATTATAAAAATTAAAAAAATATTTAAAACTTACGCAAAGACTTCTCTTTGCGTAAGTTTTTTTTTACCTTTTCGCGTAAAATTTTTATCCTACGTGGAGTACACGTGGACTTTACGCAGACACATGTGACAGAAAAACTTACGCAGAGAAAACTCTCTGAGTAAACTTTTTAAAAAATGTTTTATTTTTATTTTTTAGGACAAAAATAAACTTACGCAGAGAGTTTATCCGCATAAGTTTTTCTGTGAAAGTTATGAGTATTTGTAGACATAGGGTATTAAAGTGGGTATATAAAGAAATAGGGGGTGTACTTTGGCTATTTGAGGCAAAATCCCTGAGGACAAACAACATATTGGAGGAGAGACGGAAAAGATGATCGTATTAGATAAAAAGATATAGACTAGGATGAGTTTTTTTAAACCAAACGTCAATGATAAAAGTAATGTAAACCAATGTAATATAATACAATAGATATATTCATTCCGATTCCTCAAGGGTTCTGGTGAGAAGTGTTAAATTTGGTGAAAAACAGGAGAAGTGGCTATCAACCATTCGATGAGAAATGAACGAACATTAAGATGAGATACACCAAGATACACCAGATCAATTTTCTTATAAGCCGCTAGAAGAGTATTTTCATTAAATTGGAAGGTACTTCATTCCTATTTCCATTTCGATTCCTTAAAACGACGTCCCTTATCTATACTACTATATAAAAAGAATATAGTAATTATTTTCTAACAAACGTTTTTTCAACACGTACAATTAAAGAAGCATCATGTACAACCTTATAAGCTATCTCTCCCACGTTCTCTAAAAAATCAAACGAATTTTCAATTTCTAAGTTACACTTTATACCCTTAGAATTAGTTATTCAATTTACTTTTAATCCCTTATTTTTTTATTTTTTATTTTACACTCTTATCGTATCAACATAAATAATTGTATATGAACTATAATGAATTAAAAAAATACATTCTTTTTTTACAAATTATACCATTGTAATCGTCTCGTCAATACCTTCGAAATGAGCCAAATATTGAATATTTTTGGATTTAATTAACTAAATTTTTCTTAAATATTTTGTTTTTAAATTTAAAAACTTTATATTAAAAGCCAAACAATTTTCAATTTCTAAGTTACAATTTATACCTTTACAATTAGTTTTTCAATTTACTTTTAATCTCTTACTTTTTCAATTTTTATTTTACACTCTTATCGTATTAACATAAATAATTGTATATGAACTATAATGCATTAAAAAATACATTCTTTTTTACAAATTATACCATTGTAATCGTCTCGTCAAATAACTTCGAAATGAATCAAATATTGAATATTTTTTGATTTAATTAACTAGTTTTTTCTTAAATATTTTGTTTTTAAATTTAAAAACTTTATATTAAAAGCCAAACAATTTTCAATTTCTAAGTTACACTTTATACCCTTAGAATTAGTTATTCAATTTACTTTTAATCCCTTTATTTGTTCATTTTTTGTTTTACACCCTTGTCGTATTAACATAAATAATTGTATATGAACTATAATGCATTAAAAAAATACATTTTTTACAAATTATACCATTGTAATCGTTTCGTCAATACTTTCGAAATGAGCCCAATATTGAATATTTTTGGATTTAATTAACTATTTTTTTCTTAATTTTTTTTAAAATTTAAAATCTTTATATTAAATGCCAAACAATTTTCAATTTCTAAGTTACACTTTATACCCTAGAATTAGTTATTTAATTTACTTTTAATCCTTTACTTTTTTATTTTTTATTTTACACAATTATCATATCTATATATATACTATCTATACTACTATATAAAAAGAATATATTAGTTATTTGTCTAACATACGGTTATTTTCTAACATTCAGTTTTTCAACATTACAATTTTTTTTACACATTGTACAACTCTAAAAGTATACTTTGAAATCCCCATTTCTTTCCTCTCTCCCACGTTCTCTCAAAAATCAAACAAATTTTCAATTTCTAAGTTACACTTTATACCCTTACAATTAGTTATCCAATTTACTTTAATCCCTTATTTTTTCATTTTTTATTTTACACCCTTACCATATTAACATAAATAATCGTATATGAACAAGGATGCATTAAAAAAATACATTTCATTTTTTACAAATTATACCATTGTAATCGTCTCGTCAATACCTTCGAAATGAGAACAATAGTGAATATTTTTGTATTTAATCATATTATTAAATATCATGAACATGTACGAATTAATTTGTTTTATATCTCTTACATTATTCATTTTCATTTTACACCCTTGTAATATTAGAAATACACCATCATAGTTTAACTAAAACATATTAATAAATTCATTTTTTTATAAATTATATTATTACAATATTCTCGTCAATAATTTTAAAATAAGTTTATTATTGAATATTTATTTAACTTAATAATATTGTGAAATATCATAAATACGTATCAAGATTTTACAAGAATGACGTACCGAGATTTTTTAAACTTGTACATTTTACGTTCTTATCTATATTTATCTATTATGCTACTTTAAAAATAATTCTATTTACGGTTATTCTTGAATTTTTAAGAAGTACAAGTCTCAATTTAAAAGCTTTAAACCTCCCACGTTCAACATGATAATTAAAAATAAAACTAATTTTTATTTTTAAATTACACTTTATATCATTATAATTAGTTATTTAATTTACTTTATAAGTCTTATTCTTTCATTTTTCATTTTACATCCTTATCATATCAACATACATAAACTAAAATACATTTAACAAATATATTTTTCTTTTTTTTTATAAATTATACCATTATAACTGTTCATCAAAACCTTCAAAATGAGCACAAATGTTATGGTTTTGAAGACCCCACTATCGAACGAATATTTTTTATTTTTTTGACCAATTAACCACATTGATCTTTAATTTTATACATCTGATATGCGATTTAAAAGCGAATGAATATGAACGTGAAACAATTTTTTTTTTGAATTATCGACTTTAGATTCGAGATACTTCGCGGCGAATCTCGCGCGGACATATACCTAGTTATACTAAAATCTTAAATACAAAAATAAAAAGTAAAAAAAAACGCGCTAAATAGAAACCAAAGAACTCTTGGAGGCAAACGATTTTGGGGGACTTGAAGTCGTGTTCTTACTTCTTAAATAGCAAACTGCAAAATTTCCATCAAGCTCTCATGCGTAATTTCGATGAAGTTAGTTTGTGATCTGATGAACCCTAAGCTATCGATCGTATCGAATTCACTCATCGGAAATCTGACTTTACTCGATCAATCTCTCTGTAAGTTTCTCTCATACCATAGAATCAATTACATACAGTTATCTCCATGTTTTAATGTCGATCTGCATCTGCTACACATCTGGATTTTGAATTTTCAAGCATTCATATCAGAGGCGGAGATCAATATTCTTAATCGTTATAGTTGTGTGTTTGCGAGGTGAATCCTTAAATATGTTTAGGAAATGATCGATGTAAGGATATAATTGGTTATGTTTGATGTTCCAGTCGGCTAATTTCATGTCATAGTAGAATCTCTCTCAGTAATCAGTTTGTAATGGCAGTTTTTAGATTATCGTTTTGCTGTCCGTCTTGGTCTGTGAGTTATCATGTCTGTATTGAATTGGTATTAAGTTCGAAAAGAATTATATACGATTCAGCTAATTTAAAAGAGAACGGTTTACCACCTCCACCGACCAACACCACCCATTAATTACCACCTATACCTCCTCTACATTGGCCACAACTACCTCCACCACGGCCGGCCGGCCGCCACCACCACCACTATCCACCATCTTCACGTCATCCACAGCCATTGAGTTATTTAAATATTTACATTTTATTTCTGTCATTTATAACTATGATATGATATATAAAATCATCAAACAACTTTTAGGGAAACTTGTCTATTCCTGTCCTATACGGTCCTAGTTCTACCAAACGGCAAACACTAGACTGGCATTTGTCCTGTCCAAGTCCTGTACAATCCGGTCCTTCCCTCTTGTCCTGTCATGTCTTCGTACCAAACGCTACCTAAGTGTCAAACATACTTCAAAGCAAAGTTCTAAATGGTGTGAGGCGTGGCGTGGCGGCGAGGCCAAGCCTCAAACCTTAGGAGCCATGGCGTTTTCAAGACGTGACTTATGGTGTCAAATTTCTAATTCATATATAATATTATATAAAAACATATGTTTTGTAGTGTTACTCAACGAGTCCAAGTTAAATTAGGTTATATATTAAAAACTAGCAAATAAGACATTAAAAATGTAAAGAAAAATCAAATATTGCATTACGAAAAACTGCGTATTAGGCCATGGCGTGCCACGAGTTTAACGTGGCGTGAGACACAAGCCTTGTGCCATGGCGTGCCATGGCAGCTGTACGACGAGTTTTTTTAGAACAGTGCTTTAAAGTATATATAATTATGTGGTTATAGTCTTACAGTGAAAGAACCATAATTATACAAACTATTGAGATAGAATAATTTACAGAGCTAAAAGACAAACACATCAATGGTCAAATTTGTACTTTGAATAGATGAAAATTTTAAAATCAAGAGTTAACTCCCATTGGGATGGAGGGAGTTGCTCTCAAACACACAAAATATATTTCTCTCAAACACACAATCAATATATGCAAAATAATACTGCATCTAGCTTTTGCTCACATTTCTCAAGTACGTGATATAGCGAGTTGGCGAGTTCCTTCTGCACCATTTATCACATTTGCTTTGTTCTTCCTTGGGAATTTTACACACTGATCTGTTTCACCGAGTAATCACTTAATCTCTCTCTTTTGGTGACGGTGGTTTTGGATGCGAAGACTTGCCAGTTATTGCTTTCTTCACCTTGGCAATTGAATGCTTGACCTTTGAGCCAACACCTGACAGTATATTATGAGATTTCTTATGAACCTTGACTTCCATGTCTTTTGATGCTTCTATCATAACCAAAGCATCAGAGCCTGAACCCATCTTTTCGTTATTTTCGTCATCTTCTTCTGCTTCATCCTCTTCGTCCGTTTTTGCTCTATTGTCACCAGTTTCTTCTTGATCTACTTGCTGATCGTTTTTCGGAGCTGGTTCTCTCTCATCAATTAAGTTTTCAGCCACTTCTGAGTTTCCTTTTGTTGATTCATGCAACACGTCATTGAAAATTGTAGCTGGCTCTGGTGTCTCAGACTTCTCTTTTTCATCACTTATTTTCTTCTCTTCTTTGACAACTTCACTGCTGCATTGTGGTTCAATACTTGAAGCAATGGTGGGTTTCAAGTCTTTTGTGTTAGCATTCAGTGATTTTGCAGTTGGCTCCCCTTGCTCATGTGATCCATCTATATTTCCTGTTAAGAGCTTGCTCTCCATGCTCTCATTTTGATATGGTTTATCTGGTAACTGCTTATCCACATCACAAGCTGAAACTTCGTTTTTTTGTAGTTCCGGCTGAATCTGGCTTGTTTTTATAAGGTCATCTGTTACGTATTTTTGCGAAATCTCCACATCCTCTGTAGCTGCAGTACCAGGCATCACAGGTGCATCAAGTTCCATGCTTCTTTCCTTTGTTAAAGGGAGATTGAATGGTTCCTGCAAAACATTATCAGTTTATTAGTTGTGCTAATGAATAATTTCTAATTTTTGTTGTAATGAGGGAGGTTCAGGGGAAAACCCCCAAAAGATGAAAAACCGAGGAACACCTTGGTAACCGTTCATCTGGACGGTATGCACATGTGCATACAAGTAATTGAAGCTGTTTTTTTTGTTTTTTGTTTTTATGCATGTGTGCATGTTATGCACATGTGCATACCGGACAAATTTCTTACAAGTTACTTGTATGCACACGTGCATGCAGTCCAGATGAACCCTTACCAGGTTGCTCCTCAGTTTTTATTTTTTTGCGATTTCCCCTTAACCCGACCCTTGTTGTAATAATGTATTTTTGCTTGCATTCCTGTATAGGCTTGTCTTGATTGTTAATGTCCCTCTTTTTTTTTTTCTTTCCATTTTGTATGTTAACTTCCTTTTGTTTTTCTCTATGCTGCCGATTCTCCTATTCTTTTTTCTTTTGGGTTAACCAGTGGTATCTGATCTTTGTCAACTACTTCATGGAAGCCATACGAAGCATCCCCTTCACATGAACTGGGCAAAAATCTGTGTGTGCCCCGGACTGGAGCTGATAGCACCTAGATGGGTTCGAGCCCCACATTGTTCACAACATTTCGGGCCTTTAGAAATTGGATGCAGTTACTAATTCATGATCTGGCATGTACAGTTGATAACTCTAAAACTGACCTAGAAAGCAATTGAGAATTCTTCTGATATGGAATCATAGTCTAAATAGAATCATGATCTAAAGATACCCAGTAACCATACTCCCCATGTTTTTCGAATGGATCTCTTAGCTGTTGAGAAGGTTGCCCAAAAGCGGTGAGACCTAATACTTCATGAGTCATGAAGTAGCTCTGTCAATCCGCTAGGCCAACCCGTGGAGGCTGATTCTCATATTCTATGCCCTTGTCTATCTTATTAGCCCTGCTCTTTGTTGAATATTCAGTTGGTGATGATGTTACCTGATTCGTTCCAAAATCGTGATGAATGTCTTCCTTTAGAACTCCTTTTTCTGGCACACGTGCTTCAGATGTCTCATCATTTGGATCCTTGTTGTAACCTGCTTTGACAGCTGTTGCGTCCATGCCAGATAGAACCTCAAGGATTGCACTTCTAACTTCAGGATTCCTTGTTGAAACACACTTAGGAACTGGCGCATCCATGTCACCTTTCAAATCCACATCTGAACTTTTCACCTGTTTGAAGAGAATAACATAGATGACTTCTTAGGATAAATAAAATTGAAAACGATACTGAACATGCAGCATGATGTAGAAGAAAAGTGCATACATATTCAAGTGTTGCATCACCCTTTTCGCTATGATGTAAATTGACTGAAGCCTCTGTGATGTTTGTTCTTTTCTCTGTCTCTTCCTCATGAAGATTGCCTTCAGCCATGGTCTCTTCTTGGATGTCTATTGGTTCAGCCTTTTTCACTTTATCAGACAACTGTATGATTGATAATATTTTTGTTAAGAGAAAGAGGAATAAAAAAATGAACATGTGTGTGTGTAACAACTCGTCCCACATGGATAGAAAATAGGATTTGTGACCTCCTTATAAGCCTCAAGTTGTGGGCTACCAATAACTTCCACCATGGTTTTAAGTTGATTTCGAAGTTACGGAGCCAGTCTGTTGCTTTGGGCTTAGGATGTTACAGATGGTATAAGAGCCGTCAACCGGACTTGTGTGCCATAGAGGATGTCGGGATCCCAAGGTGAGTCCACGTGTGTAGACAAAGCGGATAATATGGTACGGTTACAGTGTGTGTTTGGTTGTGGTCCTTACCTTATCAGTTTGGGATGGTTCCGTTACAGCTTCAGGATCTTGGTATGTCCTTTTTCCAGAATGTTCTTCTTCCTTCGAATAATCTTGCAGGTAGTTCAACTTTTCTTCTTCTTTAGCCACAGGCATTACCAAAAATTCATCTGCAATTTCTTTGTGTGCTATAGTCTGCTTTGGCACCTGCATTTAGCAAATCAGAAAAGGATGAAAATATAGGAACAAAGAGAGTTCCTGGGTTACCAAGGTGAAGGCAAAGGATCGTGTAAGAAGTTGAGGTTAACGTGAGAAGCGGATCTGAACCGTTGATCACTTTTAATCAAATGCCCTCCCATGAATTGCGCCTTAGAAGGGAATTGATCCGGTGCATCTCATCCTAATGTGCTTCCAGTTTTCATTCAATGGTTGATAACCACTTCTCATGCTTCTCACGCTAACCACAACTTCTCACCATAACTCAACCCCAAGGTGAATAAGGTGCATGAGAAGATATTTTCTTCTATCAGACCTTTTCAATCGGAATATCGCTCTGTATCTTTTCATCTGCTTCTTTTTTCTGATCACTTTGATTTTCCTGGTTAATGGGTCCCACACTTGCTTCTTTTATGTCGAGATGCTGTTGTTCAAGTTCTGGACTTTCTGTCTTGCTCACAACATCAATAATTCTTGCTTTGGCTGTATAGTCGAGATCGTTCTCATGCTTTTGATCATCCACTGCAGGAGCTTCCTCAAATCTTTTATCTACACCTTGTATGGTTGTAGTTTCTAGGTCATGTTTCACTAGAAGCATCTCCGGGGAAGCTTCCGGAAGATTTTCTGTCAACATTGTAGAAACTTCTTTACCCTCAGCAACGGTTTCATCTACTGCTGTATAATTGAGATCGTTCTCATGCTTTTGATCATCTATTGCATGAGCTTCCTCAAATCTTTTATCTACACCTTGTATGGTTGTAGTTTCTAGGTCATGTTTCACTAGAAGCATCTCCGGGGAAGCTTCCGGAAGATTTTCTGTCAACAATACTGTTTCATCAACTTCAGAAGTAAGTTCACAAACTTCAGTTGGATTTTCTTCAAGTTTGTGCATATCACCATGGCCACTGCTTTTCTCAGATCTAACTTCTTTATCTTGCTCGGTAGAACTCGATATTGAATCAGACGTGGTTTTTGCAGGATCATCTGTCTGCTCATCTAGTGTTTCTTTCTCCTTGTTTGCATCTGCTTCTATCATCTTTTCAGCCATCAAATTTGGATCTCCAATATCTTCAACCGAATCTCTTGCCTCAAGAAGTTCATTGGGACTTGAATTTAATCTTTTAATCTGTTCGATAAGAACTTTTGTGAGTAAATTCTAGGAAAAAGCAGCATTATTGCGAAGTATAATCTTTTAAAGTTCAATCTGACCTGGCAAACTTCATCTGTGGCTGATGCCAATTGATTAGGTACGCAGCTAGCTTCATCATTGATGTAATCTTTGATGCTTTTACTTTCCTTGGCCTTCTCAACTTCCAAAAGAACCTGTAAATTAGCGGATGATTTAATATGCCAACTTAGGATCGAAATTGTTCTAAACTAATATAAGAAAAGTCCACTTGTATGACTGATTTATTTGTGGCTGACCTCATTCACAAGAACATCTTCCATTGCCTCATTTCCACTTTTTGCTTCCTTATTTTTGACACCAAAGTTACCTTGTCCTTCTTCCTCGATATGTTTTTCTTTGACACTTCTTTGGTCTTCTGTTAAAGTTTCGGTAAACTCTTCCGGATTCCGATCCTTTTTGCTTATGCTGTTGTACTCAACCTCTGTGTTATCTGTTTCGGTTACTAGTTCATTTGTTTGGTCTTCAGCTGTTGGAGATGTATGTTCTTCATGTGGTACTATGGACACAAGTTTCTATCACACGGAACACAATCACCAAAATCTAGATGATCAGTCGATGAAGACAGAATGTCCATTTGCATGTAACAATATAAATGTCATTATAAAAGACAAAACTGAAAAGTTATGTTGCCATGATAAAATTGCATTAAATTAGGTTGCGTTAACATGCTCTTATCAGCATACGGAGTGTTTTAATCACAGAATAATGGTGCTAAATAATGTCATGATCTACTTCTGCGCAAGCCCCCATATCAGAAAATTTGTTAAAAGATACAAAATAAAGTCACAGTCTTGTAAATTTGGATGTCCTTTAATATGGTTACCCATTTTTATTCTACCTTCATGATTTTAGTACTTCATATGTTTTAAGAAAAATATATGTTAAAATGGTGGCTTGTGGAGACGGTTAATATGTTTCAATCATATCAATTGACAATGACTTGAAATTTATAGTGGTGGTAGGATGAGTAACGATGCATCAGTTAGGTCACCGGAACAATTTATATATCAACATCAGAGATGATTTCTTCTATCTCTGTTAGTACCAGAAACGGTGTTATTTGCTTAAACTTTTTGGCTTGGCAAAATACAGCAGTTTTGTATATAATGAGAGCAACCATTAGGGTGCGTTTGGTACGCAGACTGGATGGGACAGGACAAAAAAAATAGTCTCATGTTTGGTATGCCATGGGATAAAAATCAGATGGGACAACATGGGACAAAAACAAGTTTTCATGGGACAAAACTTATAATTTTTTGTTCCACCAAAATAGGTGGAACATGGGACTAAAACATAAGATTACTAAAATACCCCTTTTTTCCAACGTAACCTAGATTAAAATTATCTCCTCCAGTCCCGTCCCGTCCAGTTCCGTCCTGTCCCGTCCCATCCAGTCTGCGTACCAAACGCTACCTTACTTAACAGATTTCTTGTTTAGGGGCAAGTTCAAACGAGAAGCTAAACATTTTTGCAAGAAGCCTCAATATCATATATGATTACTAGCATGATACACAAGCTTAATCATATATGATTATACACATGTTGCATTGACAACACATAGATGCTTAATCATATATGATTAAACACACCCAAAGGAGTATAATCATATATGATATTGAGACTTCTCGCAAAATGTTTAACTTATCGTATGATCCTTCCTCTTGTTTATAGTTTTTCCGTTTCTCTGTATCCCTTACTCAACACCCTCATGTTAGATACATGTCAGATCAAATGCAATTCCCCTTCCCCTTCTATGCGGTTTTAGTGAAGAAACCAAAAGGATAAAATCTATGCTGTTAAAATCGCGATATATCGGAAATCGGTCCTAGACAAAAAATCGGTGTAAAAAATCGGCCAGCGATATATCGGCCGATTTTTAGGTCCAAAAATCGGCCAAAATCGCGATTTTTTAAAAGGGTGTTTTTTTTCTTAGCTTCTTTCTGTTCCAGTTCCAGAAATGTCCAAAAAATTGAAACTGGGTCAAAAACAAAAATTAGCAAAACCAAGCCGCGCGAGCTCGAGATTTTGGAGCTGCATTCGTGTCCGCACACAAGTTCGGCGATATTAGCTTACGAAATCCTCAATCGGCACCCCCCTGCGCACAGGTAGGTGTTGGAGTAAAACCATTCAAAGGAGCCTGTAAACCCCTCACACTTTCATGGTTATAAACCATTAAGGTTTTACTCTTTCTTCCTATGTGGGATACATTCCCACACCCATTTGGTTTTTGCTAATTTCATCTAAGTACTCAACTTTGAGTATCGATATCTCATTCACACATACTCGGTTTTGGACACATTATGCATCGTTTCGAAGCTCTCATATAGGAGAACACAAACCCACTAAGAGTTAATTATATATAATACATATATATGTATTTAAATGTGTCCAAAGTTGGTAAAAACATATATTTTTTACTAAATTTTCCAACATATATATATATATATATATAATTCTAAAAAATATTATATAAACCGATATTCCGATATATCACCGATATTTCCGAGATATCGAATATCGGTCCTTGACCGATATCGCACCGATATCCGATTTTAACAGCATAGGATAAAATATAGTTTATGTGACAGTTAATGCGTCTGTTTTTCTGTACCTCAATTACCGCTCTCACCTCTTCTTTTTGTGAGATCGCTGTCACTTCTGCCACTGCATCTTGGTAAGAATCTTCAGCAGCCTTCTCTTCTCTAACTATTATTTCAGTATCTTCTTTGGCATCAATCTCTTTAAGTTCACCCAATAACTGCATTATAAACAAGACTTAGGTTTCTAACTCCATTAGGAGTAATTATAGAAGAGTATTCATCAAAGACTTTATCATGATGAACCTCCCCTATGGAAATGGAATCTGTTACAATAAAGTCCTTGTGAGTGCCTTTGTCCACCTGAATCTGAGTTATATCTTGTTTAATGATCCCAAATCGAATTAATAGAAGAGAGAATTAGCTTAAATAATTGTTTATACAGGGGTCAACCTTTTACCTTTTCACTTGATAATCCACCTGTAAGTGTTTCACATGAGTCGTTTGTTGCTTCTAGATGCTCTTCTTTTATCTCCATTTCGAGAATTGCTTCTGGACTTGGTATTTCAGATATCAGTCCATCATCCTTTTCTTCTTTTTCAAACTCATGATTAGGTGCTTCTTCCGGTATTTTTTTGAGTTCTCTTTGGCTTTCTGCTTTTACTTCAGCCACTTCGGTGTTTTCAGCTGGTATCGACTCTGAATACTCTATCTGTTAGACAATAATTTTCATCTTAATATATGAATATTGAAGACAATTTGATATTAATATATTATAGCATTCTTCTTGTGATCTCCACTGACCTCATTGGCTAATTCCTTTTGATTTGATGTTGATGTCTTCTCGAGTTCTTTAGGACAATTATCTTTCTCAGAATCCTGTCCTTTGACTTCAGTTTTTCCTTCTTCTTTTTTCGTCTCCACAACAACCTGTTCAACTCATATAATATTGGTATGTAAGCAAAAGTTTTGGATTACCCGGTGAACAAGAAAGTCATAGTTGAGTGCTATTTTTTGACTTACGTTTTCCTTAAAGATGACATTCTTTATTGTCTCATTTTGATCTTCTGTGTTGTTAATCTGATTTTCAGGTTCAAGTGTAACATCCTCTTTCATATCCCGGCTTCTATTCAATTCCTTTTCATTCGTTTGCTCCAATTTGGATTCCAAAGTCTGGTACTTCATGATGTTTTCAGAGGTGATGTCTGATTGTTCTGGTTGAGGCTTTGTTTCTTTAACTTGGTCTTCATCAATCATCAATTCAGATGTGGGTTTGAGCTCTCCATATAGTTCAAGATTCTATATTGTTAGAATTTAGATAAATGTCAACTAGAGATGGAAAGTTTACCCGTCGGGGCAGGTACCCGCCGGGTAGGGGCCGGGGATTCCCCGGGTTGACGGGTAACGGGGCGGGGACGGGTATTTATTTTCATACCCGAGGCGGGGTTTACCCGCCCCTAATCTGCCGATTAAAATTTTATTTTATTCAATATAAGTATATAGTGTGTATAAATAAATATATGCCTATATTTATTATTAAATTACAAATATATTTGATATCTCAATATTGGTAATTAATATAGTGACGAATTATTATAATTTTAAAATACATTCTTTTTTACTAAACGGGTTCCCCAAACCCGTCAGGGAGTCCTTCCCCCTGAACCCGCCGGGGAATAGTCGGGGCGGGGGCAGGGGCTTAAACGAGGGTCGGGGTCGGGGGATGTATTACCCGCCCCGCTTCTGCTCAATCGCTTTAAATTAGAAACCAGTCATTTTGTTGTTAGCTAAAAGGAATTATGATATTTTATTATTTGCTTACAAACCTCTTCGATAGGAACTGCATCAGGACACATCATTGAAGGGTGTTCTACAACTTGCTTGCTTTCTGCTGTCTGTTTTCAACAATGTAAAAGTATGTTAAGTTCGTTAGGCGAGATATAAGATAAAGAAGACGTTTTGACTTTTGACTTCAATTTCTCGAATTTCTTCTTACCTCTGCACTTGAAATTTCATTGGTTTTGATTTTCTGTTCTTCCTCTCCATTGTTTTCATCTGTATGCTCGGCTGTTGCTAAGACAACACACTCTTCTTTCACTTTTGACTCTTCTGAATCGGCAACTACTTTAGGGGTTTGTATATCAATAACAGATTCAAGAGCCTGTGTGGGTGACTTGTCACTTTCCAATGGATAAGTAGATTCTATGTTTGACTGGTCAACTTGAGGTTCTAATGTTGCAGCATCTTCTAGTGTTGAAATTCTTTCTTGCTTTGGGGCTTCATCTACACCATCATTTTTTACCTCTCCACTGATTCTGGCACTCTTTTCAGCACCTTCCTCCAAGTCCGTTTTTAATGCTTGTATACTTGAAGATGTTTTTGACTCACAATTGATATCTTCTGCAGCCTGTAAATCTTCTTGCGCTATCTGGGCATCTACTCTTACTTCTGTCACCTCAGGGTTTTCGACAGGTATTGGATCTGAATATGCTATCTGCTTCAAAAAATTAATGTTAACACATATAGACAAAAGAAATGCAAGAAAAAGATGTGAACTATAAGGACATTTTCTCTCTGACCTCATCATTTGAAATTTCTTTCGTTACAGTTTCTCTTTCTTCATCTATAGATGTTGCTGTTTCTGAAATAAGGCACTCTTCTTTCAGGTTTGAGTCTTCTGACGTGGGAACCACTCTAGGGATTTGTACTTCAGAGACACAGTCAAGATCTTCTATTGGCAGATTTTCACTTTCTGCTTTTGAATTCTCTGAATTTGGAGTGTCTTCTGTTGAAGTTCCTGGTGATCCGGAGGGTATGAAATCTTCTTGAAGTTCTACTGATGTTGCTTCATTTAGATCTATGCATTTTTTCTTTGAAATTTCATCCAGACCACCATTTTTTTCTTCAACATGCTCGTGCTCTAAGGTGGAGATTACAATCTCCCTTGTTCTTCCATCGAGAAAGCTTCTTTCTTCTTTAGTAGTATCGTCATTTGTATCCTCTATACTGCCATGGGACAAATCTTCATCCTTTTCTGCGATCTCCTCTTCTGTCTTTTCATTCATGGTTGTAGTTTGACATGCTTGGATCTCCTCAACATTTTGTTCCATAGGTTGTCCAAGCTCCGATGACATCTGGTTAACAAGTTTCTTGAGTATATCAATGAATAATCTAAAGTAGAAGAAATTCAAGCTATTTATGATTAAAGGAAAAAGAAAGGCGATTTAAGTTAGTTTGTATTTCTAACTAACCTTTTCAGTCAAGATGACCTCATCTTTCGTCTCACTTCTATCTTCTCTTCCACCGGCTTGATTTTCGCCATCTAATTTGGGTTCCAATTCCTTGTTTGTCTCGCTTTGGCTTTCTTCAAAATCTTGTTTGGTGATCTTCTCCGGCTCCATAGTAGTCTTCTCTCCAACAGGCTCATGCTCTAATGTAGAGATTTCAATCTCCTTTGTTCTTCCATCGAGAAAAGTTTTTTCTTCTTTAGTAGTATCGTCATCCATATCGTTTTTACTGCCAAGGGACAAATCTTCATCCTTTTCTGCGATCTCATCTTCTATCTTTTCACTCATGGTTATAGTTCGACATGCCTGGATTTCCTCAACATTTTGTTCCTTAGGTTGTTCAAGCTCCGATGACATCTAGTTAACATGTTTCTTTAGTATATTAATAAATAATTTAAAGTTGAAGAAATTCAAACTATATATCTTTAAAGTAAAAAGAAATTCGATTTAAGTTCAGCCAGTATTTCTAACTAACCTTTTCGGTCAAGATGATCTCATCTTTCATCTCACTTCTATTTTCAGTTCCATCGGCTCGATTTTCGGCATCTAATTTGCCTTCTATTTCTTTGTTTGTCTCGGTTTGGCTTTCTTGAAAATCTATTTTGGTGATCTCCTCTGGCTTTAAAGTGGTCTTCTCTCCCACAGGCTCATTCTCTAATGTAGAGGTTTCAATCTCCCGTGTTCTTCCATCGAGAAAACTTTTTTCTTCTTTAATAGCATCGTCATCCTTTTCTACGATCTCATCTTCTATCTTTTCACTCATGGTTGTAGTTCGACATGCCTGGATCTCCTCGACATTTTGTTCCATAGGTTTTTCAAGCTCCGATGACATCTGGGTAACATGTTTCTTTAGTATATTAATGAATAATTGAAAGTAGAAGAAATTCAAGCTATTTATTATTATAGGAAAAAGAAAGTTGGTTTAAGTTAGTTTGTATTTCCAATTAACCTTTTCAGTCAAGACAGCCTCATCTTTCATCTCACTTCCATCTTCTCTTTCGGCATCTTGATTTTCAGCATCTAATTTGGGTTCCGTATCCTTGTTTGTCTCGCTCTTGCTTTCTTGAAAAATTAGTTTGGTGATCTCCTTCGGCTCCATAGTAGTCTTCTCTCCAACAGGCTCATGCTCTAATGCAAAGATTTCAATCTCCCTTGTTCTTCCATCGAGAAAGTTTTTTTCTTCTTTAACAGTATTGTCCTTTGTATCCTCTATACTGACATGGGACAAACCTTCATCCTTTTCTGCGATCTCATCTTCTATCTTTTCACTCATGGTTGTGGTTTGACATTCCTGGATCTCATCAACATTTTGTTCCACTTGTCCAAGCTCTGATGACATCTGGTTAATATATTTCTTGAATATATTAATGAATAATCTAAAGTACAAGAAGTTCACGTTTTTAGCTATTTAAGGAAAATAAAGTCACTTTCAGTTAGTTAGTTTGTATTTTTATCTAACCTTTTCAGTCATGCTGACCTCATCTTTCATCTCACTTCTATTCTTAACTTGATTTTCGGTATCTAATTTGGCTTCTTGTTCCTTGTTTCTCTTGATTTGGATTTCTTTAAAATCTTGTTTGGTGATCTCCTCCGGTTCCATAGTAGTCTTCTCATCAACAGGCTCATGCTCTAATGCACAGATTTCAATCTCCCTTGTTCTTTCATCGAGAAAGCTTTTTTCTTTTTTAATAGTATTGTCATTTGAATCCTCTATACTGCCAAGGGACAAATCTTCATTCTTTTCTGGGATCTTCTCTTCTGTCTTTTCACCCATGGTTGTAGTTTGACATGCTTGGATCTCCTCAACATTTTGTTCCATAGGTTGTCCAAGCTCCGATGACACCTGGTTAACATGTTTCTTGAGTATATTAATGAATAATCTAAAGTAGAAGAAATTCAAACTATTTTTATTAAAGGAAAAAGAAAGTCAAATTAAGTTGGTTTGTATTTCCAACTAACCTTTTCAGTCGAGACAACCTCATCATTCATCTCATTTCTATCTTCTCTTCCATCAACTTGATTTTTGGCATCTAATTTGGGTTCCATTTCCTTGGTTGTCTCGCTTTGGCTTTCTTCAAAATCTTGTTTGGTGATCTTCTCCGGCTCCATAGTAGTCTTCTCTCCAACAGGCACATGCTCTAATGCAGAGATTTCAATCTCCCTTGTTTCTCCATTGAGAAAGCTTTTTTCTTCTTTAATTGTATCATCATTCGTACCCTCTTTACTGCCAAGGGACAAATCTTCATCCTTTTCTGTGATCTCATCTTCTATCTTTTCACTCGTGGTTGTGGTTTGACATTCCTTGATCTCCTCAACATTTTGTTCCAGTTGTCCAAGCTCCGATGACATCTGGTTAACATATTTTTTGAATGTATTAATGAATAATCTAAAGTACAAGAAGTTAAAGTTATTAACTATTTAAGGAAAAGAAAGTCATATTCAATTAGTTTTTATTTGCATCTAACCTTTTCAGTCATGCCGGCCTCATCTTTCATCTCACTTCTATTTTTGGCTTGATTTTCGGCATCTAATTTGTCTTCTTGTTTCTTGTTTATCTCCGTTTGGCTTTCTTGAAAAGCTTGTTTAGTGATCTCCTCCGCCTTCATAGTGGTGTTCTCTGCAACATGCTCATGCTCTAATGCAGAGATTTCAATCTCCCTTGTTTTTCCATCGAGAAAGCTTTTTTCTTCTTTAATAGTATCATCATCTGTATCTTTTTTACTGCCAAGGGACAAATCTTCATCATTTTCTGCAATCCCCTCTTCTATCTTTTCGCTCATGGCTGTAGTTTGACATGCTTGGATCTCCTCAACATGTTGTTCCATAGGGTTTTCAAGCTCCGACGACATCTGGTTGACATGTTTCTATATATATTAATGAATAATCTAATGTAGAAGAAATTCAAGCTATTTATTACTAAAGGAAAAAGAAAGTCGATTTAAGTTACTTTGTATTTCTAACTAACCTTTTCGGTCAAGACGACCTCGTCTTTCATGTCACTTCTATCTTCTCTTCCGTCAGCTTGATTTTTGGCATCTAATTTCCCTTCTATTTCCTTGTTTGTCTCGGTTTGGCTTTCTTGAAAATCTATTTTGGCGATCTCCTTCGGCTTTAAAATGGTCTTCTCTCCCACAGGCTCATTCTCTAATGTAGAGGTTTCAATCTCCCTTGTTCTTTCATCGAGAAAACTTTTTTCTTCTTTAATAGTATCATCATCTGTATCTTTTTTACTGCCAAGGGACAAATCTTCATCCTTTTCTGCGATCTGCTCTTCTATCTTATCACTCATGGCTGTAGTTTGACATGCTTGGATCTTCTCAACATTTTGTTCCATAGGTTGTCCAAGCTCTGATGACATCTGGTTAACATGTTTTTTGAGTATATTAATGAATAATCTAAAGTAGAAGAAATTTAATCTATTTATTATTAAATGAAAAGAAAGTCGATATAAGTTAGTTTGTATTTCTAAGTTCTAACTAACCTTTTCAGTCACGATGACCTCATCTTTCATGTCACTTCTATCTTCTTTTTCGTCAGCTTGATTTTCGGCATCTAATTTGCCTTCTATTTCATTGTTTGTCTCGGTTTGGCTTTCTTGAAAAGATTGTTTGGTGATTTCCTCCGACTTTATAGTGGTCTTCTCTTCAACAGGCTCATTCTCTAATGCAGAGATTTCAAGCTCCCTTGTTCTTCCATCGAGAAAGCTTTTTTCTTCTTTAACAGTATTGTCATTTGTATCCTCTATACTGCCAAGGGACAAATCTTCATCCTTTTCTGCGATCTGCTCTTCTATCTTTTCACTCATGGCTGTAGTTCGACATGCCTGGATCTCCTCAACATTTTGTTCCATAGGTTGTCCAAGTTTTGACGACATCTGGTTAACATGTTTCTTGAGTATATCAATGAATAATCTAAAGTAGAAGAAATTAAGCTATTTATTATTAAAGGAAGAAGAAAATTTATTTAAGTTAGTTTGTATTTCTAACTAACCTTTTCAGTCACAATGACCTCATCTTTCATCTCACTTCTATCTTCTCTTACGTCAGCTTGGTTTTCGGCATCCAATTTGCCTTCTATTTCCACGCTTGTCTCGGTTTGGCTTTCTTGAAAATCTTTTTTGGTGATCTCCTCCAGCTTTATAGTGGTCTTCTCTCCTACAGGCTCATTCTCTAATGTAGATGTTTCAATCTCCCTTGTTCCTCCATCGAGATTTTTTTCTTCTTCTTTAATAGTATCGTCATCTGTATCTTTTTTACTGCCAAGGGACAAATCATCATCCTTTTCTGCGATCTGATCTTCTATCTTTTCACTCATGGCTGTAGTTTGACATGCTTGGATCTCCTCAACATTTTGTTCCTTAGGTTGTCCAAGCTCTGACGACATCTGGTTAACATGTTTCTTGCGTATATTAATGAATAATAATCTTAAGTAGAAGAAATTTAAGCAATTTATTATTAAAGGAAAAAGAAAGTCGATTTATGTTAGTTTGTATTTTTAACTAACCTTTTCAGTCAAGACGACCTCATCTTTCTTCTCACTTCTATCTTCTCTTCTGTTAGCTTGATTTTCAGCATCTAGTTTGGATTCTATTTCCTTGTTTGTCTCACATTGACTTTCTTGATTGGTTGTTTCTTTTATGTCCTCATTCTGTGCTTTTTGTGAGCTTATTACATCATCTCCACCACCTTGAACTTCTTCCGACATTTTGAGCTCTTGTTCCTTTTCTTGATCTTCATCTTTGTTAGCTACTTCACTCTCATTCAATCCGATTTCTTCAATATCTTTCTCTATAGTTTGTCTAGTTTTTACAAATTCGGATTCATCGTGTCCATTGTGGCAATCCTTTTCTTGCAAGTCCTCTTCAGATGCCACATCTTGTGAGCTTGTAACATTATCGTTACCTTGACCTTTTGCTGACATGTTGACCTCTTGACCCTTATCATTTTGCTTCATTGTGGAACTATCAAAAGGTTGTACCTCTTCTATAGATTCAACAAAGTTTAAGCCGGTCTCTTCACATCCCTCATTGACACTTGGGATTACAAGTTTTTCCTTTTGACCATCATGACTTTCAATAGATTCTTCACTTTTTGTAGTATCTTCTTTAGATTCTATTGGTGCCGACATGCAAACGTCAGTGACGATAGCAGATAGTGACCCTTGTTGTTCTTTGATTTCCTCTGTTTCAACATTTGTTCTTATATCTTCAATATCTTCCTTTATGCTTTCTCCATTTTCTACTAATTCCAGTTCAATGTGTTCACCATCGTAGTTCTTTCCTTCCAAGTCCTTTTTAGAGGATGCTTCCTCTTCACCTTGGTTTTCTTCTAGCATGCCGATCTCTTGTTCATTTTCTTTATCTTCATTCTTTTCTTCTTGATCTGTAGCCTCTAGTCGAGATTCTACCTGAGTTTTGGTTTGCGTTGAGATATGCATCGGTCCCTCTTGTTCCTCTTTTAACTCTTTTTCAACATCTGGTTTGATTTCTTTAGCACATTCCTCTTGCTCAATTTCTAAACAAGAGTGTATACTTTCCTCGGGCTTTTGTTCATTTTTGTCATGTGCTTCATTCTCGTATTGCTCGTTTGCCTATGTGAAAAAGTTTATTTTGAGTGTATGGGTGAACAATCATTGCACATAGAGATGGCGTGTGCTTTGGGCATTTATTTTCTCAACAATGGCAACTAAATACTCCCTCGGTCCCAAATTAAGTGTCCACATTTCAAAGGTAAGTTTCCACTTTCCCATTCTACTCTTAATTATGAGATGGAGAAAGTCTCTCTCTATTATTAAGGGTAAAAATGTCATTTAGTTATCTAAAAAGTGTAATAATTACACATTTCCAAAACATACCATTTTCATTATGGACATTTATTTTAGGACGGAGGGAGTATTGGACAAAGAGAGCATTTGAGATTAAAATTGTGCATGACTTATACTCTTATGAGTTAAACAAAGAACTAGTAAGGATTAGAACTCAATATAATATTTTGCTTACCATGGAAGTACTATATTCGTAGACTCTTCAATTATGTCTAGATATTGTGTATTTTTGCTTGTTTAGAGCTCTTATAAAGTATAGGACATATATTTGTTCCGATATTATTCAACTATAATGGAATGTGACAACTTATGCAATTACTAATTTCTCATACACATTATAGATAACAATATTTCCGCATAGCTTAATGATTAAAGCATTGCAAGATTTAGCTGGAATGATGCACAAGTAGAACCTTTTGGAATAATTAGAGATTACTTAGGTTCGATATGAATTACCTCTTGAGGAACAATTGCATCTTCCTTAAGGATATCTTTAGCCACTGCATTCAGACCCTGCACCTCCTCGAAGTAAGCCACTTTGGTATCATGTTCACCAATCATTTCTTTTATATCCTCACTGGATGCATTCTGTGAGCTTGTAACATCATCTCCACCACGTTGGCCCTTTTCTGACACGTAAAACTCTTGTCCCTTTTCTTGATATTCATCTTTGCTCACTATTTCATTCTCATTCAGCACCATACTGGAAGTGTCTGAATGTATTAGCCCTTCTTCATATTCATTTGCGTTTTCTGGGACAGTCTCTTTACATACTTCAACCATGGGGCTTCTAGACTTCTTCGTTTGACCATCGTCACATTCATTAGCCTCTTCATCATTCTTTTCTTCGTTTTCTTCTGTAGTTTCTTCTTCTGGTTTTGATTGTGTGGTCAACTTCTTCGTTTGACCATCATCACTCTCAATAGTCTCTTCTTCGTTATTTTCTTCACTTTCTACATGAGATTTTGTTTGTGTTGAGTTGCTAGCATCAGCGGTAATGACATGCAACAATCCTTGTTGCTTCTGTTTTTCGTCGCTTGGTTTGATTTCTTCGGTATCATCCTCATGCTCAATTTCTAAACTTGAGGGTACAATTTTGTTGACACTTTCATCTTGTTTTTGTTCTCTTTTGTCCTTTGCTTCATTCTCGCATTGCTCACTTTCCTAAATTTAAAAAACATATTTTCAATATATTTATATGTTTACAAATTATATAATCAAAATATAAAAATCATCGAGCTTGATTACATAAACGAGTTAATCGATCTTGAATTCGAGCTCATAAACGAGCATCGAGCCTGAGTTCAAACATTAGAAAAATATTCGAGCTCGAGCTCCTAGTATAATTTTTTCGAGTCGAGCTCGAATAATCTACTACTTGACTCGGCTCGGCTCGTTTACACCCCTATCCGGGGGTTCCACATATTCTCACAGGAATAATTAGAGATTACTTAGGTTGGACATGAATTACCTCTTGAGGATCAATTGTATTATCGTCTCCTTTCTCGAGGATATCTTTAGGCGTGACATTCAGCTCCTGCACCTCCTCGAAATAAGCTGGTGTGGTAGCCTGGTGACCGGTTGTCATTTCTTTTATGTACTCGGTGGATGCATTTTGTGAACTAGTAACATCATCTCCACCACCTTGGCCTTTTCCTTCTTTGCTCGCTATTGCATTCTCATTTGACACCATACTGGAATTATCCGGAAGGTTGGACACTTCTTCAGATTCAACCTTTTTTGAGACTACCTCTTCACATAGTTCCTTAACCATGAGGCTATCATCACTCCCGATAACGTCTTCTTCATTTTGCTCTTCATTTTTGGGAGTTTTTTCTTCTGGTTCTGTTTGTGTTGAGATGCAAACATCAGTGGGAACGACATTATATTCGATTTCTCGAGTATCTTCTATAATTTCCTTGGTTTCAACAAGTTCAGGTTCACTATAGTGGTTCTTTCTTTGTAAGCCTCCTTCAAATGCCATGTCTTTTGAACTTGTAATGTTATCCTCATCTTGACTTTTTTCTGACATGTTGACCTCTTGTTCCTTTTCTTGATCATCATCTTCGTTTAAAGTTGTTATTGCTTTCTCTTCTAGCTTCATACTGGAACTGTCAGAAACTTTTACCTCCTCAGATTCAACCTTCTCCAAAGCCTTTTGCTCCATTTTCTCATCTATTTCAACAATTGGCCTGATCACTTCAGTTTGTTTTTCTTGCTCAGTTTCTGAAGATGAGCGTATTTTGTCGACACTTTCCACGGGCTTTTGTTCACTTTTGTCTCTTGCTCCATTCTCACTTTGTCTGATTTCTTCATTATCTTCCTCGACCTCTTCTTTAGTTTTAACAATTTCAGGTTCCTTAACTTCATTGTTGTAGTTCTTTCCTTGCAAGTCCTCTTCTTTGTTGCTGAACTCTGTTACTTCTTCTTTATCCATGTCTGAGTCCTTGATCAAACCAAGAACATGATCAATTGATCCTTTGGTTTGATCAGAAATTGCTTCCACTACATTGTGGTCTTCTGTGTCTTTAGAGGCAATAGCTGCGACTCGCTCATCATCATTTGGTTTCCCTTCTGTGACGGTTTCAATCTTAGCCGTCCATCTGTCTTCCTGATCTTCTGTTGTCGTAGTCTCGCAACTTTCTGGTGTGTTGATGTGTTCATCAGCAGTCACCACGGGAACTGAGAGTGCTTGGAAAAAAATTCCACCCTCATCGATCCGTTTATCAGATTCTAGTTGTGTATTTACAGTTTCTGCCACATGGCTGCTAGTTTCAAGGGGTTGATTAGGCCCAGATTCAAGTTGCTTCACTTTGTTCCCAGGGTGTT
The DNA here is from genome assembly GCA_033807775.1 of Saussurea involucrata. NCBI lineage: Eukaryota > Viridiplantae > Streptophyta > Magnoliopsida > Asterales > Asteraceae > Saussurea > Saussurea involucrata. The sequence goes on from CM066316.1 coordinate 94,248,105, forward strand.
CGGCAACTTTTCCTTCCGAAAATTCACTTGAAAATGCATCATCTTCCCTTTCAGCTTTCTGCAGGAAAAGCAAGCATGCTTACATCAGAATAAACTATAATGCAAATATTAACAAGGAAACAAATATAGAGCCACTTTGGCGTAGAGTCGGGTTCAAACGAGAATATTAACTAAATAAGAGAATAAAAAAAAGTCAAATCACATGTGATTTTACACTAAATGGATTGTAAAATCACGTGTATAATGCAGATATGTTTCTATCCCTTGGCGTTAGTGTAAAATCATATGTGAATTTGCATGTGATTTGGCCGTTTTCGTATTCTTCTATTTAGTTATTGTTTTTGTTTGAACCTCCCTCGTTCTGCATATGTACCAATCATTGAACTCGTAAATTATATGGAGAATATTATTTATTTGGGAGGCTTTTATTCTGAACTTAGAGAAGCAGTAATGTTTTGCAATTTGCAATGACTTTGTTGCTGTGTGTAAATTTTTTGAATTAGTATGCTACTGGACCGGGGACGGACCCATAATTTTTTTCAAACGGTGGCACCATTTGACTATAAGAAACAAATATAGGGATATTTTTCACAAAGTCATCATTGGTATGTTGGTTAGTTCATTGCTTTTCATACGTGAGGTCCTGCGTTCCAAGTCTTTTATTGCAATTTTTTTGCAGAAACATAATAAATCTGAAATTAAAAGCTAAAAGCTAAGAAAATGACACTAATGGGATTTGAACTCGGGTCAGTGGTGGAAGAAAATTATTGCAAACCAACTCTACCAAGGAAAACTTATGTTTTCATTGTAGTTTCAAAATTTATATGGTGGCCCACAACAAATTGATACGGTAGCACTTTTCACAACCCTATAATTTTTTACACTACAACGAAGGAACGAAACGGTGGCATGTGCCACCACATAAACTCCCTGGATCCGTCTCTTAACGGGACGTGCCACTTTGCTTACCTAGAACTTAGATAGGAATAGTCAATCAGGTTGTAGCGCAGTGGTTGATCGCCTTGGGTGATGTGGTGGAATATCCCATCTACCCAGGGTTCGATTCCAGGCATCCTCAACATTGATAAGACATCTTTAAGTTTCAAAATTGCCAGGGATTAGTCCGGGCTGTGCCTGGAATACCCTTTCCAAAAAAAAAACTTAGATAGGAATACTTGAGAACTCAACTTTCCCGAAAAATAATCCTGGTACTCTACAGATTTCTAGTTGTACTTGATTTGCATAATTGCATGCATCTACCTACTCGTCATTTTATTTTTGTGTAGTAGTGAATAATAGGTAGGTAACCAACTATTCATGTGAATATTCATGATGAATATCATTTAATAATATTCATGTATATTCATTATGCAAAGTTGGTTCTCATGGTTCTCAAGATATTTACGCTTTCTAAATGAACTTTTCCCTAGGTAGGAACATGTGCTGAAATTAGTTAGTGTCTTCTTGGATATGGATGTCTGGAGTCATAGTTTCAGGTTCATTTCCCCCTTGTTAAAGAGGGTGAACTGATGTGCTACTTCGATAGCTAGAGCTTAGGGGTCGTTTACCAAACACTTACCCGCAAGAGCGCCACCCTCACTTACCTTATTGGGTAACATTCGCGGCCATCAAAACGGATTGTTAGCAAGTATCTTTTTAGGGCCGTAAACAAACCATACGTTCGGCTGTTCCTTTATGTTTGTTTATTTTTATAAGAGTTTTCTGATCTTTCTATCGAATAGATTTATATTATACAGGATTTCAAACCAAACGAGTCCAGTATATCCCACCCAAAGGTGGGATCTAGGAGGGACGAGATGTACGCATACTTGACCTCTATCATGCAACCTTTCAGTAGATCTCCATGTTACTTTGCTATTATCAATCTCCGGCAAAATCAAGTAAATCAAATCCCCAAATTATATATAATGCTAAAGATTTCGTTTTCTTTACCTATGAAGCTAAACTAGGGGCGTAAACGAGCCGAGCCGAGTAGTAGGTTAATCGAGTTCGACTCGAAAAAATAAGACCATGCTCGAGCTCGAGCTAAATATATTGAATCATTGAGCTTGATGCTCGTTTACGGGCTCGAACTCGCTTTGATTCACTCATTTATTGACTCAAACTCGATAATTTTTATATTTTTTTTGTAAAATTTATGAGAATACGAGTATGTTTGGCTCGAAAAAGTGTATGCTCGAACGGCTCGACTCGAGAAATCTAACCGAGTTTCTGAACGAGCCGAGTCGAACATCGGTGTTATGAATCTCGGATCGTTAAGTTAAACAAGTTCTATTTTTTGTGTTCGAGATTGAATCAAGCTCGAGAACTATTTTACGCCACCATAGATATCACTAGTGATTGCCCACACCAAATATAACAAAAGGATTTAGGGTATAGAGGGGATGATCACTTACCTTTGAGGCTACAGACACTGGAATATCGATTTCGGTTGCCATAGCTCATGTACAGTCTGTAGCAAAATCTCACAGTTAAATTTCTGTGAGATGATTGGTGGAAAGTTTTAGTTTGAGATGCTTTTCAACTTTCAAAACTGCATACTATATATATCTAACACAATATGGTCCCTTAATTGAACCTGTTGTTAAAGTGGGAAGTAAATGACAAAAATGCCACTTGGACATTGCTTTTAGTACATTTTTGGAGTAGGGGGTACTGAATGATATGTCACATGCTCAGACAGGCTAATACAGCCTCTTAGATTTTTAATTATAAGTGGTTAATAATTCATATTGTTTGATCATAAAAAGTTATTGTGGAGAGAAGGGAAGTTCTACCATATATTTAAGTAGAAAAATCCAAGTCTAGTTGATGTGAGATTTTGTCCAGAGGTGGACTTGGCTCTGATACCATGTGAGAATATTTGGACCTCCATCATATACGCATGGAGATTGTGAGAATACGTGGGATCCCATCAGATTCCTCTCCAAAAAATCATTGAGGAGAGAAGGGATGTTCTGACATATATTTAAGTAGAAAAATTCGAGTCTAGCTGATATGAGATTCTGTCTAGAGGTACACCTTGACTCTGATACCATGTTAGAATATTTGGATCTCCATCATAAATGCATGGAGATTGTGAGAATACGTGGGACCCCTCAGATTCCTCTCCAAAAAGCACTGAGGAGAGAAGGGAAGTTCTTACATATATTTAAGTAGAAAAATCCATAAGTCTAGTTGGCCCATATCTCTGGAGGCCGACTTCATTTGAGGATATTTGGAACTACGTCAGAAATGCATAGATATTATGAGAATATGTGGAATACCATCAAATTCGTCTCCAAAAGAGCCATTGAGAAAGAGAAAGGAACATATATTGAAGTAGAAAAGTTGAAGTCTAACTGATGTAGGACTAACAAATGCCCTTTGCGGAAGCCAACGGGGCACGGATGTCCTGTAGTTAGACCTTGTAAAAATATGTGGACCCCCAGCCCTTACGGTGAAGGAAGGTCCAAATATATTAAAATAAAAAGATCAAAATCTAGCTGATATAGGACTCTAACGAGTTCATCTCGTAGAGGTAATTATAAGAGTATTTGTTCAGTTTCATTGATAATCAGAGTTTCTATGTTTCAACCAACAAACGGATTTAAACCCTCTTTTTGGTATCACGTGTTGTTAATCGTGGCATCTAGCAAAATTTTGCTACGGTTCTCCATGGGCACAATCAGGATCTTCCGATACGATTTCGGTCAATCTACGTTTTTTTTGAAAGGGTATCCTAGGCTTTGCCTAGACTAATCCCTGACACTGATTGACTGCTAAGCATGCAGCCCTGAGATAATTCCTCAGTGGCCACAAGTTGCCAGTGCCCGGATTCGAACCTGGGGTAGATGGGTTTCTGAGCCACATCCCCCAAAATCCTTAACCAATACGCCACAAGCCTTGTGGTTTCGGTCAATCTACGTTGTGATACAAATTAGTGAAATGTCAACATAGAGTTGCTTTCCGTGGTCCAGAGCACCATCTTATCGAAAAATGAATTATTGAATTATTGTGGTTGGGCGTCCCATTGATCAGCTTCCTAATTGGTCAAAAAAACAACCATAATGATATTTAGGATTTTTTAAGACCAAGAACTCCATTGCTCTAAATTCAAACTTAGTGCTGAAGAATATGTTAAAGTAAGGGATCATTTATTAAACGTGTACCTATGGGTGTCTAGGTGAACAAGCCAAAGACCAAAAATCTTACCCGGTAAGATGCTTAGCAAGGACTGATGATCTTATTCGATAAGTGAGTGAAACTCTTAACTTGTTAGCGCTTACCGGGTAAGAGACGCTTACCAACAATTCATTTTGATGGCCAAGAATATCACTCAATAAGATAAGTGAGAGTTGTGATTGTGAGTAAGCGCTTGGAAAACGTTTGGTAAATGATCCCTAACTTGCTATCTAAACTTCCTTAGAATGATAGCAGGGTAGCTTCTGTGACGATTAACTCAACTGACTAACAAAGGTTAAACAATAGGGCTCTTCCACGTAGGTCGTTAGTCCATTGAGAATTCTTCTGACTGTTATATTCAAGGTCCTGTCTCCTGTGAGATTAGTCGAGGCGTGTATAAGTTAACCCAGATACCCATGTTACTAAAAAAGTTTATCGAAATCTTAAGAGCCTAACATTGTTGTAGGGGCGTAAGACGAGAGTGACACGTTATGGTAAATGTAACTACCTCTAAAAAGAACATCAACATCATGTAGTTTACTGTACTATACATTTAAAATGACGTCATATCGTATAGTAAGAATTTAATACAAGCTATTTCCATGCCTTTTTATCAATGTTCTAAAAAACTCGCCGCAGAGTCGCCATGGCGCGCCATGGCACCAAGGCTTGTGTCTCACGCCACGTTAAGCCCGTGGCACGCCATGGCCTAATGCGCAGTTTTCGTAATGCAATATTTGATTTTTCTTTACATCTTTAATGTCTTATTTGCAAGTTTTTTTTAATATATAACCTAATTAACTTGCATACTACTATTGACTGATTGAGTAACACTACAAAATATATGTTTTTATATACAATAATATATATGAATTAGAAATTTGACGCCATAAGTCACGCCTTGAAAACGCCATGGTTTCGCCATAGCTTCTAAGGCTTGAGGCTTGGTCTCGCCGCCACGCCACGCCACGCCTCACGTCATTTAGAACCTTGTTTTTTATTAAGAGGTGGGGTTGTCCTATTCACCTCACACAATTAGGACGACGTCGTCTTGTATAGTATGACTTTAATCCAAGCTCATTTCCATGCTTTTGTATTTTTAAGGGCTGTACGTATACAATTTAAAACGACGTCATACTGTATTGCATAATATGGATTTAATTTTAAGCCCGTTTCTAGTGTTTGGGGTGAGGTTTGGTACGATTTTAAGGTCAAATCGCATCGCATATATGGTTTAAAGATTTTTTTCAACCCGCAAATTGGACCGTATATGCCTCTCAAAATTTCCATGCCCTTTTTATTTAAGAAATTGACTCAAATAACCATTTTATACATTTAAATTGGTCACCTAGCCATTCTCTCCTGGATTAATCTAAATATCACTACATTCGTAATTATCAGGTCTGTAATTTGCGGACCTAGCTAAAAGACAAAAAAAAACGAATCTGGTCAATTATCTTTTTAAAAAAATGCAGACATGGGTCCACAAATTGCGGATATAGGTTCGTAATTGCGAATTTAAGTCTGAAAATTACAGATATAATGACTTTTTAATAAAAGTGAAAAAGAAATGAGTAGGAACCGATTTAAAGATGAAAAATAACCATTTGAGTCAATTCTCTATTTGATTTTTAGGGAGGGGTGGGGTGGGGTGGGGTGGGGTGGGGTGGGGTGGGATCAAGTTCTCTTGGTTTGTTTAGCATTAAATAGTACAGATGGGTGATTAATTGGGATTTGTTATTCATTTCAAGACGTGGCAGATGCTTTTTCTGAGTCACGAAATTGAGAGATTATGAATGGAATAGTATATAGCTTTATATTTTGTTTTTTTTTTCCAAATTAATACAACGTTTAATTATATTCTAATAAAGATTTAGGTGGTGTTTGTGATTGTTTATTTAAAGTGTTTATTAGCTTATTTCAGTGTGGTACCGGTGATAAGCAATTTTTAGTGTTTGGATGGTTAAAAAAAACTGCTTATAACAGTTTGGCACCGGTGATATGAAATTTTTGATAAGTCGTTTCATTCTAACTTATTGACTTATTTGAAACAACTTATCAACTTTCTGGTTATTTTACATGTATAAGCAACCCCAAACACTCTTTAAATAACAACTTATTAGTTTATTACGTTTTGGTACCACCATAAGCTAATCCAAACACTTTTCTTAAAACTTTGGTTTAATACCACATAAGTTAATAAGCACTTTTATATAAAAACATAAGTTGTTTTATATAAGCAATCCCAAACACCCCCTTAAATCATTAATCAGTTCATATTCTTTCACATGCGAATCTATATCTTTAAAATCCTAATTAAAAAAATTTAAGAATATGGTTGTACCGTTTCTATATTTAGGGTTAAGGGTGTTTGGTTAAATGAATTAAAAGAAAATAAAAACAAAGATATATAATAATAGAGGGAGGTTCAATAGGAAAATCTCAAAAAAATGGAAAGCTGATGGACACCTTGACAACACCCTGACAGTCGTTTACTTAGACGATATGTATTTGTACATACAAGTAAATTGAGTTGTTTCTTTGGTTTTTATGTATATGTGCATGTTAAAAATTACTTGTTTGCACAAGTGCATACCGTTCAAATGAAAAGTAACCAGGGTATTTCTTAGTTTTGAGATTTTTCTCTGAACCAGACCCTATAATAATATATGGTTAAGTATAATGAAATAAAACAAGATATTTAAATTATTAAATACCATAAAGGTTTGGGAAATTAATTAAAATACCCAAAGTTTGACCCTGAGTTATCAAAATACCCAAAATCTCGTCGACTTTACCAAAATACCCAAATTTTCTACGGTGGGCCCCGCGATCGCGAGCCCACGCCCACGTGTCACAAATGTTTGGCCAAAAATCACGCGGAGGCCCCTCAAGAATGCCCGCGGTACACATTTGGGCCCTGCCTGTGGAGAAATTGAGGGGCCAAAAGTGTACCGCGGGACTATTGGCCAAACATTCGTGACACGTGGGCGTGGGCCTGCGATCGCGGGCCCACCGCAAAATTTTTGGATATTTTGATAAGCTCGACGAGATTTTTGGTATTTTGGTAAGTTAGAGTCAAACTTTGAGTATTTTAATTAAATTCCCTAAAGGTTTATGAAATTAATTAGAATGGAAAAAAGGGGTGCGAAAGGCCATGAAAATGAAATAGAGATGATGGAGTCAATAATGTAGGCACACATGGTTGCATACGTAGACCGACCCAAGCCTAAAGTTTTATTGTCCTTGTTCGCCGCCCTCTGTTGATTGGACGGTCCACATGGCCCACTTTTAAATGACGTGGCCTCCACCAAAATCCTTTCAACGATTGTGACACGTTACACACTGATCAAACATTCTGTTCCTATATACGCCCTTTAAAATATTAACTTTATGTATATACGAGGTGGCTGGTTTATCTAGGGTGGATGCCTCTTTAAACAATAAACGGAGGTGTATTATTAGGGCATCTTCAATGGGTCATACTATATTTTACACCAAATGTTAAAAGTAGTGTAAAAAATAGTGTTAATAGTAAATCTTTTTCAATGAGTAACACTATTTTTTAAAAGTGATATAAAAAGTAGTGTTACACTAAATATAGTGTAATACTATTCATTACACTAAATTTAGTGTGAAAAATAGAGACCCTATTGGAGATGTGAATAGTGTCATTTACACCAAATTTAGTGTAAGATTTAGGCTATGTTTGGCAAACTAGCTGATAAGCTAGCTGGTAGCTGATAAGCTAGCTGTTGACTCATAAGCTAGCCGGTAGTTGATAAGCTAGTTGGTAGCTGATAAGCTAGTTGGTAGCTGATAAACTAGCTGATGAAAAAGTCACGTTTGATAAAAGTAGCTTATAAACATGTAAAATGATCAAAAAATGCATCTTTAAATAATTATCAATTACAAATTTAATTATGTAATTAAAACAAATTTATAACAATATAATATGTTAATTAATACAACCAATGTAATAAAGAAAAATTAAATAATATAATATGTTAATTAAAAGAAATCTAAAATTTATTATACATATATACTATAAATTTTGAATTTGTTAAAACAAGTTTTAGAAAAAAAATATATATTAACTTATGATTTTAAATAACCGTTACATACAATATGAATAAATAATCAAATAATACTAATTGATAATTAAAATATATTCATTGATATTAAAAATAAATAAAAATAATTTATATGATTAACGATAATTAAAATAAATAAAAATAATTTATATGATTAACAATAATTCTAAATAATTAAAATTTAATTTATTAATTTTTAGTTATTATTAATTAATTAATACTTATTAATTAATTATAATTAAATTTAAAAAATTAATATTTATTAATAATAATAGTTAGTAAATAATAATAAGGGGCAATATTGGAATATTCAAAAAAAGCTACTGAAACACTACTCCAAGTAGTATTTCAAAAAGCTAGCTTATGGTCATCCAAACATGTACACCAAAAAAAAAGCTAGCTTATAAGCTAGATTTTTTTTTGCCAAACAATGCCTTAGTGACTCCATTGGAGATGGTCTTATATATATCAACTTTCGTTGTGTTTTTAAGTTTTTTTAACGAAGAAAAAGAAGGAAAAGAGAAAATGTATGTGTTCTCGAGTTTCTTTTAAGGAGAGAAAGTAAATAAAAAAAGGAAAATATTGCTGATTTTGCTTCCAAAACTTCTCTCAAATGTGGAGGAAACGAAAGACATGAATTTAAAAAAATTAAAAAATTTAGAAAATTACACATATACCCATTAATTATATTTTATTATGAAATAAATAAGGATATATTGGTCAAGTGACATATTTTCTTTCTTTTCTCTCATATTTAAGAACATGTAAGGGAGAGGGAGGGAGAGTGGTTGAGCGAATAAGTTAGGGGGTAGTAACTTAACCTATAAAGCTAAAATAGCTTGAGAGATTTACCATTAAGTTGTAAACAAACATCTTATTATAGTTGAGAGATTTACCATTAAGTCATAACAAACATGCCTTTAAAACTATGTGAGATAAGACAGTTCATTCTGAGAATAATAAAACACATTATAAGCCTCTAGATATGTTTTTAATCTTGTCGCACTTTACAACAAAACATTAGATATTCATAGCAAAAAAACGACGGACCTTCATATGAAAAACAGAAGAAACACTACGAATATTCATAGAAAAAACACACAAAACCTAAAACCTTTACGGTGTGTCTCATTGTCTCATGAAAAATGGTTAGTCTCACGAGAACCCTATGTTTTGCTTTGCATTCAAGTCTTCTTTTCTTTTCTTTTTTGCTTCAAGGTTGATCCAACTTGGTTTGGTCTAAGGAAAAAAAAAAGAGATTCAACCTTAAGGAGTTAACTCAACTAATAATAAGGTTTAAGTCTTTGAAGTTCCTTTTAAGACCGGTTCAAGTCTCTACTAGACTGAGGATTATTGGTTGTTCTCTATGATCTTATAGAATATGACAACATACACGTAAACTACTTCGAACACCAACAATTACCACAAAAATTAATAACGATGGCATGTGCTCCTTTAAGAGCACTTATTGTATCAAATAAATCATCCACGAGAGTCTAATAAGTGAACCCGGTAAATCTCATGTGCTATAGAATTTGTCTTGATTATTCAAACTTTTTTTTGGGAAGGGTGCCATAGGCTATGCCTAGACTAATTCTTTGACAAATTATGACTGTAAGACATCAGTCCTGATTAAACCTCAGTGGCCACAATTGTTGTGTACGCCTGGATTAGAACCTTGGGCAGATGGGATATTCCACCATATCCCCCAGGGCCTTAACCAGTACGCCACAACCCTTGTTGTTGTGATTATTCAAACTTAGTATCGATATACATGTATTTATATCATTCATTTGCAAAGGACAAGCGTATACAACCATGTCATAGATACTTGAAAACAATAAATAAATATGAATTTGTGAATTTATATTATTTTAGGATGGGTTTTTTATTAATAAATTTGGATTTGATTTGAAATACAAAGATTAAAGTTGTAGAGTCGTCCCATTTTGTTTTGTTGAGAAAAAAAAAACAAAATGAAATGCACAATTGGGTGGATATTGGACGGTTCTCTTAGGTCCCATGTCATCAAGATTTTAGTTTGAATCTCATTGTCTCAATGAATAATCATAAATATGATGATATTACCAAAAGAAATTATCCTTTTAGGTAGGACCAAACTATATGCTTCGTTGGATAATAGCATCTCCAACCCAAACATTAAAAATAAAATACTAAAAACATTAAAAATGGTGGGACCTTACACACTAAAAAAACAAACAACTCCAATCCAACACTAAAAAGAACACTAAAAACTAGGGTTGTACCATGTTTTTTTTCTATATACCATGTACCAACCAATTACAATTAGTACATAAAATCTTGTACTATGTACCAACCAATTATACTTTGTACCAACTTTTTTCGGTTGGTACATGTTGGTACTTTTTTGTACCAACATCTCAAAAATTGAATTATGAATTCATTAGATTGACATTTTTACCAACTAGATCGAGATGCACTAAACACGTCGAGCACTAATAGCATGTTGGTATGCGTTGTACCATTTATCATAACTATACAAACATTCACATAATCTTCATATAACACAAACACTCTCACTAATAGAATAAAAGCGATAATTGAGGAGCGAGAATGGACCATGGAGAGTGGAGGTGTAGGCGAGTTATCAAAGTTGTTAAGGATAAACGAATGAATTCAATCAAGTTCTATATATCAATTTGTATTACAATTTAACAAAATGTAAATCAAGATAATTTAAAACTCTATAAATCAAAATATGTTGTATTATTGATTAAACTTTATTTAATTAATAATTAAAAAAATAAGTCGACACGGTACGGTATTACCGTGGTACCCGACTTCTAATACCATGTACCAACCAAGTTTAAATAATCGGTGCGGTATACCAACCAATTAGGTTGGTACCAATTAAATTGGTACAGTTGGTACGAGAATTGATTGGTTTGTCTTGATACAAATTTGACACCCCTACTAAAAACACCTATAATAATAAAATAATGTATGCATTGATTATTATACTATTTTATTAAAACAAAAATAATTATAATATATATATATATGTAATTATAAAAGTTGAATATAATACTAATATTATTTTTAGAGTTTTACTTTATTGGCCTCCAAATATAGAAGGATGTTTTATTAACCTCTATTTTTTGTGTTTTAGTGATGGATTAGAGATGAAAACAATCTTAATTTAGTGTTTTTAGAGATGGGTTGGAAATGGTCTAAGTATGTATATTTTGGAGAGAGAAAAAAAACCTTTTGTAGTATTTTACAATATATATATATATATATATATATATAATGGTGTGTTGTGGAATTTGAAGAAAAAAGAAAGAGGAAAAAAACAAATGAAAAAAAGTTATTGGGTTTTTGATTGGGGAAGATAAAGGAATTAAAGAAAATAAATTTTATGTTTTTTAGAATAAGAGAAAGGAAATGAAAGGTGTCTTTTTTAATAAGTATATCCTTATTTATCTTATAGTGGATTATTATAATTGATGGATAGAGGTTTAATTTGATGAATATTTTTAATTTTAATATTGTTGTCCAAATATAAATGTTCACAATGAAAAAAACCAAACATTTTAAGATATGCGTAATTATTACACTTTTTACTTAACAAACGACAATTTTACTCTTGGTTATAGAGATGGAAATTTCTCATTCTCATAATTAAGAATATAATAAGAAAATAAACATTTACTTTTAAAGGTAGACACTTATTTTGAGACAAACAAAAGTAGTAACATAGACAGTTATTTTACACAACGTAGAAGATAAGAAATTGTTATGGTGGTTTGTCCATACTCGGATAGAAAATCTTGGATTTGTTACCATCTTCAAATATGTTTTTTTTCCTACATGTGTTAGTGAATTAATTAATTACTAAATATGTGTTAGTGAGTTAGTGAGTTAGGACTTAGGACATAAGTTTTGTTCTTTTAAATTGGGTTTTCAAGTTTTTATTAGAAGAAAAAAAATGTTTCTTTAAAGACTTTATTATAAAATTTGGTTTGTAGCTACTAATTACAATTTACAACCTTAGAAAAGAAGGTAAAAATAAATTTTAGGTTGGAATATGAGAATGGATAATATGTCATTTTTTGGATGTTGATGTTTTAAACATTACATGTACAATCAATAATGCATTTAGAGAGTTGTGGTTTGGGACACTAATGCTTGACTTCGATGTATTGATGTGGATTTTGAAGTAAACAGTTCGTAACAAATACGTTTCTAATTATAAATACTATTTTAAGTCGTATGTCCTATTCAAAACCCTATTTGTTGTGGTGTGGTTTTATGCCTCCTTTGCACTCCAAAGTTGAAGTAGGAAAATGAACATGAAGAAAATGATTCTTGATATTATAGATTTGTTAGGTGAATGTTGTTATCTATTGATCAAATACACAAGAAAACCCACCAAATTATTTTAACTTATATTATTAAACCTTGTTGATGGGTTTAGAATCTATTCTTTATTATTAGGATTTACTTGACGAAAATACTTTGTGGCATTTGGTGGTGTTTTGTCTGAAATCACAATGAGTATGTATTTGATAGTAGGGTGGAATCGGAATGCATATGATACCATTTAACCTATTGTTTGGTTTATGAGTTAGGTTTTTAGGTATCATTACCAATATGAATGTTAGGTTTGTTAGTTTTTAGGTTTAGGTTCATTACCACTTGCCCCTTCGCCATTGCAGCCAAACACCACCATCATCGTTGCTCTTAACCAACCGTCTATCTTCTCTCTCTCCTCTCGAGCACTACCCTCAACTTCGTCTTCACCTAAACCTAAAAACCATCACTACTCGTCTCCCTTTCTCTAATTGATCTTTAACTAAATTTACCCTATAAATTTGGGTAAGAATAATAGAGGGAGTCTTTTATTACAATATAAATTGAACTTGTTTAGTAGAATGATCAATATCGTCCCTCACTTATGATTGAAAGTCACAAATATTCTCTCATTGTTATAGCTAAAGAGTAGTTGTGAACGGGAAATTGACCAAAATAACCATTTCACCATCCCATCTTCAACTTTTAACCACCCAACTTAACTTTTTACAAAAATAACCAGAATCCCGCAAGCCTGACACCGCAAGGCTTGCGGTGTCAGCTTTTTCTGACAAAACGCAAAAAAAAAAATATTTTTAAAAAAAAATGACAATCCCGCAAGCCACCGCAAGGCTTGCGGTTTTGTCATTTTTTTTAAAAAAATAATTTTTTTTTTCGTTTTGTCAGAAAAAGCTGACACCGCAAGCCTTGCGGTGTCAGGCTTGCGGGATTCTGGTTATTTTTGTAAAAAGTTAACATGTGTGGTTAAAAGTTGAAGATTGGATGGTGGAATGGTTATTTTGGTCAATTTCCCGGTGTGAACTGTATTTTTTTATTTTATTTCATGTTCTTCATTACTATGATGATAAATGCATGGTTGGGTGAGTCATTAAAAACCTTGGTCCTTTTGCTTCTTGTAACTTACTTTTTTGGTGTATCACACTCATGTGCTCGTCAACTAATGGTCATGCATGTTAGATGCAAGTTAGAAAAGAAGTGTATTTTTCTCTTTCTGCAGCTCATGTGGATCGATGGAATTGGCTACATGAGTTATTGTTATTACTTGAGTCGTATAAATTTGAATATCTCACTAAGGATTGTCAAACTTTATGCAATGGTGGAAATTTAAAATACGGTGATTATTGCTTGTTTAAACCTCAAGATTAAAAGTACAAGAAGCAACCTGGTCAAGAAGCATGAAGACGATCTTGAGGTTTAGACAAACAATAATCACCATGTTTGAATGTTTACTATTGCATAATGTTTGACAATTGATAATTTATGTCGTTTGTTTGGCAATTGTTAGTGACGGAATTATTCAGTGACGGAATCGTGCATTTACTTGTTGCAGTAATGCATAACATGTGATAGAATAACAAATTACAAGTCACGGTTGCTCCTTAACTCTAGCAAGGATAGTATTTGTGACTTCTAGTCATAAATGATTGACGTAATTGATCATCCTACTAGACAAGTTCAATTTATATCGTAAAAAAATGACTTCAATCTTCAATTTATACCTATATCATGGAGTAAATTGAGCTAAAAATCAATTAGAGAAAGTGGCTAGTGTTGGTTAGGGTTTGAGCGAAGACGAAGCTAGAGGGTAATGCTTTGGTGTGTGTAGAGTTGAGAGGGAGATCGGTAGTTGGTTGCTTTGATGCCGACAAACTTAATAGTGGTGGTTGTATACTTTTGTGTGTGTGTGTGTATATATATATATTATATAGGGTGCATTTCATTTGCAAACAATATAATTTGTACAAACTATACAAACCAATCTTAGTCATTCGTCAAGAAACTATATAATATTATTATTAAACAAGAAAATTACCAAAATGCCCCTTTTTAATGGTATTTATCCCATGACTTCAACCAAAAAGAAGTCCAAACACAATAATGAAAAACCTGATTTCAAAATACCATAAACAAAAACCTTAATTTTCAACAAATCACAAGGACAGAAACAGAAAAATGTGGTTTACTCTAAAACCAATGAAATCTTGAGGCTATTGGATTTTTAAACCTTCAATCACTTGGTGAATAAAGATCATATAATATAATGAACTCTTATTATAAACAAAAAAAATATTAATTTCAATAATTATATTTATTTTTAATTTGTGATTTTCATAATATGGGGGATTTGTTATTGTGGTTTTTGTAAATGAAACACCTTTTTAGGGGGTGTTTGATATTGCTTATTTAAAACAACTTAATATTCTTTTACAAAAGTGTTTATCAACTTATCTTATGTTAAATTAAAGTTATATAAAAATTAAATTAGGTTTCAAAGCTAATAAGTTGTTTCCAATAAGTTAGGGCATGTTTGTTAGCAGCTTAATAAGCTTAATGGGATATATAGCTTATTCAATCAGCTGTTTGATAGTGGCTTAATGATATAGAAAGTGACTTCTTTATTAAGCTTTTAGGAGGAAGCTTTATGCAGAAAGCCAAGTTTTGTCTAAACCAGTCTTTTCCAATTAAAAAACATGGTCCTTCCCTATATGAAAACACCCTCTCAAACAAAAACCTTTCCAATCTATACAGACAGATTAATCCACACAAACAACTTTATTTATACAAGACTTAATGGAAAACCAACCAAATAAGCCTTTAGAATCCTTTATCATTGTATAAAAAGACAAAAGGCATTGCATGTGATGGAGATGGGCAGGGCACATTCCAAATAGAGGCACAGGCGGCGGGTGTATACACATGTTACCATTTGGAGGCTAACATCCCACGTCCCCTCTCCATGCTCTTTGGTTTATAACAATCCAACCAATTCACATGCCATATCCCCTCTTTTCATTGAACTAGTGGTGTGCACCGCGCGTTTTGCGGTGACGATAAACATAACTTACATATATGATGTTAATTTTAATAATAAGTTTCGAATTATAAGCATTGGTAGCCTAATAAAAAAAAGACTTTGATTATTAAGCATTTTGTTAGATTGTTAGCCTAATAAGAAAAAAGACTTTGATTATTAAGCATTTTGTTAGATTTACAAAATATACACATTTTATTGATTTATAAGCATCGTTAGGTTAAACAAAAAAATAAAATAAAACAAAGTATACAAAATATACAAAATATACACATTTAATTGATTTATAAGCATTGGCTTAAACAAAAAAATAAATAAACAAAGTATATCAAAATAATACACATTTTATTGATTTATAAGCATTGTTAGCTTAAACAAAATAATAATAAAACAAAGTATACCAAAATAATACAAAACCAAAGTATACAAAATAATACAAAAGATAATGAAAGGTTCTACTCAATTAATGCAACAATTTTTTTTTAAAAAATATAAGAAAATTCTAAAGCCTCATTGGAGGTTTCTCCTTAATCATCTCTTTTACATTTTGCTTTATATATATATATATATATTGATGTTAACTTAAACAAAAAAATAATAAAACAAAGTATACCAAAATAATATAAAACCAAAGTATACAAAATAATACAAAAGATAATGAAAGGTTCTACTCAATTAATGCAACAAATTTTTTAAAAAAAAAAAATCTAAGAAAATTCTAAAGCCTCATTGGAGGCTTCTCCTTAATCCTCTCTTTTACATTTTGTTTTATATATATATTGATGATTGTTAGCTTAAACAAAATAATAATAAAACAAAGTATACCAAAATAATACACATTTTATTGATTTATAAGCATTGTTAGCTTAAACAAAAAAATAATAAAACAAAGTATACCAAAATAATACAAAACCAAAGTATACAAAATAAGACAAAAGATAATGAAAGGTTCTACTCAATTAATGTAACAATTTAAAAAAAATATCTAAGAAAATTTTAAAGCCTCATTGAAGGCTTCTCCTTAATCCTCTCTTTTACATTTTGCTTTATATATATATATATATATATACTAGTTGTGTACCCGCGCAATGCGGCGGGATGTAAATGTTTCATCAAGAAACATTTCATTTAGGAGATATCATTAAAATACTTAGTCGTTAACATGATAGGCGAATAATCGTATAAGAAGTTGAGGTTAACGTGAGAAATAAATATAAGGTGTTGATCACTTTTAATTATAATTAAATGCCCTCACATGAATTGCGGCTAAGAAGAGAATTGATCAGGTGCATCCTCATGCATCTCATCCTAATGTGCGTTCATTTTTCATCCTAATTCGTACGCTTCTCGCGTTAATCTCAACTTCCAAATATAACACACACTGTTTGACATGCGAACACGTTTCATAACAAAACGTATATCATATGATAATGTAAAACCGTATAGGTGAGACAATTAGTTGCAAACTATTCCAATAGTTATAAAATAATCAAGATTTTAACGACATCTTATAAAGCGTTTATTTGCTCATCCACTTCTCTCTTGAAGGTTGATATCTAGCCTTTGAATTCATAAGGTTTTTCCATTGTGCTGATGTTCAAATTTGGCTACTCCATTTTCAAGTTACTGGTGTGTTTCTCTCTCGTTAGTAAGCAAAATTAAAGGGTAACACACAAATTGAATTAAAGGGTAACATGTATGAACAAAATTAATAAGGTTGCAAGCATGTATTAGAGAGTGTTTGAAACCATACAAATCTTTTAATAAAATATACATCAATAATACAAAAAATAAAGTCATACAAAAACCAACTTTCTCGATACTACTTTCTAAACTTATCATTGGAGAAAAATGTATATACCTTTCTCATATTCTTATTGATTGATGGATAGCACTTGAATCATACATCATAACATAACAATCTTACGGAATAAAAATGGTGAGGGCAGTAACTCTTACCAGTAAGGGGTTGTACCTATTAAGTAAGTGGTTACCTCGTAAGCATTTGGTCAATGCCTAAACCACCCCTTGTTTGATAATGATCGACTTTCCCAATATACAAAATAATCTTTAGATATGGTACGAATTATTTACGGAAAATGTACCTTTTTTCAAATAGACAAGTGATAAATAAACAGTTTTGTTGGATGTCGAAAAACATATCGCAAATCAACTTCTCCGGGATCCACGATGTCGGATGGGTAATCCTGTCATTTCACAACCACGGTTCAATACCAAAGGAAAAAAGATTCCGAACACGAGTAATACTCAAGCACACATGTACAAGGCCTGGACATTTTCCGGTCTAGGCCTTCCATTCCCGTTTTAGTGAGCAAAAAAATACCCAAACTTTTTCAGGACTGGGTTGGGCTTTGGGGTTAAGCGAGGGCCGAATTGGGGTTCCATCCTGTGAGTTTCGCAAAACAGAATCGAAGACCTTTAAATGTTGAAGTGAAGTTGAGAGCACTCAGCAAGAAATACGAAAAAAAAACTTGTTGATGCCTCAAATTGTCACCAAATACATACTTAAACGACCCTTACGCGATTAGCACTTATCAGGTAAAATAATTAATATTGTTTTACCAGCAATCCATTTTGATGGCAGAGAATATACACGACAACTCGACAAGTCCCACTATAGCCGGGAATGTTGGAGGGTGAGCTAACATTAATCCAAGTCAAACCCCAACCATCAAGTCTTCATATCACTTGTGAAGACAACATTGGTTGCACACCTTTAGGCTGAGCAAACATTAATCCAACTGAAGAAATTAATAAATTTGTGAAAAATAATCAATAGACTTGTGAAAGCTATGTTCTTTAAGTTTCTATATTCTTCAAGAACATGAACTGATTTGCATTTATTGGTACATCATCTAAAACAACTTAAAAATCAACAAAAATATCAGAAAGCAAACAAAACCCATCAATTTTTTTGTATATTTGATCATCAGGTTAACCTTCAATCTTCACTTTCTCTATCAAACCAGTCGCATTCAATGGTCGAAATGGTATATAGATTGATAACTAATGGGTTTGACTCACTTTGACCTATGATTCATTTCTAGATAATCAAAACTGAAGAAAAACTTACAGTGTGAAGAAGAGATCAACACCAAGATCGTCGAATTTAGTTGAGGGCGACTGTGCTTTCATCAATTTGACAACTGGTTAGCAATGGTGGTCTGCACTATTTTCAAGGTCTATGGTTGAGCCTGTGTAGAAGAAGACATTTGAACTAATGATAAAACATCAACATAATTTGTCAAAGCACTTACTTTACCTTGTTCATAAATATCAATTTTCTGTACCTTAATGCTCAAGAAGAGCATGAGATCTGCAAAATGAACTCACATAGGAAATTGCAAAAATGAGTAGATACCCTACACATTTAGTTTACAAATATAAAAAAACCATCACTTGTTAAACATACACAAATAAAAACATAACAAGATATTCTTTTCTTTTCATCCCAAGCAACAGCAATGTTGCAACGTAATTTTAAAACTGAGCAAATGCATCTCATTCATTGCAAGCATTTAAAATTCAAAATGTTTACCAAAAGTTGTCCTTTTTTCTAAAAGGAATCAGATCGTGTTGCTCTAAATCTACTATTAAAATTCACAAGATACATACATGGATTATGGATAGCTTAACTTTTTATTCTAAATGCAATCCCATCCGGACGACAATATGGGTATCTTGAATCCACCAAGATTCAATGTTTAAGAACACAAACTAAGTACCATCGTGCATCATCAAATTGAATGTTAACAGACTATTGTTTCTTGAAATGGTTGTATACAAGTTACGTAAACTGCAAAATTCTAAAGTTGGTTCAACAGAGAAAATATTACAGACAAATGAGAAGAAAATAGATTTAGGGGGATAGCCAGTTTCATAAAACCTAATTGAATTCCTGTATACATGACCACATTAGAAATCCAAAAATTAAGAAACCCTAACTCAATTGAAACATACATATAGAACACAATAGAAATCAAAAAGTACGTGCACTGTCCGTTTTACTTCAAATCAAAATCTAGCAACAAATTAGGGGAAATTAGGGGAAGATTCATGAGAACATACCCGGTGAGGAAGCGATGGAGATTGGAGAATCAGACGAAGGTCGTCAATTTGATTTTAGGGATGAAAATTTGAAAATACTCAGTTCTTTGTTGGTTTATTTTGAAGTATCTAGGCAACATCACAATAACGGTCTCTGTTCTCTTAGGCATTGTATCGAACGGTTCATCTTCATTAGACCTGGACAAAGATGCACAATAATGAGACAACAAGATTAGACCAAACAAGGGATACCTTAGGATTGATGAAATCAGTACACATCTGGAGAAAAACGATTAGCTTTAACAATTTTTTGTTCACATTATGATAGATGCACATTCAACTATGAAGTTGGTGAAACCCATCCGAAACACATTATGATAGATGCACATTATGGTGAAACCCATCTGGAACACATATGGAACACATTATGATAGATGCACATTCAACTATCCAGATGGTGAAACCCATCTGGGTTAAATTTCCGACCAAAATTATGGAACCCAAATTGTGAACCTAAATCAAAAACAAAATCAAAATCAAGAGTTAGGGTTTTTATGTCAAATCAAAACCGGACAAGAGAAGGAGGAATGATGATGCGTTTGAGAGAGAGAGAGAAATGTGATCATATGCCATTGATACATATGCAACATGGCGTGAAGAAAGGAGATGTAGAATGGTTGGCGTGCAGAAGAAGAAGAAGTACTGAGGTATGGTAGAAGAAGTATGGTGTACCGTCAGAAAGTGAACCCTAGGTATGGGTTGGAGCGTGTACCCGGATTTAATAACCTTTGCATCAGACACTTGTAAGTTATGCATAGAGAGGTGTAATTAAGAGATTTTTGAATTTTCTGCATAAATTGGTAGTACTTTGTGCTTTAAAAATTGTCTTTAAGACATTTGATGTAAATGCTTATATATGTAGTATAGATTGATTTTTTGGATCCTTATTTCAATATTTAATTATATTTATGATTTATCAATCAAAATTTAATTCAAATTTTAATTAAATTAACATGTTCGTGCAAAATAGTTTATAATATGTGATTCTCATACTGCCTCGTCTCAAAAGTATCATCAAAGAGGTATAACAGGTATACAAGGGACTGTTAGGTTGATGATTAAGAGTTTATTGTTCATAAAGAGACTAACCTTTAGATTTGTTGTTAACTGTGTCTATTAAACTGGGACTTTCGTTTATTTGTATAAGTATACAACCCTAAGATGGACCAGGGCATATTGTGATACGCTCTATGACTCGTTTTAACATGTTATCCAACTCACTTGATGTAACACCCGGATTTTTGGTACGTTTATTTTTCGGGGCTTCTAAAAATAATTATCCTAGAAATAACCCTTAGATTAAATCTTGAATGATTTATGTGGGGTATATTATTTTGAAAGAAATCTGAATATATATATATATATATATATATATATATATATATATGTTTTACCATATATACCTCACCTAACTCCCTTTCATCTATCCTTTCACCTTAACTCCCTACTCTTTCTCTCCTTTTAATTTGGTTGACCAACCAATACCTACCCATATCACTCTCTCTAATTTTAATATACATCTTCTTCTTCATTTCTCTCCCTCTCTCACGATTTCTTCCCCAAAACTTTAGAGTTCTCCACTTTCTTCCCACTACCTATCTAACGATTTTGGTGCTAAAGATTAAAGATTTGTGGAGCATTTAGAGTTGGAACCGAGATCAAGTGTTGGATTCTTGAAGCTTCTACATCTTCATCTTCTCCAACCATCTCTTCACCATTGTTGTCTTGGTTTTAGGGTTTCTCTCCTCAAAACCCATTGGTTCGATTTACTCAAGGATCTTGTTTACTTTGCATCTAGTTTAATGTTTTTAGAAGCTAAAGGTAAAATCTAACTACCGTCTCTTGAATCTAGGGTTTGATCTATTGACACTAACAATGTTCATTTCTTATTTGGGTTTCTTTATTTATGCATTTGGAATAAGGAAAGTGTTCTTGAGAGCTTTGCATCTTAAATCTAAAGTGGAGTTTGTAGATCTTAAGTCTTCACCAAAGGAAGCTCAAGATTTGGGGTAAAACCTAGATTTAGCCTAAATCTAGCAAGGTGAGTTCAAGTTGCTTTGTGAAAACTTTGTACATGCCAAAATGTGTGTTTTAAAGTATTTGTGTGCTTTATGTGAAACTATCCCTTGTTGAGTTATTTGGTGGGTTTTTGATTTAATCAAAGTGTTAAACTTTACATATCTTGTAAAACACCCACATTTGGGGACTTTGAGTGATTGAGGAATAAATCACGAGTAAAAGAGGTTTTTGGTTAATTTATTGCATAAGTGAAGAGGATTTGGTCAAAATACACTTTTAGTATTTTTGTGATTATGTGATAACTACGACGTGGCACATTTTAAAGTGTGAACGAGTGAGTTGGGGATTTTGGTCAATCCGACCATGTGAATGTTTTGAGAGTTATAAACCTTTATTTTGGGGCCGATGGCCAACTGAGGAATTAAAAGGTAAAGATTTTGGGTAACGATGCATTTTGGTTTACGTAGCAGTGTGGGTGACACGTATTTAACCAAACGTTCATTTTGGCCTTAAAGACTTGATTTATACTCAAATGAGTCTTTTGAGTGTTTGTCGATTTTGGCGACTCGAGGTGGAGTCTTGGCCCTTGGGTGTGTTACATGCTTAATTGCATTTTATTTGAATATGTGCCGGTTTAATAAGCTCGACGTGGGCTTGGGGTTGGAATTGCATGAATTGCATTATATTTGATGTTTACATGATTTGAATGCATTGGGTATTCTTTTAAGGTCATGTATAAATGTTAAGTCGAGTAAGCTTGTTTTGGATGGTGGATTTCCAAGGTCATCCAGTAGGATTGACCTTGGTGGTTTGGAATAAAGACCTAGTTTTGGTTGATGTCTAAGATGGGCTAAAGACCTAGTTTTGGTTGATGTCGAAGATGGGCTAAAGACCTAGTTTTAGTTGATGCCGGAGATGGGCTAAAGACCTAGTTTTGGTTGATGCCGGAGATGGACTAAAGACCTAGTATGGTTGATGTCATCTGTTTTCCACACCCAAGAAGCTTACTTGTATTTATTAATTGTGGTTTAATTTATGTGTTTGCCACATTCGATGAAATCGGGTCTCCCCCGTTGATAGGCGGGTTTACACCCCCCTAAATCTAACCGCAAGTGTACGGGTCGAAATCAAGTAATAGTACAAAAGTACGAGTATCGAACACAGGGAACTAGGAACTAAGTATCACAATGACTATAAGATCTATTAACTGAACGGTCGCAATTTTGAGTTGTTGGTATTAATCTAATTAATTGCAAGTAAACAAATCACAAACGAGACAGTAAACAAATTAAGGAACTTCGGATAGAGAAAACAGTTGAGGGTTGGAAATCCTAAGGTTTCCACATACAAACACTTGACTCGAAACAGTTACCAGTTAATCCCTTTAATGAATACCCAATCTCTAAAATCACCGTTGTTCTTTCTCAAGCAATAACGGGTTTTATCTTGAAAACACAAGTTTCATCTCTCGATCTCAAACTATATGATTCAAAACACATTAAAATCAAGATTCTAATAGGACTAAGGCTTACTTGGTATATCTCTATCCAATTTCTCACCTAAGGCATGCAATTTCTAGTTCTAGTTAACAATTAATTCTATCGAACTTAATTGAAAACAAACAAAACAATTGAAAGTTGGCCAAACTCACAAAAGCATTAAACTCAAATCACATGCTTCATTAAATAAGAAAAACTGATAAAAGTCTCAAATCATCTGTTCATAAGCTTAAACCAAATTCAATCCAACCCCCAACATCTAGAGATTAGTTCATGTTGGTGGTGGATAAGAACATAAGAAAAGGAAGGGAAATTGTGTGTGTAAACATGATGATCGTGAACGTGATGAATGTAATGGTGAACTCCCTTCTCTCGGCTCTAATCCGCTTCGCGTGGTGAACGTACCCTCAATCGATCCTCTATCGTGGCTCCAAAGTCTCTAAAAAACGCCCCTAAGTTGCCTACCGTCGCACGTCGAGATGTGATGACCTAATTCCGGAAAACACAAATTATAGCAAACAAACAGAGACTTACGCCACTTGTCCCGTGGCTTACAAACCGCGGGACAAACCTCGCGGTTTCCCTGAATGTGTTTGGGTCAGGTTCGGGTCCTGGTTCGGGCACGAGCCTTGGGCTTGGATCTCAGGCTTCCGTTGGGCTTCGTTTTGGCTCTCTTTTGGACTCTTTTCCGCTTCTTTTTCTCGATGATTGCCTTCTTTCGGATAACCTACACAATTCACTAGATAAACCATAAAATCCCGCCTTTTCGCTTCAACACAAGCCAATCTCATTGGTTTATGGACTGAAAATAACGCCAAAAAGTGGCGTTATCACCCGTCACCGAAGGGTGTTGATTTCGGGTATTTTATTTATCCGTGTTGTCGAGGTTATATTATATGCATACGAACTATTTTCCATGATTGATGGACGGATTTATGTTTTATCCTTATTGGATGTTTTAACTATTGGAGTTTTATTCGCATTGGCGATTATTTGAGAAATTATTATTTAATTAACTCTTGATGTGAGTTTTGGATTTAAGTCCATTGCAGAAAAACGATTTTTGTTGGAAGCTTTCCTCACAGGAATTGTGTGCGTTTGGAAATTGGGTTGTCGATGTCTTTTATACAAACCCTTTTTGAAGATCATTTATTAAGTTGAATCTGTTGGTTTATCAAATGATTTGCTCATGATGTAAACTCTTGAACTCACTAGGCGTTAGCCTAACCTTTTATTTGTCGGCATGTGCAACAGGTTCAGGTTGGGAATAGTTTTAGCTACACTGTGAAGCGATGAGTGCTAGTAGAGTGCACGGGAAGTGAGATGCTTAGTGAAGTCTTCCGCACTTTTGGGATTACCAACTTTTAATTGGGTTAAGTAACACCCGCCTAGAGTTGTTAGCTGTTTAATTTGTGATGTTTAAACTTTGAGGTATTTTCAAGGATGTTTTGTAGAAATAATTTTATCTTATTGTGGTTGTCTTATCAAAATTAAAGTTAGTTGCTCGTTCCAATTTTGAGGGTGTTACAAGTTGGTATCAGAGCATAAGTTTGAGAGAATTAGGTGTTGATTGTTGGATACCTAGACTCAAACTAGCGTTGTTTTAAGTAAATGAGAGCAAGATTGCACCATTAGGCACTCTAAGATAAGATATTCGGAAGTTGTTGGGGTCACTAGAAGCGAGAAGTCACGTCAAGAGTAGCAAGGGTGATCATGTACGGTACGTTCAGAATTGCACCTGGCCAGTGTGATAGTGAACCTACCGGTTACATGAGAGTACTTGGACGACTCTAGCGTGATGACCGTTGGGGTGGTAAAGGAGTTCTAAGCGAGTAGTCGTTAGAAGAGGTTGACGACTTTAGCATTTGCCATTTGGAGTGGCAGTAAGCATGATTGATTGTATTAAGTGGACCGTTCTGGTCAGACTTGATAGTTAGATTGGAGCCGTAGGCTTATTAAATTGACTTGATTCGAGGAGAAATGTGGGGTTAGTCGATGTGACTTCCCACATTGCGTTAAGATGTGAGAGAATCCGGATGACAATAGTTGAGACCTGGACGTTGAGTGCCGACAAAATGCATGCACGACATTTATTTTGCTTTTAAAATAAATTGCATCGATTATTTCTTGTGTTTCGAATTGTCGGATGGACGGTACTGCTAGATCTTGGAAAAAGTTTGACATACGCAATATTTTTAAACCATGATTTTGGAACATGCATGAAATTGTTTTACGACAGGCGGTTGTGAACCTGGTCGGGATTTATTTTATTCCTTGTAGTCGTCCACTACTGCTTTCGGATATTGTGATATCCATGTTTTAATGTCGTTTATGGTTTTGGATAAGTAACCGCGACTTACGACCTTAATGATATGCATTATTTATTTAATGCATATTGTGTCTTTTCGTATCTTTTTAGATATAATATTTTGCTTTATCCCAACTTTTGAGTCATTTTATTCTCTTATTTTTATCTTTCTTAATCATGGAGCTAAGTAAATGATTTTACTTGTTTTTACAAAATAAAGTGGCTAAAACTTGGGGAAACTGCAGGCAATGCTGTTTCAATGCTACAACATCCAAGGCTGACGAGTAGAGATGAAGAAATGGTGTGGAACGCAACTTTTGGGAAAGAAAGCAAGCAAACTGGATCCAGCTGGTGTAGTGGTTTGTAATAATACTAGTACATTGTAACATCTCCTTAGAATAGTATTTAGTACTTAAATAGTTGCAACATGGTACATGAATAGTTGCAACATAGTATAGTAGGAAATCTGTTGTGATATTGTCTAGATTGCCACTCCCCTTTTGTATAAATAGGAGTGTCTTAGCATTGTTTTGGGTAGGATAAATCAGTTCACAAACTGATTTTGAAACACTTTATTGCTTTCTTTAATTTTATGCAAGTTATCTTCTTCATCTTCTTCTTTTTATAGTTCATATGCATGAGTTGCTGCAACATTGCTGACAACATTGTTGCACTTCTTTCTTGCTTTTAATTATTGCTTCTTACATTCTTGTCATTTACTTTTACGTCATTTACCTTATGTATTTAATTTCAGTAATTTACATTTATTGCAATTTAAATACAAGTATGAGTAGCTAAGTTTTATAGCTCGGTGTGAGATTAAATGGTGAAGTTTTATATATAAAGAATAGTGGACATTATTTCTCAATAATGATGTTCACCATTTCATGTTAAGTTTTATAAGTTTACTTCGTGACGTTTTGATCACTTTGAAAGTGTTAAAGTGTCATGGCATCAGGAATGAGCCATTGATATGCACGTCAATCCGAATGACAAAGGAAGTAAGACTTGGAAGAGCTACTGACAAAGGAATTTGTCATCTCTGTCTTTTATGGGTTGATTTTGCCCGATAAGTTGGTCATCGTCATGATGGTAAAAGTGTAGAGTGCGTATCAGGAATGAACCACTCAAAACACGTCAACTTAACAGATATGGGATCAACTTGGAAGAGTGATTTTTAACAAATTAATTTGTTTATCCATATACTTGGAAGGCACCATTTAACTATTGATAGTCCTGATACATCACCAGGAATGAGTTGTTGAAAGCTAGATCAGTAGTATAATGTTGACGATCCGGAAGGGCATCCTGAAAAGTAGATGGTGAACTTAAGTGTTGAGGAACCAATGTTGTAGCATTGCCACAACATTGGTCTGCTGGAATTTATATTTAGACTTCACCCCAACATCTTACACCCTTGCTTTCTTTATTAATTGTTCAATATAATCTGTGATAACTCCAACAAAAATATTATCTTCGAATTGATCCTCGGAAATCATCTCTTTTATTAGACTTTTATTGCGCTTTTACTCCAATCTCTGTGGGAACGATATCTGGTATTTTACCATTTTATTACTTGAAAGACGACATTAGATCTCGATGTATACTTGCGTTGAGGTTTAATTAGCACACGTCTATCGGTGTATTCAAAGCACTGTCACTTAACATTGGATCTCCTCCACGTATGTTAAGGTCTGGACGGAGAGTTACATTTCCTTGTGCCGGTGTTGATCTTTAATGGGAATTTTGATTTTTGCGGGTCTGGACGAAGAGGTGTCGTTTTATTTTGCGTTGCGATAAAAAAGAGATTTTGGAATGTCAATGAGTTGATCATATTGTTTTACGCGATTGATTATTGAAAACGAAAACTTTGACACCATTTACTTGGTTGGATGTTGTTGAGTTCCATCGAGTTTGATGGAAGTTTTGTGGAGTACGATGGTGTTTCGTTTTACGACGTTTTATAGTGCGTGGGTGACACTTTGTCATGTGCATACTTTAACGATTGCATGCGTTAATATATGGGTTTGAGTGAGTATGGCGTCTCATGCGAATTTTGTTGAAAAGTGTGCTTTATGCCGTATTGCACCAAAAAGAGCGGTTTTAGAATTTTAATGCCACATGGCTTCTCCTTTGAGAATTGTGGTAGCATACTTTGTTGCAACTTGTTTAGGGTGCGACTTGATTTATACGTGGCGTGAGGAATGCATATAGGAGCATCATGATAGTACACCTCTAATGTTCTATTTTATGCACTATCGTTTGCTAGCATTTTGACGTTCTTACTCGCATATGCACTATATTGATTTATTGACATGAATAGTTTTGTAGCCACTATTTTGGGACGTTAATGCGCATCGCTTATGCGGTTTAAGGTTTGAGGTTAATTTGAATTATTTTATGTGTCAATCAAATTATGTGCACGTAATGTTTTCCGATGTTTTGAGAAAAAACACATTGAGGTGTGCGAGCCTGGTCAAAGGATTTTATTTACTTGTCATTATGCGACTGAATGAGAAGTTTTGAAATTCGAGATAATGAATTTCTACTTTGAAATTTTAGTATTGATTATCTGGTATGTGCTATACCATTTCATAGTGACTACTAAGAAAGTGTTACAGATTGGCATGAAAAATTTTGATTTGAGATTCCTTTTCGATGTTTAAAACGATATTTCCAAATGATGAAAATGTCTTATTATTCGATTTAAAACTGGGGGATGGCCCAGACCATGTCGTGTTTTAACCAAGGTGTGTATACGATTTGCATCGTTTTCCTCTGTGAACAAAACTGACACATGCGAAGTTGTTAAGGAATTGCGGTTCATGTCGTTTTATAGTAAAAAGAGAGTTTTGGAAATTGATGTCGTGTAAATCCTTCTTTTGAAGTTCGTACAAACAGGCTGTTGAACACTATTTTTAATGTCGGAAATTACTTTGTGTGTTTGGCATAAGTAAATCCGTGATGGGACCCAAGTGGTTCATTTTAAAAGTTATCGAGTGCGTTTCTACGTTTCGTTAGTAAACTGATTTGCGATGAAATAGCTTTCAAAAATGATTTTTCATACGTGGGACGAGTGTGTCCATGTTTGTGCATCTACCGGATTGGTAGTGGTATGTTTTTTGTACGTATGTGATGTTAGTATGAAAACCTTCGTGGTGAAAAAAAATCTAATGAACACTTTATTGGCATATTTATTGAGTCCGTCACTTGAAAACCTTGAACTCTTTAGGCTTGGTGTCAACCCCAGTTAGGGGTGAGTGTGTGTAAAACTTTTTAATGAAAGATTGGGTTTCTAACGCGTGTTATTGCCGTAAGCCGTATGGTGTCGTGTGCGGGGTCGAATTTATTGTGGACAATTAAAGGGGGATTTGCGGTGTCTCCTGTTAGTACTTTTGGTAGCCGTTTATGTCGGCAACCTCGTTGCTGGTTGCCGGTTTCATATGAAGGACGTGTAGGACCCTTTAGGCCATGGGAATGACCTTGGATTGGTGCGGATGTTTGAGGAATTAAGCTCGTGTGCGAAGCTCTGTGATGGGTCGAGTTTGGGTGGTATGACTAGGTGTTGACTTTTGGTTCCGAGGTCAAGAACCGTTAGTGTATTCGGAGGGTTGTAATCCGATTTTAAAGGGATATTGATGACGGTTGTAGCGATCTTAAGTTGTTCAATTGTGATAAGTGGATTTAGTGGGATAACCTTCCTTGTGTGGTAAAAAAATCTGTCGGTTGGATAATGGGTAATTGGACGTATCCTTGGAGTCGTGAAATTGACGAGTCAGTAATGACCGTCGGTGTTGGAGTTCAATGGAATTTGTTAGGAGTAAACGCTAGTTCAGAGGTTTGGTTGATTTCGGTAGTGATTAAGCCTTGGTTTGTTCTGATTGAACGTAATGAATATTAACTCCTCGTAATGAATCTTAACATTCTGTAATGAATGTTAACTCCTCGTAATGAATCTTAACATTCTGTAATGAATGTTAACTCCTCGTAATGAATCTTAACATTCTGTAATGAATGTTAACTCCTCGTAATGAATCTTAACATTCTGTAATGAATGTTAACTGCTCGTAATGAATCTTAACATTCTGAAATGAATGTTAACTCCTCGTAATGAATTTTAACATTCTATAATGAATGTTAACTTCTTGTAATGAATATTAACTTCCTGCAATGAATATTAACTTTTGTAAGGTATATTATTCATCTTCTCATATATTTCTTCACCTTTTGAGGTCGATGACTCATTTGGGGTTTGGGGTGTCATTCAGGTTGAATTCCTTGAGAAGTTTGGAAAGCAAACAATGACTCTACGGATATTGATTTTGGTAATTAGTGATTGATGACTGAAATCATCGTGCCATGCTAAGGACTTAAGTTTTAAATGAAAAATGTTGAGGTGTGCCTTGATGCGAGTTAGAGTACTTGTCTGTACTTACCGTGAGTTCTAAAAAAATTGATATATAAGTGATAAATCTAATGAGCCAAGATTTTTGGTAACTAGCAGTTGATTTTGATATCTTTTGACGTGCTAGCGATTTTATTTTGGATGATCAATATTGGGTTGAGTTAGAGACTTGTGAAAGGATTGAATTTTTGGATAACTTGCGTCCTGAAGAATGTTATGATGTGTTCTTGAATGGAACATTGGGCCAACCTCAAGATTTATTGATTCAGGAACTTTGAGAACTCTCGTATTTGTCATGCTTAGTATCAATTTGGAGTTGTTAGAAAATATAAGAGTGAATTACCGGGTTGGAAACACTTAAGAAGTGGTTAACTGATGTTATAGACCATTTTCGAAGTAGCATGAGTCGCTTAAGGTTGGGAGACAACCGAGATTGTATTATTGGAGATTGTTCAGGGAAGGTTCGATGTCTACACTAGGGTGTTGATAATTGAGGAACTTTGGGGTCGAAATTGATTAAGTCAAAGAAGAATCGAATTGTTGATAACCGAGCAATCCGTTGTAGGAAACATTCGAGTTATGTATTGACAATAGATTTCGAGGACGAAATCATTTTAAGGTTGGGAGGATTGTAACACCCGGATTTTTGGTACGTTTATTTTTCGGGTCTTATAAAAATAATTTTCTTGAATGATTTATGTGGGGTATATTATTTTGAAAGAAATCTAAATATATATATGTATATATATATATATATATTGTTGGGTCACTTAAGATTTGAAGATGACCTCAGTCTTTCATTTTTACACAGTTCATACTTAGAATAATTTTTAGGTTCTTTACAAGCAGTTTAATTGTATAAAAATGTTCGGTGAAGTCGAAGATCAACCGAAGAAATAAAGTAGAAGTATATCTTCAAAGCGGATTGAAGATAGACTTCTCAACCAAAGATTAAGCTGCTACTTGAGACCTCCTAAGGTCTTAGGCCAGTACACTTGAAGAGCAAGGATATTCTTGAAGACTTGATCGGCATGATCTCTTGAAGATGTTGTAGACATGAACGACAGGATCTCTTGAAGATGTTAAAGAGTTGATCTCCAGGATCTCTTGAAGATGTTAAAGACTTGATCTCCAGGATCTCTTGAAGATTTTAAATACTTGATCTCCATGATCTCTTGAAGATGTTAAAGACATGATCGGCAGGATCTCTTGAAGATGTTAAAGACTTGATCTGCAGGATCTCTTGAAGATGTTGAAGATATGATCGGCAGAGAATTCCTTAAGAAAGAATTCTTGAAGATATCTTCAAAGAGATCCTAAGCCAACAGTTTACAATAGGTATATTCCACTTTATCTGCAAAGTATATTTGGGATATCTTGCAATGACAGATATATAATCCGAGGATCAGAAAAAGGGTCTTTGGGTTTCTTATCCCGTTCAAGAAAGTTCAACTTCAACATATAGGTCAACGCTTCAAGACAAATATGCAAAGACAAAAGTACATCCCAGTACTTTTCAGAAGACCTTCTTCCATCCTGCCTTCCAAGCCCTGCTTGACAAGTGTCCATGCATTTAATGCATGAGGCACTATATAAAGAGGTATTCTCCTTCCTTGCAACCTAACCAGTTCACCAGATCCTCAAGCTCATAAGTGTTGGCATTCTCTCTTCTCTCTCAAAGAAGTTCATTGTTTGTACTAAGTGTTTTACAATTGTTCTTCATTCTTTGTGTGTCTGTGTGTAAGATTGTTTGAACTGATTTATCTGTTCTGTTCCACAACAATCAATAGTTTATGTGTGTAATTCTTATTTGAAGTTTTCAATAAAAGAATTAAATTAAGTGAAAAAATTTGTGTATTGTATTCAACCCCCCTTCTACAATACTTGTTTACCATTGCTACTCAATAGCTGGGACCAACAAGTGGTATCAGAGCGGGTCAGTTTAATCTAATAAACTTGATCTGTAATGGCTTCATCTTCTTCCTTGAACAATATTTCTTCTCAAAACTCTAATGCTGGATCATACGACAATGGCTCCTTAGCCAAACCACCAAAGTTTAATCCTAATAGCTTCTCTCTGTGGAAAAGTCGTATGATGCTCTTCTTAGAAGGAGTTGACAGCAGATATCCCACCATACTCCATGAAGGACCTCTTGTCCCTAGAGTTTGGGATCGTTATAATGTCAAAAATAAACACGAGGATGGTGATGAGTCTTCTTTTGAGGAAGAACGAACACCTGCTACTGGGAGATACATTGTAAAGGACCACAGTAAGTACAATGATAAAGATACGCATCTTGTAGCTCTTGACACTAAAGTCAGAGCCATCATTGCCCTCTCTTTGCCTGATGAGGTATATCATTCTCTTGTAAACTTTTCTACTTCTAAGGAAATGTGGTCCACTCTGTGTGTTCTCTATGAAGGTACGTCTGACGTGAAAAAGAGCAGAAAAATTGTTGTTGATAGAAAATATGAACACTTCTCTTATGAGAAAGGAGAATCTCTTTCAGGCTACTATAATCGCTTTAACTGTCTTCTCAATGATCTTAAACTATTGGGTCGCATGTATGATAATGAGGAAGTCCTGTGCAAGTTTATGGATTGTCTTCCTGATTTTTGGGAAAACATCTGCACTTGTATAAAGACAACCAAGGATCTTGATCACATGTCTCTCACTGCTCTTTATGGAACTCTCTTCAACTATGAGCAGACTAAGCTGCAAAGGAAGTCTATCATCACAAATATAAAGGGCTCTTCTATAGCTCTCTTAAGTGACTCTTCCAAAAGAACTATGTGTACTCCAAGAATCACCTACCCACCTGACACTGACCATGATAGTCAAGAAGATCCAAATGAGCATTCAGAAGCATATCTTAGTGATGCTGATGATGAATGTGAGGTAACTTCAGTTGACAAATTATCAGATGGAATGGCCAGGATGGATGGGTATTCTAAATCCGAATCTCACTTTTCTTCTGCAAAATCCAAGTTTAGTCGACAACCCTCCTTGTTGGTCCCGAAAGGCTTAAACAAGTTTGTAGAAGGGGGGGGGGGGGGTTGAATACAAACACACTATTTTACTTTTCTAAATTGTTTATTGATAAATCATTAACAATTTACAGCTTGTTGCGGAAACAAGATTAAGGATAAACCTAAATCTAAACAAGTTGGAACACTAAGGTTTTCTTGCACTAAGAAAGATAAGGAGATTACTAATAAAATCCTATCTTGAGAGATTTGAACTTGTCCAGAGTTAGCAAGTTACTTCAAATGAAGTGAGTTCATCTCTTTATATACTGCATGCATTTAATGCAATTCAGTATACACTTTACACGTGTCATCAGCGGATTGGTTGCATGTCATTGACCTTTGTTGACAACCTTAGTAGCCGCATGAATGAACAGTGTAGTATCAGAGTGGCTGTACGATCTCAGATTTTCGGAGGTTCTTTTCTGACATTTCGTACGGTGGCGTGCAAGGGAGGTTAAGACAAAAGTACTTTGTACGGAGGACTTCATGATCAGCTTTCGTTGATTCAGCGATTATCATTTACTATTCAGCAGATGATAAAGTTCAGCGATAGCTGAAGTCTTGTACTTGATACTTCACGTTGAGTGGACAAATCTGAGTCTTCGCTGATCCGCATCAGTTCATTAGGAGACTTGTCGCTGGTTCTTGAGCTTGATCTTCGACTTCAGCGTAGAACCTTTGTTGACGTGAATCTTGTCTTCAGGGATCATAAGTAAACAACTAACTTATCAGCGATCACCATAAGGACTGAACAGACTCAGCGATATGGTGAACAGTGTTCGCTGAATGTTTAATCTAAAAGTGCGAGAGTTCCTATCAGCAGTACTGTAAGATCTTAGTACTTATCAGCGATAGTGAAACTCTGATACATATTGTTTACTTACAATTTTCACTAAGTATTTAAGATAGGGTCATTATCAAATCACTGAGGGTTTGGATCAACAATCTCCCCCTATTTGATTATGACATAGCAACAGAGAAAATTGCTATTTAATGAAAACATAAGGATAAAAAGAACTCATAAAATATTTGTCCCTTTTACTGTTTTCTGGGATCTTTTCAGTACTGATGGAGTAAAGTACATTCGCTGAAATCTTTCTTTAAATCTTTGAATCAGGTTACAATATGAATAAGAAAGATTACAAGTACAAGCGAAATAAATTACAAGTACTGAAGGATGACTGATACAATAGAGAAAAATGGTGATTGTTGTCAGCCTTCAAAGGGTTCTTCCTTAATGAGAAGTTCATCAAGGGTTGTCTTTTCAGTTGGAATCATCCAGTCAGGAACCTTTTCTCCTTTATTCTTTAGCTTCAGAGCAGCTTCAAAAATCAAGGGTTTTAGGTGTCGTGCCTGAATGTCTTTTCTGAAGTTGCACCAGTAGATGAGATCTTTGAGCTGTTCGATTGGAGTGATTGGAAGCTCAGCGATCCGTTGAAAGCATTTACGTCCGTCGTAGTCAAGAAAGAATATTCCATAAGGATTACTGATGACTTTACCAGGGACGAAAAGTTCATATGGTGGCAAAGAGATGTCAAGGGCAGATAGATCAGGATCAGGACCAAGTACTTCAGCGCGAGAGAAACCAATTCCAGTTTCATTTCGTATGACAGGACCTGAGTTTGAATCTTGACGTTTCTTCCTTGGAGAGCCCTTTTTTCTTTTCGGCTTTAGATCAGGAACAGGAGGAATATCCACACAAGAAGATATCAAATCGATCTGTCTGTTTATCAGCTTTTCGAAATGATCCTTGTACTTAGATTTTGATGGTTGGATAGCTAACCTCATCTCCAGCCATTCAGAGAGACCATACCTTTTTACAGTGTCAGCACGAAAGGTTTCAGATGAGTCATCTTCTCTGAACAGTTTGATGTCAACAATAGGTACTCCGATGGAGGTTCTTCCAGAGATGAATACCTTGTTGATCTTCGCTGGACGATATCTGAAGTGGATTTTCTCTTTACACCAGATCGGGGTGGTCTGAGAAACTTCAGCTTTCTTTTCCACGATCTTCTGGGCTTGTTCCCAAAGCTTTCGTTGGATTTGAATGGGAATACGCTTCAGCTTGGGGTCTTTGACAGATTCTTGAGTGAGCTTGATGGCGTATTCTCTGTCTTTATCTTCAGCTTCCTTCCTTTCAGCGATGAGGCGTTCAGCTCTGAGATGATCCTGGTATTCAGCTTTTGAAATTCTGAACTTAGGAGGAACTGAAGGTAGTTGATCGCGCCTTAGGATGATTCGCTGATCCTCGAATCGCTTTATCATTTCTTCTCTCCTCTTTTGAGGAACTGAGGGTCTGTTTCTGTGCGAGAGAGGTTGTTCTTCTGATTCATCAGTCTCAGAGATTAAATCTAAGACTGGGATTATGTCTTCAACGGTAGCTGGAATTATTGGTGAAGTCGCAATAGAAGATCTTTCAGCGATATCCTCAAACAGGGGAGAGGACTAGCTGAAACGCAGCGATCTTACAAATAAGAACTGGGTAGAAGAACTTGGGTAGAAAAGATAGAAAAAAATGTGGATGTGTATGGTGTTTGTGGAATGGATAACTGATTTTTCAGAGATGATCAGGGAAGGAAAAATAAGTTTAGTGTACCTGACAAATCGGCTTTGCAAGTAGGATCGCCAGATTATCATCTTCAGCGATGCCTTTGTCTTTGCTTTTCTCAGCGCCAGAGGCTGAGTGCTTTGTCTTTGTCTTCTCCCCTGAAGGTTCTTTTATTGAAATACCTTTAAGAGCTTTGGTTCGAGGAGCAGGTTTGACAACAAAGAAATCATCGTCATCTTCATCATCATCATCATCGTTCCTTGGAGAGGAGGATGGTTCAGCTTCAGGGATGTCGAAGTCTTCGTCTTCTTCTGCTTCGGATTCCTCAGCATCTTCTTCGAGTTGCTCCCCCTCAGATACAGAGGCGAGGTTCTCGGTTCCCTCAGGGTTTTCATCTCCCTGAGGTCCAGTAATCCGATCTTCATTACCCTCTCCCCTGATAGATTCATCATGGGAAAGGTCTTCAGCGCTCTTATTTTGATCTTCAGCGCTCTTCTCCTGTTCAGCGCTCTTCTCCCCCTCTTTCTCATGATGGGCGGGGGAGGAATGGGTAGATTCAGCATTGGTGTTGTCTCTGTCTTCTGGGCCAGAGACTTTCACACAACCTTCAAGCTTAGCTATTCTGTCTTCTAGGCCAGAAATAGCAGGCGTGATTTTCTTCAGCTCTTGGCGATCCTCTGCGGTGAATGAGTCCAAAACAGGTGCAGGGGCCGGAGCAGGAGCTGGATTATTTGCCTTGTTCACCAGCGTCTCGATCATTGTCTTGACAGAACTAAGATCGGTCTTCACTGAGCCCAAGTCGGTCTTGACCACTGACATATCACCTTCGAGTGTACCAACCGATTTCTTCAGCGTTGTAACCTCGCTGGAAATGGTGGAAACTGATGATTTGAGGTTGGTGTAGTCAGTGTAGATGTCGGAGAGCACTTTGGCAAAGTCGGCGAGAGTTTTATCAAGGTCTTTGATGTCATCAGAGGAGGCCTTCTTTTCCACCACAGTAGTCAGCTTCGTCAGATTCTCTCCAGCGTTTGTTACAGCTGTAGAGTTATTTGATAGACCGGTGGTGAGATCCGTAAGTTTCATCTCCATAGACTTCAGAGACTGGTTGATGTCTCCCAAATAAGGACCTGTAACATATAAGTACTTGTGAACAAAGGAAAGCTCAGAAGTTTCAGGTTTAGTTACAGTGTTTAAGGTGGGATCTGTACCTGCAGGAGCGTTGACGAACTCATCAAAGTTTCGAGTCCCTCCATAGTGTTCCATATCTCCCTCAAAAGTTCCGTGAGGGATGGAGATCTCTGCAGGTCCTTTCTTCGTCATTCGCTGAGAAGCTTCAACGGCTTCTTGAATGATGGCATCTCCAGTTTTGACTGGAGGAGTGTCCAAAGAAGTAGAGGGAGGAGCGAAGGATAAGAATTGGGGTTGGGTTTCAAGTTCAGCGTTGGATTCGCTGAGAAGTACTTCATCAGTCTTTTGAGAGACTGACGAAGGTTGGGTAGATTCCAAAGTTCTAACCTCAGCGTTTAAGGACGCTGAAGTAGGTTTAGAAGGGATGGCTTGAATTGGTGTGGCAGAGCGTACCACAGAACTTTCCTTCAGCTCTTCAGAATGAGCTGAGGAGTCTTCAGCATGCAATTGCTGGGGTTGCTCCTTGGTTTTCTTGATCCTTTTGGAATCAAAAGGGGTAAGAGATTGTTTCCTTTTCTTAGAAGGAATGGATTTTGTGGCCTGGGAATCAGCGAGGGGTATAGTCGCTGAAGGAGCCACAGAAAGCGGAGAATTAAGTAGAGTGAGAAGGGTAGAGAGACGTACCTCGTTGGCGACAGGCTTGAAGTCGAGAACTTTAGGGCCAATCTGAGAGAGTTTCAGATCACCCTCTTCAGGATAGCTGTCCTTCAGGCCATATTGAAAGATGGCGCTGATGAATCGCGGGTAAGGAACCCATGCTGGTCGGTCAGCGGCAGAATCAACACGTTGAATGAGGTCTTCATAGATGATGGAGGCCCAGTCAATGTTGAGACCTTTCAGCAGTGCGTAACCCATGGCCTGCTGAGGTTGAGCGGCTTGATCAGAAGATCCGGATTTCGCTGTCATGCAGCTGATCAGGTGAGCGAAGATGAAGTTCATCTCGCTGGGCATCTTGGATTTCTTTATCAGCGTCAGCTTCTTCTCAGGTAGCTTGTCTCTTCCAGTCTCCCAGATGTAACCCATCGCATCAAGGAAAGCAATGATTTCTTCCCTGTCAGCGTGCTTCTTGTGGTCAGGAAATGGAATGAAAGGATTTTCTGAGGTAGCGTTAGGGAATTTTAGAGCTTTGCGGATTATTGCGGGGGTTATCTTGATGGTTCCATACTCAGTATCGCTGAGTATGCAGTCGATGGTTTTAGATGGATCTTTGGCTGAGGGTAGGTTGGTGTGTCTGGCAGAGTACCAGAATTGGGATAATAGACGCTGACTGGCAGGAGGTGTGATTGTCAGTGCTGTGTAGATGGGGCTATTCTTCAAAAAAATTTACAGCGTCGTCTAGATGGGATACCTGCTTCCGAGGAGGAAACTCGAGAAACGCTGAAAGGTTGTTTGCCTTTGTCCAGTCTAGTTGATCCAGCTCAAACTTAACCTGAGGAGCTTTGGTGATTTCCAGTTCCTCAGAATCAGTGGAGATGGACTCAGCGGTAACATTCAGCTTAGAAGTTGCCATTTCACTGTATCAGTTCAACCAAAGATGTTAACAAATAAGAAATGTCTTAATGTGGAAAGAAAATTTCCATTAAGATTTTTCGAAATTTGTCCATTTCATTCAGACAAAAAAGTCTTAATGAAGATTAGGGTTTTCTTGTTTTAAAAAAAAAACGAATATAACACCTATAAGCCTTGTATTCCAGTTTAAAAAAATGGATACGAAAGAAGAACAAGTTTAAGATTTTAGATTTAAAACTTGAAAAACAACCATGAAATGGTTGTGTTTATAAAACCATGAAAGAAAATGATTTTATTTTTTGAGTTCTTTTGTTTGATCTTGTGTAAAACAATGATAAGATCGAAAACAAGTTATTTGCATTTGATAATAGATAAGAACATATTAACCTTGAGTTTGATGAAGAAGATGATGAACAGTTCTTGAAGGTTGAGAGCACAAAATGCAACGGTGTTCTTTTCTTGCGGAGAAAGATTGACTCGCATAAAAGACAAATATAAACTTTGAGAGTGTTTATATAGGAAGAGAGTAGAGAGAGAAAAACTTGAGCGGGAAAGTTTTTCATCATGACACGGACACGTGTTTGCATTTGATTGGATAGACAACGAAACGTGCAAACGTGTGTCAGAAAAAGAGCGTGCCTGGTGTTATCCGTTGCAATGACGTCACAACTGTCCTTTCACATTCTTTCGTTGTCTCTGAGGTTTTGAAAGAAAAACTCAGGGACTCTTTGGAAAATATGAAGCACTGAATAGAAATATCAGTGAGGGTTTTAAGAAATTTCAAAATATTATTCAGCGATGAAAGAATTTGAAATCTTGCATTTTCATGCGTTTTGTCAGAGAAAACATACCTTGATATCAGTTTAACCCAATTTATTCAGAGAGAAGATGATGAAATGGATTGTACAAGTTTATTTTATCCAGAGCCTATACAAGAATGTATAAACGTATCGCTGATTTAAATGTGAACCGCTGAAGATTTATCCTTCAAAGTTCAGCATTCCAAGCTCGCTGATGAGAAAGTTGAATCTTGTCTCATCAAGAGGTTTGGTAAACAAATCAGCTAACTGATAATCAGTTGGGATAAAATGAAGTTCTATATCACCATTCATCACATGATCTCTGATAAAATGATATCTGATTTCTATGTGTTTTGTCTTTGAGTGTAGCACTGGATTGTTTGCTATAGCGATGGCACTTGTGCTGTCGCAATAGATTGGAATTTTGGAGAGCTGAAGATCATAGTCTAGTAGTTGATTTCTCATCCACAAGACTTGAGAACAGCAGCTTCCAGCGGCTACATACTCAGCTTCAGCTGTGGAAGTGGACACCGAGTTTTGCTTCTTACTTGTCCAACTTACCAGCTTTCCACCCAGGAGCTGACATCCTCCTGTGGTGCTTTTCCTATCCATTTTGCAACCTGCAAAATCACTGTCTGAATAGGCGGTTAGATCGAATCCTGAATCTTTGGGATACCAAAGACCTAGATTCGCTGTACCCTTAAGATATCTAAAGATTCGCTTTACAGCTTTCATATGAGATAAGTCGAATTTTTTCAGCATATCTTTAACATACTTTCCCTGATTTATAAAAGTTCCTTTTTCAGTTTGCTTAATCTGAAGACCAAGGAAATATGTTAGTTCACCCATCATACTCATTTTATACTCATCTTTCATTCTATCAGCGAAACGAGTACAAAGCTCAGGGTTAGTAGAACCAAATATAATGTCATCAACATATATTTGAACTAAAATGATATGACCTTTTATTTTTCTAAAAAACAAAGTTTTGTCAATCTTACCTCTCTCAAATTTTTCAAGGTGGAGATAAGTAGAAAGAGTGTCATACCATGCACGAGGAGCTTGCTTCAAGCCATAAAGTGCCTTATCCAGCTTATAAACATAACCTGGACGCTTAGGATCTGAGAATCCTGGAGGTTGTTCCACATAAACTTCTTCATTCAGCTTTCCATTTAGAAACGCTGACTTAACATCCATTTGATGTACAGTGAAGTTTTTGTGTACAGCATATGCTAAGAAAAGACGAATAGATTCAAGTCTTGCTACAGGAGCAAAGGTTTCGTCATAATCTATACCTTCCTCTTGTCTGTATCCCTGAGCAACAAGACGAGCTTTGTTGCGAGTTACAGTACCATGTTCGTCCAACTTGTTTCGATAGACCCACTTAGTGCCTATCACTGTTTTGTCAGTTGGTCTCCGAACAAGTTTCCAAACTTTGTTTCTTTCGAATTCAGTCAGCTCTTCTTGCATAGCGCTGACCCAGTTTGGATCTCTGAGGGCATCATCTATTTTCTTTGGTTCAGTTAGAGAAATAAAGTTAACAAATAAACAAATATTACCTGCACTTCTACGAGTCTGAATACCAGCGTTGGGATCACCAAGAATTTGATCGATTGGGTGATTTACAGTCCATCGCTGAGCCGGAGCATGCGTCGCTGACTCAGTCTGAACTGGAGAAACTGAAGATGAGGCTTCAGCTACTTCTGGATAATCAACTAAGAGAGGAATGCTTGCATTTGTCACTTCATTCACTGATTGCTGAGAAATAGATGGAATTTCTGAGACATTTGGATCAACTGCGGGTATAGTATTTATAGGAACAGCTGAGACCCAAGATGTTTCAGCTTCACTATTCTGCATATTGGGAATGATAGTAGGACCATCATTTTCAGTTGTATGAGTATGAGTAGTGGGAACATCTTCTGAATCACAAAGATGAGAAAACATCCATTGATTCAGTTCTTCTGTATCAGCATTCGGTTTAGAGTTCGCTGAACGGGATTCGTCAAACGTGACGTGAATAGTTTCTTCTACAGTTTGTCTTCTTCGGTTGAAGACTCTGAAGGCTTTGGAAACTGAGGAGTATCCAAGAAAGATTCCATCATCAGCCTTAGGATCAAACTTTCCAAGGGCATCTCTGTTGTTCAGTATAAAACACTGACAACCAAAGATGTGAAGAAAGCTGATTGAAGGCTTTCTCCCATGAAAAAGTTCATAGGCTGTCTTTTTGAATCTTTTGACTATCAGCGACCTGTTTTGCGTAA
The DNA here is from genome assembly GCA_033807775.1 of Saussurea involucrata. Lineage (NCBI taxonomy): Eukaryota > Viridiplantae > Streptophyta > Magnoliopsida > Asterales > Asteraceae > Saussurea > Saussurea involucrata. The sequence continues at coordinate 94,289,469 of CM066316.1, forward strand.
AACAAGCCGTGTTGACAGCTTCTGCCCAAAACTGAGTAGGCAGGTGAGAATCGCTGAGCATTGAACGTGCAGCTTCAATAATTGTTCTATTTCTTCTTTCAGCGACTCCGTTTTGTTGTGGTGTTCTCACTGACGAAAAGTTGTGAGAAATACCCTTGCTCTCAAGGAAGGAATCAAGAGAACTGTTTTTGAATTCAGTTCCATGATCACTCCTTATTGAGCGAACAGTCATATTGTTCAGAGTTTCCATCTTCCGAACAAAGGTGATGAGTTCTTCAGGGGTGTCACTCTTAGAACGGAGAAACATTACCCATGTAAAACGAGAGAATTCATCAACTATGACCAGCGTATATTTCTTTCCAGCGATGGATTGTTTGTTAACGGGGCCAAACAAATCCATATGGAGTAGTTGAAGAGGAGATGACACTGAGGAAACTTGCTTGGACTTAAAGCTTGCCTTGGTCTGCTTCCCTTTTTCACACGCTGAACATAAGGATTCTTTGGCGTATGAATGTTGAGGTAGACCAGTGACTAACTCTTTGGATGAAAGAGTATTCAGTGTCTTGAAGTTGAGATGTGAAAGCCTCTTGTGCCATAGCCAGTTGACATCAGAAGATGCCTTTGAGAAGAAACAGGAGTTCTCAGTGGTTGTTGAGTCCATGTTTATAACGTAAACATTTTCCAAACGATAACCGCTGAGAGCTATCTTCTCATTTTTGTCAGAGACAAAGCAGGATTCCTTGGTGAAAATCACTTTGTTATCCATGTCGCAAAGCTGACTGATGCTCAGAAGATTATGCTTCAGCCCTTCAACATATGCGACTCTTCTGAAGGATGTTGTACCATTTGAAAGTACACCATACCCTCGGGTGTGTCCTTTTCCATTTCCACCGAAAGTCACAGAGGGACCCTTCTCTTCCTTGTATTCAGCGAGCAGGCTTTTCTTTCCAGTCATGTGTCTAGAGCATCCGCTATCGAGATACCAGATACCCTTCTTAACCTGCAATACAAATGAAGATTAGTTTTGCTTGGGTACCCACTTCACCATGTATACGCGTTTGTCAGTGGAAGTGGTTGGAATGGGTTCAGCAGTCTTCGCAGCATTTGAAGATTCAGCTTTGTCTTTCTTCACTTTGGTCAATTTCTTGACCTCAGCGGTAGGAGTCACCTTGACCTGACTTGCAACTGGTTTGGTCTTCTTTGGTGCTATCTTCACCTTAGCTATCTTATCAGCTTTGGTGGCTGTGGGACACTTACTTGCAATATGATCGGTAAGTCCACAGTGATAACATTTCCTATAACTAAAATTAGTTCTAGGACCACTTGTGTGCTGAGCTTTTAATTTGGAATTAGAAGTGCCAGCACCAAGTACACTATTGGTTTTTGAAATAGGACGAACATTCAGTTCTTCAGATTTCTTACCAAGGATATCTACTCTGAGTCTAGGAGTAGGTCGCTGAACTGATCCAGAGGTCTGATTTCTAGAACCAGATGAATGAATCACTAAGGCTTTGGAAGCATTCAGCTTAGGTACTAAAGTACCCTTCTGAGGATTTTGATAAATTACAATTCCTTTACCTTTATCTTTAGAGACAGAGGTAGGTTTTGAATAAACCATTTTCTCCTTACCTTTTGAGGAGGTAGGAGTTTCCTCAGGGATTGGTGTAATCGACGAGGAGTACTGAGATGAAGAAGTGTCAGCTACTGAGGATACGAACGTTCCAAATTTAAGCATTGAACGTTCAGTGGTTGGTATTGGAGTATCATATTTATAACCCAGACCACGTTTATCACTCAGAGGAATCTGAGCCTTAATTATCTCAGTGATCTTTGTTGAAGAATTACACCATCCTTCAACAGTAGCTTGTTCAGCTTTTAATGCAGCGATAGCTTCCGCTCGTTCAATTTTGACTAGCTGATTTAAATGGACTTGATCTTTAAAATCTTCTTCAAATTTAGAAAGCTTTTCTATTTGAAGGTGACAATTTTTAAGCTTTTCAGCGAGATCAAGATTTTGGTTTTCAACCACAGCTTTCCGTTCATGGCTTCGTATAAACTTCTAGTCAGTAGTTCGATTTTACGGAGACTATCAGCTTCATCAATATTTACAATATTGGTAAAGAAGGAGGGTGATACCTGAATGGCAGATGTTGAAGTGGAGGGAATGTTTGAACTTTCTTCCTCTTCTTCAATCTTGGCCATGAGACATTGATTTGCTTCATCATCTTCAGAATCAGATGATGAGGCTTCTTCATCAGAAGCAGCCCAATCATAGTCAGCCATTAGGCCTTTTCCCTTCTTCTTAAAGCTTTTCAGCTTTGCATACTTCTCCTTCAGCTTTAAGTATTTGTCGTCTTTATTCCTTGGAACAAAGAATTTCTTTGTAAAGGCTGAAGGTCTCATGATTTTCTTTGACCTGCACTCGTTAGCGAAATGACCTGTCTTTTCGCAGTTAAAACAAGTAGCAGTAGCCTTGTCAACAAAAGCTGATGACTTAGGCTTGTCAGCTATAGAAAGAGTTTTGTTCTTTCTAAACATTTTCTTCTTGGCGAATCTCCTGAACTTTTTAGTTAGGAGAGCCAAGGATTCATCATCTGAAGAATCAGAATCTGATGATCTTTCAGAGTTACTTTCTAACTCAGTGATAGTGACCACGGGTCGCTGAGTAGAAGGTTCCTCTGAGATTAAAGCAACAGGGGTGCTTTTGGAATCTTTTACAAGATTCTTCTTAAGATGGCTAGATTGCTCATGATTCAGCAATGTGCCATATAAGGTAGCAAGTGTCATTGATCTTAGATCTTTTGACAGCTTGAGACACATGGAATAATTGTCCCAGCTTTCAGGTAAACATTCTAAAAACTTTGTCAGAACTTCAAAGTTAGAATATTCCTTACCAACCGTTTTAAGATCTATAATTAAGCAATTAAAACGTTGATGTACTTCAGAGAGAGTTTCATTCTTACCAGAGATGAAACTTTCGTATTGTCTTACCAGGTTGATCTTTCTTGAATCCTGGACTTCAGACGTTCCTTCATACTGAACACATATTGTGTCCCACATGGCTTTTGAGGATTTCAGGTTCATGACGGAATGGTAGACTTCGTCAGGAAGGGCCATGGATAGTATGGATCTGGCTTTTGTATCTATAGCCACTTTCTTCTTGTCTTCATCGGTCCAATGATGGATTTCCTTTGGAATCAGCCTTTCTGGAATAGCAGCTCTAGTTGCAGTGGCTGGAACGGCAGGATCAATCGTTACAGGGATGTGTGGACCGTTTTCAAGATAGTAAGGTATAGTAGGGTCTACACCTTCTAAGAAGAGTGTCATCCTATTTTTCCATAAGTTGAAGTTGTCTCTGGAAAATCTAGGGGGTTTTGCAAGAGAACCATTGTCGATATAGTGAGTGTTTGTGTTTGAGTTGGCCATTTTCAGATAATAGCAAGGAAGAGAAATATCTTAGATTAGATCTTGTTTATGAGATTAAACAAATCTGCTCTGATACCACTTGTTGGTCCCGAAAGGCTTAAACAAGTTTGTAGAAGGGGGGGGGGGTTGAATACAAACACACTATTTTACTTTTCTAAATTGTTTATTGATAAATCATTAACAATTTACAGCTTGTTGCGGAAACAAGATTAAGGATAAACCTAAATCTAAACAAGTTGGAACACTAAGGTTTTCTTGCACTAAGAAAGATAAGGAGATTACTAATAAAATCCTATCTTGAGAGATTTGAACTTGTCCAGAGTTAGCAAGTTACTTCAAATGAAGTGAGTTCATCTCTTTATATACTGCATGCATTTAATGCAATTCAGTATACACTTTACACGTGTCATCAGCGGATTGGTTGCATGTCATTGACCTTTGTTGACAACCTTAGTAGCCGCATGAATGAACAGTGTAGTATCAGAGTGGTTGTACGATCTCAGATTTTCGGAGGTTCTTTTCTGACATTTCGTACGGTGGCGTGCAAGGGAGGTTAAGACAAAAGTACTTTGTACGGAGGACTTCATGATCAGCTTTCGTTGATTCAGCGATTATCATTTACTATTCAGCAGATGATAAAGTTCAGCGATAGCTGAAGTCTTGTACTTGATACTTCACGTTGAGTGGACAAATCTGAGTCTTCGCTGATCCGCATCAGTTCATTAGGAGACTTGTCGCTGGTTCTTGAGCTTGATCTTCGACTTCAGCGTAGAACCTTTGTTGACGTGAATCTTGTCTTCAGGGATCATAAGTAAACAACTAACTTATCAGCGATCACCATAAGGACTGAACAGACTCAGCGATATGGTGAACAGTGTTCGCTGAATGTTTAATCTAAAAGTGCGAGAGTTCCTATCAGCAGTACTGTAAGATCTTAGTACTTATCAGCGATAGTGAAACTCTGATACATATTGTTTACTTACAATTTTCACTAAGTATTTAAGATAGGGTCATTATCAAATCACTGAGGGTTTGGATCAACACTCCTCTTCTCTCTCCAAACACTCCTCCTCAGACAAATCTAATGAGGAATGTTTTAACTGTGGTAAAAAGGGTCATTTTTCTTCTGAGTATAGAAGTAAACGTTTTGAAAAACCCAGAACTTCTTCCTCAGGCCGATTTTCTTCAAAACCGGGAAGATCCAAATATGATTCTGACCGGGCTGAAAGATACAAAGAAAAATACAAGAGAGAAAAAGAAAGAAACGCAAGACTAGTCAGAAAAGGAAAGGGTCTGCCTGCTAAAACTCATGATTTGGCAGATGAACCCACATCTGAAAGCGATCATGGCCCAGATAAATGAAATGGATAATCCAGAAGGTCACACCCTCTTATATCAGCTAAGTGCTTCTCCTCCTCTTCACAGAATTGACAGACTCAATCCCTACTGTATGGTCTGTACCTTCTCCTCAGGAAACCTTAGCAATCCAAGCCAACCTTAATCCTCAACCCTCCTTTTTCAACCCAACAAACACACTCATCTTTCGACCTCATCAATCCACATATCTACCAATCTCTATAAACACAACCTACCCTTTATCCTAAACCATCTTTTCCCTCTCTTCTACTTATTTTAATCAGCTCATCCATCTCTCCTATAAATTTTTGGCCACTCTCCTTCTCCTAAAATCATCTCACAAGCATCCACCGATTCTCACACCATCCTTCTATTTCTCAGCCGATACACCCCTTACCGCCGAACTATCGCCGCAAAGCATCCTCACCGACCGAAATCTGTTGCTGCCGAACATCCCTTTGTCGGCTGCTGCAAACCGCCGATACCCCCTTCCTCCTTGCCGATCTCTCTTTCGACCGAAGAACCGCTGCCGACCAGCACGCTGTCGACAACCAGCACGCTGCCGATCTGTTCCTGCCGAACCAAAACAGCCTATCGGCGGTTGTCTCACCCTAGCCGAATTATCGGCTACTACACCTTGCCGACCAAAGAGCATTTCCACTGAAATCCAAGTCTGCTGAACACCCCCAATACCACTCTTTCCCCGCTCTCCTCCCTTAAATCTCCCATCATACTTTCACCCTCCTTTTAACATCTCTTAGCTCATCTTCTATCAACCCTTATCACTACCCTCTTAACTATACACTCTAATCCTATCATATTTTTACCTTACCTCTCATCCTCATTTCCTAAATCTATCTTTCCTAAGTCTATCTTTCTTTCATATATTTTACCTCTCCACAAGTCCAAACTGAGCATCAAAGCTCTTTTGATGATGATTCCTCTTCAAGTCTACCACCTTCTGGAGATCCTCCTATCATTGACAGACTGCCATCATCCCCTCCTACATCTTTCAGACTTTTCTCTCTTATTCTTCTCTTTTCTCATACCTTTTACCAACTTCCCTAACTTCCCATCACTCTCATTATTCCCTACAATATATTACCCATCATACCTCTCACTCTACCTCCCTCCTCCATCCCACTAAATATTCACACTCACCAAATATTCCCTTCTCCTCCACTCCCGAAGATTTTCTTATGCCTCTCAATCTCAACCTTCTCTTCCTTTAGCACCACATCTTGGATTTGAAGATCCCTCCCTTCATGACTATGTGTGAAGCTTGAAGATTTGAAGGATTTAAAGATCCCTTCCTTCATGACTGTGTGGAGCTTGAAGATTACTCTTTAAGATTGAAGACTTGAAGACCTACATTTGAAGATCAATCTTTCGAAGATTCGTTCCAGCAATCTGCTGAAGTTCATTGCCACAGATCTTTAAAAAATAAAATCAAAAAAAAAAGTTGCCGAATTTTTCAGCCGAAGTGTAGCTGCCGAAATAGGAGGTTCTCCAAAAAAAATAGTAAGGAGGCTGTCGATGCTTTTCAAAAAAAAATATTATATATATATGTATGGTTGCCGAGCTTTTCAAATAAAAAAAATTCAAAAAAAATAATAAATAAATATATTATATACTTATCCTCATCTCCCCCTCTTTTCCTTTTCTTTCGGCAGCTGACGCCCCCCTTCCTATTTTGCCACCCCCCACCCTTCTTATTTCTTTTGTTGTTGCCGAAAGATTCAAACCACCCCCATTTTTTGTGTCGATTTTTTTTCAACTACCCCCTAACCCTAATATTTTTTCGGCTACAATTTTTTTTCAAAAAAAAAACATATATATATATATATATATATATATATTTCTCTCATCCTTTTTCACTTTCCCATTACTCTCTTATCTTTTCCTACACACTCAACATCTCTCATCACTCACTAAATCATACATCCTCTTACCCATAAAATCATTCCCTTCCTTTTTACCATCTCTTACCCAACTATCAATACTCCATCTTATCCTCTCATATTCTTCACACCTCTCATCTTCCATCTTTCTTTCATCCTGCCTTTATGTAAAGCTTTTTATAAATAAATAAAAATCAGCTGCCGATTTTCTTACACCATGGCCGCTTTTTCAACATTTTTAGTGTTTTTCCTTCGTCGGCCGCTGAGGGGGAGAATTTATCTGAGGGGGAGCAACATCAACCCTCAGTACTCATATACAGCGTCCAACTAAAAAAAATGAGGAAATCATCGGACCGATCAAGGGGGAGCACATCAGTCCGGGCGAATCTGACTGAGGGGAGAAACACAAAGACCGACTGATCTACTGAGGGGGAGCAAAACAAAGACAAAGGATGATGATGCTGAACATGAAGAGCTGAAGATGCCAAGAGAAAGCAAGAAGATGCAAGAGATGGGCAGAAGCATCCTGAAGCTGATTCACTCAAACTCAACCCTCCCTCAAAGATTGTCACCATAATGGGTTTGTCTCCTTCCAAAAACCACAGACTCATTTGGGGTAAGTGAATGACTTGAAGATTTGGAACATCCTGAAAGATAAAGGTATCCAACACATCAACAACTGTTGATCAAAATGAAGAATCCTCAAGCCAGACACAAGTTTTAACTTGCCCCTCCAAAGATGCAAGTAATTTTTGTTCTGTTCATATTGTCTATAATTCTTTCCTTTTTCTTTCATTTGTTTGTACAACTATACCTTTTATTTTATTTTACTTGTAAATGTCAGATACGAAGAAAAAAAAATCCAAAAGGAACAAAAAGAATGGACTATGTGAAAAGAACCCAAAAAGAGTAAACAAGGGTCAAAAACGAATTATTCAGTATTTACTCCTTAGATTCTAAGTATGGATGTCATCCTCAAATAAGGGGAGATTGTTGGGTCACTTAAGATTTGAAGATGGCCTTTGTAACGACCCGATTTCCCATACATACAACAAATAACATACATTGCATAACATCGTTACATTCATAACAAAAGATACATAATAATTCATGTTTGGTCATGTAGTCTCAAAACTATACAATACAAAATACATAAAATCTTCCTAATCAACATCAGTCATCAAGCGCATCCTACACCTTATTTTTTCCTTTGCCGCTAAAGGATCCTTGACCTGGAATACATATTTTTGAAAACAAAATGAGGGTTAGACCAAACGGTTTAGTGAGATAATCCCTGTCATTTCAAATCGTTATAAAACCAATTTATATAAAATCCTTTATAAAAACACACATATATCATACGTATTTAAATACCAATCAAGACTCGTGCATCGTGTACCACTCATCCTTCACATGGCCAAATCAGTTGGTAGCAAGCCAACTAATCAATTTACTCCACTGCACTTACATACAGCCAACACCGTTGTCCCTCCGTACAGCCAACAACTCTGCCGGTCCAAAGACCCGGCCATCGTGCTCTCGTGTAGTGTATGCTCATAAATTATATATCTCAATATAAACACATAATCACCCCATATATCATATTCTCAATCCATACATATCCATCTCATATATATATAGATATATATATATATATATGTATCCCAGTTTGAAAACATTTTTAAAGTAAAACTCACCTTCATTGGTTATCAAATTTCCGTCTAAGCTTTTCTCGAGAAATCCAATCTTTCATTCAAAGTTTACCGAATCTGGAACAATTAAAATACAAGTATCTCTTTACCATATAGAACACATCAGACTCTCTAACAGGCTGAGAATCCTAATTAACCTATCAAACTCTTATCCTCAATTGTTCTCCTACGGCGACTTAACACGAGGGTTCCGCTACCCGGCTAGCGGATGGGGTCAAGGGGCAACGCCCTTGCGGGGTATGGGGGCAACGCCCCCAGGAAATTTTTAGAAAACCTTAATCAGTCCTCATTCAAAAACCTTAGTGAAAAGTATCTGTAATCTCAAAAATGACCAAACAGCTCAAAGTTTCCGGAAACCACAAAAGTATCCGGACAACAGGGCTTTCCGGACAACCCCAACTTCCCGGACAACATAAAGAATCCGGACATCATCCGGACACCAAAGTAATTTGGATGCCATCTGGTATCTAATTCATCCGGAAACCATCAACGAATCGTCCGGACACTATCAACAAAACTACCCGGACACATTCAATATATCCGGAAACTACTGTCAGTTTATGCATTTTCTACCCAGATTCGATAGAAATTACTACCAGGCTTGAAATCGACTATTCTAATCCGATAGAAACCTTCTAAAAGCAATTACAAACACAAAATACAAAGGAACATACCTCAGATTCACTTCCAAGTACACCAATTGAAGCCTTAACCTAGTTTTTCTTCTTTTCCCCTTCTTGCTCTCTCTCAAAACACACCCACACACACTAAACTGAATCTGCTGGATTATGAAAAATATCTGGAGTCTAAGGGATAATATCAACCTAATTTTCATTTTAAACCTTGAACTTCTCAATAATGACCCAAACACCCCTAAACTTATAATTTACTCAAACATACCCTAAACACTAATTATAAAGTTAAATAACTTAACGGAACTATAATTTAACAAACGAACTTACCCGGGGTATTACAACCTCAGTCTTTCATTTTTACACAGTTCAGACTTAGAATAATTTTTAGGTTCTTTACAAGCAGTTTAATTGTATAAAAATGTTCGGTGAAGTCGAAGATCAACCGAAGAAACAAAGTAGAAGTATATCTTCAAAGCGGATTGAAGATAGACTTCTCAACCAAAGATTAAGCTGCTACTTGAGACCTCCTAAGGTCTTAGGCCAGTACACTTGAAGAGCAAGGATATTCTTGAAGACTTGATCGGCAGAATCTCTTGAAGATGTTGAAGACATGATCGGCAGGATCTCTTGAAGATGTTAAAGACTTGATCTCCAGGATCTCTTGAAGATGTTAAAGACTTGATCTCCAAGATCTCTTGAAGATGTTAAAGACATGATCGGCAGGATCTCTTGAAGATGTTAAAGACTTGATCTGCAGGACTCTTCAAGACAAATATGCAAAGACAAAAGTACATCCCAGTACTTTTCAGAAGACCTTCTTCCATCCTGCCTTCCAAGCCCTGCTTGACAAGTGTCCATGCATTTAATGCATGAGGCACTATATAAAGAGGTATTCTCCTTCCTTGCAACCTAACCAGTTCACCAGATCCTCAAGCTCATAAGTGTTGGCATTCTCTCTTCTCTCTCAAAGAAGTTCATTGTTTGTACTAAGTGTTTTACAATTGTTCTTCATTCTCTGTGTGTCTGTGTGTAAGATTGTTTGAACTGATTTATCTGTTCTGTTCCGCAACAATCAATAGTTTCTGTGTGTAATTCTTATTTAAAGTTTTCAATAAAAGAATTAAATTAAGTGAAAAAATTTGTGTATTGTATTCACCCCCCCCCCCCCCTTCTACAATACGTGTTTACCATTGCTACTCAATAGCTGGGACCAACGAGGAGCGTAACAATTTAAGAAAACGCGAGGAGCACCGCCCATGTACTGAATCACATGTGATTCACGTACAAAATCACATGTGATTCACGCCTAAAATCACATGTGATCCGGGCGACTTCCACGCGACTCGCGAACCAGGTCGCCCGCTACCCGATTTTTTCGGTAGTAGTGGATCACATGTGATCCAGTACATGGAAGGCGCTCCTCGCGTTTCTCGTAAATAGGTACGCTCCTCGTTTGAACCTTCCTCTCTCTCTCTCTCTCTCTCTATATATATATATATATATATATATATATATATATATATATATATATATATATATATATATATATATATATATGTCGGACCAATGACACGACATGAATCATGATCTAAGAGTTGATCTCTAATCTTTTCTTATACGATATGGAAATAAATAGAGTAAATCATTACCATCATCAAATGTGCATTGCATTGCATGACATGTTATATTACTTGCAAAGAACTATAATGAGTTTCACTTTGCTAGAAGTAAAGTTTCTCAAGTGGTGTTTTCAATTCTGTGTATTTAGTGTTCGATTTAGACTTAAACATCAATGGTAGCAAGCTAGTCTCTAAATATGATATGCGAAAATGCAAAGAAAGTTATCTTAGTTTCTAACAAGTGACATTTTTTGTCGATTAACGTTCAATTCTACTTATTTCATACTATTTTGACTAGAAACCGGTACACTTTGTAACCATTACTAATTATAAAGTAATATTAATTCAACCCTATTGGTGGGAATGAATAAAAAGTTAATTTCTCTCTCGATATACCAAGTTTTAGAGAATTCTCTAAACTTGGAGTTTTTGTTAGTTTTTTTAGAGAACCATATAGAGAAGCTGTTGGAGCAATTTAGAGAACAAAAGTCTAATTTTCTCTATTTTAAAGAAGTTGTTGGAGATGCTCTTAGAGGTTTAATTTTCATTAAAGATAAATAGAAGTTCATTGATTACATTTGATGTATATAAATATTATATATTAAAAAAATAGAGGACTTTGACTAAGGGGTTGTTTGTTTACCTCTTAATGGTTCCATTAAGAGGCAATCTTTGAATCGTTAAGAGGTAAATCATGTTTGGCAAGAAAAATGTCTGTCTCTTGTTGATCCAAACCCTCAGTGATTTGATAATGACCCTATCTTAAATACTTAGTGAAAATTGTAAGTAAACAATATGTATCAGAGTTTCACTATCGCTGATAAGTACTAAGATCTTACAGTACTGCTGATAGGAACTCTCGCACTTTTAGATTAAACATTCAGCGAACACTGTTCACCATATCGCTGAGTCTGTTCAGTCCTTATGGTGATCGCTGATAAGTTAGTTGTTTACGTATGATCCCTGAAGACAAGATTCACGTCAACAAAGGTTCTACGCTGAAGTCAAAGATCAAGCTCAAGAACCAGCGACAAGTCTCCTAATGAACTGATGCGGATCAGCGAAGACTCAGATTTGTCCACTCAACGTGAAGTATCAAGTACAAGACTTCAGCTATCGCTGAACTTTATCATCTGCTGAATAGTAAATGATAATCGCTGAATCAACGAAAGCTGATCATGAAGTCCTCCGTACAAAGTACTTTTGTCTTAACCTCCCTTGCACGCCACCGTACGAAATGTCAGAAAAGAACCTCCGAAAATCTGAAATCGTACAACCACTCTGATACTACACTGTTCATTCATGCGGCTACTAAGGTTGTCATCAAAGGTCAATGACATGCAACCAATCCGCTAATGACACGTGTAAAGTATATACTGGATTGCATTAAATGCATGCAGTATATAAAGAGATGAACTCACTTCATTTGAAGTAACTTGCTAACTCTGGACAAGTTCAAATCTCTCAAGATAGGATTTTATTAGTAATCTCCTTATCTTTCTTAGTGCAAGAAAACCTTAGTGTTCCAACTTGTTTAGATTTAGGTTTATCCTTAATCTTGTTTCCGCAACAAGCTGTAAATTGTTAATGATTTATCAATAAACAATTTAGAAAAGTAAAATAGTGTGTTTGCATTCAACCCCCCCCTTCTACAAACTTGTTTAAGCCTTTCGGGACCAACATCTCTTAATGGTTCTAAAACACTCTTAATGATTTAGCATCCTGGGCCTCCCTTAACCATTCAGCACCCTGATTTCATTCTAAACAATTACCAAACAACCATATTTCATTTTGCATTATATCATAACAGCCTTTTAATCATTCTGACCACTTAATCATTCTGCACTAAACCATTCAGCAACTACCAAACAGCCCCTAAGGCCATGAGTACCCGTACCCTTTGAACCCAATGAACCCACTTGCCATCCCAGCGCCACATCAGCTTTTCTCTCTTACCCAATCCTTACCCAAAAGTGGAGTACCAGTACCCAATGAACCCACTTGCCACCTCATCCTTTTTAATTCTTTTATTTATACATTTAATTATTTAACAAAATAAAAATATTTATATATTTTTTAATAAATAAAAATAAGATAAATAATAAAAATAAAAATTCATATCATTCATTAAAAAATTAAAAAATTAAAAATTACAAAACACAAAACACTAAAAAAATAAAAATTACAAAATACAAAACACTAAAATTTATGATATTTTCTAATTTTATCTTTTCTCGCTAAAGTAGCCCTCAAAACGTCTCCCGAAAGGTGATCATGTGGGGATATGAAAAAGTGGAAGTCTTGTTGATATCGCTTTTCTCGTTCGAGTTCCAACTGTTCTCGTTGAACCTGCAACTGTTGTTGTTCGAGTTCAAGTTTTTTCATTTTGTACTCCATTGTACCCTCAATCTGCTCGTTGAACGAGCCTATGGTCGTCAACAACTGAGTAACACTTTCGTTCGTATTCGACCCGCTCGTATTACTCGTTGATGTTTTTTTGCCTTGTTTCTCCCGATGGGTCGTTGAAGTTGCTCGACATCTTCATCGTCATCATCGGAAGGTTTGGTACGTTTTGAACCCCGGGATGAATTTGTCGACATCGTTGGAACCGTTGCCCATTTTGGACATTTTTTTAGGGCATCCCAAGCTTGTTCATGGGTGAAAGCAACCCCAAATTCCGCTTGGTACCGTTGGTGTGTCATTCGTAAAATATCGGCTTCACTCATTCCGCTTGATCTATTATAGAACAAGTTGTTGTAGATGCCGGCAAAAAACGTTATTCTCTTGTTGAGGTCTTTGAACTTGGTGTTCAGTTGATGTAATGATCTATAATCTTGGCGACCCATAGAATCATAGAACACTTTCGAGATTCGGTTCCAAAAACTGTCTACATTTATATAAATTCAAGTATAAGAATAATAACAAAAATATTAATAATAATAAAAATATTACCACCGGTTTGTGCGTTTCCGACAACGGGGTCCTCCGAAACGTCAACCCACGCCGACACTAACGCCACTTCCTCCTCTTTAGTCCACACCTGTCGTTTTTGCCTTGTTTCAAATTTTTTCTTTTTTCCTTTTTGCGTTGGTGTCGGGTTTGATGGTTCCGGGATTGATTGTTGTGTGGAGATCGATTGTGGTGTGTGCGGTTGTTGGGTTTCAGGAACAAAGTCGTCGTCGAGATTGATTGAGGGTTGAGGAAGTTGGTAATTGGCGGGAGTAAAACCTTGTTGAAGCAAACCAGGACGTGTAAATTGATAAGGAATATAACCTTGTTGAGAAAACGGTTGTTGCGGAACATAACCTTGTTGAGAAACGGTTGTTGCGGAACATAACCTTGTTGAGAAAACGGTTGTTGCGGAACATAACCTTGTTGAGAAAACGCTTGTTGCGGAACATAACCTTGTTGAGAAAACGCTTGGAAGCCAAGCTCCGGGTCTTGTTGCGGTGTATCCGATCGGTTACGACGGGATGTAGGTGTGGTGTTTGGATTCATGATGAAATTTGAGAGAAATGGAATAAGGTATTTGTTGGGTCACAAAGGATTTGAAATTGACTCACCGATGTTTTCCCTAAAAACCCTACTTAGAATATTTTAGTTTGGTTCTTTGAATGACTTGTACAAAATAGCAAATGTTCGGTGAAGTCGAAGATCAATCGAAACCAAGCTTGAAGACTCTCTACTTGTGGAAAATAGAAGACTCTTCTCAACAAACAAACAAGTCATCACCACCGAATTGTCTTCACAATTTCGGTGGCCTTCATCTCCACCGAAGAAACTCTCATTTTTCGGTGAACTGCTTCCACCGAAAATATCTTCAGATTCGGTGAACAGCTTCCACCGATATGCTTCTTAAACTCGGTAGGAACTTTGTGGAAATGGTACTTCTTTACAGATGGTTATATATTCTTGACAATATTATCGGTGGAACTCCTTCGGTGATATTGTCTTGAATACTCATAAAGAAGATCATTTATTTCGGGACAAAATCTGATACAAGGCAAAAGTAACATTTTGTCTTATTATCTTTTTAGAAGATGTCCTTTCAGCATGGCTTCTATTCCTGGTTTCAAGAAAAAGGTGATAGTGACTTATCAGCTTTTTAGAAGTTCACTGGTACTTTACATAAGTCCATTGGTACGAAGCAAGTAACTGGAGGACATTCGTACTAAGCATTTAATGCTCAGTACACTCATCCTCACTATAAAAGGAAGACCTCTCCATGCAGAAGATACAACTTACATCTTGAGATACTTGAAGATTACTGTGTGCTCTAAGATTCTACGTGAACTGGAAGATTTCTCTCAGTGCAAGAAATCTCCATATTGCTAAAAACTTCATAGCTTTGTTCTAAGTGTTCTTAGTTATTTTGTTTAGTATACTTTGTGAAAGATTGTTAGAATAGTTTATCTGTTCTTTTCCGCAACAGTCTTAAGTTTCTATGTGTAATTCTTGTTGAAAGATTTTCAATAATAGAATTAAAATTGTGAAAATTTTGAGTATTGTATTCAACCCCCCCTTCTACAATACTTGTTATAGCCATCTGGGACTAACAAGTGGTATTAGAGCAGGAAGTTTAATTCATAAACTTGATCTGCAATGGTTGCTTCTTCTTCCAAAAATGAAGCTTTTTCTCAAAACACCTTTTCTGAAAACGGCTCTATAGCCAAACCTCCCAAGTTTAATTCCAACAACTTTTCTTTGTGGAAAAGCCGGATGATGCTTTTCATGGAAGGAATGGATAGTAGATATCCAACTATTCTCAATGAGGGACCCTTAGTCCCTAAAGTTTGGTCTCGCTATGAAACCAAGAAATCCGGTAAGGAAGTTGTTGGCAAAGATGATTCTGATGATTCCTCTGATGAAGAAAAATCTGCTGTTAATGGTCGTTACATTCTTAAAAATCCTAAGAAATATACTGATGAGGAAAAACGTCTTGTGTCTCTTGATTCTAAAGTTAGAACTATCATTGCTCTCTCTCTTCCTGATGAAGTGTACCACTCTCTGGTAAATCTCTCTACTGCCAAAGAAATGTGGTCCACTCTGTGTGTTTTGTACGAAGGTACAAATGAAGTTAAAAAGAGCAGAAAGATTGCTCTTGTTAGAAAATTTGAACTCTTTTCTTATGAGAGAGGATAATCTCTCTCCAACTACTATAATCGCTTTAACAGTCTTCTTAATGACTTAAAGCTGTTAGGTAGAGTGTATGACAATGAGGAAGTCTTGTGCAAATTTATGGACTGTCTTCCTGATTTTTGGGAAAATATATGTACTTGTATAAACACAACCAAGGATCTTGATCATATGCCTCTCACTTCTCTTTATGGAACTCTTTTCAACTATGAGTAGACTAAGCTGCAAAGGAAATCTGTCATCACAGACATAAAGAGCTCTCATCTAGCTCTCCTAAGTGACTCTTCCAAAAAGACTAAGTGTTTTCCAAAAATCACCTACCCATCTGACTCTGACCATGATAGTCAAGAAGATCCCAATGATCATTCGGAGGCATATCTTAGTGATGCTAATGATGAATGTGAGGAAACTTCAGTTGATAAATTATCTGATGAAATGGCCATGTTGGATGGGTATTCTAAATCTAAATCTCACCACCTTTCTGGAAAATCTAAGTCTGGTAGAAAATCATCCTTTTCTCTCTCCAAACATGATTCCACCAATCTCTCCTCTTCTGCACATTCTGACCGGGCTAAAAGATACAAGGAAAAATACAAGAGAGAAAAAGAAAGAAATGAAAGACTTGTCAGAAAAGCAAAGGGTCTGCCTGCTAAAACTCATGATTTGGCAGATGAACCCACATCTGAAAGCGAGAATGACATCGCAAATGTCTGTTTCATGGCCAAGATAAATGACATGGATGATTCAGAAGGCCACATCTCCTCAACTGCTCTTGTATCAGCTAAGTGCCTCTCCTCCTCATCACAGGTACATCCATTTCTATCTCTTTCTGATAATGAAAAGGTTGAAGCATTTGATTCTTTAACCAATGATCTTTTTGATGCTAAAACTGCTAAGCAAAAGGCAAATGCTCAAATAAAATCTCTTTCCTCTCAACTGCGGTTTTGTCACTCTCAAGTGGAAAACTTTGAAAAAGTTAAGGCTGAGCTTGAAGATCTAAAATCCATCAACTTTATTCTTGCCAAGGAGAAAAACAAAATATTCAAACGTTTTCAAAAGGAACAAGAAATCATGAGAAAATGGACCAGTTCTTCCAAAAACCTGGAAAAGATTTTTCAAGATCAGATTTCCTGTAATAACAAAACTGGTCTAGGCTTTGGAAAAATGGAAACTGATAAATCTTCAAAATCTCATGCTTCCACCTCATGTGCTTCACCTACTTCTTGTGAAACTTCCAATTCCAATTCTATTGGGTCTATGTCCATGAATTCTGCAGATTCATCTGAAGATTTAAAATTTTGAATGTTTTTAAAGGCAAAAGATCATATTTCCTTTCCAAAGGAAAAGGCTCAAGATTCCAATGATTCTTCCACACCTATCCATGAATTTCAAAAATTCTTGACTTTAGATGATGCATCCTCCTCCTCCAACTCAAGCAATATATTTTCTAACTCTGAAAAAGGAAAGTCTCTGGGTGCCGATTCTTTATTAAAAAGAAATCCTCCAATTTTTTCTAAAAATACCTATGTGACTTCCTCTACCGATTTTCTTCCCCGATCTGTGAGTCTCAAAATGTCCAATTCAAAGGAAAAGATTTCTGTCCTCCCAAATTTTGAAAAGGGAATTATAGGCGTTGCACCCCAATTCTTTGTTACCTCTTCAAAATCTTTGAGCAAAAATAAGGAAAAATATCAAAGTTCTAAAAAGGCATTTCTTTATAGAAAATGCTATATCTGTGGTGATGTTTCTCATTTTGCCAAAGACTGTCCGAAAGAAAGAATTGATCTGAGTGACATAAATTCTTTTCCCTCATCATCTAACCCAAAAGGACCCACCACCAAATGGGTACCTAGGAAATAAATTTTGTGTGATTGCAGATTTTGAGCTGGACAGGTGGATCTATGTGGACAAGTGTGAAAGTTGACAAAACCTTAGAATTCTTTACTCTCATGACAACATCACCTATTATCTCCTAACCATGAAAACCCACCGAATCACCATGAAAACCCATCTCCACCGAAATCCCAAACCATGCAAACACCACCTCTTCTTTTCTATATTTTTCTTCCACCAATCCTAAATAC
This sequence comes from Saussurea involucrata, assembly GCA_033807775.1. Lineage (NCBI taxonomy): Eukaryota > Viridiplantae > Streptophyta > Magnoliopsida > Asterales > Asteraceae > Saussurea > Saussurea involucrata. The sequence continues at coordinate 94,307,338 of CM066316.1, forward strand.
AACCCACAATCACCCTTCTCTTTGCTGCCGACGATCCCTCTGCCGATCCATCTTCTTCTCTCTTCTACCAACGATTAACCTTACCTCCATTTTCTTTTTTCTATCATCCACCACCTTTTTGTCCATCATCATAGTAAACTACTTCGTGACATCACCAAAGCCACCACCAAATCAAAGAGCATCTCCACCGAAAATCTCTCTCTCTCTCTCCTTCCCACTGAACCTCTGATCCCACTCCATCATCACCCCTAACACAAAATATTCCACCACCTTTACCTCCTGCAACCAAATGGACCAAAGATCACCCCATAGATCAAATCATCGGTGATCAACAAGCAGGTGTCCAAACATATAGAGGAGTTGGAAATATTTGTCTCTATGTGAATTTTCTCTCTCTTTTTAAACCCAAGAAGATTGATGAAACTCTTGCAGATCCCTGTTGGATCACTGCCATGCAAGAAGAGCTTTCTCAATTTGAGAGAAACAAAGTTTGGAGATTGGTTCCCAGACCCCGAAAGAAGACAATCATTGGAACCAAATGGATCTTCAGAAATAAAATGGATGAAGAAGGCACAGTTTTCAGAAACAAGGCCAAACTGGTTGCTCAAGGATACCGACAGGAAGAAGGCATTGATTATGATGAAACTTTTGCCCCTGTTGCAAGACTTGAAGCAATAAGAATCTTTCTAGCTCACGCTGCCTACCGAAATTTCAGAGTCTTTCAAATGGATGTCAAAAGTGCCTTCCTTAATGGGGAACTTGCAGAGGAAGTCTATGTGAAACAACCTCCTGGCTTTGAAGACCCATGTAACATCCCAAAACTTGATCATGCGATAAAACATAAAATGAGCGTTTTTACCAAGCAAATAAATTTCATGTCCATTACATTAGAAATATGAACTTAACAAAATGACAGCGGAAGTCTAAACTATCCACAGCCGAGCTCTAACTAAAGTCAATCATCTACTTTGGAGCCGTTCTTATCTCCAAGCCACAACGCCTCAACCTTTAGATCTTAGAAGTAGAGCCTGAAACTCGCTTACCTGAAAATGGTTTAGTTTTGAAAAGCGAGGGTTAGACCGAAAGGTCTAGTGAATTCCCTCCATGAAAACATGTAATATAGAATAAATTCATTTCACGTATAAAAGAACTCTTATGCATCACATTTCCATCATACAAGGTTAACACAGGGTTCAGGGGTTTGCATAAGCTAAACCGATTGGGGCCTGACGGGCACCCTCTCGCATACGCCGAAATCCAAATGGACTCCTCGTTCCTTCATGTAGGAGAAAACAAATTCCAACCTATAAGCTAATCTTCCATATGCCCCAAGGGATCAGAGATCCCAAGGTACCCTGACCCCCCCGTGTAACCGACCCCACATAGCATACACATACATTTGAAACCACGTACGTGAAAACCTTAAGCATCATTCATTGGTAAATAATCGTGCAACTCATGAAAACATGCATAGCTTTTATAATTTCAAATCATGCTCGATAAAGGAACCATTTCAGTAAAAGCAGTACGTCATAAAAAGTCGAGAGAACTCACCTGGCTGCAAATCCTTCTCTAACCTCGAATCTGGCACCGACCGCTCACCTAATTAATGATTCACATATTTAATTAGATGAACTCTCTATTCTCTTCCTACGTCTCTCTTAATCCGAGCTCAACTACTCGGTTAGGTCCATCTATTAATTATTGGGTTTCTTTTATCCTTTACTAACCCCAAGAGACTTAAGCTAAACTCTCAAACCATCGGCCCAAATAGCTCGATACTACGGCCTGGCAGACGAAGCCCAGACCAACGGTCCCGGCATGGTTCGACTCCCGGTACCCGTCCCCCGGTACCCCGACACCTGGTACCCCGACTCCCGGTACTCGACTCCCGGTACTCGACTCCCGGTACCCCCGACTCCCGTTACCCCGACTCCCGGTACTCGACTCCCGGTACGGGCGACTTACGGTAGTTTACAACCAGACGACGAAAACCCCTCATTTCTATAATCGAAACTTCCTACCCTTTTCAATTTATGAGGCCATTAACCATAACATTTTTACCCAAACTGCTACATCTTTTTCTTTACAACCAAAACCCTTATTCTATCATATTTCCTTGATTAGCAATCCAATATTTGATTACATACCCTTCAGAGTGTTCTTAAACCCTACCCAGTTACAAAATCAAGCAATCAAGACCAACCAAGGGCTTACTGTAAATTCTATAAGTAGGATTTATATTGAGAGATTGGATACTTACAACGATTGGGCTCTTCTTCTCACGTTTGCTGCTACACCTCTTCACCATGTTTTCTCTTGATACCTTACTCAGCCGCCAACCAAATGAATAGAACAGCAAAACAATTATGCCCTAGGGATCTGGGTCATTTAATACTTGTCATGAATTGCAATTTAGTCCTCCAACAATAACTTCCCTTTTCTTTCACTTTGACCACCAAACTCTACTTCCTACTAGGATTTGGGGTTGTTACAACACTCCCCCCTTAAAAGAATTCCGTCCCCGGAATTCCTCATTGAAAGAGATGCAGGTATCTTGCCCACACCCGAAACTGACGCTTCCCCAAGGTACTGCCACTACTGACCCAGTCAACTATCTCATTAATTTCGAAACATGGAACATCGGTTGCATTCCCTTCAGTTCTTACGGTACTCTAACCCGTAGGCTACTGTTCCTACTCGATCGGTCTTAACAACCGAGAATGAAATAAGGCTTCTCATGCATTAATACTTCCTTTAAGGAGGAACTTGTCGGAATCCCCCCACTACAACACGAAACTTGTTTACTAAGAACCAATCACACACCTGACAGCTTGGCACAAGGCCAACCCTGTACATCCCGACAACTCATAACCCGGAGTTCCTTCACCAAACATCTATGCAATTAACATTTCCCTTCTCTCGGGTTACCTAGACCACAATTCGTCAAACTTCTCTCACATTCTCACTACTTCGCCACCCCATCCTTATACGTAACCAAGAGTAGGAACCTCCAAACCCATCGTTGAAGTGTTCACTTACTCAAATTAAACTTATCCTGAAACACATCAGTTCCTCACTAGCTTAAACACTGCACGACCAAATCGTTTAAACATTTCTCACAAGGTCACTAACTTAACCCATTCAACTATCTTATCCACTCCCTTCCTGCACAAAATCATACACAATTCCCTTCCTCAATATTCTTTCTAACGGTTCGCACACTTATCAATAACCCTCTGCACAACCCTTCACCTTTCGGCATTACTGTCAAGTTTATTACTTCCGATTTACTCACTTATTCCGACCTACTAACTTCACCTCTCCACGATAGCGTGGAGCACTGCCCACCAAACATTACTAGCTCCTCTCCTCCGACCTTTCCACATGCTGATATCACTTTCTTATTATTCACATAATCAAACAGTTACATCAATATCCTAACCCAAACATTCCACCAAGTCGTCTTGGAACAACACTAGTGTTCGTCGTCACTACTCATTCTTTGATCTCCAACTTTTACTTACATAGATCCTCCTTTCGCACATAAGCAACTTTAACTCGACCAATTCATTTCAATTGTAATTATCAACTTATTTCAAATGATAAACTCTAATTTAGATGCAATACGTTTCTTTCTATCAACCATAAATATTATCATAATTAATCATTTAATATCATAACTCAGCATCACATCTCGCTATGCTGGTATTCACAAAATCCCTCAGTCAGAACTGATTTCTTAACCAACAACTCCACTGAGTGAATCAACCATTCACAAATTACTAAATAATTTGGAATTTACATATTCCAACGTACTATCATCAACTTCTCACTTTAACCTATCGATTTTCCCTTATCAATTCTTAGTAAGAATTTCGGTAGAACCATAACGCATTCTGTAATAACAAATAAATGCCATTACTTAACAAATCCCTAAAAAAATAACAACCAATCAAAGGCTTATACATCTATCGTGACATTTCAAATCACTAATGATCATACTACCGCTCCGACTCATAATCATCATCATGTCATTCTTTAATCGTGACCAAACTTCCCAACTATCTCCTTTTAGGGTTACCCCCTTTCACATAAGAAACAATTCACGATCTACAAAGATCTAGCATTTACTATAACACATTTGGCTAATCCACTCTTCGTCCTCTTTAAACTTCCAATTATCCCAACATACACCTACTTAGCGACTCTTACCACAAAAAATAATTGGTTTCTCCTTTGGGTAGTCTCACACCATAAAGTCAACTTACACCCTATGTGCTCCAACAATCTGGTTAATAGATCGTTCATTTCATCTGTAGACCCCAAAAGCTTCTATCTGATATTTTCTTTCTCTCTAACATCACCTCACTACGATACTAGCCGGTACATTTAACTTGGCAACTAATGCAATTACATAATTGTACGTTCCTCACTTATAACATCACACTGCAGACCAAATCTCTCATGGTCATTCATACACAATTCACATTTTCCTTCATATTCTCCTGAATACTACAATCGAGTCTATCTCGCTACGTAGTCCCTTCCCAACTTGCTGGACTATAACTCACGAGTTCTCCATTAGCTCACACGCAAACATTATAGCTAGCTCTTCACGATCCGTGCCCTTACAAATCAGGGCACATCCCCTCCCTGAACGATAAGATTTACACCCTCGCTTCGCTTGTGCTACATGCCTCCTTATTCTACGAATCCCTCCTTACCTTACAAAAGAGAACGCTTAAATCAAACAATAATTTCTCATCCTCTTAGCACCACTACAAGGTGTTCTATCACTCTCAACTTTCTGGTTCAAGTCTTCGGCCCCGGCCATCGTACACATTCGTCGGCTTCTACATCAACTGGCAACCTGTAACTACCTTCTTAACTTATTCTTAACATGGGTTCCCTTACAGAACCTAATCCTACCATAATAACATAATCACTTCATAATACGTCTCCCTCTTTTCTGGACTTACTCCTGTAACATCAGTATTACCAGCTCACCTCAAAACTCATACCCAACACCGCGGGCATTTCGCTTACGCCTCAACACTACTCGTAACGAGTTTCTAATACTAACACTTCGATGACTTCTACTCTTTCCCCTGGACCCAACCGTCCCTCGACAATCGTACTTCCAGATACCGAACAAGGGTACAGACCCTCACACAATCACCCCTATAATTCACTTCTGACTCTTCCACCGTTCACCTTTCCTCTTGCACACAAATACTAAGTTTACAACATTCTTTCCTGACTTGTCCGACACTTCTCCATTCTTGCAGTCCTTCCTTAGCTTAACATGTACTACAATATGACCTAGTGAGTTCATAGCCTTCATGCATGACAATACAGTAAATAAATCTTTTCGCACATTTCATCGTTTTCAATAAACAACGTTTGGAAAGCATTTGGGTACGCATGACCCCATCACATTTATAACTTCAACGCCCTGTACACGATTCGAGAATCGTTTGCATGCGTCCTTCCGTGGACCTTAATCTTACTCATTTCTGAACAATGTTAATACGACAGTAATACGTTAAATGAAAATTCTTTCATACGACACAATTTCGAAAGAAATTACTGACACCAAGTAAACCGGTCGGTTCTCACACTCATTTGTATGATATCAACAAACTACTACTCAATGGATCGTAAAAGTTTTGCTGGCAAACATTCTCTTGACCTTTTTGTAATAAAAGAATTTAACTTATCTTTAAAAGTGTGAAATACTTTGCAAATCGTTAACCTCAAAATTTCAATGCGCAAAGCGAAGGAAATCATCTTTTCCTTAAACATACGTCTGTACACTCTGACTCCTTTTCGATCAAAATTTGATATTTGCACATTAATCTTACATCGTGAGAATTTCATGTTACATAAAAGATCGCCATGCATGAGACTCTACTTGCCATTGAAGGCTACTCACCCTAACAAGGTCAATCGCTTTACTTACGCAACTTATCCTTAACACTCCTCCTACGACTAACGGTCGCCCTCTCGGTCATGCAACTGCTTACTGAACACGCTTTTCACATTTCACTTGCTCAACCCTTCCTTACTATTCGTTTTGATCATCTACTTCACTTCCCACTTCTACACGGTTTCAATTCACTATAGGTCTCTTACTTCATTTATCCTACCATAGAAAAGCTTGACTACAAAAGTCAGGGCTCTATTGATACTTTCAAGGTTCTGACACTTTCCTTCCTTACCATTCTGACTGATCTATTCCCTGGTTTCAAGAACTGAGACTCTCCCGACTGGAGTCTTACTCAAACTCAACATTCATCCTCTCCGAATCTACGAAAAGCTACCTCTAGACGACTTATAACACTCTATCCAACGTTTCTTTTCTACGAAGTGTACACACCTCACAACGTAAGTGACTTCTCATGAAACCTCCCCAACTAGGGGCCTCAGTCTACTCCGCAGGGATCATACTGACATTCTAAAGTACTGGAACTCGACATAAACACTATTTTCCGATTACCACTTCGGAGCAATACGGTAGGTTAAACATGCAATAGTGTAACAGATCAGTCTGGCAAGGTTGCACCGGCCTATCATTCAGGACCTCCTCATCTAGCTTTCTTGAAACACCCGATACTGTCATGTCACTCAAAGTTCTCCCAGTCATAGTACTAAACTGAAAGAAACCGAAAATTAGTTCTTGCTAGACATGACACCACAGATTTGCTATAAGTAAGGTATTGTAAGCACGCACATGTACCTGTAAGTTTGTAATTACACTGGCCAGGTGTAATCCCGAACTTACCTTACACGCTTGTCCTTGGCACCTTATTCCTAAGCGCATTTATATTGATCTTTCCTAGAGGCAATCCTATGTCTCGGATGTGTTCCTCATCTTACAGTTTAAGTTTAGGCTCGTCCGGTCACCTAAATCCCTTAAACTATGGCTCTGATACCATTTGTAATATCCCAAAACTTGATCATGCGATAAAACATAAAATGAGCATTTTTACCAAGCAAATAAATTTCATGTCCATTACATTAGAAATATGAACTTAACAAAATGACAGCGGAAGTCTAAACTATCCACAGCCGAGCTCTAACTAAAGTCAATCATCTACTTTGGAGCCGTTCTTATCTCCAAGCCACAACGCCTCAACCTTTAGATCTTAGAAGTAAAGCCTGAAACTCGCTTACCTGAAAATGGTTTAGTTTTGAAAAGCGAGGGTTAGACCGAAAGGTCTAGTGAATTCCCTCCATGAAAACATGTAATATAGAATAAATTCATTTCACGTATAAAAGAATTCTTATGCATCACATTTCCATCATACAAGGTTAACACAGGGTTCATGGGTTTGCATAAGCTAAACCGATTGGGGCCTGACGGGCACCCTCTCGCATACGCCGAAATCCAAATGGACTCCTCGTTCCTTCATGTAGGAGAAAACAAATTCCAACCTACAAGCTAATCTTCCATATGCCCCAAGGGATCAGAGATCCCAAGGTACCCTGACCCCATCGTGTAACCGACCCCACATAGCATACACATACATTTGAAACCACGTACATGAAAACCTTAAGCATCATTCATTGGTAAATAATCGTGCAACTCGTGAAAACATGCATAGCTTTTATAATTTCAAATCATGCTCGATAAAGGAACCATTTCAGTAAAATCAGTACGTCATAAAAAGTCGAGAGAACTCACCTGGCTGCAAATCCTTCTCTAACCTCGAATCTGGCAGCGACCGCTCACCTAATTAATGATTCACATATTTAATTAGATGAACTCTCTATTATCTTCCTACGTTTCTCTTAATCCGAGATCAACTACTCGGTTAGGTCCATCTATTAATTATTGGGTTTCTTTTATCCTTTACTAAGCCCAAGAGACTTAAGCTAAACTCTCAAACCATCGGCCCAAATAGCTCGATACTACGGCCTGGCAGACGAAGCCCAGACCAACGGTCCCGGCATGGTTCAACTCCCGGTACCCGACCCCCGGTACCCCGACACCCGGTACCCCGACTCCCGGTACTCGACTCCCGGTACTCGACTCCCGGTACCCCGACTCCCGGTACCCCGACTCCCGGTACTCGACTCCCGGTACGGGCGACTTACGGTAGTTTACAACCAGACGACGAAAACCCCTCATTTCTATAATCGAAACTTCCTACCCTTTTCAATTTATGAGGCCATTAACCATAACATATTTACCCAAACTGCTACATCTTTTTCTTTACAACCAAAACCCTTATTCTATCATATTTCCTTGATTAGCAATCCAATATTTGATTACATACCCTTCAGAGTGTTCTTAAACCCTACCCAGTTACAAAATCAAGCAATCAAGACCAACCAAGGGCTTACTGTAAATTCTATAAGTAGGATTTATACTGAGAGATTGGATACTTACAACGATTGGGCTCTTCTTCTCACGTTTGCTGCTACACCTCTTCACCATGTTTTCTCTTGATACCTTACTCAGCCGCCAACCAAATGAATAGAATAGCAAAACAATTATGCCCTAGGGATCTGGGTCATTTAATACTTGTCATGAATTGCAATTTAGTCCTCCAATAATAACTTCCCTTTTCTTTCACTTTGACCACCAAACTCTACTTCCTACTAGGATTTGGGGTTGTTACAACCCAGCTCATCCAGACTATGTGTTCAGAACTAGACAAAGCTCTTTATGGTCTCAAGCAAGCTCCACGTGCTTGGTATGACACTCTTGCCAACTTTCTCTTAAAGAATGGATTTTCCAGGGGTAAAATTGACAACACTCTATTCTTCAAGGAAACCTCAGGTAATCTTACTCTTGTCCAAATCTATGTTGATGATATCATCTTGATGACGTCATCACCATGATCTCATCTCACCAATCTACCTCTCACTAGAATCAACTTTCAATGTGTCATCTCCTCATCCTATTCTTTCTTCCATCATATTTCACTCTTGGACAGCAACCCAACTCTCCTTTTCTCAAAACCCACGTACTACAAACTCTTCCACAAATATCATCCCAAATCCTTCTATTAAAAAAATCCTCAAACTCAATCTTTGTGGGTCATCAAAAAAATTGGAAGATGAAATTCCAATATTTTCTTCACCTTGAAGATTTTCTCCATGATGCCGTAGCAGATTTTATCCAAACTCTTCTGAAGATGCCAGAAGATTTCCTCCAACCTCTTCAAGAAATTCCACCGAATTTCAAAATTTCGGTGGGAATGATAACTTTTTCAAAAAAAAAATTCTACCGATTTTCCTACCGAAATTAGCCAATTTTCGGTGGGATCTCCTTAGTTTTCGGTGGGGAAGCAAAAAAAAAAAACCAAATTTTTTTTTTGACCATACCACCGACCACACCACCGAAATTTCGGTGGTTGGCCCACAAATTCGGTGGTTATGAGCACACACACACAAAAAAACGGTGTTTCCAATTGTTTGTGGTGTTTCTTCTCCGTCGTACGCTGAGGGGGAGAAACCATCTGAGGGGGAGCAATATCAGCGTCCAACTCGATCAACACCAACCCTCTGTACTCGTTTTCAGCGTCCAACTCGGAAAAATGAGGAAATCGGGCGGACCGGTCAAGGGGGAGCTCATCAGTCCGGGCGGATCTAACTGAGGGGGAGAAACACAAAACCGACTGATCTACTGAGGGGGAGCAAAACAAAGACAAAGGATGATGATGCTGAACAGGAAGTGCTGAAGATGCCAAGAGAAAGAGAAAATGCAAGAGATTGGCAAAAGCATCCTAAGGCTGATTCACTCAAACTCAGCCCTCCTCAAAGATTGTCACTATAATGGATGTGTCTCCTATCAAAACCCACAGACTCACTTGGCTGAAATCTTTTGAAGTAAGTGGATGACTTGAAGATTTGGAACATCTGAAGAAAAGCAAAAGTGCCTGAAAGATAAAGTTCTCCAACACATCAACAGGCTGCTAATCAAAATGAAGAATCCTCAAGCCAGTTACAAGTTTCAACTCGCCCCTCCAAAGATGCAATTAATATTCATTATGTTCATATTGTTTATACTTCTTTCCTTTTTCTTTCAATTATTTGTACAGCTATACATTTTTTATTTTTTTCTTACTTGTAAATACTGTACATAGTATACATACTCATACAAAAAGAAAAAAGATCAAAAAGAGAAAAAGAATGGTCTATGTGAAAAGAACCCAAAAAGAGTAAAAAGGGTCAAAATGTATTTTACTTTTCAATACTCTTAAATATTCTAAGAAAGTAGCTCAAATTCAAATAGGGGGAGATTGTTGGGTCACAAAGGATTTGAAATTGACTCACCGATGTTTTCCCTAAAAATCCTACTTAGAATATTTTAGTTTGGTTCTTTGAATGACTTGTACAAAATAGCAAATGTTCGGTGAAGTCGAAGATCAATCGAAACCAAACTTGAAGACTCTCTACTTGTGGAAAATAGAAGACTTTTCTCAACAAACAAACAAGTCATCACCACCGAATTGTCTTCACAATTTCGGTGGCCTTCATCTCCACCGAAGAAACTCTCATTTTTCGGTGAACTTCTTCCACCGAAAATATCTTCAGATTCGGTGAACAGCTTCCACCGATATGCTTCTTAAACTCGGTAGGAACTTTGTGGAAATGGTACTTCTTTACAGATGGTTATATATTCTTGACAATATTATCGGTGGAACTCCTTCGGTGATATTGTCTTGAATACTCATAAAGAAGATCATTTATTTCGGGACAAAATCTGATACAAGGCAAAAGTAACATTTTGTCTTATTATCTTATTAGAAGATGTCCTTTCAGCATGGCTTCTATTCCTGGTTTCAAGAAAAAGGTGATAGTGACTTATCAGCTTTTTAGAAGTCCACTGGTACTTTACATAAGTCCATTGGTACGAAGCAAGTAACTGGAGGACATTCGTACTAAGCATTTAATGCTCAGTACACTCATCCTCACTATAAAAGGAAGACCTCTTCATGCAGAAGATACAACTTACATCTTGAGATACTTGAAGATTACTGTGTGCTCTAAGATTCTACGTGAACTGGAAGATTTCTCTCAGTGCAAGAAATCTCCATATTGCTAAAAACTTCATAGCTTTGTTCTAAGTGTTCTTAGTTATTTTGTTTAGTATACTTTGTGAAAGATTGTTAGAATAGTTTATCTGTTCTTTTCAGCAACAGTCTTAAGTTTCTATGTGTAATTCTTGTTGAAAGATTTTCAATAATAGAATTTGTTGGGTCATCAAGATTTGAAGATGACCTCATGATCTCCTTTATACTTTGAAAAACATTTTATACTTAGAGAAATTTTGGATGCATGGTTCTTTGTAATGGCTTGTACAAGATATCAAATGTTTGGTGAAGTCAAAGATCAACCAAAGTCAAGATTAAAGATTCTCTCATTGTGGAAGTGAAAGATCTTTTCTCAAACATACAAGTCATTGTTCACCGAAATTGTTCTCACAACTTCGGTGGACATATCTCCACCGAAACTTCTCTTTATTTCGGCCAAGAAGTCTCAAAGAAGTTTTCTCCAAAGATGATGTCACATATCCCAAAGATGATGTCCCATATCTCAAAGATGTGTCACATATCCCAAATGACATTTCGGTGGGACCTCAAAGAAGCTTCAAAGATGTTTTCTCCAAAGATGTGTCACATATCCCAAGCTTCCTTCGGTGGTGCAATATTTAGAAGACAAATTGAGAAGATATTTTCTACATAGATAAAGTGACATTTTGTCTTATTATCCATTTCCATGCAAAGCTCTTTTCTCATGCATGGGCTCTTCTGACTGTACCTTGTAAAAGGTGACAAGGACTTCACAACTTTCCAGAAGTCAACATCCTCAGCAAATGTGAAGATGACAAGTGTCCCAAGCATTCAATGCTTGCACACTCCTTGTCACTATAAAAGGAAGAGCTCTCCATACAGAAAACACACACATCTTGAGAGACTTTGAAGATTACTGTGAGCTCTTGATATTCTACGCAAACTGGAAGAATTCTCTAAGTGCAAGAATTTCTAGTTTGCTTGAAAAACTTTATAGCTTTGTTCTAAGTGTTCTTAGTTATTTTGTTGTATACTTTGTGTAAGATTGTTAGAATAGTTTATCTGTTCTTTTCCGCAACAGTCTTAAGTTTTCTATGTGTAATTCTTGTTGAAAGATTTTCAATAAAAAGAATTAAAATTGTGAAGATTTTGAGTATTGTATTCAACCCCCCCTTCTACAATACTTGTTATAGCCATCTGGGACTAACAAGTGGTATCAGAGCAGAAAGTTTAATTCCATAAACTTGATCTGCGATGGCTGCCTCTTCTTCTTCTACTGTTGAAAACTCTCTTCAAAATAACTTTTCTGAAAATGGCTCCATTTCAAAACCTCCTAAGTTCAATCCCAACAACTTCTCTTTGTGGAAAAGCCGCATGATGTTGTTCATGGAAGGAGTGGATACTAGATATCCAACCATTCTCCAAGAGGGACCCATTATCCCCAGAGTTTGGGCTCGCTATGAAACGCAGAGGCCGGGTAAAGAAACCATGGAAAAAGATGATTCGTCTGATTCGTCTGATGAAGAAAAATCTGCTGCTACTGGTCGTTACATTCTTAAAAATCCTAAGAAATATACTGATGAGGAAAAACGACTTGTGTCTCTTGATTCTAAAGTTAGAACTATCATTGCTCTCTCTCTTCCTGATGAAGTGTACCACTCTCTGGTAAATCTCTCTACTGCCAAAGAGATGTGGTCCACTCTGTGTGTTTTGTACGAAGGTACAAATGAAGTTAAAAAGAGCAGAAAAATTGGTTTTGTTAGAAAATATGAACTCTTTTCTTATGAGAAAGGAGAATCTCTCTCCAACTACTATAATCGCTTTAACAGTCTTCTTAATGACTTAAAGCTGTTAGGTAGAGTGTATGACAATGAGGAAGTCCTGTGCAAATTTATGGACTGTCTTCCCGATTTTTGGGAAAATATCTGTACTTGTATAAAGACAACCAAGGATCTTGATCATATGCCTCTTACTGTTCTTTTTGGTACTCTTTTCAACTATGAGCAGACGAAACTGCAAAGGTTTTTAAAGAACTCTTCTCTAGCTCTCCTAAGTGACTCTTCCAAAAAGACTAAGTGTTTTCCAAAAATCACCTACCCATCTGACTCTGACCATGATAGTCAAGAAGATCCCAATGATCATTCAGAGGCATATCTTAGTGATGCTAAGGAAGAATGTGAGGAAACTTCTGTTGATAAATTATCTGATGAAATGGTCATGTTGGATGGGCACTCTAAATCCAAATCTCATCTCTCTTCTGGAAAATCTAAGTTTGATAGAAATTCATCCTTTTCTCTCTCCAAACACTCTCCTTTGGATAAATCTAATGAGGAATGTTTTAACTGTGGTAAAAAGGGTCATTTTGCTTCTGAGTGTAAGAGTAAACAGTTTGAAAGACCCAGAACTGCTTCCTCAGGCCGATTTTCCTCAAAATCGGAAAGATCCAAATATGATTCCCAAAAGTTCAGCCAACACCTCTCTTCTGCAAATTTTGACCGGGCTGAAAGATACAAGGAAAAATACAAGAGAGAAAAGGAAAGAAATGAAAGACTTATCAGAAGAGGAAAGGGTCTGCCTGCTAAATCTTATGATTTGGCAGATGAACCCACATCTGAAAGCGAATGACTCCTCAACTGCTCTTGTATCAGCTAAGTGTCTCCTCTCCTCATCACAGGTACATCCATCTCTATCTCTCTCTGATGCTGAAAAGATTGAAGCATTTAATTCTTTATCTATTGTCTTTAGATGATGCATCCTTCTCTTCTAACTCATGCAAAATATTTTCTATCTCTGAAAAAGGAAAGTATCTGGGTGCCAATTTTTTATTAAAAAGAAATCCTTCACTTTTTCTAAAAATACCTATGTGTCTTCTTCTACCGATTTTATTCACAGATCTGTGTGTCTCAAAATGTCCTTTTCAAAGGAAAAGTTTTTGGTCCTCCCAAAATTTGAAAAAATGAATTTTAGGTGCTGCACCTCAAATCCTTGATTCCTCATCAAATTCTTTGAGGACATATTTAAAGCAAAAATAAAGAAAAATATCACAATTCTAAAAAGATCCTTCTTTATAGAAACTGCTATATTTGTGGTGATACTTCTCATTTTGCCAAAGACTGACCGAAAGAAAGATTTGATCTAAGTGACACCAATTCTTTTTCTTCTAATCCAAAAGGACCCACTACCAAATGGGTACCTAGAAAATGAATTCTTTGTGATTGCAGATTTTGAGCTGGACAGATGAATCTATGTGGACAAGTGAGAAAGTTGACAAAACTGTTCCACCGATCCCTCATATTTTTCTTTCTTACCAAAATACACGCCAAATAACCATTGGCTGTTCTCTCCACCGAAGAACCCCAACACCCACATCACAAGACCACCACCGACCCCTTTTCTACTACACTTGAAAGTTGCACATTCTCAATTTGGTATTATTATTATTCTTATATATTTCATAGTTGTACTAATTGTATATATAATAATCATAATAATAATACATCGGTGGAATGTGTAAACCAAGTGTTGATGACCTCATCAATATGATGTCATCTTAGTACCACCTTTTCTCTCTCCTCCATCAATCAACTCCAAACTATAACAATCCATCTTTTTGTGATGACACCCACCTACACCGAAATCCCAAACCATGCAAACACCACCTCTTCTTTTCTATATTTTTCTTCCACCAATTTCATTTCCTTCACCAAAATCTAAATTCGGTGGCATCTCTCTCTCATCTAACTCTTCTACCGAAATGCCCATTCGGTGGAATTTATCTAACTTTCCACCGAAATTTAATTCGGTGGAATCGTTCTGCATCTTCCACCGAAGTCTAAAATCGGTGGACTCCCTCTAAACCTTCCACCGATAGATTTCCTCTACCGATTCTCTCCCCACCAATTTTATCTAGCTTCTCATATACTCTTCCTCTCACCTAACCCAACTTCCTATGTGTCATCCCCTCATCCCATCTCTTTTTCCATCACTTTTCACTCTTGGTTTGCAACCCATTTCTCCTTTCATAAAATCCACCCACTACAAACTCTTCTGCAGATGTCACCCCAAATCCTCAAACTCAATCTTTTGGGTCATCAAAATTGGAAGATGAAATTCCAATCTTTTCTTCACTTTGAAGGTTCTCTCCATAATGCCTTAGAAGACTTTCTCCACACTCTGCTGAAGATGTCTTAGAAGTTTTCCTTCAACCTCTTCAAGAAATTACACCGAATTTTTGTCTATCTCTTGCAAATTTTCGGTGGGAATGATCAAAAAAAAAAATTTACTGATTTTCAACCGAAAATCCTACCGAAAATTGCCAATTTTCGGTGGGATCTCCTTAATTTTCGGTGGGAATGCAAAAAAAAAAAAAAAATATAGTCTTGGTTCTGGCCGATCTTTTCATTTTCTCTTGGTGTTTTTCCTACGTCGGCCGCTGAGGGGGAGAATTCATCTGAGGGGGAGCAACATAAACCCTCAGTACTCATATACAGCGACCAACTTGAAAAAATGAGGAAATCGACAGACCGGTCAAGGGGGAGCACTTCAGTCCGGGCGGATCTAACTGAGGGGGAGTAACACAAAGACCGACTGATCTAACTGAGGGGGAGCAAATAAAAGACAAGTTGATGATGCTAAACAGGAAAATATGTCAAGATGCAACAGATGGGCAGATGCATCCTGAGGCTGATTCACTCAAACTCAACCCTCCTCAAAGTTTGTCACTATAATGGGTTGTCTCCTATCAAAACCCACAGATTCTCTTGGCTGAAATCTTTTGGAGTAAGTGAATGACTTGAAGATTTGAAACATCTGAAGAAAAGCAAAAGTGCCTGAAAGATAAAGTTCTTCAACACATCAACAGGCTGCTGATCAAAATGAAGAATCCTCAAGCCAGACACAAGTTTCAACTCGCCCCTCCAAAGATGCAAGTAATATTCATTCTGTTCATATTGTTTATACTTCTTTCCTTTTCCTTTCAATTATTTGTACAGCTATACCTTTTTATTTTTTCTCATATGTAAATATCATATATACATACACAAAAAAAAATGGACTGTGTGAAAAAGAACCCAAAAAAGTAAAGAAGGGTCAACATGCATTATTCACTGTCTTACTCATGTTTTTCTAAGTATGGATGTCATCATCAAATAGGGGGAGATTGTTGGGTCATCAAGATTTGAAGATGACCTCATGATCTCCTTTTATACTTTGAAAAACATTTTATACTTAGAGAAATTTTGGATGCATGGTTCTTTGTAATGGCTTGTACAAGATATCAAATGTTTGGTGAAGTCAAAGATCAACCAAAGTCAAGATTAAAGATTCTCTCATTGTGGAAGTGAAAGATCTTTTCTCAAACATACAAGTCATTGTTCACCGAAATTGTTCTCACAACTTCGGTGGACATATCTCCACCGAAACTTCTCTTTATTTCGGCCAAGAAGTCTCAAAGAAGTTTTCTCCAAAGATGATGTCACATATCCCAAAGATGATGTCACATATCTCAAAGATGTGTCACATATCCCAAATGACATTTCGGTGGGACCTCAAAGAAGCTTCAAAGATGTTTTCTCCAAAGATGTGTCACATATCCCAAGCTTCCTTCGGTGGTGCAATATTTAGAAGACAAATTGAGAAGATATTTTCTACATGGATAAAGTGACATTTTGTCTTATTATCCATTTCCATGCAAAGCTCTTTTCTCATGCATGGGCTCTTCTGACTGTACCTTGTAAAAGGTGACAAGGACTTCACAACTTTCCAGAAGTCAACATCCTCAGCAAATGTGAAGATGACAAGTGTCCCAAGCATTCAATGCTTGCACACTCCTTGTCACTATAAAAGGAAGAGCTCTCCATACAGAAAACACACACATCTTGAGAGACTTTGAAGATTACTGTGAGCTCTTGATATTCTACGCAAACTGGAAGAATTCTCTAAGTGCAAGAATTTCCAGTTTGCTTGAAAAACTTTATAGCTTTGTTCTAAGTGTTCTTAGTTATTTTGTTGTATACTTTGTGTAAGATTGTTAGAATAGTTTATCTGTTCTTTTCCGCAACAGTCTTAAGTTTTCTATGTGTAATTCTTGTTGAAAGATTTTCAATAAAAAGAATTAAAATTGTGAAAATTTTGAGTATTGTATTCAACCCCCCCTTCTACAATACTTGTTATAGCCATCTGGGACTAACAAGTGGTATCAGAGCAGAAAGTTTAATTCCATAAACTTGATCTGCGATGGCTGCCTCTTCTTCTTCTACTGTTGAAAACTCTCTTCAAAATAACTTTTCTGAAAATGGCTCCATTTCAAAACCTCCTAAGTTCAATCCCAACAACTTCTCTTTGTGGAAAAGCCGCATAATGTTGTTCATGGAAGGAGTGGATACTAGATATCCAACCATTCTCCAAGAGGGACCCATTATCCCCAGACTTTGGGCTCGCTATGAAACGCAGAGGCCGGGTAAAGAAACCATGGAAAAAGATGATTCTGATGATTCGTCTGATGAAGAAAAATCTGCTGCTACTGGTCGTTACATTCTTAAAAATCCTAAGAAATATAATGATGAGGAAAAACGACTTGTGTCTCTTGATTCTAAAGTTAGAACTATCATTGCTCTCTCTCTTCCTGATGAAGTGTACCACTCTCTGGTAAATCTCTCTACTGCCAAAGAGATGTGGTCCACTCTGTGTGTTTTGTACGAAGGTACAAATGAAGTTAAAAAGAGCAGAAAAATTGGTTTTGTTAGAAAATATGAACTCTTTTCTTATGAGAAAGGAGAATCTCTCTCCAACTACTATAATCGCTTTAACAGACTTCTTAATGACTTAAAGCTGTTAGGTAGAGTGTATGACAATGAGGAAGTCTTGTGCAAATTTATGGACTGTCTTCCCGATTTTTGGGAAAATATCTGTACTTGTATAAAGACAACCAAGGATCTTGATCATATGCCTCTTACTGTTCTTTTTGGTACTCTTTTCAACTATGAGCAGACGAAACTGCAAAGGTTTTTAAAGAACTCTTCTCTAGCTCTCCTAAGTGACTCTTCCAAAAAGACTAAGTGTTTTCCAAAAATCACCTACCCATCTGACTCTGACCATGATAGTCAAGAAGATCCCAATGATCATTCAGAGGCATATCTTAGTGATGCTAAGGAAGAATGTGAGGAAACTTCTGTTGATAAATTATCTGATGAAATGGTCATGTTGGATGGGCACTCTAAATCCAAATCTCATCTCTCTTCTGGAAAATCTAAGTTTGATAGAAATTCATCCTCTTCTCTCTCCAAACACTCTCCTTTGGATAAATCTAATGAGGAATGTTTTAACTGTGGTAAAAAGGGTCATTTTGCTTCTGAGTGTAAGAGTAAACAGTTTGAAAGACCCAGAACTGCTTCCTCAGGCCGATTTTCCTCAAAATCGGAAAGATCCAAATATGATTCCCAAAAGTTCAGCCAACACCTCTCTTCTGCAAATTTTGACCGGGCTGAAAGATACAAGGAAAAATACAAGAGAGAAAAGGAAAGAAATGAAAGACTTATCAGAAGAGGAAAGGGTCTGCCTGCTAAATCTTATGATTTGGCAGATGAACCCACATCTGAAAGCGAATGACTCCTCAACTGCTCTTGTATCAGCTAAGTGTCTCCTCTCCTCATCACAGGTACATCCATCTCTATCTCTCTCTGATGCTGAAAAGATTGAAGCATTTAATTCTTTATCTATTGTCTTTAGATGATGCATCCTTCTCTTCTAACTCATGCAAAATATTTTCTATCTCTGAAAAAGGAAAGTATCTGGGTGCCAATTTTTTATTAAAAAGAAATCCTTCACTTTTTCTAAAAATACCTATGTGTCTTCTTCTACCGATTTTATTCACAGATCTGTGTGTCTCAAAATGTCCTTTTCAAAGGAAAAGTTTTTGGTCCTCCCAAAATTTGAAAAAATGAATTTTAGGTGCTGCACCTCAAATCCTTGATTCCTCATCAAATTCTTTGAGGACATATTTAAAGCAAAAATAAAGAAAAATATCACAATTCTAAAAAGATCCTTCTTTATAGAAACTGCTATATTTGTGGTGATACTTCTCATTTTGCCAAAGACTGACCGAAAGAAAGATTTGATGTAAGTGACACCAATTCTTTTTCTTCTAATCCAAAAGGACCCACTACCAAATGGGTACCTAGAAAATGAATTCTTTGTGATTGCAGATTTTGAGCTGGACAGATGAATCTATGTGGACAAGTGAGAAAGTTGACAAAACTGTTCCACCGATCCCTCATATTTTTCTTTCTTACCAAAATACACGTCAAATAACCATTGGCTGTTCTCTCCACCGAAGAACCCCAACACCCACATCACAAGACCACCACCGACCCCTTTTCTACTACACTTGAAAGTTGCACATTCTCAATTTGGTATTATTATTATTCTTATATATTTCATAGTTGTACTAATTGTATATATAATAATCATAATAATAATACATCGGTGGAATGTGTAAACCAAGTGTTGATGACCTCATCAATATGATGTCATCTTAGTACCACCTTTTCTCTCTCCTCCATCAATCAACTCCAAACTATAACAATCCATCTTTTTGTGATGACACCCACCTACACCGAAATCCCAAACCATGCAAACACCACCTCTTCTTTTCTATATTTTTCTTCCACCAATTTCATTTCCTTCACCAAAATCTAAATTCGGTGGCATCTTTCTCTCATCTAACTCTTCTACCGAAATGCCCATTCGGTGGAATTTATCTAACTTTCCACCGAAATTTAATTCGGTGGAATCGTTCTGCATCTTCCACCGAAGTCTAAAATCGGTGGACTCCCTCTAAACCTTCCACCGATAGATTTCCTCTACCGATTCTCTCCCCACCAATTTTATCTAGCTTCTCATATACTCTTCCTCTCATCTAACCCAACTTCCTATGTGTCATCCCCTCATCCCATCTCTTTTTCCATCATTTTTCACTCTTGGTTTGCAACCCATTTTTCCTTTCATAAAATCCACCCACTACAAACTCTTCTGCAGATGTCACCCCAAATCCTCAAACTCAATCTTTTGGGTCATCAAAATTGGAAAATGAAATTCCAATCTTTTCTTCACTTTGAAGGTTCTCTCCATAATGCCTTAGAAGACTTTCTCCACACTCTGCTGAAGATGTCTTAGAAGTTTTCCTTCAACCTCTTCAAGAAATTACACCGAATTTTTGTCTATCTCTTGCAAATTTTCGGTGGGAATGATCAAAAAAAAAATTACCGAAAATCATACCGAAAATTGCCAATTTTCGGTGGGATCTCCTTAATTTTCGGTGGGAATGCAAAAAAAAAAAAAAATATAGTCTTGGTTCTGGCCGATCTTTTCATTTTCTCTTGGTGTTTTTCCTACGTCGGCCGCTGAGGGGGAGAATTCATCTGAGGGGGAGCAACATAAACCCTCAGTACTCATATACAGCGACCAACTTGAAAAAATGAGGAAATCGACGGACCGGTCAAGGGGGAGCACTTCAGTCCGGGCGGATCTAACTGAGGGGGAGTAACACAAAGACCGACTGATCTAACTGAGGGGGAGCAAATAAAAGACAAGTTGATGATGCTAAACAGGAAAAGATGTCAAGATGCAACAGATGGGCAGATGCATCCTGAGGCTGATTCACTCAAACTCAACCCTCCTCAAAGTTTGTCACTATAATGGGTTGTCTCCTATCAAAACCCACAGATTCTCTTGGCTGAAATCTTTTGGAGTAAGTGAATGACTTGAAGATTTGAAACATCTGAAGAAAAGCAAAAGTGCCTGAAAGATAAAGTTCTTCAACACATCAACAGGCTGCTGATCAAAATGAAGAATCCTCAAGCCAGACACAAGTTTCAACTCGCCCCTCCAAAGATGCAAGTAATATTCATTCTGTTCATATTGTTTATACTTCTTTCCTTTTCCTTTCAATTATTTGTACAGCTATACCTTTTTATTTTTTCTCATATGTAAATATCATATATACATACACAAAAAAAAATGGACTGTGTGAAAAAGAACCCAAAAAAGTAAAGAAGGGTCAACATGCATTATTCACTGTCTTACTCATGTTTTTCTAAGTATGGATGTCATCATCAAATAGGGGGAGATTGTTGGGTCATCAAGATTTGAAGATGACCTCATGATCTCCTTTTATACTTTGAAAAACATTTTATACTTAGAGAAATTTTGGATGCATGGTTCTTTGTAATGGCTTGTACAAGATATCAAATGTTTGGTGAAGTCAAAGATCAACCAAAGTCAAGATTAAAGATTCTCTCATTGTGGAAGTGAAAGATCTTTTCTCAAACATACAAGTCATTGTTCACCGAAATTGTTCTCACAACTTCGGTGGACATATCTCCACCGAAACTTCTCTTTATTTCGGCCAAGAAGTCTCAAAGAAGTTTTCTCCAAAGATGATGTCACATATCCCAAAGATGATGTCACATATCTCAAAGATGTGTCACATATCCCAAATGACATTTCGGTGGGACCTCAAAGAAGCTTCAAAGATGTTTTCTCCAAAGATGTGTCACATATCCCAAGCTTCCTTCGGTGGTGCAATATTTAGAAGACAAATTGAGAAGATATTTTCTACATGGATAAAGTGACATTTTGTCTTATTATCCATTTCCATGCAAAGCTCTTTTCTCATGCATGGGCTCTTCTGACTGTACCTTGTAAAAGGTGACAAGGACTTCACAACTTTCCAGAAGTCAACATCCTCAGCAAATGTGAAGATGACAAGTGTCCCAAGCATTCAATGCTTGCACACTCCTTGTCACTATAAAAGGAAGAGCTCTCCATACAGAAAACACACACATCTTGAGAGACTTTGAAGATTACTGTGAGCTCTTGATATTCTACGCAAACTGGAAGAATTCTCTAAGTGCAAGAATTTCCAGTTTGCTTGAAAAACTTTATAGCTTTGTTCTAAGTGTTCTTAGTTATTTTGTTGTATACTTTGTGTAAGATTGTTAGAATAGTTTATCTGTTCTTTTCCGCAACAGTCTTAAGTTTTCTATGTGTAATTCTTGTTGAAAGATTTTCAATAAAAAGAATTAAAATTGTGAAAATTTTGAGTATTGTATTCAACCCCCCCTTCTACAATACTTGTTATAGCCATCTGGGACTAACAGAATTAAAATTGTGAAAATTTTGAGTATTGTATTCAACCCCCCCCCCCCCCTTCTACAATACTTGTTGTAGCCATCTGGGACTAACAAGTGGTATCAGAGCAGAAAGTTTAATTCCATAAACTTGATCTGCGATGGCTGCCTCTTCTTCTTCTACTGTTGAAAACTCTCTTCAAAATAACTTTTCTGAAAATGGCTCCATTTCAAAACCTCCTAAGTTCAATCCCAACAACTTCTCTTTGTGGAAAAGCCGCATGATGTTGTTCATGGAAGGAGTGGATACTAGATATCCAACCATTCTCCAAGAGGGACCCATTATCCCCAGACTTTGGGCTCGCTATGAAACGCAGAGGCCGGGTAAAGAAACCATGGAAAAAGATGATTCTGATGATTCGTCTGATGAAGAAAAATCTGCTGCTACTGGTCGTTACATTCTTAAAAATCCTAAGAAATATACTGATGAGGAAAAACGACTTGTGTCTCTTGATTCTAAAGTTAGAACTATCATTGCTCTCTCTCTTCCTGATGAAGTGTACCACTCTCTGGTAAATCTCTCTACTGCCAAAGAGATGTGGTCCACTCTGTGTGTTTTGTACGAAGGTACAAATGAAGTTAAAAAGAGCAGAAAAATTGGTTTTGTTAGAAAATATGAACTCTTTTCTTATGAGAAAGGAGAATCTCTCTCCAACTACTATAATCGCTTTAACAGACTTCTTAATGACTTAAAGCTGTTAGGTAGAGTGTATGACAATGAGGAAGTCCTGTGCAAATTTATGGACTGTCTTCCCGATTTTTGGGAAAATATCTGTACTTGTATAAAGACAACCAAGGATCTTGATCATATGCCTCTTACTGTTCTTTTTGGTACTCTTTTCAACTATGAGCAGACGAAACTGCAAAGGTTTTTAAAGAACTCTTCTCTAGCTCTCCTAAGTGACTCTTCCAAAAAGACTAAGTGTTTTCCAAAAATCACCTACCCATCTGACTCTGACCATGATAGTCAAGAAGATCCCAATGATCATTCAGAGGCATATCTTAGTGATGCTAAGGAAGAATGTGAGGAAACTTCTGTTGATAAATTATCTGATGAAATGGTCATGTTGGATGGGCACTCTAAATCCAAATCTCATCTCTCTTCTGGAAAATCTAAGTTTGATAGAAATTCATCCTCTTCTCTCTCCAAACACTCTCCTTTGGATAAATCTAATGAGGAATGTTTTAACTGTGGTAAAAAGGGTCATTTTGCTTCTGAGTGTAAGAGTAAACAGTTTGAAAGACCCAGAACTGCTTCCTCAGGCCGATTTTCCTCAAAATCGGAAAGATCCAAATATGATTCCCAAAAGTTCAGCCAACACCTCTCTTCTGCAAATTTTGACCGGGCTGAAAGATATAAGGAAAAATACAAGAGAGAAAAGGAAAGAAATGAAAGACTTATCAGAAGAGGAAAGGGTCTGCCTGCTAAATCTTATGATTTGGCAGATGAACCCACATCTGAAAGCGAATGACTCCTCAACTGCTCTTGTATCAGCTAAGTGTCTCCTCTCCTCATCACAGGTACATCCATCTCTATCTCTCTCTGATGCTGAAAAGATTGAAGCATTTAATTCTTTATCTATTGTCTTTAGATGATGCATCCTTCTCTTCTAACTCATGCAAAATATTTTCTATCTCTGAAAAAGGAAAGTATCTGGGTGCCAATTTTTTATTAAAAAGAAATCCTTCACTTTTTCTAAAAATACCTATGTGTCTTCTTCTACCGATTTTATTCACAGATCTGTGTGTCTCAAAATGTCCTTTTCAAAGGAAAAGTTTTTGGTCCTCCCAAAATTTGAAAAAATGAATTTTAGGTGCTGCACCTCAAATCCTTGATTCCTCATCAAATTCTTTGAGGACATATTTAAAGCAAAAATAAAGAAAAATATCACAATTCTAAAAAGATCCTTCTTTATAGAAACTGCTATATTTGTGGTGATACTTCTCATTTTGCCAAAGACTGACCGAAAGAAAGATTTGATCTAAGTGACACCAATTCTTTTTCTTCTAATCCAAAAGGACCCACTACCAAATGGGTACCTAGAAAATGAATTCTTTGTGATTGCAGATTTTGAGCTGGACAGATGAATCTATGTGGACAAGTGAGAAAGTTGACAAAACTGTTCCACCGATCCCTCATATTTTTCTTTCTTACCAAAATACACGCCAAATAACCATTGGCTATTCTCTCCACCGAAGAACCCCAACACCCACATCACAAGACCACCACCGACCCCTTTTCTACTACACTTGAAAGTTGCACATTCTCAATTTGGTATTATTATTATTCTTATATATTTCATAGTTGTACTAATTATATATATAATAATCATAATAATAATACATCGGTGGAATGTGTAAACCAAGTGTTGATGACCTCATCAATATGATGTCATCTTAGTACCACCTTTTCTCTCTCCTCCATCAATCAACTCCAAACTATAACAATCCATCTTTTTGTGATGACACCCACCTACACCGAAATCCCAAACCATGCAAACACCACCTCTTCTTTTCTATATTTTTCTTCCACCAATTTCATTTCCTTCACCAAAATCTAAATTCGGTGGCATCTTTCTCTCATCTAACTCTTCTACCGAAATGCCCATTCGGTGGAATTTATCTAACTTTCCACCGAAATTTAATTCGGTGGAATCGTTCTGCATCTTCCACCGAAGTCTAAAATCGGTGGACTCCCTCTAAACCTTCCACCGATAGATTTCCTCTACCGATTCTCTCCCCACCAATTTTATCTAGCTTCTCATATACTCTTCCTCTCACCTAACCCAACTTCCTATGTGTCATCCCCTCATCCCATCTCTTTTTCCATCATTTTTCACTCTTGGTTTGCAACCCATTTTTCCTTTCATAAAATCCACCCACTACAAACTCTTCTGCAGATGTCACCCCAAATCCTCAAACTCAATCTTTTGGGTCATCAAAATTGGAAGATGAAATTCCAATCTTTTCTTCACTTTGAAGGTTCTCTCCATAATGCCTTAGAAGACTTTCTCCACACTCTGCTGAAGATGTCTTAGAAGTTTTCCTTCAACCTCTTCAAGAAATTACACCGAATTTTTGTCTATCTCTTGCAAATTTTCGGTGGGAATGATCAAAAAAAAATTACTGATTTTCAACCGAAAATCATACCGAAAATTGCCAATTTTCGGTGGGATCTCCTTAATTTTCGGTGGGAATGCAAAAAAAAAAAAAAAATATAGTCTTGGTTCTGGCCGATCTTTTCATTTTCTCTTGGTGTTTTTCCTACGTCGGCCGCTGAGGGGGAGAATTCATCTGAGGGGGAGCAACATAAACCCTCAGTACTCATATACAGCGACCAACTTGAAAAAATGAGGAAATCGACGGACCGGTCAAGGGGGAGCACTTCAGTCCGGGCGGATCTAACTGAGGGGGAGTAACACAAAGACCGACTGATCTAACTGAGGGGGAGCAAATAAAAGACAAGTTGATGATGCTAAACAGGAAAAGATGTCAAGATGCAACAGATGGGCAGATGCATCCTGAGGCTGATTCACTCAAACTCAACCCTCCTCAAAGTTTGTCACTATAATGGGTTGTCTCCTATCAAAACCCACAGATTCTCTTGGCTGAAATCTTTTGGAGTAAGTGAATGACTTGAAGATTTGAAACATCTGAAGAAAAGCAAAAGTGCCTGAAAGATAAAGTTCTTCAACACATCAACAGGCTGCTGATCAAAATGAAGAATCCTCAAGCCAGACACAAGTTTCAACTCGCCCCTCCAAAGATGCAAGTAATATTCATTCTGTTCATATTGTTTATACTTCTTTCCTTTTCCTTTCAATTATTTGTACAGCTATACCTTTTTATTTTTTCTCATATGTAAATATCATATATACATACACAAAAAAAAATGGACTGTGTGAAAAAGAACCCAAAAAAGTAAAGAAGGGTCAACATGCATTATTCACTGTCTTACTCATGTTTTTCTAAGTATGGATGTCATCATCAAATAGGGGGAGATTGTTGGGTCATCAAGATTTGAAGATGACCTCATGATCTCCTTTTATACTTTGAAAAACATTTTATACTTAGAGAAATTTTGGATGCATGGTTCTTTGTAATGGCTTGTACAAGATATCAAATGTTTGGTGAAGTCAAAGATCAACCAAAGTCAAGATTAAAGATTCTCTCATTGTGGAAGTGAAAGATCTTTTCTCAAACATACAAGTCATTGTTCACCGAAATTGTTCTCACAACTTCGGTGGACATATCTCCACCGAAACTTCTCTTTATTTCGGCCAAGAAGTCTCAAAGAAGTTTTCTCCAAAGATGATGTCACATATCCCAAAGATGATGTCACATATCTCAAAGATGTGTCACATATCCCAAATGACATTTCGGTGGGACCTCAAAGAAGCTTCAAAGATGTTTTCTCCAAAGATGTGTCACATATCCCAAGCTTCCTTCGGTGGTGCAATATTTAGAAGACAAATTGAGAAGATATTTTCTACATGGATAAAGTGACATTTTGTCTTATTATCCATTTCCATGCAAAGCTCTTTTCTCATGCATGGGCTCTTCTGACTGTACCTTGTAAAAGGTGACAAGGACTTCACAACTTTCCAGAAGTCAACATCCTCAGCAAATGTGAAGATGACAAGTGTCCCAAGCATTCAATGCTTGCACACTCCTTGTCACTATAAAAGGAAGAGCTCTCCATACAGAAAACACACACATCTTGAGAGACTTTGAAGATTACTGTGAGCTCTTGATATTCTACGCAAACTGGAAGAATTCTCTAAGTGCAAGAATTTCCAGTTTGCTTGAAAAACTTTATAGCTTTGTTCTAAGTGTTCTTAGTTATTTTGTTGTATACTTTGTGTAAGATTGTTAGAATAGTTTATCTGTTCTTTTCCGCAACAGTCTTAAGTTTTCTATGTGTAATTCTTGTTGAAAGATTTTCAATAAAAAGAATTAAAATTGTGAAAATTTTGAGTATTGTATTCAACCCCCCCTTCTACAATACTTGTTATAGCCATCTGGGACTAACAGAATTAAAATTGTGAAAATTTTGAGTATTGTATTCAACCCCCCCCCCCCCCCTTCTACAATACTTGTTGTAGCCATCTGGGACTAACAAGTGGTAGCAGGAAGTTTAATTCATAAACTTGATCTGCAATGGCTGCTTCTTCTTCCAAAAATGAAGCTTTTTCTCAAAACACCTTTTCTGAAAACGGCTATATAGCCAAACCTCACAAGTTTAATTCCAACAACTTTTCTTTGTGGAAAAGCCGGATGATGCTTTTCATGGAAGGAATGGATAGTAGATATCCAACTATTCTCAATGAGGGACCCTTAGTCCCTAAAGTTTGGTCTCGCTATGAAACTAAGAAATCCGGTAAGGAAGTTGTTGGCAAAGACGATTCTGATGATTCCTCTGATGAAGAAAAATCTGCTGTTAATGGTCGTTACATTCTTAAAAATCCTAAGAAATATACTGATGAGGAAAAACGTCTTGTGTCTCTTGATTCTAAAGTTAGAACTATCATTGCTCTCTCTCTTCCTGATGAAGTGTACCACTCCCTGGTAAATCTCTCTACTGCCAAAGAAATGTGGTCCACTCTGTGTGTTTTGTACGAAGGTACAAATGAAGTTAAAAAGAGCAGAAAGATTGCTCTTGTTAGAAAATTTGAACTCTTTTCTTATGAGAGAGGAGAATCTCTCTCCAACTACTATAATCGCTTTAACAGTCTTCTTAATGACTTAAAGCTGTTAGGTAGAGTGTATGACAATGAGGAAGTCTTGTGCAAATTTATGGACTGTCTTCCTGATTTTTGGGAAAATATCTGTACTTGTATAAAGACAACCAAGGATCTTGATCATATGCCTCTCACTTCTCTTTATGGAACTCTTTTCAACTATGAGCAGACTAAGCTGCAAAGGAAATCTGTCATCACAGACATAAAGATCTCTCCTCTAACTCTCCTAAGTGACTCTTCCAAAAAGACTAAGTGTTTTCCAAAAATCACCTACCCATCTGACTCTGACCATGATAGTCAAGAAGATCCCAATGATCATTCGGAGGCATATCTTAGTGATGCTAAGGATGAATGTGAGGAAACTTCAGTTGATAAATTATCTGATGAAATTGCCATGTTGGATGGGTATTCTAAATCTAAATCTCACCACCTTTCTGGAAAATCTAAGTCTGGTAGAAAATCATCCTTTTCTCTCTCCAAACATGATTCCACCAATCTCTCCTCTTCTGCACATTCTGACCGGGCTAAAAGATATAAGGAAAAATACAAGAGAGAAAAAGAAAGAAATGAAAGACTTGTCAGAAAAGCAAAGGGTCTGCCTGCTAAAACTCATGATTTGGCAGATGAACCCACATCTGAAAGCGAGAATGACATCGCAAATGTCTGTTTCATGGCCAAGATAAATGACATGGATGATTTAGAAGGCCACATCTCCTCAACTGCTCTTGTATCAGCTAAGTGCCTCTCCTCCTCATCACAGGTACATCCATTTCTATCTCTTTCTGATAATGAAAAGGTTGAAGCATTTGATTCTTTAACCATTGATCTTTTTTATGCTAAAACTGCTAAGCAAAAGGCAAATGCTCAAATAAAATCTCTTTCCTCTCAACTGTTGTTTTGTCACTCTCAAGTGGAAAACTTTGAAAAAGTTAAGGCTGAGCTTGAAGATCTAAAATCCATCAACTTTATTCTTGCCAAGGAGAAAAACAAAATATTCAAATGTTTTCAAAAGGAACAAGAAATCATGAGAAAATGGACCAGTTCTTCCAAAAACCTGGAAAAGATTTTTCAAGATCAGATTTCCTGTAATAACAAAACTGCTCTAGGCTTTGGAAAAATGGAAACTGATAAATCTTCAAAATCTCATGCTTCCACCTCATGTGCTTCACCTACTTCTTGTGAAACTTCCAATTCCAATTCTATTGGGTCTATGTCCATGAATTCTGCAGATTCATCTGAAGATTTAAAATTTGGAATGTTTTTAAAGGCAAAAGATCATATTTCCTTTCCAAAGGAAAAGGCTCAAGATTCCAATGATTCTTCCACACCTATCCATGAATTTCAAAAATTCTTGACTTTAGATGATGCATCCTCCTCCTCCAACTCGAGCAATATATTTTCTAACTCTGAAAAAAGGAAAGTCTTTGGGTGCCGATTCTTTATTAAAAAGAAATCCTCCATTTTTTTCTAAAAATACCTATGTGACTTCCTCTACCGATTTTCTTCCCCGATCTGTGAGTCTCAAAATGTCCAGTTCAAAAGAAAAGATTTATGTCCTCCCAAATTTTGAAAAAGGAATTATAGGTGTTGCACCCCAATTCTTTGTTACCTCTTCAAAATCTTTGAGCAAAAATAAGGAAAAATATCAAAGTTCTAAAAAGGCATTTCTTTATAGAAAATGCTATATCCGTGGTGATGTTTCTCATTTTGCCAAAGACTGTCTGAAAGAAAGAATTGATCTGAGTGACATAAATTCTTTTCCCTCATCATCTAACCCAAAAGGACCCACCACCAAATGGGTACCTAGGAAATAAATTTTGTGTGATTGCAGATTTTGAGCTGGACAGATGGATCTATGTGGACAAGTGTGAAAGTTGACAAAACCTTAGAATTCTTTACTCTCATGACATCATCACCTATTATCTCCTAACCATGAAAACCCACCGAATCACCATGAAAACCCATCTCCACCGAAATCCCAAACCATGCAAACACCACCTCTTCTTTTCTATATTTTTCTTCCACCAATCCTAAATACAACCCACAATCACCCTTCTCTTTACTGCCGACGATCCCTCTGCCGATCCATCTTCTTCTCTCTTCTACCAACGATTAACCTTACCTCCATTTTCTTTTTTCTATCATCCACCACCTTTTTTTCCATCATCATAGTAAACTACTTCGTGACATCACCAAAGCCACCACCAAATCAAAGAGCATCTCCACCGAAAATCTCTCTCTCTCTCTCCTTCCCACTGAACCTCTGATCCCACTCCATCATCACCCCTAACACAAAATATTCCACCGCCTTTACCTCCTGCAACCAAATGGACCAAAGATCACCCCATAGATCAAATCATCGGTGATCAACAAGCAGGTGTCCAAACATATAGAGGAGTTGGAAATATTTGTCTCTATGTGAATTTTCTCTCTCTTTTTAAACCCAAGAAGATTGATGAAACTCTTGCAGATCCCTGTTGGATCACTGCCATGCAAGAAGAGCTTTCTCAATTTGAGAGAAACAAAGTTTGGAGATTGGTTCCCAGACCCCGAAAGAAGACAATCATTGGAACCAAATGGATCTTCAGAAATAAAATGGATGAAGAAGGAACAGTTTTCAGAAACAAGGCCAAACTGGTTGCTCAAGGATACCGACAGGAAGAAGGCATTGATTATGATGAAACTTTTGCCCCTGTTGCAAGACTTGAAGCAATAAGAATCTTTCTAGCTCATGCTGCCTACCGAAATTTCAGAGTCTTTCAAATGGATGTCAAAAGTGCCTTCCTTAATGGGGAACTTGCAGAGGAAGTCTATGTGAAACAACCTCCTGGCTTTGAAGACCCATGTAACATCCCAAAACTTGATCATGCGATAAAACATAAAATGAGCGTTTTTACGAAGCAAATAAATTTCATGTCCATTACATTAGAAATATGAACTTAACAAAATGACAGCGGAAGTCTAAACTATCCACAGCCGAGCTCTAACTAAAGTCAATCATCTACTTTGGAGTCGTTCTTATCTCCAAGCCACAACGCCTCAACCTTTAGATCTTAGAAGTAGAGCCTGAAACTCGCTTACCTGAAAATGGTTTAGTTTTGAAAAGCGAGGGTTAGACCGAAAGGTCTAGTGAATTCCCTCCATGAAAACATGTAATATAGAATAAATTCATTTCACGTATAAAAGAACTCTTATGCATCACATTTCCATCATACAAGGTTAACACAGGGTTTAGGGGTTTGCATAAGCTAAACCGATTGGGGCCTGACGGGCACCCTCTCGCATACGCCGAAATCCAAATGAACTCCTCGTTCCTTCATGTAGGAGAAAACAAATTCCAACCTACAAGCTAATCTTCCATATGCCCCAAGGGATCAGAGATCCCAAGGTACCCTGACCCCACCGTGTAACCGACCCCACATAGCATACACATACATTTGAAACCACGTACGTGAAAACCTTAAGCATCATTCATTGGTAAATAATCGTGCAACTCATGAAAACATGCATATCTTTTATAATTTCAAATCATGCTCGATAAAGGAACCATTTCAGTAAAATCAGTACGACATAAAAAGTCGAGAGAACTCACCTGGCTGCAAATCCTTCTCTAACCTCGAATCTGGCACCGACCGCTCACCTAATTAATGATTCACAGATTTAATTAGATGAACTCTCTATTCTCTTCCTACGTCTCTCTTAATCCGAGCTCAACTACTCGGTTAGGTCCATCTATTAATTATTGGGTTTCTTTTATCCTTTACTAAGCCCAAGAGACTTAAGCTAAACTCTCAAACCATCGGCCCAAATAGCTCGATACTACGGCCTGGCAGACGAAGCCCAGACCAACGGTCCCGGCATGGTTCAACTCCCGGTACCCGACCCCCGGTACCCCGACACCCGGTACCCCGACTCCCGGTACTCGACTCCCGGTACTCGACTCCCGGTACCCCGACTCCCGGTACCCCGACTCCCGGTATCCCGACTCCCGGTACCCCGACTCCCGGTATCCCGACTCCCGGTACCCTGACTCCCGGTACTCGACTCCCGGTACGGGCGACTTACGGTAGTTTACAACCAGACGACGAAAACCCCTCATTTCTATAATCGAAACTTCCTACCCTTTTCAATTTATGAGGCCATTAACCATAACATTTTTACCCAAACTGCTACATCTTTTTCTTTACAACCAAAACCCTTATTCTATCATATTTCCTTGATTAGCAATCCAATATTTGATTACATACCCTTCAGAGTGTTCTTAAACCCTACCCAGTTACAAAATCAAGCAATCAAGACCAACCAAGGGCTTACTGTAAATTCTATAAGTAGGATTTATACCGAGAGATTGGATACTTACAACGATTGGGCTCTTCTTCTCACGTTTGCTGCTACACCTCTTCACCATGTTTTCTCTTGATACCTTACTCAGCCGCCAACCAAATGAATAGAACAGCAAAACAATTATGCCCTAGGGATCTGGGTCATTTAATACTTGTCATGAATTGCAATTTAGTCCTCCAACAATAACTTCCCTTTTCTTTCACTTTGACCACCAAACTCTATTTCCTACTAGGATTTGGGGTTGTTACAACACTCCCCCCTTAAAAGAATTCCGTCCCCGGAATTCCTCATTGGAAGAGATGCAGGTATCTTGCCCACACCTGAAACTGACGCTTCCCCAAGGTACTGTCACTACTGACCCAGTCAACTATCTCATTAATTTCGAAACATGGAACATCGGTTGCATTCCCTTCAGTTCTTACGGTACTCTAACCCGTAGGCTACTGTTCCTACTCGATCGGTCTCAACAACCGAGAATGAAATAAGGCTTCTCGTGCATTAATACTTCCTTTAAGGAGGAACTTGTCGGAATCCCCCACTACAACACGAAACTTGTTTACTAAGAACCAATCACACACCTGACAGCTTGGCACAAGGCCAACCCTGTCCATCCCGACAACTCATAACCCGGAGTTCCTTCACCAAACATCTATGCAATTAACATTTCCCTTCTCTCGGGCTACCTAGACCACAATTCGTCAAACTTCTCTCACATTCTCACTAATTCGCCACCCCATCCTTATACGTAACCAAGAGTAGGAACCTCCAAACCCATCGTTGAAGTGTTCACTTACTCAAATTAAACTTATCCTGAAACACACCAGTTCCTTACTAGCTTAAACACTTCACGACCAAATCGTTTAAACATTTCTCACAAGGTCACTAACTTAACCCATTCAACTGTCTTATCCACTCCCTTCCTGCACAAAATCATACACAATTCCCTTCCTCAATATTCTTTCTAACGGTTCGCACACTTATCAATAACCCTCTGCACAACCCTTCACCTTTCGGCATTACTGTCAAGTTTATTACTTCCGATTTACTAACTTATTCCGACCTACTAACTTCACCTCTCCACGATAGCGTGGAGCACTGCCCACCAAACATTACTAGCTCCTCTCCTCTGACCTTTCCACATGCTGATATCACTTTCTTATTATTCACATAACCAAACAGTTACATCAATATCCTAACCCAAACATTCCACCAAGTCGTCTTGGAACAACACTAGTTTTCATCGTCACTACTCATTCTTTGATCTCCAACTTTTACTTACATAGATCCTCCTCTCGCACATAAGCAACTTTAACTCGACCAATTCATTTCAATTGTAATTATCAACTTATTTCAAATGATAAACTCTAATTTAGATGCAATACGTTTCTTTCTATCAACCATAAATATTATCATAATTAATCATTTAATATCATAACTCAGCATCACATCTCGCTATGCTGGTATTCACAAAATCCCTCAGTCAGAACTGATTTCTTAACCAACAACTCCACTGAGTGAATCAACCATTCACAAATTACTAAATAATTTGAAATTTACATATTCCAACGTACTATCATCAACTTCTCACTTTAACCTATCGATTTTCCCTTATCAACTCTTAGTAAGAATTTCGGTAGAACCATAACGCATTCTGTAATAACAAATAAATGCCATTACTTAACAAATCCCTAAAAAAATAACAACCAATCAAAGGCTTATACATCTATCGTGACATTTCAAATCACTAATGATCATACTACCGCTCCGACTCATAATCATCATCATGTCATTCTTTAATCGTGACCAAACTTCCCAACTATCTCCTTTTAGGGTTACCCCCTTTCACATAAGAAACAATTCACGATCTACAAAGATCTAGCATTTACTATAACACATTTGGCTAATCCACTCTTCGTCCTCTTTAAACTTCCAATGATCCCAACATACACCTACTTAGCGACTCTTACCACCAAAAATAATTGGTTTCTCCTTTGGGTAGTCTCACACCATAAAGTCAACTTACACCCTATGTGCTCCAACAATCTGGTTAATAGATCGTACATTTCATCTGTAGACCCCAAAAGCTTCTATCTGATACTTTCTTTCTCTCTAACATCACCTCACTACGATACTAGCCGGTACATTTAACTTGGCAACTAATGCAATTACATAATTGTACGTTCCTCACTTATAACATCACACTGCATACCAAATCTCTTATGGTCATTCATACACAATTCACACTTTCCTTCATATTCTCCTGAATACTACAATCGAGTCTATCTCGCTACGTAGTCCCTTCCCAACTTGATGGACTATAACTCACGAGTTCTCCATTAGCTCACACGCAAACATTATAGCTAGCTCTTCACGATCCGTGCCCTTACAAATCAGGGCACATCCCCTCCCTGAACGATAAGATCTACACCCTCGCTTCGCTTGTGCTACATGGCTCCTTATTCTACGAATCCCTCCATACCTCACAAAAGAGAACGCTTAAATCAAACAATAATTTCTCATCCTCTTAGCACCACTACAAGGTGTTCTATCACTCTCAACTTTCTGGTTCAAGTCTTCGGCCCCGGCCATCGTACACATTCGTCGGCTTCTACATCAACTGGCAACCTGTAACTACCTTCTTAACTTATTCTTAACATGGGTTCCCTTACAGAACCTAATCCTACCATAATAACATAATCACTTCATAATACGTCTCCCTCTTTTCTGGACTTACTCCTGTAACATCAGTATTACCAGCTCACCTAAAAACTCATACCCAACACCGCGGGCATTTCGCTTACGCCTCAACACTACTCGTAACGAGTTTCTAATACTAACACTTCGATGACTTCTACTCTTTCCCCTGGAGCCAACCGTCCCTCGACAATCGTACTTCCAGATACCGAACAAGGGTACAGACCCTCACACAATCACCCCTATAATTCACTTCTGACTCTTCCACCGTTCACCTTTCCTCTTGCACACAAATACTAAGTTTACAACATTCTTTCCTGACTTGTCCGACACTTCTCCACTCTTGCAGTCCTTCCTTAGCTTAACATGTACTACAATATGACCTAGTGAGTTCATAGCCTTCATGCATGACAATACAGTAAATAAATCTTTTCGCACATTTCATCGTTTTCAATAAACAACGTTTGGAAAGCAATTGGGTACGCATGACCCCATCACATTTATAACTTCAACGCCCTGTACACGATTCGAGAATCGTTTGCATGCGTCCTTCCGTGGACCTTAATCTTACTCATTTCTGAACAATGTTAATACGACAGTAATACGTTAAATGAAAATTCTTTCATACGACACAATTTCGAAAGAAATTACTGACACCAAGTAAACCGGTCGGTTCTCACACTCATTTGTATGATATCAACAAACTACTACTCATTGGATCGTAAAGTTTTGATGGCAAACATTCTCTTGACCTTTTTGTAATAAAAGAATTTAACTTATCTTTAAAAGTGTGAAATACTTTGCAAATCGTTAACCTCAAAATTTCAATGCGCAAAGCGAAGGAAATCATCTTTTCCTTAAACATACGTCTGTACACTGTGACTCCTTTTCGATCAAAATTTGATATTTGCACATTAATCTTACATCGTGAGAATTTCATGTTACATAAAAGATCGCCATGCATGAGACTCTACTTGCCATTGAAGGCTACTCACCCTAACAAGGTCAACCGCTTTACTTACGCAACTTATCCTTAACACTCCTCCTACGACTAACGGTCGCCCTCTCGGTCATGCAACTGCTTACTGAACACGCTTTTCACATTTCACTTGCTCAACCCTTCCTTCCTATTCGTTTTGATCATCTACTTCACTTCCCACTTCTACACGGTTTCAATTCACTATAGGTCTCTTACTTCATTTATCCTACCATAGAAAAGCTTGACTACAAAAGTCAGGGCTCTATTGATATGTAAAGCCCGTGTCCCGGTACGTTTTTGTTTAAAATTTTAATTAATTAAAGTGTGTACCTTTATTTGTTTGTGGTTAGTGTTTGGTGTCAAAAAGGACCAATAATGTTAGAAACCATGTCTTTTAGTGAAGTTTGTAAAATAGGGGTAGTTTGGGGGCTAAAGTGAACTTTAGGGAAAGAGTTGCATGGGTCACGGCCCATGGCCGGTTTCCCCATTCCCGTTTTCTTATTGCCTTGTTAGACAAACAAACCCAATCGAGATTCCACAACCCTATTGACTCTTCCTTGTTGTGTGGTGCGGCAGCGAGAAAAGGACGAGAGAGAGAGAGATAGAGGAGAGCCGAGAGAGGTTAGAAAGAGAGAGAGAACGGCGGTAAGAAGGAGGACGCCGGAGGTGAAGGACGCCGGAGAAGAGGCGCAGCCGCTGCAGTCGCCGGGAAGCCGCTGCCGCCACCGTCTTTCGCCGAGAGGTAAGCTTTACGATCTCGTTTCCTTTCTGTTTAGGCCGCCGCGCACGGCCTTGGCCGCTGCAGGCGGTAGCCGCCGTGGACCGCCTTGTGGGGTGGTGGCGTAGGGTGGTCGAGGTGTGTGTAGTGGCGTGTATGGCGATCGAGTGAGAGGAGGAAAGATGGTGCGAGAGGGTGGGGTGGTCGGTGTGTGTGTGTAATCATCGCCGGAGAGCCGCCGCCGGTCGCCACCGGCGACCGCCACTGCCGGAGATGGCAGTGGGTGGCGCGTGGTGTGACCAGACCATTGTCACTATAGAGCCCTTAACCCGTGACTTAATCGTTTAAGCCGAATAGTTTAAACCGTCGGTTCTAAAATCACTTTTTATGCGAAAATATGGTTCAGCCCCTGTTTTGTGACGGCAATAACTTTTCCGTCGTAACTCCGATTGAGCCGAAACTGGCGCCCACGCTTCGAGCTCGATATCGGGCACGTTTTCTGTGTTTTAGCGGAAAACTGGTTCGGCCTCGAGTTGGGAGAAAAAGTGGTCGCAAGTTCTGCGGTTTGTCATTTCATGTGAAAATTCTGGAATCTGTCTCGGTTTTGCGAAAGCCGTAACTTTTTACTCGTAACTCGTTTTGAGGTGATTTTGGTGGCCATAGTTCCCTATTCGAGTTGGGAAGGTTTTTCGTGTTTTGCCGAATGTCTGATTAAACCCGTAGCTAGGCTGTTTTGGACTGTTTATGCAGGCTGGACCGAAAACTGGCAGTTTTGGTAACCGTTCGTATTTAATTCATAATAAATTGTAGAAAAATCGTTAGGAGGCGTATAATATGTCCTTGGAACCCTAACTCAGAGGACTTTCTGGTCATGAAATAATATTGGGATTTTTCTGGGTTTAAAGGGGTCGAAACAGGTCCCGAACAGACCTGTTTTGTGAGAATGGAAATTAGTTTTAGTGACGGTTTATGCGTGTGTCGTGTCATAGGGTCCGAGTCTCGTATTGACACATTTTAACATACGTTTAGGTGCTGGGAAGTGACCGTAATTGTGAAGCTTGATTTGTGTTGATTAAGCTAGGCGCGCATTCGAGGTGAGTTCTCTCACTATATCTAATAATAGTTGTTTTATCATTACTGTAGTA
This sequence comes from Saussurea involucrata, assembly GCA_033807775.1. Classification (NCBI taxonomy): domain Eukaryota; kingdom Viridiplantae; phylum Streptophyta; class Magnoliopsida; order Asterales; family Asteraceae; genus Saussurea; species Saussurea involucrata. The sequence continues at coordinate 94,345,175 of CM066316.1, forward strand.
CGCGTGTGGTAGCTTTATGTGATTGTATTGTGGAACTAGATAGTGGGGTGTCTAGTCGATACTATGTTGCCATGTTAACTCGGTGGGACCGAAGGTCCGGCGGGGCCGGAGGTTTTATACGCGGGGCGTAGAGACTCGGTGGGACCGGGGATTCGGCGGGGCCGAAGTTGTTATCATGTGGTCGGTGGGACCGACTTGTGCCTTTTTGGTGGATGGGTGTGGATATACATGTTTATGATTTTGTTCGTAGACCTGTATGATCGCTTATGTGTCACTATCTGTTTTAGGGGTAGTGTGGAATAACTGTATTATTTATGGTGTTTGAATTCACTAAGCTTCGTGCTTACCCTTTCCCAATAAACTGTGGTTGCAGGTCCGAGCGGCTCCAAGGCGTGATGAGTACACACTGGCGCGCGAGGAAAGTTGGTTGACTTATGGTTTTTATAATTAAACATTGTTTCCGCTGGTGTTAATTTATAAAGATATTAATTATGTGTTTGCAAACGAAACGTTGGGATCATTTAATGGTTTGTTACGAATGAATTGTTTATTTTAAAATTTTAAATTTGCTTGAAATTTTGGGATGTTACAACTTGGTATCAGAGCACAGCTTGAGTGAATCAAACGCACCTCGGTGTGTTTGGTCTCAAGTTGCGGCTGGGAAATTTTCAAATTCTTTATTAAATCTTTTTGGAGATAAAAGAAAAAGTAAAAAAAAAAACCCGTTCGAGGAACGGTGATCGAGGGCGCAGTGTGTACCGTCAGCCGGAGCCGAAGGGAAAGGTACAATGCTTAGTGTTTTATTGCTTTCTAGATCATAGAGTGTGCATGCTAGATTGCCTGTTGTTGACACTATGTGGTATGTTGAACTGCTTGCTATTAGGAATTCATGCTAATTATGATAGGTTACTAAGTGAATGCCCTCTAGGTTGTATGCAGTAAGAGACTTATAGCCTTAGAATATTCGATTTAGTTCTATTGCGCAGCTCTTGTTTGAGTCCAACCGTTCTAGGATAGAATCTTGTATTCGACTGTCTATTTGTTTTGCACTGCATGTAATCGGGTATTCGCGAGGCCACTCTTTATGATTAGTGGGGATTCGGTAGTAGCAAGGGTAGTGGTTGGGATGAAATTCCTAGGGAGCTAGGAAGAGTGTGTATATATGCCGGTGCGGGCATATGTGTGTAGTTGCGGCGAGAAGCTACTTGGACCCCTCGGGATGGGACTCGGAACGAGCGATGATAGGTGTGGAAGGTAGTAGTAGAGCTCCTACTACCGGAAGCACAGGATCAGTGCTCGAGTCGGGAAAGTCGCGAGGAATCCTAGGAGCTGAGCGTGAGTGTTGTTGATGTGAGTTATTAGGTACTAATAACTCGTTGTATGTTTCTTCTTTATAGAATGGCCATCACTAGGAGGAACAACGCGACTGAGCCGCGAACTGAGGCGGGGATCACGGAGGAGCAGATCCGAGAGATGATTGCAGCGGAGGTAGCGCATGCGGTCGGGGAGGCAATCCCCGAGATTATCACCGCCATACAAGATCAGGTGACGGTTCTGCTAGAGGAACGCATCGCAGCGATTCCGCCGCCTGCTGGGAGACAGCCCCGTAATCGAGAGTTCCAGTATCGGGATCTCTCTGCCTGTTCTCCCCCGGAGTTCAAGGGAGACCCGAACCCAATTGTTAGCATGCGTTGGGTTTCTGATATGGAGTGTGCCTTCTTGACCTGCGGCTGCCCGGATAATCTGAAGGTCCGTTTTGCTGTGAATTTGCTTCGCGATGGGGCGAAGGATTGGTGCGCCTCAGCGCTGACTCTTGCTGAGCGTACTACCCTTACTTGGGAGGAGTTCGTTACTCGGTTCCGTGCCGAGTACGTGCCTCCGGTAGAGATGGAGCGGATAGCGAAGGAGTTCTTGGAACTGACCCAGACCACGGAGACTGTTAAAGAAATGAACAAGAAATTTACTGAGATGGCGTTGTTTTGTCCTCAATATGCCGCCTCGGAGGAAATGAAGATGGCTCGGTATAAGGATATGTTACGTACCGAGATCAGGGAATTCGTGAGCACGGTACCGTACGCTTCTTTGTCAGCAATGATGGATGCAGCCCGAAGAAGGGAGCTGGAGTTGGAGACCCAAGCCAGAAAGGGTGACGCCAATCTCTGCGGTGCAAAAGAAGTCAAAGTTTTCTGATTCGCGCGGGAGTTCGAGGAGTGGTGGGTTTAAACCCAGGGATTCTAGTGGGAAGAAGACTGGCGGGTGTTTCAAGTGTGGGCAGTCCGGTCATCTCAGCCGGGATTGCAAGTCGCCCTTGATGATCTGCTTTAGCTGCAAGCAGACGGGCCACGTGAGGGCCAATTGTCCGAATGCTAGGGCAACTGATGGGGGTGGTGCACAGAGGGCTCCTGCAAATGCCCCACTGCGCATCACTGACGGTCGTACGGGTCAGTCGGGGACAGAGGCAGCCCGAGGTAGAGTCCACCAGCTGAAGGTGGAAGAGGCGCAGGCGACGCCTAAGGTGGTGACAGGTATGTTTTATCACCCTCTTTCTTTTCGTCCTTCCTTTTCATGCCTTGTTTTTTTATATATGTTGTTAATTGTATGCTAGGTACGTTTCTAGTTAACTCGGTGCCTGCGGTTGTAATGTTTGATAGCGGGGCTACTCATTCATTTGTGTCTCGCACCTTTAGCGAGAGTTTGGGCCGAGTGGTGGGACGGTTAGGATGTCCTTTGGTAGTCGAGGTTGCCGATGATCGAACATTGACGGTTACGGATGTGTATCGGGGATGCACGTTGGAAATCTCGGGTGTGAGGTTTCCCATTGATTTGATTCCAATAGCTATGCGAGAGCTTTGTGTGATTGTGGGCATGGATTGGATGGACGCGTTTGATGCGGAAATTGTTTGTCGCCACAAACAAGTGCGGGTTCGAACCCCAAGCGGGGGAGAGTTGTTGATTCAGGGAGACTCGCCCAGACGGACTACGGCAATATGTTCCGCGGCGAGGGCTCGGAGACACCTTCAGCATAGTGGTCAGGGGTACTTGGCGTATGTGGTAGATACGCGTTTTGACGAGGCGAAGAAGACTGCCGAAGATGTGCCAGTCGTGAGGGAGTTTGCCGATGTGTTTCCCGACGAGTTACCGGGGATACCTCCCGAACGACAGGTGGAGTTTCGAATCGATCTGATTCCGGGTGCTGCTCCGGTGGCCAAGGCACCCTATCGCCTGGCTCCACCGGAAATGAAGGAGCTGTATGATCAGTTGCAGGAACTTCTCGAGAAAGAGTTCATTAAGCCGAGTTGTTCACCATGGGGAGCTCCGATCTTGTTTGTGAAGAAGAAGGATGGGTCTCAGCGAATGTGTATTGATTACCGGGAGCTGAATAAGCTTACGGTAAAGAATCGTTATCCTCTGCCAAGGATTGACGACTTGTTTGATCATTTGCAGGGAGCCTCGTGGTTCTCTAAGATTGACCTGAGATCTGGGTATCATCAGATGCGGGTACGAAGTGAGGATACGGAGAAAACGGCCTTCCGTACGCGGTATGGCCATTACGAGTTCGTGGTGATGCCTTTCGGACTCACCAACGCACCAGCAGCGTTCATGGACCTCATGAACAGGGTGTGCAGCCCGATGCTGGATCGCTCGGTGATCGTATTCATCGACGATATCCTCGTATATTCGAAGACGAAAGAAGAGCACGAGGTGCATTTGCGGGAGGTTTTGGATGTGTTGAGGCGGGAGAAGCTTTATGCTAAGTTCTCCAAGTGTGATTTCTGGTTACGAGAGGTCCAATTCCTAGGACATGTCGTGAATCAAAACGGTATCATGGTCGATCCGGCCAAGATCTCAGCGGTAATGCGGTGGGAGGTGCCGAAAACTCCTACCGAGGTGCGGAGTTTTCTCGGGTTAGCAGGATACTATCGGAGATTTATCCAAGATTTCTCCAAGATTGCCTTGCCTATGACTCGACTGACGAAGAAAACTGCAGCTTTCAGTTGGGGTGAAGAGCAGCAGAAGGCGTTTGAGGAGCTACGCAGGCGTTTATGCGAGGCTCCTGTGTTAACTTTGCCCGAGGGTATGGAGGATTTGGTGGTTTATTGTGATGCTTCATATCAGGGGTTGGGTGCCGTGCTTATGCAACGCGGCAAGGTCATAGCTTACGCTTCGAGGCAGCTGAAGCCTCACGAAGCGAACTACCCAACTCATGACTTGGAGTTGGGAGCAGTGGTGTTTGCTCTGAAGATTTGGAGACACTATCTTTATGGTGTCAAGTGTACTATCTACACTGATCATAAGAGCCTTAAATACCTGATGGATCAGCAAAATCTTAATATGCGACAGCGAAGATGGCTTGATGTGGTCAAGGATTACGACTGCGAGATACTTTACCACCCGGGTAAAGCGAATGTAGTCGCGGACGCACTTAGCCGACATCCGGTTGGGGGACCGCTGAAGGGTCTGTGTCAGCGGTTGACAGTGGTTGCACCTCTTTTGGAGTCGATAGGTGTCGCTCAGGAGGTGGCCGTGTTGGCGGAAAATGCAAAACGTGAGAGAGTTTCGGGAGAAATTTCGAAATTTGTACGGGATAGTCGAGGATTATTGACCCGATATGGTAGAGTTTGGGTCCCATTCACCGGTGGGAACCGACAGACATTATTGGACGAGGCGCATAAGTCAAAGTTTTCAATTCATCCGGGAGCTACCAAAATGTACAGAGACTTACGGGAAGGCTATTGGTGGCCTGGCATGAAGCGGGATGTAGCCAAATGTGTGGAGGTATGTTTGACCTGTCGGAAGGTCAAGGCGGAGCACCAGCGACCGCACGGGAAATTGAAGCCTTTGGAGATTCCAGTGTGGAAGTGGGAGCAGATTACGATGGATTTCATCACGAAGCTTCCCAAAACTCAGCGAGGGAACGATGCCATCTGGGTAATTGTGGATCGTCTGACTAAGAGCGCTCACTTCTTGGCGATTAAAGAGAGCTTCTCGGCGGATAAGCTCGCGGAGGTTTTCATCCGAGAGATTGTAACTAGGCACGGGGTGCCAGTCTCGATTGTCTCGGATCGGGATACTCGTTTCACCTCCCGGTTTTGGGAGAAGTTTCAGAATGAAATGGGTACGCGGTTGCATTTTAGTACAGCATTTCATCCTCAGACCGACGGGCAGAGTGAGCGTACTATTCAGACACTTGAGGACATGTTGCGAGCATGTGTGATTGACTTTGGTGGTAGTTGGGATCAGTATCTTCCACTAGCTGAGTTCTCCTATAATAACAGCTATCACGCTAGCATCGGCAGAGCGCCGTACGAAGTGTTGTATGGCAGGAAGTGTCGGACGCCCATTTGCTGGGGCGAGGTTGGTCACAGAGTGCTGGGGAGCACCGATGTTGTGCTAAAGACGACGGAAATGATTCAGATGGTGCGGGATCGGTTAGTCACTGCTCAGAGTCGACAAAAGAGTTACGCCGATAAGAGACGATCGGACTTGGAGTTCCAAGTCGGGGATTACGTTCTTTTGAAAGTGTCACCCTGGAAAGGGGTAATCCGTTTTCGCAAGCGGGGAAAGTTGGGTCCCCGATATATCGGACCGTACAAGGTCATCGCGCGTGTGGGGAAAGTAGCTTACCGATTGGAGCTACCAGAGGAGCTGAGCCTGATCCACAACACGTTCCATGTATCTCAGTTGCGGAAGTGTGTGATGGATGAGTCTGCAGTAGTTCCCCTTGAAGATATTCAGATTGACGAGCGACTCAACTATGTGGAGAAGCCAATAGCCATAGTCGAGAGGAAGACGAGGACTCTGCGGAACAAAGTCATTGGGTTGGTGAAGGTCCAGTGGCAGCACCGAAAAGGTTCGGAATGGACGTGGGAACCAGAAGCCGAGATGCGGGAGAATTACCCGGAGCTGTTTGCGGGCGTGGACTTCGGGGACGAAGTCTAATCCAAGCGGGGGAGAATTGTAAAGCCCGTGTCCCGGTACGTTTTTGTTTAAAATTTTAATTAATTAAAGTGTGTACCTTTATTTGTTTGTGGTTAGTGTTTGGTGTCAAAAAGGACCAATAATGTTAGAAACCATGTCTTTTAGTGAAGTTTGTAAAATAGGGGTAGTTTGGGGGCTAAAGTGAACTTTAGGGAAAGAGTTGCATGGGTCACGGCCCATGGCCGGTTTCCCCATTCCCGTTTTCTTATTGCCTTGTTAGACAAACAAACCCAATCGAGATTCCACAACCCTATTGACTCTTCCTTGTTGTGTGGTGCGGCAGCGAGAAAAGGACGAGAGAGAGAGAGAGAGATAGAGGAGAGCCGAGAGAGGTTAGAAAGAGAGAGAGAACGACGGTAAGAAGGAGGACGCCGGAGGTGAAGGACGCCGGAGAAGAGGCGCAGCCGCTGCAGTCGCCGGGAAGCCGCTGCCGCCACCGTCTTTCGCCGAGAGGTAAGCTTTACGATCTCGTTTCCTTTCTGTTTAGGTCGCCGGCGAAGTAGCCGCCGCTGCCGCCGCGCACGGCCTTGGCCGCTGCAGGCGGTAGCCGCCGTGGACCGCCTTGTGGGGTGGTGGCGTAGGGTGGTCGAGGTGTGTGTGTAGTGGCGTGTATGGCGATCGAGTGAGAGGAGGAAAGATGGTGCGAGAGGGTGGGGTGGTCGGTGTGTGTGTGTGTAATCATCGCCGGAGAGCCGCCGCCGGTCGCCACCGGCGACCGCCACTGCCGGAGATGGCAGTGGGTGGCGCGTGGTGTGACCAGACCATTGTCACTATAGAGCCCTTAACCCGTGACTTAATCGTTTAAGCCGAATAGTTTAAACCGTCGGTTCTAAAATCACTTTTTATGCGAAAATATGGTTCAGCCCCTGTTTTGTGACGGCAATAACTTTTCCGTCGTAACTCCGATTGAGCCGAAACTGGCGCCCACGCTTCGAGCTCGGGACCGGGCACGTTTTCTGTGTTTTAGCGGAAAACTGGTTCGGCCTCGAGTTGGGAGAAAAAGTGGTCGCAAGTTCTGCGGTTCGTCATTTCATGTGAAAATTCTGGAATCTGTCTCGGTTTTGCGAAAGCCGTAACTTTTTACTCGTAACTCTTTTTGAGGTGATTTTGGTGGCCATAGTTCCCTATTCGAGTTGGGAAGGTTTTTCGTGTTTTGCCGAATGTCTGATTAAACCCGTAGCTAGGCTGTTTTGGACTGTTTATGCAGGCTGGACCGAAAACTGGCAGTTTTGGTAACCGTTCGTATTTAATTCATAATAAATTGTAGAAAAATCGTTAGGAGGCATATAATATGTCCTTGGAACCCTAACTCAGAGGACTTTCTGGTCATGAAATAATATTGGGATTTTTCTGGGTTTAAAGGGGTCGAAACAGGTCCCGAACAGACCTGTTTTGTGAGAATGGAAATTAGTTTTAGTGGCGGTTTAAGCGTGTGTCGTGTCATAGGGTCCGAGTCTCGTATTGACACGTTTTAACATGCGTTTAGGTGCTGGGAAGTGACCGTAATTGTGAAGCTTGATTTGTGTTGATTAAGCTAGGCGCGCATTCGAGGTGAGTTCTCTCACTATATCTAATAATAGTTGTTTTATCATTACTGTAGTACGCGTGTGGTAGCTTTATGTGATTGTATTGTGGAACTAGATAGTGGGGTGTCTAGTTGATACTATGTTGCCATGTTAACTCGGTGGGACCGAGGGTCCGGCGGGGCCGGAGGTTTTATACGCGGGGCGTAGAGACTCGGTGGGACCGGGGATTCGGCGGGGCCGAAGTTGTTATCATGTGGTCGGTGGGACCGACTTGTGCCTTTTTGGTGGATGGGTGTGGATATACATGTTTATGATTTTGTTCGTAGACTTGTATGATCGCTTATGTGTCACTATCTGTTTTAGGGGTAGTGTGGAATAACTGTATTATTTATGGTGTTTGAATTCACTAAGCTTCGTGCTTACCCTTTCCCAATAAACTGTGGTTGCAGGTCCGAGCGGCTCCAAGGCGTGATGAGTACACACTGGCGCGCGAGGAAAGTTGGTTGACTTATGGTTTTTATAATTAAACATTGTTTCCGCTGGTGTTAATTTATAAAGATATTAATTATGTGTTTGCAAACGAAACGTTGGGATCATTTAATGGTTTGTTACGAATGAATTGTTTATTTTAAAATTTTAAATTTGCTTGAAATTTTGGGATGTTACATGATACTTTCAAGGTTCTGACACTTTCCTTCCTTACCATTCTGACTGATCTATTCCCCTGGTTTCAAGAACTGAGACTCTCCCGACTGGAGTCTTACTCAAACTCAACATTCATCCTCTACGAATCTACGAAAAGCTATCTCTAGACGACTCATAACACTCTATCCAACGTTTCTTTTCTACGAAGTGTACACACCTCACAACGTAAGTGACTTCTCATGAAACCTCCCCAACTAGGGGCCTCAGTCTACCCCGCAGGGATCATACTGACATTCTAAAGTACTGGAACTCGACATAAACACTATTTTCCGATTACCACTTCGGAGCAATACGGTAGGTTAAGCATGCAATAGTGTAACAGATCAGTCTGGCAAGGTTGCACCGGCCTATCATTCAGGACCTCCTCATCTAGCTTTCTTGAAACACCCGATACTGTCCTGTCCCTCAAAGTTCTCCCAGTCATAGTACTAAACTGAAAGAAACCGAAAATTAGTTCTTGCTAGACATGACACCACATATTTGCTATAAGTAAGGTATTGTAAGCACGCACATGTACCTGTAAGTTTGTAATTACACTGGCCAGGTGTAATCCCGAACTTACCTTACACGCTTGTCCTTGGCACCTTATTCCTAAGCGCATTTATAGTGATCTTTCCTAGAGGCAATCCTATGTCTCGGCTGTGTTCCTCATCTTACAGTTTAAGTTTAGGCCCGTCCGGTCACCTAAATCCTATAAACTATGGCTCTGATACCATTTGTAACATCCCAAAACTTGATCATGCGATAAAACATAAAATGAGCGTTTTTACCAAGCAAATAAATTTCATGTCCATTACATTAGAAATATGAACTTAACAAAATGACAGCGGAAGTCTAAACTATCCACAGCCGAGCTCTAACTAAAGTCAATCATCTACTTTGGAGCCGTTCTTATCTCCAAGCCACAACGCCTCAACCTTTAGATCTTAGAAGTAGAGCCTGAAACTCGCTTACCTGAAAATGGTTTAGTTTTGTAAAGCGAGGGTTAGACCGAAAGGTCTAGTGAATTCCCTCCATGAAAACATGTAATATAGAATAAATTCATTTCACGTATAAAAGAACTCTTATGCATCACATTTCCATCATACAAGGTTAACACAGGGTTCAGGGGTTTGCATAAGCTAAACCGATTGGGGCCTGACGGGCACCCTCTCGCATACGCCGAAATCCAAATGGACTCCTCGTTCCTTCATGTAGGAGAAAACAAATTCCAACCTACAAGCTAATCTTCCATATGCCCCAAGGGATCAGAGATCCCAAGGTACCCTGACCCCACCGTGTAACCGACCCCACATAGCATACACATACATTTGAAACCACGTACGTGAAAACCTTAAGCATCATTCATTGGTAAATAATCGTGCAACTCATGAAAACATGCATAGCTTTTATAATTTCAAATCATGCTCGATAAAGGAACCATTTCAGTAAAATCAGTACGTCATAAAAAGTCGAGAGAACTCACCTGGCTGCAAATCCTTCTCTAACCTCGAATCTGGCACCGACCGCTCACCTAATTAATGATTCACAGATTTAATTAGATGAACTCTCTATTCTCTTCCTACGTCTCTCTTAATCCGAGCTCAACTACTCGGTTAGGTCCATCTATTAATTATTGGGTTTCTTTTGTCCTTTACTAAGCCCAAGAGACTTAAGCTAAACTCTCAAACCATCGGCCCAAATAGCTCGATACTACGGCCTGGCAGACGAAGCCCAGACCAACGGTCCCGGCATGGTTCAACTCCCGGTACCCGACCCCCGGTACCCCGACACCCGGTACCCCGACACCCGGTACCCCGACTCCCGGTACCCCGACACCCGGTACCCCGACTCCCGGTACCCCGACTCCCGGTACTCGACTCCCGGTACCCCGACTCCCGGTACCCCGACTCTCGGTACTCGACTCCCGGTACGGGCGACTTACGGTAGTTTACAACCAGACGACGAAAACCCCTCATTTCTATAATCGAAACTTCCTACCCTTTTCAATTTATGAGGCCATTAACCATAACATTTTTACCCAAACTGCTACATCTTTTTCTTTACAACCAAAACCCTTATTCTATCATATTTCCTTGATTAGCAATCCAATATTTGATTACATACCCTTCAGAGTGTTTTTAAACCCTACCCAGTTACAAAATCAAGCAATCAAGACCAACCAAGGGCTTACTGTAAATTCTATAAGTAGGATTTATACTGAGAGATTGGATACTTACAACGATTGGGCTCTTCTTCTCACGTTTGCTGCTACACCTCTTCACCATGTTTTCTCTTGATACCTTACTCAGCCGCCAACCAAATGAATAGAATAGCAAAACAATTATGCCCTAGGGATCTGGGTCATTTAATACTTGTCATGAATTGCAATTTAGTCCTCCAACAATAACTTCCCTTTTCTTTCGCTTTGACCACCAAACTCTACTTCCTACTAGGATTTGGGGTTGTTACAACCCAGCTCATCCAGACTATGTGTTCAGAACTAGACAAAGCTCTTTATGGTCTCAAGCAAGCTCCACGTGCTTGGTATGACACTCTTGCCAACTTTCTCTTAAAGAATGGATTTTCCAGAGGTAAAATTGACAACACTCTATTCTTCAAGGAAACCTCAGGTAATCTTACTCTTGTCCAAATCTATGTTGATGACATCATCTTGATGACGTCATCACCATGATCTCATCTCACCAATCTACCTCTCACTAGAACCAACTTTCAATGTGTCATCTCCTCATCCCATTCTTTCTTCCATCATATTTCACTCTTGGACAGCAACCCAACTCTCCTTTTCTCAAAACCCACGTACTACAAACTCTTCCACAGATATCATCCCAAATCCTTCTACTCAAAAAATCCTCAAACTCAATCTTTGTGGGTCATCAAAAAAATTGGAAGATGAAATTCCAATATTTTCTTCACCTTGAAGATTTTCTCCATGATGCCGTAGCAGATTTTATCCAAACTCTTCTGAAGATGCCAGAAGATTTCCTCCAACCTCTTCAAGAAATTCCACCGAATTTCAAAATTTCAGTGGGAATGATAACTTTTTCAAAAAAAAAAAAATTCTACCGATTTTCCTACCGAAATTAGCCAATTTTCGGTGGGATCTCCTTAGTTTTTGGTGGGGAAGCAACAAAAAAAAAATTTGACCATACCACCGACCACACCACCGAAATTTCGGTGGTTGGCCTCCAAATTCGGTGGTTATGAGCAAAAATCAAAAAAAAAATTACCATACCACCGACCACACCACCGAAATTTCGGTGGTTGGCCCCCAAATTCGGTGGTTATGAGCACACAAAAAAACGGTGTTTCCAATTGTTTGTGGTGTTTCTTCTCCGTCGTACGCTGAGGGTGAGCAATATCAGCGTCCAACTCGATCAACACCAACCCTCTGTACTCGTTTTCAGCGTCCAACTCGGAAAAATGGGGAAATCGGGCGGACCGGTCAAGGGGGAGCTCATCAGTCCGGGCGGATCTAATTGAGGGGGAGAAACACAAAACCGACTGATCTACTGAGGGGGAGCAAAACAAAGACAAAGGATGATGATGCTGAACAGGAAGTGCTGAAGATGCCAAGAGAAAGAGAAAATGCAAGAGATTGGCAAAAGCATCCTAAGGCTGATTCACTCAAACTCAACCCTCCTCAAAGATTGTCACTATAATGGATGTGTCTCCTATCAAAACCCACAGACTCACTTGGCTGAAATCTTTTGAAGTAAGTGAATGACTTGAAGATTTGGAACATCTGAAGAAAAGCAAAAGTGCCTGAAAGATAAATTTCTCCAACACATCAACAGGCTGCTAATCAAAATGAAGAATCCTCAAGCCAGTTACAAGTTTCAACTCGCCCCTCCAAAGATGCAATTAATATTCATTATGTTCATATTGTTTATACTTCTTTCCTTTTTCTTTCAATTATTTGTACAGCTATACATTTTTTATTTTTTTCTTACTTGTAAATACTGTACATAGTATACATACTCATACAAAAAGAAAAAAGATCAAAAAGAACAAAAAGAATGGTCTATGTGAAAAGAACCCAAAAAGAGTAAAAAGGGTCAAAATGTATTTTACTTTTCAATACTCTTAAATATTCTAAGAAAGGAACTCAAATTCAAATAGGGGGAGATTGTTGGGTCACAAAGGATTTGAAATTGACTCACCGATGTTTTCCCTAAAAACCCTACTTAGAATATTTTAGTTTAGTTCTTTGAATGACTTGTACAAAATAGCAAATGTTCGGTGAAGTCGAAGATCAATTGAAACCAAGCTTGAACACTCTCTACTTGTGGAAAATAGAAGACTCTTCTCAACAAACAAACAAGTCATCACCACCGAATTGTCTTCACAATTTCGGTGGCCTTCATCTCCACCGAAGAAACTCTCATTTTTCGGTGAACTGCTTCCACCGAAAATATCTTCAGATTCGGTGAACAGCTTCCACCGATATGCTTCTTAAACTCGGTAGGAACTTTGTGGAAATGGTACTTCTTTACAGATGGGTTATATATTCTTGACAATATTATCGGTGGAACTCCTTCGGTGATATTGTCTTGAATACTCATAAAGAAGATCATTTATTTCGGGACAAAATCTGATACAAGGCAAAAGTAACATTTTGTCTTATTATCTTTTTAGAAGATGTCCTTTCAGCGTGGCTTCTATTCCTGGTTTCAAGAAAAAGGTGATAGTGACTTATCAGCTTTTTAGAAGTCCACTGGTACTTTACATAAGTCCATTGGTACGAAGCAAGTAACTGGAGGACATTCGTACTAAGCATTTAATGCTCAGTACACTCATCCTCACTATAAAAGGAAGACCTCTCCATGCAGAAGATACAACTTACATCTTGAGATACTTGAAGATTACTGTGTGCTCTAAGATTCTACGTGAACTGGAAGATTTCTCTCAGTGCAAGAAATCTCCATATTGCTAAAAACTTCATAGCTTTGTTCTAAGTGTTCTTAGTTATTTTGTTTAGTATACTTTGTGAAAGATTGTTAGAATAATTTATCTGTTCTTTTCCGCAACAGTCTTAAGTTTCTATGTGTAATTCTTGTTGAAAAAATTTCAATAATAGAATTAAAATTGTGAAATTTTTGAGTATTGTATTCAATCCCCCCCCCCCTCCCGTATCGGAACCCGTTCGAACCCAATGTGAACCCGGGCCTTACCCGCCAGCCGCTACGCATGGCTTAAGGGTATTAAAGGGTAAGGCCATGCGTAGCGGCCGGCGGGTAAGGCCCGGGTTCACATTGGGTTCGAACGGGTTCCGATACGAGGGGGGGTAGCAGCCGGGTTCAGCTACCGGGTTCCCCAACCCGATATACCCGTTCCATTTTATTTTATTTTTTAAATTTTTTTTTTTGAAAAAAATGTCGTTGAACGGCTAGTTTGTTTAAAAAATATTTTTTTTTCAAATTAATCACACTATATATATTAATCCAAACATCTTATTTTTTCACACCAAATTTTCTCAAATTCAATACCTTCTTCCATTTCTCTCAAATTCAATGCCTTCTTACATTTCTCTCAAATTTCATCATGAATCCAAACACCACACCTACATCTCGTCGTAACCGATCGGATACACCGCAACAAGACCCGGAGCTTGGCTTGCAAGCGTTTTCTCAACAAGGTTATGTTCCGCAACAAGCGTTTTCTCAACAAGGTTATGTTCCGCAACAACCGTTTTCTCAACAAGGTTATGTTCCGCAACAACCGTTTTCTCAACAAGATTATATTCCTTATCAATTTACACGTCCTGGTTTGCTTCAACAAGATTTTACTCCCGCCAATTACCAACTTCCTCAACCCGCAATCAATCTCGACGACGACTTTGTTCCTGAAACCCAACAACCGCACACACCTTTCGGGAGACGTTTTGAGGGCTACTTTAGCGAGAAAAGATAAAATTAGAAAATATCATAAATTTTAGTGTTTTGTATTTTGTAATTTTTATTTTTTTAGTGTTTTGTGTTTTGTAGTTTTTAATTTTTTAATGAATGATATGATTTTTATTTTTATTACTTATCTTATTTTTATTTATTAAAAAATATATAAATATTTTTATTTTGTTAAATAATTAAATGTATAAATAAAAGAATTAAAAAGGATGAGGTGGCAAGTGGGTTCATTGGGTACTGGTACTCCACTTTTGGGTAAGGATTGGGTAAGAGAGAAAAGCTGATGTGGCGCTGAGATGGAAAGTGGGTTCATTGGGTTCAAAGGGTACGGGTACTCATGGCCTAAGGCCATCCGTACCCGGAGACGGGATCATGCGGGGATCATGCGGGGTGGGTGCGAGGTGGGCTACGGGGAGAGCGGGATGAGCGGGAAGGGATGGAATCCGGGGATGGGATCCCGATCCATCCCGAAGGGTTTTTTAAAAAAAATTAAATTTTTAAAATTCATGCCGTTGAACGGCTCTATTACTAAAAAAAAATTCTCAATTTAATCCCACTATATATTTAACCCTCAACCTCTTATTTCTCACACCTCTCAACCTCTTATTTTTCACACCTCTCAAATTCTCTCAACCTCTTATTTCTCACACCTCTCAAACTCTCTCAAATTCTCTCAACCTCTTATTTTTCACACCTCTCTCATCATGAATTCAAACAGAACACCTACATCCCGTCGTAACCGACCGAATACACCACAATCGCAAGAAGATCAAGAGCTTGGTTTCCAAGCGTTTACACAACAAGGTTATCATCCGCAATTTTCGCAACAAATTTCGCCACAATGGTCGCAACAAAATCCGCCACAATATCCGCAACAATTTCACCAACAATTTCACCAACAAATTCCTTACCAATTTACACGTCCCGGGTTGATTGAACAAGGTTTTACTCCGGCCAACTTCAATCTCGACGACGACATTGTTCCGGAAACCCAACCTTCTACCCCGAACACACCACAATCTATCCCGACACAACAATCTAACCCGGAACCATCAAATCCGAGACCAACGAAAGCCGCCAAACAAACGTGGAGTAAAGCCGAGGAACTCGCGTTAGTGTCGGCGTGGGTTGACGTTTCGGAGGACCCCGTGGTCGGTAACGCACAAAGCGGTGGTAATTATTTTTATTGTTGTTATTATTATTATTATTATTATTATACTTAATTTTACATAAATGTAGGAAGTTTTTGGGGCCGAATCGGGCATGTGTTCTTTACTCGCATGGGTCGTCAACCAGGTTATAGATCAACCCATCAACTCAATAGCAAGTTCAACGACCTCAATAAAAGAGTTAATTCGTTTGGCGGCATCTACAACAACTTGCTTAATAATAGATCAAGCGGGATGAGTGAGGCCGATATATCCCGAACGGCACACGAACGGTATGTAGCACGCCATAAAGTTGCTTTCACTCACGAACAAGCTTGGGACGTCCTAAAAAATGTCCAAAATGGGGAGCCGTTCCAACGATGACGACAACTTCATCGCGGGGTTCAAAACGTACCCAACCTTCCGATGATGACGATGACGAGCAAATTCAACGACCCATCGGGAGAAACAAGGCAAAAAAATCATCAACGAGTAATACGTCCGGGGCGAATACGGACGAAAGTGTTACTCAGTTGTTGACGACGTTCAACGACAAGATTGATGATACAATGGAATACAAAATGAAAAAACTCGATCTCGAACTTCAAAGGTTGGAACACGAACGAGAAATCGAACGAGAAAAACGATTTGAGAAAGACTTCGAGTATTTCATAACCCCGCATGATCACCTTACGGGAAACGCTTTGAGGGCTACTTTAGCGAGAAAAGAGCAAATCCAAAAATTTCATAATTGGTAGTGTTTTGTATTTTGTAATTTTTTTTTAATGAATGATATGAATTTTAATTTTTATTATTTATCTTATTTTTATTTATTAAAAAATATATAAATATTTTTATTTTGTTAAATAATTAAATGTATAAATAAAAGAATTAAAATAAATGAGGTGGCAAAAGGGTTTGAGAGAATGGGGTACGGATGTTTAGGGATTGTTAGGGATTGAGTGAGGGATGAGAGAAAAGTTGATGTGGCGCTGATGTGGAGTGGAATATTTGAAAGATTCCCTCCATGGGATACTGATGGCCTAAGAAGTAAAAATGATAACAAATAATATTGTTTAGTTTAAAATAATATAATAACCGGCCAAATTGAGGTAATGAAATTTTATTTTTAATGATTCAGAAAAGAAATTATTTTTATTCACATTTTTTTCAAAATTAAAACCAAACAACTCATCAGTTAAAATTAATGGGGTGAATTATTAATGGACCTGAGGCCCAAACACTTTGTACTGGGCCAGCCCAACTAATTACCCAAACCTTATGGCGGGAAAAAGAGCCGTTATCAAATATTGGCGCGAAAACTAGAAATTTTACTCGAATTTCATGCTGCCCCTCCCCCCTGCCCGACTTTTCACGGGCAGCTCAATATTCTCCCCCTTCAATTATACACCCCAAAAGCATCCTAGGCGATTCGCTTAGCTCTCTCACATACACATACACATACACACATATATATATATATATATATATATATTTAGTCCCTTTGGTTTGTTGAATTTTTTTATTTTCGTCTTTATGGTTTTGAAATTGCCATTTTCATCCATATTGTTTACAATTCATCACCTTTTTCATCCTTATGATTTAAATGTTATTCCTATTTTCATCCCTATGGTTTACAATTAAGGTTCTAAAGGGCGTGAGGTGTGGCGTGGTGGCGAGGCCAAACCTCAAGCCTTAGAAGCCACGACGAAGCCATGACGTTTTCAAGATGTGACTTATGACGTCAAATTTCTATTTCATATATAATATTACTAGTCTTTGGCTCGCCCGTTGCGCGACGATCAAATTTGTGTTTTAAGTTAATTATTTGATGTTTAATAGTTGTTGAATAATTTTGTGACACATGCAATAATTGATAAAAAGAAAACAAAAATTCCACAAATAGGAAATCCTATCTTGAAGATAAAATATGTCTATTAAGTTTGATACCTATTATAAATGTCGTTACTAAATGAATTTATCAAACGAATACACAATAATTGCATATTTATATTTTTGAAAAATGTTCAAACTCATAATCCAAAAGTCAGTTGATAAGTGTTATTTTTTTCAAGTAATTAAATCTCTTATGATAATTCTAAGGGTGTTTCGTTGACAGACTAGAATTTGGTAGAATTGTAATTCGTTGAAATAATTCGACTTTGAATTAAAGTTGATATGAAATTGCAAAAAGAAAATCACGACAATTTAGTGATTATTTGTATCAAATCCCATACTAATTTCAACAAATCTCATACTAATCACGACACATTAATTCGTATATATTTATGATATTTAATAATATAATTAAATCAAAAAATATTCAATATTGGGCTCATTTCGAAGGTATTGACAAAACGATTACAATGGTATAATTTGTAAAAATAGAAATGTTTTTTAATGCATTTTAGTTCATATACATTATTTATGTTTATATGATAAGAGTCTAAAATGAAAAATAAAACAATAAGGGGTTAAAAGTAAACTACATACCTAATTATAGGGGTAGTAAATGTAACATACAAATTAAAAAAAATTGAATTAACGAGGAGTGAATGTGAGTGTGCTAATTAAACTTATAATATAAACTAGGGGTGAGCATAACCGGGTACCCGACTAAAATTCATGGAACCGGAACCGGAACCGGCGGTTCCTAGAATGAAGGAACCGGAACCGGAACCGCTTACATCGGTTCTTTATATTTTGGAACCAGAACCGGAACCAGCGGTTCCGGAACCGGTTCCGGGTACCCAATGTCAACTTTTTTTAATTTTTTTTAACAATTCATACAATAAAATTGTAATTTTAAGTCTATTGCAAACTATAAACTACCAACATATAGTAACAAATACAATAAATAGGGAAAAATAATCCGATAAAAACTAATTATTACATAAATAAATTAGAAATTCTCGAGTATTGAGTCTTTACATCAATAAAACGACTTTCATAACAATTCACGTGTTTACGTCAAGTCGTCAACACCTCAAATAAAACATTTGGATGAAAACGAATAAAACACCTAATAAAGATACAAAACTAATACCACATCATTAAATATTTAAATGTAATAAATATATAAATAGTTTTTTTTTAAATAGTGGGACAGGGTACCCAGCGGGTAACGGTTCCAAAAAAATGAGAACCAGAACCGGAACCAGTCTTAATCGGTTCTGTATTTTAGGAACCAGAACCGGAACCAATCACATCGGTTCCGGTTCTGGAACCGGCAGTTCCAGAGCGGTTCCGGTTTCAAAGGCGGGTACTCAGTTCTGATGCTCACCCCTAATATAAACTGCGTTCAGATACATGTTTAGGCGGGAAAATACTGAAGTCGGCTCACCAGAAGGCGACACGTGACATGCTAGTTACTCACTTATTATATGTATAGATTTTTAGGATTACTATACACGGTGGAGATTTTTTTGAATTTATTATAAGTATGGATATGTACGTATGTATCAAAAAATATTCAATATTTGGCTTATTTCGAAGGTATTGACGAAACGATTACAATGGTATAATTTGTAAAAAAGAGAAATGTTTTTAATGCATTTTAGTTCATATACATTATTTATGTTTATATGATAAGAATCTAAAATGAAAAATAAAGAAAGTAATGGATTAAAAGTAAACTACATAGGTAATTATAAGGGTAGTAATGTAAGGTATAAATATAAAAAATTTAATTAAGAAGGGATTTAAGAAGGAGTGAATGTGGGTGTGTTAATTGAACCTATAATGTAAAGACGTCCAGATACGTGTTTAGGCGGGAAAACAATAAAGCCGGCTCACCAGACGACGACACGTGTCAATGTAGTTAGTTATTTATTATATGTATAGATATATAAAAACATATGTTTTGTAGTGTTGCTCAATGAGTCAATAGTAATAAACAAGTTAAATTATGTTATATATATCAAAAACTTGCAAATGATACATTAAAAACGTAAATAAAAATCAAATATCTGATTACGATAACTGTGCATTAAACAATGGTGTGCAATGGGCTTAACGTGGCGTGACACACAAGTCTTGGTGTTATGGCGCGCCATTACGGCTATGCGGCGAGTTTTTTAGAACATTGTTTACAATTCATTTTTATTTTAGTCCTTCATGCTTAAAAGTAGTGTTTTAGTCTCAGAAACGAAGATAGAAATAAGTTGCAAACCATAGGGATGAAAACCGAAATTTCAAAACCAAAGGGACGAAATCCGTAATTTTTAGCAAACCACCTGGAAAAAAAACGTAATTTACTCTATATATTATATTCAGCTTTCTCTCTCTTCAATATTTTGCCGCCTCCATTCAAAGTAGCATCAAATTGGTCGTATATCCTCAGATTCCTCTGTTCCTTTCCCTATTTGGCTCCAAATTCCCTCCCAAAAGTCTAATTTTTCTCCACTAGATCTAGATTTCAAAACCTCATATTTATTCGATCTCTAGGTTAGGTATGGGATTCTCGAAAAAGCATCAACCAGATTCAGAATCTATCGAAGGTAAGAAATGGATGATTGCTGGAATCACCTTACGTTCTCCTCTCAAATCTATATCTACCAAAATCTCCAACGACAACGAAGAAGATGATGATTATGATGAAACCTGCAACTCCGGTTCAACAACGCCGACCTCGAGGATACCGGAGGTACTGCCGTGTCCGCCGCCGCCGAGGAAACGTCGGCCGGCGTCTAAGTGTCACGGTAATGGAAACAGGGAGTTTTTTACTTCTCCTGATATTGATTCGTTTTTCAAAATGTTTTCGAATACTGGAAAAGCTAATTGAGTTCGGTTAGATTCTCGAGTGATTACATGATTTCTTAGATTTCATATTTCAGTTAGTTTCTTCAGGATTTTGCTCTTGATAGTTTAGATTCAGAGTTGTACAAAAACATATATGATTACTACCGATGAAATAGGTATTCGTAGATTAGGTTTTTTTTGCTTTTGCTCTGCTTTAATCCAATAGTTATTCAAATCTAATACTTTGTGGTTCATGATTCAAGCTCCAATAATTCTAGTTATATATATATATATATATAGAGAGAGAGAGAGAGAGAGGGGGGAGATGGTTCAAACCAGAACGCTAACTATTTAATAAAACACGATAACGGTTGCTCATGTATAAAATCATATGTGGATTTTACACTAATAGCAAAAGACTGGACGCAGACGACTTTGGCCGCGACTTAAAAGTCGTGGGGCAAGTCGCGTGAATTATATATGATTTTGTACGTGAATCATGTATGATTTTGTACATAGGTGGCCGTTTTCGTGTTTTCTTAAATAGTTAGCGTTCTCGTCTGAACCCACCTATATATATATATATATATATATATATATATATTCAAGCTTTGAATTTAAAAATCTTGTTGTTAAGGTTCTATAATTTTGAATTAATCTTTATTGTTTGATTTATGGAGTGTTTTTCATTAGAAATAGTCTTTTAGCAAAAAAAAATGCATAAAATTGTCTCAGGTGGGAAGAAAATACAGTTTTATATGAAAGTTTCAAAAGAATACAGATAAAAAATAAACAATTGAAAACATTGTGTCGGTGAAGGGGTGTCATCGACTGCATATACAGTGTTCTAATTTATTTCATTAATATTTTTATTGAAAAATTATATGTATTGATATTGTGGTTTATGTGATTTCCTCAAAGTTTAGATTTGGTCAAGGTTCTAAACGAAGGAGCGTGGCGATGAGACCAAGTTTCAAGCCTTAGGAGACATGACGAAGCTATAGCATTTTTTAGGCGTGACTTATGGCATCAAATTTCTAATTCATATATAATATTATATATAAAACATATGTTTTGTATGGTTACTCAACGAGTCAATAACAATAAGCAAGTTGAATTAGGTTATGTATTAAAAAACTTGCAAATAAGACATAAAAAATGTAAACAAAAATCAAAAATAGGATTACGAAAACCGTGCATTAAGCCATGACGTGCAACAGGCTTAACGTGGCGTGAGACCCAAACTTTAGTGTCATGGCGGCTGTGCGGCAAGTTTTTTAAAACAACGGATTTGGTCAATAAAATAAAATATATATATTTATAAGTTTTTTAATTTCATAATACTCATTAATCTCTAGTTAACAACTTAACGTCATCAATTAGTAATCATTATAAAAAGCAAATAAGCTTTTGGGTAAATTACAGGGACCAAAAGTGTTATTTGTTTAAATTAATTGTGATTCCTTTTTTAATTAGAAAATTAATTAAAATGGACGAAGTTCAAAATTCAGTTACAAAAGTACTTCATCTCTCTTTCACTTTACAAAACTACCCAATTTCCCATGAATTAACCCTTGATCGTGGACCCCGTTAAAAAATGAAATAGGTCTGCTATGCATTTCATTTTGTCTGCGACACACTCCATTAAGCATATGTAAACAAAATCCACTTAAATATATACCCACACCACTCCCGCGATCGAGGGTAATAAAAATTTGGGTATATTAAATTACACTCCATTAAGCATACCTAAACAAAACCCACCCCACTTCCGCGATCGAGGGTAATATATAAATAGAGTGAATTGCAATTTTGGTCCCTGTGGTTATCTGATTTCTTTGAAAGAGGGACCTAAACTTCAGTATCTCAAGAAGTGGTCCCTCAGTTTTGGTATTTGCTCTGAAAGGAGGACCTGGTCACTAACTCCATCTAAAATCAGCGTTAAAGTCAGGGGTAATTTCGTCCATTATAGTTTTGTCTCTCTTTTTACAATTTTTCTTGTTTTCTCTTATTTTTGTAAAGACCATGTAAATTTAGGGACCTTTAATGTAATTATGTTTATAAATATATATATATATATATATATATATATATATATATATATATATATATATATATATATACACCTGCATCATCGTCTTCTTCATCAAGTTCTTTGTGGCAATGTTTTCTTCGATCTTCATCTTCTTCATTTGACACACGGTTAACAAACATCCCCGCCACCTCACCACAACGTTTGCACCTCTACAAACCCAGATTTGAACTCGCCGGAGAAGATGAACAGATCTGGGTTTCGTCATTTTTTCCGATTTGGTGTAGATTTTTGTTTGATCTAGGTTTAGATTTTTGTTTCCATTAGGGTTTCATTCAGGTTTTCGATTTTAGGGGTTGTACTACGAATTTTTTGGAATGAATATGCAAATTTGTTGTTTATGTTCACTGTTTGTGCCGAATGGAACTTAGATTTTTGGGGTTTCATGTTTTGCTTCTTGAGAATGCTTGATGAGTTGTTGTTCTAATGAATCTTGGTGAAACTGGGACTTGAACATCTACACATTGACCACAGTTTCTGCAGTAACCTTTCTCACATCTTGGTGGTCTTGATCCAATCAAAAGATTTCTTCTCTCAATCTTCAAACAAAAGATTCAACCAGATTAGAATGCCCTTTGACTTTATTAAGTCAAACATTCTAAATTCAACTCTAAATTTTTGATAAAAGAAAAAAATCATTACTTTAAAGGGATGAAAGTTAGCTGTTTTAACTTTTTTGAAGTCAAATGTCTTGATTTTGATATTTAAAAATAACACATGATATGGATGTTTTGGGAAGAAACTTGTTGGATGATTAAAGTACATAGACTTTCTGAAAAACAAATCCCAAATAATTTGTTTTTCATATTTAATGGACTTTCTGATTGCAAATCAAGAAGTACGTACATGTATGGCTCTTTGACTTTTGAGGTCAAATATAGTGACTTTCAAACTTTAAATCATGAAACTAAAGGGTTTATCATTTTTTTGAATCCCATTAAACCTTATAGTATTAACACAAAAGGGTTTATCATTTTTTTGAAATTTACAACAAACCCAACTGAATTTCGTATTTCAAAATGAAGAAAAAGATGAAGAAAAAAGTTGAAGTTGGGGGAAAAAGGAAGATTGAATGAATCCCATTTGAGAACTTGGGAAAGAGAGATGAATGATGATTATTATGGTTATGAAAGAGGTAAAGTTAAGGAATCAGTATGATCTTTTACTTATAGAGAGAAAGAGCTTCCATGGTTTGGAGCTTTTTAGAGAATTTACAAAACAGGTCCCTACAGTGTTATGGGTTTTACAAACATAAGTAAAAGCAAGAAAATTTACAAAAGGAAGGACAAAACATGGATGGACGAAACTACCCCTGGCACTAACTGGACTTTTTAACGGGGTTAGTGACCAGGGACTGGATTTGGAGCAAAATTGAAAACTGAGGGACCACTTCTTGAGATATTGAAGTTTAGGTCCCTCTTTCAAAGAAATACTATAACCACAGGGACCAAAATTGCAATTCACTCTATATAAATATTAAATTATAAATTTAAGAATGGTCTGTGATCTCTCAAATTTTGTCCGCGATCGAGGGTCATATCGCGGGAAAAGTGGGTATTTTTCTAAAGTAAGAGAGAGATGAAGTATTTTTGTAACCGAATTTTAAACTTCGTTCATTTTAATTAATTTCCCTTTTTAATTTCTTTTATTAAAAATATTTATATACCTTATCAAGTTAAATAAATAAAAATTAAACCAAATAAAATAAAAAAATTACTTATATTTATTTAAAAATTTATTAAATTGACAAAATAACTTTTCTGTTATAAAATCTGGTTTAGACTGAGTAAATATATTTTTCCAGTTGGACATTAAAATATGCAAACTAAGGGTGTTACTTGTGACTTAATCGTTTTAATGACAAAACTGGCTTATTCGCGCAGACGTTTAGGAGTGTTTACTTGCGACTTAATCGTACAGCAAGGGGCTTAATCGCACAGTGGGTAAAGGGTGTGTTGTCCCCATTAAGACAAAATTTTGACAATTCTACCCTTACCCCAAAAAAAAGAACAGACTTTAACCGTAGCCTATTCTCCATCGCCACCCACTTCTCCAGCCCCTCTCTCTCACTACTCCATCGTCGCTGCTCTCTCTCCGGCAAGTTCTCTGGCGACAAGCTTTCTCCTCCGGCGACAAGCTTTCGTTCTCTAGCGACAAGCTTTCTGCTCCATCATGTTGTTGCTTTGTTTTTTTCCTGCTCTCTCTCGCTTTTGCTGCTCTCTCTCGTTTTTTGCTGTTGTCTCTCGTTTTTTGCTGCTTCTCACAGAATCAACAAAACTTTGCTTTTTTCTGCTCGTCGCGTTCCATCACAGAATCAACAAAACTTTGTTTTTTTCCTACTCTCTCGTTTTTTGCTGCTTCATTGTATGGTTGTATGGGTTTTTTTGCTGCTGATTGTTTCTTGCTGCTGCATCTTTGTTGTCAAAAATAATATTGGTATTATTTAGATTTTTGAGAGATGATTGTTTCTTGCTAAATATATTTTTGAGAGTTTTGGTGTACTTTATGTGTTGTTTTAGGTATGAAAAAAACCGGTGAATCACACGACAAAAGCGAATTAGGATTAGTTGGAAAGATTACAAGGGTAAATTTGTCATTTATGTTATTCAGATCGTTGATTCAGATAAAAAAGTAAACAACAGCAACAATTTATCCAAACATATAAATTTATCCAGACAGACAAATTTATCCATACACGACTTAATGAAAATTTTGGTAAACAGCCCCAAAATGTTAAATACATTTAACTTTTTATAATTATATATTCAAATTTTTTCGTTAAGATAAATACCTTTTTTTGTTGTTAAAAAGTTGTTTTTAAAAGTTAAAATACTGTAACACATTATCAAATTGAATTATTGAGTAATTAAGAATAATCTCATTTTATTTTTTGGTCAAAAATCAACGAAATATAGCTACTTAGCTAGAGTTAAATTAAGCAAAAAAAGGGGATTATTTATTGTCTGTAATTTAATATTATATTTAGGGAAATTATATAAAATATCCTTAGTTATCAACGACTCAGCGAAATGCCCAAACTCTCTTCAATTTCACGAAAATAACTAAAATTTTCGTGAAATGGTCCGTGATCACAGACTTCTTTATGAATTGGATTTTTGATCTGTGAAATGGATATTTTGCCCGTGAAATTGATTTTTCGTCCGTGAAAACATCCATTTCATTTTGCTTCACGGACAAAAGAATATTATAAGTACTTCATTTTTTTTGTCCTCCAAAACACTATTTTCACGGATGTGCTTAGAAAATAGTGCTTTCATGGACAAAGGAATGGATGTACTATTTGTTAGTGAAAGGAAATTTGAATATGTTATTTGTCACAGACAAATTCACGGATGGGTATGTGTGCTTCACGGACCAAAAATCCAACTAACACAAGAATCCGTGATCACAGTTGATTTCACGAAGAAAATGGGTATTTCGTGAAATTATGAAGAGTTTGATCATTTCAGTGACTTTGTTGGTCAATTTAGTGTGTTTTAATTAATTTCTCATATATATATATATATATATATATACTTTTCTTTTTCTTTTTCTTTTTTATAGATTTTCCCATCTTCATATCTACATTTTTTACAGGACATGTGTATCATTATTTGTACATCATGAAACGATAAAACACTTTATCCCCAAATGGGACCCACTAAACAAGTTGGAAGGACCCACATATTTCAGAAAATGGAAAATGAGACTAGTTTAGACTTTAGAGTTTAGAGCATCTCGGTCTCTAACTTTATATATAGTTTATTTAAAACTAGTGTGTGGCACCGTGCTCGTGCGGTGGCGAGAAAGTTCGATGAGAACCACAATATAATGTGAAATAAAATAAGAGTATCTTATGAGTCATTCAGAGTATGTAATTTCTATTAAATATCGAAAACTTTTAGTATGCAATGTATATAAGTAATAACGTGAAGAAACAGAATGGTTAGTTGCATTTCGTGAACCATGGAACTCTAACTTGCACTCTCGCATATAGAAGTCATCCACAAATTACGAACATGCGTTCAAAACGTAGAAACGGAAGGGCTTGTCAACTAAAGAGGCTTGCAAAAGAAAGTCGAACATGTTGTTTTGGTTCTGCAAAGATTGATAAAATGAAATGATTTTAGATAAGATGCATATACCATAATTGAATAGTTACACTAAGTAAAATCAACAAATTTCAAATTTAATAACCAAATAGAAAAATAATATTTATTTACCTTCGGAACAGTGACAGTTAGATTCATATGAGGAATGTTTTGAAGTCATCAAGAATAATATCCTCATTTTAATCCATGCACCTGAAATCCGAACACCTCTCTTCATTAATTTATGTCCAAAAGTTTGTTTTCGGTTTGAATTTGCATGTTTTAAGTTCCAAGTACCCATTGGGGCTTGACTTGCTTAAAAATGGGCACCATATAACTAAAATGAGAAGATAATGAGATATGACGTAAGCATTACCTTAATCACTTGATGTTTATTGGAACCCTTTTTTGTGAACATGTCATCTCTAAGCTGAAATGCAAGAACTATGTCACATATTTATGTATGCATAATGTTAGGTGTAAGTTTGCAATAGAATTAATCCTGATATAAAAGTTTTCCAGTCTAGATGTTGACAACATTTCAATCCCAATTTATAATTTTATAGATGAAAGTGTTTTTATTTATTTGTGAGGATAGAGGCGAGAAAAATGTGGGTTATTGGTTTAAAATTAAAATGGAGATTAGCATAGACAAATATTTAACTATTTATGTAAAAAAATTCACTAATAACATCCATTGTATGTTCGAATATAATCAAGAAATATTACCTTGAGTCAAATGTGGGAGGGAGAGATGTTGCTAAAAATTTCATGATAAACGATATTTTTTTATGTATTTTCGGTCTTCCATATCTTCATCGTCATTAAGTATGGTAAGCCCTTTACGTGATGTGACTCGAGACACAGCAACATACAACTGACCATGTGTGAACACCTGTGTTTAAATATGTATTGATAATTAGTACAGTATAATGTGAAATGTGACCATAAAATGGAATTCTAGACATGTAAATACCTGTTTTGGAAGGTACAAACCAACACGTTTAAAAGATTGACCTTGACTCTTATTGATTGTCATTGCAAAGCATGGTACCAATGGTAATTGGCGACGACTGAGCTTAAAAGGCCACTTGGATTCGTTTGGCGACATAATAATTCTTGGGATCGTAACATTTTTTCCTAAATTTGATCCAGAAATTATATCTCCCCTAACAGACCATTTTCCAAGCAATGTGATAATCATCCGTGTACCGTTACACAGGCCGTCAGTTTGATTAAGATTTCTGAGTAGCATAACTGGAGTACCAAGTTTGAGATGGATGTCATGGTTTGGTATGCCACTAAATCTCAAACAACATCACTTTATTAACAACAGCAACAAGTACGGTAAAATAAACCAACATATCTCACACAAAAATAGCATCACGTACTCTCCCATTTAGAAAGTGCAGCTGTTTCCATGAATTTACATAAACAAACCATGCCATTAATCTAAGTTATCCACTTATCAAGTGGGGTAAAATAATGGGAGTTTTTTATTTTTGCACATTCTTATTGGGTGAAATTGCAGCACTTCCTTTCTTGACAAATCTTCATGCTGTAGTATATATATATATATATATATATATATATATATATATATATATAATCCCATTGGAAAAGCTAGAATTTACTAAAGTCATGTTTTTAGCTAAATTGCAACACTTCCTTTCTTGACAAATCTTCATGCTATAGGTTTTATGTATGTATATATATATATATATATATATTATCCCATTGGAAAAGCTAAAGTCATGTGTTTAGCTGCAATTTTCATGGGAAAGATGAACAATAATCTTTTCTTTGAATCCGCATAGAAAAGGGTGAAAGAAATTGTCAATTACAAACTGGGGATAACATGGTTACAATTGAAAAAGGCGGTAGAAACAAACCAATTTTGATGGAATTGACACGAAGACCGCAAGTCCGAAGATGAAGACCAATACTGCTAGCAGTCACTCCTTTGCCAAGTCTACTAACAACACCCCCAGTCACCAATACATACGTCATTCTTCCTTTTTACTATTGCCCCCACCTACTAATTTTACACCATTTTTAAAATCAGAACCAAACCAAAATGAAACAACAGATTAGAAAGAAAAAAAAAAGCAAGAAAAATATGTTTCCCCCTTTTTCCTTATCCCAAACACCATTTCTTTCTACAAACATTAACAACAAAATCCCCTGTTCTCATCATTTCTTTTCTACAAACATTTATAGATTTTCTCAATTTATAGAGACACCAACATATTTATAAGCAAGATGAAGACCAATACTGCTATCATCAGTCACTCCTTTGCCAAGTCCACTAACAACACCCCCAGTCACCAATACATATGTCATTCTTCCTTTTTACTATTGCCCCCATCTACTAATTTTACACCATTTTTAAAATCAGAACCAAACCAAAATGAAACAACAGATTAGAAAGAAAAAAAACCAAGAAAAATATGTTTCCCCCTTTTTCCCTTATCCCAAGCACCATTTCTTTCTACAAACATTAACAACAAAATCCCCTGTTCTCACCATTTCTTTTCTACAAACTTTTATAAATCTATTTTCTCAATTTATAGAGACACCAACATATTTATAAGCATAAAGAAACACCAACATATTTATAAGCAGCAAGAAGAAATAAATTAAAAAAAAGAAGAGAAGGAGAAATCTTGTTACATGATCGAGCACAAAAGAAACCCTAATTTTTGTGCATTGAAGAAGTTGAGAGCTTTGTAGAACTCGATGTAGATAGGGGAGAAATTAATGAGATGTGGGAGGAAGGAAGATGTTAAATTAGTGAAATGCCTTTAGGGTTTACAGAAGCTTGGAAGATGGAGAAGAGAATGAAGGCTGGAACCTGGTGGAGATGAAGCGTGAGAACTCGATGTAGATGGAGATGGTATTCATTGGAGGGATTAGGGCCACAGTTGAAAACAGACAGAAGGTGAGAAAGGAAGCCGAATAGAATGAGATAGGGGAGGAAGGAAGATGTTAAATTACTGAAATACCCGGTTTTAAAAAAAATTAAAGAGTTCTATAGGGGTATAAGTGTCTTTTAGATATAAAAGATTTAATAAAATACAAAAAATGAGAAAATGTTTTAGAGGAATCCTTGTTTTAGGAGGGTGCCACGTCACAGTGTTGGGTTGTAGGTTTTATAGATATAAAAGATAAAGAATAAAAATTAAAATTATTTAAAAAAATTCTTTCATCTTCAACAGTTTTCCTATTTTTCAGAATCAACTATTATTTATATTATTAAAATATTCAATATATTTATCTTTTATCTTTAAAATAATAAATCTCTCTCATCTTTTTCGTTGGGAATCATTAAAAGGGGATTATTTATTGTCTGTAATTTAATATTATATTTAGGGAAATTATATAAAATATCCTAAGTTGATCAACGACTCAGTGAAATGCCCAAACTCTCTTTAATTTCACGAAAATACCCAAATTTTCCGTGAAAGGATCCGTGATCACGAACTCCTTTGTGAATTAGATTTTTGACCCGTAAACTTGATTTTTCATCCGTGAAAACATCCATTTCATTTTGCTTCACAGACAAAAGAATATTTTAAATACTTAATTTTTTGTTCTCCAAAGCACTATTTTCACGGATGTGCTTAGAAAATAGTGTTTTCACAGACAAAAGAATGGATGTGCTATTTGTTAGTGAAAAAAAAATATCTCATTTGTCACGGACAAATTCACGGATATACTATTTGTTGGTGAAAGGAAATTTAAATATCCCATTTGTCACGAACAAATTCACGGATATACTATTTGTTAGTGAACGAAAATTTAAATATCTCATTTGTCACAAACAAATTCACGGATGGGTATATGCTTCACGGACCAAAAATCCAATCCGCACAGGAATCCATGATCAATTGGTTTCACGGAGAAAATAGGTATTTTCATGAAATTGAGGAAAAGTTTGGTCATTTTACTGACTCGTTGGTCAATTTATGATATTTTAATTAATTCCCCTTATATATATACTTTTTTTTTCTTTTTTATATATTTTTTCATCTTCATATTTACATTTTTGACAGGACATGTGTATCATTATTTGTTACATCATGAAACGATAAAACACTTTATCCCCAACGTGGGACCCACTAAACAAGTTGGTAGGACCCACAAATTTCGGAAAATGGTAAATGAGGCTAGTTTAGAGCATCTCCGTCTCTATAGTTTTTTAAAACGTAGAATAAAAATTGAAAATCTCTAAAAAAAAATATTTCAATCCAACAACTTTTTTATTTTTTTAGAACCAATCATTTTTTACATTATTAAAATATTTAATATATTTATTTGGGAAATTAATTAAAATACCCAAAGTCAAACATTGAGTTACCAAAATGCCACAAAAATTTCTCAGTTTACCAAAATGCCCTAAATACCTGCGATGGAGCCCGCGATCGCGGGATAGGGCTAACGTGGCACGAACTTTGGCCACAAATGCCCCGCGGAGCCCCTCAACTTTGGTCGCGGTGCACATTTGGCCCCTGCCCGCGATCGCAGCCCGCGATGGACCAAAAATTTTCAGTTTTGGTCCCTGAAAAATTACACTTTTTGTCCCTGTACTTAGACGAATCTTGCATGCTTTTACTGTTTTTTTCCACAATTATTGTACTTTGAAGACCGATTTGTGGTTGAAATTCATTTGCATGTTTGAGATTTCATCCATAAATATCAGTAATATGCAATTCACAATTCACACTTGTTTATTGCTTTCTTTCTTGATTTCTCTCTTGCTTTCTTTCTATGAATTGCTTTCTCTCTTTATTTCTCTTCTCTCATTTCATCCACAAATGGCATCGTCATCAAACCCTAAGTCTACTCCTGAAAAATGTCACCTCAAATCGAGGTCGCCATAGCAAAAAAGAAAAAGGAGATAGATGAACTAACAGAAGAGTGGAAAAAATGAGGGACAGGAAGGCAGTCCATTTGAGAAAGATCGAAGAGGAAGACAGAAAGATCAAAAGGATGAAAGGGGATATAAAAGCTCGGGAGGCTCGTGTTCGTCGAGAACAAGAAGCAATTCACCATATTCTGCAAGACTTCGCAATTATTCAAGCGAAGGTAAACGAGAAGCAAGCTTGGATTGATGAAACTAAATCAATTTTTAAGTATGTGGTGGTTGTTTTAGTTGTTTTGTATTTTTTTTACTGTGTTGTTGTTTGTATTTTTTTTACTGTGTTGTTGTTTTGTATTTTTTGTTGTTGTTAATTTATCTGAAAAGTAGTTTTTAAGCCGCTGAACCACGGTTAGGTTGGATACATCATGCAAGGTCAAGTCAGAGGTTACCTCATTCGGATAAACAAACATGGGGTTTTGTTTGTTAATGATGCTAGATTTTGGTAGTCGTACTCTATCCACGTGGGCCTACTCCTCTTGTAGAATATATGACAACCCTCAACTCATTTGCTAAAGTGTGTCCGGGTTGTGGTACACAATGGCCATACGTGGTTGCAAAAGCAGAAACCGTTGAAGAAGGGTCAGAAAGATTGAAGATGAAGAGCATGTTGGATGAAATACAAACTAGTTGTGTTATCAATGTTCATTTAAAAGCATATGTATGTGTGTATATATAATATGAATATATATATCATTTACAAACTAGTCGTGTTATCAATGTTCATTTAGAAGCATATGTATGTGTGTATATATAATATGAATATATATATCATTTACAAACTAGTTGTGTTATCAATGTTCATTTAGAAGCATATGTATGTGTGTATATATAATATGAATATATATATATCATTTACAAACTAGTTGCGTTATCAATGTTCATTTAAAAGCATATGTATGTGTGTATATATATAATATGAATATATATCATTTACAAACTAGCTGTGTTATCAATGTTCATTTAGAAGCATATGTATGTGTGTATATATAATATGAATATATATCATTTACAAACTAGCTGTGTTATCAATGTTCATTTAGAAGCATATGTATGTGTGTATATATAATATCCCCGTCCATGGCAACCGCCAGGAACATCATACCCAAGTAACGACCCTTTAAATGGGTTGCGTCTATTATCAGGACACGACGTAGATTTGACAGAAATGTGCGGATCTGCAAAAACATAGGTGGTTTTCCTTTGTAAATGTTATAGTTTATAATGTGTAAACATATGACGTGTTAAAATACGTACCACGGGTCCAAGGGCCACGAAGCACATCTCAAACCGTCGACGTGAATCGGTCTGTAGTTGCGTGACAGTACCAGGGTTCTGCAGCTGCAAATTATATAAATATTTCGGGAGTCGTTCATACGACTCCTCGAACGTGCCTCTCACCATAAACAGTGCATGGCATCGCGCACGCCAAGCTTCGTGGTAATCAATCATGACGTCGAACTGTTGGTGAACATCGTGGACGATGTCCTTTGGACGCAATGACCTGCTAACATCAAGAAATTTGTTTTTCAGCATCGCACCCAAAGTCTTTTTGCCGGCTTGTTTGTGGTGAGGATTAAGTTGCGTCCTCGTACAAGTGTGTACGTCGTGCAACTTTTTAATCATTATCGCCCTCCTTTGGGACCCGTGTGAATCGCGTACAACCTCCACTCACAGTTTTCTCTGGCACATTCAACTACATATCTGCTTTTGTCAGATTTCCGCGCGTGACTTTGGAAACCCTCTTCCAAGAACTTGAGTCCGATCTGACTTGCCAAGAGATCCTTCGAATCGAATATCTGACCTGCTTTTAACCTTTCACTGCGAATACAAGGTGTAGGTTCGTAGGTTTGTGTCTGGGTATGGGAGTCTGGAAGAATAGGGGGCATATCAAAAAAGTCATTTATCTGACTACATGATTTTCTACTAGGGGTATATTCTTCGTGATCATCACTATCGGTGTCTGATCTGTCTATTTCAGAATTACCCGTTCTGAAAACGTGGGTTTCGTCATCAGCAACTCCAGCAGTACGCCCTTCGTGTGGTTGTGGTGGTTGTTGTTGTTGCGTCTCCGGAATACAGTCGTTAAGACCATATGAATGATCTAAATGAACCGTTGGGGCGTCGGACGCCTGAAATTGAGAATCAGGCTGCTCTATTTGGAGGTCTTCGTCGTCACCGTCGTCGTCGTTTTCGTCGGATACGGCGGGATACACAAAAAGTAATTGGGGCCTTTCTGAATCGAGTGCAAAGTGCAGGAAATTAGAGATATCCCCATCGTTGGATAAATCCACAAATGACCCATCGCCATTTTTAAACACTAACTTGCAAACAGCAGAAGGGTTGATTCCACATTTTTGCATGGCGTATGCACGAAATTTCTGATAAGTATAGTTTCCTGCCAATTTTACACCATGCTTAGATTTATAAGCAAAATTTCACTCATTGTTATCTTGCTCCCATTCATCATCAAAACAGAAATATAGCTTAGCTTTTGCAACAGATGAACTCATTTTTTCAGTAGTATCTCAAACACAAAATATTGCAGAAAGAAATCAAGAAAGAAGTATGAAATCGGTGTGTGGATTATGGATTGCATTTTACATCTATTTATCAATGAAACAACCAACATTGATGACAACCAATCTCTCATTTCATCCACAAACTGGTATTCCAAAAACACTGATTTAACATTGATGAAAACATGCAAATGAATTTCAACCACAAATCGGTCTTCAAAGTACAATAATTGTGGAAAAAAAACAGTAAAAGCATGCAAGATTCGTCTAAGTACAGGGACCAAAAGTGTAAATTTTCAGGGACCAAAACTGAAATTTTTTGGTCCATCGCGGGCTGCGATCGCAGGCAGGGGCCAAATGTGCACCGCGGCCAAAGTTGAGGGGCTCCGTGGGGCATTTGTGGCCAAAGTTCGTGCCACGTCAGCCCTATCCCGCGATCGCGGGCTCCATCGCGGGTATTTAGGGCATTTTGGTAAACTGAGAAATTTTTGTGGCATTTTGGTAACTGTTGGTCAAACTTTGGGTATTTTAATTAATTTCCCTATTTATTTTTCATCTTTGAAATAATAACTTATCTTTTTTGGTAGAAAAATATTAAAATAAAATTTCTTTTTCATATTTTTGGAGATATAGAAAAATCTCTATATTGAGAGTTTTTTTCATAGTTCTCTATTTTAAAAAATGGGACAGAGAGGCTGTTGAAACATTTTAGAAAACAAAATATTGTTTTTCTCTATTTCATATAAAACAATGTATGATAAGATAAGAATCCTATGACACTTTTTTTAGGCCTTCCCTAATCATGCATTCCATCACTTTTCGGTTAAATGGATGATAATGTTATATGCATTATTATTTTTCTTTATTTTTTTGTATGGATTAAGAATATAAAAAATAATTGTGGAAAAAAACAGTAAAAGCATGCAAGATTCGTCTAAGTACAGGGACCAAAAGTGTAATTTTTCAGGGACCAAAACTGAAATTTTTTGGTCCATCGCGGGCTGTGATCGCGAGCAGGGGCCAAATGTGCACCGCGACCAAAGTTGAGGGGCTCCGCGGGGCATTTGTGGCCAAAGTTCGTGCCACGTCAGCCCTATCCCGCGATCGCAGCCCGCGATGGACCAAAAATTTTCAGTTTTGGTCCCTGAAAAATTACACTTTTGGTCCCTGTACTTAGACGAATCTTGCATGCTTTTACTGTTTTTTCCACAATTATTGTACTTTGAAGACCGATTTGTGGTTGAAATTCATTTGCATGTTTGATATTTCATCCATAAATATCAGTAATATGCAATTCACAATTCACACTTGTTTATTGCTTTCTTTCTTGATTTCTCTCTTGCTTTCTTTCTATGAATTGCTTTCTCTCTTGATTTCTCTTCTCTCATTTCATCCACAAATGGCATCGTCATCAAACCCTAAGTCTACTCCTGAAAAAATGTCACCTCAAATCGAGGTCGCCATAGCAAAAAAGGAAAAGGAGATAGATGAACTAACAGAAGAGTGGAAAAAAATGATGGACAGGAAGGCAGTCCATTTGAGAAAGATCGAAGAGGAAGACAGAAAGATCAAAAGGATGAAAGGGGATATAAAAGCTCGGGAGGCTCGTGTTCGTCGAGAACAAGAAGCAATTCACCATATTCTGCAAGACTTCGCAACTATTCAAGCGAAGGTAAACGAGAAGCAAGCTTGGATTGATGAAACTAAATCAATTTTTAAGTAGGTGGTGGTTGTTTTAGTTGTTTTGTATTTTTTTTACTGTGTTGTTGTTTTGTATTTTTTGTTGTTGTTAATTTATCTGAAAAGTAGTTTTTAAGCCGCTGAACCACGGTTAGGTTGGATACATCATGCAAGGTCAAGTCAGAGGTTACCTCATTCGGATAAACAAACATGGGGTTTTGTTTGTTAATGATGCTAGATTTTGGCAGTCGTACTCTATCCACGTGGGCCTACTCCTCTTGTAGAATATATGACAACCCTCAACTCATTTGCTAAAGTGTGTCCGGGTTGTGGTACACAATGGCCATACGTGGTTGCAAAAGCAGAAACCGTTGAAGAAGGGTCAGAAAGATTGAAGATGAATAGCATGTTGGATGGAATACAAACTAGTTGTGTTATCAATGTTCATTTAAAAGCATATGTATGTGTGTATATATATAATATGAATATATATATATATATATATATATATCATTTACAAACTAGTTGTGTTATCAATGTTCATTTAGAAGCATATGTATGCGTGTATATATAATATGAATATATATATCATTTACAAACTAGTTGTGTTATCAATGTTCATTTAGAAGCATATGTATGTGTGTATATATAATATGACTATATATATCATTTACAAACTAGCTGCGTTATCAATGTTCATTTAAAAGCATATGTATGTGTGTATATATATAATATGAATATATATCATTTACAAACTAGCTGTGTTATCAATGTTCATTTAGAAGCATATGTATGTGTGTATATATAATATGAATATATATCATTTACAAACTAGCTGTGTTATCAATGTTCATTTAGAAGCATATGTATGTGTGTATATATAATATCCCCGTCCATGGCAACCGCCAAGAACATCATACCCAAGTAACGACCCTTTAAATGGGTTGCGTCTATTATCAGGACACGACGTAGATTTGCCAGAAATGTGCGGATCTGCAAAAACATAGGTGGTTTTCCTTTGTAAATGTTATAGTTTATAATGTGTAAACATATGACGTGTTAAAATACGTACCGCGGGTCCAAGGGCCACGAAGCACATCTCAAACCGTCGACGTGAATCGGTCCGTAGCTGCGTGACAGTACCAGGGTTCTGCAGCTGCAAATTATATAAATATGCCGGGAGTCGTTCATACGACTCCTCGAACGTACCTCTCACCATAAACAGTGCATGGCATCGCGCACGGCCGCACGCCAAGCTTCGTGGTAATCAATCGTGACGCCGAACTGTTGGTGAACATCGTGGACGATGTCCTTTGGACGCAATGACCTGCTAACATCAAGAAATTTGTTTTTCAGCATCGCACCCAAAGTAGAAAATAGAGCACTACATTGAAATATTCTGTTTTAAAGTAGAAAATAGAGCACTACATTGAAAAAGACATAACACATCCTCTATGTTTTATTCTACAATAGAGAGTAAAATAAAGAATTATATTGGAGATGTCGTAACAAAATTGGCGTTTTTACAGTACGATTGGAGATGCAACCATTAATCTTATTTGTGTTATCCCTCTATGTGACACTCTTTTCAGCAGGGACGGATCCAAATTTTTTTTTCATACGGTGGCACCATATAATATAGATTAAAAATAATTACAAAAAACACAGTTTTTATCGACGTGTCTACATCTTTTTATTGACGTTCAGTATTGTCTAATGTGTTTTTACCTTAATTCAATCGTTTCGAAAGATTTTTAAAACTTTTTGCTTGATTTCAAGGGATTTTTAAGTTTTTTTATCGGTTTCGAGAAATTTTCTCGGTTTTTTGGTTGATTTAAAGAGTTTTTTTTGGTTTTTTGGTTGATTACGAAGTACGGTTGCACCTTCTTGAAGTTTTCAAAATAATATTGTAATACCTTCCAAAACAAATCGATTGCACCATTCACAAACCTAAATTTTTTTACCCTTCGTCGGAGAATTAATATGGTGGCACGCACGTGCCACCGTATTCCATGAACTTGGTCCGCCCATGTTTTTCAGCTTCTCTTGCGGTGTAATCTCAAAAAAGATTTATGTACCATTGATCATTAATTAATTCAGCTTATCAATTGGAATATGGCTTGCTTGTTTAGGCCATCCGTACCCACAGCGGGATGGGGCTCGGGATGGCGCGGGGTCGATGCGGGAACGGCTACGGCTGGAGCGGGGTTGGCGGGGCGGGATCGAATACGGGTTCCCCATCCCGGTTCATCCCGAAGAGTTTTTAAAAAAAAATTAATTTAATTTTTAAAAATAAAGCCGTTCAACGGCTCTTTGTAAAAAAAAATCTCAATTTAATCCCACTATATATTTAACCCTCAACCTCTTATTTCTCACACCTCGCAACCTCTTATTTCTCACACATCTCAACCTCTTATTTCTGACACCTCTCAAATTCTCTCAACATCTTATTTCTCACACCTCTCAAACTCTCTCAAATTCTCTCAACCTCTTATTTTTCACACCTCTCTCATCATGAATCCAAACACAACACCTACATCCCGTCGTAACCGACCGAATACACCACAATCGCAAGAAGATCAAGAGCTTGGTTTCCAAGCGTTTACACAACAAGGTTATCATCCGCAATGGTCGCAACAAATTCCGCCACAATGGTCGCAACAAAATCCGCCACAATATCCGCAACAATTTCCCCAACAATTTCACCAACAATTTCCTTACCAATTTACACGTCCCGGTTTGATTGAACAAGGTTTTACTCCGGCCAACTACAATCTTCCTTCACCCGCAATCAATCTCGACGACGACATTGTTCCGAAAACCCAACCTTCTACCCCGAACACACCACAATCTATCCCGACACAACAATCTAACCCGGAACCATCAAATCCGAGACCAACGAAAGCCGCCAAACAAACGTGGAGTAAAGCCGAGGAACTCGCGTTAGTGTCGGCGTGGGTTGACGTTTCGGAGGACCCCGTGGTCGGTAACGCACAAAGCGGTGGTAATTATTTTTATTTTTATTATTATTATTATTATTATTATTATTCTTATACTTAATTTTACATAAATGTAGGAAGTTTTTGGGGCCGAATCGGGCATGTGTTCTTTACTCGCATGGGTCGTCAACCAGGTTATAGATCAACCCATCAACTCAATAGCAAGTTCAACGGCCTCAATAAAAGAGTTAATTCGTTTGGCGGCATCTACAACAACTTGCTCAATAATAGATCAAGCGGGATGAGTGAGGCTGATATATCCCGAACGGCACACGAACGGTATCTAGCACGCCATAAAGTTGCTTTCACTCACGAACAAGCTTGGGACGTCCTAAAAAAATGTCCAAAATGGGGAGCCGTTCCAACGATGACGACAACTTCATCGTGGGTTTCAAAACGTACCCAACCTTCCGATGATGACGATGACGAGCAAATTCAACGACCCATCGGGAGAAACAAGGCAAAAAAATCATCAACGAGTAATACGTCCTGGGCGAATACGGACGAAAGTGTTACTCAGTTGTTGACGACGTTCAACGACAAGATTGATAATACAATGGAATACAAAATGAAAAAACTCGATCTCGAAATCGAACGCTCAAAACTCGAACGACATAGGTTGGAACAAGAACTCGAAATCGAACGCTCAAAATGATTTGAGAAAGACTTCGAGTTTTTCATGACCCCGCATGATCACCTTACGGGAAACGCTTTGAGGGTTACTTTAGCGAGAAAAGAGCAAATTCAAAAATTTCATAATTGGTAGTGTTTTGTATTTTGTAATTTTTATTTTTAATGAATGGTATGAATTTTTATTTTTATTATTTATCTTATTTTTATTTATTAAAAATATATAAATATTTTTATTTTGTTAAATAATTAAATGTATAAATAAAAGAATTAAGAACCTTGGTTCTTACCATGAAGTTTGTGTGAAATGTCAATGTCCTCATTTTTATTGGTACTTAAATTTAATATTTAATATTTGATATCTATACATATAACAAATAAGTAACTATCATGCCACATGTCGTCTTCTGGTGAGCCGATTTCAGTATTTTTCCGGCTAAACATGTATCTGGACACAGTTTACATTATAAATTCAATTAGCACACCCACATTCACTCATCCTTAAATCTCTCCTTAATTCAATTTTTTTAATTTATACGTTATATTTACTATCCTTATAATTAGGTATGTAGTTAGTTTTAATCCCTTACTTTTTTATTTTTTATTTTAGACTTTTAACATATTAACATAAATAATGTATATGAACTAAAATGCATTAAAAACATTTCTATTTTTTTACAAATTATACCATTGTAATCGCTTCGTCAATACCTTCGAAATGAGCCAAATATTGAATATTTTTTGATTTAATTATATTATTAAATATCATAAACATATACGAATTAATGTGTCGTGATTAGTATGAGATTTGTTGAAATTAGTATGATATTTGATACAAATAATCACTAAATTGTCGTGATTTTCTTTTTGCAATTCCATATCAATTTTTGCTTCAAAGTCGAATTTCTTCGACGAATTACAATTCTATCAAATTCCATTCTATCAACGAAACACCCTTAGAATTATCATAAGAGATTTAATTACTTGGAAAAAAATCACTTATCAATTGACTTTTGGATTATGAGTTCGAATCTTTTTCAAAAATATAAATATGCAAATATTTTAGTATAATATATTTAATTATTTATACTTTCTTAATTATGATTATATTATTTCCTCTAATTTTAATTGAACTACATAATATCAGTTATCAGCAGATGGTTAGTTAATGAAGGTCAAATTGTTATGCTTCCGTCAATTCACTTTAAATTAATCTTTCATAATAGTTGATAAATTTTCTAGCATGATTTAATTTTTTTAAATTACCCCGTGTAATACACGGTTCGAACCTAGTTTATTTATAAATATAAAATGTTTATTGATGTAGACAAATATATGAGACCCATAAAAATGAGTTTCTTAGAGCATCTCCAATGGAGGTTCTTATAAGAACCTTGTTTTTGTACTTTTTGATATCATCTCGTTTCCACCTCATTATTTTAAAAAATTACATAAAAGTCTACAATGGTAGTTCTTATAAGAACCTCATTTTTGTGGGTCTCATGTATTTGTCTACATTAATAATTATTTTATATTTATAAATAAATATCAAATATTAAATTTAAGTACCAATAGAAATGAGGATATTGACATTTTACACAATCTTCATGGTAAGAACCAAGGTTTTTAAATAAGAACCCAAAGGGGATGAGGTTCTTATAAGAACTCTCTACAATGGTAGTTCTTACAAGACACACCACTTTTTGCTTATAAGAACCTTGCATTGAAGATGCTTATATAAGAACTACTATTGTGGATTTTTATGTGAAATTTTAAATTAATGAGGTGGCACCAAAAAGTCTAAAAGAAGGTTCTTATAAAAACCTCCATTGGAGATGCTCTAAGAGGAAGAAAAAGAAGGTGAAGCATTACTTGAAAAGCATTGAACCGAGTTCACCAAAAATGGCGTGAGAGACGTTTTTTGAGTTGTATGTAGCTGAGAGCCTGAAACACCAAAACCATAACCAAAAATCATAAACCCTAACCTTAATGGGGCGTTTGGTTCACCGATTCTGATGGAATCTGATGGAATTGGAATGTCGAATTCCATTGACCGAATTCCATTCCTTCGTTTGGTTCATTATTTTCTACGGAAAGAAATGTCCAATTCCATCAGATTCCATAAATAAGTGAATTTGACATTCCTTAGCAATCTTGAAGGATTTTGATGGAATTGGAATTGATGGAATGTTGTATTTTCATAATTCCAAATATACCCTTTAACTTAAATATAATATAATTTAATACTTTAGGTTTTTATTTTATATTTTATATTTTGATTTTATTTTTATATTTATATTTATATTTATATTCATATTCATAATTTATTTATATATTTATATTAATATTCATAATTTATTTAATTTTATATAATATAATTTAATACATTTTTTTATTTTCTCGAAATATATTTTATTTTTTCAAAATATAATTTTGTTTGTTTGACAATATATTTATCCGGGTTGTGTATATTATATTTTTTCGCATTAAAGTATTTAAAATTTATTTTATTAAAGTATTTTTAGTGAAAAAAAATATATTTAATGATTATTTTATTAGAGAATTTTTTGTTTTAAAAAATTAAAACTTATCAAAAAGGGTATTTTGGTCATTT
Organism: Saussurea involucrata; assembly: GCA_033807775.1. NCBI lineage: Eukaryota > Viridiplantae > Streptophyta > Magnoliopsida > Asterales > Asteraceae > Saussurea > Saussurea involucrata. The sequence goes on from CM066316.1 coordinate 94,386,725, forward strand.
ATAATAAATTCATTCCAATTCCAAAGCTACATTCTGTGAACCAAACAGAAAAATTCCAATTTCTTTAACAGATTCCATTCCAATTTTGTCAACCAAACATGTGGTCAAACCTGACAACATTTCATTCCAATTCCTTTCAAGTCAAATTCCTTTGACATATTCCATTTCATCCAAAAACATTCTGCGAACCAAACGCCGCCTAATAGTTTATACCGCAGTGACGAAAGATAAAGGCCCAAAAGTGAAACCCAATGAGGCCCATAAAAGAAGAGCCGATTTGTTTTTTTTTTCATTTTTAAAGTACAAAATAAATCAAGATCTTAAGAAATTAAATATTATTGTAACAAAACGTGGAATCGTGTGAGAAGTGTTGGGGAAATTCAGGAAATCGTGGGAGAGAAGAGTGATGATTACTTGGATGATGAACGTGAGATCGCGTGAGAGTTCGCTTTCCGTAAGTGATATTTCGACCCTATTCTGCCCGGGTATCACGAAATTCACTCGAGGATAATCTCAGTTCTCAGTTATCGATTTAGGCAGAAATCGACACATATTTAAACACCTTGAGAATCGTAACCGACACCATATTGATACTGATAATAATATCTCATTTAATGAGATTGATTGTGGATTAAAGTCGGCAGTTACAAACAAGAAGAAACCTTCTAGACGCTGGCGCCAGTCTCCGTGCTAGTCAATTGGCGCCAGCATCAGCGCCGGTAAACAAACCAGAGCCTGGCGCGAGTCTCCGCACCAGCCAACTGGCGCCAGCATCAGCGCCGGCATACATTCCAGAGCCTGTCGCCAGTCTTGGTGCCAGTCAACTGGCGCCAGCACTGGCCCCGACGCCCAGTTCATAAGAACTCTTTGTAACTTGCCAATCTTAACCGTCCAACAATCCCGGGTTCTAGTTAGCTTACACGATTGTGCACTCCACACCTCCTAACTCATGTTATAGCTTAGCTAACAACCCCATTATTATCTTTGTGAATCCAATTACACAAAATGAACCGATGATTTCACTAAAATCACCAACAAGAAGTGTCATTTTTTGTGAGAAGTGTGAGAAGTACTTTTAAACCGTTGATCACTTTTAATCAAATACCCTCCCATGAATTGCATCTTAAAAGGGAATTGATCCGGCGCATCTTATCTCGTTGCATCTCATCCTACTTTTCGTTCATTTCTCATCCAACCGTTGATAACCACTTCTCACACTTCTTACGAAACTCGACACTTCTCACGTGAACCCAACCCATTAATTATAACAAAATGGATTGTTTAGGATGATTAGTTATGGTGAGAAATGTCAAATTTGGTGAGAAGTGTGAGAAATGTTTTCTCACCCTTAGATAAAAATAGACGAACGTTAGAATGACATGCACCGAGTTGAGTCGGATCAACTCCCTTTTAAGTCGCGATTCATGGAAGAGTATTTGATTAAAAGTGATCCACGATTTAAAAGTGATTCTTACACTTCTCACAAAAAATAACACTTCTCGCATGATCCAATGCGTTGCTTAGGATACCTACAAAATCCACTAAAAACCCAAGACTTTTTTAATATTTGTTGATGATTAATTATTCAATTTCAATTCTCCAATATCCGCATAAGGCCATCAGTACCCCATGGGGGGGAATCTTTCAATGATTCCCCTCCACATCATCGCCACATCAGCTTTTCTTCCATCCCTCACTCCATCCCTCACGATCCCTAAACATCCGTACCCCATTCCCTCAAACCCCTTTGCCACCTCATTTATTTTAATTCTTTTATTTATACATTTAATTATTTAACAAAATAAAAATATTTATATATTTTTTAAAAAATAAAAATAAGATAAATAATAAAAATTAAAATTCATATCATTCATTAAAAATAAAAATTACAAAATATCATTCATACCAATTATGAAATTTTTGGAGTTGCCTTTTTCTCGCTAAAGTAGCCCTCAAAGCGTTTCCCGTAAGGTGATCATGCGGGCTTATGAAAAACTCGAAGTCTTTCTCAAATCGGGTTGAGCGTCCGAAACGTCAACCCACGCCGACACCAACGCGAGTTCCTCGGCTCTTGTCCACGTTTGTTTGGCGGCTTTCTTTGGTCTCGGATTTGATGGTTCCGGGTTAGATTGTTGTGTCGGGATATATTGTGGTGAGTTCGGGGTAGAAGGTTGGGTTTCCGGAACAATGTCGTCGTCGAGATTGAAGTTGGCCGGAGTAAAACCTTGTTCAATCAACCCGGGACGTGTAAATTGGTAAGGAATTTGTTGGTGAAATTGTTGGGGAAATTGTTGCGGGTATTGTGGCGGATTTTGTTGCGACCATTGTGGCGGAATTTGTTGCGAGAATTGCGGATGATAACCTTGTTGTGTAAACGCTTGGAAACCAAGCTGTTGATCTTCTTGCGATTGTGGTGTATTCGGTCGGTTACGACGGGATGTAGGTGTTCTGTTTGAATTCATGATGAGAGAGGTGTGAAAAATAAGAGGTTGAGAGAATTTGAGAGAGTTTGAGAGGTGTGAGATTGAGAGAATTTGATAGTGTGAAAAATAAGAGGTTGAGAGGTGTGAGAAATAAGAGGTTGAGGGTTAAATATATAGTGGGATTAAATTGAGAATTTTTTTTTTTAGAAAGAGCCGTTCAACGGATATATTTTTTTAAAAATTTAATTAATTTTTTTTTTTTAAAAACCTTCGGGATGGATCGGGATCCCATCCCCGGATACCATCCCGCCCCGCCAACCCCGCCCGGGCCGTAGCCCATCCCGCATCGACCCCGCCCATCCCGAGCTCATCCCGAGCCGGGTACGGATGGCCTAAGCTATCGTTCATCAACAAGGTTAAACCTTAATTTTTAAAAATCACAACCTTTTCCAATTATGACTGAATTTAATTGGAAAATTAATATTAATAAAAATTTAATTATATATTAAATATCAGATGTATAGCATAAAAAACCCATTTTGTATTTTCAAAAATCAAAAATAAAAGTCATTATATAATAAGAATCGAAACAGAATATCAAAATGGTCCTATGGTCTAGTGGTTAGGACATTGGACTCTGAATCCAGTAACCCGAGTTCAAATCTCGGTAGGACCTATTTTTTTCAAACTATTTTTTCAGTAAAATTACAGTTTTTGTCCCTATGGTTTGTTAGAATTTTGCTTTTGGTACCTAAACTTAATTTATTACATACAAGGGCAGTGGTTTGCACTTTGTCACAGTTTTGGTCCCTGAACCAAGCGATAATCCATCATTCTTGTTAAACTTTAGGGTATTTCAATATTTGTGCCACTTTGATTATTTTTTCTTCAATCATTCATCCTCTTAGTAAAAAAAAAAGCTTCAAAGGTTACAAGAACAGCCCCTAAACTAAATGTTTTCATTCTAAAACAGAGAAAGTACGAGAGAGAAGCAGTTTTTCTCTAAATATGTAGATCACTCTAACAACGATTACTAGATGAGAGCACAAATAGAAATCTTTGAAAATAAATATTTAGAGAGATAAATAATATTTAATAGATGAATGAAATATTTTAATATTATAATTAATGTTTGTTTCTTTAAAATGAGGAATTTGTTGGAGATAGATATAATTTTTTTTGAAGTTTTTAACTTTTGATTCTCCATTTTTTGGCAATTTGTGACTTAAACATGGTTTTTACATTTGTTGTTGCTGGGTGGGAAGAGGTTGTGCACGATTCTAGAGTTTTGTCTGAAGTTTTAACAGATGGTGCTATTAGATTTTCATTTCCTCCTCCAGGTATACTAATGATTTAGAGGTAATATATCTGCTATATTTATATTTATATTGATAATTATTCTTATTTTGTTGTTTTCAGATAAATATTATCTATGTTGTAACGACCCGGACCAATTTGGAAAGTTTTACGCTTTTCGTCAAGTTTTGTTAATAAGTGAAAGTTGAGGGGCTAGTTGGTATTTTTGGGATGGAGTATAAAAAGTGCTCAAAACCCTAGGAACATTCTCATTTCACTGATTTGATTAGTGTTTGTCAGTTGTTCTTCTTAAGAGATAAGAGGAGAAATCGGGTCTTGTAGTGTGTTTCAGTTGCTAAGAACTCGGAAATTGTTAAGTTTAGTGATCTTGTTGCTATTGCTAATCTTTACTTCGAGAGAATCGAGCTAACCAGTAGATTTCAGCCTAAAAAAGGGTCCAGGTCGTCGTCCGGAAACCGCCCTGGACATCCGGAAACCTTCTTGGGCGTTCGGACTCCTTGCTTGGGAGAAGGTCCCCGGACGAGGAAGTTGTCCGGATAGGTTGGATTTTCCGGGTATGAGCGTGTCCGGTAAGTTCGGTACCCGGAAAGGGGTATCGTCCGGAGAGTAGTAGTTACCCGGACAAGGGTGTTGTCCGGACTAGGTTGTTGTCCGGTTAGATGGGTGTCCGAACTCTTTAGCATCCGGAAAAGTAGGGTTGTCCGGAAAACTGAGTTGTCCGGATACTTTTGCTGAGTTGTTGTTTTATGCCCGTTTATTCAGGGAAGTCGACTTGGAAGTTTGGAACTGTTTAGGGACGAGAAGTAAGAACCTGAGGTGAGTTTTCTAAACTAAAATGTATGGCTTTTAAAGTGTTTTCAAAATGTGTTATGAATGTTGAGAAATTGCCATGCTTTATTATTATGCTTTAATTGCATGAAAGTTGTTTAAAGTTTTATGTAGAATGTATGCATACATCATGGAGACGTAAACTGGCAAAGACGGGAGAGTAGTTCCGCCAGCTCTCGTGCGGGAAGGGAGGTCCCTATATGCCGGGAGCGAGGCTCCACAAGGCAGCATGAGGCTGACTCGTTGTCACCTTCGGGTGGCTTCAGGGTGTCAGATTACGAGGAGGCGGACTTTAGTCCGTATACGATTTTGACGTGTTGAGTATGAATGTTTAAAGCTGAAAAGATAAACTGTTTTTAAATGCTTTGATAACTGTTAGGATGGACTCACTAGACCTCATGGTCTAACCCTCGCATTTTCAAATTAAAACCTCTTCAGGTAAGCAGGTTTTCAGGAGCTCGGGCAAATAGGCTGAGCTTAGCAAGAAGAGTCATGAAGCATAGTGACACTCTAGTTATTAGTTTTTCTCAGTTGTGTAGGTCGTTTCCGCAAACCTATTTAAATGATTGTAATGAAATTTTGAGACCGTGATTTTGGGATGTTATGAAATGGATGTCTTGCATGATAATTTTTGGTTGGGTCGTTATATATGTGATGCTGCATATACAAATACTCGAGGATTTATGGCACCGTATCGTAATATTAGATATTGGCTTGGAGTTTTTCGTTGTCGACGCCCAATGAACAAGTATGAAAAGTTTAATCATGCTCATGCAAAGCTTAGAAATGTTATTGAACGTTCTTATGACGTCTTGAAATCACGTTTTTCGATATTGAAAAGAATGACACCGTTTTCACTTGAGGTTCAAAGAGACGTTGTTATTGCATGTTTTGCGGTTCACAACTTCATACGAAAGGGAGGTTTAAGTGATGAGTTATTTTCTGGATACGATCAAACCAATGACTAATGTGGTGATGAGGGCGAAGAGGTTCACTTGCATGGGAGTACGTCTGACCAAACATATATGGTTAGTTTAAGAGAAGAAATTGTGATACGATTGATGCAAAACGGAAACTGATTTTAGTTGATACGAGACTTGTTAATGTTTTCTATTGTATTTGAACCAATTAATGCATTTCAGTTGTTATGAAGAGTAATTTTAGTAGTATAGTTTAATTTAATTTAACATTCACATTTTCAGAGATAAAATAATCAGTAGTACGTATTCAAATGTTTTCAGATTTCAACTTACAAAAACAAACAGTCTTTTTGATTCAGATTTCAGATTTCAGCACCACCACTTAAAAATCAGAAGTGAAATCAATGATCAGACTTCAACACCACTTAAAAAACAAACGCCACCTAAGAATCAAATTCAAAATTTAGACAAACCCAAGAAGAATCATTTTCCTTAACCACAAGGGTTGTGGTGTACTGTTAAGGCCCTGTGGATGTAGAGGAATAACCCATTTGCCCAGGGTTCGAATTCAGTCATACATAACTTGTGGCCACTGAGGTTTAATTTCAGGACTAACGTCTTACGGTGATAATTTGCCAAAGGATTAGTTTAAAAGACAAAAAAAAGAATCATTTTCCTTTTATCTTTCTTTTCCCTCCATTAATTCCCTCTTCGTTACTTTATTCCTTTCTTTTTCTCCCCAAACGGGAAAACACAGCGTGAAATCATCGTCTCTGTAAAATGGCCATATCTCTACTGAATTTCAGGCATCAATGTCTAAAAAACAACCCCATCTGTCGTTTCACAACTAGATTTTCATCCCCTAGCAATATCCGATTCCGAAGTTCTACCACGAAATTCAAAATTGGAAGCAGCAGATGCTGCTACACTTTCAATTCGGCATCTCTAAACGAGCCTTTACTTCCAGATGATAGGATCGATAGTAGGAAACACATTTTGTCACTCAATATCGAGAAATTGGTTGATTTCATACCTGGAGGTAGTTGGTGGAACTTAGAGGATGATGATGATTTAGCTGGTAAGGTGAAAACAACCAACCCGATTACCGTTTGGTATGTTCTTCGTAGAATTTGGGGACTGGTTGCAGATGACAAATTGGTTGTTTACATTGGATTTGGTTCATTAACTTTTGCCGCGGTATGCCTTTTTGTTTATCTCTCACAGTTATTGGATCATCTATCGTACATTGAGTTTCTGATTTTGAAACCTGTGCTCTTCAGAGTAGTTAGTAGCGAGTTGCCAAATAACTCCTAAATTGGTACAGTTTAATTTAGGGCGATTTTGGGATTAAGTCGTTTAACAGATGAAATTGCTTGCAATTAATCGTTAAATTGGATTTGGTTCTTTAACTTTTGCCGCGGTATGCCTTTTTGTCCATCTCCACAGTTATTGGATCCTCCATCCTACATTGAGTTTTTGATTTTGAAACCTGTGCTCTTTAGAGTAGTTAGTAACGAGTTGCCAAATAACTCGTAAATTGCTAGGGTTTAGGGTTAATTGAGGGGGATTTTGGGATTAAGTCGTTTAACAGATGAAATTGCTTGCAATTAATGGTTGATTTTGTTTGCAGCTTGCGGAGATATCAATACCAAACTTATTGACAGCATCTATCTTCGCAGCACAGAATGGGGAGGCATTAGTGTTCTATAAAAACTTGAAGCTTTTGATATTTCTGTGTTTTGCTTCGGGAATATGCAGGTAAGAACCAGCATTAGGGATTTTTCTTATCGGTTCATATGTAAAGTATACATGAATTCTACAAGGTCGTCACCTTTATTCTGGTCGGTGATTTAGTATGATTGGCCATTTAACACTATCACACCGGTTAAGATTTTTGTCCACAAAAACGGCATTGTATGCAACAATTTACCCGGTAAGCGCTAACCGTAGTAAGAGTCGTCGCCCTCACTTACCAGGTAAGACTCTTGGTCCTTGCCACACTCTTACTTGGTAAGATTCTTGCTCCTTACCATATTCGTCCGTAAGGTAATGCGACTTAGTAATTACCCGGGTACATTTGGTAAATGGCCTCTTACATGAGACTAAAGTCTAAGGGGGCGTTTGGTTCGTAGGATTTGATGAACCCGGGTCCCGGAAGAATTGGAATGATCAATTCTGTTACCAAATTCCATCCGCGCGTTTGGTTTACTTATGGGATGAAATTGAATTCCACACATTTCACCATTCATGGATTTGGTCCTTTCATCACAGTTGAGAAAGAATACAATTCTATTCCATCTCGTTTTTTGTATCTCCATCTTCCCTACTTGATTTACCCAGACCATGACCTCCATCTGAACCACCGTCGACCACCACCGATCTGAACCACAACCACCGATCACCACTGTTCTGAACCACCGTCAGCTAGGGGTGTATGCGGGTTGGGTTGGGCGGTTTTTGACATTTTTACAACCCAATTACGGCGGTTTGAAAATTCTCAACCCAACCCAACTCTTGCTGGTTAGGGCGGGTTGGGTTGGGTTGGCGGGTTAGAAATATATATAAAGTTGACGAATGAAATACAATAGATAATATTAAAATATTGCAATCATCCAAATATATATTAAAATCCTTAAGTTTTAGAATTAAACTTCAAAAGTTTGAATGATAACATCTTATTCAAATCATCAATCAAATGCAATCGTGTTTGATCTCTCCGACTCCAATTAGTTATTGAACATATTCTTTGTTTAACCTTTGTTAACTCTTTCTTCAATTTAATTCTCTCATCCCAAAACAACCGATAAATATCTCTAGCAACAAACACTCCACTCTAAGGCTTGACTTGCTTTGTAACGAGTTATGGCACGTTGTGGTGCGTTACGATGCATTACGACACATTATTTTGTAAGGTGTAAGATTATTTCTAGTATATAACTTGAATAATAAATGATAATTGTTCGTGAAACCTAAGATTTAAATACTCATAAAAAGGAAACTTAAAAACTAAAAACGCTTGATATATATATATATATATAGTCTTATCGAAATAATATGTATTAGCGGTGGGTTGGCGGTTTGGGTTGGGTTGAATTATGCTAACCCAATTTCAACCCTCCTAATTAGCGGTTTAGCAGGTTGGGTTTAATTGGGTTGTTAGCGGGTTGGATTGGGCGGGTTTCACGGGTTGACGGTTTTTTGTACACCCCTACAATCAACCACCACCGATTTGAACCACCGCTGACCACGACTGATCTGAACCACCGTTCTGAACCACCACCGGCCACCACCATTATAAAAGGGGTATTTTGGTTATTTATCGTTTATTCAATCCAATGCCGAAGCTACATTCTACCAACCAAACATGCAAATTCCAAATCATTTAGCATATTTCATTCCAATTCATGCCACGTTGCCAACCAAATGCGTGGTCAAATTTCATTCCGATTTCTTCAAAGTCAAATTCATTTGAGAAATTTCATTCATTCAGAAAAAATTATGTGAACCAAACGGCCCCTAAAGGTTTAGGTTAAGGTATAATACGAGTGAGGAGGTGCAGTGAGTCCGTGCCTCGCGGGGGGGGGGGGGTCAAGGGGCGCACCCCCTTGTGGCGTCTAGGGGCAGCACCCGAAACCTAAAAGGTATACATCAGAAGCTGACACCAAGCTGTTGCCCTTCAGTGTTGACCCTCAGCCCCCCAGTGGCTCGGTGTATTAGCTTATCACTGAGGAACTCACTGAACATAACAAGATCTCTGTGTTTTTGTTCTCGATTTTTCCCTAAAAACTAGAGTGCGTTTTTGGATTATACCCAAGTAAACTTCATGAAACACATGGCATTCATGGGGTCGAATTATTACTTTTGGAAAGTGTATTGCACACCCATTAAAATGTGAATCCAAGTTTGATTCGATTGATATATCACGAAATTAAATTTTTAACATTTCTCACCCCTTGTCAACAAGAGAGCTAAAGACATCCAATTGATGAATGAATGATGGATTCATAAACAAAATTTTCTCTCCATAACCATATGATCAGTTGTTCAGTGCCATTGTTTGTTTGGTACTGTATTTCTCAAATCTTCTCATGCAGTCATGCCAGAGCCTCAATGTCTGAACCTCGATCTGGACATATACAAATTTTAGGGGATGTTCACCTTTTTTTCCCATTAAGCCCTGTATGGGTTAAGTTGTCGGTCTAGACAAGTATGTCTGATTGAGGGATGAGAGACCGATGGGTTTGAGGGAGACAAAAAGAGACGATTAGTTCATTTCTGGCATCATATAGTCTGAGGTGGCTTAAGCCTTAAAGGGGACAAGTGAGGGGTCCTGGCTTATTCCATATAGCCCTTTTGGCTTTAATGGCTTAACAATTAAGAACCCTGTATGGCTGATCGATTAAGCCGCCTAGACAATTAAGCTCATTAAGCTGTAAGTAAATAACCCTTACTATCTGCATACGACTAACATTCGATGTAAACCGTGCATGGAAGGTTCATAGTCGAAAAACTATGGTCATGTGGACAAGCGGGATATTTGGAGTGTTTCCCATTATGATTGAGGACGTGCTAAGCATACCTCGTTTGCCAGTAAGGCAGTAACTTATGTTTCTCTGAAAAAAGAACAAAGAAAAAAAAGATAAAAGTATTTTCAGCCCTTCATATGCCAGTTTGATTTTGAAGTTCTAGTTACTAGCTGAGGTTGCTTCTTGTGGATTTCAGTGGATTACGAAGTGGTTGTTTTGGAATCGCAAATGTGGTCCTGGTGAGTGAGTCTTTCTTGGAAGTTGGAACTTTAAGGCTTATGTATTATGCTCTTAACTTGATTATTTGAAGACAAGTAGCTTATAAAACATTCTCTATGCCAGTACTCAATTCATGTCATACACATGTTGATACATTAGGCCATGCAAAACTTTGGTGGTTGCGAAATTTGTCTTTTCTTGTTTATATCCACTGTTCTAAAAGGCTTGCTGCAACAGCCGCAATGGCTCAAGGCTTGTGTCTCACGCCATGGCCTAATGAGCGATATATTTGATTTTTCTTTACACTTTTAATGTCTTATTTGCTAGTTTTTAATATATAACCTGATTTAACTTGTTTATTATCATCGACTCTTCGAGTAATAGTACAAAACATATGTAATTATATAGAAAATTATACTCCCTCCGTCCCAAATTAAGTGTCCACATTTCTATTTTAGTTTCTCCCAAAATAAGTCTCCACTTTCAAAAGTTTCCACTTTCCCATTCTACTCTTAATTATGAGACGGAGAAAGTTTCTTTCTCTATTATTAAGGGTAAGAGTGTCATTTAGTTATCTAAAAAGTGTATAATTACACATTTCTAAAACCGTGTGCCATGTTCATTGTGGACATTTATTTTGGGACGGAGGGAGTTTATGATATAGAGATTTGCCGCCATAAGTCACACCTTGATAAACCCCGTGGTCTTGCCGTGGCTTCAAAGCCTTGAGGCTTGGCCTTGACGTTACGCCTCACGCCATTTAGAACCTTGTTTTATATCTCATAGCTACTCGATTCAGATGCATAATTTTGCTTTTAGATTAGGTTCCTCCGTAACAATTGATCAATCTTGTTAGAGAGATAATTTCCTTCTGGAGGAAGTAGTATTTGTCCTTAATCCTAAAGCCTTTAAGCTCATTGTCTAATATCACTCACCCACTAATCGGCACTTCATATAATTTCGCAGCTCAAGCGGCTAAGGGAAACTTTGTACGCAAATCTATTGTTTCAGGTGCTGTCTGTTTTTAGCAATGATATAAATTGGATTTTGAATTTACTGTAGCGTGTTATGTAATATGTATTCAACTATTTTATTGTGTTATGTATATATAACGAATCCTTATTCCTTACTTTCAGGATGTATCTTTCTTTGATAGAGAATCTGTTGGAAATTTGACCAGCAGGCTTAGGGCAGATTGTCAAAAGTTGTCACATATCATTGGAAACAATTTACATTTGATAGCACGGAACTCTCTTCAGGTTGATATCTTTGTCAAGATCCATGTTCCCACTTATAAGCCTCGATTGTTTTCGCTGAAATTTAGATTTGAAAGTAAAATTCTCAGGGGACAGGAGCACTGATTAATCTGCTGACATTAAGTTGGCCTCTTGCGTTGTCGGCTTGCTTTATATGCACTCTTATGTGCATGATCTTTCTGGTTTACGGGCGGTGAGCATCCAAAGTTTTCATATTTGAAAATCTACAGCTTGTTATCTAGATAAAAGGAGTGGTGGTTTCGTTATATGATTGATTTGTTAAGACTACATATTTGAGCTCTTTAAATATCTTTCAACAATCAAGCTTTTATATTGTAATTTATAATCTAAGGTCCTAGGCCATAATGCTCTGGAAGTCATAGCTTTACTTCTCTTCAGGTATTGTGATAGACCCTTTTTATAGAAAAAGTTAAATTGAAATTAATGGGCCCAGCCCTTGATACAGAAATCAGATTTACATTGTACTAGTGAAACAATAGAGTTTCAGAACATGCATTCATCACATTTTTATTTCAGAACATGAAAAAAGTTGAAGAACACGTTTTTTCATTTATACATCTGGTTGTTTTTTCATTTTTATTAGAGGAAAACCCCCTAATAACCATTCGTCTGCACGGTATGCACATGTGCATACAAGTAATTGAATATGTTTCCTGGTTTCTATGCACATGTGCATGCCAGACAAATTACTTGTATGCACGTGTGCATACTGTACAGATAAAATGGTTATTAGGGCGTTTCTCGGTTTTTCATTTTTTGCTGTTTCCCGTTAACTTAACCCTATATGTGTGTGTGTGGAAACATCTCATTTACTTCATCTCATCTCGTTTACCATGTTTTCTATCTGAAAGGTACCAGAAGAAAGCATCAAAGCTTATTCAAGATTTCACTGCTCGTGCCAACGAAGTAAAGACTAAACTGATTCTTGCATTATTCTCTGAGCATTTAATAATACTTATTGCACTCCTGTTGACTTATCTGACCATGACCATAATTTGCCCCCTTCCTCCCTCAAAATTCAGGTTTCTGAAGAAACTTTTTCTTTGGTGAGAACAGTCCGGGTTAATGGAACGGAAACAAAAGAACATCAAAGGCAAATATATTACCCCGTAAATTTTTTCTTGCTATTTATATTTTGCAATATCATTTCCATTTAACCAACTAGTTTGGCATAAAAGGCTTATTCGTTTGGTTCCTTTCACTTTGGTATACTACACTCAAGGTACTTTAATGCCGTAAAACATTTCATGTGTAAATGTTAATTATGTAGTGTATACTTTGTGCTTGTAGGTATAAACAATGGCTGGACAAATTGGCCATCACAAGTGTACGAGAAAGTGCTGCCTATGGACTATGGAATTTGAGTTTCAGCACTCTCTACCGTTCGACGCAGGTTCTTTGATCCTTAATTCTTGTGATTAAGCCATCTTTTACGAATGTAATCAATTTCAATGTTATGGCCATGTAGTAGCCGGGTCACTGAGTTTGTAGGGGTTAGGTTCTGTAGCTAGCGTAGACGGGAGTTGGAGAGGTTGAGGGGGTAGGGTCTAGGGGTGTAAACGAGCCGAGTCGACTTGTAAAGTTTAATCGAGCTTTCGAACGAGTTGAATCGAACATTGGTGTGATGGCGCTCGACTCGTTAAGTTAAACGGGCTTTATTTTGTGTTCGAGATCGACTCGAGCTCGATAATTATTAGGCTCGAGCTCTAGATAAGCGAGCTTGAATAGCTCGTTAAAAGCTCGACTCGTTTACACCCCTAGTAGGGTCTGTGAGTTGGCCGCTAGGTTACTATGTTGTACTAGGGTAGTAGGGTGTGTGGTTCTGCCTACCTTGAGGTTTTCTTGTACCCACTTCTGTTTGTATGTTGTTGCTTGTTCATTACTCATTTTGCACTTTTGCACAAGCCGAGGGTCTTAATGGAAACAGACGCTCAACTCTATTGAGATAGAGGTCAAGTGTGCATACATCTCCCCCTCCCCAGACCCCACCTCCGGATGGGATATACTGGGCTGGTTTTGTTTGGTTTGGCTATGTAGTATATGTATATCATAATAGATGGTAACATTTAATTTAATTTAACCAGTTCAACTAAAATTATAGGTTTTTGCTATAGTACTGGGAGGAATGTCTATCCTGTCAGGTCATGCATCGGCTGAGCAACTGACTAAGTATGTGTTGTACTGTGAGTGGTTGATATATGCAGCTTGGAGGTTGGCAGACAATTTTTCATCGTTGCTTCAGTCTATTGGAGCAAGTGAAAAGGTGTTTCAGCTAATTGATGTCTTGCCTAGTGATCAATTTTCAGCAAAAGGCATGGAACCTATATATATGTATATATATTTTAATTTGGCAAGCTCTTTTCTTCGTATTCCCTTTCTTTTAAGATGAGAAGAGATATTTGCTTCATTTTATTTCTTCATCTACGACCATCTCAGGGTCTGTGTGTTAGCAGCTTAGTGAGCTTAATGGGACAAACAGCTTATTCGGTCAGCTATACATGACTGTTTGGTAGTGGCTTGATGATATAGAAAGTGGCTTATTCGGTAAGCTTCTAGGGGGAGTTTTATGCAGAAAGCCAAGTTTTTTCCGAACCTGCCCCTCCCAATTAAAAACCGCACTCCTTCCATCTATGAAAAAACCCTCCCGAACAAAAACCTTCTCAATCTATACAGAAATTATTCCACACAGACAGTTTTATCGCTACATTACTTAGGGTTTGTTTGTTAGCAGCTTGATAAGCTTAATGGGACTCACATTTTATTCGATCAGCTATATGTGACTGTTTGGTAGTGGCTTAATGATATAGAGAGTGTCTTGTTTAGTAAAGCTTCTAGGGGGAGTTTCATGCAGAAAGCCAAGTTTTTTCCGAACCTTCCCCTCCCAATTAAAAAACACACTCCTTCCGTCTATGAAAAAAACCCTCCCAAACAAAAACCTTTCCAATCTATGCTGTACAGACATATTAATCCACACTTCCAGCTTTATCCATACAGGATTTAATGGAAAACCAACCAAACATCCCCTCAGTTGAGTATCCATCTGAATGGTGGTTTCGAGGCCAAACCTACTGCTGATGAAAATATAAGTGAAAGAAGGGCCTTCAAGTTGACAGTTTTGGTTGTTTGAGATCTACTGTATCACAAAAACTTTTTTTACCAGTCTCTTTTTTTTAGCTCTAATGGGAATTTTTATTCCGTACAGGAGTGAAGTTGCAGAGGCTAACGGGGAATTTTGAGTTCGTAAATGTGTCCTTTCACTATCCTTCACGAATGATGGTACTTTCACGGTTTCACTTGCCCTTTAAAACGTATAGTAGGTAGTAGCATTACATACAGTGCTCCTTTAGTTTGTTGCACGCAGCAGTAGACCCAAGATTTTTACCGAGCGGCTACACCTTTAAGGTGGATAAAAGACCCGTAAAGTTGTCCAATTTTCTTTTAGCCGAAAAAATGGAAAACTGAGGAACACCCTGGTAGCCCTTCATCCGGTCGATATGCACTTATGCATACAAGTAATTTATAACATGCACACGTGCATAAAAACCAAAAAGCAACTTCAATTACTTGTATCCACATGTGCATATGTTCCTCAGTATTCCACCGTTTTTGAAGGATTTTTTAAGGTTTTTAATTGATTTCGAGTCATTTCTTAAGTTTTTTTGGTTGATTTCAATGGACTTTTTCATTTTCTTTGGTTGATTTCGAGATACTATTTCGGCTTTTTGGTTGATTTCAAGGGGATTTTTCTGATTTTTTGGTTGATGTTCTTTGTATTTTCTAATATCACGGAGCACACTTCAAACTTGAGCACATGCACCTTTCATACCCCAAAAAAATTTCTCTGTGAAAATCGGTTGAGCGGGTGCACGGGACCCCACTCGGGCCTTCTTAGGTCCGCCCCTGGTTGCACCGTTGCGCACGTGCTCTATTGTCCAGTCTTCTGATGAAGGCTCATTAGCCAGGGCTAGAGATGGCCAAATTCCGGTCCCGGGCCGAAACGGTCAAAAAATTTGAATTTTCGGATCGGGCCGGGCCAGCGAAACACCCCATAACACCAACCGGTTGTAACTGGCGGGCCATAAACCGGGCTTCAATTGGGTCGGGCTATTTCCGGTCCCGGGCCGGGCCGGAATGGCCATCTCTAGCCAGGGCTCACGAGTTCTACGAATCTTCTTATATTGATATCTTTATGTTATTCTAAAAAGAATCTGCAAAATAAAAGCAACCACATGGTCATATTATGAATTTTTGGAGAAAGATAACATCTAGTTTTGATACAATTGACCTCATTGCATCTCTACTTCATTTTTGCATTTGTTGCTACCTTAAAGGTCTAAACTGTTTCATATTTCATATTTCTTCTTTTCTTTGTGTTTTAAAGGAAACCACTGACCTTTTTATCCATTCCTACAGATGCCCACTCTAGAAGAAGTTAACATCTCTATACAAGCTAATGAAGTGATAGCAATTGTGAGAAATTTCATTCTCAAACATCTTTCCCATTCAGACGGTGCAACAGTAACAGCACTGATTTTTGTTTTTCTTCAGGTTGGTCTCAGTGGTAGTGGGAAAAGCACATTAGTCCATCTCTTACTTGGTCTTTACGAACCAACCCATGGGGAGGTATGCTACTTGTGTCCATTGTTTTCAAAAGCGTGTGAGGCGTACGCCTCGAGGCGCGCCTCGAGGCGAGGCGGTCCAAACTCGCACTTGAGGCGGCGCCTCTCAATATCCAGACGAGGCGTATGCCTCGGTCGTTTGAGGCGGTGATTGAGGTGGTGAGGCGTGAGGCGGTAGTGAGGCGTACGCCTCAATACCGAGGCTAAATTATTTTAAAAAATGACCAAAACCTTCTCTATATCTTTTTTGAAAACCTTGTTCTTCTTCAGTTCTCCTAAGCCCCATCTACTACTCGTCTATTGTCCTTTGTGAGTTCCAATTTTCTCCCATTTTCATTGCAGTTTCTTCTTCGTTCACGGAAGTATTATGTATATGTATCTACCGGATACACTTCTTTTATATTTAGTCTCTACTACATGTGAGGGCCACAGTCACACTTCTACTCGCACTTTGTTGATATTTAATATTTTTTCTTTATGAGTTGTGAGCATATTAATATATACATATACATGTATATATGTTATGAATAGATCAATACTTTTTCCTTAATTAGTACATGTACTCTATATTTTGTGATTGAAAAAAGTATATGTAAATACTTTTAGTAATTTAATATGGCATATATATTGTGTCTAGTACTCAAGTGTCAAGTGTGTGGTATATATATTGCATATATTTTTTGAGCAGAAGCAGTGGAATGCAGATTGGTGTGTATATGTATATATATTTTGTGTAGTGTATATATTTCCGCCTCGGGGCTTACGCCTAGGACCGCCTCGAGGCTTACGCCTCGCCTCATTGAGAGAAAACGCCTTGAGGCACGATTCCTCTTTTTAAAACCTTGCTTGTGTCCTTTACCAAAGTACAAGTACTAGCACAAGTTAGAGTTTACTTGTTTGGTAATGAACAAATGAAAACAAGGTTGGAAAGACTTGCCCATTGAAATCCTTATACTGAAGTCAAAACCAGAATTGCCATTCTAAATATACCTACAAAGTTCATATTTTCGCGGTATTCTTTTAGGTGCTACTCCTTAAATATTTCCCATTTTTGTTGGTTACTAGAGCTAGTAGGATTTTTTTTTTGTGGATTATACTTCCTTTGTCCCAAATAAGTGTTTACATTTCTCTTTTAGTTTGTCTCAAAATAAGTGTCTACTTTCCAATATTAACCTTGATTATGAGATGGAGAAATTCATCCCTCCCTCTATCATTAAGGGTGAAATTGTCATTTAATTAGTTCAAAAGTGTAATAATTACTCATTTCTAAAATTGTGTGGATATTTCTTTTGAGACAGGGATTATAAAAATTGCACTTGGTTGCAGATACTAATCGATGGTCATCCACTTAAAGACTTGGACATCAGATGGCTGAGAGAGAATATCGGATATGTTGGACAGGTTTGGAGAGCCTCTTCTTATTGTCAGTTTTCCTCAACTAAAAGCATTCGGAAATGGAGCTTTTTGACCACATAAGATAGTGAAAAAGCTCCTGAAAGAAAACCTCTTTTTGTTTATAACTGTCCAAGCTCTCAATAAATTTGATTTGTTTGGCCATCAGAGGCGGACCCAGAAGTTTCTTTTACTTGGTGGCACGAATTAGTATAGATTCGTTGGTTGGTTCCTTGTCCCTATACAGAAGGAACGTGCGTTCAAGTCCTATCTACAAAAGTTTTTATAAACACAAAAGGTATATAAAGAACACCAATATTTAAGGTGAAAACTAAGAAATTTGACAAAAGTGAGACTCGAACCCAGGCCTTTTGTACAAAGACAGCAACATTTACCAACTCCGCCATTAAGTACCTTATTTCAAAAAATATAAGGGCACCCAACAAAACAATACGTCATGAAGTGGTTACCTGTGCCACCACATGCTCCTATGTAGGTCTGCCCCTGTTGGCCACCTAGGCTTGTGGGTCCCACTATTTTTGGAAAAAGCTCAAATAAAAATCTTATCATTATGGATGCTCTAAGAATGACCAAACCCGAAACAACCATACTTTACTAACTTGCAATTCATGCAATGAAAATTGTATCTTGTTCCGGATTTGGTCATTCTAGATCATGGAAGAGGCTTTTTTTTTATAGATTTGTATTGCAGGAACCACATTTATTCCGAATGGATATAAAATCGAATATAAGGTATGGATGTTCAAGGGAGATCAAGCAAGAAGATGTAGAATGGGCTGCAAAACAAGCATATGCTCATGAATTCATTTGCTCCCTTCCTGATGGCTATGAAACAATAGTTGATGATGAGCTTCTTAGTGGGGGGCAAAAGCAAAGAATTGCAATTGCTAGAGCCATTATTAGGGACCCTCTTATTCTGATCCTTGATGAACCCACCAGTGCTTTGGATGCAGAAAGTGAATACTACATTCAGGTTAGTCATGCTGATCTGATTTCCTTAACTAGCAGATAAGCCAGCTGTTGGGTTGGCTGATAAGCTGGTTGTTAGCTGGAAAAACTAGTTGTTGGGTTATAAGCTAGCTGATAAACTAGCGATGTTCGGTTAAAACTAGCTAATAAGCTAGATGACAACGTAAAACGATTTATAAGGATATCATGAAAACTTAACGAGAAGAATTTAAAAAGGGACATAATTGAAAGGAAGTGGAAAAAAGCCCCTAAAGATTATAGGAACGCTACTTGAAATAGTTTTTTCAAAAAGTTAGCTTATAGGCTAACCAAATGGCACTTTTTCAATAAGCTCAAATGATAAGTCAACTTATGGTTGCCAAACATGGCCTTAGGGCATCTGGGCATGTTTGGTCTGCAGGATTTGGTGGAATTTGGAATTCGATTCCATCCAATGGTTGGTTTAAAGGAATGCCTTGAATTAAAAGTCGCACAAACATTGGATTTAGAAATCACATAGTAGCAGTTGGTATTTAATGGGATTTGTTTGTAATAATGTTTTAAAATATGTTAAAAACACTCGTTTTGTAATAACCATTTAATAAAAAGTAATTTAATTATTTCTATAATTATTTCTATTTGTTTTTATAAATCAAAATAATGGAATTCAGTTCCATTTCAAATCCGAGAAACCAAACACACCGAAGATTTCAAATTCTTCCGATTCCAAATCCTTGCATGAAATCTAAATCCCTCATAAACATTTCGTGGGACCAAACCCCCTCTTAAGGTCGGGTTTGCCTCTATTTTTGATCCGTTGAAAATGCCACATTTTTCGGTAGTGATGTGAAAATGAATCCCAAGAGTTCCCACTTCCCACAAGAGATGGGTGTCTTAGACTTCTAAGCAGTTATCAAATATTTTGCATTGCAATTATGATCAACAACTTCTCTTTTTGTATATAGGAGTTGATGGTTCGATTAAAAACCGACGCGAAGGCGAAAAGATCGATCCTTTTCATAGCACACAGGTGGTTTTAACTTTTACCTTCGTTTTTTTACGTAGCCCGAAGGATTGTATAGTTTGATGGTGAACCCATATGTGCAGGCTATCAACAGCAAGAGCTGCTGACAGAATTGTGGTCATGGATGGCGGCCTAGTTGTGGAGGTATGATGTTTGTATTTCTTGCTTATGTGTATATATACATATATCTGAATATGTGGATTGCCGTTAGATTACTTGGTAAATGAGTCGTTAAGGGGCCATTTACCAAAAGCTTAATGGGTAAGAGCTTATCGGCAAGAGTCATCACTGTTATTTACTTCATGAGGGAACATTCCCAGCCATCAAAATGATTGATGGTAAGCGTTTGTAACCCGATAAGCGCTCACTGTTATTTACTTCATGAGGGAACATTCCCAGCCATCAAAATGATTGATGGTAAGCGTTTATAACCCGATAAGCGCTTATTGGGTAAGATTCTCGATCCTTGTTATGTTCACCAGTAAGGTAATTGAACTGGTAAGCGTTTACCAAGGTAAGTGTTTAGTAAACGGCCCCTAAGTCTTTTAATTTTTTTGACATATTTGATATTTGATGTTTGAAAAGTTATAGAAGCTACACTTCTTGCTGAACCTTGCATCCTGTTATGGTACTAACACATCTAATGATCAAACACTACGTACACTACTCCACTTGCTGTGATGGCTAAACATTAATGATTCCAGCAGATGGGAGATCACGATAAGCTTTTGCAGCTGAACGGATTATATGCACGATTACATCTACTTCAAATGGAAGGCCTTTAGATCAGATCCACCATTCTTGTTCTTCGTCGTTTCACTTTGCCATCAAAATCGAAGAACAAATTGAAGAACTCCAAACATGTAAGTAGTAATATTCTCTTATTTATATATATCCTCCTGAATTTTTCCTTCCAACTACATCGATCGTTCATGATCTAGAATTGATCTAAAGATCTTCAACAACATCGATCGTTCATGATCTAGATTTGATCTAAAGTTCTTCAACTACATCGATCGATCATGATCTAGAATTCATCTAAATTAAGTTCTTCAACTACATCGATCGATCATGATCTAGAATTGATCTAAATTTAGTTCTTCAACTACATCGATCGGTCATGATCTAGAATTGATCTAAATTTAGTTCTTCAACTACATCGTTCGATCATGATCTAGAATTGATCTAAAGTTGCTCAAGAGCTTCAGTTGAGAAATCATCAGGCTGAGGAACCTGTTGATGCGGCAGCGGCCGTTCATCTTCCTCCTCCTTTTCTGGTTTCTAAATCTTCATCTCGTTATTCTTCGTCTGCTTGCTATGATCATCATCATCGTCACTTGATTGATGAAATTGAGTCATCGTCGACGATGATTCAAGTCCAGATCCGGTCTCCTTTGATGCCTCGTCATTTTCTGGTTTCTTAATCTTCGTCGATGATTCAGATCTGGTCTCCGTCTTCGCTTGATCTTCTAATTTGATGCCTTTGTTGTGGAAGATGCTTTCATCAACGTGGACTTTTGTTTTGAGTTCTTGCCATGGAAGGTCTTTGGGATATTTGTCTTCTTCCATCACGCTGTCGAGGAATATTGCCATGGACGCCGCTGTATATGAAGCTTTTTTTTATGTGCTGACAAGTCTCCCGCTTCTGAAGACGTGTTTGCTTTAGATGGAGCCACCTGCATGCATATGACATGCATGGATTAATTCTCTCTTATATATTAAATAGCTTTGTATCTTTTAGAGCATCCACATCTGATTCTTAAAAAAAAATCAAAGATTCAAAATAGAGTATCAAAATTTAAAATCTAAAAAAAAGTTACATCTATCTACTTTTTTCTTTTAAAAGAAAGAAACATTGAGGGTGCGTTTGGTTTGCGGAAATGGATTGGATTTCATGTAAGGATTTGGATTTGGGGGGATTTGGAATCCCATTCCATTATAAATCTTGTTTGCTTTGTGATTTGGATTTGGATTTTTTTTGTAATTATTTTTTTTTAACTAACTGGCTAAACAAGGAAACTAACGGATGGACTAAATTTGTAAGAAAATTAACGAAAAACTTAACAGAATTGTTAACAAAAGTTAACTAACCTAACTAACTGTGGCTTAACGATATTAGGACTAAAAAAGTAACAAAAACTAACAATATAAACGGACATTTGAAACAAAAAAATCCATGGCTCCATTACACAGATCAACACCTCAACCTCAACCTCAACCTGATAATCAACTGATCCAACACTTCACACATCAACACCTGCTTCAGAAACTCTTCATGGGATCTCAATTCAACTGTGACGGCTGCAAAACCACCGGATTTGGTCTCAGATACCGATGCTCCGCCTGCGATTTTGACCTCCATGAACAATGCGCCACCTCCCCCCACCGTATCTCCTCCCACCTCCACCACCACCAGCTCCTCCTCGTCAACCGCCCTGGAAACTCACACTTCTGCGATGTTTGCAAAGGCTTCACTGACGGTCTGAGCTACACGTGTCACTCTCACACGTGTGAGTTTGACCTCCATCCTCTTTGTACCCAGATTCCGGTGGCCACCGGAATTCCGTCGAATCCTAGTCAGCAATATCCACCTATGACGCCGGCGTCTGGTGGTTATAATAGTCAACCGGTGACTATCAACCCCCAACAGAAGCAGCAACAACAGCAAGGGATACCTACGACGGCGTTCGGTGGTTATAATACCCAACCTGTGCAGGTGATCAAAGGGATGCCTACGGCGGCGTTTGGTGGCTATAATATTAATAACCAATCTGTGATGGTCAACAACCAATTATATCAGCAGCAGAAGCAAGGGATGGCTACGGCGGCATTTGGTTGTTATAATGGAGTGAATAATAATAATAATAATCAACAGGTGATGATTAACCATCAATACCACCAGCAGCAGCAAGGGGTGGTGTTTGGTGGTTATAATGGAGTGAATTATAATCAACCTTTTCTCCAAAATGAATTCCACAGGACTTGGATTTGAAATCCCACATTTTCTCAAAGGATTTCCAAATCCAGGTGAGAGATTTTAAAAAAGTCAATACATTCCATCCTTCAAAACAAACATAGGATTGGATTGGATTTGAAATCCAAATCCTTTCAATTCCATTTCCAATCCATTCCCGTAAACCAAACGCGCCCTGATTATAATATTAAAATATTTAATTCATCTATTCAAATATTACTCTTTTCTCTTCATTTTTTTTAAGATTTCTATTAGTGTTTTCATTTAATGTTTATTTTTGGGGTCAACTTAATATTTGAAAAAAAAACACATTCTCTCTACTACTTTCTCCATTTTAGAAATAGTTTTCGAGAAGCTATTGAAACAAAATTATAGCTCAAAAATCGAAACCCCCATATTCTTTATTTTCTAAAAAATGAGAAAGCTGTTGGAGATGCTCCTATCTTCACATTACTTAAAATAGAAAAATAGAAAAGTAAAATTCAAAATTTTAAATAAATTACACCATATTTTGACTGTTTCTTTATTTTATATATTAAAATAATAAGTTGATTGAAAATAGTAAATAGAGAAAATTTAAGAGAATTTAATTAAAATACCCAAAGTTTGAATTTGACTTACCAAAATACCCATTTCTCTTCTGAATTTGCCAAAATACCCATTTTTCCGCGATGGGGGTCCGCGATCGCAGACAGAGACTGAAAGTGTAAATATGAAATAATTTTTTTTAAAAATTGGTCCCCATCGCGGGACACCATCGCGGGCAGAGACTGAAAGTGTAAATATAATTTTCAAAATTGGTCCCCATCGCGAGACACCATCGCAGGCAGGGACTGAAAGTGTAAATATGAAATAATTTTTTTTTTAAAATTGGTCCCTGCTTGCGATCGTGGACCCCATCGTGGAAAAAATGGGTATTTTGGGTTTAGGTGGTGATAAAGGAAATAGAGGGAGACAACTCACGAGAATACACAGAATACAACAGGGCTAGAAAGGTCCATAAATCCCAACATATGAAGTCCAAAAAGAGACTTGAACTAGAATGGATACCTCAAAGTGAACAACAAGGTGGGGGGTGCAATAATGTGGGTCAGGGGATTGATCTGAACACTAGTCATGGTGTGGTTGAAGACAAAGTTGTGGGGATTGATCTAAACATTAGTGATCATGATCATGTGGGTGAGGGGCTTGATATGAACATTAGTGACAACTTTGAGAGTCTAGAAGGTTTTGATCCTTTTGAGGTCCTGATAGATGATCAGGGACACTCTGTTGAGGGAGATGGTGTAGGGCAAACTAGTGAGACAGTTAAAGTAGTTGAGGGAGATGGTGTAGGGTAAACTAGTGAGACAATTAAAGTAGTTGAGGGAGATGGGGTTGATGAGGATGAAAGTATAGTTGATGAAGGCAACATACATCCTGAGGTTGAGGTAGACATGGAAGGCATGGGTTTAGATGTAATTGACATGGAAGGCATGGGTTTAGATACAATTGACATGGAGGACTTTGAAAGCAATACAGATGAGGATGACATAGAGAAAGAAAGGAACGGAGCATTGAGGAAGGTGAGAAGGGAGATGTCACATGTTGATTCTGAAAATGTTCCACAGTTTTATGTTGGGAAAGTGTTTGGGACCAAACAAGGTAGACAGGTGGTGCTTGTAAAAAAATGATAAAGAGAGAATTAGAGTTGTATGCAAAGGATCAATGCCAGAGATGAGTGAAGATGTTGGTGATAGTAGTCAAGGCAGGAGGACCACATGTCCCTGGGTTCTACATATATCAAAAGGAAAACATGATGAATCATGGATGGTAAAAACCTATGTAGATACACATCAATGCATGCAATCTAGAGCAATCAAGGCATGCACAACAGGATTCTTGTCACAAGAGATTTCAGAGACATTGGTGCATAATCCAAATGTCCCAGTTAGAGCTCTTCAGGTGGAGATGCATAGAAAGTATGAGGTCAAGGTGTCTAGGATGAAATCTTTCAGAGCAAAAACATCGTGGAAAAAATGGGCATTTTGGCAAATTCAGGAGAAAAATGAGTATTTTGGTAAGTCAAATTCAAACTTTGGGTATTTTAATTAAATTTCCAAAATTTAAAGCTTTTTTATAAGAAATTTATTGGACAAAATAGAGAATAAAAGCCAATTTTCTTTATAATGATGTAATGTTATTCTAAAAGGTAGTTTTATTATACTTGGTAAATTTTGTGATGTTTTTCTTCATTTTTAATTTCAGAAAATTGTTTTAAGAGTTTTTATTTCGTTATATACATATTAAGAAAGTTTTTGGAGAAGGATGTTCTAGGCTATGTCTAGACTAATCCCTTGGCAAATTATGATTGTAAGACATCAGTCCTAATTAAACCTCAGTGACCACAATTGTTGTATATGCATGGATTCGAACCCTGGACAGATGGGATATTCCACCACATCCCTAGGGCCTTAACCAGTACGTATTAAGAAAGTTCAATACAGGTTAAAAGAGATTTTTGTTTATAAAAATTAAAATGCTTATTAAGGGTGTTTACGGTGTAATTTGATGCGGTTTAAGCAAATAATACTACATATACCTCAAAGGCTCAAACTAGATGTAACAACCCAAAAACATACGATCCAAATACGGTTTAATAGATAAATCAAAACTGCCAAAACCTGGCCCTCGACACAAATTTAACAAGAATTTAGATGGGTTTGCGGAAGTACAACCCTAATTACAACTGAGAATAAGTCTAATATTCAAAAATGGAAGGCTTCTAGTCACTAAGATGCAAGCTCCAGCTCACATCTTCCCCTTCCCTTTGTCCAAGCTCCCTAACACCTGCTTACCTGAAAAGGTTTTAGTTTTGAAAAGCGAGGGTTAGACCATGAGATCTAGTGAGTTCCCTCCACACCGCGTCACACCCAAAATATTTCAGTTTATAAAATCAGTTATGAAACATTTGTATAAATCATGGTAAACACACAAAATTGATATGCACACATTGGCACATGCTACTGGCACGCGCTAAAGTCACACACACCGTGATCGCGCATTCGGGCACACACCGCCCATGTCATGCACACCGTGACAGAATAGTCGGACACACACCGCCCATGTCACACACACCGTGACAGCATAATCGGGCACACACCGCCCGTATCACACAAAAGCCAGAGCACGGTCACACACATTTTAATCACACATATAAGCCACACATAAAGATCACACATTTAAACCTTGCCTTGAACTAAGAGCAGTTGAAAAGCATATTGTTAGACAATAACCACACCGCACAAAATTACTTGTCATCTCGCAATAAAAGTAATTGAAGAGCACACCGTTTAAATAATAACCATGCCACACGCTCAAATCTTTACTTGTAATAAAAGCCGTTGGAAAACTCACAATTTAAATTATAGTTATCAACCACACACTTTGTATAAAATTTAAGTTCAGAAAGACTCACCTGTGGTTACAAGGCAAGCACTCATGTTCAAATCTTGAGTTACACAAGCTTAGTACCTAACAGATCAGACAAATTCTTAATCAGAAGCAAAGATCTAGAACTTACCGGGTACACACACTTTCCGGATACTCCAACTCCCCGAATACCTGAACAGTCCGGACACTAGGACTTCCCGGATACCCGAACCCCCCTCCTTTCCGGACACACTCCTTTCCGGGTACTAACACCCGGTAACCCAACCTATCCGGAATGACACCCATCCGGTAACTCCCATAAGGACTCCACCCGGACACATGCAATCATCCGGAAACTACCGAAATGCCCAGAATTCTTATTGTCCGGAAACTACGGTCTGGTTGCGAAATTGCATTCCAAAAGTGATTAAAACCTGATTTTTACCCACGAGCTGATTACGCACCCAACTGGGTTCATTTCCCAATCATAAAACACTCACTTAAACCATTTTTGATCCCTTAAATCGGGTTACAAAGACCAAAACCCTCAAACCCCACTTTTAAGGAAATGTGGGTGAAAACTCATTGAATCACTACTTTTAGACTTGAGAATCCAGACCAAAAGGATAAAGGAACACTAGATTAACAATTACTAGAAATTAGAATGGGTTACCTTACTGATTCTTCTCTTCCTTGATTTCTTTCCTCCAAGAACTCTTCTCCTCTTCCTTTTCTTTCTCCAGTCGCCAAACACCCCAACAATTAGAATAATACTGATTTTTGGTTGATGCCCTAGGGATTTGGTCCATTTTATACCTCCCACAAATTGCACATGGATCCCTCAACTAAACTTCCATTCTTCTCACTTTAACCACCAAGTTTTCAAAACCTACTAAAAATTGGGTTATTACACTAGACAAAATAATAATTATAAATTATAACTTTAAAATAAATTCGACTATCACATGCCTATGCCCTATAGTCCATATAATCAAAAGTTTCAAATAATGTATAATAGTCTAAGGGGTTGTTTGGTTGTGGCTTAATAGGCTGTATAACCTATATGGCTTAGATGTTCGGTTGTGGTTTAATCGCTCAGTTGGTGACTTATTCGGTCAGCCAGAAATATAGGGTCCTTTGTATTCAGCTATTTATTTACATTTTTATTCCCCCTTTACCCTTCACCCTTATTCATCCTCATCCAAATCCACAGGTTCATAAAATCTTTTTCCCTTCTTCCCATTTGCCGCTGAAGACTACCAAATCCATGGTGGGTTTTGAACTTCTTTTCCTCTTCAATACCCTTGGAAGAAACAGAGTCCTTGAGCTTCATAAACCCTCGATCGATTCACGATTTCACTTACCTGGACTCTCGATCGATTTGGCTCTCTCTAATCACAATTTTCGTTCACCTGATTCTTTCCTTCACGCCTACCTTCTCGATTTGATGAACATGTTCGATTTTTGTTTTGTTTGTGAAATTTAAACCGATTTTGTTTTTGGTTCTAGCTGCTCGATTTACCTGTTGCTACATCAGACAAATGTCCTAGTTGCTGCATCACTCGATTTTACCTATATGTGGTTCTAGCTCCTCAATTTATTTGGGCATATCCGGTATGTATGGCTATTAGGTTAACCACATGAATTAATGGGTTCTACTACATAACTTCATCGATCTGGATAAGTTTTTTTTCTTTACTCTGTTGCAGATTTTGCTTGTTTCTTTTATATTCTTTGAGTGAGCAAATTGTATAGTTGAATCTGAATGAAATCTGTGGTATCTTGTATTGATTTAAGTGTGCACACCAGGTGTATGACGAAATGTCTAAAAGAAATTTAGTTTTTTAAACAAATGCTTTAATAGTGTTTAATATAGTTTGAGGGTAAAATGGTCATTTTTGACAATCAGACGGTTTATTCAGCAGAACAATCGAACACCAACTTATCTGTTAACACTCAGACAACCATATCCACTCAGACAGCTATATCCATACAGGTCTTAACAGAAAACGAACCGAACAGTACCTAAAAGCACTAAGGAATTCCATGATTAATTCAACCTGATCTGAAAATTCAATTAAATTCGATGACGCCATGTGGCTTCCATGCATTATCATTCATCATTTCATCTCGACTCCCGACAAATTATAAAAAGAAACAACTCAGGTTACCTGGGTAAGCGTTATCAAATCACATTATCTATCAGATTGATATGACAAAGACCAAAAATCTTATCTGGTAAGAGCTAATAAAAAGACTGAAAGTTTTACCCCGATAAGTGATGACGACGACTCTTACAAAGGTTAGCGCTACGGCATAAATTGTTGCATGCGAAGCCGAGTTGGCAGACTAAAATCTTACTCGGTAAGTAAGTGATAGTGTTAAATTTGACTGGTAATTCATTTACCTGGATAAACATTTGGTAAACGATAGTCGGCAGCTAAGGCACAAAGGGTAAAACATAAAAGGAAAATTGAAAATTTAATAAAATAATCAATAATGTATTGAATGTTTTTATTTAATTGATGATAATGTAATATATATATATATATATATATATATATAGGATACAAATTAAATACAAACCATGTATTTGTTGCACCTCTTATAAACCAATGTGTATATATGCATAATCAGATTATGCATATATGCATTATCCCATATGAATGTATGTCCATTATAAGTATATTCTTGTACATATGCATATGTATATGCACACTGTTCACATATGCATATTGTGTTTTGTAAGGTGTGTAACAAATGCAAGGTTTGCATTTTACGGAGCCTCTTAAAAACTATATTTAAAAATACGATGTAGTGCAGTCTAAACTGTAGTTTAATAATTTAAACCGTAAACCGCACCATTAATGTTGTAAACCGCAACAAATCCAATACAAATTTGAACACAGTGAAGTGAATGTTGTACATTAAAAACTCCTTTTTACATATTTTGTACACAAGAGATGGGAAGCATTAGCATAACACATAGAAACTACTCAATTTGAGTGTAAAAATACAACATATAAACTATTTTAAGATTGTTGTAATAAGTTTTCCAAATATAAATTCAATATGTATCTTCCGGTGGAGAGCACATCGAGTCTTTTCTCGCTTGGTTCGTATTTACCTTTTCGAAGTTGGTACCGGTGTGTGACCGCTGAGATCGTGTAATTCTGACCTTCGATCGTCACACCATCTCCACATTGCAAGTTCTGCCCATCACACAAGATTTCATTCAAGCCATCATAAGAGCACCTCCAACAGCTTCCCCAAAATGGGAAAAATGAAGAAAATGGGAATTTTAGGCTAATATTTTGCTCTAACAGCTTTCCCAAAACTATCCCCAAAATGAAAAAGGTTGGAAAGAGAAGGTTTTTTTCTCCAAATATGAAGATCACTCCAAAAATGATTACCAAGTGAGACGACCGATAGAAAACTTTGAAAATAAATATATGGAGAGAGAAATAATATTTTAATTAATGTTAGATTATCCAAAATGGGGAAGCTGCTGGAGATGAATGTATTTTTTTTTTAGATTTTGGCTTTTGATTGTCCATTTTGGAGAAATTATGGGGAATCTGTTGGAGATGCTCTAAGGATCCCGAAAGATTTCCAAGCAAGGACTCGTAAAATAACACAAATTAATTATAAATAATACGATTAAATTAAAAATGGTATACAAGGTGGTTTTTTGCAATTACTAGGAAGACTAGTGGATCAAGGAAAGGAACGAACAAGAATGGTCAGATATCCTTTACACATTATAGAATAAGCATAAATGTGTCAAATGTATGTAATAAGAAAGCTTTCTAATTAGGTCTTATTGAGCAAGGTCAATATATTAAATTTGATTAATGAATAATGAGTACTATTGTAAATCTCAGTGCAACTGTACCAGATATTCTCCATTTTATTCACACTAGATTTATAATGCAGCCTTAGTTCTCATCCCCAACCGATATGGGATCTTACAATCCCCCTCCTAGAGTATCTCCAGCAGCTATGCTAAAATAGATAAAAGTTAAATTTTAACAACTTTTTTGCTATAATAACTATGTTATCTTGTATGCTAAAAAAAAGGGGGGGGGGAGAGAGAATATAAAAATATCCAAATTTAGAGAAATCTCTAAAAACCACTTAATATTTTAATCTTTCCGTCAATAAGAGCATCTTGCAAGATGACATGGCATGTCATGTCACTTGCAAGACTTGCAAATATTGAAAGACCTTGCAACATTAAATTAATAATATATAAGTACTTTATTAATTAAATTAATGTGTTAGTTGTTTATTTAAATATTAAATATTAATATATTTATTAAATCTATATTATTTATATTATAATTTATTAGTTTAGAAAGGAGTTTGGTCTTGCAGGTGTGTAGAAGGTGTTATTGCAAAGCTGATGTGGCACTTGTGAAAGGAGTATGATCTTGCACGTGTGTGGATGGTCTAATAGTCAATGAAGTAAAATGTGTAGGTGAGAGAAATAATATTTTCTTAATATAATAGCTTTTGGAGTTTGAAGTAATTTCTTAGGGATTTTAACTTTTGATACTATATTTTAGAAATAATATAGCATAGTTGTTGGAGATGCTCTTAGGAGCGTGGTGTCTTCGCTGGCACACTAGTAGGTTCCGGTACAAGCTCAAAGCAACAGGTTGGCCTAATAACTTCGAATTCAACTTAAAACCATGATGAAAGTTATTGATAACCGACAACTTTGAGCTTATAAGATGCTCCCAAATCTCTATCCATGTGAAACTGGTTGCTACGGTCGCAAAAGCACATCACAAGCATATCTAAAGACGGAAATACCTTCACTGCAGGGAGTTGCGGCGGTCCAGTTCTCTATTCTACATGTAAGTTAATCGAATTTATTTGAACTATAAACACATGTACATCTATCTGTTCTGATGTTCTCATCAGAATTCACAAGGAAAAAAACCCAAAATCAACAAAAACTAAACTAACTGAACTCCATTCTTTTCAAAAAAGAAGGAGCTGATGTTAACTTCCAGAATCATGATTCTTAATTCTCTACTTAAAATTGATATAAACCCTGTAAATTTATTAGATATATGTAGTATTTTAATAATATAATTTACGAAATAAAAAATTATTGGAGTTGAATGTAATTTTTTTTTTAATTTAAACTTTAATAGTCCATTTTGAAAAACTTTTGAAGAATCAGTTAGAGAGTGCATCTCCAATAGATTCTCCAAAATAGAGATCCAAAAATCAAAAAATTTAAAAAAAAATACATTCATCTCCGACATATTCACGATTTTAAAGAAACAAACATTGATTATAATATTAAAATATTTCATTCATCTATTAAATTATTATTTCTCTCTCAAAATATTTATTTTCAAAGATTTCTATTGGTGTTCTCATCTAATAACCACTTTTTTGGTTATCTAGAAAAAAAAAATTCCCTCCTACTTTCTCCGTTTTGGAGATAGTTTTGGGGAATATGTTTGAAACAAAATTATAGTTCAAAATCCTCATATTCTTTATTTTCTCCATGGTGAAAGAAGCTCTTAGCTTCCAGAATCATGATGCTTAATTTTCTACTAGAAACTGGTATGAATCCTATAATTTTTCACACAAAACTCATAACCTACATTACACCTTACAATAGATCTCACCATTAGAAATCTATCTCCACCAATCAATTTTGAATCTGACAACAATAAGTTTGCCCTAATTTTTCAGTTCATCGCAAAACGAATTCGGAAGCGAAGTAAGAGCTCGAAGATATAAAAATTCAACAAATTATATTACGAAAATTAGAGGATGCTTACCGGAGAGAAACAGCGAACGCCAAGGTTTTTAGGCGGAGGCGTAACTTCGATGACTTTATACGGATAATTCTGATCTCGTCCTTTCTCCTTTTTTCTGCACACAATTTGGTGCATCGTCTGTGGCTGTTTGAATTAACAGAGAATTCCGACATCAATACAGATCCAAAAAAACGTTGATCCTTAGCTTATATTAGCAATCAAAGTAAACGATTTTGGTCAAAATGGAAGGGAAAAGAGTTGGATTTGTAAGATAGGAGTGAAATAGAGAAGTAGAATAGTGTAACCTTCCGGAATGTGGTAAAGTGGGACGCCATTGCCATCAGGAAGAAGCAGATACACAGCTTCCAGTCGCTGCCTGTAAATTATTGGCCAGAAGAAGTGGACGGTTGGAAAGCCACAAAAATTGTATGGAAAATCTGCCTGTAAATCCCTCTCCAAAAGCGATTGGAAGGAAACTGACTAAAATAAATATCCTATTTTTCTAACCACTTTTATTTTTTTAGCCATTTTTTATATAGACTCGATTTTTAGATTGAAAAATAATTGCATAAAAATTCAGATTTTTGTATAAGATTATCTCTAATGGGGTCATTAAATGTTATATTAAATACTAAATTTGATGTAAATGATAGTATTCACGTGTCCAATTTTTCTAAATTTAGTGTAATGAATAGTATTACACTATATTTGGTATAACACTGTTCATTTACACTACTTTATATATTATTTCAAAATAACTAGTGTTACTCATTGAAGAAAATTTATTATTAGCACTAAAATTTACACTATTTTTTGCATTATTTTTAAATTTTGATGTAAAATATAGTGTGATCCATTGGAAATCCCCTAAAGATTTTGTGTGCAGAAATCGTCTTTAGGATTTAGGCCATGAGTAGCAATACCCTCAAGCCCTCAAGGCCTAGCTTGCCACCTCAGCGCCACATCAGCTTTTCTCCTTACCCTCAAACCCTCAAAAAGTGGAGTACTCGTACCCTCAAACCCTCTTGCCACCTCATTTTTTTTAATTCTTTTATTTATACATTTAATTATTTAACAAAATAAAAATATTTATATATTTTTTAATAAATAAAAATAAGATAAATAATAAAAATAAAAATTCATATAATTCATTAAAAATAAAAATTACAAAATAAATTTAAAAATCTACCCGTCGTCATTGTTGGGAACTTGGATACGTCAAATATGTTCGACCAAATCCGACCGAATGTTATTATGAGTGTCCCGGTTTTTGACTTCTCGAACATTTGCCGCGCGTTGTTCCTCACTGATTTGGGTTTCGATATCATCCGTGAAAAAGTCGTTTTCCTCGTCACCACAAATAGCCTGGTCTTCGTCGAGTATCATATTGTGTAATATATCACAAGCGTACATAATTTTTCCCAATCTTGTCGAATGCCATCCGCGTGCCGGGTTATGAAGTATATGCCAACGTAGTTTAAGCACGCCAAAAGCTCATTCAACATCTTTACGTGCCGATTCTTGCGCGTACTTGAACTTTTTCGTTTATCATCATGTGGGCACGTAAATGATTTTACGAAAGTAGCCCATTCCGGATATATCCCATCCGCTAGATAATATCTGTGCTTGTAGGTGACTCCATTCACCTCAAAAGGGCACTCGGGTGCTTTTCCATCATATACGTCGTTGAAGATGGACGACTGATTGAGAACATTGATGTCGTTGTTGGAACCGGCAACACCAAAGTATGCGTGCCAGATCCATAAATCTTGAGAGGCCACTGCTTCTAACATGATTGTCGGGTGCGGATGATCACCTCTCATGAATTGACCTCGCCATGCTACCGGACAATTTGCCCACGCCCAATGAGTACAGTCTACGCTTCCGAGCATGCCGGGAAATCCGTGTTTAGCTTCATGTGCGGCGTACAACTTCTGAATATCAATAAAAGTAGGCTTGCGTAAATATTTTTGACCATACAGTTCAATAATACCTGTGCAGAATTTGTGCAGACAATCTCGTGACGTTTTGTCTCCCATCCTCAAGTACTCGTCAAGTGAGTCAGCAGCTACTCCATACGCCAATTGCCGAATAGCGGAAGTACACTTTTGTATCGGAGAAAAACCTTGTTTGTAACTGGCGTCCAACCGAAGTGTAAAATATGAATACTGTCCTTGTAAATCTTCAACTATTCGTTCGAATAGTTGCCTCCTCATCCTGAACCGCCGCCTAAACATATCCGGTGTATAAACCGGGTTGTTGCCAAAGTAGTCCCGCATAAGCCGCTCGTTTGCAGCTACTCGACCTCTTTCTATGTTCGCGACCCTCTCTCTTCTTGACGATGAGGTGGTGCTACCATAATTTAATTGTGCAGTCTCTCGAACCAAGCCTACAAAAATTTCCCTTTGTAGATGCAACAACTCGTCGGTGTCTACGGATGATGATGATGCGGTCGGTGAACCGGGTTGTGGCGAATCCATATTGTTTAAAATATAGAGAATGGAAGAGTTGTTTGGTGTGAAAAATAAAATGGGTTAGGTTAATATATATAGTGGGATTAATTTAAAAAAAAAATAGTTGTAGCCGTTGGGTAACGTTCATATTTAAAAAATAAGAAAAAAAAACAAAAAAATAATTAAAATCGCTCGGGTTCACAGGTTTAGGAACCCGCTACTCCCAAGCCCTTAACCCCCGTACCCGTTGCCGCTGAACCCTCCCCTTACCCGCTGGAACCCGAGCCCTAAGCTCGCATCCGCTACTCATGGCCTTAGGCAAATGCATAAAGCATCTAGGTTTATTATTTTGAGAAAAAACTTTATGGTTGAAAAATGAATTTGGATGAGATTCATTCCAAGTTATTAATTTAAAATAATTGATGTTTTTAATTAAAAAAAATTATGCATTTTTTAGAAATCAATTTGGTGTAAAAACCATTTTATTTTACACCCAATTTGGTACCATTATAAATTATCAAGGTGCAACGGCATAAGAATGTACTTCGTTTTGTCTTAAAATAAAATGTCGAAGATAAAAAAAACATGCAGTTATAAAAATGTATAATTGTCACTTTTTAGTTAAACAAAATAACACTTTTACCCTTGTAATTAAGAGTACAGTAGAAAATTAGACATTTACTTTAAATGAGAATAAGATTAAAATTTCGATTTCCTTCAATTTGGTGAGGTATAAATATTAATCGGTACTGTAGAGTAATGGGCTATTATATTATATCAAACTAAACCACATTTGTCATCGTCGTTCTCTTTCCCATTAATACCCCAACCAATTGTCCTCTTATTTTGGGACAAAATGAATAATTGGATGAATCCATGATGTTTTTTATAGCAATGATGAGAAAAACTTTTTAATAAATTAAATGACGGTTTTACCCTTAATATAAAGGAGTAACTAATTTCTCAATCTCATAACTACGGATGAAAACGAAAAGCAAACAATTGCTTTCGAGAATGAACACTTATTTCAAAACAAGCTAGATCAGAAATGTAGACACTTATTTTGTTTTATTAATCATGGGTGTTCATGGCAGCTTACGTGACTTCGACTATTCCCAGGGACCTTGGAGTACAACCAGAAATATTCCCAGTAGCGGCGAACTTTAAAAGAAAATTATAATCCCCCTTGTTGATTCAAGAACAAAAAGATCTAACAATACTTCATAAGATTATAACAAGAATTGATATATGAGGTTGTGTTCATTACAACATTGGGTTGGGTTCATCTTATTTTCCAAACACATGGTTCAGTGAAGTTCCATAATAACAATAGGACGTCTTAATCACACCAAAAACAGCAAAAAATTAACCCACCTCTGAATCATCAAGAAGAAAGGCTGAATAGTATTTTCAGTCGCATCCTGATTCAATACAGACCTTAAAATTTTAACCATGATGCATAGAATCGTTTTCCTCCAGCATACCAGAGTATTTCTGCATATTTATTCCACAGACTTACACCTACAAACAAATATATCATTTTAAGTAGATACAGATCATCAAAAATACGTATATATATACACATACATGCATAGGGTTGTTCAGATGAGAAGTTGAGGTTAACGTTAGAAGCGTGAGAAGTGGGCTATCAACCGTTGGATGAGAACTTGACGCAAATTAAGATGAGATGCACCAGTTCAATTCCTTTCTAAGCCGCAATTCATGGGAGAGAATTTGATTAAAATGATCAACGGTTCAGATCCACTTCTCACGTTAACCTCATTTTCTAACGCGATCCTTTGCCTACATGTGCATAATCATTTACAAACTTTATAAATCGTACAAACTTACAAACTGATTTTTCATGTGTTGTTTAACACGAGTGAAAATGCAATGTTTATCCGGAGTTATTTCATATGTGAAATTCAGGAATGTTTTGTGTGGGAAAAAACAGCCATGAATGTTTCATATATGAAACAACGCCGTATAGACACTTAAATTTTCACACATGTTGTTTCATAAGACATGAAAACTGTTTTCTATGCTTATACAAATTATTGTGTTTGTTAAAAAAGAGGGCTATATACACACACACACACATAGGAGCCTACTCCTTCTCTGTGAGGAGTCTATTTTACAGTAATCGAATGGGGTTTCACATATTCACACATGGTATTGGAGCTAGGGTACTATAGCACCACCTAGGGACTCGACACTTTTGCCTTTGTTCTTAGTGGCACCATACAGCCTCCGTTTGAAAGGCATGTTGGAGTCGTACATCGGCTAGGCAAAAACGTTGAGAATGTAAAGGATGATGGAAAAAACAAATGAAAAGTATAACAATGTGGATGTCAAATTAAAGAATATAAAATGCTCATTTTTTTAGTATAATTTGTTTGGCATTTTGATTATATTTTGCTTGTTTTCAGTTACAATAATAGAGGGAGGCGTCATTTTTTTTAACCGTTGTAACCTCATTCTAATCTCATCCCTTTGATCATCTCATCTAACGGTTGAGAGATCTATTCTCACTTTCTCAACCTTTTTGTCATCCTCATTTCAACCTCCCTTTTTGGTTTTATTTACTTGCAAAACATTACAAAAAACAAACATGCTGCAAAATGCAAACCTGATTCAAGCAGCCGCCTGAAGCAATTCTCGATCAGCCCGCTCCGTGATCCTCCTCTCCAGCTCTGGCCTGAAATGCCTAATAAGCCCCTGAACCGGCCACGCAGCCGCATCACCCAACGCACAAATCGTGTGTCCCTCAATCTGCTTCGTAATCTCTTGGAGCATATCAATCTCTTCCAACTTTGCGTTCCCAACCTTCATCCTTTCCATGATTGTCCAAAGCCAGCCTGTACCCTCCCTACAAGGCGTACATTGCCCACAACTCTCGTGCTTATAGAAATAAGACAGCCGAGCAATAGCATCCACAACATCCGTTGACTTATCCATAACAATAACAGCAGCTGTCCCTAATCCTGACTGAACAGCTTTTAGTGCATCAAAATCCATCAGCACATCCTCACAGACGTTTTTCGGAAGCAACGGTACAGAAGAACCGCCAGGAATCACCGCCAGTAAATTGTCCCATCCGCCCCTAACGCCGCCACAATGCCGCTCTAGCAGCTCCTTCAACGGTATACTCATCTCCTCTTCAACCGTGCACGGCTTATTCACATGACCCGATATGCAAAACAATTTCGTCCCGGCATTGTTCTTTCTCCCAAAACTAGAAAACCATTCAGGCCCACGTCTTAATATGGTTGGTGATACAGCCACGGTTTCAACGTTTGTAACGGTTGTAGGGCAGCCATACAGACCGGCATTAGCAGGAAAAGGCGGTTTCAGTCTTGGTTTTCCCTGTTTACCCTCGAGACTCTCCAAAAGAGCTGTTTCTTCACCACAAATATAAGCACCAGCGCCAAAATGGATATGGACGTCAAAATCGTATCCTGAACCACAAGCGTTTTTCCCAAGTAAGCCAGCTGCATAAGCTTCTTTTCGGGCTTTTTCAAGATTAAGCCGTTCGTTAACGTATTCACCTCGGATGTATATATACGCAGCCGTTGCCCGCATACCGACTCCTGCAATAAGACATCCTTCCAATAGTTTATGCGGATCGTTACGCATAATTTCCCGATCCTTGCAGGTTCCGGGTTCACTTTCGTCGGCGTTAACAACAAGATACGATGGGCGGCCATCAGAAACCTTTGGCATGAACGACCATTTGAGACCAGATGGAAATCCGGCCCCACCACGACCACGGAGACCAGATTTTTTCATTTCGTTTACGATCCAATCAGTACCCTTAATCACTAAATCTTTAGTTCTATGCCAATCACCACGTTTCATGGCACCTTTGAGAAATGGGTCATGTAAACCATAAAGATTGGTGAAAATGCGGTCTTCGTCTTTCAAACCACCGAAGTGAGTTTTTTCTGGAGGAGGGGGAGGCGGTGGCGGCTGTGCGGTGGTTGCAGTGGTTGCCGACTGAGTGCTGAACAATCTAGGACAAAGTCCCCAATTCCCATTTTGACGCCTGAACAAAGCGGCCCTTTGCAGAGAAAGAATGCCCTTCATGGGTGCCTAACACAGAGTTATGAAAAAAGTTCATTTTGGTGCCCAATACTTGTAATATTATACTTTTTAGTAACTACGGCAAGCTGGGTTTGAAACACAAACTTGGGGACTGTTTACAAAACGCTTAACGGGACCGAGCCACTTTGCTTAACGGATTAACATGACAATGGCCGAGATCGTACCCGGTAAGAGACAAGGCAAGGGTGATGACTCTTACTGATAAGCACTTACAGGGTAAGATTTGTTGCATACGATCCCATTTTTGATGTGCAACAATCTTAACCGGTAAGGTTAGTGAGAGCGGTAACTTTTGCCGGTAAGGTTCTGAGTTTGTTTTAGATCCAACTTGATTTAGTTTGTACCTGCGAAACTTGGATGAATTGGAGTGAAGGAAGAGAGATTTGTGATTTCTAGGTGATTTGTGGGCAGTTTCTTTTTATTACTCCAAGAAAATTTGGATTGAAAGAAGAAACGAGGGTTAGCAGAATCCGCTAAAAAATGGAAAGGCACATTTAGTGATCAGTTAACCGTCGCTTCTTCATTGAGTCCGGAACTTCTCACTGTACTCAACAAAAAAGCTACTTTTGCACCCAGAAATCTAGGGTTTCCAAAAATCTCCCTTCCTTCACTTCAATTCATCCAACTTTTGCACATCAGAAAAATATAATCATATCCTCATTGAATTACCATAAAAACTAAATCAAATTGGATCTTAAACAAACTCAAAACGCTTACCAGAAGACAACACCCTTAGGAGAGTATAATACAGTTTAAATACTTTAATGTATAAGAGTTTGTTGCCAACTATCTGCTTTCACAGGATGCTGGAATGGAAGTAG
Organism: Saussurea involucrata; assembly: GCA_033807775.1. NCBI lineage: Eukaryota > Viridiplantae > Streptophyta > Magnoliopsida > Asterales > Asteraceae > Saussurea > Saussurea involucrata. The sequence goes on from CM066316.1 coordinate 94,425,788, forward strand.
TCGATATCATATTACAACCATGAAATAGAGGTAACATCCGGGAATTATATACTAATTCACCTACTTCTAAACCATTTGGGTAAAAGTAACAGGATGCTAGTTAGTTTTTAAACAACACTTTAATGGAATAGAAGAATGAATTTTTTCGCCGTCTCTCCTGCTTTGAATCAAGTGCATCAAATATGCACAATATTGAAATGCGAGGACTTTAGGTCTAGTTTTGGTAAAGCTTTACACGTATAAATCTAGGGTTTCCACAAATCACCGAGAAATCACCCGCACAACAGTGTACTAATCTAGGGTTTCCACAAATATCTAAACATTGCAGATCAGAACAATATAATCATATCCGATTTCAATTACCGTAAAAACTAAATCAAATTGGATCTAAAACAAACTCAATACAATCAAACCATTATTCAAATCCCTAGGGGCAGCTAATCAGTGCAAAATCAAACAAACAACGACAGAAACTAAAAATAAAAAAGGGAAAGTAATTCGTACCATACACGAAGAAATGTAGCAATCAGGCTTCTGAACTTGAGAGTTGAGATCAGCAATTTCAAGTGTGGTGAGGATTTTGAAGTGAAAAAAAGAGGAATTTTGACTTGCGTCGCGGCAGCCTGAAGGGTCAGATCATTGGGTTCGGTCTGTGATGATTTAACGGAACGCGTGGATAGAAAATGGGCCGTGAGTGTTTTAGTTGACGAAGCGGCCCAATGGAGTTGCAACGTGGACTTAGGGTAGGGGTGTTTGAGATTGTTTATTTGTTTTTTAGTGTTAATTAATTTATGTTGTGTGAAATTGAAATTTTATGAAAAATGTTTGGACTAATTTTTTGGGTAAAAGGTTGATTATCGGCAATCATAACCGGTCTCATACGGAAGGTTCCTCCTAGGACACTAATGTTAGGGACATTTTTTGGCTCACTCAGCGGTTGAGACTAGTGGAGGGGTCTGGGCTTGAACCCAAAACCTGTTATGTATTTAGACAAAGTCATCACACTCCTTTGTCAACTGAGCTACACGCCAGAGGCGTTTGGACTAATTAATGGTGATATTAAAATATAATAAGTTCATAAATTGTTTTTTAGTATTTGACAAATAAATAAATAAGTTAGAAATGAGTAACTTATGGCGGTATCACATCGATATAAGTTAATAAGTTAGAAGATGATAACTTATTCAAAAACTTCTTATTACCGGTATAAAGATTTTCCTTTTTTTATCTACATACTAAAAACTTTTTATTATCGGTACCTCATCATCGGAATGAGTTAATATACACTTCACAACCACAATCTCAAACACCCCCTTAGGCCATGTATGTTAGGTTGTTTTTTAGCATATTAACATAATAAAGAGTAAGTTGTGATTTGTATCCTTTGTTTGTTAGTAATTTTGATTTTTTCCTGTGGTTTAAAATTTATGATTTTCGTTTCTATGGTTTATAACTTATTGTTCTTTTTTATGTTTATATTGATTCTTACTTTTTAGTATAAGGGACTAAAACAGTAAAGAATTATAAGGTATAAGGAACGAATAATGATACATTATAAATTAACTACAAAAAATAAGAACTGAAACAGTAATTTCTAAACCACGTAACGAATATCGCAATTTCTAACTAACTACAAGGATGAAAAGCATAATCTACTCTTAAACTAAGATATTTATAAGAAAAAATAAGTATTTTTTTTTAATTATAATTAGAGTAAACTACGTCCCAGTGGTTTGTTAAAAGTTGCGACTTTTGTTTATTTTGTTTAAAAATTGCGTTTTTTGTTATTATGGTTTGTAATTTATTGTTGTTTTTGTTCATATGAATTTTAAATTGTTGTTGTTTTAGCTCGTAAATTGTAGATATTAATCAAGGGATGAAAATTCCATTACAAGTCATGAATACACAAATAACAATAAATTATAAAATATAGAGACGAAAATTGCAATTTTTAAATCATAGTGATAAAATTCGATATTAATAAAAACCCAAATGAACGAAAATAATTTATTCTATACATTATCTTAAAAGTCTAATGTAATTATGTTTTTGGTATTTGCCTTTTGAGCATGAATACATTATGGCAAATATGTAAGACCATCCATAGCGCAAGGCGGGCTTGAGCCGGGCTTGTGCGGGTTCGTTCGGGAACGGGTACGGGGGGCTTCCAGCCCCGGGTTCCCCAACCCGATTCATCTCGATGATTTTTTTTTTTTTTTTTAATTTTGAAAATAATAAACTCCAACGGCTATGTAATTTTATTTTATTTTTAATTTTTTTTTCAATTTAATCACACTATATATATTAACCCAAACCTCTTATTTTTTCACACCAAAATCTCTTAAATGGGGTTGCTTTCACTCACGAACAAGCTTGGGAAGTCTTCAAAAAATGATATGAATTTTTATCTTATTTTTATTTATTAAAAAATATATAAATATTTTTATTTTGTTAAATAATTAAATGTATAAATAAAAGAATTAAAAAAAATGAGGTGGCAAGAGGGTTTGAGGGTATGGGTACTCCACTTTAGGGTAAGGAGAGGGTAAAGAGAGGGTAAGAAGAAAAGCTGATGTGACGCTGAGGTGGCTCAGGGCTTGAGGGTAGAGGTGGCCAAACTGACCCGACCCGACCCGACCCGACGGGCCGACCCGAACCGAAACCGGCCAAGAACCGGTTCTGGCCCGACCCGGTCAAGAACCGGTTTCAAGCCCGAGAGCCGGGACCGGTTCGCGTATATAGGAATTTCCTCGGCCCGACCCGGCCCGACCCGGGACCGGTTCGTGACCCGGTTCGTGGCCCGACCCGGCCCGACCCGATTTTTTTCAAAAAAATAGAGCCGTTATATAGTCGTTTGGAACCCCTTGTGACCGTTTTTTGCCTCAAAAAACACCCATATAAATACTAGGGGTGTTATGGAGGTCATCACCACCTTACATTGCTTACAAAACGCAAAAAAACGCAAAAAACGCTTACAATTCTCATTTCTCGGCTCTCGTTATATTCGTTTCTCGCAAAAAACGCATACAATTCTCATTTCTCATTACTTATCCAATGATTCCAATCCAATTTTTCTTTGTTAAAGTTTAGTAATTAATTATTATACAAAGAAAGCAGTTAAAAAAACAAAAAAATCCCCGGCCCTACTCCGACCCGGTTCTTGGCCCGGCCCGGCCCGGTTTTCCCGAAACCGGTTCTACATACAAGTAAACGGGTCAGGGGATTTCGGTTTAAACCCGGCCTGACCCGACCCGGTTCTCACCTGACCCGGTTCGCACGGTTACTGTGCAGAACCGGGTTGTCCCCCGACCCGGCCCGGCCCGGCCCGAACCCGACTTTTGGCCACCTCTACTTGAGGGTATGGGTACGGAAGACCTAAGAGTTGTGCGGTATTTTTTGTAATCGTGGGGTGTTCAAATCAATTTGTATACATCTCGACTGGTTTATTATACAACATTTAAGATAACTAACAAAAATTGGGTAGTTGTGAAGAGGCTTGTAAAAATAAAACCATGACTTGTAATATTCACACAAGGAAGCCAACAAAATTAAGCATGTTGTTTATTTCCTTGTTTTTTTGTATATGATCTCATGTGTTCGAGTTTTTTATTCCAAAGTTTTCATATACACAACAAACCTGAAATTAAAGGTTAAGAATTAAGAAAATGATACAAATGAGATTAAAAATTCGTGCTTGGAAGGGGATAAAAGACACTGGAAACTCACTTCACCAAAAGATAATTGTGTTATTATTGTAGTTTTGAATAACATACAATTTTTTTTTGGAAAGGGTATCCCAGGCACAACCCGGACTAATCTCTGGCAATTTTGAAACTAAAAGATTGCAACGACCAAAATAATACGGTGGTGCCTTTAGTGTGTACCTGAATTGGCGGATGGTTGCCCAAATACAAGATAGGTCTTGGGTTTGAATCATGGACCTTTCTCCTAACCTCAGCAATTGAGTGAGCCAAAAATGTTCTTTTATATTGGTGACTTTGAAGGCAGATCCTATAATTATTTACGCTACGATAAAGAACGAAGAGGTGACTTGTACCGCCGCATGCACCATAGTGGGTCGGGCCCGATGTTCAACTTGCTTGTATCGAGTCACAACCCAACACGGGTTTAGGATTTTTAAATACTAGTTTATCATGATTGATTATTGATGTTAAATGTCTGATTACATATCATAGTTAGAGTAAAATTCAATTTTGGTCCTTAAGGTTTAATAAAAAATATGAAAATGGGACTTGAACTTTGGTAAATCTAGAAAGTATCATTGTGTTTTTCATTTTATTATGAAAGTGATCGATGATCGTTAACTCTGTTTATTTATCAGTTAGAAGTTAGAACGACGGGTACTTTAGTTTTTTTTATCAAAAAAAAATATTTTCCTTAAAAAGAGAACATGATTATTTATTTTAAAATTAAATTTATCTCTCAATCTAAAATTTTTATTTTCTAAAAGAAAAGGGAAATTAATTAAAACACCCTAAGTTTGACCATCTTTTACTGAAATACCCAAAATCTCTCCCATTTTGCAAAAATGCCCTAAAAATCCGCGATGGAGCCCGCGATCGCGGGCTCCAGGCCACGTGTCACCAATGTTTACCCACTTTGCCCGCGTTGGTCCCTCAAGAATACCTGCGGTCCAGCTTTCCCCCCTCAAGAATGCCCGCGTGTGAAGTTTTGGTCCCTGCCCGCGTTTGACTCATTGACCCCCGCGATCGCGGGCTACACGTGTCACCAAAGTTTGCCCACTTTGCCCGCGTTGGTCCCTCAAGAATACCCGCGGTACAGCTTCCCCCCCTCAAGAATGCCCGCGTGTGCATTTTTGGTCCCTGTCCGCGATTGACTTTCTTTGACCTCCCGCGATCGCGGGCTCCTGTGCCACGTGTCGGCACAGGGTTAACCCTAAAATCCCTTTGACGAACCCTAAACCCTAATTGTTTCTTCGGTCGCACTATGTAAGGGGGGGGGGGCCAAGACACGGCCACTCTCAATTTTTTAACCACTCTCTCAATTTTTAATCAAACGCTCTCAATTTTCTCCCACTCTCTCAATTTTGTCGTGTGGAATACGCGTTCGGGTTTTGTGAAGATGTCTCGTATTACCTCTTTGGTATGTTTTCCTTATGTTATTTGTTATTTTTTGTATGTTATTTTAAGTTAAGATATATGATTTGTAGGTTGTTATAGTGTTTATAACTTATGTTTGAATATGTTCTATGTTTAACATGATATTGCTGGCGGATGACCCTTTGGAGTCTGAGTTACAGGATGTGGTTAGTATGAAGTTTAACTATAGTCATATAATCAAATATGTTTATATTACATGTCTAACCATCTATTTTTTATGTATAGCACATCGATTGTTGGGTCTCGCTGTTGCAAAGACATCGTGGAACAGACACCAGGTGGACCATAATGTATAGTATTTTCTTTGCCTACCTGGTGCTCCCCCATCAAGGTCCCGCCTCCGTGGCCAACTCATGCAACGGCGTGGAAGGGGTTTCTTGGGCTCTCCTCGATGTGGTATGTAAATCGTTTTACTCTTATTTTATTTAAGTTGTTTTGTTGCTAACTAAGTTGTCTAATATTGTAATATTTCAGGTGTACATCACAATATGCATTCATCCCAAACATTGGCTGCTTGGAGTGTTTGAGCTTGACGCTATGACCATGACCATATATGACAGCGATAGTGCCAATCTCTTCAGAGACCAATTGGAAGACCATATGAGAAGGTTTAAAGATATGCTATTTGACTTCTTTTGTCGGGTCAAGGACACGAGGCGTCGCGATAGGTCAGAGCTCTTTCGCCATAAGTTCGCCAAGAATACACCCCAGCAGGCCGGGATGAATGCGGATTGCGGTGTCTGGGTATGTCATAATGCCAACATCTTGATAAATAACGATGTGGTATTTGTACACCCTGACCAGACCGAGGCCGAGACCAAGGCATTTCGCATACATATGGCGGAGTCCATTTATGCCCATTGTCAAATAAATCAAAGTTAGGTTGTTTATGTAACATTAAATAATTGTTATTTTTAGTATTAACTTATTTTGTTAAAGTATTGTGATTGACTTACTGTTTACTTCATTTGGTTTTTGCTAATTTCATCCATTTACTCAACTTTGAGTATCGATATCTCTTTCACACATACTCTATTTTGGACGCATTATATATCATTTCGAAGATCTCATATAGAAGAACATAAACCTACTAAAAGTTAGTTATATATAACACATATATATAAATTTAAATGCGTCAAAAGTTTAGTAAAACCCATATTTCCAACACCTAGTAAGTAGGTTTATGAAACTTGTGATAATCCTAATACAGAGATTATTGGATGAACAAGCATTTATTTCTTGATTATTGGGGTATTGGTTCTTGTTGTCTAAAAGTGATTCATATGATGCAAAAATTGGTATCATGTAATGTAGAACAATATCTATATTATAGAAAGTTGCATTTGATAGTACCATATAAATCTGATCTAAATTCTCATTAATTAGCTATGTTTGACTATTTAAAGACTAATTTTCTGCCTAATGAAAGACCTTTATTCAAGAGCAGACGAATATTGCAGTTACTTTTTCAGTGGAATCATGCAGGCAACTTTTTCAGACGAAATCTATAAACACATTCAAATAATAATAATTTCAAACGATTTAATGAATTAGTTAATATATGATTATTATGTTAATGCGATAGGAGTGTAAAACAAAATTGAAAAAAAAAATAAGAGATGTACCATAAATTAAATAATTAACTATAAGAGTATGAATTTTAAATATAAAAAATATTTTTTTATGTAGTGTATAACTGTATATGATATATATTAAAATATATAAATCCAAAAAAATTCAAGATTGGGCTCATTTCGAACATATCGAAGAGACGATTATAATGGTGTAATTTGTTAAAATTAAAACGTATTTTTTTTACGTATTTTAGTTAATAAACGATTATATGTGTTAAATGTAAAATTAAAATAATGAAAGTAAAAAGTATAAAATAAATTTAGTAAATAAGTATAGGGGTTGAAAGTGTAACATTTCATTTTAAATTCTTAAAAATGGACGAAATGGGGTTAACAGTGCCAAAATATCAAAATTTTCATAAATGGTCCCTGGAATTTTTCAAAAATGGTCCCTTGCAATTGAAAAGTCACAAAAATAACCCCATCACGGATGAGCCCGCGATCGCGGGATTCCATTTTTCAAAAATGGTCCCTGCAAGTTTAAAAAAGTGTCAGAAAAGGTCCCTGGCCCGCGATCGCGGGCTCCCATCGCGGATTTTTGGGGTATTTTTGCAAAGTGGGAGAGATTTTGGGTATTTCAGTAAAAGATGGTTTGACTTAGGGTATTTTAATTAATTTCCCAAAAGAAAATATAAAATAAATTTTATGTTAATTTTTAAAGAGAAGATTAATATTTTAATGGAAAAACTGAACTGTCCATCACTCTAACAAAGTAAATAAACAAACAAAAATCACAAAAACAATTTATAAATTTATTAAAATTCAAGTTCCAATTTTAGAGTTTCCTATATAACCTTAATAACCAAAATCATTGTTCTAAAAAACTCGCCGTACAGCCGCCATGACACCGAGGCTTGTGTTTCACGTCACGTTAAGCATGTGGCATGCCATGGCCTACTGCGCGGTTTTTGTAATGCGATATTTGATTTTTCTTTACGTTTTCAATGTCTTATTTGCAAGTTTTTTAATATATAACCAAATTTAACTTGCTTATTACTATTGAATCATTAAGTAACACTACAAAGCATAAGTTTTTATATGTAATATTATATATGAATTAGAAATTTGACGTCATAAGTCATGCCTTGAAAACGTCATGCATTCGCCATGGTTTCTAAGGCTTGAGATTTGGTCTTGTCGCCACGTCACGCCTCACATCATTTAGAACCTTGACCAAAATTGAAATTTACTCTTGTAATTATTAAAATTCTTTTACGATAATGACGTTAATTATATGGAATATTTAAAGACATGTCAATGTTGTTACAGTTGACGAATTGATGTTGCTTACACGTTTTGAGTTGTGACCACATTTCTATATTGTTTTTTATTTTATTTTTTGTGTATGTATGAAATATTTAGAGTAAATTATAAATTTGTCTCATAGTTTGTTAAAAATAGTATTTTTCATTCTTATAGTTTTGGAAAATACAAGATAGATATTAGATAATGTGATTGGAGAAATTTTTTCAAATTTGGTTATTTCTTCTAACGGTTGTTAAAAGGTTCCGTTAAATAAGAGCCATTTTCATAACTTCAATCGATTTTTTTTCTTTTTTGGTTTTGGACTCTTCGAATTTTTATTGGGTAGGAGAAAAAAATTAATAAAAGAATTTAAATGCCCTCATTTAACGGGATTTTTTTAATAACCGTTAAAGGAAGAGACTAAATTTGAACGTTTTTACAAATCAAAATGGTTATCTTGTAATCTTAAGACTCCATGAACGAAAAATGTTATTTTCGACCAACCATAAGAACCAAATTTGTAGTATAGTTGAATATTTAATATATAAAAAATTCAATGATGAATTTTAGATGATAAAAGAAGAAGATTCACCAAAAGAAAGAGAAACCCCTATTTTTATTATAGTATATTAATTTGTTGGTGCAAGTGTACCACATCTCTATATATTTATATATATTTATTTTGATGATTACAAACACACCGTATTATTGTTTATCTAACAATTTAATCCAAGTGTGCAGTTGTTGAAGAACACGAAGATTTAAACTGAAGGGTTCAAGACGGAAGTGTTTACGTCGTCATCATTGTTTATAACTAATAATGATAAACACCCTAAAATAATATACCACTTGGATATTTCTAAAAAACCATAATTGATTTTAACTAAATAAGTTTTTGTTTTAAGAAGATCCAGCAAGATTTGGTTGCAGTCCTGGAAGGTGTCTTTTCTGACGCCGGTATACCGTGGAGAATACCCGGTATACCGCGGGTACACATTTGGCGGTATACCGCGGGTGTTCAGCCGGTATACCGCGGCAGGTTCCGTGTGCTTCTCTGATTGGTTGATAATACTTTTTCTGACGGCGGTATACCGCGAGTCCCAGCCGGTATACCGCGGGTACGTAATTCCAGAAGTCAACTTTGCATGTAGCCGTTGGTGTGTCAGTTACTTTTTCTGACGGCGGTATACCGCGTGCATTTGGCGGTATACCGCGGATGCACAATGCCGTTGGAGCTTCCTGATATATATACATGCATGCTGGAGAAGAGAACAAGCAGACCAGACCACACAGCAACAACAAACAGCAACTCTCAGCTCTCTCATCTATTTATAATATATATTTTATAAAACATTTTTTTATAAAATATCCAAGTGTGAGATATTATACAAGAGTGATTACCCATTGTGAGTTATACTCCTCTTGTAAGCATTTGAATAACGGGTGTGTGATCCTGTACATCTCATAGCAGAAGCTTGAGAATCAATTACGTTACCTTTGTACTTGGTTTGTATTCTACCGTAAAGAATACATTTATTGGATCGTGTCGGGAAGTGTCTCGGCTGCTGGTTTATCACAGTTGGTGGTAAATCAGTAAATCTCCGTGTCAAGTATCTCTAACCTTTATCTCTTTATTTATTCCGCTGTGCATTTTAATTATATCTGTTTATATAATTGTTGTATATTTATTATTTCTATACTCTGATTTATTTATACTGTTTCAGTACTGTATTTATTTATAAAAGAATTTTTGAAAGTAAAAGATTTTAAATACAACCTTTCCCCCCCTAGGTTGTCTAACATTTGGTATCAGAGCGGGGCTTTCAAAAAAATTATCTGTTTAAATTTTTAAAGTTATATCTTTTATATAATGGCTCAACAAACTGTTTTGTTTTCAAAACCTCCTATTATTGATACTGAAAAATTTGGTCTTTGGGCAAAATTATTTGAATGTCACGTGCGTGGCAAAAATAGAAAGATGTGGGAAATTATTGAAAAAGGAAATTTTATTCCAACCAAAATCGTAAATGATCTTATTGTTGAAAAAGATTCTAAAGAGTGGACTCCCACTGATGAAGCTTCGTATTGTTTAAATTTTGAAGCTAAAAACATGTTATATGCTGCTTTAAATTCTGATGAAATAGAAAGAGTTTATACTTATGAAACTGCTAATGAAATCTGGCAAAGTTTAAATGACACTCATCGTGGAAACACGCAAGTCAAAAGCAGTAAAATAAATATTCTAGTTCATGATTATGAAATGTTCGAGATGACTCAAGATGAGTCTATCGATTCTATGTTTAAAAGATTTAACCTCATAATGACTACTTTACAAGGATTAGGTCGTACTTATCCTAATGAAGATTATGTAAGGAAGATTCTTCGAGCACTACCTTCGGAGTGGATGGCAAAAATTACATCTTTAGAAGACTCCCGAGATCTCGCAACGATGAAGCTCGATGATCTCATCGGCAATCTTAAAGTGCACGAAATCGCACTAAAAAGAAATCAAGTCCGGGAGCAAGTCAAAAAGAAATCCATCGCTCTCAAAGTCGTTGCCTCAAAAGAAGAGGAAAAGGAAGAGGAGGAAGAAGCTAGCTCATCCGATGACGAACCCGAAAATCTTGACGATTTAGTCAAGTTGGTAAGAAAACTTTCTAAACTTTTATCTAACAAAAAGTTTGCCAAAAATGATAGGTTTCAAGAAAATGGAGACTACCGTCGTGGTGGTAAAAACCAAAGTCGCAACGTCCATAAAAGTGAAGACAAATATGACGAATCTAGCGACGATGAAAAAGCCAATAAAAAGAAAGGCTTTTGCTATGTGTGTGGTGACAAGGATCACTATGCAAGTGTGTGTCCGAAACGAGCAAAACAAATCAACACACCAAAAGCTTTAGTTGGAGGCGCGTTGAGCGCAAGCATAAATGAGGCCAAAAATTTTTGTTTCATGGCCGACCATGATAATGAGGTATCTTCATCATATTCTTCTAAAAATAATTATGATAATAATTATAGTGATAATTATTATAGTGACGATGAAAATAATCTTGACGAATTATATAAATCATTTCATGATATGGCTGCTCTCGCAAATAAATATAAAGATGAAATCTCTAATTTAAAAGAAACCGTATCCGCATATAAAAAAGAAATTGATGACGGTAAACAAAAATCTGCTCATGATTTAGATGTTATCACTAAATTAGAAAATAAATTAAGTGAAAAAGATATTTGTAAATCTTGTGTTATTTTAAATGATAAAATTGCGTGCTTAAATAAAAAGACACATGAAGATATTACATGTACAAAATGCGAGTCTCTTGAAAATGATAATGCATGTTTAAAAGCTAAATGCGATTTATATGAAAAAGATAATCTGTTAGCTAATGCATTTCAAAATAGCAATGATAAAGTGCTTAAAATGCTAAATATATCAAATCGTATAAATTGCCGAAAAGGCATTGGTTCAAATACGTGTATTGAAAAATGTGATTGTATGCCAATTAAAAAGGTTTTTGAAAAACCTAAATTTGTTGTTAAAAATAAAACGCAAAACCTCCGTATGTTCCTAAAATGAATTATGTGAATTATATGTCGAGAAAATCACATGCGTTTATGTATAATAATAAGTTTGCGAATCCTAAGAAAAATGTTAATCCGCATACTTCTTTTTACGTCTATGATAAATACGATCGTAAAATAAAAATGGTTAGAAAATGGATTCCGAAAGGAATGTTTAATGTTGACAATCCCGGTGGGATGCGTTTGTGGTTTTAAACCATTTATATGGCTTTGTATGTTTGTCGTGTTTGTTTTATGTCGACAACATATTTTTTTATTTGCAGTTTATGTTTTATACTAACTGTTAAAAGGACCCATAAGAAAAGGGTACCACGAAAAATTTTCTTTGCCTTTTGTACGTGGTTTCCTGGCGAGGTTATAATACGTGGTTACCTGCCGAGGTTATAATACGTGGTTACCTGCCGAGGTTATAATACGTGGTTACCTGCCGAGGTTATAATACGTGGTTACCTGCCGAGGTTATAATACGTGGTTACCTGACGAGGTCATAATACGTGGTGATTTTTTTTATCACATAAAATTAACCGAAAATCGAAGCCTTAAGATCCTTTTTGGTGCAAGTGTTTCTTTTTGGTTATTTTGTTTCATGTCTTTTATTATGCTTATTTTATCCCTCAAATTTTTATAAAATCAATTTAATATCGTTATTAATTTGAGGGGGAGCGTTTTATTATATTTACCCATGAGTTTATGCTACCTCAATTATATGCATATTTTGAGGGGGAGCATCTCTCGAGGGGAAGCATACCGTCTTTCTTGACCCTTTTTGTTTCGACAAACGGGGGAGAGAAACCGCATATGCTCTTGCTTAGCGGTTGTGTTTGTCATCATCAAAAAGGGGGAGATTGTTGGTGCAAGTGTACCACATCTCTATATATTTATATATATTTATTTTGATGATTACAAACACACCGTATTATTGTTTATCTAACAATTTAATCCAAGTGTGCAGTTGTTGAAGAACACGAAGATTTAAACTGAAGGGTTCAAGACGGAAGTGTTTACGTCGTCATCATTGTTTATAACTAATAATGATAAACACCCTAAAATAATATACCACTTGGATATTTCTAAAAAACCATAATTGATTTTAACTAAATAAGTTTTTGTTTTAAGAAGATCCAGCAAGATTTGGTTGCAGTCCTGGAAGGTGTCTTTTCTGACGCCGGTATACCGTGGAGAATACCCGGTATACCGCGGGTACACATTTGGCGGTATACCGCGGGTGTTCAGCCGGTATACCGCGGCAGGTTCCGTGTGCTTCTCTGATTGGTTGATAATACTTTTTCTGACGGCGGTATACCGCGAGTCCCAGCCGGTATACCGCGGGTACGTAATTCCAGAAGTCAACTTTGCATGTAGCCGTTGGTGTGTCAGTTACTTTTTCTGACGGCGGTATACCGCGTGCATTTGGCGGTATACCGCGGATGCACAATGCCGTTGGAGCTTCCTGATATATATACATGCATGCTGGAGAAGAGAACAAGCAGACCAGACCACACAGCAACAACAAACAGCAACTCTCAGCTCTCTCATCTATTTATAATATATATTTTATAAAACATTTTTTTATAAAATATCCAAGTGTGAGATATTATACAAGAGTGATTACCCATTGTGAGTTATACTCCTCTTGTAAGCATTTGAATAACGGGTGTGTGATCCTGTACATCTCATAGCAGAAGCTTGAGAATCAATTACGTTACCTTTGTACTTGGTTTGTATTCTACCGTAAAGAATACATTTATTGGATCGTGTCGGGAAGTGTCTCGGCTGCTGGTTTATCACAGTTGGTGGTAAATCAGTAAATCTCCGTGTCAAGTATCTCTAACCTTTATCTCTTTATTTATTCCGCTGTGCATTTTAATTATATCTGTTTATATAATTGTTGTATATTTATTATTTCTATACTCTGATTTATTTATACTGTTTCAGTACTGTATTTATTTATAAAAGAATTTTTGAAAGTAAAAGATTTTAAATACAACCTTTCCCCCCCCCCCTAGGTTGTCTAACATAATTAAATACAATTATTCAAAACATAATATATATTACATTATAAAAAAACATGACATTTAATTTAACACATGGTTTAATTAAATTAAGGGGCTGTTTGTTTACCTCTTAATAGTTCAATTAAGAGACAACCTCTGAATCGTTCAGAGGTGAATCTTGTTTGGCAAAAAAAAGTCTGTCTCTTAATGGTTCCAAAATCTTCATAATGATTTAGAATCTTGGGTCACCCTTAACCATTAAGCACCTTGATTTCAATCTAAACAAATTGCAAACAACCATATTTCATTTTGCACTATATCACAAAAACCTCTTAATCATTTTGACCTCTTAATTATTCTGCACTAAATCATCCAGCAACTGCCAAACAGCCCTTAATTGCTAAATTCAGTTAATAAGCATTAATTGAAATCAATAATTTTGTATAAGATTATGGGTCGTTCACTAAACGTCTAGTGATAATAGTGATCGTTCTCATTTATTTTATCAGGTAACATTTTCGACAATAAAATTAGATTTTAAATCAAAGTAGTCACTGATTTAACTAGATAAATGAATTTGTCTAACGACCATTAATGAGTGTAACTTCAGCCATAAGAAGGTGATAACCATGGGGATCATATCCAAAAAAATCAACTTAAGGACACTAGTCATTATTTTCGACATACCACAAAGATCCAAAGCCGTAATTCACTCTAATTTATTTTAGAGTAAATTACATTTTTCGTCAATGTAGTTTGTTAAAAATTGTGATTTTCGTCTCTATTATTTAGATATTATTGTTTGCATCCTTATGGTTTGTAACTCATTGTTATTTTCGTTCTTACAATTTATAATTTATTGTTATTTTGATCCACGTGGCATGCAATTATTTTCTTTCTTTTGGCCCCTTATACTTAAAAATTTATGAATTAATCTAAAATTGTAAATAACAATAAATTACAAACCATAGAGATGAAATTGCAATTTTTAAACCATTAAGAACGAAACCAAAATTATTAACAAATTACAGGGATGAAAAATCCTAATTTACTATTTATTTCACTCCCCTATCCCATATAATTTTAAGAATGTTTAACTATTATATTTTTTAATTAATAAAAATACAATTTTACTCTTACGCTGTGTTCTCGAGTTTTTTTACGAAGGAAATGAAAGGGAAAGATAGTAGGAGGGAAAGAAAAAAAAATGGTGTGTTCTTGATCTTTTTTAAGGAGGGAAATGAAAGAAAATTGACAGAAAATATTGTTGATTTTCCTCTCAAAATTTTCCGCCCAAAAGTGGGAGGAAAGGGAAGGAAAGAAATAAAATCTTTTTTAAAATTATTGAAATTATTTATAAAATTACACATATATCCATTAATTACATTCCACAATCAAATAAACAATGGTATATCGGTAAAAGTTACAACTTTCCTTTCTTTTCTCTCGTACTCACGAACATGAAAATTTATCTTCTTTCTTTTCCTTTTCTTTCCTTTATTTTCCTTCGATCTCGAGAACACAAAAACAATTTTTTTCTTTTTCTTTTTGTTAGGCCTCAAAGATTTGAAGACGACCTCCTGATCTCTTTACATTCTTTGAAAAACATCTTTTATACTTAGAAAAATTTTAGGTTCTTTGTAATAGCTTAGTCAGGTTGTCAAAGTTTGGCAAAGTCAAAGATCAGCCGAAATGTATGAATAATTTTTTTTGTTAATAAATATTAAAAAATGCAAAATATAATTTATATTAAAATAATAAAATAAATCACATATTAAAAAATACAAACTTAACACATAAATATACACTATTGTTCGTTTAAAAGTTCTTCAAGTTGATGTTCGTACAATCTCCGTTGTGGTTCGTTCATTGTTGTGTGATCCATTTCTATCAACTTCATGATCATTTTCCGATTTTTTCGTTTGTGTTAAGTTTTTCTGTTTTCACAAATGATGTATGAAATTCTCTCATCACCTGGATTTTTTCTTTCTCAATATTCAGGCGTTTTAACATTGTCACTTGTTCGTTTTCGGTACAACTTGTTGAAAAAGAGTTTTTTTTACCTTTATGCTTTGAGACTTTCTTTTCCAACCGGAGAGATTTAGAGATTTGACAAAGATTTAGAGAAGAAGAAAATGACAATTAATATAATATTTTTACTTTGTATTTTAATTTAATGTTTTATAAATTAAATATTTATTTTATTTTATTTATTTAGTATAATTATTTAATTAATAAAATATTTCGTATTAAATTATAGTAAAAAATATTTAATCGTAGTTCTGTTGTTATTTGAGTATAATATAGTTTTTTATGATGATATGTCATTTTAGAAAGTGATTGAAATTTTATTGTTGTGGACGATAATTTTAAAATAATTGCAAAGCTGATGTGACGCTGATTTAACATTTTAGAAATTATTTTATAATTTCATTATTGTGGATGTTCTTAAAGATTTTTACTTGCGAGTCTCTATTTTAGAAAAATTATAAGGAATATGTTAAAGATAAAGATGCTCTAACAAATTAAAACAGTAACGCAAATAATTAATCAGAGACAAAAAGAAGTGCAGTATTTTATGACCTGGCACAAAGGGACAAAACCCGAAATGTTAATAGTTGCCTTTAAGCGCTTAACCCAAACAACAAATGCCCAACCTACGACATGTAATCCATATAAAGCGATTATTGAAAGGCAAAATCTCAGCCGTTCCATTTCCGTCCAATCTTATCTTACCGTCTCTACTTCCTCCTCCTCCTCCGCCCTTCGTCGCTACTTTTTCCGGCATGGCCGCCACACCGGAGAATGTTGCAGCTGATATTCCTACTCAAAACGCGGTGGTCGATGACAACCTCGAGTTCGGATTCGAACGGAAGGAGATGTACACTGAGAATCTCTCCGGATCCATTCATCCGTACGAACGTCACGTTTTCCTCTGTTACAAGACTCACGAAGACTGGCCTGCTCGTGTTGAATCTTCCGATTCCGATCCGTTACCTAAGCGTCTTGCTGGAGCTATCAAAGAGCGTAAGAACGACATCGCTGTGAAGGTTAATTTCTCTCAACTGTGTTGGTTAGCTTCGTTTTGTTTATGAGATATTTCATATTTGTAAGTTTGAAGTGGTTTAAAGTGTTGATTAGGTTTTTGATTCGTGATCTGACTTTTGTAGACTCTGTTGACTATATTCGAGAGCCGTGATGATACGGATTTTTCGGATGGAGATATTTTGATTTTTCCTGATATGATCAAATACAGGTATCGTGAGGTTCTCTAGGGTTTAAATATAGTATGTGTATGTTTTCTTGTGTGCGTGTATATTCGTATTGGTTTTTTTACGTTTTAGATTTGTTTTACGATTCTGTTTATATCTACGACTGTTTGCTTTGTCATTTTGAAAGCAAAATGATACTCGATCTCATGTGCAAATCATTACGAGAAATATGGCAAACTCGCTCAATTAGATGAAAATTTTATATTAGTGAAATGTAATTATGTAAAGTTAGATATTTGCACTTATAGTTTTGATGGAATTATACATCAGTTAGCATGTTAGTTGTTTGTGATTTTGAAATCTGATGATGTTTCGCAATTCACAATCATGTCCAAGCTCTATTTCTTTTGCTAATATGAACAATTGTTATAAGAATTCATGCATAAAAGGTAAAAACAGTGGAAGTTACTAATGATTGCCGTGATACGATTAATGTTTTTTTTTGTGGAAAGGGTATCCCAGGCACAACCCGGACTAATCCCTGACAATTTTGAAACTTAAAGATGTCTTATCAATGTTGAGGACGTCTGGAATCGAACCCTGGGTAGATGGGATATTCCACCACATCACCCAGGGCGATCAACCACTGCGCTACAACCTGATTGACACGATTAATGTTGATGGAAATTGGAAAAGGCTTAAACCACACTAGCAAGACTATTTATAACCATTCCGCCACCATTCCTGATGTTGTCAATATTAGAATCATCCATTTCTTAGAAACATGGTCCGAAGGAGGCTCCCACCTGTACCAACTCCCTTGGGTAACAATTTTAGTGGGAAGTTTAGATAATTCACAAAGCAATTGGCTATTAACGTCTTAACAAAGTCGGAAGCCTTACGAGGTTCATGAAATCACACATTTCGTTTCGAAACAGTCTGAATTAGGCACTGCAACAAATAAGAAACCTTGTCTTCAAAGATTTTCTTCATCTGGGGGATCCAAGTTTCCCACATAATAGAACGATAAAGTCATTTCCAATGCTTCACCTTACTTTTCAAGTCTGTAGTCCCCAAATACGGGAAATATTGTCTGCAGCATGAAAACCCAACTTTTTAGAGAAAAGTCCAATAAAGAATCCGAGAGATCACTAGCCAGAGGGCCAAAAAAGAAAAGACCATCAAATGATTCATAAATGTGATTTGTAAAACAGCAACAGCACTTAGAAGGGAACTGCATACCTTTTTGATGGAATTTATCATGACTAGGGACAGCTTTGTGGTACGGTCTTACAGAGAAGTACCAACATATAGTCATATACCGTAGTATGTGAAGTTCTTTTTCTTCGTAACTATGCAAGCGGCTGTTTGTTTACCTCCTAATAGCTCCATTAAGAGGCAGCCTCTGAATCGCTAAGAGGTGAATCTTGTTTGGCAAAAAAATGTCTGCCTCCTAATGGTTCTATAACCCTCTAAACGATTTTGTATCTTGGGCCTCCTTTAACCATTCAGCACCCTAATTTCATTCGGAACAATTATCAAACAACCATATTTCATTTTGCACTATATCATAAGAGTCTCTTAATCGTTCTGACCACTTAACTGCACCAAACCATTCAGCAACTTAAGATGGTTTACTTCTTGATATTTTTGTGACTGAAGGGGTTTGGAAGAATCGAACATCAATAGTTTTGTGGAGGAAGTGCTTGTGAATGGCGGACCATGGGCTTCAGGAACACCAGATGTGGTGACAGGTTCCCACGTGTTTGTTTGTGCTCATAACAGTCGAGATAAGAGGTGTGGTGTTTGTGGACCAGCTTTAATTGAGAAATTCAATGAGGAGATTGAACTGAAGGGGTTGAAGGATCAGGTGTTTGTGAGTCCTTGCTCACATGTTGGTGGCCATAAATATGCAGGGAACTTGATAATATATAGTGCCGTTGAAGATGGGAAAGTGTCCGGGCATTGGTAAGAAAATGTTTCTTTATTTTATTTTTTTATTGTTTGAAGCGGTCTCTTTAAAGTTCGAATGTTAAAGTAGGTGACATAAGTCGTTTTTTAATGTTATTTTTTTGTGTTATTGTATTTCAGGTATGGTTATGTTACCCCAAATGATGTTCCTGAATTGCTTGACCAGCATATCAAGAAGGGCGAGATCATCGAAAGGATTTGGAGGTACCATCTTCCCTTCTTACCCACTTTTCTAAATTGGTTGTTGATCCTTTTTATATACACCATTCGTTCCAAAATGAGTGTCCACATTTCTATTGTAGCTTTGTCCATGACAAAGCAAGCACATACTTTCCAATTCTACCCTTCATATGTGATCGAGAAATTCATTACTCTTCATTATTAAGGGTAAAAGTGTCATTTAATTAATTCAAAGGTGTAATAATTACACATTTCTATACAATGTGTCTTTTTATTGTGGACATTTATTTTGGGACAGACTGAGTATATGTTAGGATTGATTAGGGAAATTAGTCCTATAACCAAGCAACATTAGTTAGAAATTTATGAATAATATTGTAGGAGAAAGTTCATATGATAATCATAAATATTTTGAAATTTATGAATAATATTGTAGGAGAAAGTTCATATGATAATCATAAATATTTGACAACCTGGGAAACAACTATTTCATGTATTATTCATAATGAATAGCACCAAATATTCATGAATATCATGCATTTTCATTATTAATGATGTCATGAATACCATGTATTTCCATCATGAATACATGCATCTTCATCATGAATAATTTTCGTGACGAATAGTTGGTTCTTAGATTCTCAAGTATTATTTATGGTTCTCATTTAAAATAGCCCCTAATGTTGTTCTCTCTTTTACAATCCCTTTGATGATTATCAATTATGCATTTTCGTTTTTACATATTATTTCATTACAAACATATATACGACTTGATCCACATAACTACAGGGGACAAATGGGCGTTCCTCTCGTGGAGAAAGCTGAAAAGGCAGTCGAACCGACACTTCCAAACGGAAACGATCTGAAAGCCAGCGAGAAAGATGAAACCATCAAAGAAGAAAAGGAAAACACCGGAGGCTGTTGTCAAGGTACCACTGGATTCTCATGCTGCAGAGACGAAACTTCAGAAGTCAACAAGAAGTCAACCGGTAAACTTGACTTCTTCAGTAAAAAATGGGAGCAACACGATATTTTTACAGCTGCCGCTGTTATCGGAGCTGTGGCAACTGTAGCCGTGGCCTATAGCCTCTATAAACGGTCACGGTAAGATCAACCCTTTTTTTTACCGATAAAGATTACAAACGGTAAAACTCAATTTCTATATTCCAAGGTTAGTAATATGAAGTATTTTGATCACAATACACACAAAACACTAAAAGTTTCGTGCACTTAGTTTTTTTACATATACGAATCGAGTATTATTCAGTATATTGGCCTCTTTGTAAGGGTAGAAATTAGCATCTTATGATGGCATATTGATGATGATCCTATTTGCTTGCTAGTTTCATTTTGAACACCCCAAATACCATGTTAAAGAGTGAGATGAATAAATGGAAAAGGGGTTTCACATTGTGATTTTTATGTGCTACAGTTGATGCGTTTTTAGGACATGATTGGGGCTTGAACGATGTATTCATCATTGATTCATTTTATATAATTGAATTCCCTAGAGAATATGAGGTTGTTAGTTAAAGTTATATTACGAGAGATATAAGAGGTGTGAGGTGTGAGGTGTAGGCATGGTGATTTGCCCTGCCGTGTTGGGGAACCCGTTTCACCTGTTCGGGGGCTCTGGAGATTCCTGTAAAAACGGGTATCAGGTCCGAAGATCACCAAATATTGAAAACCAGGGACATACATATATATATATATACATACATATATATATATATATAGGTTGGATATATATATATATATATATATACTAGTTGAATACCCGCGCAATGCGGCGGGATGTGAAAATTTCATCAAGATTTATTCAAATTTGAAATCACAAATTCTTTCAAGATATCTTAAAGTCTTGTTACATTTGTACACATAAAACAGGTAAAATGTCTAGAATTCCATCAAAATTGTATAAAGTGATTACTAAAATAACACATCCATAGAGAGAACGAACCAATTAATCAAATTTAAAAAAGAAAGCTCAAACTGATACACGAGATGTTTGCACCATTAGCGTCATGTAAGGCAGCATCGCCTATTGTAGAAAAATGTTCAACAGATCAATCAATTGGATCCTACATAGTCATCTAACCGTACAAAAAAAGGAAGAGAAAAACAGGTTCTATTACAAGAGAATCTCTTCGTTTTCAACAAATATGTGTACAGAGAAACTGCAATAGTAAAAAAATTATATTCACCTGAAGTTGCATGTCACATCTCATGGACTTTTAGATGACTATTTGAATAAACATATGAAAAGAACACATTATTGCACCTGTAAAACTAAAGATGAAATAATATCATAACAACATACAAATACTACAAACATGTTAATCAATGCTCTTTGACATGGAAACCTTCGATGGAAAAAACATCATGTTAAGACAAAACAAACATGTTAATCAAAGATATTTAAACAACAACAAAGTTCATGTTTTTCCACAGAAACTTAATCAAAAAATTGATAACTGGTGAGAGCAAGGTGGATGTAAAGATGATCTAAAAAATTCCATTGAAGTTAAAAGGTAAGTTCTAGCATGTACCCAAAAGTTAAAAAATGTTTGGCCACCAAAAGATAGCATGTACATAACAAGTGTAATAGAAATACAAAGCTTGAGAAACATGTGAAACCACATCGTGAAGAATATGTTTGTTGGTATTTCTTGGTGTTTGTTGTCACTTGCCAAGGTATTGGGTTTATAGTTTGCACTTTGCAGCAACAGTTTCAACATGGTTGCAACATTGACTCATTTTTAGTGGTGTATCCATGAAAGACAATACCAAGAAATTGTTGCCAAAAATGGCAACCTACTGGGCTCCTAATTAACTCATTTTTAGTGGTGTATCCATGAAAGACAATACCAAGGCTCATAACTACTTTTTACACCTTACATCACTAACCATTAAAAACTCCCAACTAAACCTCATTTCATTAAGTATTTTAGGGCCATTAACTAAAACAAATAGGATAAGCATTGATAAGTAACATGACCGTGTAGATAGGTTT
This sequence comes from Saussurea involucrata, assembly GCA_033807775.1. Lineage (NCBI taxonomy): Eukaryota > Viridiplantae > Streptophyta > Magnoliopsida > Asterales > Asteraceae > Saussurea > Saussurea involucrata. Next base: position 94,447,763 of record CM066316.1, read on the forward strand.
CTCCACTCTTACGAAAATTTTGGATTTTCTTTCCTTGCATATCAGAAACGATTTGTACCTCTCCAACAGGTTCACCAGAGATCTATCAAAATTGGTATTATCATTCACCAAAACATGAAGAAGAAGAAAAAAAACATCCAAGATTCAACAGACAGCTAGATATTAGAGTATACCAAAATAAGGGCCAATGGTTGTGCTGTAACTATCAAAATGATAAAGGATCATCTCAATTGGCAAATAAAGATTGAGCCATAGGTCACAAGTTCCTTCCTGATATCGTCACGGTCTCATGTGATTAGTCAAGGTGCGCATGAGACGGCCCAAACACACAGGGTAGGAAAAGCATCCCGTTAAACTACACACACTCGAAGTACAAACATTGAATTCGTACCACAAATAGAGAATAAATGTTGCAACAAAAAAAATTAATCAATCACACTTAGATTTTTATAAGTATGTCAATTACATCATTGATGCTCAGGTTCATCCAAATTTAAGTATGTTGAGGTATGCAAGTGAAAAGCCATCAATTCTTTTATAAACAATCTTGAAGCATAATAACCTTTCGTGAAACATTTTCACTTATAATTAATAATCTACTGCTTTCACTGTGATCTATTGTAATCCACTATGAATTTGCTTTAGCATAAAGGCATGATTAGTGCAAAAAAATAGTTACCAAAACATATTTTTCTTGGTGAAAGATGATATACAAAAAATTTACATTTCTCTCATTGACTTCATATATTACTTCTTCCACCATAGGATTTAAATTAAATTTAGCCACACCCTGGTTATATGTGGTACAAGTGCAAAGTCAAGAGCAACTAAATAAAAAATTACATGCAAAAGCAGAGAATTATGCGGTTATTGTGCTTGAGAAATAAATTCTAAAGGGGCTCACTATTAACTTGAATTAGAGCAAAAAAAGTGAGAAGGATCAAAAGACTGAAAATATAGATTAAATCGTCTGTATGTTAATCATGTGACAACATTATAGCTGTCATCATGAAGAAGTTTGAAGGACCAAATAGTCTGTATGTTAATCATGTGAAGGATCAAAAGATTGAAAATATAGATTAATTACAAACAAACACAATTATAGACAGAAAACTAAGATCATGTGATGAGAAATTATAGATTAATTACCTCTCTGAAGGCTTTTTGACGGATTGATCACTATGCATATCAACAACTTGTGCCTCTGTAAAAAAACAAAGAGATGTAAATACTTACCCCGTAAGCACTTTACATCGGTTGTTGATTAGCAAAATGGGCAAATTTAAGTACAACTTCTAATTCCACAAAATATCCCAAATCAATACAAAGCAGCTCCATTGTTTTCACAATGACAACACATGAAGATATTTATATATGCAGGACACATCAAATGAATCGAATGTCTACCACACCAAACATAACTAAACATGCATATTTTGCAAGGATGGGACACGAATAGGGCAGATTCAGCTCAAACCTTACCTAACCATGCTTCCATGTCAACTTGGAAGAATTAGATCAAACTACAGGACCTTTAGTTTCAAACACATATCATCTTATACTGTCAGAAAGCATAAGAAGACAATGACCATTTTTGAGAAATTTCCTTACGTGATAGCTTTAGGATGATGGTAACGATTTGAAGCCAAACCCATCTTCAAGATCTTGATTTCAAAACGATAGTAACATGAATCTGTACAGAAATTGAATGCAACGATTGTAAGAATTTCTCATACTTCAAAATGGAGGGCGTCGTGGTAATAAAAGAGAAAGCAAACGAATAAAAGAATACGCAGAACATCTTACCGAAGACTGGAGCATCCATTGATCGGGAGAATCTGGCTACCGAAAACTAATGGGGATTCGAACCCTAAAACACAAAATTTTGAAGAGGGGAAGAAAGAAAATAAAAACTTCATATGGAATAGCCATGGAGTTGTAGAATTAAAAAACCCTAACCTTATGAAACAAGAGATGGGTGGAATGTAGCATTGAAGAACGAACAATTCCTTGCACCTCTGATTAAACCCTTCCAAGAAATTATTGAAGAAAAGAGAGATGGAGAAACCTAAAAATCATAACAAACCGTCGTCGGAGTTGAAGGGATTAGGAAGAGAGAAATAGAAAGATGGTGGGAGCCTGAATAGTTTCTTGGGGAAGGGAACGGTCACCTTGAGAAGTGAACTCTGATCACAGAGCGTGTCTGAGAAGATAACCCAATGCATTAAACGGTTTCTCACTCTAAAATTTTAAGTAAGGGATGAGAGAGAAGTTTAAAATTCAAGTAATAATGCATTAAAGGGTGGTACATATTGCTTAAGAGGTTGTTTTTAAGAGTTTGGGGGTTAAGTGTATTATAATATAGTATAGATAGGGTTTAAATCATGTGAGAACCAAAAATAGGTTGAGAACCGTGAAAACTTATCTAAGCGTCATTTGGTTTTGATCCTATGGTTTTAAAAACATAAAGATTCATTCATAGGTTCTCACAGTTCTCAACCTATTTTTGCATATAATAACGTCCATAGATTAAAATCAATTAACGGCTTAGATTGGTTTTTATGATTCTCAACCTATTTTTGGTTCTCATTTGATTATCGTCATATATATATATATATATATATATTAATTAAAATTATTTTTTTAATGTGTTGAATAATATATTATATTTTTCAACCGATTTTGTTATTTTTTGAACCATTTATTGTTAAATCGGGGCTAGACCCAACAATTGCATTCCCTGTCTGGTTGCCATGCCTAGTGGGGTGACTAGAACACCTACCTGATCATTGGATGGCGCCATGTGGCAGGGTCAAGGGGTTGTGCCCCCCTTGCCAGGTCCAAGGTGGTGGTGGTCTTTGATAGATTACGATTCTATGCAGTTAACCACCCGCTAATTTCTCCAACAACCATTTTTTCCATTTGACATTATAGGATCGTATCTCTTAAGTTTAAAATGAACAGTTTTTGCCAAAATCGTTACTGAAAAGGTTGAGATTATGTTGGAGTTAATTTCGTAATACACCCGTCAGATTTGGATCGAAATAATAACTCAAGGAAAGCGAACATTGTATGTTTCGTTTTTCCTAGTAACCTTAGATGGCTAAAATATTTAGGGGGTGTTTGGGAGTGCTTATATTTTTAACTTATGCTTATTTGTTTATGTGGTGAGGAAAAACAGTTTTTAAAAAATGTTTGTTAAAAATTGAGGGTAAAAAGGTAATTTGGATAGATAAGGAAATAAGGAGAAGGAAATAAGGAGGTATGAATTGACTTATCAAAAACAACTTATTTGTGGTGAGGAGAAGCAAATAAGCACTTTTGATTTTTTCTATCCAAACACTCCAAACTGCTTATTTGCGGTGGAAAGAAGCTATAAGCAAATAAGTCAAAAATATAAGCACTCCCAAACACCCCCTAGTTAGTTTGAAATTCCTGTTAGTAATTAATGTATTGCATAAATCGATTCTAGGGTATGTAATTTGGAAGTCCTTGTGGTACGTTTAGTACTAGGGACGAGACATGACAATATAAAAGGTTGTTGTCAAGTCTTGTGTGACATTAAACCGGGATAAAATAAGACCTCTTTTCTAGGAAGGGTTTCTTAGAGCATCTTCAACAAATTCTTTATAATTTTTTTAAAATAAAGAATCAAAAGTCAAAATCTATAAATCAAATTATATTTTACTTCAACACTCTCTATTTTAGAGATTTCAACAATAATTATATTATTAAAATATTATAAACTTTATAATCCCAATGCATTTTTTTTCAAAAATTATATAAAATGATGATAGTTTAATCTTATTGGTAGAAATCATTAAAATAATAATTTCTCTCGCGTCCCAATAAGTTTTAGAGAATTCTCTAAACTTGGAGTTTTACCTTGTTTTCTCTATTTTAGAGAACAAGGTAGAAAAGTTGTTGAAGACAAATAGAGAACAAAACCTCCATTTTCTCTGATTTAGAGAAGCTGTTGGAGATGCTCTTAGGCTATGTCTAGACTAATCCATTGACAAATTATAATTGTAAGACATCAGCCTTGATTAAACCTCAGTGGCCACAATTGTTGTGTATGCCTGGATTCGAACCCTGAAAAGATGCGATATTCCACCACATCCCCTAGGGCCTACGCCACAATCCTTGGGGTTGATAAAATAAGACCTCAATGCAATAAAAATACATTTTTGTATCTTGCCAAAATAGGTAGAACAAAAACTAGAGAGATGAATTAGATTAGCGTTACATAAATCTAAAATTGTCGTAAAAGAAGCCAGTTTGTTGCTCAAAATGATCGAACTACTTTAAAAAAAACTAGAATCAAGAATCAAATCAAATATAGTCTTTCTTGTTCGGAATATGCTTCTTACCTACTCGAACATTTGATCCCAATTGCTTGTAATTAATTCGTATGGTTATATGATTACATTGTTTAGAGGGCTGATGTGGTTTGTAAGAGCATCTCCAATAGTTTTCCCATTTTGGAGAATAAGAAGAATATGAGGATTTTAGGTTATTTTTTGCTCCAACAACTTCCTCAAAACTATCTCTATAATGGAGAAAATAGGAGAGAGAAAAAGTTTTTCTCCAAATATAGAGTTAACCCAAAAAAATGACTACCAAGTGAAAGCACTAATAGAAATCTTTGAAAAATAATATTTAAAGAGAAAAATTTTAATATTATAATCATTGTTTTTTTTCTCTAAAATGAAAAATCTATTGGAGATGAATGTAATTTTTTTTAGAGATTTTGACTTTTGATTCTTGATTTTGAAGAAAATTTTGGAAAAGCTTAAGATTTAGAATTGGGTTCCACTCTAATCCCAAGTTTGGTTTAAAAAAAAAGGCCAAAATTAAAATCATTGGATCTCATCGAAATTGAACAAGCATGGGATTTAAAAGTCACATGGTAGTGGTTTGTATTTTTCGAGGTTTTGATACAGTACTTATTTGTAATAATGTTTTAAAAAAGGAAATTAATTAAAATACCCTAAGTTTGACTAACTGTTACCAAAATGCCCTAAGTTTTTTCCATTTTGCAAAAATACCCTAAATACCCGCGATTGCGGGCTAGGGCTGACGTGGCACGTATTTTGGCCACAAATGCCCCGCGGAGCCCCTCAACTTTGGCCGCGGTGCACTTTTGGTCCCTGCCCGCGATGGCCCGCGATGGACCAAAAATTTACACTTTCAGCCCTTGTACTTAGACGAATCTTGCATGCTTTTACTGTTTTTTTCCACAATTATTGTACTTTGAAGACCGATTTGTGGTTGAAATTCATTGGCATGTTTTCATCAATGTTAAATCAGTGTTTTTGGAATACCAGTTTGTGGATGAAATGAGAGATTGGTTGTCATCAATGTTGGTTGTTTCATTGATAAATAGATGTAAAATGCAATCCATAATCCACACACCGATTTCATACTTCTTTCTTGATTTCTTTCTGCAATATTTTGTGTTTGAGATAGTACTGAAAAAATGAGTTCATCTGTTGCAAAAGCTAAGCTATTTTTCTGTTTTGATGGTGAATGAGAGCAAGTTAACAATGAGTGGAATTTTGCTTATAAATCTAAGCATGGTGTAAAAGTGTCAGTAAACTATACTTATCAGAAATTTCTTGCATACGCTATGCAAAAATGTGGAATCAACTCTTCTGATGTTTGCAAGTTAGTGTTTAAAATGGCGATGGATCATTTGTGGATTTATCCAACGATGGGGATATCTCTACTTTTCTGCACCTTGCAGTCGATTCAGAAAGGCCCCCATTACTTTTTGTGTATCCCGGCGTATCCGACGGTGACGACGACGGTGACGACGACGAAGACCTCCAAATAGAGCAGCCTGATTCTCAACAACAACAACCACCACAACCACACGAAGGGCGTACTGCTGGAGTTGCTAATGACGAAACCCACGTTTTCAGAACGGGTAATTCTGAAATAGACAGATCAGACACCGATAATGATGATCACGAAGAATATACCCCTAGTAGAAAATCATGTAGTCAGATAAATGACTTTTTTTATATGCCCCTATTCTTCCAGACTCCCATACCCAGACACAAACCTACAAACCTACACCTTATATTCGCAGGGAAAGGTTAAAAGCAGGTCAGATATTCGATTCGAAGGATCTCTTGGCAAGTCAGATCGGACTCAAGTTCTTGGAAGAGGGTTTCCAAAGTCATGTGCGGTCATCTGACAAAAGCAGATACGTAGTTGAATGTGCCAGAGAAAAGTGTGAGTGGAGGTTGTACGCGATTCACACGGGTCCCAAAGGAGGGGCGATAATGATTAAAAAGTTGCACGACGTACACACTTGTACGAGGACGCAACTTAATCCCCACCACAAACAAGCCGGCAAAAAGACTTTGGGTGCGATCCTGAAAAATAAATTTCTTGATGTTAGCAGGTCATTGCGTCCAAAGGACATCGTCCACGACGTTCACCGGCAGTTCGGCGTCACGATTGATTACCACCAAGCGTGGCGTGCGCGATGCCATGCACTGTTTATGGTGAGAGGCACGTTCGAGGAGTCGTATGAACGACTCCCGACATATTTATATAATTTGCAGCTGCAGAACCCTGGTACTATCACGCAGCTACGGACCGATTCACGTGGACGGTTTGAGATGTGCTTCGTGGCCCTTGGACCCGCGGTACGTATTTTAACACGTCATATGTTTACACATTATAAACTATAACATTTACAAATGAAAACCACCTATGTTTTTGCAGATCCGCACATTTCTGGCAAATCTACGTCGTATCCTGATAATAGACGCAGCCCATTTAAAGGGCCGTTACTTGGGTATGATGTTCCTGGCGGTTGCCATGGACGGGGATAACTCCATCGTTCCATTAGCTTTCGGCGTAGGCAAGTCTGAAACCGGGGACGAGTGGACTTGGTTTATGTCCATGTTGAGACAAGCTATCGGAGACCCGCAAGGGTTGGTGTTTATGTCTGGCAGGGCTCCTTCCATAAGCGCCGCAATCTCTGCCATGTACCCAAACGCCCCTCACGCCATATGCTGTCGACATTTGGAGATGAACGCCAAATCCAAGGACAAACGTATTACCACCTACAAGGATGTCTATTGGGCGGCATGCAGAGCATATACGGATCGGGAGTTTAACAAGTACATGAATATGCTACGATACAGTGCCAAGGAAGCAGCCAAAGTCTTTGACGAAGCTGGACCGGAGAGGTGGTCCGCGGCCTATTTTCCTGGACAACGGTACGACATTCTGACCTCGAATAGTGCAGAGTCTGTGAATGCACTCTCCCGTTTTGCGCGTAGATGTCCGATTGTTAATCTTATGGACTACTTTCGGGCCTTTCAACAAGAGTGGTACCAAATTCGACGCCTAAAAGGAGCTGAGATGCAAAATGCACTCACACCAACGGCGGAGAATATCGTTCAGTACAGGGCGCGTCGTGCGGCGACATGGCCGGTAAGATCAATCGGGTATGGGAAGTACGAGGTGCATGATGACTATATTCACGCGATTGTGAATATGGAAGACCACCTTTGTTCGTGTCGCGAATGGGATAAATCTGGGTTACCGTGCGGCCATGCCATCGCTGCAGCAAGATATATGAGTCGTACAGATTGAAGCGACTTGGCTGTACCTTTCTTCACGTCCGAATATTACCGGAAAACATACGTGGAGGTAATAAACCCAGCTGGACCCCCTACAGCATGGGTGTATCCACTCGACCCGCTTCCACCATGCTATCCACCTTTAATGGATAAGAACAGGGTCGGGAGACCGAGAAAGAACGACCGACGTCCATCACGTGGTGAAAGTTCGATACAACGAAGATGTACTCGGTGCCAATGCGTAGGACACACTCGTGGAGAGTGTCCAAATCCCGCCCCTTCAACCGTGCCAAGGAGACATTCTGTCAGTCACACCCCGGGCCCGTCACAGCTTGAACCATATGGAACAAACACATATGATACTGTTGATCTAAACACTGATTTGTAAATGATATATATTGTTAGTCCCAGATGGCTAAGCAAGTATTGTAGAAGGGGGGGTTGAATACAATACTCAAAATTTTCACAATTTTAATTCTTTTTATTGAAAAACTTTCAACAAGAATTACACAAAGAAACTTAAGACTGTTGCGGAAAAGAACAGATAAACTATTCTAACAGTCTTACACAAAGTATACTAACAAAACAACTAAGAACACTTAGAACAAAGCTATAAGGTTATCAAGCAATATGAAGAACTTGCACTCAGAGAATTCCAGAAAGCGTAGAATATCAAGAGCACACAGTAATCTTCAAGTCTCTCAAGATGTTGGTTGTTTTCTGCATGGAGAGGTCTTCCTTTTATAGTGACAAGGAGTGTGCAAGCATTGAATGCTTGGGACACTTGTCATCTTCACACTTGCTGAGGATGTTTACTTCTGGAGAGTTGTGAAGTCCTTGTCACCTTTTACAAGGTACAGTCAGAAGAGCCCATGCAGAAGAAAAGGACTTTGCATGGTAATGGATAATAAGACAAAATGTCACTTTATCCATGTAGAAGATATCTTCTCAATTTGTCTTCAAAAGATTGCACCACCGAAGGAAACTTGGGATATGTGACACATCTTTGGAGAAAGCATCTTTGAAGCTTCTTTGAGGTCCCACCGAAATGTCACTTTGGGATATGTGACACATCTTTGAAGAAAGCATCTTTGAGACTTCTTTGAGATCCCACCGATGATAGCCTTGGGATATGTGACACATCTTTGAGATATGTGACATCATCTTTGGGATATGTGACATCATCTTTGGAGAAAGCATCTTTGAGACTTCTTTGAGATCCCACCGAAATTGGACTTCCATTGGTGGGATTCTTTGGCCGAAACAGAGAGAGATTTCGGTGGAGATATGTCCACCGATGTGTGAGAACACCATCGGTGGACAATGACTTGTATGTGTTGAGAAAAGATCTTTCACTTCCACAATGAGAGAATCTTTAATCTTGACTTTGGTTGATCTTTGACTTCACCAAACATTTGCTATCTTGTACAAGCCATTACAAAGAACCATGCATCCAAAATTTCTCTAAGTATAAAATGTTTTTCAAAGTATAAAAGGAGATCATGAGGTCATCTTCAAATCTTGATGACCCAACATATATACACACATACATATGCTTCTAAATGAACATTGATAACACAGCTAGTTTGTAAATGATAAATATATTCATATTAGATATATACACACATACATATGCTTTTAAATGAACATTGATAACACAGCTAGTTTGTATTCCATCCAACATGTTCTTCATCTTCAATCTTTCTGCTTTTGCAACCACGTATGGCCATTGTGTACCACAACCCTTTCGCTTTTTGAGCCGCACTTGCCAAAAACCTCGCCATCAAATCCTGAGGGAAAACTTGATTAGATGAACAGAGTAATTTTCAATTCGTTACAAATTTAACTCAAAAAACAGATGCAGTAAGAGAGAGAGCTCTCAATAACAACTGATAATTAAGATATTAATTAGATTAATACTTAATATCACATGAAATGATTTGCGTGGTAAATAACCCCTAATTAACTTCAAGAATAGAGAACATAGAGTTTATTTTGATAATCATTCATCACATTGGATTTGCCTGATAATTAACATCAACTAAATATATCAAGGAGAAACTACCTAAAACGAAAGTTAACGATCGATGTAATGTATATTACCAAAAGATTTGTAACTTGAGATGCAATGCAATGATAACATTAAGAGAGAGAGAGAACTCACAATTCTTGATTCTGATTTCTGAGTGAGAGAGAGAACTCACAATTCTTGATTCTGATTTCTGAATGTTGAAATTTGTAAACTGAATTCTTATTAACCTCAAACAACTTTTACATGTAAAACTCACTACAATTTCACTCAGTCTCACAAGAACTTCAAAAGATTTGAAGTTATAAACTCAAATCTAAAACCCTAAAAAACGAGAGAGAAATGCTCTGTGAATTTTAAGAGAGTAAAACAGAAAAACCCTAATAGACTAAAGCTGCTTTTTTATACACAAACGTGTCTTCACGAATTACACATCAGCCCCTTGAACTCTTTTAATTTGCACCGCTATCCTTGTTTCAACTAGATATTGAGGAGCAGCACACTACTTTTACCTCTTAACAATTTTGGTCCTCGTAAAAAAGAAGCAACACACAAACAATATAAATTAGAACCTCAATGACAAGATTGGTTACAATGTTAACTAAGTAGTTTTAACACCCTCCCTCAATCTTGACATTGGAAAAGATCCAACATGTTTAACTTAGAACACAAATAATTGTGTTGATTTACACCAAGTGATTTCGTAAAGATATCTGCAGGGTTTTCTAAAGACGGTACTTTAACAGTCTTAAGCATTCCTGAAGCAACTTTATTTCTTACTTGATGTACATCAATTTCTATATGCTTAGTTCTTTCATGAAAAACTGGATTGTTTGCAATTTGTATTGCTGACTTATTATCACAATTTAAATCAATAGGTAAAAGATTTTTAATTTTTAAATATGTTAAAACACTTACTACCCAAATAATCTCACATAAAGCAGAAGTCATTGCTCTATATTCAGATTCAGCAGAAGAGCGAGAAACAGTCGATTGTTTCTTACTCTTCCACGATATCATACATTTACCCAAATACAAACAATAACCAGTAACTGAACGTCTAGTAGAAAGGCACTTACCCCAATCTGCATCAACAAAAGCCTTTAAACTAAACTCAGATGAAGAAGAAAAATATACACCCTTTCCTGGAGAATACTTCAGATATCGCAGGACTCGAAGAGCCAATTTAAGATGTGACTGTCTAGGAGAGTGCATGAACTGACTCAGACAATGAACTGCAAAGGCTATGCCAGGTCGCGTGGCTAACAAGTAAATTAATCTACCAATTAATTTTTGATATTCAGAAAAATCTGTCAAAGGTGGATCTTTTAAATCAGGACCAACTGAATCTGTGACTATAAGATTCATGTCCATAGGAGTGCTAACAGGTTTACAACCTAGATATCCAAAATCACTAAGAAGTTCTAGACAGTACTTTCGTTGAGACATGCAAATACCCTTTTCAGTTCTTAAAATTTCTATTCCCAAGAAAAATTTCAACTCACCCAAATCTTTGATTTTGAAGCTAGATTGCAAATGTTGTTTGACCTTATTTATTTCAGTTAAAGAATTTCCTGTTAAAATAATATCATCCACATATACAAGCAACACCAAATACACAGAATCATTTATTTTTGTAAACATAGAGTAATCACAAGTACTTTGAACAAAACCATTGTCATAAAGACAAGCAAAAAGTTTGGCATACCACTGACGTGGTGCTTGTTTTAAACCATATAATGATTTATCAAGCTTACACACTCTCTTATCATTAGCTGAAAAATAACCAGGAGCTAAAGACATATAGACATCCTCATTTAAATCTCCATATAGAAAAGCGTTATTAACATCTAATTGACAAAGAGGCCAATTATATTGAACATCTAACGAAATAACACATCTTACCGTAACCATCTTAACAACTGGAGAAAAAGTCTCCTCGTAGTCTAAACCTTCACGCTGGGAATATCCCTTAGCTACTAATCTAGCCTTATACCGTTCTATCTCTCCAGTTGATTTATACTTTATTTTATAAATCCATCTACAACCAATTGGCTTTCGGCCAGTTGGAAGAGTAGTTAAAGTCCAAGTGTTATTCCTATATAGAGCCTCCATTTCATCATTCATTGCAGAAACCCAATTTTGATCCTTGCATGCTTCAAAAAAGTTATTGGGTTCTACGGATTTGTTAAGAGTAGTTACAAAACAAAAGTTATTTTTGCTTAAAAAGGAGTAATTCACTACCTTTTCCAAACCATGTTTAACTTTTCCTTCCACTATATAGTCAGAAAATTTCCTGGGCAAATTTGAAACCCTATTTGATTTTCTAGTAGAAGGTTCAACCATACCACCCTCAGGAGGGAAACTCAAATGAACATCATTATCATTTCCGTCAGCCACACTCTGGTTATTATCAGTCATAACAGGATCACCAGGACTCTCAGATCCGGCATTCCTTCCTTGGAAGTTTATTCCGTTGGTGCCACCAAGCTCATTGGGAGTGGCAGCACCAGGATGACTAGTAAACTGACCAGGGTGGCTATTATGTTCAGAACTACGATTTAAGCTGTCATTTTGCGAGTTATCCCTAATATCATCATTGGGTTTTTCAGAAGAAATATCAGTAGTCTGAATCACAATATCATCGAAAAAGTTTAAAGAGTTAATGCCACCAGAATTATTATGTTGATGATTTGCTCCCATTTTAAACGGAAAAACAGTTTCATAAAATTTTACATCACGCGAAACAATGATTTGTTTGGTGTCTAAGCTAAACAATCTATAGCCCTTTTGAGAATTTGCATAACCAAGAAGAACACATTTTTCAGTTCGAGAAGAAAATTTATCAGAAACATTGGGCCTAATAGCAAAGCACAAACAACCAAAGTTTCGCAAATGTGACAACACGTGAGCAAACCCAAACACTACTTCATAAGGGCATTTTCCTTTCAACACAGAGGAAGGTGTTCTATTTATTAGATAAGTAGCAGTTAAAATGCACTCATTCCACATGTTTAAAGGAATTCCCCCTTGAAATATTAAAGCTCTAGCAACATTTAAAAGATGTCTGTGTTTACGCTCAACAATTCCGTTCTGTTGAGGAGTATAAACACAGCTAGTTTGATGCAAAATGCCTTTTGAACTAAAAAACTCACCCAGTTTGTGATTTACAAACTCGGTGCCGTTATCACTTCTAAAAGCCTTTATAGTTTTCCCAAATTGATTTATCAAGAGACTGTGAAAAGAAACAACATAATCAACCACTTCATCCTTATATTTCAGCAAATAAACCCAGACAGACCTAGAGTAGTCATCTACTAAGGTCAAAAAATATCTATATCCCATGGACCATGTCCTCCAAAACACCTTTCGCTTTTTGAGCCGCACTTACCAAAAACCTCGCCATCAAATCCTGAGGGAAAACTTGATTAGATGAACAGAGTGATTTTCAATTCGTTACAAATTTAACTCAAAAAACAGATGCAGTAAGAGAGAGAGATCAATAACAACTGATAATTAAGATATTAATTAGATAAATACTTAATATCACATGAAATGATTTGCGTGATAAATAATCCCTAATTAACTTCAAGAATAGAGAACATAGAGTTCATTTTGATAATCATTCATCACATTGGATTTGCCTGATAATTAACATCAACTAAATATATCAAGGAGAAACTACCTAAAACGAAAGTTAACGATCGATGTAATGTAGATTACCAAAAGATTTGTAACTTGAGATGCAATGCAATGATAACATTAAGAGAGAGAGAGAGAGAACTCACAATTCTTGATTCTGATTTCTGAGTGAGAGAGAGAACTCACAATTCTTGATTCTGATTTCTGAGTGAGTGAGAGAGAGAACTCACAATTCTTGATTCTGATTTCTGAGTGAGTGAGAGAGAGAGTCTTATACAAACATACAAACTGAAAGATGTAAACCCTAGTTTATTTGCAGAAAACTAAAGGAAGAAGATGAAGTAGAGAGAGAAAAGAAGTAGAGAGAATAGAAAAATATATTTGAAATTTTATAAAATGAATATGATACCAAATACACGTTCACAATGCACTTTATATATAAATCTCTAAAGTTCAGCTTTAGTCCCTCAAGCTTGTAACATGTTGCTCCGCTAACCTTGACATTTCAGCAACTATGAGGAGCAGTCCTCTTCTTCCAGCATATATCCAAACAGCCCTTCTCTCAATACCATTTATACTTTTAACCTTGCAATAATCCAACATACTCAAAATTAGGACAAATAGTACTAGCATGTCAAGATTGTACACATTAACTGATGTTTTAACAAGAACTCACAATTCTTGATTCTGAGTGAGTGAGAGAGAATAGTTGTAGAAATTCTTTTTCTTCTTTTGTTATTTATAGGCACAGAGAGAGAAACCCCTGGTTGAACTGTTGTAACCGAGTTGGTTACTATTTAACAAATCTGGACTTGCTCTTCATGGTTACTATTTAACCGAGTTGGTTACTATTGAACGTTTTTATAAAAAAGTTCACATCCTTTTTTATCCAGGTTAATTATAGCATCTCCAACAGGTTTGTTATAGTTTTTCTAAAATAAAAAATCAAAAGTTAAAATCTCTAAAAAGAGTTACATTCATCTCCAAGATCTTTGCTATTTTAGAGATTGTAACACATATAATATTCTTTAATTTATATTCTCAATACACTTTAAGAGAAAGAATTGATATAAAATAACTTATATATTGGTGAGTTGAATAAAATAATTATTTTTCTCTTATATTTAGATAATTATAGAGAATTCTCTATATTTAGAGATTTCTCTATAAATTTCTATTTTAGCAAACAATATAGCAATGTTGTTGAAGAAAAATAGCAAACAAAAACCCATTTGTTTCTATTTTACCAATGTTGTTGGAGTTGGAGATGCTCTTAGATTGCCACATATCACGGTTTACTCTACTTCAATTTGTCTCCATATATTACTTTCCTTCAAAAAAGGCAAGTATCATAATTACAAGTTGAATAAACGTCGGGTACTAATGGGTTATTTGCCAAATTTTTCATCAAATAATTTTTGGATAAATTTGTCTGTCCAGATAAAAACGTTTTGTTGTTTATTTTCTTTCCTGAACCAACCATCTAAACAATAGAAATGACTATTTTACCTCTAGTGCATCTGTCATCATCAAATTAATATCAATAACCAATCAAACCACATAACCAAAAATTAATCCAAAGTAAATAATAGCAATCCAATACGTGGACCAACTTTTACTACCACCATTTCAATCAAAATCGGACAATAGCAATCCAATGAATTCTCAAAACAAAAAATCATTAGGTTAGCAAATAATTAACAAGATGATAAAAAACCAAAGTTCAAATCAATGGTAGCAGAAATTGACAGTAGGAGATTCAAAGGTTAGAATCAACATTAAAGAAAATCGGATATCAAAAATCCAAGAAAACCAAAAAATTGAAGAACCAAGAAGGAGATTCAGAGGTTGAAGTCGATCGATTTTAGGGGTTGTCTTAATGATGCATGTATTCGATTATGAGAGAAGGAGATGTAGGGTTTTGATTGTGAGGAGAAGCAACAATGAGGAAAGGGGTGCGGAGAAGAGTGGGTGACCTGAGGAGTGTTGTCATCGGTGACCAGCGGTGACCAACGGCTAGGAGCGGCGAACAAGACCTTCTTGCAGCTAGGTTTTGAAGAGAAAACGAGAAGGAGGCGTGAAATGGATGAAGGAAGCGATGAGTTTTTTTCGAAGGAGATGCGTTCTTTTTTTAAGCGTATTAATTTTTATCAAAAGTTTGTCTTACTGGGGACAACACCTCACTTCTTACTGTGCAAATAAGTTGTCACATTAGTCAATAAACCGCAAACACCTTTCACTTTTTGAGCCGCACTTACCAAAACCCTCGCCATCAAATCCTGAGGGAAAACTTGATTAGATGAACAGAGTGATTTTCAATTCGTTACAAATTTAACTCAAAAAATAGATGCAGTAAGAGAGAGAGAGAGAGAGAGCTCAATAACAACTGATAATTAAGGTATTAGTTAGATAAATACTTAGAGGGTGTTTGGGAGTGCTTTTTTAGTCCAAAAGTGCTTTTGGCCAAAAGTGCTTATTGACTTATTGCTTTTGAAAAATCAGTTTTTAAAAAAGTGTTTAGATTAGCTTTTGAGATACAAAAAGTCAATAAGTCAATAAGTTATTTTTTAAAAAGTGTTTGACTTAGCTTATACATGATTTTAGGTTAGGATGAGGGTATTTCTGTAATTTTGCTATCAAAAAGTCATTTTCCAATCAAAAAGTCAGAAAAGTGTGACTTCTCTAAAATCACGTTTCCAAGCAAACCAAAAAGCTATTTTAAAAGTCCTTTTGCATTTGCCAAACAAGCTTTTTAATTTATTGACTTTTTGAAAAGCCAATAAGTTAATAAGCAGATTTAAAACACACTCCCAAACACCCTCTTAATATCACATGAAATGATTTGCGTGATAAATAATCCCTAATTAACTTCAAGAATAGAGAACATAGAGTTCATTTTGATAATCATTCATCACATTGGATTTGCCTGATAAATAATCCATAATTAACGTCAACTAAACATATCAAGGAGAAACTACCTAAAACGAAAATCAACGATCGATGTAATGTAGAGATTAACTTGAAATGCAATGCAATGATACACTGAAAAACCTAAACTCCAGAAGGCAAATTCGTATTCAAAATTTGACTACTCATTACAGTAATTACACTCACGAGGTTCAAATCCTGAGGGAAAAAGTGGTTTTCAATTCGTTATAAATTATACTCAAAAAACAGATGCAGTAAGAGAGAGAGAGAGAGAGAGAGTGAGGGAGAGAGAGAGAGCTCAATAACGAGCCTGATAAATAATCCCTAATCAACTTCAAGAATAGAAAACACAGAGTTCATTGTGATAATCATTCATCACACTGGATTTGCCTGATAATTAACATCAACTAAATATATCAAGGAGAAACTACCTAAAACGCCATGTTTTGGTTTGTTTTGGAATATTTACGAGGTTAATCGCTTGGGTATCATGTGTTGTTTCACCTTTTCACGTTGGTTTTGGGAAATGAGTCTATTTTGGGAAATCATGTTGCATTAAAGATTTCATCATGGGAATTGTGAGAAAGTTGATAAATGAAAGATTTGCAGTAAAGTAAACTCTTTTGAGATCATGACTAAAACCATCACTCTTATGATTTATGTTTTTTTATATAGTCATGATAAAATGCTTGAACTCACTAGGCGTAAGTCTAACCTTTTTTATTTGTCGGCATGTGCAACAAACTCAGGTTGGGGTAGCTCTAGCTACATCGTGAATTGTCGAGTGCTGGTAGTGTTCACGAGAGGTGACTGGAGTAGTGATGTCTTTCGCAAATATTTTGGACTAGCAACTTGTGTGTTGTTAAGTAAACACCCAATTAAGTTATTGATTTGTGTTTTTATGATGTCTAAATTCCGAGGTATGATTTGAGGAATGATTTGTAGAAACGATTTTAATTATTATGGTTATTTTATTGAGATTTAGTGTTAGTTGCTCGTTCCAAATTTGAGGGTGTTACAGGAGGTGCTTCACCGGAGGAGTTTACGATGGAGATGGTTCACTATGAAAAAATATAAAATAATTTATTTTATTTAAACAGAAAAAGACAAAAAAATGTAAAAGACAAAAATACCCCTCATTTGACTTAGTTTTTTAAGCAAAGTTAACGATGATGGACCACTTGCAAAGCAAAAGGCGAACAATATTATATTCACTGTACTTATTGAAGTTTAGGGACAATTTTTCATAAAAACGTGTAAACCTCAGGGATCAAAATTGTAGTTTACTCAAATAAATAATTAAAAATAAACCTATCAAGACGAAATAAATAAATAAAATCTAATGCTTTAATCTTTCAAAATAAATAAATAAACGTATAAATGATTTTACTCTTTCAAAATAAATAACTCTAATGCTTAAACCTTAAAATTATTAATAAAGATTTATAAATGGAAGATAAACGCCAACAAAAAATTAGAAATAAAACTAAATAGGACGAAATAAAAATGTATTAATGTTTTAGATTACTGATTAAGATCTTGTACACGCGTGTTGTTGATGCAATGTTCGAATCCCGCACCTTGCGAATCTCTCATTTATTTAATTTATTAACCAAAATGCACTCATCGCGGCCTATCGCGGACCAACTTCGCGGTCTATTTCACGGGATCAGGGGGCAAATTTGCAAAATGAAAGAGAAAAGGGGATTTGTGTAAGGGGCTGTTCGGTTGTGGCTTAATGGGATGTATAGCCCATATAGCTTATTCACTCAGCTATACCTAGTTGTTCGGTAGGAGCTTATTCGGTCAGATGATGGCTGAATCGCTCAGTTAGGGATCACCACTCCTTTACATTCAGCCATTGAATTTCCCCCAACTACCCTTCTCGCCAACTAAAAAAAGTCTTTGACATCTATGTTTATCTTTCTGCTGCTCCCTTATTTCCCCATCAATGGCTTCCCTTCATAGAGAAAATGCCACAAATTGGCTCCTATTTCAAGAAAAATGCAACAAGAAATTTCAGATCCATTTCATCAAAGCTAATCTAAAATCGAGGTCTCAGATCCGTTTTTATCAAAGCAAATCTTGAATCGAGGTTTGGTTTAACAATGCTTCGGTGTTCTATCTCTAGTTCCAAAACCCTAATCCAGAATCGAGGTGATTTCAACAACGTATGATTTTGTCTCCAAATTTCTAAAATGTTTTTGCTCCAAATCTATTTCTCTAGTGATTTTAACAATGAAAACAGTGGGTTCTCCAAAGATGATTTTCAACCCAAGTGTTTTTAGTTGCCCCAATTCGTGAAACCCAGAAGAAGATTGAGGCTTGAGAAAGAAAAGGTAGAACAAAGTTCAAGATTTTTCAGTGGGTTTTCTTTTGGGAGGAAAAGAAACTTCATACTTCATTTTTTTAAGATTAAACATGGATGAAAGTATATATATATATATATATATATATATATATATATATATATATATATATATATATATATATATATATAGAGAGAGAGAGAGAGAGAGAGGAAGGTTCAAGGGAAAACCTTAAAAAAAAAAAACTGAAGAACACCCTAGGAGACCTTCATCTGGACGGTATGCACTTGTGCATATATGCACAAATGCATAATGCACTTGTGCATAAAACCAAAAAGTCAACTATTTACCTGTATGCACAAGTGCATACCGTCCAAAAAGTCAACTATTTACCTGTATGCACAAGTGCATACCGCCCAGATGAAGGGCTCCTACGGTGTTCTTCAGTTTTCCGTTTTTTTGAGGTTTTCCCTTGAACCTGACCCTATATATATATATATATATATATATATATATATATATATATATATGGGAAATTAATTAAAATGCTAAAAGTCAAACATCGACTTACCAAAATGCCACAAAAATTTCGCAGTTTACCAAAATGCCCTAATGGCCCGCGATCGCGGGATAGGGCTGACGTGGCACCCTTTGGCCAAAAGTGTCCCGCGGAGCCCCTCAACTTTGGACGCGGTGCACATTTGACCCCTGCCCGCGATCGCAGCCTGCGATGGACCAAAATTTTAGTGTTTTGGTCCCTGAAAATTTACACTTTCAGCCCCTGTACTTAGACGAATCTTGCATGCTTTTACTGTTTTTTTCCACAGTTATTGTACTTTGAAGACCGATTTGTGGTTGAAATTCATTCGCATGTTTTCATCAATGTTAAATCAGTGTTTTTAGAATACCAGTTTGTGGATGAAATGAGAGATTGGTTGTCATCAATGTTGGTTGTTTCTTTGATAAATAGATGTAAAATGCAATCCATAATCCACACACCGATTTCATACTTCTTTCTTGATTTCTTTCTGCAATATTTTGTGTTTGAGATACTACTGAAAAAATGAGTTCATCTGTTGCAAAAACTAAGCTATATTTCTGTTTTGATGGTGAATGGGAGCAAGATAACAATGAGTGGAATTTTGCTTATAAATCTAAGCATGGTGTAAAAGTGCCAGTAAACTATATTTATCAGAAATTTCTTGCATACGCCATGCAAAAATGTGGAATCAACCCTTCTGCTGTTTGCAAGTTTGCGATCGGTCATTTGTGGATTTATCCAACGATGGGGATATCTCTACTTTTCTGCACTTTGCAATCGATTCAGAAAGGCCCCCATTACTTTTTGTGTATCCCGACGTATCCGACGAAAACGACGACAGCGGTGACGACGACGGTGACGACGAAGACCTCCAAATAGAGCAGCCTGATTCTCAATTTCAGGCGTCCGACGCCCCAACGGTTCATTTAGATCATTCATATGGTCTTAACGACTGTATTCCGGAAACGCAACAACAACAACCACCACAACCACACGAAGGGCGTACTGCTGGAGTTGCTGATGACGAAACCCACGTTTTCAGAACGGGTAATTCTGAAATAGACAGATCAGACACCAATAGTGATGATCACGAAGAATATACCCCTAGTAGAAAATCATGTAGTCAGATAAATGACTTTTTTCATATGCCCCCTATTCTTCCAGACTCCCATACCCAGACACAAACCTACGAACCTACACCTTATATTCGCAGTGAAATGTTACATGTAGGTCAGATATTCGAGTCGAATGATCTCTTGGCAAGTCAGGTCGGACTTAAGTTCTTGGAAGAGGGTTTCGAAAGGCGCATGTCGAAATCTGACAAAACTAGATACATAGTTGAATGTGCCAGAAAAAACTGTGACTAGAGGATGTACGCGATTGACACGGGTGGCAAAGCAGGGGCGTTCATGATTAGAAAGTTGCACGACGTACACACTTGTACGAGGACGCAACTGAATCCCCACCACAAACAAGCTGGCAAAAAGACTTTGGGTGCGATACTGAAAAACAAGTTTCTTGATGTTAGTAGGTCATTGCGTCCAAAGGACATCGTCCACGATGTTCACCAGCAGTTCGGCGTCACGATTGATTACCACCAAGCTTGGCGTGCGCGATGCCATGCACTGATTATGGTGAGAGGCACGTTCGAGGAGTCGTAAGAACGACTCCCGACATATTTATATAATTTGCAGCTGCAGAACCCTGGTATTGTCACGCAACTACGGACCGATTCACGTCGACGGTTTGAGATGTGCTTCGTGGCCCTTGGACCCACGGTACGTATTTTAACACGTCATATGTTTACACATTATAAACTATAACATTTACAAAGGAAAACCACCTATGTTTTTGCAGATCCGCACATTTGTGGCAAATCTACGTTGTGTCCTGATAATAGACGTAGCCCATTTAAAGGGCCGTTACTTGGGTATGATGTTCCTGGCGGTTGCCATGGACGGGGATAACTCCATCGTTCCAGTAGCTTTCGGCGTAGGCAAGTCTGAAACCGGGGACAAGTGGACTTGGTTTATGTCCATGTTGAGACAAGCTATCGGAGACCCGCAAGGGTTGGTGTTTATGTTTGACAGGGCTCCTTCCATAAGCGCCGCAATCTCTGCCATCTACCCAAACGCCCCTCACGCCATATGCTGTCGACATTTGGAGATGAACGCCAAATCCAATGACAAACGTATTACGAGCAACAAGGATGTCTATTGGGCAGCATGCAGAGCATATACGGATCGGGAGTTTAACAAGTACATGAATATGCTATGATATAGTGCCGACGAAGCAGCCAAAGTCTTTGACAAAGCTGGACCAGAGAGGTGGTCCGCGACCCATTTTCCTAGACAATGGTATGACATTTTGACCTCGAATAGTGCAGAGTCTGTGAATGCACTCTCCCGTTTTGCGTGTAGATGTCCGATTGTTAATCTTATGGACTACTTTCGGGCTTTTCAACAAGAGTGGTACCAAATTCGACGCCTAAAAGGAGCTGAGATGCAAAATGCACTCACACCAATGGCGGAGAAGATCGTTCAGTACAGGGCGCGTCGTGCAGCGACATGGCCGGTAAGAGCAATCGGGTATGGGAAGTACGAGGTGCATGATGACTATATTCACACGATTGTGAATATGGAAGACCACCTTTGTTCGTGCCGCGAATGGGATAAACCTGGGTTACCGTGTGGCCATGCCATCGATGCAGCAAGATATATGGGTCGTACAGATTGCAGCGACTTGGCTGTACCTTTCTTCACGTCCGAATATTACCGGAAAACATACGTGGAGGTAATAAACCCAGCTGGACCCCATGCAGCATGGGTGTATCCACCCGACCCGCTTCCGCCATGCTATCCACCTTTAATGGATAAGAACAGAGCCGGGAGACCGAAAAAGAACGACCGACGTCCATCACGTGGTGAAAGTTCGATACAACGAAGATGTACTCGGTGCCAATGCGTAGGACACACTCGTGGAGAGTGTCCAAATCCTGCCCCTTCAACTGTGCCAAGGAGACATTCAGCCAGTCACACCCCGAGCCCGTCACAGCTTGAACCATATGGAACAAACACATATGATACTGTTGATCTAAACGCTGATTTATAAAAGATATATATATATATATATTCATATTATATATACACACATACATATGCTTCTAAATGAACATTGATAACACAGCTAGTTTGTAAATGATATATATATTCATATTATATATATACACACATACATATGCTTCTAAATGAACATTGATAACACAACTAGTTTGTAAATGATATATATATTCATATTATATATACACACATACATATGCTTCTAAATGAACATTGATAACACAGCTAGTTTGTATTCCATCCAACATGCTATTCATCTTCAATCTTTCTGACCCTTCTTCAACGGCTTCTGCTTTTGCAACCACGTATGGCCATTGTGTACCACAACCCGGACACACTTTAGCAAATGAGTTGAGGGTTGTCATATATTCTACAAGAGGAGTAGGCCCACGTGGATAAAGTACGGCTACCAAAATCTAGCATCATTAACAAACAAAACCCCATGTTTGTTTATCCGAATGAGGTAACCTCTGACTTGACCTTGCATGATGTATCCAACCTAACCGTGGTTCAGCGGCTTAAAAACTACTTTTCAGATAAATTAACAACAACAAAAAAATACAAAACAACAACACAGTAAAAAAAAATACAAACAACAACACAGTAAAAAAAATACAAAACAAAATAAAATAAAATACAAAACAACTAAAACAACCACCACCTACTTAAAAATTGATTTAGTTTCATCAATCCAAGCTTGTTTCTCGTTTACCTTCGCTTGAATAATTGCGAAGTCTTGCAGAATATGGTGAATTGTTTCTTGTTCTCGACGAACACGAGCCTCCCGAGCTTTTATATCCCCTTTCATCCTTTTGATCTCCCTGTCTTCCCCTTCGATCTTTCTCAAATGGACTGCCTTTCTGTCCATAATTTTTTTCCACTCCTCTGTTAGTTCATCTATCTCCTTTTCCTTTTTTGCTATGGCGACCTCGATTTGAGGTGACATTTTTTCAGAAGTAGACTTAGGATTTGATGACGATGTCATTTGTGGATGAAATGAGAGAAGAGAAATCAAGAGAGAAAACAATTCAAAGAAAGAAAGCAAGAGAGAAATCAAGAAAGAAAGCAAGAACAAGTGTGAATTGTGAATTGAATATTACTGATATTTATGGATGAAATCTCAAACATGCAAATGAATTTCAACCACAAATCGGTCTTCAAAGTACAATAATTGTGGAAAAAAACAGTAAAAGCATGCAAGATCCGTCTAATTACAGGGACCAAAACTGTAAAATTTTGGTCCATTGCAAGCTGCGATCGCGGGCAGGGGCCAAATGTGCACCGCGACCAAAGTTGAGGGGCTTCGCGGGGCACTTTTGGCCAAAGGCCGTGCCACGTCAGCCCTATCTCGCGATCGCGGGATCCATTGCGGGCCATTAGGGCATTTTGGTAAACTGCGAAATTTTGGTGGTATTTTGGTAAGTGTTGGTCAAACTTTTGGCATTTTAATTAATTTCCATATATATATATATGATTCTATAATAAAAAACAATTAAATTCATATTTTTAGCATTAAAGTCAATAACTCAATATAATTTATCAAACAATTATTTTAATAGTGAATAATATAGACTGGGGTAATATATTTATTTATAACATTCAGGCTGTTTATTCAGTATAGTAACCGAACACCAAATTATCTGTTAACACTCAAACAACCATATTCATTCAGATAGCTATATCCATACAGGTCTTAACAGAAAATGAACCGAACAGCGCCTAAGTCAAAATCAAAGTTATAGTACTTTAATTAAATTCAAATAAACAAGTGTTATTTTCATTTATTTTGTATTGGATTCTTTTATCGATTTTTTAATTTTTTATTTAATTAAAACAATTTTTATGGCTTTAGACTCTAGATTTTCATTCGGCAAGACGATTTTTTTTTTTATAAAAGAATTAAAATAACCTCTTTTAATAGGATTATTTTAATGATTCCTAGAAGGAAAAACTACGTTCAAACATTCTCACGACGATTATTTTGTTTACCTCTTGTTTCATTCGGTGGTGAATCTTATTTGGTAAAAAATGTATGCTTTCTAATGGTTTCAAAACCTTCTTAATGATTTAGCATATTGGATTACTTTTAATTATTTAGCACTCTGATTTCATTTTAAACAAATACCAAAAAATTATATTTCATTTTACACTATATCATAAAAGTCTTTTAACCATTCTGACCTCTTAATTATTTTGCACCAAACCATTCAGCAACTACCAAACAATTTGTAAGATTACATGAATGAAAAATGTTATTTTGAACGAACGTTAAAAACCAAAATTGTAGTTTACTTGAATATTTAAAAAATATTTTTTCTTCAATAATAAATATTTCGATGATAAGAAGAAGATTCACTAGAGGAAAAAAACTATTTATTTTGTTATTTGTAGATTAATTAAATACAATTATATATACGAGTCTGTTGATGACATGATAATAATAAAATAATATATATCACATTATGAAAATAAGATATTTAACTTAACACATGGTTTAATTAAAATAATTATAAATGTGACTAATAAGCATTAATTGAAGTCAACAATTTTGATATATAAGAGCATTCACAATGCATAACCTTTTCAATAGCTTTTTGCTTTTGTTACATCAGATTTTCACTAATTTTTTTAATAAAAACCTATCCCTAAAAACTTTCTTCAATGCAAAAACCTTTTCAAAAGTTTTTTTCATCAATTTTATTATAATCTATCCTCATCTATTTATAATGTTTCATAAAAGCCCTTTATTTCATTAATTTGTCATTTTAAAGTCCACGTCATATTCTTAAAAAACAAAAAATTACTTAACATTAAAATTCAAATATTTAAAAACATTAAAATAAACGATATCTAAAAAAGTAGTTCTAAACCTAAATTCCATATCTCGTTTTAGTTTCGTCACACAACATTTTATAATACTCTAGTTGTTCGTTTGTCATGCCTTCCGTACTTTGCGATAGGATTATTTCTTCGAATCTCTTTGATCGGTTGAACGATTCTTTCAACTCCTTGATGTTTTCATACACTTTTCATCTATTCGGCAATACTTTTTTCGTCGTTCTCGTGTGTCGGTTCATTGATAATAAGTACATTTACTTGTATCAAAAGTTGCTTGATGACGTGAGCGGACATATTTGGATGTATGAAATAGCAAGTGAAAGAGAAATTTATATGATTATATGAGAAATATGGGTTATATATAGAGGATATATTTTCTTGTAAAATATTATTTATATTAATAAATTAGATTAATTAATAAATATTAAAAAGGTTAAATTGAAAATAAAGATTGAATGAAGGGGTTAATGTGAAAATTTATATAAAAAAAGTAAAGTTTAAAAAAAGGGACAAAATAAAAATTATTTTGGAAAAGTTTTCTAGCAAAAGGTTAGTGATTTAAAAGCTTTTCTTCAAATAGTTGTTTACTCCAATGGTAAAAAGTCTTTTCAATAACTTGTCTTAATAGTAAAAAGCTATTAAAAGCTCATGCATTGGAGATGCTCTAAGATCTATGGGTCTGACAATAATAATTGTGTCTTTTCTTATCTTATTGAATAACATTTTTGGTTATTAAAATGGAATCTTGATTAAAATGGTTCTTGAGTTAAATAGAGGAATTTATCTAAGGACCATTAATGAAAATGAGGATCATATCCATAATTTTTGGAATTTAGAAATAACAATCATTATTTTCAATGTACCATAGAGACCCAAACCCGTAATTCACTATAATTTATTTTAGAGTAAATTACATTTTTGTCCCTATAATTTTTTTAAAATTACAATTTTCATCCCTACAATTTAGATATTATGGGTTGTAGCCTTATAGTTTGCAACTCATTGCTATTTTCATTCTCATATTATATATACATAGTTGTTTTAATCCCGTGGCTTACAATATTTATTGTTTTAGGCTTTTAGCCCCTTATACTTAAAAGGTATAAATCAATTCGGGGATAAAAATAACAATAAATTGCAAAACATATAGACGAAATTGCAATTTCTAAACCATTAGGAACAACCAAAATTATTAACAAATCACAGGGATAAAAATCTTAATTTACGATTTATTTTCTTCATCTGTCCCAAAATAAACATTCATAATAAAAAACACATCAAATTTAAAATATATATAATTATTATACTTTTTAATTAATAAAAATGCATCTTTACTGATATCGATTAAGTGAAAATTTTATATTTATAAAGTTAAAAACTTCTCTCTCCTCTGTATTCTTGATTCCTAAGAGTATCCCTGATTGTGAACCTCTTCAGAGATTCATCCCCTTGCCAAATCAGTTTTCTCTCTCTGCCACATCAACTTTCTCTTTTCTACTCATTTTATAAACTTTTCACTCTCAATCATGTGTCAGTTCATAATTTATATAATACAAACTAAAATAAAACACTTACTTATTATAACTAAAAACTAATGGTAATTATAAATTACAATAATGCCTTTACCAATCATAGATTGGTACATAGTTTATATAACAAAATTAATAATGATTAAGATTAGGGAAATTAATTAAAATACCCAAAGTTTGACCAACTGTTACCAAAATACCCCAAAAAAATTCATTTTGCAAAAATACCCAAAATACCCGCGATGGATCCCGCGATCGCGGGCTAGGGCTGACGTGGCACGTATTTTGGCCCCAAATGCCCCGCGAAGCCCCTCAACTTTGGCCGCGGTGCACTTTTGGACCCTGCCCGCGATCGCAGCCCGCGATGGGCCAAAATTTACAGTTTTGGTCCCTGAAAATTTACACTTTTGGTCCCTGAAAATTTACACTTTCAGCCCTTGTACTTAGACGAATCTTGCATGCTTTTACAGTTTTTTTCCACAATTATTGTACTTTGAAGACCGATTTGTGGTTGAAATTCATTTGCATGTTTGAGATTTCATCCATAAATATCAGTAGTATGCAATTCACAATTCACACTTCCTCATGCTTTCTTTCTTGATTTCTCTCTTGCTTTCTTTCTTTGAATTGATTTCTCTCTTCTCTCATTTCATCCACAAATGGCATCGTCATCAAACCCTAAGTCTACTCCTGAAAAAATGTCACCTCAAATCGAGGTCGCCATAGCAAAAAAGGAAAAGGAGATAGATGAACTAACAGAAGAGTGGAAAAAAATGATGGACAGAAAGGCAGTCCATTTGAGAAAGATCGAAGAGGAAGACAGGGAGATCAAAAGGATGAAAGGGGATATAAAAGCTCGGGAGGCTCGTGTTCGTCGAGAACAAGAAGCAATTCACCATATTCTGCAAGACTTCGCAATTATTCAAGCGAAGGTAAACGAGAAGCAAGCTTGGATTGATGAAACTAAATCAATTTTTAAGTAGGTGGTGGTTATATTTTTTTTGTTTTGTATTTTTTTTACTGTGTTGTTATTTGTATTTTTTTTACTGTGTTGTTGTTTTGTATTTTTTGTTGTTGTTAATTTCTCTGAAAAGTAGTTTTTAAGCCGCTGAACCACGGTTAGGTTGGATACATCATGCAAGGTCAAGTCAGAGGTTACCTCATTCGTGGGCATACTCCTCTTGTAGAATATATGACAACCCTCAACTCATTTGCTAAAGTGTGTGCGGGTTGTGGTACACAATGGCCATACGTGGTTGCAAAAGCAGAAGCCGTTGAAGAAGGGTCAGAAAGATTGAAGATGAAGAGCTTGTTGGATGGAATACAAACTAGCTGTGTTATCAATGTTCATTTAGAAGCATATGTATGTGTGTGTATATATATAATATGAAATGGGGTTTTGACAAGTTGGTATCACTGGACTCATTTAAGAATTATGAAAATGGGTATTTGACGAATGATGATTCATGTGTGTTTGGAGCTGAAGTGTTTTAAACACACATGAATCATCATTCGCCAAATACCCATTTTCACAATTCTTAAATGAGTCCAGTGATACCAACTTGTCAAAACCCCATTTATAAACAATTCTACCTTCTCCTATTGCCATTCACGATATCTATAAACACATTCAAATAATAATAATTTAAAACGATTTAATGAATTAGTTAATATATGATTATTATGTTAATGCGATAGGAGTGTAAAACAAAATTGAAAAAAAATATGAGATGTACCATAAATTAAATAATTAACTATAATGGTGTAATTTGTTAAAATTAAAACGTATCTAATATGAATATATAAACATACATGTGTACTCAGAGTTAACATTCACTGCCATGGATGCAAGAACAAGGTCAAGAAAATACTAAGAAAAATTGAAGGTCTCCTATTTTCTTTATGTGTGTAAATATATAATACGAATATATATATATATCATTTACAAACTAGTTGTGTTATCAATGTTCATTTAGAAGCATATGTATGTGTGTATATATATCATTTACAAATCAGTGTTTAGATCAACAGTATCATAAGGGTTTGTTCCATATGGTTCAAGCTGTGACGGGCCCGGGGTGTGACTGACAGAATGTCTCCTTGGCACGGTTGAAGGGGCGGGATTTGGACACTCTCCATGAGTGTGTCCTACGCATTGGCACCGAATACATCTTCGTTGTATCGAACTTTCACCACGTGATGGACGTCGGTCGTTCTTTCTCGGTCTCCCGGCCCTGTTCTTATCCATTAAAGGTGGATAGCATGGTGGAAGCGGGTCGGGTGGATACACCCATGCTGCAGGGGGTCCAGCTGGGTTTATTACCTCCACGTATGTTTTCCGGTAATATTCGGACGTGAAGAAAGGTACAGCCAAGTCGCTGCAATCTGTACGACCCATATATGTTGCTGCAGCGATGGCATGGCCGCACGGTAACCCAGATTTATCCCATTCGCGACACGAACAAAGGTGGTCTTCCATATTCACAATCGCGTGAATATAGTCATCATGCACCTCGTACTTCCCATACCCGATTGCTCTTACCGGCCATGTCGCCGCACGACGCGCCCTGTACTGAACGATATTCTCCGCCGTTGGTGCGAGTGCATTTTGTATCTTAGCTCCTTTTAGGCGTCGAATTTGGTACCACTCTTGTTGAAAGGCCCGAAAGTAGTCCATAAGATTAACAATCGGACATCTACGCGCAAAACGGGAGAGTGCATTCACAGACTCTGCACTATTCGAGGTCAGAATGTCATACCGTTGTCCAGGAAAATGGGGCGCGGACCACCTCTCCGGTCCAGCATCGTCAAAGACTTTGGCTGCTTCCTTGACACTGTATCGTAGCATATTCATGTACTTGTTAAACTCCCGATCCGTATATGCTCTGCATGCCGCCCAATAGACATCCTTGTAGGTGGTAATACGTTTGTCCTTGGATTTGGCGTTCATCTCCAAATGTCGACAGCATATGGCGTGAGGGGCATTTGGGTACATGGGAGAGATTGCGGCGCTTATGGAAGGAGCCCTGTCAGACATAAACACCAACCCTTGCGGGTCTCCGATAGCTTGTCTCAACATGGACAGAAACCAAGTCCACTCGTCCCCGGTTTCGGACTTGCCTACGCCGAAAGCTACTGGAACGATGGAGTTATCCCCGTCCATGGCAACCGCCAGGAACATCATACCCAAGTAACGGCCCTTTAAATGGGCTGCGTCTATTATCAGGACACGACGTAGATTTTCCAGAAATGTGCGGATCTGCAAAAACATAGGTTAAAATGTTATAGTTTATAATGTGTAAATGTTATAGTTTATAATGTGTAAACATATGACGTGTTAAAATACGTACCGCGGGTCCAAGGGCCACGAAGCACATCTCAAACCGTCCACGTAAATCGGTCCGTAGCTGCGTGACAGTACCAGGGTTCTGCATCTGCAATTTATATAAATATGTCGGGAGTCATTCATACGCCTCCTCGAACGTGCCTCTCACCATAAACAGTGCATGGCAGCGCGCACGCCACGCTTGGTGGTAATCAATCGTGACGCCGAACTGCCGGTGAACGTCGTGGACGATGTCCTTTGGACGCAATGACCTGCTAACATCAAGAAATTTGTTTTTCAGGATCGCACCCAAAGTCTTTTTGCCGGCTTGTTTGTGGTGGGGATTAAGTTGCGTCCTCGTACAAGTGTGTACGTCGTGCAACTTTCTAATCATTATCGCCCCTCCTTTGGGACCCGTGTGAATCGCGTACAACCTCCACTCACACTTTTCTCTAGCACATTCAACTACGTATTTGATTTTGTCAGATGCCCGCACGCGACTTTGGAAACACTCTTCCAATAACTTGAGTCCGATCTGACTTGCTAAGAGATCCTTCGAATCGAATATCTGACCTGCTGTTAAACTTTCGCTACGAATATAAGGTGTAGGTTCGTAGCTTTGTGTCTGGGTATGGGAGTCTGGAAGAATAGGGGGCATATCAAAAAAGTCATTTATCTGACTACATGATTTTCTACTAGGGGTATATTCTTCGTGATCATCATTATCGGTGTCTGATCTGTCTATTTCAGAATTACCCGTTCTGAAAACGTGGGTTTCGTCATCAGCAACTCCAGCAGTACGCCATTCGTGTGGTTGTGGTGATGGTGGTGGTTGTTGTTGTTGTTGAGAATCGGGTTGCTCTATTTGGAGGTCTTCGTCGTCGTCACCCTCCTCGTCACCGTCGTCGTCACCATCGTCGTCACCGTCGGATACGCCGGGATACACAAAGAGTAATGGGGGTCTTTCTGAATCGACTGCAAGGTGCAGAAAAGTAGAGATATCCCCATCGTTGGATAAATCCACAAATGACCCATCGCCATTTTTAAACACTAACTTGCAAATATCAGAAGAGTTGATTCCACATTTTTGCATGGCGTATGCAACAAACTTCTGATAAGTATAGTTTACTGACACTTTTACACCATGCTTAGATTTATAAGCAAAATTCCACTCATTGTTATCTTGCACCCATTCACCATCAAAACAGAAATATAGCTTAGCTTTTGCAACAGATGAACTCATTTTTTCAGTAGTATCTCAAACACAAAATATTGCAGAAAGAAATATTGCAACAATGAAATCGTTGTGTGAGAATTATGGCTTGAATTTTACGTCTATTTATGAATGAAACAACCAACATATCAGAAAACCAATCTCTCATTTCATCCACAAACTGATATTCCAAAAACATTGATTTAACATTGATTGAAACATGCAATTGAATTTCAACCACAAATCGGTCTTTAAATTGCAATAATTGTGGAAAAAAACAGTAAAAGCATCAAGATTCGTCTAAGTATAGGGGCTGAAAGTGTAAATTTTCAGGGACCAAAAGTTGAAAATTTCAGGGACCAAAACTGTAAATTTTGGCCCATCGCGGGCTGCGATCGCGGGCAGGGACCAAAAGTGCACCGCGGCCAAAGTTTAGGGGCTTCGCGGGGCATTTGTGCCCAAAATACGTGCCACGTCAGCGTATCCCGCGATCGCGGGACCCCATCGCGGGTATTTTGGGTATTTTTGCAAAATTGAAAAATTTTAGGGTATTTTGGTAACAGTTGGTTTGACTTTGGGTATTTTAATTAATTTCCCTTAAGATTACTTTTTTATAATTAAAAGTTAAAATAATAAGTCATGATAATTAAAGTTACAAAAATTAATTGCTACATTAATAAAAAATACAATAAATAAAAGTTACAAACCCAATTTTAATAATAGAATAATTGACATTTAATAAACTAATTAGGGAGATTAATTAAAATACCCTAAGTTTGACCATCACTTACCAAAATGCCACAAATCTCTCCCATCTTACAAAAATGCCCCAAAAATCCTCGATGGAGCCCGCGATCGCGGGCCCCAGGCCACGTGTCACCAAACTTTGGCCACTTTGCCCGCGTTGGTCCCTCAAGAATGCCCGCGGTCCAGATTTCCCCCCTCAAGAATGCCCGTGTTGGCAGTTTTGGTCCCTGCCCGCGTTTGACTCCCTTTGACCCCCGCGATCGCGGTCTGACGTGCCACGTGGCCCCCCTCAAGAATGCCCGTGTTGGCAGTTTTGGTCCCTGCCCGCGTTTGACTTTCTTTGACCCCTGCAATCGCGGGCTAAAGTGCCATGTGTCCCCCCTCAAGAATGCCCGTGTTGGCAGTTTTGGTCCCTGCCCGCGTTTGACTCCCTTTGACTCCCGCGATCGCGGGCTAAAGTGCCACGTGTCGGCACAGGGTTAACCCTAAAATGACTTTGAGGACCAAAACCCTAATTGTTTTCTTCGGCCGCACTATAAATGGGGAGGGGGGACCAATTCGGCTACATCTCATTTTTTATAACACTCTCAATTTTTTACTCCCACTCTCTCTCAATTTTCTCCCACTCTCTCAATTGTGTCGTGTGGAACACGTTCGCGTTTTGTGAAGATGTCTCTTATTACCTCTATGGTATGTTTCTTTTATGTTTTTTGTTATTTTTTGTATGTTATTTTAAGTTAAGATATATGATTTGTAGGTTGTTAGAGTGTTTATAACTTATGTTTGAATATGTTGTATGTTTAACATGATATGTATGGTTTTATGTTTGAATGTGATATTTGTATGTTATAATGTGTATGTTGTTATAGTGTGTTTTTTCATAAAAAAATTGTTAAGAGTGTTTTTTATAAAAAAATTGTTAAGAGTGTGTTTTTATAAAAATATTGTTAACAATGTGTTTTTATAAATAAAAAAAAAACGTGTTTTTTATAAAAAAAATTGTTAAGAGTGTGTTTTTATAAAAAAAATGTTATAGTTTTATGGTTTTTATAATGTGTTTTTTATAAAAAAAATTGTTAATTTGTTTTTATAAAAACAGTTTTTATAAAAAATTGTTAAAAATGTGTTTTTTTATAAAAAATTGTTAAGAGTGTGTTTTTATTAAAAATTGTTATAGTTTTATGGTTTTATGT
This sequence comes from Saussurea involucrata, assembly GCA_033807775.1. Classification (NCBI taxonomy): domain Eukaryota; kingdom Viridiplantae; phylum Streptophyta; class Magnoliopsida; order Asterales; family Asteraceae; genus Saussurea; species Saussurea involucrata. The sequence continues at coordinate 94,480,780 of CM066316.1, forward strand.
TTGAATGTGATATTTGTATGTTATAATGTGTATGTTGTTATAGTGTGTTTTTTCATAAAAAATTGTTAAGAGTGTTCTTTTATAAAAAATTGTTAAGAGTGTGTTTTTATAAAAAAATTGTTAACAATGTGTTTTTATAAAAAAATAATTAAAAATGTGTTTTTTTTTATAAAAACACACTCTTAACAATTTTTTTTATAAAAACACAATTTTAAGAGTGTGTTTTTATAAAAAATTGTTAAAAATGTGTTTTTTATAAAAAATTGTTAAAAATGTGTTTTTTAAAAAAAAATTGTTAAGAGTGTGTTTTTATAAAAATAATTCTTAAAATTGTGTTTTATAAAAAAATTGATACGTTGTATTTTTATAAAAAAACATTGTTAAGAATGTTTTTTATAAAAAAAATTGTTAAGAGATTGTTTTTATAAAAATAATTCTAAAGAGTGTTTTTATAAAAAAATGTTAAGAATGTGTTTTTTTATAAAAATATTTGTTAAGAGTGTGTTTTTATAAAAATAATTCTTAAAAGTGTGTATATATAACAATATGATACGTTGAAATAAAATAAACCGCAACATGTATATATAACAATATGATACGTTGAAATAAAATAAACCGCAACATCTATATATAACAATATGATACGTTGAAATAAAATAAACCGCAACATCTATATATAACAATATGATACGTTGAAATAAAATAAACCGCAACATGTATTTATAACACTATGATACGTTGAAATAAAATAAACATCACTTTATCTATTTATAACACTATGATACGTTCAAATAAAATAAACCGCGCTTTATCTATTTATAACACTATGATACGTTCAAATAAAATAAACCGCACTTTATCTATTTATAACACTATGATACGTTGAAATAAAATAAACCGCACTTTATCTATTTATAACACTATGATACGTTCAAATAAAATAAACAGCACTTTATCTATTTATAACACTATGATACGTTCAAATAAAATAAACCGCACTTTATCTATTTATAACACTATGATACGTTCAAATAAAATAAACCGCACTTTATCTATTTATAACACTATTATGTGTTGAAATAAAATAAACCGCAACATATCTATTTATAACACTATTATGTGTTGAAATAAAATAAACCGCAACATATCTATTTGGATTTTGTCAAACGGGTGTAAATAGCCCTAAGGTATGTCGGGATTTAAGCAATCCTTGTGATTCCCCTGCTACCTGGAAGTCCAATAGATTGAGTGGTTTCTTTTCAAAAACTAAAACAAACGAATAATTATCAACACGATAAACCAAACAAGCAAAATCATCTATATATAATACTAACTATAACATCTGTGAATGACTATGTAGAGGGATTTTATTTAACATCGACTTGACGTTAAAGTGCAAAGTTGCCTACATCGAGGAGTTAGGAGGGCGCTTTAGGGGATTAGGTGATCGCGCGGATACCCTTGAGGCCATCTTTAGACGGACACCGTTCGGGCCATGGATGGATGTGTCTTACTCTGCTGGCGACCCTACGCTAGTACACATGTTTCTACAGTTGGAGGTCGAGGACGCCAACGCTGAGCCGGAGGAGATGCATTTTGATTTCTTCGGCTCTCAATTGCATTTTGGGCGTCGTGAGTTCTGTCTAATTACAGGACTACGTTTTGGAGAGGCTCCCCCCTTTCCTCCCTTAGCAGACTGCTCCTTCGTTCCTAGGGTTTGGGGCATTTCAGCATCTCGTTTGAAGCCGAAGGCAGCCCGGGACATGATGAAAGGGGGCCTTAGTGCCCTAACCGACGACGATGCTGTCCGTGTATGCTTGGTGGTGATCGTGGATATGGGCTTCATGGGCCGTGAGTATAGCCAGTATGCTTCATCGACGGTCCTTAGGGCCGTCGAGGACCTTGAGCTGTTTAACAGCTACCCGTGGGGTAGCCATATCTGGACACATTGCTACTCTATTATGCACCGAGCCATAGCCAGACGCGCCGATCGACATGCAAAGATGAATCTTTGTGGTTTTACATACGCCTTCAAGGTTAGATACGTAGTATAACAATTGTTAATAATACATACAAACTGTTTGGCTTTTCTTTTTACGTACTTGCTCTTCTTGTCTAATTCCAGATATGGATCTTGGAGATGTTTCCCGCATCAATCCGATATTTCGTCAAGCGCGACGACCGAGTACTTAGGGGAACCTGTTGGGACAAGCGTGTTACCCTAAGTAGGTCGCTTTGGGTTCAGTTCTTCAATGAATCTAGAAATGTAAGTTCTTTTACTATGTTTACAATTTGCATATGTTAGTCCCGCTTATTAATTTTTTTTTTATGTTTTATCATATATATAGCGGCCACTCTTGCCTTTCGATCGCCTTGTGCCTACTACCGATGAGATGGACACAGATTGGTACAGAGACAGCGTGGCCTTTATTGACGCAGAGGCGGAAAGGGCTCGACGTCCCTCTCCTTCCACATCTGACGAAGATGAGGAAGACGACGACAGGCCACCTTCCGGTGGATACCAGCCGCCCCCTTTCTCCTCCTACCAGCCGCCCCCTTACGATCCATATCAGGCGACCCCTTCCTACGAGCCACAGTGAAACACCCTAAAATTCAGGGCCAATTTAAACCTCAAATTAAAATACTATGATCATTAAAGATACCAAACCTTTATAACAACAAGGATCTACAGCATCGTTTTATATACAACATTTAACTTCTTCCTAAATAATCTTATTAATCTATTCTTACAACATAAATAGATTAACTAGATTATCTAAGCTTCGTCCCAAAAATCTCCAAAAATTGCTGGATCCCTTCACCTCATAGTTTGATATGAAATTCACTCCCCATTACTTCTTTCCCGAACCTGAACCTGGTAAAACAATTCAACTTAAAACATTAGGCTTTCGCCTAGCGAGGTTAATCAATTCAAATTTAAAACTCAACAACTAAACATCAGGTGTCTCAAACCTGCATCTTTCATTTTACCAAATCAAGTTTCAACCACTATGACTATTTCACCTAGTCATTTAAATAAATAACATCAACAACTACTTATAATTCCACCAGATTTATAAGAAGTTAAACTCAATAACCCATGAAATGCAAATTACAACTCGATGTAATTTTCTCACACTTCATCATTTATAAACACCGGAAATGCGAATTACACCTTAGTATAATTCTCTCACATTTCAATACCTCACCATCCTGAATCACTGGTTCCCAATGGGATTTTATTCAACGGTGATCACAACAACCGGGAACCCTCACAGATGATTCAGAATTCACTCCACCACTAGAATTACATTATAGGTCCCCAGCTAGTATGCGGTTCCCATTAGACCGTACTAAGTTGCCCACTAGACCAAATGTAATTTCTAGCCATCGCAACACAATAAATGTGTATCATCACTCACTCTTTTGTATATCAAAGCTATACAATTCAACATAGATTCTATATCTCTAAGTACAGAATATAATTCTCAACTGTTATCCCTACTTTGCCATTTAGCATCGGGGATTATCACCTCAATAGTTAATCGCAACTCCGGACTCATAAATAAGTCATTACCATTTCTCAATTCAGGATTTTTACATCATTAACAGAGTTATAAACATATAACAGATAGCATATACAGATCAGATAGCATACTACATAACAGCTTCAACATACCACTGGAAGTCATCAACTTTTCGCAAGCCACTGTAGCGAAAACCACACTTTTCGCAACCCTCTATTGCGAAAACTACACTTTTCGTAACCTTCTGTTGCGAAAACTAAAACTTCTCGCAACCAACTATTGCGGAAACTTTACTTTTCGCAACCAACTGTTACGAAAAGTTATACTTTGCGCAATCAACTAAAACGAAAAGTTACTGTTCATCGTCATCTATATCTCATTAAGTTGTTTCTTATCAGATTAAGCATTTAGCACAGAATTGATATTTAAGCTTGATAAACACGTACACATATGTTTACATGATAAGTTTTAAGCAAGAATCAATTAAACTCACCTTAATATGTCGATTATGCACTTATTCACGTACGAGCTTAATGACAGCTTAATGGCAGTTTCTCACAAATCTGAAATTAAACATACTTTTTAAAAACTATACTTCCTAATCACAATCAATTAAGAAATCAATTGATAACCTCTATTTCACCACATATTTTCTTCTTTCTTTTCTTCTTCCTTTCTTGCGTCTTCCTCTCTCTCACTATTTTCTCTCTGTCTTTTTCTTTTCTTCGTGAAACACTCCCACACAACAAAATCAGTATTTACTATACTAATTTCTTAAAACTTGACACCTCACACAATTTAGATGAGTCATTAACTCATTTCCCTTTACACCTCAAACTTCCACATAATTACAATTTAACCCTTCATGAAAACTTTCTCAACCAAATTGTACCAAAATACAATTTATCTCTTATTAAATTACAATGGAAATTTCGGGATGTTACACACAGCGTGGCTGTCATGAAGTCCTGTGGGACTACGTCCACGGGCCGCTAGAGGCACGTGTACAAAGTTGAACCATGTTAGTGTTTAACTTAATTTGTTGGCCACGTTTATTTAGTTTATATATTAATATTACGTTCTAAATTTGTTTTAGATGTCGAGTACGACACCGATCCCCGCTCCGTTCGGACAGGGGGCACAGGCGACGTTTGCCACCACATCCTATCCGTCATTCCCTGAAAATGTAAGTGACACTGAGTAACCATTATAGTTATATGTTTGTTCCTAAGTTTGTAACTCTTATAATGATCAATGTCACGCAGGTCGGGATGTCGGGGGCCGGGATGTCCCAAACGACGTTCGCCACCACATCCTATTCTACTATCCCGGAGAGTGTAAGTGACACTGAGAAACCATTATAGTTATATGTTTGTTCCTAAGTTTGTAACTCTTATAATGATCAATGTCACGCAGGTCGGGATGTCGGGGGCCGGGATGTCCCAAACGACGTTCGCCACCACATCCTATTCTACTATCCCGGAGAGTGTAAGTGACACTGAGAAACCATTATAGTTATACGTTTGTTCCTAAGTTTGTAACTCTTATAATGATCAATGTCACGCAGGCCGGGATGTCCCAAACGACGTTCGCCACCACAGCAATCACGGACATCTTTGGCGGTTCGACCGGAGACTATTACAGGCCGAAAATGCATACTGTAAGTTATTTTGGTAGTTTTGGTTTAATTGTGAACATTTCCTAAATTGTACTTAAAACATCTAATAACTTAATTTTCAGACGGGGTCTCCTATTATCCAGGATCACTTCTCGGAGCACTTCTCGGAGATGGAAGATGACCCGATGGAGGTTGTAGATCCACCACCACAGGTGACCCCGCTCCCTTAAAAGCGGTCGCATAAAATTTCACAATGGTTTCGTCACCCGTTTGGCCAACAAGGATCTACGACACCACCGGCCGCTAAAAAACAAGCAAAGAAAGCGGGGGGAAAGAAGGGAGGAAAGAAAAAGGGAAAGGTCCCTTCACCGGAGCCTCAACCGGCATCGGAAATATTGAGGATGTGTCGGACTGGTCACCTCTCCCCCATGATATTCGTCCCTTACTTGAGCCTGGAAATCACCCCCCGCTTTTTCCAAGTATTGCTGGCGGATGACCCTTTGAAGTCTGAGTTACAGGATGTGGTTAGTATGAAGTTTAACTATAGTCATATAATCAAATATATTTATATTACATGTCTAACCATCTATTTTTTATGTATAGCACATCGATTGTTGGGTCTCGCTGTTGCAAAGACATCGTGGAACAGACACCAGGTGGACCATAATGTATAGTATTTTCTTTGCCTACCTGGTGCTCCCCCATCAAGGTCCCGCCTCCGTGGCCAACTCATGCAACGGCGTGGAAGGGGTTTCTTGGGCTCTCCTCGATGTGGTATGTAAATAGTTTTACTATTATTTTATTTAAGTTGTTTTGTTGCTAACTACGTTGTCTAATATTGTAATATTTCAGGTGTACATCCCAATATGCATTCATCCCAAACATTGGCTGCTCGGAGTGTTTGAGCTTGACGCTATGACCATGACCATATATGACAGCGACAGTGCCAATCTCTTCAGAGGCCAATTGAAAGACCAGATGAGAAGGTTTAAAGATGTGCTATTTGACTTCTTTTGTCGGGTCAAGGTGGTATTTGTACACCCTGACCAGACCGAGGCCGAGGCCAAGGCATTTCGCATACATATGGCGGAGTCCATTTATGCGCATTGTCAAATAAATCAAACTTAGGTTGTTTATGTAACATTAAATAATTGTTATTTTTAGTATTAACTTATTTTGTTAATGTAAAGCCCATATTCCGGTATGTTTTATTTTCTTTAAGTTAATCCTTTTTTTTTAATTGCTAACGGGATTAACGGGAAAGTTAGTTACGTTAAGTGTACGTAGAGGGGCCGTTTTGGTTAAGCTGTGAAACTCCAACTGCAGGGACCATTGTTGCAGCCGAGAGAGGGACGGTGGTGTGCGTGGGTGGTGTGGAGTGGCCGAGATGGGTGTGTGCGTGTGGGTGCGTGTGTGCGGGTGTCGCCGGAAAACCGCCGCTGCCGCCGTGCCCCACTGCCGGAGGTGGCAGTGGGCGGTGCCCGTGTCCTAAACCCTAATACCGCCGTGGCCTAAACCCTAAACCGCTAGTGCTAACCCCAAAAACCATCTTATGATTTCATGTGAGGTTTTCTTAATCTGCCCCTGTTTTGTTAAGATCATAACTTTTTCCTCGTAACTCGGTTTGATGTGAAATCGGTGCCCATAGTTCATAAATCTAGTTGGGAAGGTTTTTAGTGTTTTACTGGAAATCTGATTAAGCCTATAGCTAGGTCTAAATTGGCTGTTTTTACAATCTGTTCCGAAACTTCCAGCTTTGATAGTCGTTCGGAGAAAATTCATATTAAATTGTAGAAAAATCGTTAGAACGCGTGCGATATGTTCCTGGAACCCTAAGACATGGGACTTTGTGAATATGGAAAAGTATTTCTGGATTTATCAGTTTATAAGGGGGGTTAAACAGGTCCCGAGCAGACCTGTGTTTTTAGAGTGAAAGCTGGAAAATGTATTCTATATTTTAGTAGTCGTGGTTTTGGGTTGGGGCGTCACTTTGACATTTGTTAACACTTATTTAGGTGGAAAAAGGTGAGCTGGTGTTGGCCGGTTCGTGTTGCTGTTGAGGACATAAGCTTTGCTTTTGAGGTGAGTTCTCTCACTATATAGGATGAGAATTATATTTGTGTTACGATAGCTCGAGTGTGATAGTTATGATTGTTTGTTGATATTATTGTGTTATGGGGTATATATAATTGTGTATATATGTTGAATTGTGATTGATGTACTTCTTGATGGTTGTTCCAAGAAGTATATGTGTTTGTATAATGAGTTGCGATTATGTCTTCTTGATGGTCGTTCCAAGAAGTATAAGGCTTATTATTAAGTGTGATATATTTTCTTGATGGTTGTTCCAAGAAGTATATGTGTTTGTATGATGAGTTGCGATTATATCTTCTTGATGGTCGTTCCAAGAAGTATAAGGCTTATTACAAACTAGCTGTGTTATCAATGTTCATTTAGAAGCATATGTATGTGTGTATATATAATATGAATATATATATATATATATATCATTTACAAACTAGCTGTGTTATCAATGTTCATTTAGAAGCATATGTATGTGTGTATATATATAATATGAATATATATATATATATATATATATATATCATTTACAAATCAGCGTTTAGATCAACAGTATCATATGTGTTTGTTCCATATGGTTCAAGCTGTGACGGGCCCGGGGTGTGACTGACTTAATGTCTCCTTGGCACGGTTGAAGGGGCGGGATTTGGACACTCTCCACGAGTGTGTCCTACGCATTGGCACCGAGTACATCTTCGTTGTATCGAACTTTCACCACGTGATGGACGTTGGTCGTTCTTTCTCGGTCTCCCGACCCTGTTCTTATCTATTAAAGGTGGATAGCATGGTGGAAGCGGGTCGGGTGGATACACCCATGCTGCAGGGGGTCCAGCTGGGTTTATTACCTCCACGTATGTTTTCCGGTAATATTCGGACGTGAAGAAAGGTACAGCCAAGTCGCTGCAATCTGTACGACCCATATATGTTGTTGTAGCGATGGCATGGCCGCACGGTAACCCAGATTTATCCCATTCGCGACACGAACAAAGGTGGTCTTCCATATTCACAATCGCGTGAATATAGTCATCATGCACCTCGTACTTCCCATACCCGATTGCTCTTACCGGCCATGTCGCCGCACGACGCGCCCTGTACTGAACGACATTCTCCGACGTTGGTGTGAGTGCATTTTGTATCTCAGCTCCTTTTAAGCGTCGAATTTGGTACCACTCTTGTTGAAAGGCCCGAAAGTAGTCCATAAGATTAACAATCGGACATCTACGCGCAAAACGGGAGAGTGCATTCACAGACTCTGCACTATTCGAGGTCAGAATGTCATACCGTTGTCTAGGAAAATGGGCCGCGGACCACCCTCTGGTCCAGCTTCGTCAAAGACTTTGGCTGCTTCGTTGGCACTATATCGTAGCATATTCATGTACTTGTTAAACTCCTGATCTGTATATGCTCTGCATGCCGCCCAACAGACATCCTTGTAGGTGGTAATACGTTTGTCCTTGGATTTGGCGTTCATCTCCAAATGTCGACAGCATATGGCGTGAGGGGCGTTTGGGTATATGGCAGAGATTGCGGCGCTTATGGAAGGAGCCCTGTCAGACATAAACACCAACCCTTGCGGGTCTCCGATAGCTTGTCTCAACATGGACATAAACCAAGTCCACTCGTCCCCGGTTTCAGACTTGCCTACGCCGAAAGCTACTGGAACGATGGAGTTATCCCCGTCCATGGCAACCGCCAGGAACATCATACCCAAGTAACGGCCCTTTAAATGGGATGCGTCTATTATCAGGACACGACGTAGATTTGCCACAAATGTGCGGATCTGCAAAAACATAGGTGGTTTTCCTTTGTAAATGTTATAGTTTATAATGTGTAAACATATGACGTGTTAAAATACGTACCGCGGGTCCAAGGGCCACGAAGCACATCTCAAACCGTCGACGTGAATCGGTCCGTAGCTGCGTAACAGTACCAGGGTTCTGCAGCTGCAAATTATATAAATATGTCGGGAGTCATTCATACGACTCCTCGAACGTGCCTCTCACCATAAATAGTGCAAGGCATTGCGCACGCCAAGCTTGGTGGTAATCAATCGTGACGCCGAACTGCCGGTGAACATCGTGGACGATGTCCTTTGGACGCAATGACCTGCTAACATCAAGAAATTTATTTTTCAACATCGCACCCAAAGTCTTTTTGCCGGCTTGTTTGTGGTGGGGATTAAGTTGCGTCCTCGTACAAGTGTGTACGTCGTGCAACTTTTTAATCATTATCGCCCCTCCTTTGGGACCCGTGTGAATCGCGTACAACCTCCACTCACACTTTTCTCTAGCACATTCAACTACGTATCTGCTTTTGTCAGATTTCCACGCGTGACTTTGGAAACCCTCTTCCAAGAACTTGAGTCCGATCTGACTTGCCAAGAGATCCTTCGAATCGAATATCTGACCTGCTTTTAACCTTTCACTGCGAATATAAGGTGTAGGTTCGTAGGTTTGTGTCTGGGTATGGGAGTCTCGAAGAATAGGGGGCATATCAAAAAAGTCATTTATCTGACTACATGATTTTCTAATAGGGGTATATTCTTCGTGATCATCATTATCGGTGTCTGATCTGTCTATTTAAGAATTACCCGTTTTGAAAACGTGGGTTTCGTCATCAGCAACTCCAGCAGTACGCCCTTCGTGTGGTTGTGGTGGTTGTTGTTGTTGAGAATCAGGCTGCTCTATTTGGAGGTCTTCGTCGTCGTCACCGTGGTCGTCACCGTCGTTGTCACCGTCGGATACGCCGGGATACACAAAAAGTAATGGGGGCCTTTCTGAATCGACTGCAAAGTGCAGAAAAGTAGAGATATCCCCATCGTTGGATAAATCCACAAATGACCCATCGCCATTTTTAAACACTAACTTGCAAACAGCAGAAGAGTTGATTCCACATTTTTGCATGGCGCATGCAAGAAATTTCTGATAAGTATAGTTTACTGGCAATTTTACACCATGCTTAGATTTATAAGCAAAATTCCACTCATTCTTATCTTGCTCCCATTCACCATCAAAACATAAATATAGCTTAGCTTTTGCAACAGATGAACTCATTTTTTCAGTAGTATCTCAAACACAAAATATTGCAGAAAGAAATCAAGAAAGAAGTATGAAATCGGTGTGTTGATTATGGCTTGCATTTTACATCTATTTATCAATGAAACAACCAACATTGATGACAACCAATCTCTCATTTCATCCACAAACTGGTATTCCAAAAACACTGATTTAACATTGATTCAAACATGCAAATGAATTTCAACCACAAATCGGTCTTCAAAATACAATAATTGTGGAAAAAAACAGTAAAAGCATGCAAAATTCGTTTAAGTACATGGGCTGAAAGTGTAAATTTTCAGGGACCAAAACTGTAAAATTTGGTCCATCGCGGGCAGGGGCCAAATGTGCACCGCGACCAAAGTTGAGGGGCTCCGCGGGGCACTTTTGGCCAAAGTTCGTGCCACGTCAGACCGCGATCGCGGGGGTCAAAGGGAGTCAAACGCGGGCAGGGACCAAAACTGCCAACACGGGCATTCTTGAGGGGGGAAATCTGGACCGCGGGCATTCTTGAAGGACCAACGCGGGCAAAGTGGCCAAAGTTTGGTGACACGTGGCCTGGGACCCGCGATCGCGGGCTTTATCGCGGATTTTTGGGGCATTTTTGTAAGATAGGAGAGATTTGTGGCATTTTGGTAACTCGAAGTTGGACTTTTGGCATTTTAATTAATTTTCCAACTAATTATTTAATATATATATGTGTAAATATAAAACCAATTATTTAGTGGAAAAATGGGGTGGGTTTGTGGCATGTACCGCTCCTTGCATTAGGAGCGGTTTGCCACCTAAAATAGTATACCGGTCCATTGTCCTAGGTGGATGTTTATAAACCTCTGCATTTGAGATGCTCTATGGAGAGAGAAATTTCATTTATAAAAAAAAAAAAATTCTTTTACTTAGACAATTTAAATAGTAAGATTGGGTTTACGTGAAACCAACTTGTTTTCGTTAAATCAATGAGACCACGTTTTTACACTTGAAACTTCACAGCAAAGCACTGTGAAGGTAAAAAAATATACAAACCTTCACAACAAAAACATTATAAAAACTATATTCATATTATTTTACTGTAAAGTTTTAAGTATAAAAATTTATCTCACCCATCTCACAAAAATATATTGGTATCATGTGATCCCAAATATTAAATAGTAATCTAGATAGTTAATTAAGAGAGACACACACAAAAAAAAAAGATTTTTATGACCTGGCATAAGGACAAAACGCGAAATGTTAATATTTGCCTTTAAGCGTTTAACCCACACAACAAATGCCCAACCTACCACATGTAATCCATATAAACCGATTATTAAAACGCAAAATCTCAGCCGTTCACTTTCTATTTCCGTCCAATCTTATCTTACCGTCTCCACTTCCGCCGCCCGCCATACCGGAGAATGTTGCCGCTGATATTCCTACTCAAAACCTCGAGTTCGGATTCGAACGAAAGGAGATGTACACCGAGAATCTCTTCGTATCCGTTCATCCGTACGAACGTCACGTTTTCCTTTGTTACAAGCCTCACGAAGACTGTCCTGCTCGTGTTGAATCTTCCGATTCAGATCCGTTACCTAAGCGTCTTGGTGGAGCTATCAAGGAGCGTAAGAACGACATCGCTGTGAAGGTTAATTTCTGTCATCCGTGTTGGTTAGATTCGTTTTGTTTACGAGATATTTCATATTTGTAAGTTTGAAGTGGTTTAATGTGTTGATTAGGTTTTTGATTCGTGATCTGACTTTTGTAGACTTTGTTGAGTATATTCGAGAGACCTGATGATACGGATTTATCGGATGGAGATATTTTGATTTTTCCTGATATGATTAAATACAGGTATCGTGAGGTTCTCTAGGGTTTAATTATAGTACGTGTATGTTTGCTTGTGTGTCTGTGTATATTTGTATTGGTGTTTTTACGTTTTAGATTTGTTTTACGATTCTGTTTATATCTACGACTGTTTGCTTTGTCATTTTGAAAGCAAAATAATACTCAATCTCATGTGCAAATCATTACGAGAAATATGCTAAACCCGCTCAATTAGGTGAAAATTTTATATTAGTGAAATGTAGTTTTGATGGAGTTATACATCAGTTAGCATGCTAGTTGTTTGTGAGTTTAACATTTGATGATGTTTCACAATTCACATCATGTCCAAGCTATATTTCTTTTGCTAATATGAACAATTGTAATAAGAATTTATGTATAAAAACAGTGGAAGTTACTAATGATTGCCTGAAACGATTAATATCTAACCATTCCTGATGTTGTCAATATTAGAATTATCCATGTCTTAGAAACATGGTCCCAAGGAGGCTCCCACCTGTACCAACTCCTTGGGTAACAATTTTAGTGGGAAGCTTAGAGAATTCACAAAGCAATTGGCTATTAACGTCTTAACGAAGTCAGAAGCCTTACGAGGTTCATGAAATCACACGTTTCGTTTCGAAACAGTCTGAATTAGGCACTGTAAGTCTGCAACTAAGAAGCGAGAGGTCACTAGGCTGAGGGCCAAAAAAGAAAAGACCATCAAATGTAATAGAATTGGAATCCTTGCCTCTTAATAGTTCCATTAAGAGGCAACCTCTGAATCGATAAGAGGTGAATCCTGTTTGGTAAAAGAAAAGTCTGCCTCCTAATGGTTCTTAAACCCTCTGAATGAGATTTTGTATCTTGGGCCTCTTTTTAACCATTCAGCACCCTAATTTCATTCGGAACAATCATCAAACAATCATATTTCATTTTGCACTATATCATTAGAGTCTCTTAATCGTTCTGACCACTTAATAATTCTGCAACAAACCATTCAGAAACTTAAGATGGTTTACTTCTTGATATTTTTTGTGATTGAAGGGGTTTGGAAGAATCGAACATCAATAGTTTTGTGGAGGAAGTGCTTGTGAATGGCGGACCATGGGCTTCAGGAACACTAGATGTGGTGACAGGTTCACACGTATTTGTTTGTGCTCCTCATAACAGTCGAGATAAGAGGTCTGGTGTTTGTCGACGAGCTTTAATTGAGGAATTCAATAAGGAGATTGAACTGAAGGGATTGAAGGATCAGGTGTTTGTGAGTCATTGCTTACATGTTGGGTGCTATAAATATGCAGGGAACTTGATAATATATAGTGCATTTCAAGATGAGAAAGTGTCCGGGCATTGGTAAGACAATCCCTCCCATGTTCCTTTTTTTGTTTTTATTATTGTTTGAGGCGAAGGATCGTGTGAGAACTGAGAAGTTGAAGTTAATGTGAGAAGCCTGAATCGTTGACCACTTTTAATCAAATGCCCTCCCATGAATTGTGTCTTAAAGGGAAATGATCCGGTGCACCTCGATGCATCTCATCTTAATGTGTGTCCATTTCTCATCCAACGGTTGATAACCACTTCTCACGCTTCTCACGTTAACCTCGAATTCTCACCAAAACCCAACCCTATTGTTTGAAGCGGTCTCTTTAAAGTTCGGTTCTTTAAGTAGGTTATTTAAGTCGTTTTTAATGTTTATTTTCTTGTGTTGTTCTTGTACTTCAGGTATGGTTATGTTACCTCAAACGATGTTCCTGAATTGCTTGACCAGCATATCAAGAAGGGCGAGATCATCGAAAGGATTTGGAGGTACCATCTTCCCTTCTTACCCACTTTTCTAAATTGGTTGTTGATCCTTTTTATATATACACCCTGTTCCAAAATGAGTGTCCACATTATCGTAGCTTTGTCCTAAAGCAAGCACATGCTTTCCAATTCTACCTTAATATGAGATTGAGAAATTCATTACTCTCTTCATTATTAAGGGTAAAAGTGTCATTAAATTAGTTCAAAAGTGTAATAATTAAACATTTTTATACTGTGTGTCGTTTTATTTTGGGATAGAGGGAGTTTATGTTAAGATTGATTAGGGATATTAGTCCTATCACCAAGCAACATAAGTTAGAAATTTATAAATAATATTGTAGGAGAAAGTTCATTTGAGAATCGTAAATATTTTGAGAACATGATAAACAACTATTTCATATATTATTCATAATGAATAGCACCAAATATTCATGCATTTTCATTATTAATGATGTCATGAATACCATCTATTTTCGTCACGAATACCATGTATTTTTATCATGAATACATGAATAATTTTCGTGATGAACAGTTGGTTAGATTCTAAAAAATATTTACCGTCTCATGTAAACTTTCCCCTAATGTTTTAATAACAGTCTCTTGTTTACAATCCTTGGATGATTATCAATTAAGCATTTTTGTTGTTACATATTATTTCATTACAACAACATATACGACTTGATCCACATAACTACAGGGGTCAAATGGGCGCTCCTCCTTTGGAGAAAGCTGAAAAGGCAGTTGAACCAACACTTTCAAACGGAAACGATCTGAAAGTCAGTGAGAAAGATGGTATTTTTACAGCCGCTGCTGTTATTGGAGCTGTGGCAACTGTAGCTGTGGCCTACGGCCTCTATAAACGGTCACGGTGAGAATGAGATCAGCTCTTTTTTTACCCGATAAAGATTACACAAGGTAAAACTATATTTTATTTACACAAGTTCGACTACTTTCAAAAAGAAAAAAAAAACTAGAAAAATCAAATATAGTTTTCTTGTTCGGAATATGCTTTTTACCTACTCAAACATTTGAGCCCAATTGCTTGTAATGAATTCGTGCGGATATATGATTACCCTTTTTAGAGGGCTGGTGTGGTTTGTAAGATTTACATCCCCAACAGCTTCTCTAACATAGAGAAAAGTGCATTTTTGTTCTCTATATTGCTCCAACAACTTCTTTATATTGTTCTCCAAAATAGAGAAAACTCAAAGTTTAGGGAATTTTCCTTGCTAGATGGAGAGAGAAATTACTTTTTTTATTCATTTTCACAAATAGTATTGAGTTATCATTATATATATATATAGATATAGATATAGATATTTTAAATGTATTGAGATGATAAATTTAAATAATATTTTAATAAGAGCATCTCCAACGGCTTTGCTATAATTTCTCTAAAATAGATAATTAAAAGTTAAAATATCTAAAAGGAGTTGCATTCATCTTCAACAGTTTTGCTATTTTAGAGATTGTAATACACATTATATTAATATAATATTCTCTAATTTATATTTCCAATACACTTCATATAAAATGATAAAATAATTATGTTATTGGTGTGTTGAATAAAATAATTATTTATCTCTTCTATTTAGAGAATTATAGAGATTTTTCCATGAATCTCTATTTTAGCAAACAAGATAGCAATGCTGTTGGAAAAAAATAGCAAACAAAAATCTATTTTTTTCTATTTTTAGCAATGCTGTTTGAGATATTTTAGAGATTTTGACTTTTAAGTATCTGTTTTAGAAAAATTATAAAGAATCTATTGGAGATACCTTAGAATTTGTTTCCATCCTAATCTCAAGTTTGGTTTAAAAAATGGCCATAATTGAAATAATTGGATTTAATCGAAATTGAACAGGCATGGGATTTAGAAGTTAGATGGGAGTGAGTGGTTGGTATCTTCTGAGCTTTTATAGTATTTGTTTGTAGTAACTAGTAAGGTCTTTAAAATACTTGTTTTGTGAGAATCGTTCTTTTAATTATTTTAACTAATTTATTTTTATAAATAATGTAATCCATATTCAGTTAAAATCCTACTAGTTAAAAATTTGGTCTTCAAAAATGAGAGATAAATTTTATGGAAGAAATTGTAATTGAATTTCATTATTTATAGATGGTTTATAATAACAAATGATAAAAAAAATATTTTTAATATATATTTTAGAACATTATTATAAATAAATTATGTAAAGTCCCAACTGCCTCATTGGGATTTCTAACGTTTACATGATTTTAATATTAGGCATGTCTTTCAACTATTCGAGAAATTAAAATGAAATCCAATTCTAAATCATAAAATCCTTCAAACCAAACGTCATAAAGTAATTTGTCCGGATTCTAGAGTATAATCGCGTAATTCATTCCCATAAGTGATAATCAAATGTATATATACAAAGACCAAAAAACTACTTTATGGACTCTTTTCTATAAGGATTCATGTATTAAACAAAAGGGCCTTTTGTCCTACACTAGTGTACTGGTAGGAACCCAATTTGTCTCGATGTGCAAGGGTCCAAGCATCGCAAATATGTGAATTTTACTGTATATAAAGTATTATATATATTAGACAAAGGATCTTGTGAGAAAAGAGTTAAGGTGATCCATGATATACGGATCTAGGAATCGATCCGATATATCTCGTGCATCTTATTCTAATTTACATCAAAGGGGGAAGATCATTTCTTACTCTTCTCATCATAACTTTCATTCTCACCAAAACCCAACATTCAGTGTATTGTTATATACTGTTAAGCCTAGCAAGCATCTTCTCCACCATTCCAACCTCTGTTCCACTTCTATCAATCTCCCCCATAACCTCTTCCAAAACCACATTCTTTGACATCTCACTTCTACAAACCTTCTTACAATCCCTCAGAAGCCGAAGGAGCGATTTTGCGCTCCCTTTCGCTCGATGGGTCCCATCGATGCTGAGCTGGAGTAGGCCTGGAATCGCTCCTTCTTGTAAAATCATCCCTTTGTATCTTTCCCTACTACTTTCACATATCAAAAGCAGTATTTCCACTGCATACTCTTTGCAAGTCTTTGAACCTTCTTCAACAGTCTCAACTAGTGCTCGGATCCCAATCACACTCTCTCTTAAACCAATCTCCGATGATGAAACTATGTGGTCGAGTAAACCCATGGATTTTTCAACTAATTTCGATGATTTTTTGGTATTGTTTATGAGTTGGATCAACGAAGATACTGTTGAAACGATGGTGGGAATGAGTTGAGGGCATGTTGATAGGTTATGGAGAGTGGCTACGATATCGAGCTTCGCTTGTGTGGTGTTATTATCGAGGAGGGATTTATTGAGGATTTGAATCGCGCCATAGGCAGCCATTGATGGTTTGTTTGCTGAGCATGATGATAAGATCAAAAGTGCTGCTATTACGTGATCAATCAACGGATGGATTTGAGATTCTACGAGATTTAAAAGTAGAGGAATCGCTCCTGATTTTGCTATTTGGATCTTGTTTCTGTAACCATAACACATAACGTATTAGGTCAATCTAAGATCTGGAATGTTCTTCAAATTGCTGAACACACACACACACTCTCGATTGGTAATGAATTCATTACACGAGAAATTACACGTTAAATCAAACGTGATTGTGTTTGCAAGCGGAGGAGAAATGAAACGAACGTATTAGGTCAATCAAGATCTGGAATGTTATTCAAATTGTCGAGAACACACACACACACACACACACGCGAACTCGATTGGTATTACATTCATTACACGAGAAATTATACGTTAAATCAAACGCGATAGTGTTTACAAGCGGAGGAGAAGTAAAACGAACCTTTCGCTGCCATAGGCGAGACTGAGGAGAGCAAAAATGGCGGATTCTAGGGATTTGAAATCTGGAGGAGCATGAAGAAGCATGGAGACGATTGGAGGAATGGCGCCATTATCAGCCAATTTGTGTCTCTGCATGTTAGTGAGATGAATAACAGCCTCTGCGGCGGCGATCTTGGCGTCATGATCACCGAGCAAAAGCGCTTCCACCACCACGTCTACTTCCGCCATGGATTTAGGTATGCGTAGGTCTGTGATTGAGAAACAGAGTTGAATGAGTATATATGAATATGAATTTGGTGGTGTTGATGATGCAAAGGGGATATCAGATATGGTTGTTTTGGGAGTAAATTTGGAAGAGAAGCAAAGGTATGGTATGGTATTCCCTATGGACCATAAGCAGCAGCTTTTTCCGGCCACCGTCCGCGGTTGGGATTGGGATTGGGATCTTTTTATAACTTTCCTTAAATAGAAATACATGCACATATATATATACTTATTTTGAGAATGTTATATTCCGGTAAAAAGTGTGAAATTTGGTGAGAAGCTTGAAAAGTGGTTATTAATCGTTGGATGATAAATGGATGAATATTAGGATGAGATGCAACAGATCAATTTCATTTTAAGTCGCAATTCATGGGATGGTTGGTATTTGATTAAAAGTCATCAACGGTTTAAAAGTATTTCTCACGTTTCTCACAAAAAATAACACTTTTCACATGATCTCATGCCCATTTTGAGAACCATAAAAAATAATGAAAGGCTTGGGTTCCGATAAAAAGTTGAGGTTAACGTGTGAAACGTGAGAATTAAGTATCAACCGTTGGATAAGAAATGGACGTACATTAGGATGAGATGCACCGATATGCATCGAATCAATTCTCTTATAAGCTGCAATTCATGAGAGAACATTTGATTAAAAGTGATAAATGGTTCAGATCCACTTCTCACGCTAACCCCAACTTCTCACACGATCCATCGTCAATAATGGAATTGACCATAGGGTTGGGTTACAATGAAAATTGAGTTAACATGCAAAACGTTAAAAATGGTTATCAACCGTTGGATATACATTAGGATAAGATGCACCAAGATGAACCGGATTAATTCCCATATCAATGGTTCAGATCCACTTCTCACCTTAATTCAACCTCTCACAATATCATTCACCATTGACAAAAATACTCGATCTATCTAACTTAGTTTTTACTTTATTGTCATTTTTAAAGTAAATTCCTAAAATAGGCACACTTTATTAGAAAAAAATCTGTATAAAAAATAAAGATAAATATATAAGTATATAAGAGTTGAGGAAGGTTCAAACTTCAAACGAAAACGATAATTATTTAAGAAAACAAAAAAACAATAAATCATGTGCAAAATCACATGTGATTTTACATTAACGGTAAAATTGAACACGCACCACTTTTGGCCGCGACTTAAAGTGGCGGAAAAGTCGCGTAATCATATATGATTTTGTACATAGCGATTGTTTTCTTGTTTTCTTAAATAGTTAGCGTTCTCGTATGAACCCACCTCTATAAGAGTTTAAGATAAAAATGATCGTAATAAAAAAAGTTAAAGTGAAAAGCGTAAGTTTGGATTCTTGATCAATTTTAATC
Source organism: Saussurea involucrata (assembly GCA_033807775.1). Lineage (NCBI taxonomy): Eukaryota > Viridiplantae > Streptophyta > Magnoliopsida > Asterales > Asteraceae > Saussurea > Saussurea involucrata. Next base: position 94,500,096 of record CM066316.1, read on the forward strand.
TCATCTACATTGGAATTGATTTGGTGTATCTTATTGCATCTCATTAGTGTCAATATTCAATTAAAATTAATCAAAGGGTCCATATTTCTTATTACGCTTATCATCATAACTTCTTTTTTTTCACTCGAATCCAACCCAAGAGTATAAACTATAAAGTGAAAACATTAGAAAAATACTTCTACATGTTTATTATATTTAATAATACTGTTTAAATCCAATAATATTTCACATTAAGCTTATTTGAATGTATTAATGAGATAATTATCATGATATAATTTGTAAAAAGAGAAACATATGATTTTGATGTATTTTAGTTAACGTATTACGTATGATAATGGTAGGTTATCTATTTTTAACAATTTCATTAAAAAATATTATTTCATATGTCCCAAAATAAAAGTCTACATTTTTTTTTAGTTTTTAATTGCCTATTTTTTAAAATATACGTTTATTTTCTTATTCTACCCTTAATTATGAAATTATAAAAAAACGATTCATAAAAATTGTAATAATTATACACCTCTCTCTCTCTCTATATATATATATGTATATATAATTTGTTTTTTAAAAGAGTGAAATTCAATTCATCCACTTATTTTAAAAAATGATAAAATAATTCATATGTAAAATTCATAAAAATTTAAGGAATTTCATCCATCTAAAAAGATAAACCAAACAAAATAATTGATATTTGTCAATGACGTGTAACTCAGTTGGTAATGGGTGATGGCATATTTGTACAAAAAGCAGAAGGTCTCGAGTTCGAACCCAAGACACCCTCATAGCCACAACCGTTGAGTGAGTCAGGTATGCCCCCCACATTATGGATAGACAACCGGTTGGGTTTGCCGGTATCAACCTTTTTATACAAAAAATAATTGATATTTAATTAAATGAATTAATCATTTCAATTTTCTTGAATTCTCATAAATTCCATAAACCAAAACTAACACCAAGAATAAGAATTTATGAAAGATAGTTTTCCAAATAAAATATTCTAAAAATTGTGTCTCCACTATTTTAAAAAAACAACAACAACAACAACAACAACAACAACATTTTTTACATGAGAATGTTGAAAGTCAACATATCTAACGGTGGAAACGAAGAGTCTCATGGAGACCACCACAAAAAGTGTAGCACCGGATACTAACTTGAAAGAAAACATGTATAAAAGAAGATTGCACATGAATATCTATCTATTCCTCGTGGGATCTCTGATTATTTTACATGCCCCCGTAAATCCTACTCTCGTGTCGACTCTATCTATATGAATATAAGAATCATGTGACAAAAAAGAAGTTAAAATGAGAACGTAAGAATAGATCTGAATTCGTAATCTCACAAGAACTTATGAATTACATTTTTCATGGGATTTGATCTGGTGCATTTCGTTGCATCTTATTATTGTTGTTCTTTAGTTAGAATTGATTTAAGGGTCCAAATCTTTTTTACGCTCCTACCATAACTTTCTTTCTCATCGGAACCCAATCCTACACACACACACATACATACATATATATATATATATACACACACACACAAAAGACCATGTGAGAAAAAAGGTTAACGTGTGAAACGTAAGAACGGATCTGAACCTTTGATCACATTTTAGAAGGGAATTGATGTGGTGCATCTCGGACTCTCAGTGCATCTTATTAGTGTTGATCTTCAATTATGATAGATCCAAGGGTTTAGATTCCCTCTTACGCTTCTCACCATAACTTCACTTCTGACTGGAACCCAACACTCTACACATACATATAGACGAACTAGCGTGTGAGAAAAAGGGTTAAGGTGAGAAGTGTTAGAAGGGATATAGACCCTTGATCATCTTTAATGTCATGCCCACCCATGAATTGTGCTTTGAGGTGAATTGATCTAGTGCATCTAGGTGTATCTCTTAGCGTTGATCTTCAATTAGGATTGATTCAAGGGTGGATATCATTTCTTACCTTTCTCACTGTAACTTCTCTTCTCGCTGAAACTCAACCGTATATATATTGGTTTCTATAAGAAGTGTGAGAAGTGGTTATCAATTGTTGGATGTATATTAGAATGAGATGCACATAAGTGCATCGGGTCAAGCCCCTATCAAGCGTGATTCATTGGTGGGGTTGGGATTAAAAGTATTAAAGGGTTTAGATCAACTTCTATACATACATATATATATATATATATATATATATATAGTCGGGTATGGATGTGAATGAGTCAAGCTCTGAGTTGTGTAACAACCCAATTTTCATAAATAACATTTGACAACATTACAACCAAAATCGGTCCCAAAGTATATAAATTACATCAGTTCTACTCTAAATTCGCAGCGGAAAACACCTTCACAACTGAGATGCTACAGGAAACCCGTCGGTGATCTACAAGTCTTCACTAGGCTCTAGCTCTTCTACAACGCCACAACCTTCCCTCATCGCCTTATGAAACCGAAAACACGACCATCACCTGAAAATGGTTTTAGTTTTTGAAAAATGAGGGTTAGACCATGAGGTCTAGTGAATTCCCTCCCGAAACAGTTTAACAAAGCATTTAAAAATATAAATGCAAACTGCCATAAAGGCCCAATTTAAAAAGAATAAAAGCAAACCGCCGTAAAGGCCCATCAAAATGTTTCGACCAAACCACGTCACATATGGGTATTTGCACAGTGTTCGTAGACATTCTCCACCACACGGTAGTTCCTACGATCGGGGCCAAGCAGACTCCCCTCTCGCCTTCGGGGCCCAAGCAGACTCCCCATTTCCACATACACCGGAAACGGATTCCAAATGTATGGGGTAACTTATTAACTCCCAAGGGATAAGATATCCCAATGTACCCTACTCCCACTGTGCACCCGACTCCATACATCGTACCACATAATGGATAATATCACGTAAGCCAAACATGCACATTTATAAACATTTTCATAACATGCGTGTATTTATAAACATTTCCACATTGTGAAATAACAAGGCTTTTCATAGTTTAAAATCATGCCATCATGCTCAAACCAAATTCAGATACGAAAACTTTAGCAAAACATTTCATTTGCATCAAGAGAGTTAAGAGAACTCACCTTAGCCTTAGCATATCGACACACGCTCCGGGACACACTTTAGCTCAAACCGAACACCTTGAAGATGATGACTCTATCAATTGCTGCAACTCTTCCCACCACACCTCCAATTAGGATTCTCTTCCTCTCTCAATTTCTTCTCTCAATCGCTTTCGCCAAATGAGAATGAAGAGAGCAGGGTTTTTCATCTATTTAAACTCTTGATTTCACCCCCTTGAGCACTAAGGTTTCAATCTTCTCACTTTGGCCACCAAACATCCCATTTTATTCCAAAATACTACAAAAGAAAATATGGGATGTTACATGTATGTCATTCAATATGAGGCTTAAGATCGACTTGAGTCCGAATATCTTTTTCAAAGTAGGGTTTGAACTCTAGCTTGAACACGTGCTTGTTTATGGGCTCGAACTCACGATCAATTATCTCATTTAGCTCGATAAAATATATGCTCGAATAGCACGGTCTAACTCGACTCGAAATTTGTAATCGAACTCTTAAACGAGCCGAATCAAACATTAATGTTATAACGCTCGGTTTGTTAACTTAAATGAGATATTTTTTCATTTTGTATACGTTTATGGGGGTGTTTGGGATTGCTTTTTTTTTTTTTAACTTATTTGCTTATTGTTTTTCCTCACTGCAAATAAACTATTTTTAGTGTTTGGATTGAGAAAAAAGAAAAATGCTTATCACTTTCCCCCACCATAAATAAGTTATTTTTGATAAGTTAATTCATTTTAACTTATTTGAAACTGATTATAACTTATTTGTCCAAATTACAATTTTACTTATAACTGCATTTTTAACACGACATAAGTTGATAAACACTTTTAAAAATAATCCTAAGTTGTTTTAAATAATCAATCCCAAACACCCCCTATGTTTTTTTCCTCTATACGGCGGGTAATATGTTTATCCGCAAGTCTAGTTGCAATTGAAAACGGATTCAATGCACCCCACCTATAAAAAAAAGGGACCTATTTTGGCCACTTTCCTCTTTTTTGGTGCCATTCTTTATGGCATACTCAATCTCAAACCATTTTTTATTCCCATTTTGGCAAAATATTGTTTTATCTTTATTTCATATTAATTTCTTCTTTCTTTAACATAAAATTCAAATTAACTCGATATTATTTTTTTGGTTTGTATAAATTGATGGAATTTGGAATTGAATTAAGCTTTAATTTCACATTTGGTTTAGAGAACTGTAGTTAACTTGAAACAACAGAAATAGCATAATAAGCTTGTTTCTTTATCTCAACTAGAGTTGGGGGTGGGACCCGGTGGGATTTAGAAATCACATTTTGATAGTTGGTATTTTGTGGGATTTTATGGATTTTGTTTATAATAAGGTTTTAAATATGTCAAGAACATTTGCGCTGTAATAATTGATTAACAAAAAGGTAATTTAATCTTTTTTTGTAAATACAGAACTGTGTTTGATTTCATTCCAAATCCTACAAATTATACATGCCAAAAATTCCAAATCCTCCGACTCTAAATCCTTCCACAAAATTCAAATCCTAAAAAACATTCCATGATATCGAACGCCCTTAGCCTATCTTTTGATACATCTAATGAATACCTTGAATTCGTTGCCAGAAGTTTTACCCTTTCATAATTATTTTTCGATTCTTTCTTGAAATGTGTTCTTAACCAAGTTTAAGGGATGGTTTGGTTGGTTTTCCGTTTTGTATTGTATGGATAAGGTTATTGTAACAACCCAATCTAAAATAAGCATGAAAATCATATAAATTAGAACATCCCAAAAATGAGTCCCAAAATTTCTTACATAAGTCTCAAAATTAGGTTGGCGGAAACCACCTATACACAACTGAGAATGAACTAACTACTACAAGTATAAGTGGCACTGTCTCTATCTGCATCTGTCCTCTATCATGCTCTTGCTCACTTACCTGAGCATCCTACTATCTGCTTACCTGAAAAGGTTTAGTTTGGAAAAATGCGAGGGTTAGACCATGAGGTCTAGTGAGTCCCTCCTGACAGTTCTCAAAATCATTTTAAAACTTTGCATAACTTTCATATATAAAACTTTCAATAATAAACTTTCACATAGTTGAACATTACAAGCTTCCACGGATAAATCCGCTCCCGTAAATGGCACCCTGAAGTCACCCGAAAGTGACAACGAGTCAGTATCACGCTGCCTTACTGTGTCTCACTTCCCATGGCATAAACAGAACCTCCCCCCGGCGTGAGTACTGGCGGAACCTCCCCCCGACTTAGCCAATTTACGTCTACACAATGTATGCATACATCTCACATAAAACTTTAAACAACTTTCATGCAATAAAAAACATAAGAACAAAACATTACATTTTTCATCATGTATCTACTTTAGAAAAACACGTTAAAAGGCACGTATTTTAGTTAGAAAACTCACCTGATGCTTATACAGTCTTTTCTCACTTTACTTCTGGCTTACTGTCGATCTACCTGGGAAATGGATAAGATACACACTGCTCAGATTCTACACACATTCCGGATACTATCATACCGGACACAGACTTTCCGGACACAAAGGCTTACCGGATACCAAGGCTTTCCGGGAAATTCTTACTTACCGGACACTCCTTACTTTCCGGACAATACATATTCCGGACAACACAACTTTTCCGGACAACACTACTACCCGGACAACCAACCTTTTCGGGTCCCTTCTACTTACCGGTTACCTGAATTTTCCGGATGCTAGACTTCCCGGACACTCATACGGAAACTTTCAACCATTGCGACTTACCGGACACTCATCTGGTAACTCTCAACCGATGACGGTTTCCGGACGGGGTGCTGGGTCGAATAAACAGAGAAAATCCATTCTAAACTTTTTTTAAAAGCTACGATTCAGTAGTAACTAACCACATAATTGTTCTGTAAACAAATCTCGCCCAGTTTCACTAATTCAACACGGTTTAAGGCCATTAAATCTTACTTTAGAGCTTCAAGTACTTTATTTACCAAAAACTCTCAAACATCCAAAAAATCATCAAATCAATCCTGATTAGAGCTATAGATTAGGGATTACCTGTTAGGTTTCTTGCAGCAAACGAAATCCAACTTCACTCTTTCTTCAGATTACCCAAAATGATGATTCTCCTCTTCAAGTGGTTCAAGAATACTCCAAAACCCTTTTCTCTCCTTTCTCTCACTATGCAGCCGCCAACAAGAACAAAAATGCCCTCCTAGGGCATTGTGCCCCAAATGATTAGGTTTAAAACACTCTATCTCTTATTTACAAAGTGACCCCTCAACTTCCAGCATTAGAGAATTCTTCCCTAAAACTTGAAACTCTCCCAATTTGGTCACGGTTACTACAAATTCTGTGAATTAATCTGCTTGTAACTTTGTATATATGGGGAAAGTTTTTGTTTGGGAAGACTTTTTCATATATGAGGAGTGACAAGTTTGAAAAAAAAAACTTGGTTTTATGCATAAAACTCCCCTAATAATCTTACTAAATAAGCCACATTATATATCATTAACCCACTACCAAATAATCATGTCTAGCTAACTGAATAAGCTATGAATCTTATTAAGTTGTCCCTAAGATGAAAAATCATGTAAATGAATCACATATGCTTTTCAATTAAGTTAATAGAACTAACCTTTGTGTGTGAATTTTACTTAAGCACTGGAATCAAATGGTAAGCCATTTTCTGTAGTAACCGTGTCCAAAGTGGAAGAGTTTAAAGTCTTGTGGTGGAAATTTAATAAAATAGAAGTTGAGGGTAGTATTTTGTAAATATGGGACAAGGTATATAATGGGCACAAAACCCTAGAAACATTCCATTTTGGCTGAATCAATGTGTGTGTCGGCTGTGTTTTGGAGAAAGAGAAGAGAGAAGGGTTTTGGAGCTCTTGGGGTTTTGGAGAAGAAGGAGCTTGGTGCTTGGAAATCTGAAGCCAGGGTGTGTTTGGGATTCGAACTTGCAGCAAGAAATCACCAGGTAAACTCTCATTTAATCTCGAATCTGTGGTTTGATTATCAGAATAGTTATTTTGGGGTTTTGGTGTTGAAAGTGGGATATGAGACTAAATGGGAGAGTTTGGGCCATGTAGTGTGATTGAGTTGCTAGGATTTCAGGAACTTTTGAGGTTAATGACTTTGGTATTAATGCTAATCTTCTTTTCGAGTGATTCGAGCTATTTAGTAAATTTCAGCTCCAAAAAGGGAGTAGGCCGACGTCCGGAAACCTCCCTGGACGTCCGGACACGTTGTTCAGATGAATGTTTCTGGGTAAGTGTTCGTTAGTCGGATGTGTGTGTCCGGATATGATGATGTCCGGATAGGAGTTGTCCGGATATGATGTTGTCCGGATAGGAGTTGTCCGGATATGATGTTGTCCGGATAGGGTGTTGTCCGAAAAGAGTGTTGTCCGGATAGGGTGTTGTCCGGGTAGGCTGTTGTCCGGAAAAAGTGCTGTCCGGAAAAGTGTGTGTGTCCGGATAATTGAGTAATTAACTTACGTTGTGCCCATTCATTCAGGGAAAACGAGTGGAAGTGCCTATCTGAGTAGGAAAAGAAAGTAAGTGTGTCAGGTGAGTTTTTCTAGCCAAAGCTTGATGGTACTTGTTTATTTACTTGTACAAATGTGTTTGCTTAATGTATGTGCATATATATTACCTATGCATGATGTGAGCTATATGGGGGGTGTGTCCAATACGATATGGTGTGATACTTATGGGGGGTGTGTCCCATATGTGATGGTATGACGATTATGGGGGGTGTGGCCCATATGTTATAATATGATGTTTATGGGGGGTGTGTCCCATATGTTGGTTGCCAAACTTTCCATTGATTTATGTTTCACAAATTCTTAAATGATAAATGTAGTGTGTTTGTAACTGAGGGATCTCACTAGACCTTGTGGTCTAACCCTCGCATTTTCAAAACTGAAACCCTTTTTAGGTAAGCAGGTTAAGGGCAGTTCCTCTAGTGGTAAAGAGAAGGCGTGAGAGCGGGCATGGCGTGGCATTAGAGGACTTCCTTTACGTTTTTGTTATTAGAAACTCTCAGTTGTAATTAGGGTTGTTCCGCGAACCCAAAGTTTTGAATTTTGATGGTGTGAACCTTGGGCCAAGTTTTGGCGATTTAATATTATACGTCTTGTTTTGGAATGAGTTGTTACAATTGGTATCAGAGCCATAATTTAAGGGATTTAGGTGACCGGATGGGCCTAAACTTAAACTGTAGAGTACAACTGAGAAAATAGTAAGGCCTAGGGAAACCTCACTGGGATGCATACATAATAGGGTGGTGGAAACTATCATGTAAGGTAAGTTCGGGATTACACCTGGCCAGTGTAATTGTGAATTTACAGGTACATGACGGGGATCACTCTTGCCTTGTTATTTTGGGGCGGTTGTTAATCTTTATTTTGTGTAATGTTACAGTAGTTGAAAATGTCAGAACGAAGTTTGAGGAGTAAGTCTGTGCCGTTTGTGGAAACTGTGCCTCCAGCAAGGGGAATCCGCGTGGAGGAGATTTTGGAGGATGGATCGGTGGGTTCTCCGAGACAACCGGCTACCCGCGGGAGAGGCGGAGGCCGTGGAAGGGGTCGGGGAAGAGCACCCCGACGAGCTGCCACCCAGACTAGGGATAACGGGATGGTGACGAGAGGTAAGAAAAAGGCGCCGACCGTCCGTCGGGCTAAGAGTGCGGGAGCACCGAAGGTACGCAAGCCGACCCAATCTGAGAGTACCGCTTCAGAGAAAGAGAGTCCGAGTCTGGACCGCAACCAGGCTTTTGTGACGGAAGAAAAGTTTATTGCTGAAATGGGTAAACTGCAAGAAACTTTGCAGGCATTGCTGAAGCATCGTACTGGGTCGACATCGGAAAGGCGGACTGATAGTGTGAAAGAATCTGAGACGGAGGCATCCAAGTCACCTATAGCTGAGATGGGAAGTCACTCTCACGTGACCCCTTTTATGGCGGGAGAGTCAAAGTCGGTGAAGGGTTGTACCTTCAAAACCTTTATGTCTTGCAAGCCTCCATCTTTCAGTGGGGAACGTGACCCGGTTTTGGCAATGAGGTGGGTTCGGGAGATGGAGCTGGCGTTCGACATAAGTAAGTGTGCTGAAGGAGATAAGGCGCTGTTTTCCATGTCAATGCTGAAGGCAACTGCTATCTTTTGGTGGGATGTGGAAACAGGAGGTAAAGGTTCGGAAGTGGCAAAGAAGACATCGTGGGAAACTTTCACTGGAAGGTTCCTAGCCCAGTTTTGCCCGTTGGCGGCAAGAAAGAGATTGGAAGAGGAGTTTATGGGACTTGAGCAGGGGTCGATGTCTGTGCAAGAATACACTTCTAAGTTCATTGAAAAGGCACGTTTCGCTGAAATATATGTACCTACTGAGGAAAGACGAGTTGAAAGGTATGTGTGGGGTCTGAAGAGCAGTATAAAGGAGCTAGTGCAGAACCGTGGCCCCGCGACGTTTCAAGCGGCGGTCGATGTGGCAGAGTTAACTGAGAAAGAAAAGAACCGACAGATGTCAGAAAGGAGTGTGGATAAGAGGAAGTGGGATGGACCCGTGCGGGAGGTGAAGAGATCTAAGACCTCTAGACCCGAGTTGCGGGGGGGGGGGGGGGGGGGCGAGGTTCAGTGACAGACCGTGTGGAAAGTGTAATAAAGTGCACCGTGGAGATTGCTTTGAACCTGATGGTTGTTATAAGTGTGGAAAACTGGGGCACATGGCGCAAGAATGTTCTAGCCCGAGAACGTGTTATCAGTGTGGCTCTCCAGATCATATCAAGCCTGATTGCCCGTTGTTGAGGAAGGGATCTTCTGGTGGTTCTGGAGGAGGTCAAGGAGGAAGAGGTGGAGAAAAGAAGGTGGAACCAGGCCGAGTGAGGGCTAGAGCTTTTCACATGTTAGCGGAAGAGGCGGTTGATGAGCCTGACGTGGTATCAGGTACATTTCTTGTTAATTCGAAGCTTGCTAAAGTGTTGTTTGATTCGGGTGCAAACCGTTCGTTTGTATCGCCGATCTTTGCTCAGTGTCTGTCTGTGATGCCTAGAAGGTTAGAGTGTGGTTTTGAGATTGAAATTGCAGACGATAGTTGCGTCTTGGTGAAGGAGGTGTATGAGGGGTGTAGTATGGAAGTAGAGGGTCATACTTTTCCCTTGCGCCTATACCCGATGGGTATGGGAGAGTTTGATGTTGTGGTGGGGATGGATTGGTTGGCTAGTAATGATGCTAGCATTGTGTGCAATAAGAAGATGATTCGTATCGCATTACCGGATAAATCCGAGGTAGTGATCTATGGGGATAGGCGTGAGCGTAAGTCTTGCCTTATCACGGTGATGAAGGCGAGGCATTGTCTAGAGAAGGGGTGTCAGGGTTTCCTAGCGTATGTATTAGACGCCAAGAAGGAGAAGAAGGGATTGGAAGACGTCCCTGTGGTGAGTGAGTTTCCGGAGGTATTTCCGGATGACCTGACGGGTTTACCCCCGGATCGACAGGTCGAGTTTAGAATTGACTTGATGCCCGACGCGGCACCGATAGCGCGTGCGCCGTATCGGTTAGCACCGGCAGAGATGAAGGAGATGATGACTCAGTTGCAAGAGTTGTTGGATAAGGGGTTCATACGCCCTAGCTCGTCACCCTGGGGAGCACCGGTACTGTTTGTCAAGAAGAAGGACGGATCGATGCGAATGTGCATTGATTATCGCGAGCTCAACAAAGTAACGGTCAAGAATAAGTATCCGCTTCCGAGGATCGACGATTTGTTTGATCAGTTGTAAGGGGCAAAATTCTTCTCGAAGATAGACTTGAGGTCTGGCTATCATCAGCTGAAGGTGAGGGGGAGTATGTGCCGAAGACGGCTTTTCGTACAAGGTACGGGCACTATGAATTTCTAGTCATGCCCTTTGGGTTGACTTGTAACGTCCCAAAAATTACAAGCAAATTTAAAATTTTAAAATAAACATTTCATTTATAACAACTCATTAAATGATCCCAACGTTTCGTTTGAAAACACATAATTAATATCTTTGTAAAATAAAACCAGCGGAATGAACGTTTAATTATTAAAACCATAAAGCAACCAGCTCTCCTCGCGCGCCAGTGTGTACTCATCACGCCTTGGAGCCGCTCGGACCTGAAACCACAGTTTATGGGGAAAGGGTAAGCACGAAGCTTAGTGAATTCAAACACCATAAATAATACAGTTATTCCACACTACCCCTAAAACAGATAGTGACACATAACGATCATACAGGTCTACGAACAAATCATAAACATGTATATCCACAACCACTCACCTAAAAGGCACAAGTCGGTCCCACCGACCACATGATAACATTTTCGGCCCCGCCGAATCCCCGGTCCCACCGAGTCTCTACGCCCCGCGTATAAAACCTCCGGCCCCGCCGGATCCCCGGTCCCACCGAGTCTCTACGCCACCCGCGTATAAAATCTCCGGCCCCGCCGGATCCCCGGTCCCACCGAGTCTCTACGCCACCCGCGTATAAAATCTCCGGCCCCGCCGGATCCTCGGTCCCACCGAGTTAACATGACAACATAGTATCAACTAGACACCCCACTATCTAGTTCCACAACACAATCACATAAAGCTACCACCCACGTACTACAGCAATGATAAAACAACCGTTATTAGATATAGTGAGAGAACTCACCTCGAATGCGCGCCTAGCTTAACAATACAATTCAAGCTTCACAATTACGGTCACTTCCCAGCACCTAAACGCATGTTAAAACGTGTCAATACGAGACCCGGACCCTATGACACGACACACGCTTAAACCGTCACTAAAACTATTTCCCGTTCTCGCCAAACAGGTCTGTTCGGGACCTGTTTCGACCTCTTTAAACCCAGAAAAACCTTAATTAAATTATATGACCAGAAAGTACTCTGAGTTAGGGTTCCAAGGACATATTATACACCTCCTAACGATTTTTCTACATTTAATTACGGATTTTATAAGATCAGCCCGCAGAACAGCGAAAAACAGCACTTATCAGCATAAAACGACGATTTGGCCTAAGCTACGTTCCGAACTGGATTTTGCACAAAACATAGAAAAGTTTATAGACTCAAAAAGGGAACTTTTGACACCGAAATCACCCCAATCCGAGTTACGAGGAAAACGTTACAGCTTACGCAAAACAGTGGCAGAACTGCAGTTTCTTTTACATAAAATGACGATTCACTGAACTTACGACCACTTTTCCACCTAGCTAGAGGCCGAACCAGTTTTCCGCTAAAACACGGAAAACATGCCCGACCCCGAGCTTGAACCGTGGGCGCCAGTTTCGGCTCAAACGGAGTTACGACAGAAAAGTTATGACTACACGAAAACTGGACAACACACTAGAATTTTCATAAACTGATAGCTTTATAAAACGGTTCGCGTTTGGCTTAACGGTTCGGGTTGCAACTAGGGCTGGACAACCCACGCACCACCCACACACACACACTGCCGACCACCCACGGCCACCGTAGCGGCGGCGTGCGGCGGTGGTAGTTTCACCGGAGGAAGCGAAAAGGAAAGGAAACGAAACAAAACAAAACGAAACGAAACGGACGACTTACCTAGCAACGGTTGCTCCTCTCTCCCTCGACTTCTCCGACGAACTGAGCTTGTGGCGGCGACCTCCGGCGACAGCAGCGCCTCCGGCGAGTTCCCTTCCTTCTCGTCTTCCTCTCTCCCCACTCTCGATCGCTCTCTCTCTCTCTCTACTCTCTCTCGCGCTGTTCACTCTATCTCCGGCCAACACCAGCTGCGGCGCTGGTGTGGTGGTGGGAGGGTTTTCACGGCAGTAGTAAACAACACAGGAAGATGCTTAGGGTTGGAGTGGTTTACGAGAAGGGGGGGGGGGGAATATCCGGCCGACAAACTCAAAGAGAAGAACAAATGGGGTGTTGTAGGGTTTGCCTCTTCTTCACGGTACACATACAACAAAACATACAAATCTTTTACAAAAAATATTGCATGGGCCGAAACCCAATATGGGTTTTTGGCCTTTGCCACAAATGGCCCTTCAACTTGCAAGCCTCTCACCCCTAACCAAGAATTTCGATACTTAACGATTTGACCCAACTCAACTAACCCCGTTTACGGAAACCACAATAATCGAAGTTAAAAGAAAATAATTAATACTAATAAATTACATACCGGGATACGGGCTTTACATGACTAATGCCCCGGCATTATTCATGGATCTGATGAATCGGGTGTGTAGTGCGCTGTTAGACAAATGTGTGATTGTGTTCATCGACGACGTCCTCATTTATTCCAAATCTCGGAGTGAGCACGAGGAACATCTTCGCCTGGTGCTAGATCTGTTGCGGCGAGAGAAACTGTTTGCAAAATTCTCTAAGTGCGAGTTTTGGCTCAAAGAAGTTCAATTCTTAGGACACGTGGTGTCGGAAGATGGTGTCAAGGTAGACCCGACCAAGGTGGAGGCTATTAGAGAGTGGGAAACCCCGAGATCGCCATCCGAGGTGAGAAGTTTTCTTGGGTTAGCAGGCTACTATCGGAAGTTCATTCAGGACTTTTCGCGGATAGCTACGCCGTTGACTGCTTTAACCAAGAAGAATTCTAAGTTTGAATGGACAAAGGCTCAGGAGGAAGCTTTCAGCAAATTGAAAGACAAGTTGAGTAGTGCTCCGGTTCTATCCTTGCCAAATGGAACCGAAGGATTTGTAATCTACAGTGATGCGTCTAAGTTGGGGCTAGGGTGCGTTCTGATGCAAGACGGAAAGGTGATTGCCTACGCATCTCGTCAGTTGAAAGAGCACGAGAAGAATTATCCTACGCATGATATGGAATTAGCGGTGGTGGTTTTCGCGCTAAAGATTTGGAGACACTACCTATACGGGGTTAAGTGTCAGATTTATTCTGACCATAAGAGTCTCCAGCATTTGTTTGACCAGAATGAGCTGAATATGAGACCGCGGCGTTGGGTAGAGCTTTTAAGTGATTATGATTGCGAGATCCTTTACCATCCAGGTAAAGCGAACGTCGTGGCCGACGCCTTGAGTCGGAAAGAAAGGAGAGAAACAACGAAAGTGGTGGCCTTTCGAGTAGACGTGGTTCCTAACCTGCTGGACGAGATCAGGAAGTTTCAAGAGGAAGATCTAGTAGAGGAGAAGTGGAAAAGTGAGAGGATTGTCGGCTATGTGACATCCTTAAAGTGTGATAAGAGCGGGGTAAAGTGTTTTGAGAACCGAGTGTGGGTTCCTAAGTTGGGAGGTCTGCGTGAACGGATCTTAGAAGAAGCGCATAAATCGCGATATTCTGTTCACCCGGGTACTAATAAGATGTATCGAGACCTGAGGCAACTATATTGGTGGCCGGGGTTGAAGAAAGATGTCGCGTACTTTGTGGAGCGTTGTGTAACTTGTTTGAAGGTCAAGGCAGAGCACCAAAGGCCGTATGGAGAAATGCAGCTCCTAGAGATACCCGTGTGGAAGTGGGACTGTATTACCATGGACTTTGTAACAAAGTTACCAAGGACCCCGAAGGGTCATGATGCTATATGGGTGATAGTTGACCGTCTCACCAAGTCGGCTCACTTTCTACCTATTCGGGAGAGCGACTCGTTGGACAGGTTGGCCAGATTGTATGTCAATGAGATAGTGACGAGGCATGGAGTGCCGTCGTCCATTGTCTCCGATCGTGATAGTCGCTTCACGTCGTCGTTTTGGAGGAGTCTGCAAAGGGAGTTAGGCACGCGGCTTTCTTTGAGCACCGCCTATCACCCTCAGACGGATGGGCAAAGTGAGAGGACAATCCAGACCTTGGAGGACATGTTGCGTGCATGTGTGATAGATTTCAAGGGTTCATGGGAATCCCACCTACCGTTGATCGAGTTCTCGTATAACAACAGCTATCACGCCAGTCTTCAAGCGGCACCGTTTGAAGCGTTGTATGGGCGTAAGTGTAGGACGCCGTTGTGTTGGAATGAGGTGGGAGAGAAGCAGTTAGCAGGACCGGAAATCGTGCAATTAACTGCCGATAAGATCAGTGTGATCAGGGAAAGATTGAAGGTGGCTCAGGATCGTCAAAGAGCGTACGCGAATAAAAGAAGAAAACCTATTGTGTTCGCGGTAGGGGATAAGGTGATGCTCAAGGTATCACCGTGGAAGGGAGTTGTCCGATTTGGAAAACGGGGGAAGCTAAAGCCTAGATACGTTGGGCCTTTCGCCATCACCAAGCGTGTGGGAGAGGTGGCGTACATGTTAGAACTGCCGGAAGCGTTGAGCAGAATTCACTCGACGTTTCATGTGTCCAACCTGAAGAAATGTTTAGCCGAGACTGATGTGGCTATTCCATTGGAAGAGGTCTGTATAGACGAAAATTTGAGGTACAAAGAAGAACCAATAGAGATTGTGGACAGTAAGGTTCGGAAAACAAGGAATAGGGAGGTCAAACTGGTTAAAGTCCAGTGGAGATATCACAAGGGACGAGAGGCGACATGGGAAGTGGAATCAGATATGATGTCCAGGTACCCTCATCTTTTCGAGGATTGAATTTCGGGGACGGAATTCTTTTGAGGGGGGAGTGTTGTAGTAACCGTGTCCAAAGTGGAAGAGTTTAAAGTCTTGTGGTGGAAATTTAATAAAATGGAAGTTGAGGGTAGTATTTTGTAAATATGGGACAAGGTATATAATGGGCACAAAACCCTAGAAACATTCCATTTTGGCTGAATCAGTGTGTGTGTCGGCTGTGTTTTGGAGAAAGAGAAGAAAGAAGGGTTTTGGAGCTCTTGGGGTTTTGGAGAAGTAGGAGCTTGGTGCTTGGAAATCTGAAGCCATGGTGTGTTTGGGATTCGAATTTGCAGCAAGAAATCACCAGGTAAACTCTCATTTAATCTCGAATCTGTGGTTTGATTATCAGAATAGTTATTTTGGGGTTTTGGTGTTAAAAGTGGGATATGAGACTAAATGGGAGAGTTTGGGCCATGTAGTGTGATTGAGTTGCTAGGATTTCAGGAACTTTTGAGGTTAATGACTTTGGTATTACTGCTAATCTTCTTTTCGAGTGATTCGAGCTATTTAGTAAATTTCAGCTCCAAAAAGGGAGCAGGACGACGTCCGGAAACCTCCCTGGACGTCCGGACACGTTGTTCAGATGAATGTTTCCGGGTAAGTGTTCGTTAGTCGGATGTGTGTGTCCGAATATGATGATGTCCGGATAGGAGTTGTCCGGATAGGAGTTGTCCGGATATGATGTTGTCCGGATAGGGTGTTGTCCGGGTAGGCTGTTGTCCGGAAAGAGTGCTGTCCGGAAAAGTGTGTGTGTCCGGATAATTGAGTAATTAACTTACGTTGTGCCCATTCATTCAGGGAAAACGACTGGAAGTGCCTATCTGAGTAGGAAAAGAAAGTAAGCGTGCCAGGTGAGTTTTTCTAGCCAAAGCTTGATGGTACTTGTTTATTTACTTGTACAAATGTGTTTGCTTAATGTATGTGCATATATATTACCTATGCATGATGTGAGCTATATGGGGGGTGTGTCCCATACGATATGGTGTGATACTTATGGGGGTGTGTCCCATATGTGATGGTATGACGATTATGGGGGGTGTGGCCCATATGTTATAATATGATGTTTATGGGGGGGGTGTCCCATATGTTGGTTGCCAAACTTTCCATTGATTTATGTTTCGCAAATTCTTAAATGATAAATGTAGTGTGTTTGTAACTGAGGGATCTCACTAGACCTTGTGGTCTAACCCTCGCATTTTCAAAACTGAAACTCTTTTCAGGTAAGCAGGTTAAGGGCAGTTCCTCTAGTGGTAAAGAGAAGGCGTGAGAGCGGGCATGGCGTGGCATTAGAGGACTTCCTTTACATTTTTGTTATTAGAAACTCTCAGTTGTAATTAGGGTTGTTCCGCGAACCCAAAGTTTTGAATTTTGATGGTGTGAACCTTGGGCCAAGTTTTGGCGATTTAATATTATACGTCTTGTTTTGGAATGGGTTGTTACATTTTCAAAGCTCTAACTACGTTTGGAAGTTCGAGTCTCCTCACGGTTACTAGGAATTTTTTTCTCTCTTCATGACTGTTATGTTTAGTGTCTCGTGTAATTAGTCAAGATATGCATAAACTAACCCAGACACCAATGGATAAAAAGGTTTTGGACTATGATGACCCTCCACTCCACCACCATTCACCGAGAAGAATGTCGACACTGATTATGTGCCTTTGTAATGTATTGTATCCAGTGAATCTATAACGAGATACGAGTCAACAAAACGACTGAACAAATCTAAGATCAATGTAGTGATTCTATTTCACCAACCCACGAATTAATCAAAGTCAATCTTGTGAATCCATATCAATCTGATAGATACCATATGGGAAAAGAGCAGAAGGGTTCTGCATATAGCACAGAACCTGGGGCAGACCCAATGTATAAGATAAATTGGCATAAGATCGCAAACCACACTTCATTCCCCTGTCATTAGGTAAAAAAGTAGGGTCGTGAAAGGTACCAACGTATTATAGTATTGGGTGTCACCGTATATATATTGAAGTTGCAATAATAACACAAGTTTGTTTTGACAAAGTTAGTCTGAATGGCTTTTCTCCCATCCTATGTGCGGTTCGAATTTTGTGTACATCATTTTCTTAGTTTGAAGTTGTTAATTTCAGGTTTATTATGTTAATGGGAAAAAAGTTATGATAAAAAACTCAAACGCAATACCTCAGATACAAAAAATAAGGAATTAATCGACAGACCAATGATAAACTTTTTGAAAATATATATACTTTCGTATCTTATAGTTGATTAGTGCCACAACACAAAAAAATTTGCTAGGTTTACCTCTAAATTCTAATAACACCTCTCTAGAATATAACATTTCAGGATCTAAAAGTTGGTTGAAGCATTTCGTCGAACAGGTTGCAGGCATCTTCGAGGATTTGCCTCTTGCTAAGGAAAAATCGTAATAATAAATTAATAATATATTAACACCGAGATCATCAACAAATAAACATGAAGGACTATTTAGGTCAAATAAAGAAACTTGAAGGATGTTAACTGTAAAATCAGGAAGTTTATTCAATTCATTGGTTGTTTCCCTCGATGTGCACGGTTGACTACATGCACAGCCGCACGTATGATCGTTTATTCGATCTTTTGACCAAATTAGTTTTTTGTAAAATAATTTTTAATAGTTAAAATAAATAAATAAAAATATTTAAATTTGTGTTAAGGACCGTTTATTAAACATTTACTTAGGGATGGATTCAGAGGTTTTTGTGGTGGCATGTGTCATCATATTGTTCATCTCTTGTAGTGTAAACACCACGAAATCATGAAAATTGTCATCGTATCAATTTGTTGTGTGTAACTAACTGTATATACTTCGAAACTATACTAAGAACACATATTTTTTGGTATAATTGGTTTGCAAGACTTTTCATCCATCTTATACCCGAGTTCTAATCTCGTTAGTGTCATTTTCTTAGTTTTAACCTTTTAGTTTTAGATTTATTATTATTTAAAAAAATTGCAATAAAAGACATGGACACGAAACCTCACATATGAAAAACGATGAACTACCAAATAGACATAATGATTTTATAAAAAATATATGTATATTTGTTTCTTATAGTCAAATGGTGTCACCGCTTGGAAAAATTATGCATATGTCCTTGCATTTACCGTATGTCACTTACCTTCCAAATGAGCATTACAAAGTCCTGGAATCTTACCGAGTAAAAGGAATAACAAGGACCAAGAACCTTAATCGGAAACTGATGGAGAAGACTCTTACCCGGTAAGTAGTTACCGGATAAAAAATGCTTACCAACCATCCATTGATGACCGAAAATGTTACCCGACAAGGTAAATTATAGTGGTGATCTTGTTGGTAAACTCTATCCGGTAAACGTTTGGTATACGATCCCTTAGTTTTTGTTTATCGTAACAATATTGTTTTCTTATTTAGTATAATAAGCGTTTAATTTTCTTATTTTGTACACGTTTAATTAGACCGGTAAGAGCATATTCAACAGGTATAATATAATATAATTTTTGTTCATGTAGAAGAGTTTTGTGCTAACACAATTATGCTATATCGTATGGTAGGATAGAAAAAAAAAAGAATATGAAAATATCTAAATTTAGAGAAATCTTTAAATCTCTATATACTAGAAATAATATTTTAATTATTTCCCACCAACCAGAGGTACTGAAAATAAATGTCTAAGAGAGACATAATATTTTATTAAATGTATTCAATATTTTAATAATAAAGATAATGCTATAATTGCTAAAATAGAGTAATTATTGAAGTTGGATGTAATTTTTTTAGAAATTTTGATTTTTAATACTTTAATTTAAAAAAAATATAGCATAATTGTTGCAAATGCTCTATATAAAACATTTTGCAACAGGGGTTGGGTTCCGATGAGAGGTGTTAGATTTTGTGAGAAACTTAAGAAGTGGTTATCAACCGTTGGATGAGAAATTGACGAACATTAAGATGAGATGCATCGAGATAAGATGCACTGGATCAATTCTCATTTAAGCCGCAATTCATGGGAGGATGTTTGATTAAAATTGATCAACAATTTAAAAGTACCTTTCACAACTTTCATCGAAAATGACACTTCAACAGATAGTGTAAATTAAAGAAAATATATATTTCTCTATTTTATTCAAACAGAATTTATATATTGTTATATGAAACAGATAAAATCAAAACTTATAAACCTTTTAAAAGTTTATGATAAGACAAGACAAATGAGTTTTTTGATTTTTTTATTATTTTCTATCAATAATTGTTGTATTTATCATACAAAGTCTTCTAAATTTGAATTGAGATATTAAAATTGCATAATATTTTAATAATATAATAATTGATAAAAATATATTGGAGATGCTCTTACATTATTTTAGTAGATTATGTAACTAGTGATATTGTGGATTTCAATGTGTCAAGTTATATCACAATTATTAATCATGTGAAAAAAATGTAAGATCTGATATTGGTTGGGGGAGGAATTAAGATTGTCTTATAAAAGATTAAATATCTCTTTTATCAGATTCGTTTTAAAATCGTGAGTCCAAGTATCAACAAAACAGACAATATTTGGTACGATTGACCCATGATGTTACAACTTATTTTAGAAGCGACATAAAAAAGTTGTTAAAACAATCAGAAAGTGTCTTATAAACCTATTGTAATCTTTTCTAGATAAGACGTTTTATAGTTTAGTCATATAAATTTAAGTTCTACAAAGTATTCTATTATGACGCTTAGACATTTTAGACGTTCTATAAAATCAATTTTATTGTAGTGCTTATAACATTCTTTTGAATATTAAAACTAACGGCAATACTAAACATTCTTTTGAATATTAAAACTAATGGTCAAAACATAAGTATAAGGTCTAGTTATTAGCAGTTTAATGAAATTTATAGTTTATTCGATTAACTATATATGATTGTTTGGTAGTTGTTTAATGATATAGAAAATTACCTTATTTAGTAAGTTTAAAAGAAGATTTTTACGCATAAAACCAAGTTTCTTTTTTTAAACTTGTCCATAACAATTAAAAAACACACTCTTCCATATATAAAAACATCTATATGTATATATATAAGCAAAATATGGAGTTGCTTAGGTGACATAATGAGAAACCACCATTTCCCCTTTCCTAATTTCTCCTAATTTTAAATTTCTTTTAAATAAAAAATTAACTTCTCATTAAATGACTTTAACTTTTCATTTAACATCTAATTTTCTATGTATTTTATAATTATTTTTATTATAAACAAAGACACCAACAAATATAATTTTTATCTATCTTACATTTATTATTTGACATATAATTTTCTTTATTATTTATAATTATTATAATTTGCACAACATAAAGACATCAACAAATATAATTTCTATTTACCTTACACTAATTAAATCAAACATTTATTAAATGAATCCACCATCTTTTAATTAAATTTATAGTATTATAATTTATTTACCTTACATTTTTTATTTAACATTTAATTTTCTTTATTATTTTATAATTATCTTTATTTGCATAACATAAAAACATCAACAAATATAATTTCTATTTATCTTACACTAATTTAATCAAACATTTTATTTAATGACCACCATCTTTTAATTAAATTCATAGGATTATAATCTATCTATATATCTATATAACAGAGAATCATCAAAAGATGATATGATTTTTTGAAAAAACTGAAAACATTAATTCTTACTTTCTTCGGTTTTTGAATTGTTTAGCATGAAATGAATGAACATTTCATTTCTTTTTACAAGTTTCTAGACTTTTTATTATATAAATATATAGCCTAATTTACATAATAAATCTATATAAATATATAAGTTAATCAATATTAGACTAATTTACATAATAAATCTATATAAATGAGAATTGTCAAAAAATGATGTAACATCTTGGCAATGTTTATATCCATAAAAGAGGGTTTTAAAGAGATGATATGACACATTCTAATACATAGAATGTATTCTCTTTTTTCTTATCAATTTTTTGATTTTTAAAATATAGAATATATTAAAGATTTTTCCATTCTCATATGTAAATTATATTTTTATTATAAATGAGGGTCTTTAATAGTAATTCTATATATCCATGGCAATTTATGTTATTAACCCTTTGTGTTCCTCTTTTTATATTATTAATTAGTTTTCCATTATTTATTTTGATTAATGATTCAATTTATTGTAATTTATGTAAACTGACTTTTTATTTTCCTTTTTTTATGTTATCAACCATTCATTTTCCTTTCTTTATTTTAATTAGTCATTCATTTCCCTTATTTAAAAATAAGTGTTTTCTTTTGTTATGTTATTGGTGTTTTAACCATTTGTCATTCAACAAACTACCTTTCACTTTCTCCCTCTAACACATTTCTCTCCTAAATTTGTAATGTTAAAAGATTAATCTTTGTTATCGATATTTGTTCATTGTTTAGTTATTTGTTATTGTATTGACTTCAAGTGTCTTTTATGTTGTCTTTTTTGTAGTAAGTGACAAGGGAAACAAGTTATCTACGTATGTCGAAGAACATCAAAGTTTTATCATCAAAACACATATATTATTATTACATGTAAGTATTTCATTTGAGTACTACTTCAAGTACAATGTATTATTGAGTTTTTCTATTTTGTAGTTTCGTGATTTATTGCTACCTTAATTCTCATTTTATGTCACTTTTTCGGAATGTAACCCACAATGCTAAAAAACATTTGAGTATTGATTATTTTGATATTACATTATTACTCGCATGGGACAACAATCTTCGTTTTTATATTCGTTTCTTGATTTGATTCGAGTGTTCATTTGAAAAATCCATGTTCTACTAAAACGTAAACTGACTAACATTCTTCGAATTTGTTTTCTTGACCTCCAATTATTTTGAATTATGTTAAAAGTTAGGTCGATTTCATTTTGTGATTTTTTTTTGCTTCATTAACTTATAAGTTTCAACATCAATTTTTTGCTACAATTTAACGAGATTGATACCACTGTTAACAATGTATCCAAGACAATCAATTTAGAAAATGAAGTTGATGAATCACATTTAAAAAAGAAAGTGAAAACGGATTGACAATGCTATGTAATCGTGTTCACGTGACTCATGCATCAATACAAACTTTGACCCAAACTACCAAAAAATTAAGGAATTGATCATAAAGGAGGAAAAAAATATTGAAAGAAAAGTCAATGACTAAACAAAAAAATGTGGATTCTTGATTAAAAAGATCTCTTAGAATCTAAAGAATTCTACGTTTTTTGTTATAACAATTTAATAATATTGATAAATATAAACACTTTATTACACTTTTCACGTATTATCATATTTTTTTAAAAGATGATTACAATTTTTGAAATAATCATATTATTTGTTTTTTTTATATACAGATTCTTTAAATTACATATTTTAATGATAATACAAAATTTTAATAATGTAATTTTATTTGGTAATTGTTTAAACAATTTGTATGTGTGTTGTTTCCGTTTAAATAAGTATAGAAGATTTATTATAAATCTAAATGTTTTTAATTTTTATTTATTGTAGTCTCGAGCCTTGGTTATCTGATATCTTCTACTACTTTGTATTTTGTTTTATTTTTCAATTTATGTTATTTTTTGTAATGCTTTATTTTAAACGACTATCATTAATGTTATATATAAATATTTAAGTTTTAGTTATTACTAATAATTTATCTCACACATCCAACATATTTCATAATTCTATTAACTAAATAATTTTAAAGTCAAATCAATATTTAAAATAAATCATTGTATATGTATTTGCAACATATTCCATATCTATGAAAATAATAACAACAATTTTCATAGTTTTGTTAACATAAAATTTGATTATCGCGCAACGCGCGATGTCGAACACTAGTTCCATATAAAACTATTCTCAATCTATACAAACTAATCAACACAAACTTCTTTATCCATACAAGTCTTAACGGAAAAGAAAGTACATGAATTAGATCATCGAGGAAAACATCATTCTTCACAGTTTGCGTTATTAGAACATCTCCAACATATTTTCTAAAATAGAAAAAAATGAAGATTTTATGTTAAGTCATGCATTGGTAAAGTTGTATATGTGAGTAAATATGTCTGTATAGATTAAGAAGATTTTTCACTGATAATAAAATTTTGTTTTAACTGGGAGGGACAAATTTTGAAAAACTTGACTTTCTATTTAAAGTTTTTCCTTAAAAACTTACTAAATAAAATATCATTAAACCACTACCAAACAATTATATATAATCAAGTAAATAAACAATGAGTTTTATTAAATTTACTAAACTACTAAAAACGCATGTTCTTGGATAATAATTTTATTTAAGGAGAAAATCTTAAAATACGAGGTGAGATCTTCGATAAAATGTTATTTGGTAAATAATTGATAGAATGTAAACTTTACTTTATTATTAAGAGCATCTCCAATGGCATTTGAAGAAAGCGTGCAGAAAACTTGAAGATGAGTTAATCATTGGAGACAAAGACTTGAAAATGACTCTACTCTTCTCAAACATTTGATGTTTGTCAAGTCTTTGAAAAAATGAATGTGAGAAACAAAAAAATATATATTAATGAGACCAACATATTTTTTATATATTTTTATTTTCTTCGAATCTTTCGTAATACTTTTATCATTGATGCCCTACCAACCAAAATATGCAAGTTTAAATCAAAATTTTATTGAAAAAAGAAAAATATTACTATGAGTTGATTGCAGATTGGGCCCCTGTTGTTTGGAGGTTCTCAAAGAAAGTGGTCCATGTATTTCATTTATTATGGAATCATACTTGTCGTTTGCATGTTCTTAACAATTTGATCCCTTACACCAATGACCATCCACCAATTCCGTTAACTATAACAGCAAATTAAGTACTTATTTTTTTTACCTTTTATTTTTTAAGCCACCACTACACATTTTAATCACCAAGAACATCAACATTTAATTACAAACATTTAACATAAAATTTGTCCAAATTTTTTTATACAAACCCTATAATCAAGAATCAAATTCAAACCCTAAATCAGAACATAAATTAGAAATATAATTCAAACCCTAAATCAAAACCTGGTTCAACTTGGTCTTGAACGACGATGATCTTGGAGGGTTACAACACCAGATCTTGAACAACGATGCACTAACTTGGTTTATAATGTCGGAGATGGTTCAACTTGAACCGAATTTTAAGGGTCACATCACTAGAGATGAGTTTGGTTTTGGTTCAACTTCACAGCATCGAAAGGTTTTCTTAGGTAGGGTGTGATAAGTGAGAAAGCAAAGTAATAATAGCTAAGAGTAAATTATAGATTTTCTTCCTCTAGTTTATTAATAAGTTCTAGAGTAAATTACATTTTTGGTCCCTGTGGTTTCCATTCACTATCAACTTCAGTCCCTATTTCAAATTAATTACAATTTTAGTCACTATGGTTGCCTATCTATTTCACTTTTGGTCCCTTTAAGTAACTCTGTTAAAAAAATCTGTTAACCTAAAGGGTATTTTAGTCTTTTACAATTCACTTAATCTTTAATAAAAAATAATTAATTATATATACAATCAGCAACAACAACCCTCTCTTTAAGGCCAATTCGTCAAAATCAAACACTATCCCTCAAGAAGCAAGCCGCCGTTGTCGGCCTTCCACCTCCCTTTTCCGGTGATCTCTCTCTCCCCTTTCTCTCTTATATTTCTCCACCGTCTGGCCCTCCCTCCCGTCTCCCGAATATCGCAGCAACAACTCGTACGCCTATCGATGCCTACTGTATATACACGATTCTGCCATTTGAAACACCTCAGGCAACGCGGCGTCTATCTTCTTCGACCGCAACGACCTAGGGTTTTATTTCTTTAACCTCCCCCAAAATCATCAAAATCAAAACCCAGATTCAAATCAATCATTCACCCACCAATTTTCTTCCATCATCCCTACACAAAAACAATCAAAAGATCTCCATTATTGTTCTTCATGGTTTCGTTCTATTTCTCTCTACACATTCTTTCTTTTTACACTCTATCGGCTGCCGAGTCACCGCCGGCGGCGAGGGCGACGAATCTCGATAATGAGGTGCGGCGAGAAGAGTAGGATGTGAGGGCCAGTCGATCGGACTTGGATAATTTTGCAACGGCGTGGTTGGTGGCGGTGGTAAGTGAAGGCCGGTGATGGCTGATTGACCGGCGACGCCGAGTAGGGAGGCGCAAGTGGGACGGGTGGAGAGAGGAGTGGTAACCACACCAGATCATTATATACACATACAGTAAGTATAACAAAAAGAAAATGAAAACTTTTATCAAGTTAGGATCATCAGAAACCCTAACATTAAACCCTAGACAGATGAACAAATCTAATGAAATTGATTGCAAAATTATCAATTTTCTTCCATTAGAACTCAGCCAGCATTCCATAATTAAAAAAAAACACAGACGATGAAGCGATCTTGAATCAAACAACATCAAGGACCAATTTGAACAACAAACCCTAGACACTGAGTTAATTGAATTCGATGACCATGAATGATGATCTACATAATTATAATATAATAAAAGTAATAACAAATTATTATTATATTATATATTTGTTTTATTTTTAATGAAAAATTAAAGAAATAATAGAAAGACAAAACTACCCCTAAGCTAACGGACCGATTTACCTAAAGTTAGTATTTTGTTTTATTATATTATAATTAAGGACCAAAAGTGAAATAAAATGACAACCACAATGACCAAAACTGTAATTAGTTTAAAATAAGGACCAGAGTTGATAGTGGGTGTAAACCACAGGGACCAAAAGTGTAATTTACTCTAAGTTCTATTTTCATCCATGTAATTTAAATTGAGATATTTGTCCATATGGTTTGTAAGTTATTGCAATTTTCGTTGTATTTAAGTATAAGGGACCAGAACAACAAACAGTTGTAAACCACAGGAACCGAAACAATAATTAATTGTAAATCATAAGAACGAAAATAATAATGAATTACAAATCATAAGAACGAAAACCACAATATTTAGAACAAAATCGTAATCTTTAACAAGCCACATGGACAAAAAACGTAATTTACTCAATCGTTAATTACGGATGATGGTCCCTAAAAGACAACCAAAAAATATTGCTAAAATGAAGAAAATAAAAAAGACAAAAATACCCTTAAAGTTAACAGATTTATTAAGTGGTCGTTAGGATGTGAGACCAAATTGTTACAAACATGTAAACAACGAGTTCGATTCCGTAACAAATAAAGTTCAAGAACCATTTTCGTAAAAACCATCAAAGCACAACGACCAAAGTCGTAATCGACTCAATTTCTTTTTATATTTATATATATATTTATATTTATAGAGGAAAGTTCAAATGAAAACTCAAATTCAATTGTAAAATGAGGACGAATCTTGGCCCTTCCATCTATATTGATCTAATGACTCATATTAAATAGAGTTTTTAATTGAAATTATTTATTAAGGTGATTAGGGGTAAAAAGAAAAGATAATTAAAACTCACACCTACCATGTTTGATTTTTTATTTTCTTTTTTAATTAAATTTTTTTACCCCCCTTAAAGTTTAAAATAAATTAACTGAAAAAATTACTAACATTTTAATCAAACAAATTACATCAAAAAAACGAGAATTTCGTGCTCTTCGATATGACATCCATCTCGATATAGTTTTTTTTTGTTGTTTTAACCGTTTTTACGTGAAATGTCATATACGTGTTATATTCGGTATGAATATTTATGTATGTTCAAGTGCGTACAACATCTCGACACCGTAAGTTCGTAACTCGACATCACCTTCTACAACACTTTCTTCAGCGTCCTAATGTATCGTGTTCTTCATTACCATAACCCAACACCTATCGAGATGAATCGGGAACCTATCGAGTTTCGATTGTGAACCGATGAACAAAATAGAGTGCGTCACGTCTCCACACCTTCACGAGTCACTCATGTATTATTCTTCATGAATAATGTATCATTCAGGGTGAATAATGCACGACTCATGAATTCATGTATTATTCATCCTGAATACTGTATTATTCATCCTGAATATTGTATTATTCATCATGAATAGTGAATGAACGTTCACCTTTGTTATTCATACTGAATGTGGACACCTGAAGATGTGCATACATATTCATAAAGAATAAAACCAAGTTTCGGTTGTGAATCGAAAAACAAAGAGAGTGTGTCATGTGTTCAACCTTCACGGGTCATTCATATATTATTCAACATGAATAATGTGTTATTCATGGTGAATAATGTGTTATTCAGGATGAATAATACACGATTCATGTTTAATAATACATGAATCGATAATTCGTGTATTATTCATCATGAATGTTGTATTATTCATTTTGAATACTGTGTTATTCATCATGAATAGTGAATTAACGTTCTCTTTTGTTATTCATATTGAATATGGACAGCAGAAAACGTGCATACATATTCAGACTGAATATAACACATACATAGCATTTCACGTAGAAACGGTTAAAATGAAGAAAAAACTATATCGAGATGGATGTCATATCGAAGAGCACGAAATTCTCGTTTTTTTGATGTAATTTGTTTGATTAAAATATTAGTAATTTTTAAGACAACTTATTTTAAACTTTAAGGAGGTAAAAGTTTTTTAATTAAAAAATAAAATAAAAAGTCAAAGATGGTAGACGTTGATTCAAATTTCCAGATTTGCCCCTAATCACTTCTCAATTGGTTTAATTAAGTTTCAACCATTGATTAATTTTCCAAATCTTGATCAATGGTTGTGACTTGTCCTCATGTTTACAATTGAATTTGAGTTTTCATTTGAACTCAACCCTATATTTATAATTATATATTTATTCTTATTTAATTAGACTTTTTAGTAACTTGACTTTTTTGTTTTATTGGATGGATGAAATAAGCGGTGTTCTTGATTCTAAATTTACGCCTTTTTCTCATTCCATTTCTCTCTGTTTTCGTTTTTGTCCTCAAATTTCAAATTCTCCTCTTCCTGTTCCTTTGAAATCCTTCCTGAATGCTCTCTAATTTGTTACTCTGATCGAATTTATGGCGACTAATATCATCAAAGAAGGCGATCGATCGCCGAGAATTATATTGCATGAGCCTACCGGATCAACGGTCGAGGTTCTTAAATTCCTTCCTTCTTCAATTTTGTTGTTGTTGATGATGATTATGCTTTTTGTAATTAGATTCTTTCGATAATCGTGCATGACAGGTTTTTGATCCGGTTTGTTTTATATATATATATATATATATATATTCTGTCGCTTTATATGTTTATGTTTGAATTCGTATTGGAGAATCTTTTTTGATGAACAGATTTTTGGTGCCGGAATCGTTCCGGAAACGAGTGGTTGATTGATGCGCTTAGTTTATGTTTTCGGATGAGTGGTTGATTCTCTTAGGGCACATTTCTGGCATCAAAATTTGTAGTTGTTTGAAGTCGATACATAATCGTTAGATAGGTTGTGAATTTCCAATTGATGGTCTAAAGTATTGGGGGAAAATGTCAAACCTATAATTGTTTTTCAGCGAGAAAGATGGAATTGACTGATTTTTTAGTCGTAATATAGAAATTGTATTAAGTAATGTTCTGAATATGAGTAGCATGTATAAGATGATCCCCCATAGCCAGTATCATTGTCCTAAGATTTTAATTTGACTATAGCAGCTCAGAATTCTTGGGCACCAAATATATTAATTTTATGCTGCCTCTGTTCACTTTCTATTTACTAGATTCTGTTGCATGCTTTTTGGAAGAACTGATTTCAAGTATCTTCCTAGCTTCTTTCTAAAATGAATTTAATTGCCAATTCTCTAGTTTATATAGGGAGTTTTACATTTTGATTTGTATTTTCTGTTTTTCCATGTAGGTGTTCTTGTATGGGGCTCAGGTTATTTCTTGGAAGAATGAACGTAGAGAAGAACTACTTTTCATGAGCAACAAGGTACAACTATCATGTTTTTTCTGTTATAAATGTTTGTAAAACGTAGATCCCAAAATCTTTTTGTGAGGACATTATTCACTTCTATGCAAGATGTTAACTTGTCTATCCACAGAAGTGGAAATCCATGTATGTATGATGCTAATAATTTGATATTTGTCCCAATACTTTACCTGAATGTCAAAATCACATGATTTAATGCATATGTGCATGTTATATGGTGTGTTTAATGTTACCATACACCAAGAAAGACAAGAATATGGAACTACTTGAGGTAGGGCATCAGAATTAATGAACTAATGTTTACAATGTAGAAAATTATTCTATGCTTTCATAGACGTATTAGAAACTATGTCTAGTTTTAATCCTTCCTAGTACAATGCTACAATGTGCTTAGAGAACTAGTTCCAATAACTTTGGTGAACACATTTGCTTGAAATATCATTAACTTTGGCATGCGACATACTGAACATAAAGACATCAAAATGCTGAAGAAATAAGATTGTACATAACGTTAAGGTCAAACCTGGTCAAGACCTGAAGAGCAAGGAGCACTCAACTACTGAGTTGAAGAACTTCTTCTAAATATGTGTTATGGCATATTTTTTTCTTTCTCCATGGCCCTTGTGCGTTTCATTTTTCGATTCTATTGATATGTTCTTTTTAAACAATAAAGTTTTATTAGATCTCTCTTTTGTTTATCCCCCCCCCTCCTCCCCCCCCCCCCCCCCCCCGAGCAAGGAGCACTCAACTACTGAGTTGAAGAACTTCTTCTAAATATGTGTTATGACATATTTTTTTCTTTCTCCATGGCCCTTGTGCGTTTCATTTTTCGATTCTATTGATATGTTCTTTTTAAACAATAAAGTTTTATTAGATCTCTCTTTTGTTTATCTCCCCCCCTCCTCCTCCTCTTGCACGTATTCGATATCATAGTGACATGGGGACTTGCTCTGCATACAGGCAGTTTGGAAACCGCCTAAACCCGTCAGAGGTGGCATACCCATTTGCTTTCCGCAGGTTTGAGTAACAGTCATTCTCCCATTATCTTCTTTGTCCTGGTAATGGCTTATTAACTGTAGCGTGCATATTGCAGTTTGCAAATTTTGGTTCACTGGAGCAGCATGGATTTGCTAGGAACAGGCTATGGTTGTTAGACGATGATCCTTCTCCTTTAACACCAGCTAATAATCAATCGAGTGCAGATCTTGTATTGAAGTCAACAGAAGATGATCTAAAAACGTGGCCGTATAGGTACTTTGTACATTAAATGTCCTGAAATATTTGGCTAGTTGACCTGTTAATTGGAACATGGAGCTGAAATGGGAGTTAAATACTTGCTTGCCTATGCCTTTTTGCAGATTTGAGCTACGGCTCCGCATTGCTGTCAGTGCTGCCAAGCTAACTTTGATCCCTCGTGTGAGAAATGTAGATAACAAGGCCTTCTCGTTTACCCTTGCTCTGCGTAATTATTTTTCTGTATCTGATGTCAGGTTTGCCTACTCCATCTCATAATTGTTAGCATTCCACTCTGCTTATCCAAATGTAGTAGCATCAATCATAGCTGACTGTTTACCTCTTAATAGTTCCATTAAGAGGAAACCTCTGAATCGCTAAGAGGTGAATCTTGTTTGGCAAAAAAAAGTTTGCCTCTTAATGGTTCTAAAACCCTCTGAATAATTTTGTATCTTGGGCCTCCCTTAACCATTCAGCGCCCTAATTTCATTCTGAACAATTACCAAACACCCATATTTCATTTTGGACTATATCATAAGAACCTCTTAATCATTCTGACCACTTAATCATCCTGCACCAAACCATTCAGCAACTGCCAAACAGCCCCTTACTGAAAAGACATGATTGTCCTCTGGCTTTGTAGATGTGGGAGTGTGCTTTATAATTCCGCACTTTATC
Source organism: Saussurea involucrata (assembly GCA_033807775.1). Taxonomy (NCBI): domain Eukaryota; kingdom Viridiplantae; phylum Streptophyta; class Magnoliopsida; order Asterales; family Asteraceae; genus Saussurea; species Saussurea involucrata. Next base: position 94,531,569 of record CM066316.1, read on the forward strand.
GTATTTTAGGTTCAGTTTTTATAGCTAAGCATGGAAGATGCTCTATGTTATTCCCTTCAGATATGAAATTTAATTTGCAGTGAAGTACGTGTTGAGGGCTTGGAGACACTGGACTATTTTGATAATTTGTTGAAGAAAGAAAGATACACAGAGCAGGCAGATGCAATTACTTTTGATGGCGAGGTAAGAATTAAGATACAGTTTTCTGCTCTATTATATGTCTGAAATGTCTTCATCATGGACATCGAGATTGGAACCATGAAGCAGTAGCTCCAGATACATTACATTCATTGAGGTTCAAACAAAAAATGTGATAAAAGTACAAAAAGACTAAAACACCCTTCTGTTAACGGGATTTTTTAACGGCTGTTAGAGGCATGGACCAAATCCAGTTGTTTTTGCATACCTCAATGGCAAAACTGTAATTTTTAAACTGCAGGGAAATGTGTTATAAACAAGAAACCACAGGGACCAAAAGTGTAGTTTACTCAAGTTTTTTTTTTCTTTCTTTCTTATACGAGTCTGATAGTTTGTCTTTCTTAACCATTCACCATTCACCATATATCATATTCTTTTTTAGATTGATCGTGTGTACTTGAGTACACCTACTAAGATTGCGATAATAGACCATGAGAAGAAGAGAACAATTGTCCTACGTAAAGAAGGCATGGTGGATGCAGGTTTCATTGCTATCTTTTCTTTGAAGCTGAATTCTTAAAGCATCTCCAACATATTCTCAATAATTTTTATAAAATAGAGAACCAAAAGTGAAAATCTCTAAATAAAATCATACTTTCACTCCAACAGATTCTCTATTTTAGAGATTTTAGCATTAATTATATTATTAAAATATTATGTAGTCTTATCATCCCAATGCATTTTACAAAAAGCTTTATGTAAAATAGTAATCGTTTAATCTTTTCGATGGAAATGAATTAAAAAATAATTTCTCTTGCTTTCCATCAAGTTTTAGAGAATTCTCTAAACTTGGAAAATTTTCTTGGTTTTTCTATTTTAGAGAAAACTTTAGCAAATCTGTTGGAGCAAAATAGAGAACAAATTCTCCATTTTCTCTATTTTTGGAGATGCTCTTAACTTGTATTCCAAAATTATACCATAGCTGATTATCATGTGGTATACTTTGCAGTTTTGTGGAATCCTTGGGACAAAAAGGCGAAAGCAATTCCTGATTTGGGTGACGAAGATTATAAAACCATGTTGTGCCTCGATGCTGCAGCTGTTGAACACCCAATCAGCTTAAAACCTTTTGAAGAATGGAAAGGTCGTCAAGAACTGTCTATAGTGTCCTCAAGTTATTTCAGTGGGCAGTTGGATCCACAGAAGGTTCTTAACGGCTTCCACTGATCCCATTCAGCAAAAATGCAGATCTTCCAGTAATTTTCCAGGTTTCTTACTTGATCTGCAATATCATTGTTGCTGCTGCCTATTACATTGATTTGGTGTTTAGGGTTTGTTAGAATATTTGCAAAACAAGCTTCCTTGCTATATCTATGTTATTCTAGTTGATCAGTGAGAATGTTGCACTTAGCTATGATCTGATCCACCAGACATCTCTTAATTAACACCTGGTATAATTAGATCAAAAAATAGCCTCTCTTTTTGTAATTGTTTACCATTTTCATTATGGGGTTCTTGAGCAACATATACATACCATATGTACCTATTCAGACATTTGAAGTCAATATTTCTGGTACTTTTTTTTCTCAAAATTTTGCATATTTGTCTTTCTCTATCTCTATCTCTATTCCTATTCGTATCGCTATTGCTTATTCATATCACATTTTCAATGTTTCATGTATATGTTTTTCTCCATTTCTCAGGTGGCGTTTGGTTCACAGATTCCTTCATTGGAATGTTTAAATTCCTTTGACCAAATTTCATTCCCTTGTTTGGTTCCATTCTTTTTTAAAGAATGAATCTTCAAAATTTATCAAATTCCACAACCAAGGGAATTCAACATTCCTTCACTATAAGCTAGGATTTTGAAGGAATGGAATGTTGTATTTTCATAATCCCAAATATACCCTCTAACCTATTTATAACCTAATTAATTTAATTTAGTTTAATACTTTTGTTTTTTATTTAATTTAATTTAATACATTTGTTTTTTATTTTATTTTCTCGGGAAAAAGAGAATTTTGGTCATTTACCAATATTTCATTCTAATCCCAAAGCTACATTCTGTGATCCAAACAGACAAATTCCAATTCCTTAGTAGATTCCATTCCAATGTCTGCCAACCAAACAGATGGTCAAACCTGACAACATTCCGTTTTCTTCAAAGTCAAATTCCTTTGACAGATTCCATCCAAAAACATTCTGCAAACCAAACGGTATCTTACACTTTTCACTAGCCGGGATCTTCACTGAAGCAACCGCTCTACTCTTTAGGGTAGAGGTCAGGTCACGGGAACACACACCCACCCCAAAAGACCCCACCTCCCAGTAGGATGTACTGTGCTTGTTCGGTTTGGTTTATTTTTGGTACTATTTTGCATACTAAAACCGTAAGAATCTCATGATTGCATGCATTTCATTGTCTTTATTTAAAATCATTTGTTTAACCAAGTACAATTTTGTGTTTTTTTGCAACAAATCTGCAACTTCTTGGAGTCTATCACTTAGAAGAGTGAAATCAGGGACATCCCAAAATTTTCTTTGGCTTCTTTGTCTAAAGGGTCATCTCCCAGATACAAATAGACATAGGCCCTGCAGAGCGTCTCGCTTTCGAATTTGCTTACTACCTTGCCATGCACTGCATTCAACAGAAAAAACACATTCTAACCAAAGTTGTGTGCCTGTAAATGCAAATATACTACACCTTTTCTTGGTAATTGTGGATGTCAAGGTCAACTTGCATGCACCTCGATTAATCCTGTGGGCCCGGAAGTTAACCGTCAGGCAAACCCTTGAGGGTGCGTTTGGTACATTGAACAGAACAGAGAACGTTTTAGGTGGAACAGACATGAACAGAGTGAAACAGGCGTATATTTTGCCAATATAACCTCAAAATAAAACTTAATTATCTTCTAAAACATCAAATACGATTCCCTTTTTACATTTTATTTATTGTATTTTATGCTTTTTAAACTTCCATTTTCCCGTCCTCAAAATATTAATTTTATAAGGTTTCTATATTTTGATTAACTTATGTAGTTTAATAAATATTAATAATAAAAAATAGTATAGAAAAGGTATAAAATAAAAATTGGAAACTAAATAATTTTTTTATTTTGGTATCATTTTAATCGTCTTGACGAAAACTTTCTAATGATGTATTTTGTTATAAAAAAATATTTATTTCATTATAACTTAATAAATTACATAAATTAATCAAAGTATATAAAATATATAAACAACTCATTAGGGGTAAATTGGTCATTTTATCTATCCTGCCAAACGTTGAACAATTGTTTTGTCTTATCCTATCTGGATACCAAACGCACCCTAAGGGAGCAAACCCAAGTCATACGACTTGAGATACCCGTCAAGGTTCACATATACTTAGACTTGGTGTTATTGAAAATACCTTTCGTCTCAAGAACATATCCCGGAAGGCACGTGATCTCAATTTCGGAACCAGGAGTGAGCCTGATATCATTCTTCGCCTCCCCCATAATCCTTCGTCAAGAAGAAAAAAGGATCAAACTCTAAAGCAACACTATGAGTGCGTTTCAACTAAGCCCCAAGCTTCTTGGCCTTCCAAAAAGCTCAACCCTTCGATTGCCTTGTATTGGCATGGTTCATATGGGCTTGAACAAGCAAATCTTGGTTCCGCTCATATGAACTTGGCTCGTATAAAGCTTGTGTAAAATTAGAAGTGGACCATTCTCCAATCAGGGTTGGGTTCCGGTGAGAAGTGAAGTTACAGTGAGAAGCGTAATGAGGGATCTCCACCCTTGGATGCACATTAGGATGAGATGCACCGGATCAATTCCCTTATGAAGCGCGATTCATGGGTGGGTTTAAGATTAAAAGTGATGGTCCAGATCCCTTCTTACCCTTCTCACCTTAAGTCCACTTCTCACATGATCCTTTGCCTCTCCAATCAAATCACACTAGGTGCTTGTATAGTCTCTTTAGGCTTTGTCACATTTATAACTTTGGCTTTGCTCATTTATGCTTATAAGTTAGCTTGTTTTCTGAACTTGTTGAAAAACCCTCGTTTTCAAGTATCGTTTCAATAAGCATAAGTTTTTTTTTTCACTTCTTTCCCAATTATGCCCCTTATATTTTTCCAGTGTTTCAACACACTTTTAGATCATTTTACAATGCCATCTATCTTATCTGCTAGTTTTCATCAAACATGGTTAGTTTATCAGCTACCAACTAGCTTATTAGCTATTTAGCCAACAACTTGGCTTTCAGCTAAGCTAGCTTTATCAGCTAACAGTTGGCGTATTAGCGAGTTTGCTAAACATAGCCTTAGGTTCACGGAGCTGCTAAGCCTGAGCAATACTAGGCTTGAACTCCGCTCAGATGGTTAGACTGTTTGGTTGATTTTCTATTAAGTCCTGTATGGATAAAGTTGTCCATGTAGATTAATCTGTCTATATTGATTGGGTAGGTTTTTGTTTGAGAGAGTTTTTTCATAGAAGGGGGGAGCGTGTTTTTTAACTGGGAGGGACATGTTTGAAGAAAAAAATGGGTTTCTAGCATACAGCTCCCTCCTAAAAGCTTACCGCATAAACCACTTTCTAGTCATTAAGTTGCCAAGTTTTTTGATGAGCCAATTCACAGGCTCCACGAGTGGGCTCATCTTGCTTAACCCCCTAAGCAGGACCTGAATCAGTGTACAGGCAAGAAAATCTTGACGGTTTTACCCGAACCAAGATCCCGTAAGCAAACTTACCGGTTCATGAGCTCTTCGTTTTTTCCGCCACCGATTTTTCTAATTGCCGCTGCTAGACCTTCATTAAAGTTCTTCCTCACCATGTTCATAGTAAGATTAGCAAACACAATCACCATTTTCACTGTGATTCCCACTGCACCATCAATCACCATTTTATACATCTCTTTTGTAGCCTTTGCTGGTGATTCCACAATCTTTGACTTCATAATACCCATCAGTTTCTGGTTATCTGCATATATCCCTGCATAAAGTAGTCAAAAATAGGTTCTCAAAAGTGGATCTTGAAACTTTTTTACGAGTTGGAGGTCTTCACGGAAACAACCGCTCTACTCTTTCAAGTAGAGGTAGAGGTCAGGTCTCTGTGCATCTTACCCTCCTCAGATCCATATACTATTTGAGATAGAGGTCAGGTCTTCATACATCTTAGAGCATCTCCAACAGCTATGCTAAAATAAAGATTTTAGAGATTTAGGGTATATTTTTGCTCCAACGGCAATGTTATACCATATGCTAAATTAGAGAAAAGAAGATAGGCTGGAAATCTCCAAATTTGGAAAAATCTCTAAAACTGCATATTTAAGCGAGAGAAATAATATTTAAATCTTTCTCACCAGCAGGAGACATTGAAATTGAGTGTTTAGGAGAGAGAAATATATTTTATTAAATGCATTGAGTATTTAAATAATATAGTTAATGATAGATTTTCTAAAATAGAGTAGCTGTTGGAGTTTGATGTAATTTTTTAGAGATTTTAACTTTTGATACCGCATTTTAGAAAAATTATAGGATAGTTGTTGAAGATGCTCTCAGATCCCATGTATTCTTTGAGGTAGAAGTCAGGTATGCCTACATCTTACCCTCCTTAGATCCCACCTCCGGGTGGAATAATGGGTTCGTTTGGTTTGGTTTGATTTAGGTGCTTAGAAGTGGTGCATGCAGGACATGTACTCGAATGCATTGTTGGATTGTACCGTACAACTAAACAATGGATCCGACTACCATGTCCAGCCTTCTTCAGGTATATAACAATGTACAAGTACCAAAGCTATAGATTTTGATCGAAAACCCGAGCACTTTTTTCTTCCTTACACCTGTAGCTTTCAACCGCTTCCCATCACTTAACTTGACCAAAAACGAAACACCCGTTTTTGGTTCTATTTCAACCATCATTTTCTCATTCCGTATCTTTTCTTCAATATCTTCGGTTTCACCATTTATGGTTCTTTTCTCCTTCTCTTTCGTGTTTTGATCTTTGGTGGTTGATGATGTGTTTGAGTTCATGTTCCGAATCTGGGCAAAATTTGCAAGTGGGATCACAAGTGAATGGTGAAATAATGTTGTTTCAGGTTCTCTTATATATAGGGATAAGTTACTGACAGTTTGAAAAGAGTTGGATCCCGAGATGGAATTGAAGCCATCTTGAGGCTAAACGGACTTCGTTTGTGGGGCAATGTACAACTTTTTATGCACGGTGTACAACATTTTAACGCTACATCATGGATGCGTGAACACAATGAACAAACAACATTCGTGTGATCCTGATTCTTACGTTGCGTGGTTTAAGCAAGTTGCCTAGTTCGCGGTCCAATTCAAGTTAACGGAATTATGGTTTTTCGGGTTGTAAGTTTCATTACGTTTGTGGGCAAAATCGTTTCTCTTGCGTGTTTTAATGGATTCACTGTTAGTAACTTAATGAGTTTAATGGATTCCCGGTTTATAACAAAAAGCTACAAAATTTTGAACATGTATAATTGTTGCATATTTTGATTAATTGAATAGTAATTTCACTCTTAATTGTTTTACTAATTAATTTTTCAATCTCATCAATTTTTTAATATTTAAATATCTTGAATAAAGATGGAATTTAAAAATTTTCAAACGAGAACGCTAATTATTTAAGAAAACAATAAAACAACAAATCATGTGCAAAATCACATGTGATTTTACATTAACTGTAAAAACTAGACACACGCGACTTTGGCCGCGACATAAAGCGACGGAAAAAGTCGCGTAATCATATATGATTTTGTTTTGTTTTCTTGTTTTCTTAAATAATTAACGTTCTTGTATGAACTCATCTCTAAATTTTAATAACTGTAACTATTTATTTTTAAAATAAATATTTAATTTGAAACAAATTATAATAGAATTATGGATATATATTTTTAAGTTAAAATTCGTACACGTATTTTGTTATTGTGAACCGTTATATCACAACAAACCGATGATGGTAAAGTGGTCAACTTTGTACAACTACCGTTCACAAAACCCAACTTGTCCATTTTCGTTAACTTACCTTTTTAAAGAAAAAAATAAAATATTAATATACCCAATTTCTTGTTACAAATTTGGTCCCTATGATTTACATTTTTTTACTTAATCTCGACCCAAAATCAAAATAAATACAAGAATGAGACTTGTGGTTTACATTTTCGTACGTACTGGGTCCCTGTTACTAACAAAATTAAAAAAAATTAATTAACTCAGTTAATTATTGTGGTAATTTTGTCTTTTCATCATTATCGGGATGAACGTGTCATATATATATATATATATATATATAAACAACACAAAAAAGGAGAAAAGCTAAAATACCCTCTTATTAAACTGAGTTAGTGTATTTTTTATTCCGTTAAAGCGGGGAATCAGGGTGTGCGAAAGCATGAACCACGTGTCTCATTCTTATATTTTATTTTGAGGACCTGAGTGGGTAAAAAGTGTATAAACCAGACGAACCAAATTTCTAACATAAATTGGGTATTTGTATTTTATTTTATTTCCTAAAAATAAGTGATTTAAATGGAAATGAACAAGTTGGGGTAGTGAAAGGTAGAATTTGTTAGAGCAATTGTTTGTCAAAAATTCTTAAAATCCTTATTTTTTTTAAATAATCCGTTGAAGATATAAAATCTTGTTTTTATCGGTAAATTAAGAAAATCAAATAGATAAAATCTGAAAATCTTGTTGCATTAATTCCGAGAAAATTAAAGAAGGCATAGAAACATTGTAGTTGTTTTTAAATGTGAAGTAGGCGATGCATAACAAACAATATTGTTTCGTGGTATTTGTATGATGAAGTTTTTTTAATAGAAAAAATAGCATCTTGACGTCCATTGTTTTAATAGAATAAATTTATTAAATGATATTGAATATAAAATACCAATTAGGTAATTTCAACAACTAAAAAAATCAAATAACATAAATGCAAATAAAAAAATATATCAAATTTGTAAGTAACTAAAAACATGTCATTTTAATCTTGTAGAGTTAGCTTAACGGATAATAAGTTGTAGGCTTCAAGACTTTTTTCAGATAGGTGTTGCAAAAACTTACACGACACGCTAACTCGACACGAAATAAACGGGTTTGGGTAATACATTTTAATTTATTTAAGTAAACGGGTTGACACGACACGACACGAATATTAAACGGGTAAGGTCATGGTCAAAAATTTCAACTCGAAAATGACTCGAATAACCCGTTTATATATATATATATATATATATATATATATATATATATATATATATATATATATATATATATATATATATAGATGCTCTGTAAAATGCAAACCTTGTATTTGTTGCACACCTTACAACCCACATTTTGCATATGTGCACAACCAGTGTGTATATGTGAACAATGTGCATAACCATATGCATATGCATACGTGCAAAAATTTACATATAATGGACGTACATTCATATGGGATAATGCATATATACATCTCAGATTATACATATATGCACATTGGTTTGTAAGGGTGCAACAAATACATGGTTTGTATTTGATTTGTATCATATATATATATATATATATATATATATATATATATATAGGCCAAGACTATTTTACAAACCATGAAATCTAACAAACCGTACAAACTCTTATTTTCATTGTTTAATTGAATGAAATTGTTTCATGAAAGTGTTTCATATGATGAAATTGTTTCATATAATTTCTTTTTTGATGAAATTGTTTCATATATTTTTGTTTTTATGTAACAATGAAATTGTTTCATGTATTTCTCACTTTGATGAAATTTGTTTCATATATTGTTGATTAATCAATCTTCATATATTCTTGATGAAATTGTTTCATGTATTATTGACTAATCAACCCCCATAATAAAGAAAAAGTGAAGAAAATGAAAAAATATGATTGGTTTAACGTGGTTTGTACGGTTTGTTAGATTTCACTGGTTTGTAAAATAACCAACCCCTATACATATATATATATATATATATATATATATATATTATGAGTTTCTTTTTAATGCTTTGGATTTTTAGACTTTTGAATTTGGTTAGAACTTATAAATTTGAACTATAAATTTACATTTATAATGTTTTCATTTGAATTTTGGATTTGTAATTTTGTTGTGAATTTTCGATATTTAATTTTTAGTTTTATAAATGTTAAACGGGTTAGGCGGGTCGGGTCATGGCGGGTTAGGCAGGTCAGGTTAGGGTTGAGATTTTCTGACCCGTTTATTAAACGGGTCGTGTTAGGGTCAGACACTTTCAATCCGTTTAACTTTGAACCCGACCCAACACGAAACGACACGTTTGCCAGATCTATTTTCAGATGTCATCAATTTAAGTCTCGTATAACAACTGCGGACTTTCTTTAGAAATCAAGAAAAAGAAAATCATATTTCCCAATATTTATATGTATTAATTGAAATATTAAAAAGTGGGTTTGAATTTCATAGAAGGTAAAAGGCATGTCATCAGTTGACTTTCAAAAAGTCAATTACAAGCAAACGTTTGATGGGTAGCTTTTTCTTTACCTCTTATTAAATTGTTAACTTTTTAATAAAAATTATGCTTATAATATTCAGGAATTAGATTCAAAACGATAAATCATGACGATCTAAATATTTAGTGACAAGGAAATAAAATTAAAATGACATGGAATGAAAATAGGAAAAACCGTTCCTTCCAATTTAACATGGGGCTGATGACATGTTCCGTTTTGAATTAGAGACGTTAAAAATGAGTCAATTTTACCCCTAGCCTTCCAAGGTAACGACGCAGGTTTCGTTTCGTTACCAAAAAATGTGTCTGTTATATTATATAAAGCAAAACAATTTCTTTTATTTTCAATACTATTGATTATTGTTTAATACCATTAACCAAACATCTTTTTGGTTTAAAAGTGTTTTAACTATAGGGGGTGTTTGGGAGTGCTTATATTTTTGACTTATTTGCTTATAGCTTCTCCCCACCGCAAATAAACTATTTGGAGTGTTTGGATAGAAAAAATCAAAAGTGCTTATTTGCTTCTCCTCGCCACAAATAAGTTGTTTTTGATAAGTCATTTCATACCTACTTATTTACTTCTCCTTATTTCCTTATACAAGAAGGCGGACAAAATTTGTATAACATGTCAAATAGATTATCAAATGTGAAAACGTCAAAACATGTGGCCCATCTTTCGATTTGATGTTATTTATACCCAAGTTTTGGTAAATTTTCCAAAATTACACCGTATATCAAATAAAACTAACTTTTCCTTTTTTAAATCAATTTAAAAAACCAACTTTTTTGAAAAACTAACTTATAAAACTTATGTTTATGGTACATTTATTAAGTGGTGACACAATTTAATAATAAAAAAGTATTATAGAATTTTTCAATACTAGTATAGATCAGTTGGTTGATTCATTTTCCTCGTATAAAAAGAATCATGTTTATGTCATGTCTACAACATTTTAAAAACACAAGAGCATCTCCAACAGCTTCTCTAAAATAGAGAAAATAGAGATTTTGTTCTTTATTTGTCTCCAACAGTTTCTTTATCTTGTTCTCTAAAATAGAGAAAACAAGGTAAGAGCATCTTCAACGGCTTCTCTATAATTTCTCTAAAATAGAGAATGAAAACTAAAAATCTCTAAAAAGAATTTATTTCAACTCCAACAGCTTCTCTATTTTAGAGAACCAACTATGACTTATATTATTAAAATATTCAATATATTTCTCTCTCATCATTAAAATAATATTTCTCTTTTCTCTTTTTTGGTAGGAAATCATCAAAAACGAGAAACTTTTTAATAATCGTTCATATGTATAATACATATGTGTGTGTATATAAGTAAAAGAAAATATTTCCTAGTTTTTACTGAAAATTTACTTACAAATTATTTGTATGCATATGCATACTATATAGGTACATGATTATTAAGATGTTCCTTAACTTTTCGTTTTTTACGTATTTTTCGAACCAAACCCTATATAATACAATATAAAAATATATTCAATTCTTCATTATGTAAATACCACACTAGACTTGAGATCATGTGAGACCAGACTATTTCCCTAAGACCACACAAATAACATTAATGATTCACAACAAAAGATTGTGATGGTATTACGAATGTCAACTTTAACAGTTTTTTTACTTTAAAGGTTCGTTGTTTTATGTATCTTCACAATGAATTATTGTAAAGTTTCAGTGTTATTTTTTGTTCTCACTGATACCTAACCCTACCACACTATAGTATGCAAACATTAGATTTTCCCTAAAACTATATATTTATTGTTAAATCATATGGAAGACAAAAAAATAGTTATCTTTGGCAAAAGTCACAACACATAAGAATCTATAAATTGTCGTTAGTATGAAAATTTAATGCGATATTAAGATTTATGCATCTCGCCCAAATCTTTTCGATTTCTTTTCTCCCCTACTCTCACCTAAATTTCATTAATGAATATGCTCCCCAGAGTTTTTGTCAGAAGGACTTGCAATTTCCCTTATCTGTTGCCGATCAAGAACGCAACACAATCCTCTAGTATACCTCTCTCTATCTCTATCTAACCGTTCTTTTCATTTTCAATTTGCATTTGTCTGCTTTGATTATTGAAGTGAAGCTTTGTAACGGGTTTCAAAATTTTGTTTGAATTCTCGGGGGTTTGTGTATTTTGTGGTGAAATTGAACATGTGGGGGTTTCGATTCATCTTTCAGATAAAGTCAATCTGATATCTAGTTTCGACTTCTTTGTGTTTGTTGATGTTATTTTCTGTTGTGGGTTTAAGTTCAAATGTGGTCTTGAGGTTTTGCCTGCCAAGTGTTTGTGTTAAATCCTGAGTGACGGTTTGGAGATAGAGAGTGGCAGAAGATGGGATCGGGAAATGGCAACTTGGAATCGAAGTGGTTGATTGATCCAAAACTTCTTTTTGTTGGTCCGAAGATCGGAGAGGGTGCACATGCTAAAGTCTACGAGGGAAAGTAAGTCAACTTTATCCTGATTTGTTCTTGATCAAAGCTAAATTTTCAATGCAGGATGTCATGTTAATTTGATAATTTGTGTTAATTGGGAAGATGGGATCTCATCAAATCTTGATATTAAAAAGCATTTATTGGCCAAGATATTGGATTTCATGATAATTTTGTAGGTAAAAAACCCTTTTTAGAAGCTCAATTAGGCCGGATCCATAAATTTTTTCATAGCACCATTTTTTATCGGCATGTCGGTGTCTTCATCTTTTTACTTCAATATAGTCCTATGTGTTTTTAGCCTAATTTCAGTTTTTCCGGTAGTTTTTTAAGTTTTTTTTTGCTTGATTTTGAGGGATTTCTAAGTTTTCTTTATCGATTTTGTGAGATTTTTTCGGTTTTTTGTTGATTTCAATAGTTTTTTTCTTTTTGTTTTTTAATTGATTACGAGGTACGGTTGCACCTTCTAAAATAATATTTTTGCACCTTGTAAAACGATACAGTTATGGATTTCACATACCAAAAATCTTTTACCCTACGGCGGAGGAACAATAGCACCACTACAGGTCCACCCATGCAATTAGCTCAGTTGGCAAACTTTGTTCAAATACACAACAGGGTCGAGTTCGAATCCTGCAAGAGCGGGGTTGAACCCCACCCCTCCGCTAGCCTCAGCCACCGAGTCAGCCCTGAAATGCCTCATCACAATGGTTCCTAAAGGGTGGTTCTTGTGGGGCCGGTTGGGTTGTCGGTAATCAACCTTTTTTTGCTCAAAAAATTACATGGTTAAAAGGGATATTAATGGTGAAGAATTAGATTATGATGTTTTTTTTTCATTCTGTTGTTGAAGTTGATTCAGTTGTCTCTCTTGATTGTATGATTTTTCCCCAGATATAAAAACCAGAATGTCGCGATTAAAATCGCAAACACAGGCGAAACCCCGGAAGAAATCGCAAAGGTTGAAGGTCGTTTTTGGCGAGAAATTGCAATGTTATCTAAAGTTCAACACAAGAGCTTAGTAAAGGTAGTGTTCTGGTATCATCATAGCAATGATATAGAATTTTGTGATCTTCAAGCAACTTTTTGATGTTCTATATAAAGGTCAAAATGTATTAAATTAAATGGGTAACAGAAAGTAAATTTTGAAAGTTGGTTACTTTGATTGAATTTTTTTTAAATAGGAACTAAACCAAACTTTGGGGTTGTTTACTTACAGCTTAATGAGCTTAATGATCTGGGCGGCTTATTCGCTCAGCCATACATAAGTGTTTTTTGTACGGCTTAATCATTAAGCCACTAAGCTAAAATGGTCACATGGAATAAGTCAGGACCCCTCACTTGTCCCCGTTAAGCCACCCTAAAAAAATCAATACCAACCCTCTCTTTGGCTCCCACCAACCCATTAGTCTCCCGTTCCCTCAGAGACACAGATGTATCGAAAAAAACAACTTAACCCGTACATGGCTTAATGTAAAAAAATAAAAATAAAAATAGACATCCCCTTTTGTTGCATTTTGATGTGTTTCTCTTTTGCAAATGCAAATCACTCTTTGTGACCACAGTTTATTGGAGCTTGCAAGAAACCGATTATGGTCATAGTAACCGAGCTTCTTACGGGCGGGACGTTGCGGAAATACCTGGTGAATATGCGGCCAAGGGGCTTGGATACCCGTGTTGCTATCGGATTTGCACTTGATATAGCTCGTGCAATGGAATGCTTACATTCACACGGAATCATTCACCGTGACTTAAAACCTGGTACGTCGCCTTCTTATTGCAATTTTTTATATTTTTTTGGGTTGTTTAAAGTGAGAAAAAAATGGATCTTGTGTTCAATGTAGAATTCGATGGTATACTAGAGGTGTGTAGTTTCTTTAAATTGGTTATGTTTTTCTTTTAACCAGTTTTTCAAATCCTTATACTCTTTTAAACTGTCACTTGTACTGTCCTTAAAATAATATTTTTATACGGTTTCTATATTTGGGTTAATTTATGTAATTTATTAAATATTAATAATAGAAAATAATATAGAAAAGGTATAAAATAAAAGTTGCAAACTGCATGAACTTTTTTATTTTGGTGTCATTTTAATCGTCTTGATGAAAACTTTCTAATGATATATTTTGTTATTAAAAATATTTATTTTATTATAGTTTAATAAATTATATAAATTATATAAATTAATCAAAATATATAAAAAAAAGATATAAACAACTCAGTAGGGGTAAATTGGTCATTTTACCTGTTTTGTTATGTCCACTTATGTCTTACCAAACACTGAACAATTGTTGTCCTGTGTGGATACCAAACGCACCTTGCCGGTCCAGTCCGGTCCGCATACCAAACGCACCTGATTTTACCCATCTCCATTATAACCATAGGCGAAGGATCGTGTGAGAAGTTGAGGTTAACGTGAGAAGCTTGAGAAGTGGATATAAACCGTTGGATCACTTTTAATCAAATGCCCTCCCATGAATTGCGGCTTATAAGGGAATTGATCCGGTGCATCACATCCTAATGTGCGTCCATTTCTCATCCAACGGTTGATAACCACTTCTCACGCTTTTCAAGTTAACCTCTCACCAGAACCCAACCCTTCCATTATAACCATAATCTATAAATTCATTTGCATCAAAATCTATTGTGTTTCAGAAAACTTGCTGCTGACAGCAGATCACAAATCTGTGAAACTTGCTGATTTCGGTTTGGCAAGAGAAGAATCGTTGACAGAGATGATGACTGCAGAAACCGGAACTTATCGTTGGATGGCTCCAGAGGTTGTCAAAATACTGAACGATAAGATCTCACTTTTTTCGTACTTTTTCTGCTTCTTGTTAGTTTGGGTATTTTTGTGGGTGTTTGATATTTATAAAGCTGTCGTATTTTTCGTGTTTTGTAGCTTTACAGCACGGTAACACTTAGGCACGGAGAGAAGAAACATTATAACCATAAGGTAGATGCATACAGCTTTGCAATCGTTTTGTGGGAGCTCATACACAATAAGTTGCCGTTTGAGGGCATGTCGAATCTTCAGGCTGCATATGCGGCAGCTTTTAAGGTATGTGGTTGAGGTCGGTATTATAGGTAGAGAATTCATTTGATAACTGTAAATATTTTGAGGACATGTCTGCTTACATCTCCCCCGCCCCCAACAAAACCCCCACAACAGGCGAAGGATCGTGTGAGAAGTTGAGGTTAACGTGAGAAGTGGATCTGAACCGTTGATCAAATGCCCTCCCATGAATTGCGGCTTAGAAGGGAATTGATCCGGTGCATCTCATCCGAATGTGCATCCATTTCTCATCTAACGGTTGATAACCACTTCTCACGTACGTTAACCTCAACTTCTCACCAAAACCCAAAAACCCACAATAAATGTGTGTGGGTGTGTGTATATATATAGAGTTAGTTTCAGGGGAAAGCCGCAAAAAAATGAAAAACTCAGGAACACCCTGGTAAACCATTCACTTGGACGGTGTGCATACAAGTAATTTGTAACATGCACACGTGCATAAAAACGAAAAAAACAACTTCAATTACTTGTATGCACATGTGCATACTGTCCAAACGAACGGTTACCAGGTCATTCCCTCGTTATTCGTTTTTTTTAGGTTTTCCTCTGAACCTCTCTCTATCTCTCTCTCTATATATATATATATATAGGGTTAGGTTCTGATGAGAATAGAAGTTATGATGAGAAGCATAAGAAGGTATTTTGACCCTTTGATCAATCCTAGTTTAAGATCAACACTAATGAGATGTACCGGATCAATTCCCATGAGAAGCTCAAGTCATGGGTGGGTATGAGATTAAAAGTGATAAAGGGTCCAGATCCTTCTTACGCTTCTCATCTTTTTTCTTTATGCTTCTCACCTTTAACTCTTTTTCTCACACGATCTTTTGTTCGTGTATATATATAGAGGGCTTGTTTGGTTTGGTAATCATTTTAAGAATAGTGAAAACCAAATATTCATGATGAATATTCATGTATATTTTATGTACGTTCATAAGAATATCTGGTTTCTTGGGTTTTAATTTTTTTTACGGTTCCTAAATGAACCTTCTTGGTGTATTATAATATGAAACCAGTGGTGTTAATTTATTGAAACTTTATACATGATCAAGTCAATCTCAACCGTCTATTGTTGTATATTTATTAGTACAAAACGACATATCTCAGGTTCGTTGATGTTGGTTTGCAGAACGTGAGGCCGAGTGCTGATGACCTCCCGGAGGATTTGGCTTTAATCGTGACATCGTGTTGGAAGGAAGATCCGAATGCTCGGCCAAACTTCACTCAAATTATACATATGCTTCAACAGTATCTATCGACCACCAACTTGCCACCAGAATCCCCCGCCATCCCACCTCGGATGTTCAACGTGTTCATACCGGATTCCCCTGGCACAAGCACGTTAATCTCAAAAGACGATGAAATGCCAAAAATGCCCTTGCAGAACGCCCCGAGAGGTCCGTTCTCCTGCTTTTATCAGTGTTGTTGGTAATCACAAAAACTTAGATGCAGAATATATATACATATGTATACGGTAAAGTAAGGATGAACGACTGTTTAGGCTCATTGATGTGTTAGATGTTGATGGAGAAACTGTAAATTATAAAGCCGCTTAGATTTTATGGGGTTGATGTGATGAAAGTTGTGGGTGTAAAATATAGGGTGCGTTTGGTACGCAGACAGGATAGGACAGGACATGACAGAACAGAACAGAACAGGTGTTCTACGTTTGGTAAGACAGAACTGGACAGAACAGAACAAATAACATTGGCCAATTTATCCTTACTAAATTTAAAGAATGAATAAAATATGAAATAGAAGATTTATATGATGTTTTAGAAGAGAATTAGATTTTATTTTGAGGTTATATTGGTAAAACATAAGTCTGTTCCAACTTGTTCCATGGGGTGGGGGTGGGGGTGGAAGAGGCCTGTTCCAGTCTGTTTCACATAAAAATCCTGCCAAACGTGGGACAGTGGACTCTGTTCTGTTCTGTCTTGTCCTGTCTAGTGTACCAAATGCACCTATAAGGAACCCAATAACCCAATAAAAATCTTTTGGTTCACATCAAAATCAATAAGATTTAGCTAAAACTACTGATTTAGATGTTTTATGTATCATATTTATACGAAATGTTTTACGTTTTATTTATCTTCTATTTCAGAGGCTCGACTTCATATCCGTCGTGAATTTAGATACTAACGTGATAACGATTGAAGTTTTTGTCTTCTGTTTGTTGTGATATTAAAGTACGACGTAACAGGAGATGAGACAAGATTGTTAAATTACTGAACGTAAATAGAAAGTTTGGAATTAATAAAAATAGGTAATCCTAAGCTGTAGAGATTGTCGATATTGTCTGAATAACAAACGTACCCTTATCGATCAATATGCAAAACTAAAAACCTAAATCAAGATGTTAATGGTTCAAGTAATACTAATATGTTTACAACTTTTTAAATTGGTTTATTCAAAACAAAATAGTTTGATTATTAATTTAATAATTATTTTTTATAACCATATCTAATACTCTTATTAACTACAAAACCAATTATTTAATAATTATTTTTATAACCATAAATAAATCCATCCAAAAAATTTAGCCAAATGTTGTGATGTGGAATGTTGATGTCGGCAATGAGCTGATTACTAGTGATGAGGTTGCCGTCAAAAAGATAACGCCGTTACTGGGATCGTGATGTTGCCGTCAAAAAAAGAAACGCCGTTGCCGGGGATCGAACCCGGGTCACCCGCGTGACAGGCGGGAATACTTACCACTATACTACAACGACTTGCTTGTTGTTACTTATACTTTTTCTAATAATAACGGTAAAATATTTGTAAAACATTTTTTTTTTTTGAAAAGGTGTCTTAGACTAATCCATTGGCAAGTTATAAGTGTAAAACATCAGCCCTAATATTAAACCTCAGTAACCACAAGTTGTATACGTCTGGATTCGAACCCTGGGCAGATGAGATATTCCACCACATCCACCTGGGTCTTACCAGTATGCCACAACCCTTGTGGTTTTGTAAAACAAATTATCTTGAGAAAAAACTGGAATTAAATATCTATTGAAAATACAAAATTAAATAATGAAAGAAAAATATTATGGACTGAACAAGAAAATACTTTGGAAATTCTTAAGATTTCTTGTTTTTTTTCTAATATCTGAAATTTGAATTTATCCTTGCATACATTTGAGCTACACAAATATTCATATAATTATGACTTTGATCGGTTCTTATTATTCATATTCAATGATTTTGGTCTGATATCTTAAATCAAATATTCATTTTTGACACTGATAATCTAATTATTCAAATATTCATAGATGTATAATTTGTAATATATATATATATGATTACAAATATAGTTGATAGAAAACAGGTTGTATGTTCTTTAAAATACTTCAAACTATATATAAAAATGTTATTGGTTTTCTTAAATTACCAAATGTCCTAAAAAACCGCTTTATCTTAATAGTTAAAGAGACGTTCGAGAAGACAATAATTTGTGAAAATGCAAGAACTATCAAATCACATGTGAATATGCGATGCATCATGTCTAGGGTTGTAAACGAACCGAATGTTCAGTGAACTGTTCGTGAACCGTTCAACGGGAAGTTCGTTTATGTTCGTTTATTTAATAAACGAACGAACATGAACAAGTTTTTTCGTTCTTTTAGTTAAACGAACGAACATGAACATAGGTATCGTTCGTTTATTTATGTTCGTTAATGTTCGTTTAAGTTCGTTCGTTTAGTGTTCGTTTATGTTCGTTAATTCGTTCATTTATGTTAGTTTACAAATAATATAAATTAACTTAATAATAACAGATATAATTAATAAATAATAGTTAATAGTTAATGATAATATAATATAGAGTTCACGTTTTATGGAAAATTAATAATAAAGAAAAAGGATGGCGTATTCATCCCCACCCTTTCCCTTGTATACATGTTTGTTGCATTTGAGTTTCTCAAAAGCTAGCAATGTGGGATTGCCAACTCATCCAGCTCTAATTCTTTTCTTTCTTTAAGATGGACTCAGTCCCAACTCATCCCACATCGGTGGCATTTACCTCCAGTACGTCTTAACTCTAGTATATATATATAAGGGTTCACCCCTACACCCTTTACCGTTCAATTTGTCCCATGGCTCGAGTTGAAGTGCTTGAGCCTAAAGGCTTAGTTTGATTGGAGTATCCGTTGAATATGGGTGCACCATGAATTTTATTATTAAACCCACCATGAATTTTATTATTAAACTTTTTGTTTATATATATAAATATGACATTAATATGTAAAATCATAAAATCATCAAGTAAATTAATCTTTTAGAATTCATTTTTTATATCTCCTTAGTTAGCCCAATTTCTTATTTTGTTCGTTTATGTTCGTTTGTTTACGTTCGTTTAGATCTTTAATGAACGAACATAAACGAACACGAACAAACATATTTTCTTAACGAACGAACATGAACACAAAAAAATTCGTTTGTTTACCGTTCGTGTTCGTTCGTTTGTTCGGTTAAGTTAAACGAACGAACATGAACAAGCCTCCGTTCGTGTTCGTTCGGTTCGTTTACATCCCTAATCATGTCACGTCAACCCGCCATTGCCCAGGCGAGCTCTTACACAATCTTGGTCACATTGACCAGTGGCCCACATCCTTTTAGTTTTAGACTATGTTTTATCATGTGTTAGTTCATAGAATCATATGTGATTTGACCCTTCTCACATTTCTCGCAAGTTAAGACCACCTTATGGCATGATCCTCTTAAATACGTCAACAATATTGGATGGGACGAAGGAATGAATGATCGTGTGAGAAGAGTTAGGTGAAAAGGTAAGAAGGAATTTGGACCCTTGATCACTTATAATTTCACCCGATCCTATGATTGCGCTTGATATGGGAATTGATCTCATCCTAATATGGATCCAAAGATGGAGATCCCTCCTTACCATAACTTCCATTCTCGCCAGAACCCAACCCTACCCTACCCTACCCTACCCTGATGGATGGTTGGCCTTTTTGACACATAAATATTCAACAAGAACCATATTTTGATGAAGAAAAACTTAAAACGCCTGTAGATTCTATCCACTAGTAACAACTAACAAGAACAATTGTACAAAATAAGCCCTAATTCTAACCTCAACAAAATTAAAAAGAAAAATTAAAAAATCCCATTCAAAGATGAGGTCAGGATTCAATCACCATTAAAATCTTGTAACATGAATAGGTGGGTATTTGAGCAGCAAAATCTACAAATAGCTTTTGGGAATTTCTTGTTCTAAGTCTCTGAATTCCCATGCATCATCTACTGAGTATTCCCCTGTAACACAAGTTTATAGCATCATCATCATCTCTATATAATGGCTAAACAAACAGCCATAGAATTTGCAAAACGAAAGTCTGAAAAATCAATAAAATCCAACGATTCTTGTAAATCGTTAGAGATCGATCACTTACCAATGGAATCTCTTCGTAAAGCAGTCATATGAGCACAGCTGCAAGAAAAAAAAAAGAAAAAAAGAACCAGAATCAACACTAGAAACGTCTTCAAAATGGAGAAGAATGAGGTTTTTGAGTTTTTATATTCTTGATTCGCTCCAACAGATTCTCCAAAACTTTCTCCAATATAGCGTGAAAGAGAGTAAAATTTTC
Source organism: Saussurea involucrata (assembly GCA_033807775.1). Lineage (NCBI taxonomy): Eukaryota > Viridiplantae > Streptophyta > Magnoliopsida > Asterales > Asteraceae > Saussurea > Saussurea involucrata. The sequence continues at coordinate 94,552,352 of CM066316.1, forward strand.
TAGAAATTTGGAGTACCCTCAAACATCTTACTGATATAATTAATGTTGGAATCTCCAAAATAGATAAACCGTTGGAGTTAAATGTAGTTTTTTTGGGGATATTTTGACTTTTGTTTATTCGTTTTGGAGAAACTGTTGGAAGAGCAACTCCAACACCTTCTCCAAAATGGAGAAAATGGGGATTTTCAGCAAATTTTTGCTCCAACAGATTCTCCAAAATGGAAAAACTGATAAGAGTGTAAATTTCTCCAAATCTGGAGAAAACTCTCCAAAAGTGATTACCATGAGAGATAAATGATTTTCTATTATATTCCACCAATAAAAAATCTTAGAATAAAAATTTATGAGAGAAATAATATTTTATTAGATATGTGTAATATTTTAATAATATAAGTAATGATGTGATCTCCAAAATGGAGAATCTGTTGGATTTGAATGCATTTTTATAGAGATTTTGGACTCTGGTTCTCCATTTTGGAAAACTTTTGGAGAATCTGTTGGAGATGCTCTTAGTGAGTTAGACTACCTGTCGAGAGCCTTGGCAAAATCTGCACATAGGGATCGGATGTACGTCCCTTTTGAGCACGTCACCCTGAAAACCACATTTTGTCTGCAACCACAACTCGTTAGATTATGTGGGCCGTATAGTAACTAATAATTACACATTTCTAAAATTGTGTGCCCTTTTTTTACTGTTAACATCTATGTGAGGTGGCAGGAGTACTACTCATAAGATAATGTGAGCCGTAGAGTAACTATAACAAGGTACAGTTTATCACAAGCTGACATTGGGTCTTTTTTCTTTTTGTAGAACAACAAAAAAAATTAATTAGGGTGAGTTTGGTACAGTGGACGTGACAATACAGATATCACTGTTCCACCTTTGGCAGGACTTTTATGTGAAAGACGGGAACAGAGTGGAACAAAGTAGAACGGGTGTGTTCCACCCCCACACCATATAACAAGGTGGAACAAACTTATGTTTTATCAATATAACCTCAAAATAAAACTTAATTCTCTTCTAAACATCAAACACACCTTCCTCTTTACATTTTATTAATTTTTAAATTTTATTTATCGTATATTATGCTCTTTTAACTTTCACTTTACTGTCCTAAAAATATTACTTTTATATGGTTTTCATAGTTTATATAATTTAATAAATATTAATAATTAGAAAATTATATAGAAACGTTGAACAATTATGTCTTATATGTTCCTTCATGTCCAGTTATGTCTTACCAAACGTTGAAAAGTTACCAAACGCACTCTCAGGGTGCCCTTGGTAACTGGGCGCCACTAGACTGGACTAAACTGGCGAGAGTGAGGTAGGTAGGTGAAAGAATTGTGGAAGGTTACAGGGTTTTAATTTGACATGGGTAGTTTAGTAATAACCCTGATTTTTGCCCCACCTAAAAAATGCATTTTTGTCGCAGTCTAATTGTCGCACCAAACATGGGACAACAAGTTTTTGTTCTGTCTTCTCTTGTCTCGTATACCGAACTCACCCTCATTACAAATTGGTGTCTTTATCATGCAACTTTCAGCGTTACTTGATTCAATATGCTTATTTCTAACGTTTGAATAACTAAATATGGCATATGAGTGTTAAGGTCATTAAGGGCATGTTTGTTAGCAGCTTAATGGGATTCACAGGCTTCACAGCGTATTCAGTCAGCTATACATGATTGTTTGGTAGTGGCTTAATGATATAGAAAGTGGCTTATTGATATAAAAAGGTTTTAGGGGGAGCTTTATGTAGAAAGCCAAGTTTTTTTCCAAACCTACCCCTCCCAATAAAAAACACCCTCCATCCATGAAAAAACCCTCCTAAACCAAAACCTTCCCAATCTCTATAGACAGATTAATCCACCCAACTCTATCCATATAGGACTTAATGGAAAACCAACCATACTAAGATCAAAAGAAACAAGCAACGGGAAACAGGATAAAAGATTGGATATAGAGCTAACCTGTCTTCAAGACTTCGCTCGACATCAAACTGGAAAATTGATATTCGTCTTGGTGAAAGTTCAATACTTTCTCCTCTTCTTGCTTTTTCATACAGCCTCTCACCTCCAACCTTTTATGAAGCACGATACACGAGGCTATTAATTAGTAGTCTAGGGGCAGGTTCAAATGAAAACCGTAAATATTTTGAGAACTTGAGAGCCAACTATTCATGAGGTATTCCTGATGTATATTATGATAGATATTCATCCAGAATATTTAAAATTCATACAAGAATTACATGTTTAAAATGTGAGGCTCTAAGAGAAATAGGAGCAACGCTTACTTTAATGGCGGAGAACATTGGAGGGACTTGCCATATTTCCCCACAAAATGAGGCAGCAGTTTTCTTTATGTCGTCATCCTTGATGTGCTCCCATGGCTCACGTTGTATTACCGGTGAGTCAGCATCGAGGGTTGAGGTAGCTTCCCCTAAACGAAGGACTCCGCTATAACCTTTATCCATACCCTGAAATCTGCCATAGAAACTCACAAACTTGGTGGAAAGTAAAAAAATACTTTCAAAGATCAACTGCCACTTAACTTGCATATCCCCCAATTCCAGATTTATATATAGGGTTGGGTTCCGGTGAGAAGTGCCAACTTTGGTGAGAAGCGTGAGAAGTGGTTATCAACCGTTGGATGAGAAATGGAGGAACATTAGGATGAGATGTACCAGATCAGTTCCCTTTTTAAGCCGCAAATCATGGGAGGGTATTTGATTAAAAGTGATCAACGGTTTAAAAGTGCTTCTCACACTTCTCACCAAAAATGGCACTTCTCACATGATCCCATGCCTATATATATTATACACATATATATAGGGTTGGGTTCCGGTGAGAAGTTGAGGTTAACGTGAGAAGCGTGAGAAGTGGTTATCAACCGTTGGATGAGAAATGGATGCACATTAGGATAAGATGCACTGAGATGCACCAAATCAATTCCTTCTAAGCCGCAATTCATGGTAAGGCATTTGATTAAAATTGATCAACAGTTCAAATCCACTTCTCACGTTAACCTCAACTTCTCACGTTAACCTCAACTTCTCACACGATCCTTCGCCTATATATATATATATATAGAGAGAGAGAGAGAGAGAGAAAATCATTGGCAAACTGTCCAAAGTTACAAACTCATCTACACCGTTCTTCTTCTTTATCAACGGTTGGTGTGAATTGGTGGGAATTTTGAAATTTAAATGATGAAAAATCAAGGAAAGGGTAATTTTGGAATACATTTTAATCATTAATTACATGATTATCAATTTTCAGTTACAAATCTTTCATAATTTTCTACTCCGGAACTTATAGAATATTTGTGTGAAATCAGTCATCAAAAGTTGACTATGTTGGACTTGGACCCTTTTCTCCACAATATATGTTCGAACCTCCTTTCTCTCTGTTAGGGCTCTTTTGAAGAGCAATCTAATGGGGTTCTACATATTTTAACAGGCCTATAGCAAGACAAAGTTGACTAAGTGACATAAAATATGGGGAAAAACGATTTTCTGAGTTTGCCTTGTTGGTGATAGTTTTACTAGATAGAGTAAAATGATAAATATAACATAATTGTACCTATCAACCAACTTTGTTGCTTTGCCTATACATACAATAAGCAAACCAGTTGCCATAGGATCAAGGGTCCCTGCATGTCCAACCTGTAACAAGCAACATACTAAAGTAACATCAAATATGATAGTTGCAATATGTTGCTACAAATAAACCAAAGTAAACGAACCCACTCAACCAAGTATATCCCACCAACAGTGGGGTCTACGTAGGGTAAGATAGGGGTGTTCATCCAAACCACCAAACCGCACCGCAAAGTGCGGTTTAGAACTTTCGAGGTGCAGTTTGCGGTTTGCATTTTTTCCAAACCACACTATGCGGTGCGGTTTGCGATTTTGAGTTATTAAACCGCGGTTCAAAATGGACCCCATATTTTGTATATTTTTTATTGGGAAAAGTCTGAAAAAACCCAACGAACTATCCGATTTTGAATGGTTAAATCCTTGAACTATTTTTTTGAATGAAAAAACCCATAAACTTTATAAAACCGGTTAAATACATCCTTGTGACCTATAAAATTAGGTTAATGCTATACAAATTTGGGAAAAGTCTAAAAAAATTCAACAAACTATTTGATTTTGAATGATTACGTCCCTGGATTTTTTTAACAAAATAATTTCTAACCTTTTTTCTAATGTTTTTACGAAATATATTCTTGAACTTTTTTTAACAAATAAATTCCAAACTTTTTTGAAAAAACAAATTCATGAACTTAATTTTGAACAAATAAATCCGAAACTTTTTTTTGAACAAAAAATAAACTAATCCTTTACTGATAACAAATAAAATGAACAAATTAAATAGAGAAAAATATACTATTTTCATTACTAATTCTAAATCGTTCAAGAAAACGCTCATATTTTTCACATAATATATCAAAAAAGCGCATATCCCTTCACAAATATACCAAAAAATGCCCAAAAGATATACAAAAAGTTATGTCATTTTTCACATGATTATTGCAAACAACATAACTTCTGGTATATCTTTTGGGCATTTTTTTGGTATATTTGTGAAGGGATATGCATTTTTCTGATATATTATGTGAAAAATATGAGCGTTTTCTTGTTATAATTTTTAAAGAGATGGCCGGATGGATATAGTTTTTTTATGTATCCATGAATGTTTCATATAATAACTCTTGAATGATTTAGAATTAGTAATGAAAATGGTATAATTTTTCTCCGTTTAATTTGTTCATTTTATTTGTTGTCAGTAAAGGATTAGTTTATTTTTGAAGTTTCGGATTTATTTGTTCAAAATTAAGTTCATGAATTTGTTTTTCAAAAAAAATAGGAATTTATTTGTTAAAAAAAGTTCAAGAATATATTTGGTAAAAAAATTAAAAAAAGTTAAGAAATTATTTTGTTAAAAAAAATCCAGGGACTTAATCATTCAAAATCAAATAGTTTGTTGGGTTTTTTTGGCTTTTCCCAACTTTGTATACCATTAACCTGTTTTTATAGGTCACATGGATGTATTTAACCGGTTTTAGAACGTTTTTGGGTTTTTTCATTCAAAAAAATAGTTTAAGAACTTAACCATTCAAAATTGAATAGTTCGTTGGGTTTTTTCAGACTTTTCCCTTTTTTATTTTATATATAACATATATACAATAATTTAGTATTTATGTAATATTTTTTGTATATATGTAATATTTTTGGACTTAGTTTGTATTTAGTATATATGTAATATTTTACTTCTTATAAAAATTTTAACTATGCAATATGTATTTGAGAATAGAATGTATTGAAACTCTTTATTTTTGGACTACGGTCATTTTATCGTTGATTTTATAATGTATTTTTGAACTTATAATTTTTTGGTGCGGTTTGGGAAAATATTCAAACCGCACATGCGGTGAGGTTTGCGGTTTGGCCCCAAACCGCACCGCAAACACCCCTAGGGTAAGATGTGCGCAGCCGTGACCTCTACCTAAAAAGTAGAGTGGTTGTTCATGTGAAGACCCCCAGTTTGTAGCAATATGATGCTACAGTTACAAAGCAGCAAAAGTGCAAAAGTGCAAAACAATACCTTTTTTACATTGACAAGACGACGCAACTTCCCACAAACCGTAAATGAAGTCCATCCTGTAAACGGATATCATAGCATCATCTTTAAGAACATGTGGCAGCCAGCAAGGTAAAGAGGGATACATAAAGAAAAAAAATCAATAAAATGTAAAGTGTCATGATCAACCACTAGCAGAGTTATCTAACCAAAAGGATTATTTTCAAATGCATAGCAACCAGAAAGGTTATATGTATACGGCGAAAAAGAGATTTCTTCAGTATGCCGATAGACACACAACATATAGTTATAGTTATCCATTTTTTCTTATTTAGATACACTTTTTTGTTGTGGAGCCCTCTGATTTGCTAATTGTTAGCACTTAAACTAAAGGACGGAATGTTAGATAAGGAGTCTGATTTGGATTAACTATTGTTATTGTGCGAGTGATTTGTTATCCTAACAAAGTTGGTTCCTATAATCCTATATCAACAACACATTGATAAGTGTACTTCAGAGTGGATCTGACTCGGGGAACTCAGTTTTTGCAATAAACTCCTATCAAAGGTAAGGTCGGGTCCTCGAAAATATCTAAGCCCACCATTTTCTACAATGCAGGGGCTGTTTTTTTACCTCTTAATAGTTCCATTAAGAAGCAACCTCGTAATCCCTAAGAGGTGAATCTTGTTTCGCAAAAAAAAAATTGTCTCTTAATGGTTCTAAAACCCTCTGAATTATTTTGTATCTTGGGCCTCCCTTAACCATTCAGCGCCATAATTTCATTATGAACAGTTACCAAACAACCATATTTCATTTTGCACTATATCATAAGAGTCTCTTAATCATTCTGACCACTTAATCATCCTACCAAACCATTCAACAACTGCCAAACAGCCCCGTGGTATGCATTGCATTGCGATTAACGTAGTACTATATAAAAGTAAAAAACACAATAAAAGCTTAAATCACACAATGATATGTTGCAATTTGCAAAATCATGCATCAAAGTATCAAACACAAGGATGCTAACCTTTCGGTTTGTTAACCAAGAGAACAGCTCCAGTTGGACCATCCCATTTAGGAGGAAGCCCCGCACTCCTACTCGATATGAATGGTAACGTGCTATCAACTTCATTTTTCTCATTGGGGACTTTCTTCAAACACTTGAAGAACTCCTCCACTTTCTTCTCTGTAATCTCCATTTTCACATCCTTCACTTCCTTTTCCTCCTCAAAAAACACCAATCTCTTCTCATCTTTCTTCTCCCCACCACTTTTAACACCAACTCTCTTCTTCTTCTCCTCCTCCATAACTCCATTCGATTGACCTGGTTCAAGAAACGCCTTATCAAAACATTGATCAGGAAAAAACTTCTTCTCCAACTGATACACCATCTTATAATGCTTATCCTTTTCCCATGGATATGCAAAAGCATCATAGAAATACAATTCCTCTTCTCTTTTATGCAGTGTGCGTAGCTTAACAACTTCTTGTTTTAACTCGATATACTTATTTTCATGCTTACCATTGTCATCTTCTGAATCCGAACCATACATTCGCTTTTGCCTCTTGTTGTAATACTTCCTCTTTGATTTATCCATCTCTTCGTTCGATTGCGTTAGATCTAGGTTTTGTGTGGGTGCTGATTCTGAAGTTAATTTCATATCAACCCAATCATCGAAACCTAATTGAGAACGTGGTTCGGAGTCGGATGGTTTGGAATTCGGGGGTGGTGGTGGTGGTGGTCTCCGGCGGCGAGGGTGGTGGAGGATCGGAGATTGAGGTGGGCGGGAGATTATCATTTCGTATTGAAGTGGAAATGGAGTTTTGGTGGTGGAATATGAATATAGAGATTGTGATATGAAAGGCTTGAAGAGTGGTTGTGTACGAAAAGAGAAAATGGGACGAGGATTGAAGAAGACGATGGATGATGCACGGCTTATGCAATTCAATTTCGCCATTTTTGTTCCAGACTGGTTGCAGTGAACAAGATGGAGCGAGGGTTTCAGGTAACACCAATCTGGTGGGTCCCACACATACAAACAAAAAAACCACTTTGAATTAAAATCTGAAATCTTTTCTAATTAAAATGCAATCGGATCAAATGGTGTATTTTTGTATATTTTAAACGTTGGAAATTCCGATACCCCTACAACAAAAGTAAGAAAAATAATTTCATTTCGGTTACTTGACATGATCAACACATAGGAAAAATCAAGAAAGTAAAATGGACCATACCCACTTTCAAAAAGGAGGAAATCATCAAAGAAATGTGGCACATTCTCACTGTTTCTCCTTACCTTCATGTTGTGATTTTGCAAAAAAAAAGAGGAATCAAATCATTGATCGCCTCCAGTTGGAACTGCAGGGGCCTTGCCTCTCCTCGGGAAGTTCAGGTTCGTCGGGAGATTATCTCGATCCATGCGGTGGATAGACAAGCTAACGAAGCGGCTCACATGACTACGAAACACTTTCGTTTTGTATCTTGTCTAAAATGTTACGGTGTTTTTCCGTCTTTCATTTCGCTTTGTATTAATGTTTTCTGTAACGGTCAAAAGTTTAATGATAGGATTGTTCTCCCGATCGGGTGATGGCTTGGCCGAAGCACGATCGTGACGCAATCATTTCTTTTAAAAAAAAGTTCTCAGAGCATCCGCACACGTTGCATGGACACATGTTTTACAAAAGCCCTTGCATGATGATATGGCATGTTATATGGTTTGCAAGTCCTTGTAAAACTTGCAAAACCTTTCAACAAATTAAATATATTAAACAAAAACATTTTTTAATATAATTAATTTGTTTGTTTAAACATTAATTATTATTAATATGTTTATTAAATTTAATTCATTTATTAATTTATTTGAACATTATTTTTTTAATATTTTTATTAAAATTTCTTACCCACGCTTTATTTTTAAAAAATGATATTTTTATGCAATGTTTTTTTATTTAAACTGCTAAATTATATTTACACAAAATATAATAAAAGAAAACAAAAGTAAAATTTTTGTTATCTATATTTTATAATTTATTTATTAGTTATATTATAATTTATTAGTTTATAAAGGGATTTGGTCTTGCATGTGTGTGGAATGTGTTATTGCAAAGTTGATGTGGCACTTATGAAAGAAGTAAGGTCTTGCAGGTGTGTGGATGGTCTGATGCATAATTGATGAAGTCATTTAGAACATCTCCAACAGGTTCTCTAAAACAGAGAAAATGGAGGTTTTGTTCTCTGTTTATCTTCAACAGCTTCTCTATCTTGTTCTCTAAAATAGAGAAAACAAAAAAACTACAAGTTTAGAAAATTCTCTTGATGGAAGGTGAGAGAAATTATTATTTTATTGATTTCCACCAATAAGATCTAAACTATCATCATTTTATATAAAAAAATTAAAAGTGCATTGGGATAATAAAGTTTGTAATTTTTAATACGGAGTAATATAATTAATGTTGAAATCTCTAAAATAGAGAATCTCTTGGAGTGAGATATAATTTATAAAGAATCTGTTGAAGATGCTCTTAAAATCTAATGTAGGATTCTTTTATCAGTAATTCACACATGAATACGCCTAGATCTTCAACTAGATGTTAGTACAAGAATTTTACATGGAATAAATGTTTCTTTCCTATGTATTTTCTGATTGATTCAGTCAGTTGCAATTTATTTAGCATATCATCTTATTTATATGGAGTATCTTATAGTTGGTCTATAACTCAAATAAGGTTTTATGATTATCTTTAATAGTTATATAATTATTTTAAAATTGTTAATTAATTATATATATATATATATATATATATACACAGATAACACCTTTTAATTATTATAATTACGTTCTAACACACATTTTCATAATTATCCTTCAAAAATATTTACTTCCATGATCAACTTGGTTTAATCCAGATTCCTATAAATATAAACAAACATATTCTTTGTGTGCGACCCTATAAATTCATATACTCTTCAACAGCATTCATGTGTAACATATGTCGTGGGCATATAAAATATTTACAATAATAATAAATAATTAGTAATTTATTTATTTAATGAATACTTGTTAAAATAAAAATTACAAAATTTCAATTAACAAGTTTTACATTACAAGAAAAAAAATTACATTAAATCAAATAACACAAATTAAAACATGATTAAATAACACTAATTCTCCAAGTAGGTATACCCGTTTCACAAATGATCAATAAATCTATTTCAAAGTTCAAAGTGAGCGTCTTTATCCTTTATCTTTTTATGTTGTACAAGAAGTTTGTAACAACTCGTCCTACATGGATAAAAAAATGGATTTGTGAGCTACTTATAAGCCTCAAGTTGTAGACTACCAATAACTCTCACCATGGTTTTAAGTTGGACTTGAAGTTATTAAGCCAACATGTTGCTTGGGCCAACACTCTCATCGCCTTTGTCGTTGCTCTTTTGCCTCTTTAACTCTCGGATACTTCAAAACTTGAACCAATTAAAATGATTTAATGAGAGGTTTCAATTCAATTTTAAGGATGTTGTTTATGTTGTTGAGGCATATGGTCGTGTGATTCATAGGGCATGGTTGCCTTGAGGGGTGTTGCGATAATACAAGGGTTACCACAGTTGGTTGAAGTTCAATGGTCATGAGGCTTCTATTGCTACTAATGTTTATGTAAAGTCGATTATGCTTTGATTTGTCTAACGAGTTCAAAATGATCTTCCCTCCAAAATAGGATAACGCAGTGAATCCCCTGCTATTGGTTTTGTAAATTTCGCAAATATTTCTTGGTGCAAAGTGGATTTTGATTGTCTGTAACTTATGTTTTTGGCACATTTGTGTTAATTTAGCTTATAATTCACATTTTACAACCTCCCCATGTTGGCTTTTCTTGGTGTAAAATGGATTTTAATTGTTCAACTATCACTTTTGCTATGTATATGCACATAAAGGGTTTGATGAAATGAGCAAGACGGAAGGGTAAAATAGTCATGCATGTCGTTCATATTGTTTATTGGGTACAACAAACAAGTTAACTTAATCAATACATATAGCTTAATCCATACAGCGTTTGGTAAAAAAAACAACCGAACAAAAAAAGTTATATATAATTTCTCGAATAGGCAAAATAATTCATCATTCTTAGTGATATCCATTATCCATAACCTCACTGATAAGTGCCTAATTTTATATATCTTTGCGTCAAAATCCCTTACAATTAGTATCCATTAGATGTCTAAAGTACTCATATTATATTATATTGTATTTTAATTTTATTATTTGTAAATAATATATATATATATATAATAGTCTTTTATAATTAAGTTGTGTGTGTGTGTTATAATAATAATAACAAAAAAAAACTTTTGGTCTTTGTGTGGTCTCGTGAGGTACAGCAACAACAACAAAAAAAGAATGAATTATATTTACTTAGTCCTTGTGATATCATCTTGCAGCCAACGGTGAAGCCCAGTTTTAAAAGAGAAAAAAAAGAGAAGAGAATAGAAAAGCCCAGCAGCAGCCCAGAAAAGATCAAACCCAACCATGCCTTTCTCTCTCTCGTCGGAGGAAGAAAAAAAACCGCAGCAGAAAATCACTTCAGAAATCAGTTTTGAAGAGAAGAGACGAATTGGGAGCAATTTCTTCATCAATTTCATTCAACTTTTTGGTAATTTCTTTTTAGTTGTAACCCTAGTTTTCTTTCCAACACTAGTTTGATTAGATTTTGATAGTTGCACTTTGAGATTCCATTGTAATCATTTGGGACAAATCTATTTGCTTGATTTCTATTTTCATTGTCAATTTCGTTTGAGTTTTCAATTAACTTGATCAATTAATTTGAATCTCTTATGGAAAAATGTTAGTCAAAACCTAGATACGTAATCGTCTTGGATTTTGATAAAGTAACAACTGATTTCATTCGGTTTCAATGAGGTTTCCGAATCGAAATCTTGAAATCTAGCAATCAAAGCAATTATAAGCCGAGCTTACGAGCTTATAGCTTTGAGTTGGTGTTTTTCTAGTCCGATAAAGCTAATCACATCTAAGAACTTAAGAGCTTATTTAATTTCTATTTGTGATTAAGATCCGGTTAAAGAGCTTATTTTAACCGGTGTAGATTAAGGAAAAATGGAGGTCGTTAGAGCTTGTTAACGACTATAATCAACTTGGGTTCGTTCTCTATGTTTACGTTTTTGGAATCAATGATAGGTGTCATTATCTTAATTGAAGTTAAACTAATGTTGGATTTTATTTCATTGTTTATAATTAGTTTTAGTCGTATGTTTAATTTTCTTAATCAAATCCAACCCCCCCCCCCCTTTTTACGTAACGTGTAGAAGTAAAATAATGGGAAATTAATTAAAATACCCTAAGTCAAACCAAGTGTTACCAAAATACCCAAAATCTCTCCCAGTTTGCAAAAATACCCCTTTTTCCGCGATGGGAGCCCGCGATCGCGGGCTAGGGACCATTTCTGTCACTTTTTTAAACTTGCAGGGACCATTTTTGAAAAATGGAATCCCGCGATGGGGTCATTTTTGTGACTTTTCAATTGTAAGGGACCATTTTTGAAAAATTCCAGGGACCATTTATGAAAATTGAACCGCGATCGCGTAGAATCCCACTGTTCACCCCCGCTTTCTTTCAATTTGATGAATTTAATATAAAATGTTACACTTTCAACCCCTATACTTATTTACTAAATTTACTTTATACCTTTTACTTTCATTATTTTAATTTTACATTTAACACATATAATCGTTTATTAACTAAAATACGTTAAAAAATACGTTTTAATTTTAACAAATTATACCATTATAATCGTCTCTTCGATACGTTCGAAATGAGCCCAATCTTGAATTTTTTTGGATTTATATATTTTAATATATATCATATACAATTATACACTACATAAAAAAATATTTTTTATATTTAAAATTCATACTCTTATAGTTAATTATTTAATTTATGGTACATCTCTTATTTTTTTTTCAATTTTTTTTACACTCCTATCGCATTAACATAATAATCATATATTAACTAATTCATTAAATCGTTTTAAATTATTATTATTTGAATGTGTTTATAGATGAATGGCAATAGGAGAAGGTTTCACGAGAAGAATATATTAAATGGGGTTTTGACAAGTTGGTAGCACTGGACTCATTTAAGAATTGTGAAAATGGGTATTTGGCGAATGATGATTCATGTGTGTTTGGAGCTGAAGTATTTGCAGTTACAGAGTATTGCAAATCATATTCGCAACTGAAACGGATACAGTGCATGTAAACAAAGAAATATATTACTGGAAGGCGTCCTGGAGTCCTGTGATCAAGTTAACCTTTTCCTTGATCACGTCCTCCATTCCCATGTAGTCCGATTCGAGTTCTTCTAATTCCTCTTCAGCTTCCTTAATCTCTCGTTGCAGGTGCCGAACGTGAGCCCTAGCCATGGCCAGTTCTCGTTTCTTCCCCGCTAGATATTCCATTTTCCCCTGCTGAATCCCCCTGTTATGGTTCCACATACCCTTTACCTTTTCGATATCAGCGTTCGCCCCATGAATGGCTTTTTGCACTGCAGGAGTAATTTGTTGACTTTGTCGAAGACCCGTCGGCATAAAATCATACATTAGTGGGGTTCTCATGCCATTATCGAAGTAGTAATTGTCGGATGCCATCTCCCAGTCTGCTTCCTCCTCAGGCGTGAATGGAAAATCGGTTGCAGTTCGCCCACAGTTTCTCCACTCCTCGTCTGTTTCCGGTACCTTCCAGGTACTCCGGCGAGCTCCATCGTTTAGTGGTTGGTAGGCTCCCGAACGTGAAGTTCCAGCCACATTCGCCGACCTGTTCCCCCTTGATCTTGAACCTCCAGCCATGGTGTTAAGAAAAGCGAGAGTGTGTTTGTAAACGGTGAGGAGAATGTCTAAAAGATAGATAGGAAGTTGTGAATTACTACTTCATCATGCCATCTACTTATAGCCGTGAAAATGTATGTTCTTCATCAGATATGGTCAAAGATTTCGTCTGAAAAAGTTGCCTGCATGATTCGTCTGAATAGTTCACTGCAAGATTCGTTTGAAAAGAGCCTGTAAGATTCCACTGAAAAAGTAACTGCAATATTCGTCTGCTCTTGAATAAAGGTCTTTCATTAGGCAGAAAATTAGTCTTTAAGTAGTCAAACATAGCTAATTAATGAGAATTTAGATCAGATTTATATGGTACATTACATGATACCAATTTTTGCATCATATGAATCACTTCCAGACAACAAGAACCAATACCCCAATAATCAAGAAATAAATGCTTGTTCGTCCAATAATCTCTGTATTAGGATTATCGCAAGTTTCATAAACCTACTTACTAGGTGTTGGAAATATGGGTTTTACTAAACTTTGGACGCATTTAAATTTATATATATGTGTTATATATAACTAACTTTTAGTAGGTTTATGTTCTTCTATATGAGATCTTCGAAATGATATATAATGCGTCCAAAATAGAGTATGTGTGAAAGAGATATCGATACTCAAAGTTGAGTAAATGGATGAAATTAGCAAAAACCAAATGAAGTAAACAGTAAGTCAATCACAATACTTTAACAAAATAAGTTAATACTAAAAATAACAATTATTTAATGTTACATAAACAACCTAACTACTTAGACAATGCGCATAAATTGACTCCGCCATATGTCGGCGGAAATCCATTGCCTCATCGTCGGTTTCGTTAGGGGGTACCCATATCTCCTCGTTATTTATCAACTTTTGGACATTACGGCATACCCATACACCGCAATCCGCATATAACCCGGTCTGCTGGGGTACTTGGTCGGCCATCTTTGTGCGAAAGATACTTGACATTTCGCGACGTCTATGATCCCCTATCAATGAAAAGAACGTATATAGTTTTGCTTTAAACGATTGCATCTGCTCTGTCAAATGTTGTTTGCAGAGACCGTCCTTTTCGCTGTCATATAGGGTCATGACCATAGTGTCAAGTTCAAACACTCCAAGCAGCCAATGTCTGGGATGCAAGCATATGGGGATGTACACCTGAAATATTACAATATATGTCATATATGTTATTAAATAAAATAACAGTAAAACGATTTACATACCCTATCGAGGAGAGTCCAAGAGGTCCCTTCCGAGCCATTGCATATTTCGACCACGGAGGCGGGACCTTGATGGTCCATCAGTATACACTGAAAGAACATAGTGTGCATGATGGTCCACCTCGTGTCTACGCCACGATGTTTTTGCAACAGGCTAACCCAAGAATCGACGTGCTATGCATAAAAAATAGATGGTTAGACATGTAATATAAATATATTTGATTATATATGACTATAATTTAACTTCATACTAACCGTATCGTCTAAGTCAGAGTTCACAGGGTCATCCGCAAGCAATGTTTCAAAAAACGAGGGGTTGATTTCTAAGCCCCCGTAAGGGGTGAATGTCAAGTTGGGGAGGCGACCAGTCCGGCACATCCTCATTATTTCTGATGCCGGTTGAGGCTCCGGTGAAGGCACCTTTCCCTTTTTCTTTCCTCCTTTCTTTCCCCCTGCTTTCTTTGCTTGTTTTTTAGCGGGCGGTGGTGTCGTAGATCCTTGTTGGTCAAACGGGTGACGAAACCATTGTGAAATTTTATGCAACCGCTTCCGAGGGAGCGGGGTCACCTGTGGTGGATCTACAACATCCATCGAGTCATCGTCAGGCTCCGAGAAGTGCTCCGAGAAGTGATCCTGGATAACAGGAGACCCCGTCTGAAAATTACGTTACTCAATGTTTTAAGTACAATTTAGGAAATGTTCACAATTAAACCAAAACTACCAAAATAACTTACATTATCCATTTCCGGCCTGTAATAGTCATCGGCCGAGCCGCCAAAGATGTTTGTGATTGCTGTGGTGGCGAACGACGGCGGCATCTGCGTGACATTGAACATTAAAATAGTTACAAAATTAGGATTATCGATATATAACTATAATGGTTACTCAGTGTCACTAACACTCTCCGGGATAGTAGAATATGCTGTGGTGGCGAACGGCGGCGGCATCTGCGAGGTGTATGCCCCCGACATCCCGGCTTGCGTGACATTGAACTTTAAAATAGTTACAAAATTAGGATTATCGATATATAACTATAATGGTTACTCAGTGTCACTAACACTCTCCGGGATAGTAGAATATGCTGTGGTGGCGAACGGCGGCGGCATCTGCGAGGTGTATGCCCCCGACATCCCGGCCTGCGTGACATTGAACATTAAAATAGTTACAAAATTAGGATTATCGATATATAAATATAATGGTTACTCAATGTCACTTACATTTTCAGGGAATGACGGATAGGATGTGGTGGCAAACGTCGCATGTGTCCCCTGTCCGAACGGAGCGTGGATCGGTGTCGTACTCGACAACTAAAACAAATTTAGAACGTAATATTAATATACAAACTAAATAAACGTGGCCAACAAATTAAGTTAAACACTAACATTGACAGCGCTAAACTGTCTGTAGACTTCCTCCAGATACTGTACACGTTTCTCTAGCGGCCCGTGGACGTGGTCCCACAGGTGCTCATGAGAGCCACGCTGTGGCTCGTAGGAAGGGGCCGCATCATATGGATTGTAGGAGGAGGAAGGGCCCGGCTGGTAGGAGGAGGAACGGGCCGGCTGGTAGGAGGAGGAAGGGGGCGGCTGGTATCCACCGGAAGGGGGCCTGTCGTCGTCTTCCTCATCTTCGTCAGATTTGGAAGGAGAGGGACGTCGAGCCCTTTCCGCCTCTGCGTCAATAAAGGCCACGCTGTCTCTGTACCAATCTGTGCCCATCTCGTCGGCAGTAGGCTGAAGGACAGCGAAAGGCAAGAGCGGCCGCTAAATATATGATAAAACATAAAAAAAAATTAATAAGCGGGACTAACGTATGCAAATTGTAAACATAGTAAAAGAACTTACATTTCTAGACGCTTTGAAGAACTCAATCCAAAGCGACCTACTTAGGGTAACACGCTTGTCCCAACGGGTTCCCCTAAGTACTCGATCGTCGCGCTTGACGAAATATCGGATTGATGCGGGAAACATCTCCAAGATCCATATCTGGAATTAGACAAGAAGAGCAAGTACGTAAAAAGAAAAGCCAAACAGTTTGTATGTATTATTAACAATTGTTATACTACGTATCTAACCTTGAAGGCGTATGTAAAACAACAAAGATTCATCTTTGCATGTCGATCGGCGCGTCTGCCTATGGCTCGGTGCATATTAGAGTAGCAATGTGTCCAGATATGGCTACCCCACGGGTAGCTGTTAAACAGCTCAAGGTCCTCGACGGCCCTAAGGACCGTCGATGAAGCATGCTGGCTATACTCACGGCCCAGGAAGCCCATATCCACGATCACCACCAAGCATACACGGACAGCATCGTCGTCGGTTAGGGCACTAAGGCCCTCTTTCATCTTTTCCCGGGCTGCCTTCAGCTTCAAACGAGATGCCGAAATGCCGAAAACCCTAGGAACGAAGGAGCAGTCTTCTAAGGGAGTAAGTGGGGGAGCCTCTCCAAAACGTAGTCCTGTAATTAGACAGAACTCCCGACGCCCAAAATGCAATTGAGAGCCGAAGAAATCAAAATGCATCTCCTCCGGCTCAGCGTTGGCGTCCTCGACCTCCAACTGTAGAAACATGTGTACTAGCGTAGGGTCGCCACCAGAGTAAGACACATCCATCCATGGCCCGAACGGTGTCCCTCTATTGATGGTCTCAAGGGTATCCGCGCGATCACCTAATCCCCTAAACAACGCTCCTAATTCCTCGATGTATGAAACTTTGCACCTTAGCGTCAAGTCGATGTTAAAGAAATCCTTCTACATAGTCATTCACAGATATTCTAGTTAGTGTTATATATAGATGCTGCAGTTTATTTTATTTTATATAGATGTTGCGGTTTATTTTATTTCAACGTATCATATTGTTATATATAGATAAAGTGCGGTGGTATTTTATTTCAACGTATCATATTGTTATATATAGATAAAGTGCGGTTTATTTTATTTCAACGTATAATAGTGTTATATATAGATAAAGTGCGGTTTATTTTATTTCAACGTATCATAGTGTTATATAGAGATAAAGTGTGGTTTATTTTATTTCAACGTATCATAGTGTTATATATAGATAAAGTGCGGTTTATTTTATTTCAACGTATCATAGTGTTATATAGAGATAAAGTGCGGTTTATTTTATTTCAACGTATCATAGTGTTATATATAGATAAAGTGCGGTGGTATTTTATTTCAACGTATCATAGTGTTATATAGAGATAAAGTGCGGTGGTATTTTATTTCAACGTATCATATTGTTATATATAGATAAAGTGCGGTTTATTTTATTTCAACGTATCATATTGTTATATATAGATAAAGTGCGGTGGTATTTTATTTCAACGTATAATAGTGTTACATATAGATAAAGTGCGGTGGTATTTTATTTCAACGTATCATATTGTTATATAGAGATAAAGTGCGGTTTATTTTATTTCAACGTATAATAGTGTTATATATAGATAAAGTGCGGTGGTATTTTATTTCAACGTATCATATTGTTATATAGAGATAAAGTGCGATTTATTTTATTTCAACGTATCATAGTGTTATATAGAGATAAAATGCGGTTTATTTTATTTCAACGTATCATAGTGTTATATATAGATAAAGTGCGGTGGTATTTTATTTCAACGTATCATAGTGTTATATAGAGATAAAGTGCGGTTTATTTTATTTCAACGTATCATAGTGTTATATATAGATAAAGTGCGGTGGTATTTTATTTCAACGTATCATATTGTTATATAGAGATAAAGTGCGGTGGTATTTTATTTCAACGTATCATATTGTTATATATAGATAAAGTGCGGTTTATTTTATTTCAACGTATCATAGTGTTATATAGAGATAAAGTGCGGTTTATTTTATTTCAACGTATCATATTGTTATATATAGATAAAGTGCGGTTTAGGGACCCTAGTTGTCATTCTTAAAAGTTTAGGACCTAATTGGCATTCTTAAAAGTTTAGGGACCTAAGTTGTCATTCTTAACATTTTTTTATAAAAAATTGTTAAAAATGTGTTTTTTTATAAAAAATTGTTAAGAGTGTGTTTTTATAAAAAAATTGTTATAGTTTTATGTTTGAATGTGATATTTGTATGTTATAATGTGTATGTTGTTATAGTGTGTTTTTTCATATAAAAATTGTTAAGAGTGTTTTTTTATAAAAAAATTGTTAAAAGTGTGTTTTTATAAAAAAAATTGTTAAAAATGTGTTTTTTTTATAAAAACACACTCTTAACAAATTTTTTTATAAAAAAAACTATTTTTATAAAAAATTGTTAAGGGTGTGTTTTTATAAAAAAAAAGCACATTTTTAACAATTTTTTTTATAAAAACACACTTTTAACATTTTTTTATAAAAAAACACTCTTAACAATTTTTATATGAAAAAACACACTATAACAACATACACATTATAACATACAAATATCACATTCAAACATAAAACTATAACAATTTTTTTATAAAAATACACTCTTAACAATTTTTTATAAAAAACACATTTTTAACAAATTTTTTTAAAAACTGTTTTTATAAAAAAAATTAACAATTTTTTTATAAAAAAACACATTATAAAAACCATAAAACTATAACAATTTTTTATAAAAACACACTGTTTTTATAAAAAATTGTTAAGGGTGTGTTTTTATAAAAAAATTGTTAAGAGTGTGTTTTTATAAAAAAAACACATTGTTAACAATTTTTTTATAAAAACACACTCTTAACAATTTTTTTATAAAAAAACACTCTTAAGAATTTTTATATGAAAAAACACACTATAACAACATACACATTATAACATACAAATATCACATTCAAACATAAAACCATACATATCATGTTAAACATAGAACATATTCAAACATAAGTTATAAACACTATAACAACCTACAAATCATATATCTTAACTTAAAATAACATACAAAAAATAACAAATAACATAAGGAAAACATACCAAAGAGGTAATACGAGACATCTTCACAAAACCCGAACGCGTATTCCACACGAGAAAATTGAGAGAGTGGGAGAAAATTGAGAGAGTTTGATTAAAAATTGAGAGAGTGATTAAAAAAATTGAGAGTGGCCGTGTGTCTTGGTCCCCCCCTCCCCTTATATAGTGCGGCCGAAGAAAATTTAGGGTTTAGGGTTCGTCGATTTTAGGGTTAACCCTGTGCCGACACGTGGCACAGGAGCCCGCGATCGCGGAAGGTCAACGAAAGTCAATCGCGGGCAGGGACCAAAAATGCACATGCGGGCATTCTTGAGGGGGGAAAGTTGTACCGCGGGCATTCTTGAGGGACCAACGCGGGCAAAGTGGGCAAACTTTGGTGACACGTGTAGCCCGCGATCGCGGGGGTCAATGAGTCAATCGCGGGCAGGGACCAAAACTGCACACGCGGGCATTCTTGAGGGGGAAAAGCTGGACCGCGAGCATTCTTGAGGGACCAACGCGGGCATTCTTGGTGACACGTGGCCTGGAGCCCGCGATCGCGGGCTCCATCGCGGATTTTTTGGGTACTTTTGTAAACTGGGAGAGATTTTGGGTATTTTGGTAAGAGATGGTCAAACTTAGGGTATTTTAATTAATTTCCCTAAAATAATTGTCACGACCAATACCTGTGGATTCGACCCGACTTATCGCTACTACAATTTTGGTTGTAATCAGCTAATAGTTGGTACTTATTATTTGACAGTCTCGACGCCCGTCACTCACCGTCTTGAAAAGTAAGTAATGTCATATAATTCAACTAAACTGTTCCATTTATTCGACTATTAATTATACTGTTTTCAGCTATTTTTTTGTCATTTATAATATTTTCCGTGTGTCGTTAAATATGCTAGATGTTTATAAACAAAACTATTAAATAACATCTTAAAATGTCAACCACTCGTAATACGTATATTTCATTTCCACCATTTTGGAAACAAATTAGTTATTAATGCGTTTATGTCGTACAAGTTAAATGAAGCTTAAATTTATTATATTTTTTTTGGAAAGGGTATCATAGGCTATGCCTAGACTAATTTTTTGGCAAAATATGACTGTAATACATCAGTCCTGATTAAATCTTAGTGACCACAATTGTTGTGTACGCCTGGATTAGAACCCTGGGCAGATGGAATATTCCACCACATCCCCCATGGCCTTAACCAGTACGCCACAACCCTTGTAGTTTAAATTTATTATATTGATATGCTTATAAACACACCTGAAGTTAGGGGTGAGCAAAACCCGCCCAACCCGAACTATCCGTCCGACCCGAACCCGAACAACTCGAAAATTGACGAACCCGAAGTAACCCGAAACCTGATATACATTATGGGCGGGTTTCGGGCTCCGAATCCACCACCCGAACCCGATCGGGTTTGCATAATTTCCACCTGACCCGCCCGTTTGCTCACCCCTACCTGAAGTCCAAGTATTTCTTATATTAACTCAAAATGTCGAATTCCCAATTTTTTCAAAAAGTGTAAATAAGAGGAAAGGAGAAAGTGTCTGTATATCATCAACCACCCTAAAAAAGGAATTATAAGTTTTTTTTTTGTTTTTTTCGTGTTTAAAACAAACATTTAAACCAAATGTGACTCGTAAAAGGTACAACGTTTTTCGAGACGTGGGTTAAGGTACCAAATTTATATGACATATATGTTTTTTATTTTAAATATTACTCATTAATATTGAGCAATTTAAATTCGTATAAAAGGCAGAAAAATCATATGTGTATACCATATAACTTACAAAAACCGTTATACCAAGAGTTCATGGTAAGATAAATAGTAAAAAGAAAGTCAAAATAATAAAAATAAATGAAAATGTCAAATACTAATATTTTCAAAAAGCAATTTCACATGCCTTGTCTTACCCAACTGTTGCCTACGAAGGTCAACATGACATCATAGACGCATTTCGCACTCTGACACATATTTTAGAACCCTGATGAAACCAAATTGAACCATCCAAAAACCATGAAAAACGAGAACCCTCCTCCCCCTAATTCATTACAAGTTCAACACCGACAATACCAAAGATAAAAAACAAGAAACTAAAACAAATTGGAACAATTGCCATGTTTTATCTCGTTTTCATGTTCAACAACAAAATCATAATAGGACTAGCAGTTACTAGGGTTAAGATATGATGAGAATGAAAGTTATGTTGAGAAGGGTAAGATGATTTCCACCATTTGATGCATATTAAGGGTGCGTTTGGTATACTGAACATGACATGACAGATTAAAACATGGATCACTGTCCCACGTTTAGCAGAACTTTTATGTGAAACAGACAGGAACAAAGTGGAACAAGCTTGTTCCACCCCACCTCATGGAACAAGGTGGAACAAACTTATGTTTTACCAATATAACCCCAAAATAAAATCTAATACTTTCCTAAAACATCGAATATGCCTTTTATTTTATATTATATACATTATTTAAATTTTATTTATTGTATTTTATGTCATTTTAAACTTTCACTTTATTTTCCTCAAAATGTTGTTTTTATATTGTTTCTATGTTTTGATTAATTTATGTAAATTACTAAATACTAATAGTAAACAAATATAGAAAGTGTTAGAAAATAAAAATTGGAAACTACATTTTTTTATTTCGCTGTCACTTTGATCGTCATAAAATTTTCTAATAATTTATTTTGTTATAAAAAATATTTATTTCATTATACTTTAATAAATTACATAATTAATCGAAATATATAAAATATATAAACAACTTATTGAGGGTAAATTGGTCAATGTTACTTGTTATGTTCTGTCCAATTCTGTCTTACCAAACAACAAACAATTGTTTTGTCTCGTCCTGTCTGCATCTCAAACGCACCCTAAGATGACATGCAACGACATTGCATCTCATATCAACACATGATTTATAGATGTGTTTGAGATAAAAGTGATCAAAGATCCAAATTTATTCTTATCTTCTGTTGGTCCCGAAGGCCTACACAAGTTTGTAGAAGGGGGGGGGGGGTTGAATACAAACACACAGATTTTACTTTTCTAAATTGTTTATTGATAAATCATTAACAATTTACAGCTTGTTGCGGAAACAAGATTAAGGATAAACCTAAATCTAAACAAGTTGGAACACTAAGGTTTCTTGCACTAAGAGAGATAAGGAAATTACTAATAATAACATGTCTTGAGATAAGAGATTTGAACTTGTCCAGAGTTAGCAAGTTACTTCAAATGAAGTGAGTTCATCTCTTTATATACTGCATGCATTTAATGCAAGTCAGTATACACTTTACACGTGTCATAAGCTGGTTGGTTGCATGTCATTGACCTTTGTTGACAACCTTAGTAGCCGCATGGATGAACAGTGTAGTATCAGAGTGGTTGTACGATTTCAGATATTCGGAGGTCCTTTTCTGACATTTCGTACGGAGTCGTGCAAGGGTGGTTAAGACAAAAGTACTTTGTACGAAGGACTTCATGATCAGCTTTCGTTGATTCAACGATTATCATTTACTATTCAGCAGATGATAAAGTTCAGCGATAGCTGAAGTCTTGTACTTGATACTTCACGTTGAGTGGACAAATCTGAGTCTTCGCTGATCCGCATCAGTTCATTAGGAGACTTGTCGCTGGTTCTTGAGCTTGATCTTCGACTTCAGCGTAGAACCTTTGTTGACGTGAAACTTGTCTTCATGGATCATAAGTAAACAACTAACTTATCAGCGATCATCATAATGACTGAACAGACTCAGCGTTAATGATGAACAGTTTCGCTGAATGTTTAATCTAAACAACAAGAGTTCCTATCAGCGGTACTGGAAGATCTTAGTACTTATCAGCGATAGTGAAACTCTGATACATATTGTTTACTTACAATTTTCACTAAGTGTTTAAGAGAGGGTCATTATCAAATCACTGAGGGTTTGGATCAACAATCTCCCCCTATTTGATTATGACATAGCAACAAAGAAAATTGCTATTTAATGAAAACATAAGGATAAAAAGAACTCATAAAATATTTGTCCCTTTTACTGTTTTCTGGGATCTTTTCAGTACTGATGGAGTAAAGTACATTCGCTGAAATCTTTCTTTAAAACTTTGAATCAGGTTACAAAGAGAAATGGAAAATTACAAGTACGAGCGAAATAAATTACAAGTACAAAAGGATAACTGATAAAATAGATGAAAGAGGCGATCCTATCAGTTTACAGAGGTTCTTCCTTAATGAGAAGTTCATCAAGGGTCTTTTCAGTGGGGATCATCCAGTCAGGAACCGTTACACCTCGTTTTCTTTTGTTCAGCGCTTCTTCAAAGATCAAGGGTTTTAGGTGTCGTGCCTGAATGTCTTTTCTGAAGTCACACCAGTAGATGAGATCTCTGAGTTGTTCGATTGGAGTGATTGGAAGCTCATCGATCCGTTGAAAACATTTACGTCCGTCGTAGTCGAGAAAAAATATTCCATAAGGATTACTGATGACTTTACCAGGGACGAAAAGTTCACATGGTGGCAAAGAAATGTCAAGGGCAGATAGATCAGGGTCAGGACCAAGCACTTCAGCGCGAGAGAAACCAATTCCAGTTTCATTTCGTATGACAGGACCTGAGTTTGAATCTTGACGTTTCTTCTTTGGAGAGGCCCTTTTTCTTTTCAGCTTAAGATCAGGAAGAGGAGGAATGTCCACACAGGAAGATATCAAATCGATCTGTCTGTTTATCAGCTTTTCGAAATGATCCTTGTACTTAGATTGTGACGATTGGATAGCTAACCTCATCTCCAGCCATTCAGAGAGACCATACCTTTTTACAGTGTCAGCGCGAAAGGTTTCAGTTTGGCCATCTTCTCTGAAAAGTTTGATGTCAACAATAGGTACTCCGATAGAGGTTCTTCCAGAGATGAATACCTTGTTGATCTTCGCTGGATGATATCTGAAGTGTATTTTCTCTTTACACCAGATCAGGGTGGTCTGAGAAACTTCAGTTTTCTTTTCCACGATCTTCTGGGCTTCTTCCCAAAGCTTTCGTTGGACTTGAATGGGAACACGTTTCAGCTTGGGGTCTTTGACAGATTCTTGAGTAAGCTTGATGGTGTATTCTCTGTCTTTTTCTTCAGCTTCCTTTCTTTCAGCGATGAGGCGTTCAGCTCTGAGGTGTTCCTTGTATTCAGCTTTTGAAATTCTGAACTTTGGAGGAACTGAAGGCAGTTGATCACGCCTTAGAATGATTCGCTGATCCTCGAATCGCTTTATTATTTCCTCTCTTTTCTTCTGTTCTTCTTCTCTCAGCTTTTGAGGAGCTAAGGAAGGTCTGTGTCTGTGTGAGAGAGTCTGTTCTTCAGGTTCATCAGTCTCAGAGATCAAATCCAAGACTGGGATTATTTCTTCAGCGGCAGCTGGTATTATTGGTGAAGTCGCAGTTGTGGAGCCTTCAGCGATATCCTCAAACAGGGGAGAGGACTGGCTGAAACACAGGGATCTTACAAGTAAGAACTTAGGTAGAATCAGATAGAGAGAATTGGTTTAAGTGTGTTGGCTTAGGTAGAGGAACTGATAGTGTATGATAAAGGAGGGATGGAGTAAGAGATGTTTAGTGTACCTGACAAACCGGCTTTTCAAGCAAGATCGTCAGATTGTCATCTTCAGCGACGCTTTTGCCTTTGCCTTTCTCAGCTCCAGAGGCTGAGGGCTTTGTCTTTGTCCGCTCCCCTGAAGGTTCATTTATCGAGATTCCCTTAAGAGCTTTGATCTTCGGAGCAGGTTTGACGATAAAGAAGTCATCGTCATCTTCATCATCATCATCATCATTCTTTGGAGAAGAAGATGGTTCATTATCAGGGATGTCGACGGCTTCATCATCTTCTGCTTCGGATTCTTCAGCGTCTTCTTCGAGTTGCTCCCCCTCAGATACAGAGGCGAGCTTCTCGGTTCCCTCAGGGTGTTCATCTCCCTGAGGTCCAGCGGCTGCTTCAGCTTCAATAGTCTTCTCACCCTCTTCAGTGAAGGTGAGGTCTTTGTTCTTCTCTCCCCTGATAGATTCATCATGGGAAAGGTCTTCAACGCTCTTGGAAGGGTTTTCAGCGCTCTTCTCCCCCTCTTTTTCATGATGACTGGGGGAGGAATGGGTAGATTCAGCAGCGTGGGTAGGGTCTCTGTCTTCTTGGCCAGAGAGACCTACACAAACTTCAATCTTTGCTAATCTGTCTTCAAGGCCAGAAATAGCAGGATTGATCTTTTCCAGCTCTTTGCGATCCGCCACTGTAAAATGTTCAGATTCAGGGGCAGGAGCAGGAGTATTCGCCTTGTGCAGCAGCTGCTCGATCATAGTCTTCATCGAACCAACGTCAGTCTTTACAGAGCTTAAGTCAGTCGTCAGGGTGTTGACATTTGTCTTCACAGCAGACATATCTCCCTCTAGTGTTCCAACCGATGTCTTCAGCGTTGTTACCTCGCTGGACATGGACGAAACTGAGTTTTTGAGAGAGGTGTAGTCTGTGTAGATATCAGCGAGCACCTTGGCGAAGTCGCTGAGAGTCTTGTCAAGCTGCTTCATGTCATCTGTGGAAGCCTTCTTCTCCACCACCGTTGTCAGTTTGTTCAGATTCTCTCCAGCGTTTGTTACAGCTGAAGAGTTGTTGGAGAGAGTGGTGGTGAGACCAGTCAGCTTTGTTTCCACGGACTTCATAGAGGCGTTGATGTCTCCCAAGTTAGGACCTGTAACAGATAAGAACTTGTGAACAAAGGAAAGCTCAGAAGTTTGGGGTTTAGTTACAGTGTTTATGGGTTTTTGTTTACCTGCAGGAGGATTGGTGAATTCGTCAAAGTCACGGGTTCCTGAGTAAAGTTCCATGTCGTCTTCGAACGTGCCCATGGATTGTTCTGCAGGTCCTGTCTTCATCATTTCTGGATTATCAGCTTTAGATTCCGTAGAAATGATGGCATCTCCAGTGATAACTGGAGGAGAGACCAAATGAGTGGAGAGAGAAGCGAAGGATAAGATTGAAGGTTGGGAAGTTTCCAAGTCTGTAATCTCAACGTTTGGAGACGCTGAGATCGGGATTGAAGGGATGGCTTGTTCAGGTGTGGCAGAGCGTACCACTGAACGTTCCTTCAGCTCTGCAGAAAGAGCTGAGGAGTCTTCAGCATGAGATTGCTGGGGTTGCTCCTTGGTTTTCTTGATCCTTTTAGAATCAAGTGGGGTGTGAGAGTGTTTCCTTTTAAGAGGAATAGAGGTAGCAGCTGGGGTATCAGCGGTGGGTTTGTCCGTTGAAGGAGCTGCATAAGTAGAAGAAGTATGAGGGTTAAGAAGAGTTAAGAGAGTAGAAAGACGTACCTCATTTACGGTTGGTTTAAAGTCGAGTATCTTTGGACCGACCTGAGAAAGTTTCAGGTCACCATCAGTTGGGTAGGTTTCCTTCAGGCCACATTGGAAGATGGCGCTGAAGAAACGGGGGTAAGGAACCCATGGAGGTCTGTCAGCGACGGTGTCCACTCGTAGAACCAGGTCATCATAGATGATCGATGCCCAGTCTATGTTGAGACCTTTCAGCAGTGCATAACCCATTGCTTGCTGAGGTTTAGCGGCTTGGTCGGAGGAGCCACTCTTTGCAGTCATGTAGCTTATCAGATGAGCGAAGATGAAATTCATCTCGCTGGGCATTTTTGATTTCTTGATGATCGTCAGCTTCTTCTCGGGCTTTATGTCTCTGCCTATTTCCCATACATAGCCCATTGCATCGAAGAATGCAATGATGGCTTCCCTGTCTGAGTTTTTCTTGGGGTCAGGGAGGGGAACAAAAGGTTTTTCCTTGGTGGCGATGGGAAGGCTGAGAGCTTTGCGAATAATGGCTGGGGTGATCTTTATGGTGCCATATTCGATATCGCAGAGGATGCAATCTATTATTTTGGAGGGGTCTTTGGCTGAAGGTAATTGAGTGTGTCTCGCTGAGTACCAGAATTGTGAGAGCAAAAGCTGATGTGCAGGAGGTGTAATGGTCAGGGCTGTGGAGATGCATCAATTCTTCAGAAAATTCACAGCATCATCTAGATGTGTGACTTGCTTTCGAGGAGGAAACTCGAGAAGCGCAGAGAGGTTGTTCACCTTAGTCCAATCCAGTTTGTCAAGTTCAAACTTGACTTGTGGAGCCTTGAGGATTTCCACTTCCGCAGAGTCAGTGGAGATGTTCTCAGCGTTAGTAGGAATGTTCGACGTTGCCATTTCCTGTATTTTCAGTTCAACCAAAGATTAACAAATAAGAATTATCTTAATGTGGAAATAAATTTCCAATAAGATGTTTCGAATTTTATCCATTTCATTCAGACACAAATGTCTTAATGAAGATTAGGGTTTTTCTTGATTTTTGAAACGAAATGTAAAAACCCATTTTCTTGTTTTCCAGTTTTCTTTGAAGATTGAGATTCTGGAAAAACGAATATGAAGAACAAGTTTAAGATTTTTGCATTTAAACTTGAAGAACAACCATGAAATGGTTGTGTTCATAAAACCATGAAAGAAAATGATTTTATTTTAAGAAGTTCTTTTGTTTGATCTTGTTAAAACAAATAGTAGATCACAAACAAGTTATTTTGCATTAGGTAATAAATAAGAACATATTAACCTTGATGTTTGATGAAGAAGATGATGAACAGTTCTTGAAGTTTGAAAGCACAAATGCAACAGTGAATTCTTTCTTGCGGAGGAAGATTGATCGCGTAAAAGAGAAATATAAACAAAGAATGTGTTTATATAGAGATTTTAGAAAGAGAAAATCTTGAGCGGGAAAAGATTTTCATCATGACACGGACACGTGTTTGCATTTGATTGGAAGTTTGAACGAGACGTGCAAACGTGTGTCAGGAAGAGAAAACGTGTCGGGGTTTTATCCGTTGCAATGACGTCACAACTGTCCTTTCATATTCTTGGTTGTCTCTGAGGTTTTGAAAAACTCGGAGATACTTTTGAAAACATGAAGCACTGAATGAAAATATTCAGTAAAGGTTTTAAGAAATTTCAAAAATATCGCTGTTAAGGAAGAGATATTCAGCGATGCATTTTGTTTTGAAATCTTGCATTTTCATGCGTTTGTCAGAGAGAGAGAACATACATTGATATCAGTGAATCAAGTTTATTCAGAGAGAAGATGATAGAATGGGTTATACAAGTTGATTTTATCCTTTCGCTGATCAATGTGAACCGCTGAAGATTTTATCCTTCAAAGTTCATCATTCCAAGCTCGCTGATGAGAAAGTTGAATCTTGTCTCATCAAGAGGTTTGGTAAATAAGTCAGCTAACTGATAATCAGTTGGGATAAAATGAAGTTCTATATCACCATTCATCACATGATCTCTGATAAAATGATATCTGATTTCTATATGTTTGGTCTTTGAATGTAGTACTGGATTGTTTGCTATAGCGATGGCACTTGTGCTGTCGCAATAGATTGGAATTTTGGAGAGCTGAAGATCATAGTCTAGTAGCTGATTTCTCATCCACAAGACTTGAGAACAACAGCTTCCAGCAGCTACATATTCAGCTTCAGCTGTGGAAGTGGACACTGAGTTTTGCTTCTTACTTGTCCAACTTACCAGCTTTCCACCCAGGAGCTGACATCCTCCTGTGGTGCTTTTCCTATCCATTTTGCAACCTGCAAAATCACTATCTGAATAGGCGGTTAGATCGAATCCTGAATCTTTGGGATACCAAAGACCTAGATTCGCTGTACCCTTAAGATATCGAAAGATTCGCTTTACAGCTTTCATATGAGATATCTTAGGTTCAACTTGATATCGCGCACACAAGCATGTTGCAAACATAATATCGGGTCGACTAGCTGTAAGATACAATAGTGAGCCGATCATCCCACGGTACAGCGTGACATTGACAGGAACACCCTTAGTGTCCTTATCAAGTGTCAGCGGTGGTGCCATAGGGGTTTTCATAGCTGAACTTTCAGTTAAGTCGAATTTCTTCAGCATATCTTTAACATACTTTCCCTGATTAATGAAAGTTCCTTTCTCAGTTTGCTTAATCTGAAGACCAAGGAAATATGTTAGTTCACCCATCATGCTCATTTTATACTCATCTTTCATTCTATCAGCGAAACGAGTACAAAGCTCAGGGTTAGTAGAACCAAATATAATGTCATCAACATATATTTGAACTAGAATGATATGACCTTTCACTTTTCTAAAAAATAGAGTTTTGTCAATCTTACCTCGCTCAAATTTTTCAATATGGAGATAAGTAGAGAGAGTGTCATACCATGTACGAGGAGCTTGCTTCAAGCCATAAAGTGCCTTATCCAGTTTATAAACATAACCTGGACGCTTAGAATCTGAGAATCCTGGAGGTTGTTCCACATACACTTCTTCATTCAGCTTTCCATTTAGAAATGCTGATTTAACATCCATCTGATGTACTTTGAAGTTTTTGTGTACATCATATGCTAAGAATAGACGAATAGATTCAAGTCTTGCTACTGGAGCAAATGTTTCGTCGTAATCTATACCTTCTTCTTGTCTGTATCCCTGAGCAACAAGTCGAGCTTTGTTGCGGGTTACAGTACCATGTTCGTCCAACTTGTTTCGATAGACCCATTTAATGCCTATTATTGTTTTATCAGTTGGTCTTCGAACAAGTTTCCAAACTTTGTTTCTTTCAAATTCAGTTAGCTCTTCTTGCATGGCGCTGACCCAGTTTGGATCTTTGAGGGCATCATCTACTTTCTTTGGTTCAGTTAGTGAAATAAAATTTACAAATAAACAAATATTACCTGCACTTCGTCGAGTCTGAATCCCAACGTTTGGATCACCAAGAATTTGATCAATTGGGTGATTTATAGTCCATCGCTGAGCCGGAGCGTGAGACGCTGACTCAACTTGAACTGGAGGAGCTGAAGATGAAGCTTCAGCGACGTCAGAGTATCAGCCAAGAGAGGAATGGATGCAGTTGTCATTATATTCACTGATTGCTGAGAAGTAGATGGAATGTCTGAGACATTTGGTTCAGCGTTAGGTATAGTGTTTATAGGAACAACTGAGACCCAAGAAGTTTCAGCTTCACTATTCTGCATATTTGGAATGATAGGACTATCATCTTCTACTGGATGAGCATGAGTAGTGGGAATAGCTTCTGAATCACCAAGATGAGAAAACATCCATTGATTCAGTTCTTCAGTATCAGCGGACGGTTTAGAGTTCGCTGAACGGGATTCGTCAAACGTGACGTGAATAGTTTCTTCTACAGTTTGTCTTCTACGATTGAAGACAATGAAGGCTTTGGAAACTGAGGAGTATCCAAGAAAGATTCCATCATCAGCCTTAGGATCAAACTTTACAAGAGCATCTCTGTTGTTCAGTATAAAACACTGACATCCAAAGATGTGAAGAAAGCTGATTGAAGGCTTTCTCCCATGAAAAAGTTCATAGGTTGTCTTTTTGAATCTTTTAACTATCAGCGACCTGTTTTGCGTAAAACAAGCAGTGTTGACAGCTTCTGCCCAAAATTGAGTAGGCAGGTAAGAATCGCTGAGCATTGAACGTGCAGCTTCAATAATTGTTCTATTTCTTCTTTCAGCGACTCCATTTTGTTGCGGTGTTCTCACTGAAGAAAAGTTGTGAGAAATACCATTACTCTCAAAGAAGGAATCAAGAGAACTGTTTTTGAATTCAGTCTCATGATCACTCCTTATTGAGCGAACGGTCAAATTGTTCAGGGTTTCCATCTTCCGAACAAAGGTGATGAGTTCTTCAGGGGTGTCACTCTTAGAACGGAGACACATTACCCAAGTGAAGCGAGAGAATTCATCAACTATGACCAGCGTATATTTCTTTCCAGCGATGGATTGTTTGTTAACAAGGCCAAACAAATCCATATGGAGTAGTTGTAGAGGAGATGACACTGAAGAAACTTGCTTTGACTTAAAGCTTGCTTTGGTCTGCTTCCCTTTTTCACACGCTGAACATAACGACTCTTTGGCGTATGAATGCTGAGTTAGACCAGTGACTAACTCTTTTGAAGAAAGAGTGTTCAGTGTCTTGAAATTTAAATGAGAGAGCCTCTTATGCCATAGCCAGTTGACATCAGATGAGGCCTTTGAGAAGAAACAAGAGTTCTCAGTGGTTGTTGAGTCCATGTTTATTACATAAACATTTTCCAAACGATAACCGCTGAGAGCTATCTTCTCCTTTTTGTCAGAGACAAAGCAGGATTCCTTAGTAAAGATTACTTTGTTATCCATGTCGCAAAGCTGACTGGTGCTTAGAAGATTATGCTTCAGCCCTTCAACATATGCGACTCTTCTGAAGGAGGTTGTACCATTTGAAAGTACACCATACCCTCGGGTATGTCCTTTTCCATTTTCACCGAAAGTCACAGAGGGACCTTTCTCTTCCTTGTATTCAGCGAGCAGGTTTTTCTTTCCAGTCATGTGTCTAGAGCATCCGCTATCGAGATACCAGATACCCTTCTTAACCTGCAATACAAAGGAAGATTAGTTTTTCTTAGGTACCCACTTAACCATGTATACACGTTTGTCAGTGGAAGTAGTTGGAATGGAAGGTTCAGCAGTCTTCGCAGCATTTGAAGATTCAGCTTTGTCTTTCTTCACTTTAGTTAATTTCTTAACCTCAGTGGTAGAATTCACCTTGACCTGATTTGCACCAGGGTTGGTCTTCTTTGCCTTGGGGGCAATCTTCACCTTAGCTATCTTTTCAGCTTTGGTGGCTGTGGGGCACTTACTAGCAATATGATCGGTGAGTCCACAGTGATAACATTTCCTATAGCTAAAAATAGTT
The DNA here is from genome assembly GCA_033807775.1 of Saussurea involucrata. Classification (NCBI taxonomy): domain Eukaryota; kingdom Viridiplantae; phylum Streptophyta; class Magnoliopsida; order Asterales; family Asteraceae; genus Saussurea; species Saussurea involucrata. Next base: position 94,584,789 of record CM066316.1, read on the forward strand.
CTAGGACCATTTGTATGCTGAGCTTTTAATTTAGAATTAGAAGTACCAGCACCAAGTAAGCTATTTGCTTTAGAAATGGGATGAACATTCAGTTCTTTAGATTTCTTACCAAGGACATCCAATCTGAGTCTAGGAGTAGATCGCTGAATAGATTCAGAGATCAGCTTCCTTGATCCAGAGGGATGGGTCACTGAAGCTTTAGAAGCATTCAACTTTGGTACTAAAGTACCCTTCTGAGGATTTTGATAAATAACAATTCCTTTACCTTTGTCTTTAAAGACAGAGGTAGGTTTTGAATAAACCATTTTCTCCTTGCCTTTTGAGGAGGTAGGAGTTTCCTCAGGGATTGGTGTAATGGACGAGGAGCACTGAGAAGATGAAGTATCAGCGACTGAGGATACAAACGTTCCAAATTTAAGCATTGAACGCTCAGTGGTTGGTTTTGAAGTTTCATATTTGTAACCCAAACCACGTTTATCACTCAGTGGAATTTGAGACTTTATTATCTCAGTGATCTTTGTTCAAGAATTACACCATCCTTCAACAGTAGCTTTTTCAGCTTTTAATGCAGCGATAGCTTCTGCTCGTTTGATTTTGACTAGCTGATTTAAATATACTTGATCTTTAAAATCTTCTTCAATTTTAGAAAGCTTTTCTATTTGAAGGTGGCAGTTTTTAAGCTTTTCAGCGAGATCAAGATTTTGGTTTTCAACCACAGTTTTGCCGTTCATGGCTTCGTATAAACTTCTAGTCAAGAGATCGATCTTACGGAGACTATCAGCTTCATCAATATTTGCAATAATGGTAAAGAAAGAAGGTGATACCTGAATTGCAGAGGTTGAAGTGGAGGGAATGTCTGAACTTTCTTCCTCTTCTTCAATCTTGGCCATGAGACATTGATTTGCTTCATCATCTTTAGAGTCAGATGATGATGCTTCTTCATCAGAAGCAGCCCAATCATAGTCAGCCATCAGGCCTTTGCCTTTCTTCTTAAAGCTTTTCAGCTTCGCATATTTTTCTTTCAGCTTTGAGTATTTGTCATCTTTATTCCTTGGAGCAAAGGATTTCTTTGTAAAAGCTGAGGGTCTAGAAACTTTCTTAGACCTGCACTCGTTAGCGAAATGTCCTGTCTTTTCGCAGTTAAAACAAGTAGCAGTAGCCTTATCAACAAAAGCTGATGATCTAGGCTTGTCAGTTATGGAAAGAGGTTTGTTCTTTCTAAACATTTTCTTTTTGGTAAATATCCTGAACTTCTTAGTTAGGAGAGCCAAAGATTCATCATCTGAAAAATCAGAATCTGATGAACTTTCAGAGTTACTTTCTAACTCAGTGATAGTGACCGAGGGTCGCTGAGTAGAAGGTTCCTTTGAGATTAAAGCAACAGGGGTGCTTTTGGAATCTTTTACAAGATTCTTCTTAAGATGGCTTGATTGCTCATGATTCAGCAACGTGCCATATAAGGTTGAAAGGGTCATTGAGTTTAGATCCTTTGACAGCTTGAGACACATAGAATAATTGTCCCAGCTTTCAGGTAAACATTCTAGAAACTTTGTCAGCACCTCAAAGTTAGAATATTCCTTACCAACAGTTTCCAGATCTATAATCAAACAATTAAAACGTTGGTGAACTTCAGAGAGAGATTCATTCTTACCAGAAATGAAGCTTTCGTATTGTCTTACCAGGTTGATCTTTCTTGAATCCTGGACTTCAGACGTTCCTTCATACTGAACACATATTGTGTCCCACATGGCCTTTGATGTTTTCAGATTCATGACGGAATGGTAGACTTCGTCAGGAAGAGCCATGGATAGTATGGATCTGGCTTTTGTATCTATAGCCACTTTCTTCTTATCTTCGTCAGCCCATTGAAAGATTTCCTTAGGTACCAGCCTTTCTGGAATAGCAGGTCTATTCTCAGCGGCTGGAACAGCAGCATCAATTCTTACAGGGATGAATGGACCATTTTCTAGATAGTAAGGCATAGTAGGGTCTACACCTTCTAAGAAGAGTGTCATCCTATTTTTCCATAAGTTGAAGTTATCTCTGGAAAATCTAGGGGGTTTAGCAAGAGAACCATTGTCTATATAATTTGTGTTTGTGTTGGTGGCCATTTTCAGATAATAGCAAGGAAGAGAAATATCTTAGATTAGATCTTGTTTATGAGATTAAACAAATCCGCTCTGATACCACTTGTTGGTCCCGAAGGCCTACACAAGTTTGTAGAAGGGGGGGGGGGGGGGTTGAATACAAACACACAGATTTTACGTTTCTAAATTGTTTATTGATAAATCATTAACAATTTACAGCTTGTTGCGGAAACAAGATTAAGGATAAACCTAAATCTAAACAAGTTGGAACACTAAGGTTTCTTGCACTAAGAGAGATAAGGAAATTACTAATAATAACCTGTCTTGAGATAAGAGATTTGAACTTGTCCAGAGTTAGCAAGTTACTTCAAATGAAGTGAGTTCATCTCTTTATATACTGCATGCATTTAATGCAAGTCAGTATACACTTTACACGTGTCATAAGCTGGTTGGTTGCATGTCATTGACCTTTGTTGACAACCTTAGTAGCCGCATGGATGAACAGTGTAGTATCAGAGTGGTTGTACGATTTCAGATATTCGGAGGTTCTTTTCTGACATTTCGTACGGAGTCGTGCAAGGGTGGTTAAGACAAAAGTACTTTGTACGGAGGACTTCATGATCAGCTTTCGTTGATTCAGCGATTATCATTTAGGTTGATAAAAAAAGTTATCTTCAAGTTATCTTCTCCAATGGTCAACTAATCTTAAAGTCCTCTTCAAGTTTTCTTCAAATACCATTGGATATGTTATGAGGGTTTTTTATGGCAATTAATTTTAAGGTTCCATAAAATCAATAAAAACACCCGTAAACTCGTCCATCCCCCACACAATTAATGGTTTCACTTAAAATATTTGATTTGATTTACTTATAAAGTTGACTTTTAAAAGTCAAAATTATATGTTTTTTTAAGGTTTTGAAAACAAGACATTTTGAGTAGCATCCTAATGTGTTACACCTAGACTAACACGTGTCATTTCTTCTGGGAAGAAAAACCTCCCCTTTTAAGATTCTTCAATAACTCCCAGATTTTTATTTTTTATTTTTTGGATTTTTTTTTGGAAAATTTTGAAGGGTTAAGGTTTCTTCAAAAGGGCTTTTCAGTTTCTCTCAAATTTTAGGATAGAGAGTGTATACTCTGCATGTATATATATGTATAGAGATAGAATCTGTATCTATACACCAATTCATCCAATTGAGGGAGAGAAACAGAGAGCGCCATTGAAGGCTAAACTTAATTTGGAGGGTTAAACAGATTATGGAAGAATTAACCCTCTGAAACATTGCGTTTCCAACCCATTTTTGTTGGGTTTTTAAGCGGTTTTTGGGTTTTTTTTTGGTTTATGAAATTCGTATGAACCCAGGGGTCTAATTAGTGTTTCTGCTCGATTTGAAGCAAGAATTAAGAGAAGAGAATTAGTCTTCTGGATTTTGGGGGTTTCGAATCGGCATTTTTATCTGAAATAAGTTCCGATTGTTCTTCAATTGTTGATTTTATCTTTCAGGATGCCTGATGATTATTCAACTTATAAGAAGAGAGATGATATCTGTGAAGATGTGTGTGGTGAGGTATGCTTATCTATAACTGTATTCTTTCAGGGTTAATTTTGTTCATATATTTTTGTGTTTGAATACGATTCTTCTGGATTTTCGTTTTTCTGTGAAATTTATGACGATGAGTACTGTTTGATCATCGGAATTTATGTGAATCGATGGGAATGGGCTTCAATTTGCCAGTCGAATTGCTGTTCTTCAGAAGCTATTGATCTTAAACGAACCCTAGAATCACCTGGGTTCACTATCGTCAACAATTTTGCTTAAATTTTGTGGCTATTGTTTCAATTGTGTTGTTTTATGCAATTGTTGTTAAGAAATTAGGCGAATATGAACTATGAGATGGTTGAATTTTGGGGTTAGACTGCAGAGATTGTTTACTTTATTTTTTCCTTTTAGGGTTAAGAATTTGTGCACAAAATGATTCTGTTTATTGGGGGTTTTGATTTTGGTTTTTATATTTTTGGCAAATTTCTTTGATATCTATGTGGTGTTGTTGGCTAGAGGTTATCATCGAAACAATATTGATTCACGTAGATGTCAGGCCTGTGTACGTCTTTCTCCGGACCCCACCTTTGGGTGGGATTTACTGGGCTTGTTTGGTTTGGTTTATCTATGAAGTTGTATCTAGAAAAGGTTATGGGTTCGATTCGCACCAACTGCAAAAGGCTAGAGTTTGCATACAAAGACTTAAGCCGATGAGCCAACTTCCTTCCTTTGATATCAAAATTGATATCAGCTTTAGCCGAGGAGCAGGGGATGTTTGGTTGGCTTTCCATTAAGTCCTATATGGATAAACTGTGTTTGGATTAACCTGTCTATATAGATTGATAAGGTTTTTGTTTGGCATAGGTTTTTTCATAGATGGAATGAACGTTTTTTGTTTAATTGGGAGGGGTAAGTTTGGGGAAAAAACTTGGCTTTCTGCATAAAGCTCCCCCTTAGAAGCTTATTGAACAAGCCACTTGCTATATCATTAAGCCACTACCAAACAGTCATGTATATCTGAACAAATAAGCAATGAGCCCCGTTAAGCTCATTAAGCTGCTAATAAACATGCCTTATTGTACCCGTGTCCACTTTCATGGATAAAACGGATGTCTTGTTACAAAGACTTAACTTGGGTCAGCTTGGTGCACCGCGGTCCCTTTTCTTAGATCAAATTGATTTCCCATTGCAAAAGACTTGACCCGAGACAAATTGATTTCCCATTGCTTACCTGCTTTTCTCTCTTTTCACACACTTTTGATATGTCGGGGGTCTTCATGGAAAGAATCGCTCTACTCTTTGTGGTAGAGGTTAGGTTTGTGTACATTTTACCCTTCTCAGACCCCACCTAGGGGGGAGATATATGAGGCTGGTTTGGTTTATAATGATATAAGGAGCCGAGTGCATCCAAGTCTAGGCTTGTAAACGAACTGAACGTTCATCGAACCGTTCGGCGGGAAGTTCGTTTATGTTCGTTTATTTAATAAATGAACGAACATGAACATGTTTTTTTGTTCGTTTAGTTAAACGAACGAACATGAACAAATGTCTCGTTCGTTCATTTACGTTCGCGAACGTTCGTTCATTTATGTTCGTTTATATTTTATATTATAAAATTTATATATAAATATTCATATGTGTAATTAAAATAAAACAAATGTATATTAGATGTTGGGCCTTCTTAACTTAATTTGGGAATTATATTTTGGGCCTTCATTACTTAAATTAGGACTTATATGTGGGCCTTTTTAACCTAGTTTACATCCCTACCATTGTTCGTTTGTTTATGCTTGTTCATTTATGTTTGTTCGTTTAAGGTTGTTCGTCCGTTCGTTTATGTGCGTTTACGTTCGTTTAGCACTTAAACGAACGAACACGAACACACCCATTTCTTAAACAAACGAACACGAACACCTAAGATTTTGTTCGTTTACCGTTCGTGTTCGTTCATTTGTTCGGCTAAGTTAAACGAACGAACACGAACAAGCCTCCGTTCGTGTTCGTTCGGTTCGTTTACAAGCCTATCCAAGTCCCTCTTTTTCTTAAATAAGGTAACCTTCAGGAAGGGCAAGTTCAAATGTGAACCATAAATATTTTGAGAACCGTGAGAACCTATATATTCATATATACACATATAGGGCCAGTCAAGGAAAACCATAAAAAAATGAAAAATTGAGGATCATCATGGTAACCATTTATATGGACGATATACACATGTGCATACAAGTAATTCGTAAGAAATTTGTCCGGTATGCAATGCACATGTGCATAAAAACCAAAAAACAACTTCAATTACTTTTATGCACATGGCATACCGTCCTGGTGAACGATTACCACACGTATATATACATATATGCATTGATGCATATACGCTGTAGTGTATATGTACTATACATGCAAATATATATGCATTGGTGCATATAATTACCGATATTCCTATAGTGTATATATGCATCGATGCACATACCGGTTCTCATGGTTCTCAAAATATTTATGGTTCTCGTTTTAACCTTCCACTTGTTCTATCATATGTTCCAAATATGGTTTTAGGCTTTTCTTCATCAAATTTGGGGCTCTTTTGTATCTTTTTATGTGTCAAAAGGCTCAATTTTCACCATTTTTATGTTTTGTAGGAGGTAAGCAAGATGTCGAGAATCCAATGCATGATGCAAAGTCTGGATTTACGAACATTTATCGTATTATTTGTGATCATTCCAACTGGGTTTGTGGGTATTTACTTTCATGGACAGAAAGTCACCTACTTTCTAAGGCCTTTATGGCAATCTCCCCCAAAACCCTTCATTCCAATACCACATTACTATCACGAAAACGTTTCAATGGCTACTCTTTGCAAGCTTCATGGTTGGAAATTACGAGAATACCCTCGGAGGGTCTATGATGCAGTCTTGTTTAACAACGAAATCGATATGCTTACAATGCGATGGAAAGAACTCTACCCTTATATCACTCAATTCGTTCTTCTCGAATCAAACTCTACTTTCACAAGCATACTGAAACCCCATTTCTTTGCCATCAATCAAGAAAGGTTTGACTTTGTGAAACCGCGTTTGACCTACGCCACGATCCCTGGAGGATCAAGAAAAGGGAAAAACCCATTTGTTGAAGAGGCGTATCAGAGAGTAGCGGTCGATCGGCTTCTAAGAATCGCGGGGATTGAAGATGATGACTTATTGATAATGTCGGATGTTGATGAGATCCCGAGTGGACACACGATTGATCTTTTGAGATGGTGTGACGGATCCCCTCCGATCATGCATCTAAACTTGAACAACTTTTTGTATTCGTTTGAGTTCAACTTGGATCGCGACAGCTGGCGCGCATCCGTGCATAGATACGAAAAGGGGCGAACGCGATACGCGCATTTTCGGCAAACAGACTATCTTTTTGCGGATTCCGGGTGGCATTGCAGTTTTTGCTTTAGGAAAATAAGCGATTTCGTGTTCAAGATGAAAGCGTATAGCCACTCGGACAGAGTGCGGTTTAGGCATTATCTTGACCCGAAGAGGATACAGAAGGTGATTTGTGATGGTGATGACTTGTACGATATGCTTCCTGAGGAGTACACGTTTAGGGGTATAATCGGAAAAATGGGACCCATTCCGCGTTCTTATTCGGCGGTTCATTTGCCGTCGTATTTGTTGAATCATGCCGATGAGTACAAGTATCTTTTGCCTGGGAATTGTGTACGGGAAACGGGTTGAGTCGGGTTGGTGTGCATTAGCATGTTGTACCTAATGCAATGCAGGGAGTATGTAGTGGTGGTGGTATTCAGGGGCAAATATGGCAGTGCATATTTTGATTTAAGTAGTTGCAAAGTGTTGGTGGTTTTTTGTGTATTATGCAACCCAAATATACCCTCAACTTCCATTTTGACATATGTTTATGGCCAGTGTCTTGCCCAGTTGTTTGAATATTTGACAATTTTAAAAATTTAGTAGATAAAATGATATGAATTTTTTTACTTATTAAAGAAACTAACAAATAAAATAGCAAATAAAACTAGGGGGCCGTTTGATTTGTGGGATTGGATCCGGAGATTCTTGGAATTTGATTTGGTTCGAATTCGTTTTGTAAGATTTGTATATAATAATATTTTAAAATATACTAAAAACATTTATTTTAAAATAATTAATTAATTAAAAAATAATTTAATTATTTTTATAACTATTTATAGTTTGTTTTTATAAATTACTTATAAAAAATTGCATTAATTTCATCCCAAAAACTATACATAACAAATTTCAAATCCTTTCGGGAAATTTACTTAAATCATTTAAAACAATTCTATCAAACCAAACGTCTTCTAAAAACATGTCTAACAATTTTTTAAAATGGAGAAAAATGAAGATTTTAAGGAATTTACGCAAGTTTTTTGTTCCATTAAATTCTCCAAAATGAAGATCCATCAAATTGTCTAAGACGAATAAAGTAAGAAAGAAAATGTTAAATTCTCCAAATTTGTAGAATCTTCCAAAAATAATTACCATAAAAGAGAACTATTTATTATTATTATTATATTTCTATCAAATATTTGCAATTAAATATTTAGAAGAAATAAAATAATATTTTATTTAATCTTTGAAATGTTTTAATAAATATATTAAATGTCGTAATCTTTAAAATTAAAAATATATGCCTTTAATATAATTTGTTTCAATATCTTAAACTTTAGTTTTCCATTTAAAGAGATTTATTAGATGCTCTTAAAGAAAAAATAGCCAAAAGAATACTCTTTTGAGAAAGAAGGTTTAGGTAGAATAACCAAAAGAATATTCTTGGAGAAAAAATAGAAGTTTTCAGAAGATAACAAGCAATAACCTTTATTACCTAATATATTATATATCTAATTTTTTTTAAATTTATATTAATTAAAATATTATATTATTAATAGTTTATTTTAAATAAATCATCAAATGTTAAATTTATCAATTTTATAATACTAGAAATCTACTCGCGCAATGTAGCGCGATATATCTCGATTTTAATGTTCTAATTTATTTTAATGTGTGGTTTTAAGAAAACAGTCATGTTTTTTTATAAATTTGTTTAAAGAATGACACTTGAGTTCATGATTTGACGATTTAAAAGTAGTTAGAGATAAGAATTAATTAATAAGAGTCCATGATTTAAGGATTTGAAGTTTGTTATAGATAACTATTAATCAAGTAATTAGCATTAAAAGCGGTACATAAAGCTCCATTAGTTGTTTTTAAGAGATTTTAAGTAATTAACATTAAATAGCGGTACATAAAGCTTTAGCGGTTGTTTTTAAGAGTTTTTCATAAATGCTTTATAATATAGTATAGATAGCAATTTTAGTCATTTTATATTTTCCACTAATTTATCAACTAGTCTGTTAAACGAAATAAAAAGGTACATTTAATATTCAAGACAACAATTTATTTGTCCTTTAATATGTACAATGATACGTATTTTTTAATTTGGTTTTTCATTAAACTGGTCATTTATGGCAAGAAAATTGAAAAATAACCACTTTTTATAGGTTTTTAAATAAATAGCCATGTCCACTTTTTGTTAGATGATGGGCAGAATTAGGGTTGTTAATGATGCTTTTGGTGTGGTTTGGGGGCATTGGATCCCTTCGGACCTGGAGAACGTGTGACGCTAAGTCGGGGTTTGGTGAACCAACAGGTCGCTCATATGCCAAATTTCAAAATATATATCTTGAACCGCAAAAAACGATACTGTAAAATACATTGTGGTGTGGTGCGATTTACATGGTTTGTACCTAACATACTTGACGCCTATAATTCATTCTTAGGGACCATTTACAAAACGTTTATCCGGGTAAGTGTTTTTCAAGTCACATTAGCTTACCGGATGAATATGGCAAAGACTGAAAATCTTACTCGGTAAGAGCGGAAACAAGGACCGAGAATCTTACCCGGTAAGTGAGTGCGACGGCTCTTACCACGGTTAGCGCTTACCGGCTAAATTGTTGCATACGATGCCATTTTGATGGACTAAAATCTTACCCGGGAAGTAAGTGGTAGTGTTGAATTTTACCGGTAAGCACTTACCCGGGTAAGTGATTAGGTAAACGGTCCCTTAATATTATAAACATTAAAAACTTCATTATAAAATCAACGACAACATGACCATAGTCCAAACAAATAAAAAGTTTAAATACGACTAAATCTCAAATACATATTACATAATAAACAATGGTCTAAGAAGTAAAAAACTAACTTCAAACCAAAAACATTACATGAATATGCCCAATTATTCTATATATACATAATGTGCGATGCAATGTGGTTTGACTTTGAACCGTAGTTTGTTAACTCAAAACCTAAACTACACTGCAAAGTGCGGTTTGGTACAAATGCAAACCACAAACCATGCTCTGCAGTGTGATACGACATGGACGGTTTAGATAGACACCTAAGGCAAAATAGCAGAAAATCAAATAGACCAGTACGCCAAATGTAACATCCCAGACCAACCATACCAGATATTGTCCGCTTTGTTCACACCTGGACTCACTGTTTTAAAACGCGTCTGATAGAGGAGATATCAAGTCCCTTATAAGGCAACATTTGTTCCCCTCCCCAACCAATGTGTGATCTTACAATCCACCCCCCTTGGGAGCCCAGCGTCCTCGTTGGCACACCAGTCCGGTTTCCGGCTCTGATACCATCTGTAACATCTCAGACTAACCATACAGACATTGTCCGCTTTATCCACATCTGGACTCACGGTTTTAAAACGCATCTGATAGAGAAGGTATCAAGTCTCTTACAAGGCAACATTTGTTCCCCTCTCCAACTAACGTGAGATCTTACAATTTATTGATTTTCTTCCATATTTGGAAAAAAAGACTAATCATTTATTTTATTTCCTAAAAAATCTCAAGAAATTATGATTCTCTTTTAATTTTTAAATAATATTAAAAAATTTAAATAAAACATACCACTTTGTAATCAAAATCAGTTTGATCAAAAATCCCACAGCTTCAAATACTCCTTAAATTCGTTTGATTTCTCCAAGTTAACAGGAAAAAGGGGGATTTTGGGTTTGTGTCGTCTCTTACTTCTTTTCCCCGCGAAAATACGATCGATCGATCGATCTTTATCGCTTCAAAACCTTGAATAATTGTTCAATTTAAGCTCACGAACGCAGAGGATTTTAGCTACGATTCGTGAGTATATTGCTGTTTTCATACTATCTGCTTATGTATATTTGTATACATCTAGTTACTGAACGAATAATTGTTTAAATGAATTGATGTTTTTGTTTCACTGATGTATAATGTGTGAATTGATAATGTCGAATTTTGTTTACAACATGTGGATTATTGATGATGTGGAATTTTGTTTAGAAACATGTTGATTATTGATAAAGTTGCGGTGTATTGATAATCTGGTAGTGTGTTGCTTGGATCTAGGGTTTATGTTTCTAAGAGAACGTGGAAGTATATGGTTTATGTAACATGTTGGGATCAAGTTAGGGTTTTTGGTAATGAATTGAAATCAAGTTAGGGTTATCATTGATCACAGCTCCTGTTGCTTTTACTTCTTTTTAACTACTATAAGCACTATAGGATAATGTGGTACTTTAGCTTTTTAATGATGACCAGGAGTTGGCCTTGATGCATGGGTGAGATGGGTTAGGTTATAATGTATTGTGGGTTATACAATTATCCCTTGGTGGTTTCTGCAACCGCCACATAGCTTCCTTATAGTGAGAGTTAATTACTTAAAACCTTCCTACTTTGGTCCCAAAACTATTCTACTCCAAAGACTCTAATGAGCAATATATATATATATATACATACATACATATATATATATATATATATGTCTAAGAATTGTAGTTATCTTTATCTTCATATTTGTTAATAGAGCGATCGACTACTTATTGGCACTATAAATTTTAAATGAAAGAGCTTATTGGGTGAAAGGATTTTGGTTATAGATTTATTTTAGTTCACCAACTTCATAAGGCTATATATACACACACACACACATCCATGATCCATGAGCATAAAGGTTCTTGTTTTAAAATCCAAAACAATGTTGCTCTAGTGAATTTTACTAAATGTGGTGAAAGTACATTGTTCACAATTTAGATTTTAGCATGGTAATAATTGCTCGTCGTAGCTCCATAACCATATATATACATATGCATATTCTCATGAAAGATGTTACAGTATTCTTTACTTTGAGACGCTTCATGTAGTTGCATCCTTTCTTCTCCGGAAAACTAAAATTATATCATCATTATTAACTGGATCCAGGTTTATTTTCTTATTGTCATAACTAAAAGCATTTTGAACATCTAATAAACCAAATCAAACCATCAATGAGTAGAGCGCACCCCTGACTTGTGAGAAATGTGCGGAAATATTTAATAAAAATTATTTTATTATATCATTAAATTTTGAACATTTAATGATTTAATAATAGATTTTATCAAGTTATGTGCTTGATCAGCTTGACAATTTAATTTAACCAGCATCCTAGCTATTTCACTTTTACCATCGAGTAGATGTGTATATAAATGATTTTGATGTCACAAGAAGCTTATGATTTGAGGTTGAAGAGCATAAAATGAAATGTGTTTTTTTCTTGATCGGATGTGGCACAGTACTATTGGAGGATGAAATCATTAAAGTGGTAACGGAAGTAAAACGAAGGTAACTTGAAGTTTGTGGATATATATACGATCTTTTGAAGTTCTCAGACTAAAGTAGATCTAGGACCAAACATCTATGATCTTTTTTTTTCTTCATGCCAAAATAAATTGTTGCACTAGTTAAAGTAGTAAATTGATAGCCAGAGGGTGAAATTGAAGGTAACCATAAACTATAATTGTTGGCCCAATTTTCTCACTTTTCTTCATCGATCATAACTTTCTGCTCACAACCCTCTTTCCTTTTTCTTTGTAATCCCTAAAAATCTAAAATTCCCCCCTTTGCACATTCGTCCCTTTGCTTTGTTTCGATCAAATTATCTTTTCATCAATTTCAATATGATCAGATAAATTTGTTATTTGTAGCACAACTTTATTGCTCTCAACACGATTAAGGATCTTGAGAAGAGCTCTGTAATTTGTGACATTGGAGGAGAAATATGTCCTCGCCGGATATTGCTGCAATCTTAGATCAATCGAAGGAGCTTGATCGTTTAAGGAAAGATCAGGAGGAGATACTCGTCGAGATCAACAAGATGCACAAGAAGCTACAGTCAAGTGAGTCTTATGCCAACATCATTAAGCTCTTTGTATGGTATTTTGTGAATTCAATATTTTAGGGGAAACAACAATATTTTAGTGTTTTTGGCTTCTCTGTTTTATGTTATTAGATATTGAAAGGCTTGTGCTACCATCATCCATTTTCTAATTAGGTTCGTTAGGGTTTTGATATCTATGATGGATATAGTCAATCAGGTAGGTTATGTTGCTTTGTTGATGTTGTATGAATTTACCTAAATGGCTAAACCATATATTTGATTGCGTTTGCTCAGACTTAGCAGTTACTGAATGGTTTGGTGCAGAATGATTAAGAGGCTATTATGATATAGTGCAAAATGAAATATGATTGTTTGGTAATTGTTCAGAATGAAATTAGGGTGTTGAATGGTTAAGGGAGGTCCAAGATACAAAATCATTCAGTGGGTTTTAGAACCATTAAGAGGCAGACTTTTTTTTGCCAAACAAAATTCACCTCTTAGTGATTCATAGGCTGCCTCTTAATGGAATTATTAAGAGGTAAACAAACAGCCCCTTAGCAGGTTATTTGCTGGATTTCTCTTTTGAGATGTCAAAAAATTATCATAACTCTAGACTGTGATACGTGCCCAAGCCAACATGTATAGTCGATCATTGTTGGAGTTTTTAGTGGGTGAAATTGGTTACCTTTGGCATCTGAATAGATTTAACTTCTCTAATAGTCATGGAGGTCTCTTATTTTAGAACGTGACCAAAATGTGAAGTTACATGAAAGTTGGTGCTAATAGCAAAAGATTAATGATTGTTTGTGTCTGATTGAATTGCTTGCCTTATTAGTAAGTTTGTGATACTTTTTGACATATAAATATGGCTTCCTAATTTGGAAAACATGGCAGGGTGTTCCGCTTTACTTCCATTCCAAATTTGTAGCTAAATCAATTTAAAGATTTTCGGTGGTGCTTGTATCTATTTAATTATTCTTATTTTTAATTTGGAGTTAGTCCCAGGTTCATATGAGTTTCTTTCTATTTTGGGGCAGAGTGTTTCAGTTAGCAAGAATCTATCATATGCTGCTGCCTGCTCATTTGTATGAATGTTCAGTCATTGAACTATTTTAACATTAAATGTGTCAATTAAGTTGCCATGATAATGTACCACTAAAGATGTCGAGGGTACATAAATTGTTGCTAACCAATACTGATTACTGCATGCCAGTTTGCTTGAACTGTAATTATCAAATTTCCTACTCTAGGGGAACACTTAAAAAGGCTTGGGTTCCGGTGAGAAGTTGAAGTTAACGTGAGAAGTGGTTATCAACCGTTGGATGAGAAATGGACGCACATTAGGATGAGATGCACCGAGATAAGATGCACCGGATCAATTTTCTTTTAAGCCGCAATTCATGGGAGGGCATTTGATTAAAAGTGATCAACGGTTCAGATCCACTTCTCACGCTTCTCACGTTCACCTCAACTTCTCACACAATCCTTCGCCTATGTATCTATTAGAGTAGAGTATTAGTCCATGTTCTTGGATTATGTTATTGGTCGAATATTGTACTCATTGCAATTCTCTTATGCAGCTCCTGAGGTGGTTGAGAAGCCCGGTGATAATTCACTTTCAAGGCTTAAGATGCTTTACATCCAAGCAAAAGACCTTTCAGAAAGTGAAGTAGCGTATGTCTATCCTTGAACTTCCATTCCTCCACCCCCTCCCCAATCCCCTGTGAAGGGTCTTTGCCAGTATTTGCTCTGTCATGGGAACTAAGTTCCACTTTACATTTTGCGATTTTTTTTATCTGTGCTTGAACTTTCCTGCTAGACTGTTCTTTTCGTTATTGTTTTCCGGTTCAGCAGAAATCTTACTGAAATGCTATTTCTGTTATTCGGTGCAGTGTTTCCAGTCAGTTGTTAAGTCAGCTGGATGCTTTGATACCTTCTGGGCCACCTGGGCAACAGCGAAGAAGGATGGGTGAGTGCTCCCCGATTTTCACAATGTTTATAATGCTGGCTGCCTTTGTATTGTCTTTGTTTACCTCTTAATAGTTCCATTCAGAAGGTTTTAGAACCATTAAGAGGTTCTTAATGTGTGTATATTTTTTTGAACCAAAAACTTTATGAGGTTTTTTATACTGCAGAAGGTAATGAACAGAAAAAGAAAAGAATGAAAGCTGATCCTGATGTGCCAAGGCTTTCTCCTTCTGTTCGTAACCACCTTGATAATCTTGCAAGCTTAAAGGGAGAACAAGTATGTCTCATACACTTCACAATTTATGTTTTCCTAGTTTGTTGTTTTACATAGCCTTTACCATTTTAATAGTTTTTCTTTTAATTATGCTTGAATATAAAGAGATGGAAATTTTACCGCTGGGGCGGGTACCCCACCCTAACGGGACGGGGACGGGAATTTATTTTCATACCCGAAGCAGGGTCAGGTCGGGGGATGGCATTACCCGCCCTAATCCGACCCCAATTAATTTTATTGTATTTAATATATGTATGTAGTGTGTGTATAAATAAATATATGTTAATATGTCTATATTTATTATTAAATGACTAATATATTTGATATTTCAATGTTGGTAATTAATTTAGTGACGATATATTATAATTTTAGTTTTAAAATACGTTGTTTTTTACTAAACGGGTACCCAACGGGTTCCCCAAACCCGTCGACGATTCCTTCCCCCCGAACCCGTCGGGGAGTAGTCAGGGACGGGGGGTTAAACAGGGGTGAGGGGATGCATTACCCGCCCCATTTCCATCCCTTAAGATGGGCGATAGCTATTTCGGTAACACTAATATATAACAGGTTGCTGCTAGGGTTACACAGGAGAACGCAGATAAAGATGAGTGGTTCATCGTCAAAGTAATTCACTTTGAAAGGGAAACAAGAGAGTAAGTGGCTGTTTACTTTTTTTTTTACATTAAGCTTTGTATGCATTAAGTTGTCTGTCCGGAAAAATCTGCCTGTCTAGGATGGGAGACCAATGGGTTTAAGGGAGGCAAAGAGAGAGGGTTGGATTATTTTGGGAAATTCTAGTTTTATTTGTTTGTGGTGGCTTAATAGGGATAAGTGAGGGGTCCTAGCTTATTCCATATAGCCATTTTAGCTTAATGGCTTAACGATTAAGCCGTAAAGAAACACTCGTCTATGGCTGAGCGAATAAGCCAACCAGACCATTAAGTTCATTAAGCTGTAAGTAAACAACCCCTAAGTACATTAGGATTCAATCTTCATTTACACATAATATCAGTTCCAAATTTGGCTATTCTTGTGAGAATTGGCATGGTGAGGAATCGTAACCAATTTCGTTCTTGTTAACTTGTTATTTGTACATAACACAAATCGCTGCTATTGTATATTGTACAAAATGAATAACGTTTCCTCAATCATATGCAATTCGTAACAATATGTATATATGTCATTTATCTCAATTTTTGGAATCCATGTTACTGTCATATGAGCTCTCGGGTCTTGCCTTGGGCATGAGCAACCTTTAAGTTTTTGCCATGTTCTTGAATAAAACAAAGAAAAATGAACATATATGATTCAATCGACTGAAGGTAGCTTGAATACGTTATATATCTTGAACATACATGCCAATTAAATTTGTACTTTTTTATGTTTTCTTTAGTCTGTTTGTATGATTCATGACTTTGTGCAGATTTGAAGTTCTTGATGAGGAACCTGGTGATGATGAAGAACCAGCTGGCCAGAGGTACATGTTTATGTGATTCATCATTTTTTCAAGAGTTAGAGTACGGCCATGGGGCTTCCACTTGTCCATCCAAATTCGTTTTTTTTTGTTTTACACTCCGTCCATCCGATATAGCTGGATCAGAGGCAGATCCAGAAAATTTTCCGAGTGGGGGCAGAAAATAATTACAACATAATATGAAATAAACCAAAAGTTAATTATAAAAAGTACGGAGTAATTCAAAATAACATACAAGTGGGTTTTTACAACACCCAACTGGTTTTTCCTTCTTTTCTGTTGTTACCAAAAAATAAAATTTAAAAATAGCCGATGAGATTCATACTTGCAACCTGTATTACCACAGCAATGACACTACCAGTAGGTTGAAGCCGCTTTTTGATAACTTGGGGGGGGGGGGGGGGGTACACATCAAATTAAAGCGGGTGCATCTTTAAGGCCACTATTTTTTTCCATTGCATCGAGACAATAGAGCGGGGGCGCAGAGACCGGCCTAGGCTATTTTACCGAATTCGCCCCTGGCTGGAGTTCACTTTTGTTTATAAAAGTTTAAACTTGCTACATTTGAAATCAGAAAGTACATCAATATTTCTAGTTTTTGCTCAAAATGTTCTTTTTATGGTGTTTTCAGGAAGTACAAGCTGCCTATGTCACATATTATACCTTTCCCTAAGCGAAACGATCCATCCACTGCTCAAGATTTTCCGCCTGGAAAACACGTGTTGGCAGTTTATCCTGGAACAACCGCGCTGTATAAAGCAACTGTCGTGAATACCCGCAAGGTAATTTCATTGGGTTGACTTTCGTGTTGACTGTCGTCTTGCTTTAAGCTTTGTTTATGATGACAGTGGCACGTAACTAACGTTTTCTTATTGCCTGCTGCTATTGTCTCTGGGAATGATGCGAATTCCTACAGAGGAAAACTGACGAGTAAGTTTTCTCTCGTAACTCCATCTGTCCTATGAAATGTACCATTTGGTTTCGCTTTGGCCACGTAGTTTAAGCCTTTTTTAGGGAAAATAAACAGAAATAGCCATTTCAACCAGACAAATTTACCTCTTAGCCATTTTTCCTTGCAAGTTAAAAAAAAATCACTAATTTTGCATGTAGCCATTCCTCAACTTGCGGAGGGGTCAAAAAGTTAAAAAAAAGTTTCTGAACATGATCCGCAAGTACAGGACCAAATCTGTAAATTAATTTACTTACTTTTTCAACTTGTGGACCATTTACATGTGTATGTAGACAAAATTACAGATTTGGTCCCTGTACTTGCAGACCATGTTTAGAAACTTTTTTTTTGGACCCCCGCTACAAGTTGAGGAATGATTGATTACCTTTTTGAAAACTTGGGAGAGAAATGAATTTGGTCGGGTAAAATGGTTATTTCTGTTAATTTCCCAATATATTATATACGGCACATACGCACGTACACTTCTCACCTTTGGTGAGGTTTGAACCCCTGACTTTCTTTGGAGTCTGGACTCCGCCAGTAAGGGCCTGTTTGTTAGCAGCTTAATGAGCTTAATGGGACACATAGCTTATTCAGTCAGCTATACATGACTGTTTTGTAGTGGCTTAATGATATAGAAAGTGACTTATTTATTAAGCTTTTAGGAGGGAACTTTATGCAGAAAGCCAAGTTTTGTCCAAACCAGTCTCTCCCAGTTAAAAAACATGGTCCTTCCATCTATGAAAACACTCTCCCAAACAAAGACCTTTCCAATCTATACAGACAGATTAATCCACACAGACAACTTTATTCATACAGGACTTAATGGAATACCAACCAAACAACCCCTAACTCTGGGTAAGTGGGTATCACTGTGCCAATGACTCTTTGGTGTTTGTTTTATCGTTTACTTGATCTAAAGATTTTCTTTTTCATTTTTTGGGCAGTTACGTTTTGGAATTTGATGATGACGAGGAAGACGGATCTTTGCCTCAGAGACATGTGCCCTTCCACAAGGTAGTTGCCCTTCCAGAAGGGCATCGCCAATGAAGTACAAAGATCAGTATCGAGGTCCCTTGAGGTTGTATTTGAACTCGTTTCTTGTGTGTCTTGTAATATAACTGTTTATCGTAGCCTTTTTTATGAACTCAGAAAGTTTTTTTTTTTTTTAAATCAATAATTGGTGTGTAAAGTGAGAAACTAATTAATCTAAACCTTATTTTCTACTATTCTGGATCTTCTACAATTGGGATTTATTGCATTCAGGTTGGGTCTAGTTTATAACCTTTTAATTTTCTCATAGCAAGTGTAGAGAATTTGAGATAAATAAAGGTAATTGTGACTTGTAGTTCATGCTGCAGTTCAGTTCTTAATTTTTAGAGTAAATTGCGTTTTTCGTCCCTGTGGTTTGTTAAAAGATACGATTTTGGTAATTATGATTTAAAAATTACGGTTTTCGTAGAGGTAGTTTGTAATTAGTTGTTATTTCCGTCCTGATAATTTACAGTTTGTTTTGCTTCCGTTCCTGTGGTTTACAGTTCTTTATTGTTTTGAGCCCTTGTATTTAAAGGTCGCAATTAGTCCAAGGACGAAAATAGCAATAAATTACAAGCCATAAGGATGAAAATTGCAGTTTGTAAACCATGGGGATGAAAATTGAAACTATTACAAACCACAGGGACGAAAAGCGTAATTTACTCTAACTTTTAATTATACAAATTTATTGGGTTCGGTTGGTTTGGTTTTTGTAATTATACATGTGGTTTTTTGTTGGATTGATCATGACTTCATGTGAATATCAATGCTGAACCATACAACTGGGGTTTGAGGGGTGTTTGGTTCAGATTGAGGAATGAAAATTTGGGATTATAGGATAAATGAACTCATTATATTATATATTATATATTATTTAAGTCCATTATAATAGCACATGATATGCAACATTTTTATAAGGTAAGCGGTAGGAGTCTGTCACTCTCACTTACTAGGTAAGACTATTTGTCCTTGTCATTTGCTCTTACCGGGTAAGATGCTTAATCTTTGTCATGTTTATTCGATAAGGTAAAATGAGCCTATAAACATTTACTGGGTAAGCGTTCTAAACGGCCCCTTAGTCATGTCTTGTACCGGTATAATGTTTATTTCCCGTCTTATTACTGTGCCAAACGCAACCTAAAGAATCGAATCAAAACCCAACATGACATACAACTCGATATAACAAAATTTCAGCCCAGAAAAAAAATGAGGATTTTAAAGAACAAATTAATAGCATTCATTCATTGATAACACAATATTCCCATAGATATCAAAATGTTGAATACATGAAAAGGATTTTAAACTCTTAAAAACTTGCTGCTTATCTATCTATGGCAGCAACTGCATGTTTGGCTGTTTGCTGCTTCTATTTCCCTTCTTTTTATCAAATGTCTTAAAGAGATTTTTACAAGGTCTCTTCTCCGCGCTTCGATGGAAAATTTTCAAAACGAAAATATGTTCAATATACGTTCTTCAATCTGCATCGTTTCCGATTCCTAAAAACTACAATCCCGTCTTCCTCAATCGCTCCCAAAACGTTCTTAAAAAAAACAATCCATAATTGTGTTTGGTAGTTGGTGTGTGAAACAAGAGTATGGAACTCGAGTTACCTGATCAAATATTCAAAATTTTGCAGCCTCGTCTAAATCGTCGTCTCCCCAGAGCTGTTTTCTGGCAATTAAAACTCGTTCTTCGTTAAGAGAGAGAGCATCGGTCTTTGGTTCCACCTCCAACGAATATCCATCCCATCTTAAAGCGGTCAAGAACTTTCGTATGTGGTCAACCACAGAGGACTTGTCTCTTATGATGACAAACCCTTCGGGCCTTAGCATACGATCCATTTCGATCAGTAAATCTTCCACGCTGCAGGCCCGATCCTCGATATCTGAAAAAACTCTCCAGGCGTGAAGTAGGTCGTAAGTGCGTGGATATGTTGAAAAAGATTCACACCTGTAAGACCAAACCAAACGAACCCGGTAAAAAAAAATTGGATCCTTGTGATCTTTGAAGATAAAACAAACCAAATGGACCCGGTAAGCTTGGCATGGTAGGGTCATGTGATCTTTCCATGAAAACCCCCGGCTTGCAAAAAAACAAATAAGGGTGTGTTTGGTACACAGACATGATCGGATTGGACAGGCGAGAGTGAGGTAGGCGGGTGAAAGAATTATGAAAGGTTTCATGGTTTTAATTTGATATTGGTAGTTTAGCAAGGGTGCGTTTGGTATACTGGACAAGACTGAACAGAAGAGATCACTAGAATAGGGATCGCTGTGCCACGTTTGTCGGAACTTTTAAGTGGAACAAGGTGGAACAATTTGTTCCACTCCCACCCCAGGAACAAGGCAATAAAACCTAATTATTTTATAAAACATCAAATACGCCTCACTATTTATATTTTACTCATTATTTAAATTTTATTATTGTATTTTATGTTCTTTAAACTTTCATTTATTGTCCTCAAAATATTATTTTATATTGTTTCTATATTTTTGGTTAATTTATGTAGTTTATAAAGTATTAATAATACTTACTAATGATATATTTTGTTATAAAAATAGATCTATTTTAGTATAATTTAATTACATAAATTAATCAAAATATATATAAACAGATCATTAGGGTTAATTGGGTATTTTATATGTTCCGTCTTGTCCGGTTACATCTTACCAAACGCTGAACAGTTGTACTATCTTGTCCTATCTATCTTGTCCTATCTGGATACCAAATGCACCCTAATTTACCAATTTAGTCATGTCTCCACCTACTTTGGTGGGACAAAAAATGCACTTTTATCCTGGTGAGTCCCATCCTACAAACATGGGGCAACAACATTTTGTTTTGTCGTGTCCCGTGTATCAAACGAACCCTAAAAGAACTAGCGAGCAAGCTACATGTGAATGTGTGTGTGCAAACAAGCAAACAGAAAATGCACACCAGTCATGAACGGTTCCGATTAATCCCCGGTCAAAGATGATCTTCAACCTGGAAGACGCGTTGACTGGAGCAACATTCATCACCCAAACATCTTTGTCCTTGAGAGCAGCAGCAAATCCACCGAGATTTGAATTCATATCCATCACATTTCTAATGGAATCCTTTTGTATAACGGATCTCATCTGCTTCCAATACTCGATCACTCTATGATACCATGCGTTCTGCATCACGTCATGAGTATAGATATAGACCATGTAGCACTTGACTATCAAAAAATACTCCTGCCGTCCCAATAAAAATGTCCACAATGGAGTTTTATAAATGTGTAATTATTACACTTTTTAGTTAACCAAATGACAATTTTATCCTTGATAATAATGGGAGTAATGAATTTGCCCATCTCATTATTAAGGGTAGAATTGAAAACTATGTACTTACTTTTGAAAGTGGACACTTAGACCATTTCGAACAGATTCTCTAAAATAGAGAAAATGGAGGATTTATTCTCTATTTTGCTCAAAAGCAGATTTACTCTAAAATAGACAAACCAAGAAAATTTTCCAAAGTTTAGAGAATTCTCTAAAACTTGATGGGAGGCAAGAGAAATTATTTTTTTAATTCATTTCCACCAATAAGATTAAGCTATTATTATTTTACATAAAAGTTCTTTTTCAGACAGG
The DNA here is from genome assembly GCA_033807775.1 of Saussurea involucrata. Classification (NCBI taxonomy): domain Eukaryota; kingdom Viridiplantae; phylum Streptophyta; class Magnoliopsida; order Asterales; family Asteraceae; genus Saussurea; species Saussurea involucrata. The sequence continues at coordinate 94,606,949 of CM066316.1, forward strand.
AATTGGGATAGTAAGACTTCATAATATTTTAATAATATAATTAATGATAAAATCTCTAAAATCAAAAATCTGTTGGAGTGAAATATGATTTTATTTAGAGATTTTCAGTTTTGGTTCTCTACTTTATATAAATTATAGAGAATCTGTTGGAGATGCTCTTATTTTTGGGGCAAACTAAAATAAAATTGTGGACACTTATTTTGGGGAAGATGGAGTAATTAACAACACCATTTGCTTCTTCCAGTTAGATACTTACAGTGTCTTCTTGAAACTGATCAGGACTAACACCAATTTCATCGAGACGAGGAGGCGGCCCTGTAAGTCTACTTGGCCATGGTTCAAGTCCACTCCCTTTTCGTTTGTGCATCTCTGAATTATCAAAACAAAAATGTATCCAAATTGGACGATGTACATGAGTTATAATCACTGTAGTCTTAATAAGTCGCATAGGAAACAACTTTAATAAATATGATCTAGGAATAGCAACACAATGCAACCAATTTGGATCTTATAACAGAAAGTTGGGTTGTAAAATAGACAGTTTCCAAATTAGATGAAACAATCACCAAACTTATGGTTTTTTCACTACAAAAACAAAAAAAATCCAGTCACATTCACATACCAAGATTCTGACAACCATAACAATTACATCATTTACGTCCCGTTGCCATCCAAATTAACAAGTTAAGATCAAGATTAAGGTGGTTCAATTAACCAATATACAAGGGAATCATTGCTGGTGAACTAAACCATAGCCGCCAACTATTAGACAATTAGATTTGTAATATTCCACTTCAATTTCAGGGGTAGGATGTAATTTATGTGATTGTGGGAATTTAAGTGTTTGATTCATACATCTTTGTGTTAGGTTAGGTATGATGGTGACAAGAACCATAAGAGTCAGCAAACATCTTATCTATCTTGTATTAGGTTTTTTTCATTATGGGTTGGTTTCCGGTGAAAAGTTGAGGTTAACGTTAAGTGGTTATCAGCCGTTGGATGAGAAATGGATGCACATTAGGATGAGATGCACCGAGATAAGATGCACCAGATCAATTCCCTTCTAAGGCGCAATTCATGGGACTGCATTTTATAAGTGATCAACGGTTCAGATCCACTTCTCACGCTTCAAACGTTAACCTCAACTTCTCACACGATCCTTCGCCTTTTCATTATTCTAGAGGGTTGGTACAATTATAAAACACTTACTTGCAGAGTATGGAGTAATGCATGCCTTCATCTGCACATCCCAACTCACATCTGAATCGTTATCTGAGCTGCATAAAGGAGGGTTGGTTCCCGGTGCTCTCTTTAAATAACAGCTATTACTTAGTGACTTGGCCCATATAACGGTTTGATCTCTCCTTGAAACGACTCTCCAGCACATATTTCTCAGAAGATCATGCATAGCATTCCAAATTCTTCGATTTTCAGCATCATGTGCATATGCTTCTGGTGAAGAGTAGACAAAATAACCTCCTGGTCTAAGCAATCTGTCCAATTCTAAAAGTAGAATCCCATCCCTCTGGAGCCAATCAATCCGACAACGTGAACAATGAGCCATTTCAAATGATCTACTAGGGTAAGGAAGTCTTTTGGTACCCAAGACTCCTAATGTTGACGGAATCCCACGTTCAAGAGCGAACTGGATTTGATTCTGATGCACATCGTTTGGTGCAAGAGACATGGTTATAACGCCTAGAGGCAAAAGATAAGCCCCAAAACTTGCAACCCCACAACCCACATCAAGAACAGATCGGATGTGTCCTCCATTGTTGATTTTATCACCAGGAAACTTGAGCATCTACACGAGCATGATGGCTATGCAAGTTAATCAAACGAAAGGGTGTCCTAATTTCCCAAAACCAATAACATTAACGTAATAAATGACACCTACCGATGCAATGGAAGCTATATACTTATCAGCACCAGAATGAAAATGGGTTCCTCCACCAGGAAACCTTATTCTGTCTCCAACCACTGTCATCCAATTTTGATCTGATTTCTCCTGAGCAAGATGAGTATGAGGTATGTTTGCCTTCCAAACCTCATCCCTACTTTCCGGCCACCTGATTGGAATCTGGAATTATAACGCCAACTTCATTTAACACTTTGCCAAAAACACTAAAACTTAGAAGATGGAACACAATACCATGGGGTTCATACTTCATAGTTACTTTCTGCTTGCTTAATTGCAAGACTAAAATCTTAATTATCCCCACACATTATTTACAAATAATATAAGGAAACAGAGACGAATCATACTAACCTTGTATCCAACTGGAGGCGGAATAAGGCAATTATATCGTCGTTCTGCAGGCGGACAATGCCGTTCATAATGCTCCATTAAAGTCAAATTAAGCTTCAACTTCAATTGATATATAAGATGTCTATCCAAACAAGGTATCAACTCCGAGTACCTCATATCACATACCTTCAGCAAAACAAAACAATACTAATCAAGTAATTGAAGTAAATGTACTAGTTTTGGCAATCTAGAACAAAAACAATCCTTCAATAATTCAATTTCTGAAACGACTTACAGGTAAACTTTTGGGAACTTCAGAGTTTTGTTCTTGATCTTCAAACAATTCATCGAAATAATCACGTTTCGCTACAAAACTCCCGATAACCGGATCCGTACCGTCGTCCAAAGCAATAACTTCTTCCGCTTTCGGTAAATGAGGAGCGAATGTTGAAGCATTATACAAACAAATCAAACCTAGAAGTACAATTAATCCTAGCAAAACATGTTTCAATGATTTTTTCCGGCGAATGAGGTCGCTAGCAGTTGATTTCATTTTCCGATAAGATGCAAACAACCGGTGTTTCTTTCACTTGTGGAATTAGGATTTCAGCTTGCTTTTACGATGAAAACCCTAGCTGCAACTCCATTTTTTCCAACCAATCAAGTAAGGAATCCACCAGTTCACTGTAATTGCTGATTAAAGTCCAAATTATTTATCACAAGTTGCAAGTATACACGCATACAATATTCCAAATCTCACTGACTCTCTGTATGTGTGTGAAACTCTACTTTTCGTCCATGAGGTTTAGTCATTTCTTTGAAAGCAACACCTATGGTTTCATAAGTCGAGTTCTTGTCCTCATGGTTTTGATTTTACGCTAGATTTGGGACCTGGTCACTAACGGGGTTAAAAGGCTTCGTTAGTGTCAGGGGCAATTTCGTCACTTCACTATTTCCCTCAAATTATAACGACAATGAACTCTTCGTCTTCACTAACACTTCACACACTCCACACTTCAAACTTCAAACCACACTTCACACACACAAGAACACTGAGCTAAAAACCCTTTTATCGATCAAACATCTTCCCTGCTCAATAAACAATGGCGAAACCAGGATGGATTTTAAGGAGGGATATAGCCGAAGGATTTGACCCAAGTGATGTATATGGTAAGCAAACATTCATCTCTGTTTTTCCATTTTTGAAGCAAACATTCTTCATAGCTCTATAGTGAAATGATTTTCTATATAGAGTTTTACCCAACATTGATAACAGTAAGGATGAACCATGGAGGTTGCTTTACAAGCTTCCCTGGAAGGAGATACGAGAATGGTAAGACTGATTATGTTGATTTGGTTAACACAGAAGGATTAAATGTAGAGGAGTTTCATTTAATGGTGTTAGCATTAGGGTATGATAGACATGAAATCAAATTTTACCATTTCTTGATTCCTGAAGGTGATATGGATACTGGATTAAGAGGGTTAGGTAGTAACCAGGATGTGTTAAACCTGTTACATTATGCCCCTGCTATTAAACTCATTGATGTGTTTGTGGAACATGGTAGGACTAACTTGTCAACCCCGAATCAAAGCATGGGTCATATAATTCATAGCTTTAATCCTTTCATTGGGGTGGACTCAGAGATACCAGAACAGGAAGAGGAAGTAAGGTTAGACAATGGCTTAGACTTGAACCAGGCCTTGGACTTCAACCAGGATTTGGACTTGAACCAGGGGTTGGACTTGATTCAGGGAAGTGACAACCATGATGATATAGAGAGCCATAATAGTAATGAGTATGATGATGTGTTTGGTATAGATGATGACTTGGAGGATTATGTAGATGGTTATGTGGACTGGTTTGGTGTAAATGGAGAGGGAAGTGAAAGTGTGAATGTGGAGGGTGATATTGATCCCTTTGAGATTGATAATTTTGAATCAGGGGATGACAATGGCAGTTTGTGCAAAGGCAGGTCCCAAACACAGTGTAAGAAGATTAACTTCTATTTAGGCCAGACTTTTGGTAGTAAAACAACCATTATCAACCTAATCAAGCAGCATTCAATTGAGACTAGAAGGGACATAGTGGTGATCAAAAATGATGCTGCAAGACTTAGGGCCGTTTGTAGGGGATCAGTGCCAAACTTAAAGGAGTCCAGTGGGCCTATTAAGGGAAGAAAGAGTGCTTGGAGAAAGTCCAATGGGCCCAGTTGTCCATGGGTTTTGTACGCATCATGTTCACAAAATGAAGAAACCTGGACTGTGAAAACCTATCTTGACACCCATAAATGCTTCCAAACCAGGGAGGTTGGTATGGCCACTGCACAATTCCTCTCAAAGCACATAACAGAGCAGATCAAGGTAGATCCAAATATGCCATTGAAGGCAATTCAATCCCACTTATCAGAGAAATTTGAGATCTTTGTGTCACCTGGCAAGGCAATGAAGGCAAAACAGATGGCCATGAAGAAGATCTGGGGAGACTATGGGGCACAGTACCAACACCTGAGGGATTACCTATGTGAGGTAAAATGATGCAACCCTGACACCACAGTTAAGATGGAAGTTGAGGAAAAACCCAATCCAGCTAGTCAAACAAGGAAATTCAAAAGGGTATACATATGTTTAGGTTCTTTGAAGAGAGGATTCAGGGCAGGTAGAAGGGATCTGTTGGGACTAGATGGTACTTTTATGAAAGGTCCATTTCCAGGGCAAATTCTAACAGCAGTGGGCATTGACCCAAATCAGGGCATATATCCAGTGGCATATGCCATAGTAGAGGCTGAGAATACAACTTCATGGAGGTGGTTCTTAGAATGCCTTGGAGATGACCTTGATCTTCAAAGAAATTCCAACTTCACTTTCATTAGTGACAGACAAAAGGTATGAACTTATTTCCTCTGTTTTTTGTATTTAACCTCTGTTTTTGTAATTGAATTGTATTATGATTGTTACACTATTTTGAAAATAGGGCATTCTTCCAGCAATTGCCAATTTGTTCCCTTCTGCTGAGCATAGATACTGCCTCAGGCATATTCATGATAACATGAAACAGCAGTGGAAAGGGAAAGCATACAAGGATCACTTGTGGCAATGTGCAACAGCCCCCACTGTCCCACAGTTTAAGACTGCAATGGAAAGTTTGAGAATGTTCAATTCAGACTGCTATGAATATTTGAACAAGATCCCCCCTCAATCCTGGAGCAGATCACACTTCACAGGTATATTTCAACCTATTTTTACTTTGGTAAGTATATATGTCAACTTGTTTTTACTTTGGTAACATATTTCAACCTGTTTATACTTTGGTAACAGGCAGGTGTCACTCTATGTGTTATTGAATAACATGTGTGAGGTATTCAATAGACAAATTGTTGATGCTAGGGATAAACCAATTTATTCATGTCTGTAATACATTAGAGTGCATCTAATGAAGAGGATAGTGAATGTATGCAAAGTGATAGAGAGTTGTGATGGCCCACTTACCCCAACTGCAAACAAAATCTTGGAGACTGCCAAGAAAGAGGCATCCAAATATCAAGTCTTGTTTAGTGGAGGAGATAGGTACCAGGTATGTATACTAAATTACAGGTTATTATGCTTTGTTTAAATGGTATTTACTGGATATGGACTTATTTCTTTTCTATATAATAGGTTTCTGGCCCTTGGAATGACCAATGCATAGTAGATGTGAGAGCAAGGACATGTTCATGTAGGAGGTGGGAGTTAACTGGAATTCCATGCAAGCATGTTGTGGCTGCAAACTGGAACATGGGAGCAAATGGTAACAATGTGTTACCTGAAGATTGGGTTGAGCATGTATACAGACTAAGCACATGGAGGGAAATGTATAGCTTCAAGATAGAGCCAATCAATGGAAGCCTGCTATGGGAGAAAGGTGACTGGGCAACAACTTTAATCCCACCAACTCACCATAAACAGATTGGGAGACCAAAGAATAAGATAAGGAAGACACATGAGGAGTTGTCTCAGAGGAGTGGGGACACTGGTAAACTTCCTAGGAAAGGGAAGACTGTGACTTGTGATAAGTGTAAGAATCAAGGACACAATTCCAGGACTTGTAAAGGACAAGGAGGGAAAGCAGGGCCTTCACAGGAAAGAATTAGACAAATTAATGGTTTGGTTGGTATATATGGTAGTTATGGTTTGGTTGTATGGTTGAAACAGTTAGTTTGGTGTTGGTTGAAAACAGTTAGTTTATTTGTTTATGTCTAGGTTGGTATGTATGGTATTATGGTTGAAACAATACCTTTGTTTTGGTATTTACTGGTATGGTATTGAAATCAATTAGTTTTGTGTTTACTCTTGTGTTATGTTGTGTCCCAAAACATCATGGAATTGTATGTGTTATCTTGTTTTTTGTGTTATCAACAAAGGTACCAAAACAGGTTAGAGTTCTGTTATGTTGTGTACCAAAACATCATGGAATTGTATGGGTTATCTTGTTTTTGTGTTATCAACAAAGGTACAAAAACATGTTAGAGTTCTGTTATGTTGTGTACCAAAACAGGTTTGGTTTTGTGACCAAAACAGGGCATATATTTGTGTCTTGCAGATTTTAATAACAGGTTTGGTTTTGTGTTATCAACAAAGGTACCAAAAACAGTTGGATCAAACCACCAAAACATTCAAATAGGATATCTTTATAACAAACAGGAGATGATTACACAAAAGTAGTGCATACATTGTTCACCAAATATAGCATCCCCTAAATGTTCCCCAAAAGCTAACCCATACACATCATTAAGAACACTAATATAGCATCCCCTAAATGTTCCCTAAAAGCTAACCCATACACAAAAAAACAGATCATGTCAAGGCTAAATGCATGAAATACACAAATAAACTCCAAGTGATAACCAAGAGCAGATTCAACTTCAAAATTTCCTTGTCTTTCTCTCTGACACATTCTTCAGCTCTGTTTTTGGCTTTGAGTAGCCCAGGAATGACATCAATGGACCTTGAACAAATAGGTGGATCAAACCACCCAAAAAAGGAACATTGGCCCTGTTAACAGAAAAAACTAACTTTTATTAGCTAAACATCATTACTTGCAGAAAATGTAGAAATCGTAACATTGTACCAGTCTTCCACGTGTATAGAACCTTCGACCAGGATTTGCGGTGGTCCATGATGTTTTCACAGCTGTTTCACATCCACAATAACATAGCACCATGATTGTTAAAGATGAAGAAGTCTTGAATCGACAAAGGAGGAGGAAGGAGGAAGATGAAGTTAACAGAAGGAATGAAGTGAAGAAGAAGAAGAATTAAGGCGGGTTAAAAACTAGAGGGAAATAGTGAAGTGACGAAATTGCCCCTGACACTAACGAAGCCTTTTAACCCCGTTAGTGACCAGGTCCCAAATCTAGCGTAAAATCAAAACCATGAGGACAAGAACTCGACTTATGAAACCACAGGTGTTGCTTTCAAAGAAATGACTAAACCTCATGGACGAAAAGTAGAGTTTACTCTATATATATATATATCTAGAGAGAGAGTAAATTACGTTTTTCATCCCCATGGTTTGCTATATATTGCGGATTTCGTCCCTGTGGTTTTGAAATTTCAGTTTTCGTTCTTCTGGTTGCAATTCATTTATGTTTTCGTTTTTTAGGCCAAAACACAACTTTTAACTATGAAGGAGTGAAATAGAAATTAATTGTAAACCATAGGGATGAAAATAACAATAAAAATTTAATCATAAGAACAAAAAATGTGATGAATAATAAACCATATGGGGATGAAAATTGAAATTTTAAAACCATAAGGACGAAGATATAAAATTTCAACAAACCATAGGGACTAAAAATGTAATTTACTATATATATATATATATATATATAGAGAGAGAGAGAGAGAGAGAGAGTAAATTACATTTTTCGTCTCCATGGTTTGCTAAATATTGCGGATTTTGTCCCAGTGGTTTCAAAATCAGTTTTTTCGTCTTTATGATATGCAATTCATTTCTATTTTAGTCTCTGAGGCCAAAACACTACTTTTAAGTATAAATGACTAAAGTATAAATGAATTGTATACCATAGGGATGAAAATGACAATAAAATTTAAATCATAAGAACAACAAATGTGATGAATTATAAACAATAGGGATGAAAATCACAATTTTAAAACCATAATAATGAAAATAAAAAATTTCAACAATCTACAGGGACTAAAAATGTAATTTACTCATATGTGTGTGTGTATATATATATATATATATATATATATATATATATATAAGAGCGAGGCGCCGTGGTTGGAAGTCGGACCACCAATGTCCGCCGCCGAGGTTGGAATTTGTAGGAAAAAGGTTTTGGACTTTTCTTTCAATATTTACCATTCCAACCCCTTAACTTTGATAAGAACTACGTTTACCTCCCTACACTTATTGGTGGTTATACAAAACTAGATTGAAGTTAGGGACCAACAAAACTCCATCCACGTCAATGAAATATGTACACAAAAGGAAATCAAACTAAAAATATCGAAGAGTAAGATAAGTTTTTAGTCCATATTGTTAAAAATTATGATTTTCGTTCCTATGGTTTTAGAATTGTGGGTTTCTGTCCCTATAGTTTGTAATAGGGGTGTTCACGGGTTGGGTTGGCCGGGTTGAAGGCACTTTAACAACCCAGCCTAATCATTGTGGTTTGAAAAATCCCAACCCAACCCAATCAAAAGTACAACCCAACCCAACCCGTTCGGGTTGGGTTGGGTTGGTCGGGTTGAAACTTTTATCGATCCTTTCACCATTTAACTAAGTTATTGTGTCTAAACAAATTGCTACATGTTTCTAAATATCTAAATGTTCAACAGATTACTAAATCGCCTAATAAAAGATTGCTTATAAATGTGGCATCAAGAATCAATAACAAGATTACTAAAGTAACAAGTGGCCAACAATTGTATGTTTATAAATGTTCAATAGTGACAATATTGCTTTGACAAAAACAAAAATGAAAGTAACAAGCATTCAAAATTAGATTTAAATGTTTTTACGGGTTGTCGCGGGTTGTCGGGTTGGGTCGGTTTGTTTAGGCCTAACCCATTATCAACCCAACATACATGGGTTGGTAAAAAATAGTATCGATTATACATCGGGTTGACTTGGTTTGAGTTTTTTTACCTCGGGTTGGGTTGGCCGGGTTAGTCGGAAATTTGAGCACCCCTAGTTTGTAATTCATTGTTACTTTTCGTTCTTGTGATTTAGAATTTATTGTTGTTTTGGTCTATGTGGCTTATAAATCTTTATTTGTTTGGTCTTTTGTACTTAAAGAGTATGAATTAGTCCCAAGGGTAGTGGTATTGATGTAATCCATATGTGTGACAGTGTGAGGTCCTGGGTTCGAGCCTAGGCTAAGGCACCGCTACTCTGCTAATAAAATGCATGCTTTGATTTATCTCCCCCATGATAATCGTGGGACCGGCATGGTATGAATTAGTCTAGGAACAAAAATATAGTAAATTGCAAATCGTATGGACAAAATTCATAATTTGTAAACCAAAAATCATAATTTCTAAACCACAAGGACAAAAATGTAATTTCTAAATCATATATCATAAGTTTTATTATTTTTAAAGTTGTCATGTTGGTTTAATATTCGAATGAATAAATTTAAAGAAGAAATCTGAAATGAAGTATGTAGATGTTGCCTCAATCACGAGTGATTGTAAATATAGCTTTTATAAGAATCTGGACTTGGTTATTTTTGGGTAAAAAAGGTGGTGTTGAAGCCTTGAAAAACTCACGACGTGCTCAATGCATGATGTTTAGGCTATGTTTGGCAAACTAGCTGATAAGCTTGTTGACTGATAAGCTAGCAAGCTAGCTGATGAAAAAGTCACGTTTGGCAAAAGTAGCTTATAAACATGTAAAATGACCAAAAATGACATCTTTAAATAATTATCAATTACAAATTTAATTATGTAATTAAAACAAATTTATAACAAAAAAATATGTTAATTAATACAACCAATGTAATAAAAAAAATTTAAATAATATAATATGTTAATTAAAAGAAATTTAAAATTTATTATTACATATATACTATAAATTTTGAATTTGCTAAAACAAGTTTTAGAAAAATATATATATTACCTTATGATTTTAAATAACCGTTACATACAATATGAAAAAATAATCAAATAATAATTAAAAAATAATACTACTTGATAATTAAAATATATTCATTAATATTAAAAAATAAATAAAAATAATGTATATTATTAACAATAATTCTATATAATTAAAATTTAATATCAATGTATAATTAAAATTTAATTTAATAATTTTTAGTTAATATTTATTAATTAATTATAAATAAATTTAAAAAATTAATATTTATTAATAATAATAGTTAATAAATAATAATAAGAGGAAATATTGAAATATTCACAAAAAGTTACTGAAACAATACATGACTACATGTACACCAACAAAAAACTAGCTTATAAGCTAGCTTTTTTTTTTTGCCAAACAATGCCTTGTTAAAGTATGAAAAGAGTCTATAAAAAGTATAAAAAATAAGTAATTTGGTAAAACATGTAATTTCTAGGGAAATTAATTAAAATACCCTAAGTCAAACCAAGTGTTATCAAAATACCACAAATCTCTCCCACTTTGCAAAAATACCTCTTTTTTCCGCGATGGGAGCCCGCGATTGCGGGCCAGGGACCATTTCTGACACTTTTTTAAACTTGCAGGGACCATTTTTGAAAAATTCAATCCCGCGATCGCGAAGGAATCCCGCGATGGGATTATTTTTGTGACTTTTCAATTGCAAGGGACCATTTTTGAAAAATTCCAGGGACCATTTTTGAAAATATGACCCGCGTATACACTGTAGCACCCCCGCGTAGTCCACTGTAGCATCCGCGTTCGTCCAATTTGATGAATTTGATTTGGAATGTTACACTTTCAACCCCTATACTTATTTACTAAATTTACTTTATACCTTTTACTTTCATTATTTTAATTTTACATTTAACACATATAATCGTTTATTAACTAAAATACGTTAAAAATACGTTTTAATTTTAACAAATTACACCATTATAATCGTCTATTCGATACGTTCGAAATGAGCCCAATCTTGAATTTTTTTGGATTTATATATTTTAATATATATCATATACAGTTATACACTACATAAAAAATATTTTTTATATTTAAAATTCATACCCTTATAGTTAATTATTTAATTTATGGTACATCTCTTATTTTTTTTTCAATTTTTTTTACACTCCTATCGCATTAACATAATAATCATATATTAACTAATTCATTAAATCGTTTTAAATTATTATTATTTGAATGTGTTTTATAGATATCGTGAATGGCAATAGGAGAAGGTTTCACGAGAAGAATATGAAATGGGGTTTTGACAAGTTGGTATCACTGGACTCATTTAAGAATTGTGAAAATGGGTATTTGACGAATGATGATTCATGTGTGTTTGGAGCTGAAGTATTTGCAGTTACAGAGTATGCACAAAAGAATCGATTTATTTCCAACGTAACTTAGATTAAAATTATCTCTTTCAGTTTAGTCTCGTCCCGTCCCATCCAGTTCAGTCTCGTCCAGTTCCGTCTCGTCCCATCTAGTATGCGTACCAAACGCTACCTAAGAGTACCATAAATTAAATAATTAACTATAAGGGAATGAATTTTAAATATAAATTATTTTTTATGTAGTGTATATGATATATATTAAAATATATAAATCAAAAAAATTCAAGATTGGGCTCATTTCGAACGTATCGAAAAGACGATTATAATGGTGTAACTTGTTAAAATTAAAACGTATTTTTTAACGTATTTTTGTTGATAAACGATTATATGTGTTAAATGTAAAATTAAATTATGAAAGTAAAAGGTATAAAGTAAAGTTAGTAAATAAGTATAGGGGTTGAAAGTGTAAATTTCAATTAGAAATTGTGTCTGGGTTGAAGTGTATGAAAGGCCGAGTGTGGGTGCCCAAGACGGGAAATTTAAGGATAAGTATCCTTGAAGAGGCGCACAAGTCGCGATTGTCTATGCACCCTGGAACAAACAAGATGTACAGAGACTTGAGACAATTCTACTGGTGGCCAGGGATGAAGAAGGATATCGCTCACCTGGTAGAACGATGTGTGACTTGTTTGAAAGTTAAGGCGGAACATCAGCGTCCTTATGGAGAACTGCAGTCCACGGTGATACTGGTGTGGAAATGGGATAATATCACCATGGATTTTGTCACGAAACTACCAAGAACTCCTAAGGGCAACGATACGATTTGGGTGATAGTGATATTCTCACCAAATCGGCGCATTTCTTGCCGATGAGGGAGTTGGATTCGTTGGAGAAGTTGGGTATATCAACGAGATTGTGTCTAGACATGGAATACCGAAATCCATTGTCTCGGATCGTGATAGTCGGTTCACGTCAAAGTTTTGGGGAAGTCTCCAGCGTGAACTAGGATCTCAACTGAAGCTGAGCACAGCATATCATCCACAAACGGATGGTCAGAGCGAGATGACTATTCAGACGCTCGAAGATATGCTTCGAGCGTGCGTGATCGATTTCAAAGGGTCATGGGAGATGCATTTACCATTGATAGAATTCTCATATAACAATAGTTATCACGCGAGTATCCAAGCGGCACCATTTGAAGCATTGTACGGACGGAAATGTCGTACACCGTTATGTTGGAACGAAGTAGGAGAGAGACAGTTAGCCGGTCCCGAAATAGTTCAATTAACGGCAGACAAAATAGGAATTATTCGTGGGAGACTGAGGATCGCGCAAGATCGACAGAAGAAATATGCGGATATACGAAGGAAGCCGATTGTATTCCAAGTAGGTGACAAGGTAATGCTTAAAGTGTCACCATGGAAGGGTGTGGTACGTTTTGGGAAGAAAGGAAAGTTGAGGCCAAGATATGTTGGACCTTTCGTTATCATTGAGTGAATCGGTGCGGTAGCTTATAAGCTGAAGCTGCCGGAAGAATTAAGAAGGATTCATCCGACATTTCATGTGTCTAACTTGAAGAAGTGTTTGGCCGAGACCGACGTGGCTATTCCGTTGGAAGATGTCAGCGTCGACGAGAATGTGACCTATGAGGAAGAGCCAATTGAGATAGTAGACAGTAAGGTACGGAAAACGAGGAACAAAGAAGTTCGTTTGGTGAAGGTTCAGTGGAAGTATCACAAGGGACGAGAAGCAACATGGGAAGTGGAATCTGAAGTAAGAGCAAAGTACCCCCATCTTTTTGAAAACGGAATTCCGGGGACGAAATTCTTTGAGGGGAAGTGTTGTAACGACCGGACTGTTTTGAGAAGTTTTAATGGCTTGGGCCAAGTTTTAAACCAAAGAGGAAGTGGAGGGGCTAGCTGGTAACATTGAGATAGAGTATAAAATGGGCACCAAACCCTAGGAGAAAACATTCTCTACTGATTTGAAAGGGTTTGGCGGCTGAGGAGAAGACGCAAGCTAGGAAGCTGCAACGATTTCGTTCCAGAGCGAGAGAAAGAGAGAAGAAGGTTCTTGCAATCAAATCAGGTAATTCCTAAGCATAAACTCTAATCTCGTCGCGTGTTTGAATGCATAAATCATCTGGGGGAAATGTATTAAACCTATAGAGAGTATCTTAAGAAGAAGATTAATCACTCTATGTTTGTGGCAGTAATAAAGAATTGGTAAGGAATGAATGTAGTTTTGCCTACTTAATCGCCTAATTCCTTATCGCGTAGGTTAAAAGAGCCTGATTAGTCTCCGGAATCTTTCCAGTAGCGACTCCCGGTGTGAGCGACTGCCGGTAGTGTGAGTCCCGGGAGAGCGACTCCCGGTATGCGCAACTCCCGGTAGAGTGAGTCCCGGTACTCTTTGGAATTAAGTCCCGGTACTTATTTTATTGGCAAGACCCGGTACTCATTTTAATTGCGAGTCCCGGTGTGCAAAGTACCGGTAGTTTGTGGATTGAATTCTCGTATGGAATACTCATGAACCAAATGAATAGTGGACCAACACGTGGCCTTTTGGCTTTTGTGATTTGGGCCGTGAGTTAGGAGCTCAGCATCTTGATAAACTCATTTGTTGCCATAAAAAATTAGAGTGTGGGCCACGTGGCTAGTTATTTGTCAAAAGGGGTTTCGCAATTCTTTTAAATTGTAAAGTTGGGTACATGTGGATTAATTTAAGTAGGATGTGGATGTTAAGGGAAATTATTGTGGATTTCCATATAGAAATCATATGGACTTGATTATGGAATTGGTTTTGGATTTGTAATAATAAGAGAATTAGGATTTGAAATAGAAAAGAAAGTTAGATTTTAACTGTTAGATTTACAAGCTACATCTCCTATTTCCATAGGTGTTCCATCTAGAAGTCGGGAGAGTAAGTAAAAAGTTTTGAGGCGAGAAATTTACTGAAGCGCCAGGTGAGTTTTTCTAACTAAAATACGTGCTTCTTTAACATGTTTTCTAAAACGTGTATATGATGGGAAATGCCATGTTTTATTGTTATGCTTTGACTTCATGAAAGTTGTTTACAGTTTTAAATGAGATTTATAAATGATTTATGGGGCGGACCTATTCCGTGAAATATATATATGGGATGTATGCATACATAGATGGTGGTGTAAATTGGCCAAGTCGGGGGGGTGTGGCCCGCCAGATCATGTCGGGGTGTGTGTCCCGTTTATGCCAGGGTAATGACCCTATACGGCAGCATGAGACTGACTCGTTGTCATCTACGGGTGACTTCAGGGTGCCAATTTACGAGAGGTGGATTATTATTTGTAAATGTTTTCCATGTGATCGGATGTACGAATGATTGTTACTGAAATGGTAAACTGTTTTAAATGCTTTGATATCTGTCAGGAGGGACTCACTAGACCTCATGGTCTAACCCTCGCATTTTCAAATTAAAACCTTTTCAGGTAAGCAGGTACATAAAGGCTCTAGCAAATAAGAAGGGCGTCAGCAGCAATGGAGGATGAATAGTGTAGTGACACTTTAGCTTATCTTAGTTATTTCTCAGTTGTGTAGGTTGTTCCCGCCAACCAATTTTGTCATGTTTGTAAGGAAATTTTGGACCCGATTTTGGGATAATTTACTCTTAACTTTATGATATTGCACTTTTGAAATGTTGGGTTGTTATAATATGGTACATCTGATTGTCATGCAAAGGGCATCGATGCAACAAACCTAGGGCTCTGATAACTTAGTTGTTGACTCTTTTACCCTCATCCGATCCCATACTTCCCCATCTTCTATTTCTCAGCCTCCGAGCTTTGCCCGTTTATAGTATCATACAGAGGTCTCTATTACATACTCCACTATCATGTTTATACGTCTCCAAGTGCTCATATTAGAGGTCATTATCATTGGAAATATTAAATGTCACCATGTCCATCCTCCGACGTTCTCGTCAAATTGTCTTTTTTCCCTCACTCATTCGATTGTTACGTTTTATGCTCACTAACAATGTCGTTATATATCATGTAATGTACATGTACCATGTCAATATTCTCTTTCTCTTAATTTATTCGAGATATCCATACCAATTGTCTAACTTTACACGTTCAGTATCTTGTTCATCGTCCAATCACATGTCCATTTCACCGTCTTCGTTTATACTTAATAATTTATACTCATGTATGTTTTTATCACTATACTCGTATCCATGTAACATAGTTGATCTGATGGTAAATTTATAGAATTTGTATTACATATAGAAAACTAAAATATTTAATTTTTATAAGTAGTTCTATTATTTCGAATACAATTTTTTTAACATTTGAAGAGATTATTCTTTAATTCATAATTAAACACAAAAATAAATACTAAACTAGGGATGAGATCGGGACCGGACCGGTTGGTACCGAATTTTTTTGGGACTAAAAATTGGTACCGAAAACCGAACCGTATGTACCGGTTCGGTTTCGGTTTCGAGACGGAAAAATTGGTACTAGGACCACTAAGGACCGAAAATTTTAAAATGTATCAAATGTGTATCAAAACCAATCGCAAACCAAAATGCCTTCATAATGTTTCAAATGTGTTTCAAAACCAATCACAACCAATCAAAAAGTTCAAAACCAAACAAAAATTCAACAATCTTCGGTATTTTTTTACGATTTTCGTTTTTCCATTTTGTTCGTTATCAACTCTTCAATCTCTATATATACAACTAGAAACAATAATAATTAATGTTAACAACAATCAAGATAAACTTTATTTAGGAGATGGTATGCATAATTAAAAAATTTTAAAAAAAAACTTTGCTTTTAATTTTTTTTGATTCGGTTTCGTTTTTTCCGGGAAAATCCCGGTACCGAAATACCGAATACCGACCGGACCGAATATATGGTACCGGTTCAGTTCGGGAAAACGGTCTTCGATGCTCATCCCTATACTAAACTGGTACTAACTTAACACAAAACACATGTTTTTCCAAAATGTTGTGTGGTCCACTTGAACTTAAAAACAAGACAGAGATATAGTAGCGAGTGGCATGATAATGACATATCCCTCAAGAATTTATGAGTTTTATTATGTCATATTGTGTGGTTAATCGTTTAATATAAATCAAGTATATAACAGTTAACTCATATTTTAGTTTACAACTATAACGAACGCTTTTATAAAACCCGTAAACTCACTCGATACAAAATTTATGAGTTTTATTATGTCATATTAACAATTTATTAGAACATTTTCAACAACTATAATAAAATAGAAATTTTTGGTGGTTTTAAAGTTTTTTATTTTGGTTTCAACATATATGCTATAATGTATGCTAAAATGGAGAAAATAATAAAGAGAATATAAAAAAGTCTCTAATTTAGAGAAATCTCTAAACCCAATATTTAAGAGATATAAATAATATTTTAGTCCGTGTTGCTAATAAGATACATTGAAATTAAAGGTTTAGTAGAGATAAATAATATTTTATAAGATGTATTGAATATTTTGATAATCTAATTAATGTTAGAATCTGTAAAATATAATAGTCAATGGAGCTGGGTGTAATTTTTTTGTAGATATCTTGACTTTTAATATTATATTTTAGAAAAAATATAACATAACTATTGAAGATAACAATATCAATTGTATTATTAAAATATTCTCAAATTTGATAAAATTTTATTTTTCTCCACCATAAACCTTTAATTTCAAGGTTTCTTATTGGTAAAATAATAGTATTTTTTTCCAGTAATTAATTGAAATGCCCTAACTTCACCATCTTTTTACCCATTTGCCCTATCTCTCTCCCATTTTACCAAAATACCCTGAAAATCCGTGGACCGAGGACAAAATCCGTGGACCACGAGGACAAATTCCGTGGGCCTTTGTAAAATTTCCGTGGGCAAGACTTTTGACCCAAAATCCGTGGGCCACGGGTATGTCCACGGATTTTCAAGGTATTTTGGTAATTTGGGAGGGAGATAGGGCAAATGGGTAAAATGGTTGGTGAAATTAGAGCATTTCAATGAATTACTCTTTTTTTCTCTCTCTTGGTGAAATAATATTTAATGCCATCTCCTTTTTGGAGAATCGGTTGGAGTAAAGTTTTTGCCAAGAAAACCTCAATTTTCTCAAATTTGAAGAACGGGTCAATCGAATTGCCAAAAAAGACGGTTTCGATGAGAATGGCAATTGTGTTAAGAAAGATAGGAAGAGATATCTATCATCAGATCAATCATAATTCAAGCATAATTCATAAGAGCATCTCCAACAGCTATGCTAAAGTTTTTCTAAAATAGAGTAAAAAACTTCAAAATCTCTAAAAAAATTGCATATAACTCCAACAACTATGTTATTTTAGCAATTTTAGTATTAATTATTTTATTAAAATATTCAGTTTATTTAATTATATTATTAAAATATTCAATATATGGAAAGTTGGAAGAAGAAAAAAAGTTTGCCTTTTGGGGGTAATGATTAGTTTTGAGAGAAAACCATATAAATAGAGATTTTCCTAAATTTAGAGATTTTTACAATTTTTCTCATCTTTTCTTTATTTTAGCATAGATGATAGCATAACTGTTGAAGCTAAAAAATGCTAAGATCCCACTTTTTTCCATTTTAGCATAGGTGTTAGAGATGCTCTAAATTGTTTTGAAATTAAAAGTGATCAAAGTTTCAAATTCCTTATTACGTTTCTTATCTTATCTTTTTTTCACTCGATTTTTCGTTACACAAAATATCAATAAAATATTAACTAATATTTATGGCAAAGCCAGGAAAATTATTCAGCTTACCAGCAAGTTGTAGGTTTTTTTTTTAATTTGAAAATGACTGCAATTAAAATAGATTAATTTATAGATAACTAGTAATGTACCCGCACGATGCGGCGGGATACAAAAATTTGTTGTAAACCGAGAAACGTTTTTTAACAAAACATTGTTACATGAGAAGGCAAGTCGTCACGCATGGGGCATCATCAAGATTATTAACACCTAATCTTACCTATCAAGTTGTCTCAAAACTACAAGTTAAAGAATCCAAAAAACAACAACGAAATATATTTCACCACTTCAATGCTAAGTAGAGATTCAGGCTTCTATGGCCTTCAACAAGAGTTTAAATGCCACATAATAGAGGCTTCTCCATTTGAATCAACTTTATTTTGCCAAATATACTTTTGATGGCAAATGTCAATCGTTATGTATTTCCATAATGCTCATTTATTAGAAGAAAATTGTGCTAAAATATACATTTTGATGGCAAATATTCGATAAGCAACCCATATGTTTAATATTATTTTGTTGTAATTCTTTTTGCACTCCAAAACCAACTAATATAATTGCAGTAGAAAAAGATGATTTGACATAAAAAAATTCCTTCCAACTACACTTTTTTCAAACATTACAAAAGATGTAAGAGATCATTTTCTAGACTTAAATGCTACTCCGTTGACTATGTTATTTTGCCATTAGTAACCTTAAATAATTGTTCAAACTCAAACAAGTCAATTTTGCAGATGTAGATCTAAACTAACCTATAACACATGTCATGGATTTTGTTTCAAAGTCAAATATGATTACAATGTTATGATATATATATATACACATTAAATTCCTATTACAATGCATAGACTTTTTTCAAGAAAAAAGGGTTTTTCGCTAGTCTCACTCTCACCCATTGAAACCCGCTCAACAATGAAACTCTCGAAATCAAAACTGATAACTCGAAAAAGGCAATTATGTTTCATTTTTTGTTCTATTTCTTTCCTTCTCGATGTTAATTTTACAAATCTACATGGTCTTATATCGCAAATTAGATAGTATATAAATTAAAGGTTAATATGGTCGATTGGATATTAAGCTTTGATGTCTTATATGTAGATGTTGATAAAGTTGAAAATCCTAAGGCCATCCGCTCGGGCTCGGGCTCGGCTGCGGGCTCCTGCGGGGGCTGCGGGCTTGGGGCTCGGGCTCGGGGTGCGGGTTTGAAAACCCGAGGAACCCGAACGATTTCATGTTTATTTAATTTTTTTTTTAAATTTTTATTCAACGGCTCTTTCAAACGGCTACTTCTAAATCAATTTTTTTTTTCAATTTAATCACACTATATATATTAACCCTCAACCTCTTATTTTTTCACACCAACAATCTCTCAAACTCTCTCAAATTCTCTCAAACTCTCTCAAATTTCATCATGAATCCAAACAAAACACCTACATCCCGTCGTAACCGACCACATACACCGCAACCGCAAGAAGACCCGGAGCTTGGTTTCCAAGCGTTTACACAACCAGGTTATCGTCCGCAATTTTCGCAACAAATTCCGCCACAAATTTCGCAACAATGGTCGCAACAAAATCCGACACAATATTTTTTACAACTCATTAGGCCATCCGCAACAAATTCCTTACCAACTTACACGTTCCGGTATGATTGAACAAGGTTTTACTCCGACCAACTTCAATCCTCCTTCACCCTTCATCAATCTCGCCGACGACATTGTTCCGGAAACCCAACATTCTAACCCGCACACACCACAATCCATCTACACACAACCATCAAACCCTCAACCATCAAACCCTCAACCATCGAGAAAAGGAAAAAACAAACAATATGAAAATAGAGCCCCCAAACAGATGTGGACTAAAGATGAGGAACTCGCGTTAGTGTCGGCGTGGGTTGACGTTTCGGAGGACCCCGTTATCGGTAACGCACAAACCATGGTAATATTTTTATTTTTATTATTATTATTATTGTTATTATTAATATTTTTATTATTATTATTATTCTTGTTAATATTCTTATACTTGAATTTACATAAATGTAGATAGTTTTTGGACCCGAATCGAGGAAGTGTTCTTTAGTTCGATGGGTCGCGGAAATTATAGAACAACTCATCAACTCAACACCAAGTTCAACGACCTCAATAAAAAAATTGCTCTTTTTGGCGGCATCTACAACAACTTGGTCAATAATAGATCAAGCGGAATGAGTGATGCCGACATTTCACGAGTGGCACACGAACGGTACCAAACACAACAAGGGTTTGCTTTCTCTAAAGAACAAGCTTGGGAAGTCCTAAAATTTCATAATTGGTAGTGTTTTGTATTTTGTAATTTTTATTTTTAATGAATGATATGAATTTTTATTTTTATTATTTATCTTATTTTTATTTATTAAAAAATATATAAATATTTTTATTTTGTTAAATAATTAAATG
Source organism: Saussurea involucrata (assembly GCA_033807775.1). Taxonomy (NCBI): domain Eukaryota; kingdom Viridiplantae; phylum Streptophyta; class Magnoliopsida; order Asterales; family Asteraceae; genus Saussurea; species Saussurea involucrata. The sequence continues at coordinate 94,627,891 of CM066316.1, forward strand.
TATAAATAAAATAATTAAAAAAATGAGGTGGCAAGAGGGCTTTTAGTTATGCGCTGGGGTCTTTAGGGCTTGAGGAGAAAAGCTGATGTGGCGTTGATGTGGCATTGAGGGCTTGAGAGCTTTTATCTATGCGTTGTGGATGGCCTAACTTCAATCACAACTTCATTTTTTTCCTTGTATGCTTTCAATTATTACTATGATTTTTAGACAAGGGTATATCAATTTCTTTGATGATTGACCATTATTTGTTTAACCAAAAATGACAATATCTCAATCCAACTATATGATAAATCTTTGTTTTATTCTTACATTTAAATTAAAGAACAAAAGAACAAAAATTTACATAAGTTATTTCGGGGACTTTGCATCTTCTTTTATACAAAATTGGAACAAATGAGTCCAACAATTGTGTGAATAATCAAAATATAGAGTTTAGGTTATTCGATTGTTTCAAGGCAACTAAGTAATTGCAAAATGGGTGTTTCATATTTATATGAAAGGGCCTGCTAGTTGAAATCATTGAATTTCTACAACATTTGAAAATTAGATGACGATTCTTACAATTTATTGTTTCGGATGTATGGTAACCTAAGTTACCTAACAACATGCTTATTCAAGGACTTAAAATGCCACAAGATAAAATATTTTCCGTAAAAGTTGTAGACTACAAGCACCGTTTGCACATGGTTTTGTTCATTAAGTTAATGCATTCAAACGGAGAGGGATATATACAATTATCAATACAATGAGTAAAAGCAGAAAAAGTAACTACGTATTCGATAAATAATGTTGTTGAATTATGTCAATGTTGAGTCCCTTAAGTTTCACCACTGCCTCAACACGACCCTTGAGCATAAGTACCTCCCCGACCCCATGTAACATTCCAAGTGTTTGTTGACTATCTTCCAAATTTACTTGTTATGTGTGTGAATTCATGTTTCGTATTGCAAATACTAAATCTGTAAAGCACACCTCTGATCCGGTGAATAATGCCTGGCTCCTTTTCTACTAACTGTGAGGTAGTTATGGGACTGGCTGACAACTTCGTGAACATTTGCTTCACCTGCTCCACCACATCCTTGTGTTTAACAGCTCCAGAGGCAGAAATAACCTGAAGCAAATAAGTCAACAAAAGAATTATGTTGTCAACTATAAAAACCTGAAGGCATAACAAGGGAGAATAGTGTTAATAGTTGAACTGTAATTTGAAGTCTAAAAAATACTAATTTGTAATTTCTCATAAGGGACGTTGAAACGATGCTTGGCTAACAAACCCTATCTGAAGGATGAATTGCTTTGATTACAACACATGCCATAAAATATTAGAATAATGCAATTGATTTTATTCACGGTAAATCCTAAACCCTAAAAGTGGTACGGAGATAGAGTAGCGTGGTTGCATTCGACAACAAATTATATATTAAGGAAACAAAAATACATTATATGCCACAATTTTACAGCTAAAAACTAAGATCTTAGAACAAAAATTAGCTGTTGTGGCAACATCCCAATCATACCTGGCAAGTGGCAACATTAGTACATGAACTCGTGAGAGTGTTTAAAAAATAACGGACCAATCACTTTATTAACAAAATAGATAGTATCGTACTGTGCTTTTTGTGTCCTTCAGGCTTAGGCTCAATAAGAAGTATTCCTGAAGTGTTCCTAAACCATAAGCTTACGACAGCAGAGCTTTATGTTAGACCCTCAACCGGTACATGAATTTTCTTTTTTCATTTTATCAAGTTGTGTTTCATCAATCTCAACTTTTGCGTTTGGTGCGTTATAATCCCATACCACCCTATTCCAACTGCCTTTGTTACCACTCCTTGGATCCTACAACCCTTTCACATACAAAACCTTTTATCTGATAACTAATCAGTCAAGATGTCACTGCAGTCAACCACATGATGCACTCAAACATCATTACCTGAAACCCCGATGCATGTTGTTCACCAACTCTTGAAGCTCATCATCACCAGTCCCGTCTGCAAAACCTATTCCATCCTATGGGATATTATGGCTGACACTTTTAAACTTATTGCAACCTTTGGAAATCAATTCAACTTCTTAGTATTATGTTGAACCTTGCAGTCCACCTTCTACCCAGTACATGTTCTACAATGTTGAAAGTCTATGGTCTGATTTACAAAATTTATACAAGTTTTACAACTTTCAGGTAAAACCAAAAAAAATTTGGAAACATTTGAAGAACTGTTTGTGAATCACTTCTTTAAAATTATTGTGGCAACCACAACTCGGGATTGTTGCAACTATTTGTCTAATCTATATCAATATTAGTACTACAATATTAAAATGGTAATACGGTTATTTTCAAGATTCAAGATTACCCGTTCTTTTGCACAATGTACAAGTTTCAAAGCATATAAGAGGTTACCCCTTGAAATATCTTTACTTAGAGCTCAGACTCTCCCCACGTTCCTCCAAAAACCGCAAACCTCCACTTCCCCACTACCTGCACGACCCTCCTAATTTTGAGATTAACCCTACAAAATAAATGGTATTTCAAGATGTGAAGTTTTTTAAATAGTTTTCAAATAAAAAATCTTACATTATTAAACAATTAAGGATCTAGCCAAAATACTGAAAGATTTGTCCCATAACTTCAACAGTTGCAAAAATTGTAGTTTCTTATTCGAAGCTGGTGATTGAAATTGAACCCCACAGAATGAAAATTGATCATCACACTGTAAGCAAACTAAACATTCAGTATATATAACGAGCAACTTTGAGATAAAAACTAAAACCAAACCAAAATGGAAAGGCATAGCTTCAAATCCGTACATCCTGATCGATTGAAAGAGATATAGGGAAGATTGATGTTTGGATGGAGCCATCCTGTATAGCCTACATAATGAAGTATGTCATTCTGAATCCAAATGTAAGTTTGTTCCACATTCAGTTGTTTGGTTTCGTCACATATTAGTTTAGAACCAAGAAAGCGAGATTTAGTAAATTCCCAACATATGTGAGAACAAAAGTTGATGAACCGTTTATTAGTTTTCGCCGCATACCGAATCCAAAACGAAATCCTTTCACCCATCTCCTATTAGTTTTCACCAATTAACATTTTATTCAATCAGCCTCGGCTTAATTTGTTGCCCTCATCAGCACCTGTGGAAGGACACCAAATTCAAAAGTGGGATCCAAAATAGCAATTGTTGAAAGCAGACCCAAGAACAACCGATCAAAACCAACCAATACAGCCTAAGCATCCAATTGCAAGATTTTAACTTAATTCAGTTCATGCTAAAAGCCACGAATTAAAGACGGGTGATTTGTTAGATAACTTAGCACCAAGATTATGCAGAAAGATTAGCCCATCGTCTACCCAATTCCGTTAAAATACGACAACAATATAATTTTGGTGTTGAATCTAACAATAAACATTATGCAGAAAGATTGACCCACCTTCTACCCAATTCCGTTAAAATACGACAACAATATAGTTTTGTGTTAATAACTGGTTCCATCACCTGACTACACTTGGTCCCCTTAGCATCGGGGAGAAATCGAGTCACCTAATTCGGACCAACATTTGTAAATTAGTAACATCGTAAACATTTCATTCCAGAAATGAAAAATGAAAATTGAAAATATTATTCTCACCACAAGAATCGGAGGCTTGTAGTTGAGCCCTTGCTGCTTAATCCAGAGGAGCAATTCCTCTTCTAAAGCCACAACTTGATCCAAAACATAAACTACCTGCCCTCCGGTATCAGGCAAGCCAAGAACATTAGATTGACCAAAATACCCATGGATCGAGAATAGCACAACGTTGAATATGCTTGGAACCCTGCTAAAGAATTTCTCCAGGTTTACAGGGTCGGGTGCTTGAAGAACCTCCAATAGTAATCGAATTGTTTCTCTCACCCTTTCTGCATTATCTCCCCAACCCTTCTCAAAACCCCATTCTTTAAACATGTATACATCGTGGTTTTAAGTTTCCGACCACGGGTTTAAATAAATTCATATAAATAGACAAAATTTCAAAAAAACTTTACCTAAGTTCGAAGTAATGAACTTTGATGCGAAGTTGACTCCATTTCCAATCGATGAAGATAATTTCATGGTAGGCATATTGAAGTCCACTGCACCACCTATGGAAACATTGAGAGGCAAAGAACCAATTTCTCTCTGGAGAAATGTTGGTGAGTGAGAGGCATGAAGATTGGGAGCGGGATGTGCCGATGTGGTGAGTAATACAGGGGTCGTGGGGAGGGGGTTAGATACAAAAGCTTGACAGATCGTGAAGATGGGGTAGGGTTTCTTGAAGGATATATAAGGAGTGGAGAGGTAGGACAGATCGAGAGAAATCAGGATTGTGGTGATGGGGAAGGAGAGAAATGAGGGGACGGGGTCACGATGAGAAGGAGACGGGAGGGAGAAGTCGTGGCAGGAGAAGAACCGCTTTCAATCCTATGCTGCAGAAAGTTGTACGGTAGGCATAAAAAATTGTAACCTTGAAAGTAGTTTTTTTGTGTTGGACGTGGGAGATGACTCGTGGATTTCAAAGGTCTGCTTTCAAAACTTGTACGTTATGTAATAGAAGGAGTAACCTTGAAAAACTGAATGTTGAAAAAAAAACTGCCAAATCCCCTTATTCTTTTAACAATGTAGTATAGATAATCCTTTATTTGTTATTTTAATCAAATTGAAAGAAATGAATTAGTTTTTTAATAATTGAATTTGTATATATCAAGTTAAATGATGTTTAGGTATATGTCTTTTAGTAGAACTAAATGTGTAGTCGCGTAATGCAGCGCGATACATGTAACGACCCAGACCTTTTTCGAAGTGTTTTGTGGTTAGTGTGGAGTTGTAAATAAAAGTAGAAGTCGAGGGGCCATTTGGTAAATGAGAGAGGGAGTATAAAAGGGCACAAAACCCTATGTGTCATTTCAATTCCCCTGATTTGGTGTGTGTGTGTCGGCTGAGAATTAAGAGAGAAGAGGGCACTTGAGTTTGAGGTTTTTGGTGCAAGAGAAGAGAGGGATCATCAAGTGGTAGAATCAGAAGAAGGATTGGAATTCGGAAATTGCTTCCTGCAGCAAACAATCAGGTAATCCTTAATCCATAACCTCATCTAAGATTAGTCTGGTGATTTGTGGTTTTGAGAGTTTTCTTGCAAAAGTTGTTTAAGACCATTAAGGGAGATTTAAGCACCTTTAGGTTGTGTTTAGGCAGTAAAACTTTGTGGGTTTTGACAATGGGCATGTATGTAGTTAATCGTCGCATTATCTTACTGTTTAATGGGTGTTTGGCATGATTTCGAGCATTAAACTCGAACAGCGCCTCGTCCGGAAACCTTCCTGCGAAGCAGGTATCCGGAAGTTGTCCGGATAGCTTCTTATCGCAGGTTACCGGGTTAAGTGTCCGGAAAGGTTAAGTGTCCGGAAAGGTTAGGTGTCCGGAAAAGTTAAGTGTCCGGAAAGGTTAAGTGTCCGGAATTTAGAGTTATCCGGAAAGTGGTGTTATCCGGAAAGCAGAGGTGTCCGGACATTGTGGTGTCCGGTAAGTAGAAATGTCCGGGAAGTAAGAGTGTCCGATAAGTGATGTCCGGATGATTCGGTTAGTTAGCTTATTTATCCTTTGACTCAGGTAGATCGTTTGGGGAGTACAGAACAAGGTAGGAAGGAAGTAAGCATATCAGGTGAGTTTTCTAAACTAAAACGTGTGGTTTTTAATATGTTTTTCTAAAGCGGATATATGATGAGAAATGGCATGCTTTATGCTTATGCTTTATTTGCATGAATTGATGTTTGAAAATTTATGTGGGATGTATGCATACATTGATTTTGATGTAAATTGACTAAGTCGGGAAGTGGCCCGCCAGCTCGTGCCGGGAGGGTGTTCCCGTTTATGCCAAGGGCGGTGTGACCCTGCAAGGCAGCATGAGACTGACTCGTTGTCACCTTAGGGTGACTTCAGGGTGTCAATTTATGAGGGGCGGATTTATATCCGAAACGAATTCATCTAAACTGTTTTATGAACGATTTATACTGAAATGGTATTCTGTTTAAATGCTTTGATAACTGTTTGAGGGACTCACTAGACCTCATGGTCTAACCCTCGCTTTCTTTTAAATAAAAAACCTTTCAGGAAAGCAGGTAGTGAAAGGCTCTGGCATGTGAGCAGGGCGTAGCAGGAAGACTTGACCTCATAGTAACACTATAGTCATTTAGTTATTTCTCAGTTGTGTAGGTTGATTCCGCCAACCAGATTTTGAATTGATGTAAGAAATTTTGGGACCCGTTTTGGGATAATCTAATTATTATGATTTGAAATATTTAATTTGTTTGGGTTGTTATAGTTGGTATCAGAGCCATAGTTTAAGGGATTTATGTAACACCTTAGGCATATCCCACATCGGTCGTGGACAGGAGAGATGCTGGGTATATTAGTAAACCTTGGCCTTACCAGACACAACGCGTTTTGGGGCCACAAGCATGCGGGTTCCTTCGGAACTCTGTGGTTAAGCGTGCTTGGGTGGGAGTAGTACCAGGATGGGTGACCTCCTGGGAAGTCTTTGCGAAGTCCTTGCCAGGTCGCCAAGAACAAAGCCGTGAGCCAGTGGGGCAAAGCGGACAATATTGTGTCGTGGTAAGCGGGGTGTTACAAATGGTATCAGAGCCACTCCTGTGCCGTTCGGGATGGTGGGGCAAACCTCATCGAGGACGATGAGTCCCTAAGGGGGGGTGTGTGTAACACCTTAGGCATATCCCACATCGGCCGTGGACAGGAGAGATGTTGGGTATATTAGTAAACCTTGGCCTTACCAGACACAACGCGTTTTGGGGCCACAAGCATGCGGGTTCCTTGGGAACTCTGTGGTTAAGCGTGCTTGGGTGGGAGTAGTACCAGGATGGGTGACCTCCTGGGAAGTCCTTGCGAAGTCCTTGCCAGGTCGCCAAGAACAAAGCCGTGAGCCAGTGGGACAAAGCGGACAATATTGTGTCGTGGTAAGCGGGGTGTTACAATTTAGGTGACCGGATTGGCCTAAACTTAAAACTTTGGGAAGTAGAAATCACAACTGAGAAATCAGGAATGCGTTAGGAGGAAACTAATATAGAAATAGGACTAATGAGGTATCGAGGACGGTCATGTAAAGTAAGTTTGGAGTTACACCTGACCAGTGTAATTGTGAACTTACAGGTACATGTATGTGCTTAGATTACCTTATTACCCCGTTGCTATAGTACTATATAGTCTGTGGTGTTAAATTAGTCGTTCACTGTTGTTGTTGTGTATCAGAATGTCTGCGAGAACTTTGAGGAGTAGGTCAATCCCTGTAGCGGAGGATGCACAAACAAAGAGTACTACACTACGGGAGGAGGCTGTAAGAGTCGGAGGAATTGCTGAGGATGAACCAGTGAATCAGCCAAGAGTGGCGGCTCCTCGTGGGCGAGGCAGAGGCCGTGGGAGACCCAGAGGAGCAGTACCGAGAAAGGCTGCTACTGAGGTGGGGGCGACAACCACCAAGGGCAAGGGTAAGAAAAAGAAAGCGCCGGTTAAGCGCAAGACAAGAAGTGTGGAGGAACCCGAGATCCAATTGATGTCCGAGCAAGAGAGTTCAGCACCGGTGAAGAAAACGAATGCTAAGAAAGGGGGTAAACCCGAAGCTACACCGGCTTTCGTGACAGAGGATAAGTTTGCAGCAGAGATGGATAAGTTGCAAAAGACTCTTCAAGCGGTGTTAGACAACCATATTAAGACTACGTCTGGGGAAGGAACCAAGAACAGTACTGGGAAGAAGACTGAGGAGGAATGTTCACCACGAACTGAAATAGGGAACAATTCGGTGACAACTCCGATTGTTGTTTCCGAACCGAAGGCAGTGAAGGGGTGCTCGTTTAAGACCTTCGTTTCGTGTAAGCCTCTAACGTTCAACGGTGAGCGCAATCCTGTTCTAGCTGTGAAATGGGTTCGCGAGATGGAGTTAGCGTTTGATACTAGTAAGTGCGCCGAGGAGGATAAAGTAATGTTTGCCAGGTCGATGCTGAAATCTGAAGCAATCTTTTGGTGGGATGTGGAAACTGGAGGAAAGGGGTCAGAGGTAGCTAAGAGCATGTCGTAGGGGACGTTTGTTGGAAGGTTCAAAGCACAGTTTTGCCCCCTTGCAGCAATTAAGAAATTAGAGGAAGAGTTTCTGGGTTTGGAGCAAGGGTCAATGTCAGTTCAGGAGTACACGTCGAAGTTCATCGAGAAAGCTCGGTTTGCTGAATTGTACGTGCCTACTGAAGAAAGGCGTATCGAGAGGTACATTTATGGACTGAAGAGCAGTATAAGAGAATTGGTGCAAGCGAAGGACCCAATTACTTTTCAGGCAGCCGTAGATAAAGCAGAACTTACTGAAAAAGATAAGAGCAGGCAGATGAACGAGAGAGTGGGAGATAAGCGTAAGTGGGACGGGCCGAATCGAGACAGTAAGAGGCCGAGTTCAGCTAGACCCGATCTGCGGGTGGGATCTAAGCCAGTGGATAAACCATGTGCAAAGTGTAATAAAATGCACAAGGGAGAATGTTGGGTTGAAAGGGAGGGATGTCTTAGGTGTGGAAAAGTGGGGCATCTCGCTCGAGACTGTCGTAATCCGAATATCTGTTATCAGTGCGGGTTGTCGGGTCATGTCAGGTGGGACTGTCTGCAGTTAAAGAAAGGTTATGCTAGGGGTGAAGGTGGGAGTGGCGGAGGAAAGAGTAATGAGAAGAATGTGGAGCCGGCCCGCGCCAGAGCTAGGGCTTTCCACATGTCAGCTGAGGAGGCGGAGAACACACCTGATGTGGTGACAGGTACCTTTCCTATAGACTCGATGTATGCTAAAGTTCTGTTTGATTCAGGGGCAAATCGTTCGTTTGTGTCTCCCAATTTTGTTCAAAAATTACAAGTGAAACCCAAGAGGTTGAACTTTGGGTTTGAGGTAGAGATAGCGGACGATTGTCGAGTCTGGGTAAAGGAGGTCTATGAGGGTTGCAACATAGACGTGGATGGTCACTTTTTCCCGTTAAAATTGTATCCTATGGGGATGGGGGAGTTCGATGTAGTCCTAGGGATGGACTGGTTAGCGGATAATGACGCTAGCATAGTTTGTAACAAGAAACTGATCCGTATCCCTTTGGCTAATAAGAAGGAAGTGGTAATTTACGGAGATCAACGGAATAGGAAGTCGTGTTTGATTTCGTTGATGAAAGCTAGGCGATGTTTGGGAAAGGGTTGTTCGGGGTATCTAGCTTATGTGTTAGATGCTAAGAAGGAAAAGAAGAGTGTGGGAGATGTGTCAGTAGTGAGTGAGTACCCGGAAGTGTTTCCGGACGAACTGACGAGTCTGCCCCCAGATCGTCAAGTGGAGTTCAGAATTGAACTGGTACCTGGAGCAGCACCGATTGCCCGTGCACCCTATCGGTTAGCACCGGCGGAAATGAAAGAGATGATGACTCAATTGCAGGAACTGCTCGACAAGGGTTTCATCCGTCCGAGCTCATCGCCTTGGGTAGCACCGGTCATTTTCGTTAAGAAGAAGGACGGATCTATGCGAATGTGCATAGATTATCGTGAACTCAATAAAGTAACGGTGAAGAATAAGTACCCACTTCCGAGGATCGATGACCTCTTCGATCAACTACAAGGTGCGAGTTATTTCTCAAAAATAGACTTGAGGTCGGGTTATCATCAATTGAAAGTTAGAGAAGAAGATGTGCCGAAGACAGCTTTCCGTACGAGGTATGGACATTACGAGTTTTTAGTCATGCCTTTTGGGCTGACTAATGCGCCAGCGGTGTTCATGGATTTGATGAATAGAGTGTGCAGCTCGTTGTTGGATAAATGTGTGATCGTCTTCATTGACGATATCTTAATTTATTCTCGAACACGAGAAGACCACGAGAGACATCTTCGAGCCGCGCTGGAATTGCTAAAGCGTGAGAAGTTATACGCGAAGTTTTTGAAGTGCGAGTTTTGGTTAAGGGAAGTCCAGTTTTTGGGTCATGTGGTGTCGGCGGACGGTATCAAGGTAGACCCTGCTAAAATTGAAGCCATTAAAGATTGGGAGGCGCCAAGAAACCCATCGGAGGTGAGAAGCTTTCTCGGTTTAGCAGGATATTACCGGAAGTTCATTCAAGACTTCTCTCGAGTAGCTTCGCCACTGACCTCTTTGACAAGGAAGAACGTCAAATTTGCGTGGGTTGAAGCGCAAGAATCTGCGTTTGAAAAGCTGAAAGAAAGTTTAAGCAGTGCTCCGATTCTATCTTTACCTGATGGATCGGAGGGTTTTGTGATATACAGTGACGCTTCTAAGCTTGGACTGGGGTGTGTGCTAATGCAGCACGGGAAGGTAATTGCCTACGCTTCCCGGCAGTTGAAGGATCACGAGAAGAACTACCCTACTCATGACATGGAGCTAGCGGCGGTGGTGTTCGCTCTGAAAATCTGGCGACACTACCTATTTGGAGTAAAGTGTCAGATTTACACCGATCACAAAAGTCTGAAACATCTGTTTGACCAAAAGGAGCTAAATATGAGATAAAGGAGATGGATGGAGCTGTTGAACGACTATGACTGCGAGATTCTGTATCACCCAGACAAAGCTAATGTGGTGGCTGACGCGTTGAGTCGGAAGGAACGGGGAGAACAGACCAAAGTCATAGCTTTCAAAGTCGAGGCAACCTCGAACCTTCTGGAGGAAATTAAGAAATTTCAAGAGGAAGCGTTGTTGGAAGAAAACGTCAGGAGCAAAAGAGTAGTCGGGATTGCATCGTTGTTCGAAATTAATAATGATGAACTGAAGTGTATGAAAGCCCGAGTGTGGGTTCCTAAGCTGGGAAATCTGAGGGTGAGCATCTTAGAAGAAGCACACAAGTCGCGGTATTCCATACACCCGGGGACGAATAAAATGTATAGAGATTTGAGACAGTTTTACTGGTGGCCGGGGATGAAGAAGGATATTGCGCACTTTGTGGAGCGGTGTGTGACGTGTTTAAAAGTTAAGGCAGAACACCAACGACCTTATGGGGAAATCCAGTCTTCAGTGATACCAGTGTGGAAGTGAGATAACATTACAATGGATTTCGTCACTAAGTTGTCGAGGACTCCAAAGGGGAATGACGCAATTTGGGTGATCGTTGATATTCTCACCAAGTCAGCACATTTCTTACCTATTAAAGAGTCGGACTCGTTGGAGAGGTTAGCCCGATTGTATATTAACGAGATAGTGTCTAGGCACGGAGTGCCGCGATCCATTGTGTCTGACCGCGATAGTCGATTCACGTCGGCATTTTGGAGAAGTTTACAACGAGAGTTGGGGTCGCAATTGAAATTAAGCACGGCCTATCATCCTCAAACGGATGGTCAGAGTGAGAGGACCATTCAAACGTTAGAGGACATTCTTCGAGCGTGCGTTATCGACTTCAAGGGGTCGTGGGAAGTGCACTTACCTTTGATAGAATTCTCGTATAACAACAGTTACCACGCGAGTATCCAAGCTGCTCCGTTCGAAGCATTGTATGGGCGAAAGTGCCGAACACCGTTGTGTTGGAATGAGGTAGGGGAAAGGCAGTTAGCCAGACCGGAAATTGTGCAACTAACGGCGGATAAGATTGATGTAATCCGCGAAAGAATGAGGATCGCGCAAGACCGACAGAAGAAGTATGCGGACAGAAGAAGAAAGCCTGTTGAATTTCAAGTGGGAGACAAGGTAATGCTAAAAGTCTCGCCTTGGAAAGGAGTGGTGCGTTTTGGGAAGAAAGGGAAGCTGAGGCCGAGATATGTCGGTCCTTTTGCTATCATTGAACGAGTGGGCGTAGTAGCTTACATGCTAGAATTGCCGGAAGAATTAAAAGGGGTCCATCCGACCTTTCATGTGTCAAACCTGAAGAAGTGTTTGGCCGAGACCGATGTGGCTATTCCATTGGAAGACGTCAGCATCGATGAGAAATTGATGTTCGAAGAAGAGCCAATCGAGATCGTAGATAGTAAAGTACGGAAGACGAGGAACAAGGAAGTTCGCTTAGTGAAAGTTCATTGGAGGTACCACAAGGGACGAGAAGCTACGTGGGAGTTGGAATCTGATATGAGGTCCAAGTACCCTCACCTTTTCGAAAATGGAATTCCGGGGACGGAATTCTTTTGAGGGGGGAGTGTTGTAACGACCCAGACCTTTTTCGAAGTGTTTTGTGGTTAGTGTGGAGTTGTAAATAAAAGTAGAAGTCGAGGGGCCATTTGGTAAATGAGAGAGGGAGTATAAAAGGGCACAAAACCCTAGGTGTCATTTCAATTCCCCTAATTTGGTGTGTGTGTGTCGGCTGAGAATTAAGAGAGAAGAGGGCACTTGAGTTTGAGGTTTCTGGTGCAAGAGAAGAGAGGGATCATCAAGTGGTAGAATCAGAAAAAGGATTGGAATTCGGAAATTGCTTCCTACAACAAACAATCAGGTAATCCTTAATCCATAACCTCATCTAAGATTAGTCTGGTGATTTGTGGTTTTGAGAGTTTTCTTGCAAAAGTTGTTTAAGACCATTAAGGGAGATTTAAGCACCTTTGGGTTGTGTTTAGGCAGTAAAACTTTGTGGGATTTGACAATGGGCCTGTATGTAGTTAATCGTCGCATTATCTTACTGTTTAATGGGTGTTTGGCATGATTTCGAGCATTAAACTCGAACAACGCCTCGTCCGGAAACCTTCTTGCGAAGCAGGTGTCCGGAAGTTGTCCGGATAGCTTCTTGTCGCAGGTTACCGGGTTAAGTGTCTGGAAAGGTTAAGTGTCCGGAAAGGTTAGGTGTCCGGAAAAGTTAAGTGAGGTTAAGCGTCCGGAATGTAGAGTTATCCGGAAAGTGGTGTTATCCGGAAAGCAGAGGTATCCGGACATTGTGGTGTCCGGTAAGTAGAAATGTCCGGGAAGTAAGAGTGTCCGGTAAGTGATGTCCGGACGATTCGGTTAGTTAGCTTATGTGTTATCCTTTGACTCAAGTAGATCGTTTGGGGAGTACAGAACAAGGTAGGAAGGAAGTAAGCATATCAGGTGAGTTTTCTAAACTAAAACGTGTGATTTTTAATATGTTTTTCTAAAGCGGATATATGATGAGAAATGACATGCTTTATGCTTATGCTTTATTTGCATGAATTGATGTTTGTAAATTTATGTAGGATGTATGCATACATTGATTTTGATGTAAATTGACTAAGTCGGGAAGTGGCCCGCCAGCTCGTGCCGGGAGGGTGTTCCCGTTTATGCCAAGGGCGGTGTGACCCTGCAAGGCAGCATGAGACTGACTCGTTGTAACCTTAGGGTGACTTCAGGGTGTCAATTTATGAGGGGCGGATTTATATCCGAAACGAATTCATCTAAACTGTTTTATGAACGATTTATACTGAAATGGTATTCTGTTTAAATGCTTTGATAACTGTTTGAGGGACTCACTAGACCTCATGGTCTAACCCTCGCTTTCTTTTAAATAAAAAACCTTTCAGGAAAGCAGGTAGTGAAAGGCTCTGGCAAGTGAGCAGGGCGTAGCAGGAAGACTTGACCTCATAGTAACACTATAGTCATTTAGTTATTTCTCAGTTGTGTAGGTTGATTCCGTCAACCAGATTTTGAATTGATGTAAGAAATTTTGGGACCCGTTTTGGGATAATCTAATTATTATGATTTGAAATATTTAATTTGTTTGGGTTGTTATAATACATCTTAATTTTAGTGATTCGTTTTATTTTTTGTCTTTCTCAATTTTATAATACGGTTTTGTGTGGTTTTAAGAAAACGCTAATTTTTTATATAAATTCGTTTAATTTAATTTTTATTTTTATTTAATTTAGGTTTATTAATGATATAATTTATTTTAATTTATTTATGTTTTTTATAAAATAATAATTAAGTATTCTGTTTGACTTCAATGATTATCTTGATTATATTTTAAATTCTTTATATTTAAAATATGATGTTTATCCTGTATTTAATTATGTTTATCAATTAATTACGAATTTTAAGTAATATGTATCAATAAACAATACTTGATGCATAAAAACTTGTTTTAAGAGTTTTTTTAAATGCTTTGTAATATAGTATAGATTAAGCAATCAAATAATTATTAACTATTTCATATTTATTTGAATAAGCAAGTCTGTGATCCAGGTTGGGATATATTTGACAATTATAAACTTACATAATTTATTTTTCTTTTAAAGTTTATTGAACTTTTTTTTCATTTAAATAGTTAGTGTTTCAATAAACTCTAAGGCCATCCGTACCTCAGGTTCAAACCTTTTGAACCTTCTGCGCCACATCAGCGCCACATCAGCTTTCCACTTTAAACCCTCTTGAACCTTTTTGAACCCACAAATCTCGTATCTCAACCTTTTGAACCTCTTGAACCCACATGCCACCTCATCTAATTTTTTAATAAAAAATCATAACATTCATAAAAATAAAATTAAAAATTACAAAATAAAATTAAAAATTACAAAATAAAATTAAAAATTACAATTATGTTTTTGTCGAATTCTCTCTTTTTCTCGCCAAAGTAGCATTCAAAGCAGCTCCCGTAAGGTGATCGTGCGGGGCAATGAAAAACTCGAAGTCTTTTTCATATAGCCTTTCCAACTCGATTTCACACTTTTGTTGTTCGACTTGCCACTTTTGTTGTTCGACTTCAAATTTTTTCATTTTGTAATCAACCGAATCATCAATTTTACTTCTCAAGTCACTCATTTCGGAGTAAAGGCGGTTGTCGTCCGTACTACTCGTTGCTGCCTTTTTTGCCGTGTTTCTCCCGATGGGTCGTTGAACATTTTCAGCGTCTTCATCGGAAGTGTGGGTACGTTTTGAACCCCGGGATGTATTTGTCATAGTTGGAACCGTATTCCATTTTGGAGATAATTTGAGGATATCCCAAGCTTGTTCATGGGTGAAGGCAGTTTGGTATTCATTTTCGTACCGGACGTGTGCCGCTTTTAAAATATCGGCTTCACTCGATCCGCTTGATCTACTATTATACAAGTTGTTGTAGATGCCGGCGAATTGTTGTACCTTTTTGTTTAAATCTTTATATTTGGTGCTTAGTTGATGATGTGTTCTATATTTTTCACGACACATCAACGTATAAAACACCTTCTCGATGCGACCCCAGAAGCTATCTATATTTATATAACAATAATAATAATTATGATAATAATAATAATAATAATAATAATAGTACATCCGTTTTGTGCGTTACCGACAAGGGGGTCCTCCGAAACGTCGATCCACGCCGACGCTAAAGCCACTTCCTCCGCTCTAGTCCACGGTTGTCGGGCGGCTCTTTTTTGAATTTTTTTCTTTTTTTGGTTTTGCGTTGGTGACGGGTTTGGTGTTGGGCTTGGTTGTCGATCCGGGGATGATTGTTGTGTGGAGATCGTTTGTGGTGTTTCCGGAACAATCTCTTCAAGATCGATTCCGGTGTTGAAAGCGGGTGGAGGAAGTTGGAAATTTGGGGGCGCAAAACCTTGTAGGATCAAGCCTTCACGAGAAAATGGATGAATAGATTGTGAGAAACCAACGTTCGGGGCAAATTGCGGAAAATAAGGATTTTGTTGAAATTGTTGGAAACCAACGTTCGGGGTTTCTTGCGGTGAATCCGACCTCGTCGATCGGTTACCACGGGGTGTGGGTGGGGTGTTTGAATTCATGATGAGAGAATTTAGAGGATCGAGAGAATTGGTATGAAAAATGGATGAGATTTGAGGTTGATTTATAGTGTTTAAATTGAAAAAATAAAAATAAATTGAAAATAGCCGTTTGATATATAGCCGTTGGAATTAAAAATAAAATAAAAATTGAGAAAGTGTTCGGGTAGGAGCGGGATGGGGAACCCGCATGCCGAACCCGCAGGAACCCGCCGCCCCCGTACCCGGTTGCCGCCCAACCCGCTGGCCACCTGGCGTGAACCCGAGCCCGAGCCCGCTGGGGTACGGATGGCCTAATAACTTTTATAATTTTTTCCATCATACCCTTGACTATCATTAATTAATATCAGTTGTAACTATTATTGCTTCACTTTACTTGTAAATTAGTAATTAATTACTGACTTTTAATTATTAAATAACATTAATTACTAAATAATATTGATTAATAATTAATATAATTTATTTTAACTTGTTATTAATCATATGAATACTAATTTTTTAATTTGTGTTTTAGGAAGGAAAAGAAAGGGAATTGAGTGAAAGAAATAATTTCCATGGTTCTGAGAAAAAAAGGAAAGATGTTCATTTGATAAAGATATCCTTATTTATTTATTTTACATAATCGATGGATAAACGTGTAATTTTATTAATATCTAAGAAAATGATTTTTTTTCCTTTTGAAAACATAAATAAAAAATTCTTTTTATTTCATTTTATTTTCTTCAAATTTGAAAACACAACATAAAAAGAACCCAAAGAGACTTTCTTTTCTTTTCCTTTATCTGTTTCTTTCATAAGAAAGTAAAGATTAATTGCATCCTTAGGCTAGACTAATCCCTTGACAAATTATGACTGTAAAACATCAGTCCTGATCAAACCTCAGTGACCATAATGGTTGTGTATGCCTGAATTAAATATCCTGAACAAACAGGATATTCCACCACATTTCCCATGACCTTAACCGGTATACCATAATCGCTGTGATTTAAATATTTTGACCATAAATAATTGAAAAGTTCCCTTTTATCATTTTATAGGTGGTATCTTTTATCTAATTGTATGTGGCCTACACCCTTACTTATCACCCAATTCAAATGATTTGCCACTAAAAAAGGATTAAAGAATCAATAAAGAAATTGGGGAGACTTCGTTCATCCCACCATGTGCGCAGTTCGATCAACCAAAAATTTCAAAAGGCCAACCAACTGATTAATCGATTCAAAAGCTCTACTACTTTTGGGAGACAATCGGAATCGATCCTCCATTTGATGCTTTGAAAAAAAAAACTAGTGTGAGCAGAACAGCAACTGATAGTGTTTCGCTTAATTTAATCCAGGTTTGTATATCTGAATCATTCATGTAGATTCATTCATACTTTAATTTTTACAACAATTTCGGTTTTCTTTGAGGTCAAGTTTTGTAACGTCAATGGCGGTGGCGGTGCTGAATTTACTCTAAATCGGTTGTTGTTGTTCGATCGAATTTCGCAGATCTAGTTGCGTAATTGTTCGTAAATTCAACTTGTTCTGTTTTAACATTGGTGATAAGTGATGAATTTTAGACATGCGTATGGCGTATGTTGACGTTCATATATGGAAACTGACTAACCAATGAATTTGCTCTAGAAGGTTGTTTTATTCTTTTCCGAAAAGATAATAAAGTGAATTTGTAGTCGTACACGAAATCAATGCAGATAATAACTTAGTCCATACTCCATAAGTATGATGTCGGCGAAGCTTCTTTGTAACCGCTAATTAGGGTTCGTGGAAAACATCTTGGCTGCATAGGTCTAAAGTATTGGTCGTCTTGTAATTTCCAGGCTATTTATCTTTCTTTCTTTCTGTTTTTGCTATACATAAGGTGCTTTTATCTGGTTTTTTCTAATCATTACAGTTTGTTTTTGAGAAGGTTGTTTCAAGAGAGATTATATTGGAATCTTGCAGATAAATTGATTTTGATTCCATCGGATTGGATGGGGGGCAAAAGTTCAAAAGAGGAGCGGCCGAGGCAGTCACCATCATTTCAATCAACGTCATCTTTTACTGGAAGTCAGTATGGGGGATATCCTCAACAAACTTATTCCTATCCGCCGCAAGACATTCAGAATTACCCTGTTCAGGAGGCTTATCCGGCTTATCAACAACACTATCCTGCCCCTTTACCTGCTGCTCCATCTGCTGCTCCGGCCTTTGGAGGTCAAACCCATAGACCTCAGAAGAAGCTTGACCGGAGATATTCAAGGATTGCCGATAATTACAGTTCATTGGAACAGGTAAAATTGCATGCAATTTTCTTAAACAGTTTGGAAGATATGATGTTAATGATCAATTTCTTTGTTAATATAAAGATCCTGTGATCGGTTAGTATATATGTCAATCTTATTATGAGAATGTGATGCAAATGGATTTTGTCTTTAATACTTGGGGGTAGATTCTAGTATGCTGGTTCTTGGAGAGATATTTTTTTCAAAAAATGCATCATACTTTGTAATATTGTGGATTTGTAGTAGCATGTGGCATGTGCAAGTTGGTGCTGAGAATCAGTTTCTTGTAGTTTTGGCTACAAACTTCCATTGTTAATAGAACTTGACTTTCACTTTTTGCGCAGGTGACTGAAGCTCTTGCTCGTGCAGGGCTCGAGTCTTCTAACCTTATTGTTGGTATTGACTTCACTAAAAGCAACGAATGGACCGGTAACGTCATTATCCTTTTTTTCTTCTTACATTTTAATGCTGAAAAAATAACTTGCTAACCAATTATTGGTAAATAGGTTCAAGGTCTTACAACAGAAGAAGTCTACATCACATTGGAAATGATCTCAATCCGTACGAGCAAGCAATAACCATTATTGGGAAAACATTAGCTGCCTTCGATGAGGATAACTTGATTCCCTGTTATGGTTTTGGAGATGGTATGGTTTTGTTAGCTAGTAATTATCAGTCTATAGTGATAACACAATGAATATCGGTTTATAAATTTTATGTTTTGCTACCAATTGGCAGCGTCAACACATGATCAAGATGTTTTCAGCTTTTATCCAGAAGAGAGGTTTTGTAATGGATTCGAGGAAGTTTTGAGTCGATACAGGGAAATTGTACCTCATCTAAAGCTTGCGGGTATGGGATACTACTGTTTTCCTTTGTATCTTGCTTACTACGTAAACTTTAGTCAGCGGTTCTTTTAAGCTGTATGATTATTTGTGATGCTGCTGCAGGACCAACATCATTTGCACCTGTCATTGAACAGGCTATGACTATTGTTGAACATACCGGGGGCCAGTATCATGTGTTACTGATTATTGCAGATGGGCAGGTAGTTTTCATTGGTTAATACGACTATATGAGTCCCTTTGGTTTTTAAATTGTGCATGATTGGATGTTGATCAGTTGATCTCATACGAAGGAGCAGTATTTTGCATCTCTAGTGATGGAGTGTGACTGGTATGCACTGCCATGTCTGTAAATCATAGTTGAGGATATTGTCTAATAATTTTCATAGAAGTCGAGTCATTATGGATGTAGGCGAAGGTTCGTGTGAGAAGTTGAGGTCAACGTGAGAAGCGTGAGAAGTGGATCTGAACCGTTGATCACTTTTAATTAAATGCCCTCCCATGAATTGCGCCATAGGAGGGAATTGATCCGGTGCATCTCGGTGCATTGCATCCCACTGCGCGTCCATTTCTCATCCAACGGTTGATAACCACTGCTCACGCTTCTCACGTTAACCTCAACTTCTCACCGGAACCCAACCCTAGGCTTGCTCGTTCTTGTTTGAAGATCTGTAAACAAGTTATAGCTCTGCACTTTTTCCAAAAAAAACCGTATAGTTCTGCGCTATTCATGTACCAGATTATGGATTTTAAACAGCAAAATTTCACCAAATTCTGTATGAAAATGTAATCAGGAATCGGCTTTCTTGTACATGTTTTAAGATTATTTCCTTGGATGTATAGTAAAACCCAAAAGTCCAAAACTTGATGACAACAAGACTCACAAACCCCCCAAGAAACAGAAAAATAAGAAAGGAACCAAAAAAAGAGCTTCTTTTGGCTGAAGGATAGAACAAGTTCTCTTCAGTTTCTAATTAAGCAGCTCTGATTTGCTCTTGATTTTCCACAATCATAAATATTGTAAGATACAATACTTGAGTACCATTTTTAGGGGTTTCCCTTCACATCCCACATGTCTATAAAAATGCTTAGAGGGGATTTACTTGATTAACATCATAACATGGACGTCAGATTTTGGGCGAAAGATCGTGTGAGAAGTTGAGGTTAACGTGAGAAGCGTGAGAAGTGGATCTGAACCGTTGATCACTTTTAATCTAATGCCCTCCCATGAATTGCGGCTTAGAAGGGAATTGATCCGGTGCAACTCTGTGCATCTCATCCTAGTGTGCATCCATTTCTCATCCAACTGCTGATATCCACTTCTCACGCTTCTCACGTTAACCTCAACTTCTCACCGGAACCGAACCCCAAATTTTGTATATCAAATCGGTGCAAGTATAATTATATTGTGGGGCAGGTAACAAGAAGTGTTGATACCGAGCCTGGTCATTTGAGTCCACAAGAACAGAGAACTGTAGACGCCATAGTTGAAGCAAGGTGATTGTGTGCAAACCTTTGTACTCAATATCTTCTACTGATAAAGATGGTTCTATATGCTCATAATAAAATCGTGTACCTCCTTTTTTTTATAGCAAGCTTCCACTCTCTATTGTATTAGTTGGAGTTGGAGATGGGCCTTGGGATATGATGAGGGAATTTGATGATAATATCCCCGCTCGCGACTTCGATAATTTCCAGGTAATCGATCATGTTGCATTCAATATTATTTCCCATGGGTGTTAGGGTATGTTTGTTTATCTCTTAATAGTTCCATTAAGAGGCAACCTCTGAATCGTTTAGAAGTGAATCTTGTTTGGCAAAAAAAAGTCTGTCTCTCAATGGTTCTAAAACCCTCTGAATGATTTGGTATCTTGGGCCTTCCTTAACCATTCAGCGCCCTAATTTTATTCTAAACAATTACCAAACAACCATGTTTCATTTTGCACTACATCATAAGTCTCTTAATCATTCTGACCACTTAATCATTCTGCACCAAACCATTCAGCAACTACCAAACAGCCTCTTAGTATGCATTTGGGATATTATTGGTTATACCTGGCGGTTGGTACATGTTTTGATGTTATTTTACTTTTATGTTAGTTCGTCAATTTCACAGAGATCATGTCGAAGAATGTGCCTCCAATCAGAAAAGAGACGGAATTTGCTCTTTCAGCTTTGATGGAAATTCCTACTCAATATAAAGCAACAATTGAACTGAATATACTAGGGTAATCGACACGCTTTATTTTCTTTCCATTGTCACCTCTTGGGCGCATAAATTTGACCCTTTAGGGTGCATTTGGTATGCGGGACAGGACCGCACAAAAACTTGCTGTCCCACTTTTGGCGCGACATAAGACTCGACAGAACTAGTACCTGAGTGGGACAAAAATGCATTTTTCAGGTGGGACAAATTTTTTGGGAGATGGGACAAGATTGGTAAATTATTAAAGCTACCCTTGTCAAATTAAAACCGTAAAACCTTCCACAATTTTTTCACCCGCCTACCTCACTCTCGCCTAGAGATGGCCAAATGGGCCCGGCCCGGGTCCGACAGACGGTCCTTAATCGGTTACGATTTTCATCCAAAAGCAAGGCTCAGCCCGGGACCGGCCCAATTTTTTATTTAAATTTTTTTAAATGTATTTTTAAGTATATTTTTAAATAAAGACGTATTTGTTAGTGTATTTGATTGACCCAATTATAATAAAACGTATTTTTTCAAAACGTAAGTATTTTTTTAATGTATTCGATTAACCCAATTATAATAAAACGTATTTGTTAGTGTATTTTATAAGTTAAAATCGATTTAAAAAAATTAAAAAAATTAAGTGGGACCGGTTTGGGCCCGGGACCGGGACCGGGACCGGTTCTCATAACCGGGCCTTATAAAGCTTAACCGTGCCTTCGTATTTGGACCGCGGCCGGTTAGTCGTTTACGAGATTACTATTTAGGGCCGGGACCCATTTTTGGCCATCTCTCTCGCCTGTCCAGTCCCATCTGTGTACCAAATGCACCCTTATTGTCTCTTTCTTTCTCTTAAACTTGGTCACATGAATGTGATACTTGACTCTTTTGCTTTTCATTTTTCTTATTTACAGTAGCCAGAAAGGAATTTCTCGGCATAGGGTTGCCCTTCCTCCTCCGATTCATGGTACATCCTCTTTTAGCCACTCGAAACCGTCACCTTCTAGTAGCTTCCAGAAAGGATCACAATCTTATTATGGCCAAAGTAGTCCGGCTCGTGCTGCTCCTTATTATGATCAAACTAGTTCTCAGCCAATCGCTCCACCTGCTCCAAGTTCTACTTACGATAATCAGGTACATTTGATTAGTTCTTCTATTGCTTGGTTTCACCCCTACACATGAAATATTGCATATTTTGAAAACAGAACAGTACCTCTAGCAAATTTATAAATCTTCCACTTTACATACATATAATATTTAGAGTAGATTACTATTACTATTTTAGTTCCTGTGGTTTGTTAATAATTTCGATTTTTCATCCCTATGGTTTGTAGTTTATTGCTATTTTCGTCCCTGGCCTGATTTTAAGTACAAGGGACTAAACAATAAATAATTGTACACCACGAGAGCGGAGAAAACAATAGATTATAAATCATAAGGGTGAAAATAGCAATGAGTTACAAACCATAAGGGCAAAAACCTTAAATTCTAAACCACAGGTACGGAAAATCGGAAATTGTAGTTTTTAACAAACCATAGGGTAAAAAAGTAATTTACTCTAATATTTAATTATTTATATACTGTAAATATTCATGCACGCTCCCTAGTCCCTACCTTTGGTGAAGCATGGACCCTTGACCTCCTAGGAGATTAGGATTTACCCGTAACCCGAGTACTGCTGGGCCAATGACCCTATGCTTAATTTGTTGTGTATACAAAGAACTTAAATAGTGCATACCTCCCATGGTGACTGGCTTTTTGGATTGCATTTTATTGATTTCTCTTGTAGTTTGAATTTCAATTCACATTTGATAATTTGGTCACTTTTAGATTTTTATCTGGTTAATGGTTAAATGGGTAAATTTAGAACATTCGACTAAAAAGGAATGGGTTCTAACCATTAAAACAATAAAAGCACTGTTTACAATACAATCTCCAGCACTGTTTTATTAAAAAAAATTGAATTATTCTTTGTGTTGATTTTTTGTAGGTGTATTTAATATATTAGTTACTCCCCCCGTCCCAAAATAAGTGTCCACTAATCTATTAAAGTTTGTACCCAAATAAGTGTCCCTTTCACAAGCAAGTACCTAACTTCTAATTCTGCCCTTAATTATGAGATGGGATAGTTCATTTCTCCCTCTATTATTAAGGCTACGATTGCCATTAGTTAACTAAAAAGTGTAATAATTACACCTTTTTAAGACCGTGTGCGATTTTTTTAATTGTGGACATTTATTTTGGGACAGAGGAAGTATTGGGAGTAATCCCCAAAATGACCAGAATACATGAAAAAAGTGAGAAAATGACCAACTTTTTTTTTCATATTTCCACAAAATGACCACACAAATGGCTAAAGGAATTCGCCGCTAGCGAAATGACACGAGTCACTCCGTTATTGCTGTCATTACAATTTGGCGATTATCATGATTTTCACATCATCTTGTAATCGCCAATGGCGAATATCTATTGGTGATTTGGCTGGTCATTTTTTGCTAATATGAAAAAACGTGGTCATTTTCTCACTTTCTTTATGTATTATGGTGATTTTGGGGAATACCCCTGAAGTATTTATGAACTTGAAGAAGTCTTGGCAGGTCAACCCAACTCAAATTGATCCGAATCTGTTACCTAACGGACCCATTCATTTTTATGCCTATAGTATCTGTACTTACCGTTGCATGTGCCCTTTCTCGACTTAAATTTCTGCATTCGTTTCACGTTTTTGAGACATTCTGTGTGAACCTTGCAGCTATGCCCCATCTGCCTTACTAACCCAAAGGATATGGCCTTTGGCTGTGGTCATCAGGTAATTCATCTTCACATGTATATCTTTTTTTTGAAGTCTATAATATTTACTTATTTAGAGTAGATCACGTTTTTCGTCCCTGGTCTTCATTTATTACATCGATAAGTCACCGTGGTTTGCAATTTGTTTCGTTTTTCCTCCCTGTGACTAACGGCTGTTGAAAACTATCCGTTAAATGAGGGGTATTTTTGTCATTTTACCTTTTTCTTTACTTTTCTTTTTTTCTTTAACCACAGTCCACAAAGATGAAAAACGAAATTTTATCCTTTTTTGAAGTATATAATGTTTAGAGTAAATCAGGTTTTTAGTCCCTGTGGTTTGTTGAATATTTCGTTTTGTGTCCCTTGTCTTCATTTATTACTTTGATAGTCACTGTGGTTTGCCATTTGTTTGGTCCTCCCTGTGACCAACGGCCGTTAAAAATATCCGTTAAATTAGGGGTATTTTTGTCATTTTACCTTTTTCTTAACCACAGAGGCAAAAAACGAACTTTTCAACATATACAGCAAAACACACACACACACACACATACACTCACTGTTGGTCAAACTTGAACCTCTAACCTTCAAGAAGGTGGGGTTACCATTGGGTCAGTTAGTTTCACCTCTACTGAAATTGTCCCACTTAAGTATCTGTTGATGTTGTGGTATTCTGCAGACATGTTGTGAATGTGGACAAACTCTTCAGCTATGCCCGATTTGTAGAAGCTCGATTGAAACTAGAATAAAGCTCTACTAAAGCATGGTTTGTGTTTGTTTCGTACAAGGTTAGTGTTAGCCCAAATTCTTTAAAGATCGAAATGTCTCGTGTTTGGTGATTTTTTTAAATATTTTGGCGAGTCGGAGTCGTGTTGTGGCTTTGTAAATGAAAGTCGATACTATGTACAGGTCTTTGTTTGGAATATTTTTTTTTGAATTTCGTCGTCTTTTTGTTGGAGTTTTTATTTTTATTTTTATGTTAAGTTACCGTCTACCATGTCTCGGCTGATAATGGTTTTTGTTGGAAGTCGGTGTTTCGGGCCGTGCTGTTTGTTGATGTATTCGGCTCGTTGAAAACTTGTTTAACGTAAATTTAAGGTGATGATTTATCAGTGTATCGTCGAACTATTTACAAGTATTACAGGGCACAGGCGGTGGAATGAAAATAAGAATGCTTATATTGTTTTTTATAAAACAAAACTTTTTTTTCCTTTAAATTTCAATCTCATAAATTACTGCTTAATAAAATGAATGAAACTCTCTTTTACTGCCGGTTTACTAAATGCTCATTTGGGTAAGCGTTTATAAAGCTACATTACTTGCTGGATGAATATGACAATGACCAAAAGCCTACCTGGCAAGAGTGTAAGAGTTAAGATAAGGACCGAGAGTTTTACCATTTAGTGTTGATAAAGATTTGACACGGTTAGTGTTTATTGAAAAAATTGTTGCTTATGAATTATGATATCGAGTTAGTAGACTAAAGTCTTATCCGGTAAGTAATTGATAGTGTTGAATTTTACCATAAACAATTATCCGGGTTGACATTTGACAAACAACTTCTAAAAAAAGTAAGTTTGCAACCTATAAAAATCAATTTCATTTTTGTTTTTTCTTGCCACATTAATGTTAACCGACCAAGTTAACAAACTTCATCAAACTTTACGATGGAATGATTTACAAGATCCTCTTCTTTGTGGGTTTTATATTTTATTATATCTTTTTATATCAATTTAAACTAATAAAATAACATTTTTAAAACAAGAATGAATGTTTTTGTTTGGTTTTATATGACATAATAAAAATAAAAATAAAAGAAAATTGTTTAGCTTAATCTCATACCTGTTCTTGACATTTTATAGGTCCTGAACAAGATGTAAAAATAGGCCTTTGAAAACTACGATTTTTTTGTTCAACATAGATTGGAAAGGTTTTTGTTTGAGAGGGTGTTTTCATAGATGAAAGGACCATGTTTTTTAATTGGAAGAGACTGATTTAGACAAAACTTGACTTTCTGCATAAAACTCCCTCTTAAAAGCTTAGTGAATAAGCCACTTTCTATATCATTAAACCACTACTAAACAGTCATCTGACTGAATAAGCTATGATCCCTATTAAGCTCATTAAGCTGCTAACAAACATACCCTAAATGTTCCTTCTAAAAGAAATTCCAAACATTTCAAACTCATCCTAAGAATACCTAAGACTTTAGCTTAACACCAAATTATTTCCTAAATCATTTACTCATTATTATCTTTTATAAACCTTTGGAAATTTTGGAACAAATAAACATATTTTTCAATTGTTGTCCGACACTAAAATAAAACATATTTCTACATAAGAACCTTATGAAACATATTTTCTAAAGGGAAATTAATTAAAATGCCACAAGTCAAACTTCATGTTACCAAAATGCCACAAATCTCTCACAGTTTACAAAAATGCCACAAATACCCGCGATGAGAGCCCGCAATCGTGGGCCCAAGGACCATTTTTGACACTTTTTGAAACTTGCAGTGACCATTTTTTAAAATTTTAGCCCGCGATCAGCCCGCGTATACCCGCGGTGGACATGAATTTGAATTGAAATGTTACACTTTCAACCCCTATACTTATTTACTAGATTTACTTTATACCTTTTTACTTTCATTATTTTAATTTTACATTTAACACATATAATCGTTTATTAACTAAAATACGTTAAAAAATACGTTTTAATTTTAACAAATTACACCATTATAATCGTCTCTTCGATACGTTCGAAATGAGCCTAATCTTGAATTTTTTTGGATTTATATATTTTAATATATATCATATACACTACATAAAAAATATTTTATATTTAAAATTTATACCCTTATAATTAATTATTTAATTTATGGTACTCTTATGTAGCGTTTGGTACGCATACTAGATGGGACTGAACTGGATGGGACGGGACGGGACTGAACTGGATGGGATGAGACGGGACTGAACTGGAGGAGATAATTTTAATCTAAGTTACGTTGGAAATACATCGATCCTTTTGTGCATACTCTGTAACTGCAAATACTTCAGCTCCAAACACACATGAATCATCATTCGCCAAATACACATTTTCACAATTCTTAAATGAGTCTAGTGATACCAACTTGTCAAAACCCCATTTCATATTCTTCTCGTGAAACCTTCTCCTATTGCCATTCACGATATCTATAAACACATTCAAATAATAATAATTTAAAACGATTTAATGAATTAGTTAATATATGATTATTATGTTAATGCGATATGAGTGTAAAACAAAATTGAAAAAAAAAGATGTACCATAAATTAAATAATTAACTATAAGGGTATTAATTTTAAATATAAAAAATATTTTTTATGTAGTGTATATGATATATATTAAAATATATAAATCCAAAAAAATTCAAGATTGAGCTCATTTCGAACGTATCGAAGAGACGATTATAATAGTGTAACTTGTTAAAATTAAAACGTATTTTTTAACGTATTATAGTTAATAAACGATTATATGTGTTAAATGTAAAATTTAAATTATGAAAGTAAAAGGTATAAAGTAAAGTAAGTAAATAAGTATAGGGGTTGAAAGTGTAACATTTCAATTTTTCCGACAAAATTGTGATTTTGATTTGATATTTACACTTTCACCCTCTATACTTATTTACTTACTTTACTTTATACCTTTTACTTTCATAATTTAAATTTTACATTTAACACATATAATCATTTATTAACTAAAATACGTTAAAAAAATACGTTTTAATTTTAACAAGTTACACCATTATAATCGTCTATTCGATACGGTCGAAATGAGCCTAATATTGAATTTTTTTGATTTATATATTTTAATATATATCATATACACTACATAAAAAATATTTTTTATCTGCGAAAATTCATTTTTTTAACGTATTCTCAATTTTGTTTTACACTCCTATCGCATTAACTATAAGAGTACCATAAATTAAATAATTAACTATAAATGTGTGAATTTTAAATATAAAAAATATTTTTATGTAGTGTATATGATATATATTAAAATATATAAATCCAAAAAAATTCAAGATTGGGTTCATTTCGAACGTATCGAAGAGACGATTATAATGGTGTAACTTGTTAAAATTAAAACGTATTTTTTTAACGTGTTTTAGTTAA
This sequence comes from Saussurea involucrata, assembly GCA_033807775.1. NCBI lineage: Eukaryota > Viridiplantae > Streptophyta > Magnoliopsida > Asterales > Asteraceae > Saussurea > Saussurea involucrata. Next base: position 94,655,801 of record CM066316.1, read on the forward strand.
TAAACGATTATATGTGTTAAATGTAAAATTTAAATTATGAAAGTAAAGGTATAAAGTAAAGTAAGTAAATAAGTATAGGGGTGAAAGTTTAAAATTTCATTTAGAAATCATAAATCCAACCAAATTGGTCCACTGGGGCGGATTCCCTAGTGATCGCGCGGTAAAAAATTACCAAAATGCCACTGCCCGCAATCGGGGCTCCCATCGCGGGTATTTGTGGCATTTTTGCAAACTGACAGAGATTTGTGGCATTTTGATAAGAGTTAGTCAAAATTGTGGCATTTTAATTAATTTCCCTTTTCTAAAATTAATTATCGTTCTTTTTTCCCCTTCTAAATCAATTAAAAAGCTTATAATTTTGATTTATGAGATTCGATAGCAAAAGGGGTTCAACAGTTCTATTTCTTCCCAAAACCTCCGGAGAACCCTCGTCGCTTCTCACTCTATCGGAACTCTCCCGATTTTCGAATCCATGAAGTTTCTCCGTACTATCTCCGGTAGGTTTTCCGTTCAGTTCCAGTTCATCATTCCTTATTATTATTATTCATAGTTGGTCACTGATCCGATTTCGTGATTTGTTTTGTTAGCGAATCGCCAATCACTGCTTGCAGCCCTTGGCCGTCGTCATTTTGCTGTTTCCGCTGATAACTATGCCAAGAGAAACTATGCTAACAATGTGTCTGAATACAACACCGTTATTGGATCTATCACTTCTCAACGAAGGTATAATTTCTTAATGGTTTGCGTGTTTAATTTTACGCTTTGCGTTTAGGGTTTTCGGGAATTGTTAATGAACAAGACTAATAGGGATGTTTATATATAGGATTTATTTGTTGAGGGATGTGTATGATGATATGATGTTGGATGGAGTGAAACCAGAGAAAGATACATTTCGCGCGCTGATTGCTGGTAGTATGAAAGGTGTTCGTTTGCAGGATTGTTTCTTCTTTCGTGACCAAATGAAATCCATGGGTTTGATTCCTGATGTATGTTTCTTTACTCTCATGTACACCTGTTATTTCGTGGTTTATTTGGGACTTGTGAATGTTATAACCAACTTTGCATTTGCTTTGGTTTCTTATAGTATAGACTGTATAGTATTTTTATTTTCACAGTTTTTCTTAACTGAATTGCTATATATAGCTCAATCATGGGCGGACCCAGGAATTTTTTCTTACGGTGGCATCTTTGACGAACCTAAAAAATTTCCACATCGCCCGACGTTGTTTTAGCCTAATTCTACTGCTTTGAGAATTTTTTTAATTTTTTTCTCGATTTCGAGGAACTTTAAAAAAAAATCAATTTCGAGAGAACTTTTCTGGGTTTTTTGGTTGATTTTAAGAGTTTTTTAGGATTTTTGGTTGATTTTAAAAGTTTTTTTGGGGATTTTTGGTTGATTTTAAGAGTGTTTTTGGAATTTTTGGTTGATTTTAAGTTTTTTTGATACGGTTGCACCATTTAAAACGATACGGTTGCACCCTCCAAAATAATACGGTTGCACTCTTCATACCGCTACAAAATTTTACCCTTCGCCGGACAAACGATACGGTGGCACGTGCCACCGTATGCCCAAGGCTGGGTCCGCCCATGAGCTCAATAGCTCATATAGCATGACTCTATATCAGTTTGACTACTTGATGTATATGGACATCTTGTCATTTACCTTTTGTTCTTTATGTTTTTTAGTTCTCATCTTATAATGCTCTGATACTCATACTGTTGTTTGGTGGCCTACATCACTTCTCTTTACTTGGTTTTTAACACTTTAATGTCTGGGACATTGCTCATATCTCTTGTAGGTTGTTTTGTACAACCTCATGATCTCAACATGTGGCAAGTGTAAGAACTCGGTTGAGGCAACACGGGTATGTATTCCTTGTATCTCTATCATACATCGATAAACAATAGCATCTTGTGGCGTAAATATGATATTATACTCTTCTAACCTTTTGCTATATTTGTAAATGAAGATTTTTGAAGAAATGAAGAAGCTTGAAGTAAAGCCTACTGCACAGACGTTTATCTGTCTAATTAATGCATGCGCAGCCGCTGGCCGATTAGATCAAGTGTATGCATTATCTTACCTACCCAAACGTTTTGACCCCATTGTTGCTAATTCTGATGCATCACATTGCATTAATTTTGATGAAATGATAATGTTTAGAATCTTGATGACATAAGATCATGCCTAGAATGGATGATTGTTGGTGTTCATTGCATTAGGCTATTCATATGAGAATATGAGATTATGACCTTATTAAATCTATTACATTCTCTACCATCTTCATTAGGGATGAGCTCGTGACCGTTTTTTACCGAATTTTTTTGGGACTGGTAAGTAGGACCGAAAACCGAACCGTATGTACCGGTTTGGTTTCGGGATAGGAAATTCGGTACTAGGACCACTTAGGATTGAAAATATGAAAATGTATCAAATGTGTATCAAAACCAATCGCAAACCAAAATATCTTCATAATGTTTCAATCATAATGTTTCAAATGTGTATCAAAACCAATCCCAAACAATCAAAATTTCTTCATAATCTTCGATTATTTGATGGTGTATGTAGGGGCCAATTTTTTGATGGGTATAAAAAAATTGAGAAGATATGGATACTTATGAAGAAGGTTTGGTTAGTTTAGAAGATGATATATCTTGATTAGGAAAAGATAAGCTTAGTTTAGAAATTTAAAAAGTCAATGTCTTCTAATATTCTGGCTCGGGTTCGGTTTTTTCGGGAAAAATACCGGTACTGAATACCGAATTTGTCTAAAATCTTGGAACCGATAACCGGACCGAATTACATGGTACCGGTTTGGGTTTGGTCCGGTACCGGTTCGGTTCGGGAAAATGGTTCTCGAGGCTCATCCCCACTCTTCATTGGAAACCAATCTTGATGGTTGAATAATATTAGTTTTAACATTTCAGATATGCTATTATTGGTGATATGACTGCTGCTGGTCTTGGTTTAAACAAATTTTGCTATGCGGGGCTTATAGCTGCACATAAGAACAAGATACCTTTAGCCGAGGACACGGCTGCCAAAGTAATTCTTAAACCATCTTGTAAGATTTTGCATACTTCACTAATTCCCTTTTCAGGAATTAAATTGTTTTCACTTTTATGAAAAAGATTTTGGAGCTTGTTGAGCAATCCAAAGGGTGGTCTTCACTAGAAGAGACACGGGAGAGTGCTGAAAATGTCATGATGGGTATTTCTGAGGAAGTGTTGTACAATATCCCTACTGCTAACTATATTCACAGGAAGGCTGGTTTTGTTCAAAGGTTCTTCACAGTATATCACGTTGCCTTCGACGCTTGTGCGGACCTGAAGGATGTCCAGGTACTATCAAATAGCTTCAATGCATGATAATCAACTTTACGAAATTCATTTTATTACGATGATTGATAACTCACTAATTGCAAACCTTTTAGATTCCTGGCAAGTGTTGTAGAGTAATTCATAGACGTGCAAAGCCCGATCTTTAGCCTAAGGCGTTAATCACCCTTCTCTTATTCTTTCTTTTTAATTTCTTTTAGAAGCTTGAACGATAGTAGAAGAGGTCACATATGGCGTTTACTTTATTGTATAATAACATAGTTCCAATTTCAAGATTCAGTGGGACGAGGATAAAGTAACACCACATACATTGATCCCCTGAAAATTTCTTGTGGAAATGCAGAAAAACCTTCTATTTTTATTCTCATTGTCAATCATTATTCTTTATTATTTAGCAGTTCAAATCTCTAGAAACAATGCTTATTGAACCTCTAGCATGTCTTTTGCTATATATTCAATGCCAACTCTTTTTGCCACGTTGAAGTGCAGGCAGTGGATGCTCTTCAGGAGATGCTTAAGAAGGATAATAAAAGGCCTGATGTCTTCATATTGATGCAAATTATGAGGTAACTATGCTTTAGGAATTAGCTCTGTTGATTTTTTCAAAGTACACTTAACTATATTACTAGTTAGTGATATGAGCTACTTACTGAGTTGTGAGTTACATGTTTATGTATGCATTAAATGTTGGCTTTACGGAAGAGGAAAATAAATTCTACATGTTGATAAACCATTTTAAATATGGTGTTCATAGACTTGGAGAAAGCCTATGATAGTATTCCACAGGATGTGATTTGGAGGAACCTGGAAGTGTGAAGGATACTATGGAGGTATTTTGAGGGAATTCAGGATATGAACGAGAAAACTATTACTTGTGCGGGACCCAGTGGGTAAGGCGGAGTATTTCCCAATGGAGATGGGTATATATGAGGATTTGACACTGAGCCCATTTCCCTTTGCTGTGATTTTGGATGAGATTTCACATGGGACCCACCGGGAAGGCTCTATGGTGTATGTTATTTGCTGACAGTATTGCACTGATAGCAGAGACGAAATGGAGGTGAATGTTAAGCTGGAACAGTGGATAACGGCTTTGGAATCTCACGGCTTGTGAATTAGGGGCTGTTTGGCAATTGCTGAATGGTTTGGTGCAGGATGATTAAGTGGTCAGAAGGATTAAGAGACTCTTATGATTAGTGCAAAATGAATTAGTGTTGTTTGGTAATTGTTCAAAATGAAATTAGGGCACGGAATGGTTAAGGGAGGTCCAAGATACAAAATCATTCAGAGGGTTTTAGAACCATTAAGAGGCAGACTTTTTTTATGCCAAACAAGATTCACCTCTAAGTGATTCAGAGGTTGCCTCTTAATGGAACTATTAAGAGGTAAACAAACAGCCCCTTGCTCTTTTTAAGACCGTATGCCTTTGATGCAGTTTTAGTAGGGAGGGTAATGACGAGGGATGGAAGTATGCATTGAGGGCAAAGGGCCTCCAGAAGGATAGATTTTAAGTGCCTAAGTTTCGTGATTCAGAAGAATGGGGAGGTCGAGGATGACGATACACACCGCATAAAGGCATGGTGGTTAAAATGTAGGATTGCCATTGGAATGTTGTGTGACAGCATGACAAGGTCCCGCTATAAACCGAAGGGCATAATTTTATAAGGTGGCTTTTAGACTAGCCTTGTTGTATGGGAGAGAGTTTTGGGTGATAAAAAGGCGCATGAAAGGAAGTTGGAAGTTGCAGAAATGAGGATGCTTGTTGTGAAACTATGCTGGAAAGGATACTCAAAATTTTCTTGCAAAACCTTTTTTCACATACAATATTTTTCTACAAGCAGGGTGTTTTCACGGAAATTGCCTCTGTACCCCTTGGGGTGGAGGAATAATCTGCATACAATTTCATCCTCCCGAGTCCTGAGACCCTACCCTTGTCGGATTTACTAGGTTTTTTTAAGTCCGTCTGTTTTCCAGAATCCATGCTCATGACATTGATTATATAATTATTGACAACTAGGTGTTACCTGAATGCTGGAGAGATTGAGCGTGGGCACAAAGTCTTTGAAGAATACATGAGTGCAGACAACCCGCCTATACCAGAGCTTTATACTGTAAGTTTAGAATTATGTTGTTTGGTGTCTGAATAATAATTTAAATTAAAAATTGCTGCTGGACTTTTTTTTTCTTGTCAACATCTAATATGTATGTAATGACATCTACTGCTTAATCAACTCCATGTTTGAAGTCATGTTGTATCATGTATGTTTAGTTGAGGAGTGTGGGGTATAATTGATTAGAATCCTTTAGTTAGACTTCTAATGTTTCTGTGTGTATTACACTTTTCATGATCACTATTCACTATAGTCAGTAGGTTATATATAGGGGCAGGTTTCGTTAGGAACCTAAAATTGATTCCGGCAACCGCCCACAACATGACACGTCGCATATTCATCAGGAATATATTCATGATGAATAACACTTCCATATTCATCATGAATGTTTTATTCATGATTCATGATGAATGTTCATCCTGAAGAGGGACCCGTGGCGCACTTTGAAAATTGTTATTGTGAACACATGTCAAGGATTTAGAGCTTTGTTTTACCCCCTCCGTCCCAAAATAAATATCCAAATTTCTATTTTAGTTTGTCCTAAAGCGTATTCTACCCTTAATCATGAGATGGAGAAATTCATTACTCCCATGTATTATTAAGGGTAAAATTGTCATTTAAATCATTTGAAAGTACAATAATTATATATTTTTTAAAACTCTGTTTTTTTTATTGCGGACATTTACTTTGGATTTTATGTCCTTAAAAAGGTTTTTATTTCTGTAGACGCTTGTAGAGGGAGCCATGAATGGTTATACGCCCAAGGGTATGCAGATCGCTCTAGACACACTGGTAAACTACTACTGACATGGCCCCATATATATATATATGGTTCAAAATAAGAAGGTTAAATATCGTAAGAAGGTAGGAAGGGAATGGTCATATGTGAATCATTAAAAACATCCGAAAATAATCAATTTGAAGATATATATGTGAACCGACGTTACAGATTATTCATATGGGTTCACATATGCATCTCCCCATGAATTTATTCATTGATTCACAAGTGAACTTTCCCATATTCTCACGACATTTAGCCTTCTTATTTGAACCTCCCTATATATGTGTGTATATATATATATGTTAATGCTTGTCTAATATACTATCCTAATTGCTGGTTATTTGTTTTGTTGATTCAGACACAAATGAATTCTAGGGGTATTAACCTGGTTGCCTCAACGGGTAATGCCCTCCTCCTTGCAGCATCTGGTGAAAAGGTAAGCAAGCTCTAGTTTATTACTCCCTCCGTCTCAAAATAAATAAATGTCTGCATTTCTGTTTTAGTTTGTCACACAATAAGTGTACATATTTCAATTTTAGTTTGTAACCCTTTTGGGGTAGAGGTCTGGTCTACGTACAGCTAACTACCCCCCCCCCCCCCCTCCTAACCCTAAGCAAAAAATGTAGCTTCTTACAAGAACCAACATTGGAGAGTGTGCGTATAAGAACCTCACCCCCTTAGATTTCTTGTACAAGAACCTTGGTTCTTACCTTGAAGTTGGTGTGAAGTCACAATTTGTTAGTTTTTTTATATATTTTCTTGACTTGATAATTATTAATATTGTGTATATATAAATATTGATGTTGAAAAAAATACATGGGAACCATAAAAAAGGTTCTTGTAAGAACCACGCCTGTGGACTTTTATGTGAGTTATAATTTGATGAGTTGGAAATGATGTGCCAACAAAAAGTACAAAAAGTAGGTTCTTATAAGAACCTAATTCTACCCTTAATTAGGAAATGAAGAAATGCAATTACTCTTTTTATTATTAACGGTAAAATTGTCATTTAGTTAATTAAAAAGTGTAATAATTATACATATCTAATTCAATGCCCCCTTTTGCATTGTGGGCATTCATTTTGGGACGGAGGGAAGTGTTATTTTGGCTTTTTTCAACAAAGTTTGCTCATTTCTTTTGTGTTAATCCTTTGTTTGTAGGGTGGGGGATATACGATTGCTAATATGATATGGGATCTGATGCAAGCTCGTAATGTAACTCCATTTCTTCCTGCCGTTCAAGCATATTACGACGGTTTAAAGGTAATATTATTTGAGTGATGGTTGGGTTAAAAATATGGTTTTGTGTTCTTTTCATTTGACGTTTTGCATGGAAATTTAGGGTCGAGCGATACCTGATGACGATCCAAGGTTGATGGTGGTGTCCCGTACTCTTGACAATTTGCGCCTAAGATTTGGAAGGAACCCTGGACAATTTGGTGACAGAAGATGAAAATCTGCGGTTTTTTCTCGATATTTTGTTGTACCCTAGGCCTAAGTTTTAGTATCGATCAAATTTTGATGATTATTTATCCAGTAATTTTACAGTTTTGCTTGTGTTTACGTCAACTTTCACGTTAAATAAATGCGCAATTTACGATTTTTTTTTCTTTTACTCCATCAAGAAATAATAAAACAAGCATATATATACTTCAATTATGTTGAAATTTTGCACACTGAAATGCTTGATGAATGTCAGAATGTGTCATTGGGTTACAAATAATAGCATTGTCGTAGTTTATTAACTTATTAAACCTATTTGGTATTGATTTTGGTAGTTAATTTATGGGTTTTGAAAACCTAGGCTAAAAATGGGTGTCATGCTTAAACGTGCATAACTTTTGCTCCAGAACTCCGTTTTAGGCACATGACTAGTCAAATCGAAGATTGGAACCGAGTACGCCCTGGGAAGAAATTTATACAACAAGATTTGAGTGGGTTTCGACGGAATGCGCAACGCGCGTTTGTTCGCTTTGGCCGTTGCATGGCTCCGACAATTTTTCGGCACGAGAACGGTTATTTTTGGTGAAAAACTTCTCATTAACATTGCAGATTGCCCATGGATATCTTCATGGCAATCCGACATTGTCGGTCAGGAGGACAAAATTCCAAGTGGTATACCCTTTGGTGTATCGCCACCGAAAAACATCGACTATTGTATTGGCATTTGTTTGTGTTAGAAAGAGCTCATAAAAAGTTTGGTGCCAATCCAACAGGCTTAAAAATTATAACACCAACTTATTGATTAAGTCATAAGCAAATATATGGGAAAGGAAAAGAAAGGTCAAACAAGTGATTTAGCATGTTGATAAACCTTGTATTCACATGATGATGATAATTTTCAAGCTACACATGGCATGAAGAGCCCCCATAAACCAGAATACATACATACATGTTCAAAGATTCATAAATAATTAAATTATATATATATGGTTTATATATAGATCAACTACAACATCCACCACTCTGAGTAACTGTTCCATCTCTCGCTCCTCCTGTGCCTTGCGGACGTCCGTATCCAACCTTGATCCCCGATGACTAATAATTCAACATCCATCACCCAAAAAAACAAAGTCAGTCTTGAAAACAACCCCAACTTTCTAAAAATTGAAACTGTGAAAGAAAAGTTACCTCATTGGATACATCAAACACACCTTCCTGGATCTTCTCCAGTATCTTTTCTGCAGTCTTCAGAAAAGCCTAGTAGATATCATATAAAATCAATATCAATCCCAGGGTCTTATTAGAGCATCTCGAATGGGAGGTTTTGGTAAGCAGAAAGTGCAGTGACTTATAAGACATCCCCAAAACGAAGAATACACGGATTTTGACAACAAATTCTCCAAAATGAAGAAAATAGGAGTATAAATTTTTCTCCAAATTTTGAGAATTCTCCAAAATGATTACTATATGAGAGATTTTTTTTTTAAATTATATTCCACCCATAAGGAACCTTGAGATAAAACTTTTAGGAGATATTAATATTTTATTAAATATATAGAATATTATGATTAATGATGTCATCTCCAAAATGGAGAATATATTGGAGTTGAATGCATTTTTTATAGAGATTTTAAGCTTTGATTCTCAATTTTGGGAAACTTACAAAAAATCTGTTGGAGACGCTCTAAGAACTACCATTAGAAAGAATTCTTATAAATCACCCACATTTTTTGAGTTTTGTACAAGAACCTTGGCTCTTAGCTTAAAATTTGTGTGAAATGACATTTTATTGGTTTTCAACTTTTTATATATCTTTTTGTACAAGATCCTTGGACCCACAAAAGGAGGTTTTTATTAGCCACTACCATTGTGGAGTTTTATGACAGTTCTTAATTTGCTGAGTTGGCAATGATGTGAGCAAAGAAGGTGCAAAAAGGAGGTTATATGATGTCATTCATCCGAAACGAAGATGGGACCCACAAGAAAAAAGAATGTGAGTGAAAAGTTACCTCCTCAACATTTTGTGCTGTTCTTGCGGATGCTTCCAAGAACAAGAGCCCGTTTTCTTTTGCAAACTGCTGTCCTTCCTCTTTGCTGACAGCCCTTCGGTGGGAAAGATCGCTTTTATTTCCCACAAGCATGATAGTCATGTTGGGGTTCGCATGCTGCCGTGCATCTTCAAGCCACCCGGCTAGATGATTAAATGTTTCTCTCCTGATACAAATCGCACAACTCTTGGAATTAAATACCATATTATGTACAATCAACCTGGTCTAAGGGGCTATTTGGTTGGTTTTTCATTAAGTCCTGTATCGATAAAGCTGTCTGTGTGGATTAATTTGTCTGTATAGATTGGAAAGGTTTTTTGTTTGGGAGTGTTTTTTTATAAATGGAAGTAGTGTGTTTTTTAATTAGGAGGGACGCGTTTGGAAGAAAACAAAACTTGGGCTAAATAAGGGATATGGCTTATTCGCACAGCCATATCTGAGTGTTCGGTATGGGCTTATTCGGTCAGCCCATGGCTGAATCGGTCAGCTAAAAAATATTACTCCTTTGTACTCAGCCATTAACTTTCCCTATCTACCCTTCTCCTCATTAGAAGTCACTCTCTATATCATTAAGCCACTACCAATGAATCATGTATAGCTGACTGGATAAGCTGCGAGTCCCATTAAGCTAATTAAGATGCCAACAGACAGGCCCTAAATAAATCTCGAGTACCTGCCCCAAGATTTAGAAGCAAAGTTCATTCGGTTCAGAGAACTTTGCTTCCATGAAATTAAATCTAATCTTCTTCGGTTAGAATTTGGAAGCAAAGTTCTCTAGACAGAATGAAACTATTAACAAACAGAAATACTTTGAAATTTGGAATAATATATTGATCATGAAAAATCCACAAAACATACATATAATTGCTTGTACCTAGTGATATCATAAACCAGAAGTGCTCCAGCTGCTCCTCTGTAATATGACCTGGTGATTGACCTGAAGGATTCTTGTCCAGCCTGAATTAAATATAAAGTTTCTTGGTCAGGACTTGGTGTGCATACACTCGCATTTTCAAAGCTCATAATCTAAAACTCAAGATAAATGACAATAAAAAGAAATGACTGGGAGATTAGTCCGTGGGCGGAAAGTTGGCCTGGTTACCCATGATTACACAAAAAAATAATAAAATAAAAAGAGTAAATTACAATTTTCGTCCCTGTGGTTTGTTAATAATTTCCATTTTCATCCCTATGGTTTAGAAATTGTCATTTCCGTCCCTATGGTTTGCAATTTATTGCTATTTTCGACCCTAGACTAATTTATACCTTTAAGTACAAGGGACCAAAACAGTAAAGATTGTAAACCACGAGGACTGAAACAACAATAAATTGTAAATAATAAGGATAAAAGTAGCAACGAATTACATACCATAGGGACAAACACTGCAATATATAAACCACATGGACAAAAATTGCAATTTTTAGCAAACCACAGGGATGAAAAACGTAATTTACTCAAAGATAAATGATACAACAATCACACATTTCTGAAAGTAAACACGTAACCCTCCATTCTCCATCTTGAATTTTCCCTTGCCTGTATTCTGCTATAGGTTGTGGAGGAATCCAATAGTGTCACTATTTGACATCATTCCATGTTCTTATTCTACTACTGTCAGAAATCTATATTATATTAAATTATAAAGAATTTAGGTAAAGGTTTTAAAAACAACTTATTAAGCATTAGGTATTTCTTAGAAATACATAATCCCTTAAATTTCGAGTTTACAAGTAATTACTGCATAAAGCTCTTTAAATTGCATAAAACTAACTAATAACCAACTGATAAAACTTTCAAATACAATATAATCATCAAGATCTATTTATAACCTTTCAAATCACCACCATAAAGCATTTAGGCGAAGGTCTTAAAAACAACTTATTAAGCATTAGGTATTGCTTAGAAATACACATCCCTTACAACTTTACAAGTAATTACTGCATACGTACAAGTTTTCGAAGCTCTTTAAAACTCCATAAAACTAACTAATAACCAATTGATAAACACTTTCAAATACCATATAATCATCAAGATCTATTAATACACTTTCAAATCATCATACCTTGTTCTTATTCTACTATCATCAGATAATCTACTATGTGGCTATATCTTATCCTTTCTACTGAAAACAAAGTTAACACACTTTTAACAAATACAACTACTTTGAGTACCATTTGGGTCTAGGCTTCATTGAGCAAAAAATGGGTGTGATTTTTCTTCTTTATATATTGGTGTTTAGTCACTACTTTATATCTCCTCTTATAATGCTACATATTAGTCTCCACCTCCAAAGTTAACTGCAAACTAAATCAATATAAAGTACCATTCGCTAATTGCTAAACACCACGGTTTACCATTCTGTTTGAGTTCCTCTTATTGTCATAAGATTTTGATCTTATACACATTGATGTAATGAGTCTAATGGTCTAAAACATTTCCGAACTTTTAAATCGAACGTTAGACAAATAAATAAATAAATAAATGTAGGATCATAATTAAGACCATCATACTTGCCAACCATCAATGAAAAGATCGGCTTAACCAGTCAAAATTAGCTTCAATCGTTATGTAATGGATAGAAGCAAAAGCATCATAACTGTAAGTTGATAGTAAAGGTCATAGAATCCTGTTACTATTTGTACTAAAAAACAAGTTAATCCCCTCTAGACAATAAAATATATTTACACAGGGAACATGTTTAGTGATTACTAGTTAGGGACAGTTTCAAATGAGAACCGTAAATATTCTGGGAACTTGGAAACCAACTAATTCATGAAAATGTTGGTTCCCGGGTTCTAAAAATATTTACGATTCTCATTTGAACCTGGCCCTTTCTGGTTATACCATCTGCTATCACCTGAATTTGAGAATAGAGATACTAACAGCCAATCTCAGTATATAAAGAAACACAAAACCTTAACGATACCGATTTTACTATAAGAAAATAGGAGATCGCTAGCTATAAGGAATTCTCCGTAACAACAATAAAACAATGTCATTAGAAGGTGCCTTTAGTTAATTTATATTGTTGTATGGTACTGGAACTATAAACAAAGTAATACAGTATTAAAGATCCTTGAATATCGTCAAAATAGTATTGACTGGAATATTTTGAATAAATCCATGAATCTTTCCTTATGATATTAAAGAAATTACGCAGAAGACTAAAAACAGAAAATAGAAAAATTACTGGCAACAAGGATCAATTGAGGTGTCAAGAAATTATAAACAATATGACTACTAGCAACAAGGATCAATTGAAGTATCAAGAAATTGCACAGAAATTAAATCTTTCTTAAAACATAAACATAAATATATTACTAGCAACAAGGATGAATTTTAGGGTCAAACTTTTACGCAGAAATAAAATCATTCTTAAAATTAGAAATTAAAAAACTGCTAGCAACAGCGATCAATTGAAATTGTGCGCAGAGATGGATTTAACAAGACATACAGTATCCCAAATTTGAAGCTTAACGGGCCTGCTATCAATGGCGACCATACGAGCACCGAATTCCACTCCGATAGTCAAGTCATGAACCGGTTGAAACCTCTTGTCGGTGAATTGCAACAACAAACACGATTTCCCTACACCTGAGTAATCAAACACCACTATTCGTTAAAGAACATCGGTGCATACAATCTGTAATCAGTTGATTTGGGTATCTGACATTTAGAAACTGTTTTAGGGTTTTACATGATCATGATCGAAGAATAAACCAACAAACAGAAATCAAGAAAACGATTAGAAAAAACCTACCTGTATCACCGATGATTATGTATTTGAAAAGGTAATCGTACGACATAATTTAACCTGACAGACGATGAAGATGGATGACGAACAGGAGTCAAAAGATTTCTTGTGTTTTGTGTGTGTTGGGGTGTATGCTTTGACGACGAAACTTGACTTGCCAGATACCCTCGATGAATGAATTTATATAAAAGAAATTAGAGTAAATTACAAATTTGGTCCCTGTGATTTGTCAAAAAAAACATTTTTTGTTACTATTGTTTTAAAATTATAAGATGGTCATCGTGGTTTGAAAAAACGTCTGGAATTGGTATCTACCTCTAATGGCCGTTAAAAAAATGGGTTAAATGAGGAGCGTTTTTACTTTTTGTCTTTTACCCAATTAAAAACCACATGAACAAAAATAAAAAATAAACGAATATTGATTAGATAAAAGACTAAAAATCGATAAAAGGACAAAAATACCTCTAATTTAACAGAATTTTGGTCGTTATAGGAATAAACTACATCCGAATATTCTTGTAAACCAGAGTGACCATCTTTTAATTTCAAAACCGCATGTAACAAATTACATCTTTATTTTTTAAATCTAAAATATTTAAACTATAATAAGATTTTTAATTACATAAGGTATTCAAAATAAATGGGTTTATAACCTTTAATTTATATTGTATTCAAATATAAAATTAAGATTTTGCTTTTATTGAAAGTTACATAATTTTTCATAGTCGATTTATGATAGAATCTTAAAAATTTTGCATCGTATTCTATCACATAAATATACAAGTAGAAATTATGAAATTGTATGGCTACAAAATATTACGTAAATTCAAAATGATTACGTTATTAGTTCATGTTGTTTGTTAAGAACTACGACTTTCATCCCCATGTTCAAAATTGCAGTTATAGGGTTTGCAGTTCATTACGATTTTCATATCTGAATTTAATCATACATTTACAAAAACAACAATATATTATAAACAACAACAAAATATAAACCATAAAAACGAAAACAACAATAAATTATAAACCATTAGAAACGAAAATTGTATTCCTAAAATACAAAGAAAACAATAACTTTCAACAAACCACAAGTACTAAAACCGTAATTTACTCAAACAATTAAAACAACAAATAAAGGAAGAGCACCTTATCCATCTTTCTTCTTCTTGGTGGACACAACAAAGCTTCAACCTTTAAACATGAACACCCTTCAACCAACCCTCAAATCATTCCAATGGAACCCTAACCCTAACCCTAACCCCAAATCCAAACCCACAACCACCATCAAAAACCAAATCAACCCACCAAACCCTCAATCATCAGCAGGCAAAATCAAGCGTCTGGTTCTCACCAAACAAGGCCGAACCAAGTTCAACATTTCGCCCGATCGAGACTTCTACGCCTCCCCACGATTCGTAACCCACGTCGACAATAACTTCATCGCCACTTTAACCAATCTTTACAGGACCAAATTGCGCCCAGAATTCGAGATTCTTGACCTCATGAGCTCATGGGTTAGCCATTTGCCACAGGAGGTCAAGTTCAAGAAAGTGGTTGGCCATGGGCTCAACCCACAGGAGCTAGCCAAGAACCCTAGACTCGATTATTTCGTCGTCAAAGATCTTAACCAAGATCAAGAGTTTGAGTTTGAGAATGCAAGTTTTGATGCTGTTTTATGCACAGTTAGTGTTCAATATCTTGAGCAGCCCGAAAGGGTTTTCGCGGAGGTGTTTCGGGTGTTGAAACCGGGTGGTGTGGTTATTGTGAGCTTTAGTAACCGGTTGTTTTATGAAAAGGCGATTGGTGCGTGGAGAGAAGGGACCGGGTTCGGGAGGGTGCAGTTGGTGGTTCAGTATTTTCAATGTGTAGATGGGTTTACTGAGCCGGAAGTGGTGCGAAAGGTGGCCGATGGTGCGAAAAGGGATGGTTCGGTTTTCGGTTGGATTAAAGGGTTGTTGGGATTGGTTTCGGGATCGGACCCGTTCTATGCTGTCATTGCTTACAAGAATTTTAAACCTATCTACGAATGAACAAAACCATAATTATAATGTTTTAGGGGTTGTTTGCCATAATGGTTTGGTGCATAATGATTAAGAGGCTTTTATGATATATTGTAAAATAAAATGTGATTGTTTGGTATTTGTTTAGAATGAAATCAGGGTGCTGAATGCTTAAGGGTGACCCAAGATGCTAAATCATTAAGAGGGTTTTGAAACCATTAGGAGATGAACTTTTTTTTGCCAAACAAGATTCACATCTGAACGATTTAGAGGTTGCCTCTTAATGGAACTGGTAAGAGGTAAACAAACAGCCCCTAGGCTTATACTTTTTTAACCAATTTGGTGATTTTTTTATTCGGGCTATAATAGTATTGCTAAAGGTGTAAGGCCTCTAAAAAGATTGGAACAACAGATCTCTTATCGGCGTAAATACGCCGAAAAAATACATTTTCTTGAGGTAATAAATGAGTTATATGGGCAAGAATGAAGATTGTTGATATTTCTTAGATTTTATTCTCAGTTTAAACTAGAGAGGCATAAAAAGATCCAAAGTCTAGCCCGGCCCGGAAAATCCTGGGCCGATGAGTTTGAAGTTTAGGGGCCGTTTACAAAACGCTTACCGGGTAAGTGCTTACCAAGTCACATTAGCTTACCGGGTGAATATGACAAGGACCAAGAATCTTACCCGGTAAGAGCGGAACCAAGGACCGAGATTCGAAATCATCGACTGAGAGACTTACCCGGTAAGTGAGTGCGACGACTCTTACCACGTTTAGCGCTTACCGGCTAAATTGTTGCATATGATGCCTATTTAGTGGACTAAAATCTTACCTAAAAAGTAGGTGATAGAGTTGAATTTTACCGGTAAGTACTTACTCGGGTAAGTGACGGTCCGTTAGTCTGGGCCAAACCTCAAACTCCAATCAGACTGAAATTTTGGGAGCAGGCCTAAACCTAAGCTAGATGAGGACAAATTCCGGCCTAAAACGAAAAGCCCAGTTAAGCCCAACAACCAAAAAAACAGCCTGAAAAAGTCTGGTCGGACCGTTTTTCAACCCGAAAGCCTGTCGGGTCTGGGCTAGGTTTAAAAATGTTCAAGCCTTTTTTTTTACTCACTGAAAATAGGTTTGGAAGGTGTCCTAATTGCAATCCCTATTATAAACCATCAATCATCTTGCTTTTCATGGTGGGCCTTCCACAAAAACAATATTTCACATCTCAATTTAGTCCCATTTAGTTCTCAACTTCTCATACCTCAATGGGTAAAGGGAGAAAGTGCTTTTTGCTCAAATACTTAACATACACAAGTTTGAACCATGCATAAGACAAGCTTGAACCCTTCTACTTAGACCTAGCAAACGTGTCGTGTCGCGTCGGGTTCAAAGTAAAAAGGGTTGTGAGTGTCTAACCTAACCTGGCCCGTTTAATAAACGGGTCAGAAAATCTAAACCCTAACCTGACCCGTCTAACCCGACATGACCCACGTAACCCGTTTAACCCGCTTAACATTTATAAACTGAAAATTCAAAATCGAAAATTCACAAAAAAAATACAAATCTAAAATTCAAATGAAAGCATTAGAAATCTAAATTTTATAGTTCAAACTTATAAGTTCTAACCAAATCCAAAGCATTAAAAAGAAAACTTATAACATATATAAACGGGTTATTCGGGTCATTTTCGAGTTGAAGTTTTTTACCCTAACATTACCCGTTTAATTTTCGTGCCGTGTCGTGTCAACCCGTTTACTTAAACGGGTTGAAATGTATTACCCAAATTCGTTTATTTCGTGTCGTGTCAGTTTTTAGCAGATCTACTTCTACTAGTCTGTCAAACGCCTTTTACAGATTTTATGTGTAGCTAGTCGGGATCGCAAGTAATCATTCTTTTGCTCAAATATCATATTACGCAAAAGAATCTTGAAAAATGACCCCTCTTTTTCACATGAACTAAAGCAAACAATCAAATAAATAATTTTGCAAGAAATCGAGAGACAAGAAAGCCCCTATAGCTCAGTGGTAGAGCGCCAGTCTTGTAAACTGGAGGTCTGTAGTTCGATCCTGCATGGGGGCATTTTTATTTTTTATCAAATCATGTATTTTTTTGGCAATGGGTCTAATTTTTTTTTAAGAAGGTGTCGTAGGCTATGTCTAGACCAATCCGTTGGCAAATTATGACTGTAAGACATCAACCCTGATTAAACCTCAGCGGCCACAATTGATATGTACGTCTGGATTCGAACCCTGGACAGATTGTTGTGTACGACTGAATTCGAACCCTGGACATATGGGATATTCCACTACATGTCCGCATCCGAGGTCCTTAACACTTCAATCTGTTGGTCCAGGAGAAGAAACTGATCTGCGTTCTCGAGTTTTAGAAGGAAAGAAAAGAAGAGGAGAGAGAGAGAGAGAGAGAGAGAGAGAGGAGAGGAGAGTAGAGGAAATAAATATTTGTATTTGTGTTCTTGAGATTGAAGGAAAAGAAAGGAAGCAGAGGGAAATAAAAATAAATTTTCATGTTCTTGAGTAGGAGATAAAAGAAAGAAAAAATGTTATTTTTACCAATATACCCTCATTTATTTCATAATGAAATGTAATTAATGGGTATATATGTAATTTTATAAATATTTTTTATTTTTTTTATTTCATTTCTTTCTTTTCCTTCCGTTTCCTTCCACATTTGGGTGGAAAGTTTTGGGAGGAAAATCAGCAATATTTTCCTTCCCCTTCCCTTCCTTTCCCTCTTTAAAAAACTCGAGAACACAACATTTTTTTTATTTTTCTCCCCTTTCCGTTCCTTTCCTTCATAAAACAAACTCGAGAACACAGCGTTAGTTCCGGCGTCTCCAATGGGTCACCCTGTATTTTACACCAAATTTAAAAAATAGTGTAAAAAGTAGTGTAAATTTTAGTGTTAATAGTAATTCTTCTCCAATGGGTAATACTATTTTTTACACCAAAGTTAAAAGCAGTGTAAATGAATAGTGTTACACCAAATTTAGTGTAATACTATTGATTACATTAAATTTAGTGTGAAAAATAGAGACCCCGTTGAAGATGTGAATAGTGTTATTTACATCAAGTATAGTGATTTAATGACCCCGTTAGAGATGGTCTTATGGTGTTCGTTGCTCGACTGAGATGGGAAATTGTTCAAAATAGCTATTTTGTACTCCCCAATTCATTTAACAGCAATTGTTCAGAATATTTAAGATTTTGCAAGTAGCATAAATCTACATTTTGTGAATTTAATCAATAAAATATTAATTTATGAAGCTGTTAAAGTACTACCTGTGAATTGTTGACATGATCAACCTGTGAAATTACTACTCTATAAATAGTATATTAAAAAAAATAGGTTTTACAAGTTGTTAAAATGTTATTTGTGAAAATATGACTATTTCAGTCAATTAAATGAAAATGTGACTATTTCAGCCGATTAAACGAAAATGTGGGACTATAAAGTGAAGTTTTGGAGGCAAAAATTGCTGTTTTGGACAATTTCATCATATTCTATTGTTTCTTAGATGCCATTTATTGGGTTTTTGGAGTAAAATTTTGAATCATTGTTTGACTTTTGAGCACAAGAAATAATTAATGAGTTTAATACTACACACAACTTATTTGGTCAGTTATACACGACTGTTTGGTAATAGTGGCTTAATAATATCAAAGGTGACTTATTCAATAAGCTTCTAGGAGGACCTTTATACATAAAGCCAACTTTTTCCAAATCGTTCCTTCCATTTAGGTAAAAACCCTTCCAAACAAAAATATTCCCAATATATACAAACAGATCAATCCATGTTGGCATCTTTATTCATAGATAAAAAACCAACCAAACAACCCCTAAATATTCATGAATATATAATGCATTTTCGTTATGATTTCATTATGAACATCATGCATTTTCATTACGAATAATTTTTAAGATGAATATGTATCACGACATTCATCATGGATAATCTCAAAGTATTGACGATTCTCATTTGAACATGCCCATGTGTCCGAAAAATCTTAATGCCCATTTCAAGGATTCGAATTAGAAATGGTATAAAGTTATGAACTTGGAACAAATCCAAAATGGGTATTTCATGTATGATTGATCTTGAAACAAGGAGAAGAAAAGTGAAGCTTTCCTGATATGGGTGCTGCATTTGGCAATATTTGCCTGTGTAGAAACTTTGTGATTCACCAAATGCTTAAAGAAAATGAAAAAGAGTGGTTACTTGAAAAAAAACTTCAAGAATACACTTATGAACTAGTGTCACTTTTTTGATAGAAATGTGAGTCATGGAAATGCAGTCGGGCCGCCCACGGGGGGAAATTTTGGGGCGTGTTCACTATACTCAACGATGGCAGATGGTGGAAGACGGCCGGTGCAGATCTCGTGCACCGTTGTGAACA
This sequence comes from Saussurea involucrata, assembly GCA_033807775.1. Taxonomy (NCBI): domain Eukaryota; kingdom Viridiplantae; phylum Streptophyta; class Magnoliopsida; order Asterales; family Asteraceae; genus Saussurea; species Saussurea involucrata. Next base: position 94,675,686 of record CM066316.1, read on the forward strand.
AGGGGAACATCTCTAACCATCCTTTGTGTTTCAAAACCTCATATACCTCTTTCGCCGTTGAAACTCCCTTCAAAATCAAAATACAAGTGTTTTCGGTACGCCATTTAACATTTTCGTTTTGTGGGTACTGATAATATGGTGTTTGAATAAATGAAGATATGATATAATTGAAGATAGGCAGGTTTAAATGAGAACCGTAAATATTTTGAGGATCTGGAAACCAAACTATTCATGTTTTATTCACGATGAATGTCGTGATAGATATTCATTACAAAAATTGGAGAAATCGTCCAAAATAGCCGATTTGGACGGGTTTTTTCTAAAAGGTGGGTATACAGTGAAGTGAGGGGGTCCATATCGGCTATTTTGGACGGTTTTTCTAAAAGTTATTCATAATGAATATACATGATATTCTTGATGAATAATATTCAGTATTATTCATCTTGGTTCTCGGGTTCTCAAAATATATTTACAGTTCTCATTTGAACTTTCCGCAAACTGAAAATACCTGTAACTTCTGTCCCTGCAGCATCTCAGCTTCAAGCTCATCGAAAGACCTGCAGACGATGACGAAGAACTAAAGATGATCAAAACCGTTCATTGGTAAAATCTATGGCGCAGAGACGAACCTTTTGCCACCATTCTTAGCAAAAGCCTCCGCGCACTTCCTGTTTCTTCCTCCCACTGCCATTAACATATTCAAACAGTACCAATGAATCCACGAAAACAAGATACAGAAAGAAAGAAAAAAGACGAAATTGCCCTTCTTACAGCAAGTTGTTATGAGATCTGCGACGCCACAGCTCTCGAAAAAGGTGTTATCTTTAACCGAAGAGAACAAAAGCTTCGAAAAGGCTTTCATCTCTCTCAACCCGATTCTCATTATTGCAGCCTGATATCATTAGGTTAACAAGAAAATACTCAAGATGGTTACTTTCTCATTGATCTTTTTCAAGATTTTTTTCAAGATTCTTTATTTACCTTTGTATTATTTCCCATGTCCAAGCCATCCACAAACCCTGCACAGATGCATCAAACCCATCAAACCCCTAATTTGTTTTCTCGTTTTTGCTATTGAAAACGATAGACAAACTATCGAAGAACGAACCTGCTGCTATGGCCACAACATTTTTCAAAGTCCCACATAGTTCAACTCCTTCTACATCTTGACACTGAATTTGATCATAGGCAAAAGTTTTTTTTTCTTTTTGTAATTTTATATACAATAACCACAAAATTAGGATTAAAAACTTGATGATATTGATCGATTAGTTTTATACTTACAGGTGAGACCATGAAGTAAGGAGTGCTGAATAGTTGCACCCATTTCTCTGCAATCTCTTTGTTTTCTCGATACCCTACTGTTGCTTCGCTAAATTTCTCCACTGCAATCTGCTTATTCATCGTTAGGTATGCGGTATTTTGAAGGACAAAGTGCATCAAAATGTAACAAAGTTTGGTTTAGTTCCTATTTAGTGTTAATAAAGATTTTTTCTGAATTGATGTTAACAAGGTTTCAAAAAAAATGTTTTGTACCTATTTTGACTGGTAATCTGCTAATCTTGTAACATTTGATGACGTGGATACCATTTGCGAAATGGTTATGGTGAAAGTGGACGATAAACTTAACACCCACATCACCAAAATGGGTAAAAAAAATAGATTTGTTTTAATCTTTGTTACACTACATAGGAGCTAACAAGATAAACTTCGTTGCATTTTGCCCTGTTTTGAAGTAGGCGAAGGATCGTGTGAGAAGTTGAGGTTAACGTGAAAAGCGTGAGAAGTGGATTTGAACCCATGATCACTTTTAATCTCATGCCCTTCCATGAATTGCGCTTCAGAAGGGAATTGATCTGGTGCATCTCAGTGCATCTCATCCTAATATGCATCCATTTCTCATCAACGGTTGATAACCATTTCTCACGTTAACCTCAACTTCTCACCGGAACCCAACCCTTTGAAGTATGATTTTTTAAATAGTTTAGTGAAAAGGTCACCTCGTTAGCGATGTTAGCACCCATAAGAACACAACAATTGACACCTAATTGTTGTGAAATGAGGGTGGAGATCATACAAGGACCTTCCTTCTTGACCTCCATTCCTTTGATTAAAGAAATGGCTTGAGCATCTCTTCTAATCTTACCAACTAATCTCTTGCATATACCCTCCATGAATTGATGTGGGGTCACAAACACCAACATGTTTGCATCACTCACTGCAACAACCACATAATCATATACAAATAAGAACCAAACCAAGAAGTAAGAACCCTAATATTTAATTTCAAGATTCTTGTTTCTTTTTGCAGCAATTTGATAGATGATGATGATACCTGCATTTTCGAGATCAGGGTCAGCAACAACGTTACACCCAAGCTTAATCCCAGGTAAATATTTCACATTTTCCTGTTTATAAATCAAAAAATAATAACAAAAATAAGATTTTCAGAGAGAAATTACGAATCTTGAAGGTTTCTTTGCGAGTTGGGAATTGGGAGATGATTACATTGGTACGATTAATGACATCTGTGAGCTTTTCACCACTTGGCAATATCTCTTCAAACACCCACATCTTCACTTCATCTAAATTTTCAAGATCAAACATGGGTTTTCACGAAATTGATTCAAAAATTGGAAGAAAACAAAAAAAAAGTTGAAACTTTGAGTCAGAAACACAAACACCCACATCTACACTTCATCTACATTTCAAAATCAAACATGGGTTTCCACGAAATTGATTTTAAAATTGGAAAGAAAAGTTGAATGTTTGAGTCAGAAACACAAACACCCACGTCTTCACTTCATCTAACATTTCATAATCAAACATGGGTTTTCACGAAATTGATTGAAAAATGGAAGAAAAAAAAGTTGAATGTTTGAGTGAGAAACACAAACCATGGAAAGAATGGAGCTTGAGGGTGTTGGAAGCAATGAGCTTTGAAGCAACACTACCCCAATTGCCACTTCCTATGATTGTAACCTTAAATTTTGGTGGGTTTTCATTGTTATTGATTTGTACATTGTTGTCAACAGGAGCCATGAATGAATTCTAGAGAGAGAAAGAAAGAATGTAGAGAGAGAGGGAATGGAAGAGAATATATTAATGAAGAAGGAGGTGGGATTTGGTCGGAGAAGACAGGCAGGTACTCGTCGGCAGTTTCGATGCTTACTAAATTCAAGTTGTATGCAATGTCAAAAGAAGGGGCGAAGTCTTCTATACCAAACATTATGGAAAAATCGAACATAAATTTCTACTAAATAAATAATTAATTTTATTCATTAAGTGTAAATAAAACATTAATTTTAAGGGAAATTAATTAAAATGACACAAGTTTGACTTTGCTTTACCAAAATACCCTAAATCTCGTTCAGTTTGCAAAAATTCCTTTTTTTTCCCGCGATGGGAGCCGCGATCGCGGGCAGGGACCATTTTTGACACTTTTTGAAAATGGCAGGAGCCATTTTTGAAACTTTTACCCCGCGATCGCGGGGGTGTGTCCCGCAGTGGACCATTTTAATTCAATTTGATGATTTTGAATTGAAATGTTACAATTTCAACCCCTATACTTATTTACTTACTTTATTTTATATCTTTTACTTTCATAATTTTAATTTTACATTTAACACATATAATCGTTTATTAACTAAAATACGTTAAAAAAAATACGTTTTAATTTTAGCAAGTTACACCATTATAATCGTCTCTTCGATACGTTCGAAATGAGCCCAATCTTAAATTTTTTTGGATTTATATATTTTAATATATATCATATACACTACATAAAAAATATTTTTTATATTTAAAATTCATACCCTTATAGTTAATTATTTAATTTATGGTACATCTCTTATTTTTTTTTTCGATTTTGTTTTACACTCCTATCGCATTAACATAATGGCAATAGGACAAGCTTTCACGAGAAGAATATGAAATGGGGTTTTTAACAAGTTAGTATCACTTGACTTATTTAAAAATTGTGAAAATGGGTATTTGGCGAATGATGATTCATGTGTGTTTGGAGCTGAAGTATTTGCAGTTACAGAGTATGCACAAAAGAATCGATGTCTGTCCATCACAAAGCCTCCGCCAATTTTTAATACTTACACTTGGACCATCGATAATAAAATAAATAAAACGTATTTTAACTATAAGAGTACCATAAATTAAATAATTAAATATAAGGGTATGAATTTTAAATATAAAAAATATTTTTTATGTAGTGTATATGATATATATTAAAATATATAAATCCAAAAAAATTCAAGATTTGGCTCATTTCGAACGTATCGAAGAGACGATTATAATGGTGTAACTTGTTAAAATTAAAACGTATTTTTTAACGTATTTTAGTTAATAAACAATTATATGTGTTAAATGTAAAATTAAAATTATGAAAGTAAAAGGTATAAAATAAAGTAAGTAAATAAGTATAGGGGTTGAAAGTGTAACATTTCAATTCAAAATTCATCGAATTACCCGGGACACCAAAATATTTACAAAATTGCCACTGCCCGCGATCGCGGGCTCTCATCACGGAAAAAGGGCATTTTGGCAAACTGATCGAGATTTAGGGTATTTTGGTAAACCAAAGTTAAACTTGTGGCATTTTAAATAATTTATGTTTTTAAATATATATATATATAAATGAGCAGAGGCGGAGCTACCTTGTAACAAGGGTTAGCAACCACTAACCCTCAACTTTTAATTATTATTTTTTGATATACTTGACAAATGGACTGAATTTACTTCTATTTAAATTCCTCTTTGGGCCCATTAACTTAATACTAATAATTCACGGGGTAAATTTTTTTAAATGGGTACACCACTACACTACACCATACACGTCATTTTGTTTAAAGTCAACTAAAAAAAGAAAGTCTTCCAAATTTTCATCTTTAAGCAGAGTTCCTCTCAATATAGCATTTTTAACTATGAAATTGTGAATAATAGATTGTGCTGGATAAACGATTGCTTGATTTTTTATATTAAAAAAAAATATTTTTTATTGAGATAGATAATGAAGACATTACAAATAAGTTTTAGAAAATGAAAACTCGTCGAGGTCACTATTGAAATTGTATAGGCTAGTGTTTCAACAATATAATTGATGATTAAAAATACCAAAATTAGGGAAAAACAATTCTTGGAATGACTTTCAAGACATGTTACGTATTTTTTGAGTTTTTGTAGACGTTTGCATGCTTCAGTAGACCTAACCAAATTGTTGTATCGGGGATCAACCCCACTTTTACGACCAAAATCTTAATCTTGGTTTTAAAGATATCATATCTTAATCTTAACTCAACCTATAATAAAGCTCGGGTGTCGGGTGTTTAAGGTTTTTTTTTTTAGGGAAATTAATTAAAATACCCTAAGTTTGATTTTTTCTTACAAAACTATTCTTTCTCTATCCCATTTTGCAAAAATACCCCACAAACCCGCAATTTAGGCCTGCGATATTGGTCCGCGATCCACACATTTGTGCTCGATTTTTAATTTTTTGATTTAAATGTTACATTTCATACTCTTATACTTATTTAGTTAATTTACTTTATGTCTTTTAGTTTTCTATTTTTCATTTTACACTTTTATTATATTAACACATATAAACGTATATTAACTAAAATACGGTAAAAAAATACTTTTTAATTTTAACAAGTTACACCATTATAATCGTCTCGTCGAAACCTTTCAAATGAGCCCAATTTAGAATATTACGTTATAAGCAATCCCACTCTATAAATAACAACTTATTAGCTTATTACGTTTTGGTACCACCATAAGCTAATTCAAACACTTTTTATAAAATTTCGGTTTGACACCACATAAGTTAATAAGCACTTGTACATAAAAGCACAAGTTGTTTTAAATAAGCAATCCCAAACACCCCCTTAAACTCGCTAGATTATTACAACCACTTGAACCGTAATGAGACTTTTCGACATACATCACATGATTTATCATGTTAATTCCGCTACTAATTACCGTACTTAACGCTTCTCAAAATATTCATTCAGAAAACAGGCATGGATTGGTGACCAGCCGTAGTCCGTAGCAGCAAGCTACGAAACACACGAATGGCTGAGAACGAGATCAAAACATTAATGCATATTATGGCTTGAGATCATTGTGCACGGGAATACGACGGTGGGGTAAAGAATAATCTTCCTCCGACCACCACCTGCTTTGTCTATCACCGCCGCCACCACCACCTACTCCTTTCCCTGTGATTTGATGACTCGTTTGCAGTTTCAACACACCTGCAAGTTTTAACCAATGGTTCAAAACCAACCAGACTCTGAGAATATATGAAACCCCGTTAGATTGTTCTTCAAAAGAGCACTTGAGAGAAAACAGGTTCCAACATATATAGACGAGAAATGGTCTAAATCTAACCGACATTGGACTCTAAGACGCCCCAATTGACCTAGAGTATCGAGAGGGGGCTAGATGAATACAGATTGCCCCATAGTGTCAAGCTCGTAATGATGGATCTTAGGTCTGATACCATGTGAGAATTTAGAACCCGTTTAGGGGTGTAAACGAGTCGAGCTTTTAACGAGCTACTCGGGCTCGTTTATCTCAAGTTCGAGCTTAATAATTATCGAGCTCGAGTCGATCTCGAACACATAATAAAGCTGGCTTAACCTAACGAGTCGAGCTCCATAACACCAATGTTCGACTCGACTCGTTCAAAAGCTTGATTAAGCTTTACGAGTCGAGTCGAGTCATTCGAGAATACACTTTTCGAGCCAGACATATTTATTTGTTTACAAATTATATAATCAATTTATAAAACTTATCGCGCTTGAGTATATAAACGAGTTAATCGATCTCAAATTCGAGCTCGAGCTCAATCATTGAAAAAATATTCAACCTCAAGTTCGAGCCAGACTTTACAAAATTAATCTTGAGCTCGAGCCTGGTATTATTTTTTCGAGCCGAGCTCGAATAACATGCTACTCGACTCGACTCAACTCGTTTACACCCCTACCCTCGAGGAGAGATGGAAGATTCCAACATATATCGAGAAGAAATGGTCCAATTCTAGCCGATATGGGAGTGGGATGTACGCATATCTGTCATCCATCCCAAAAAATAGAGCGAATATTTCAATCAAAAACCGAACCTGTAAAATCATAATGTCGTAGTCGAGCAGTAGCGGCAGTATTGTGATATGGGTGAGACAGCAAACACAGACAAGTGATGGCTATCTTGAAAACCTTCTCCATGCAGATTTTAATATCTATGTTTTTGTGTTTAGTGATGTAACTATTTGTATATGAGGTATGATCACTATTTGGGATTTCAGTAACCTCGAGTGAAGAACCAAAACTAGTGGGGTCAGATTAAAGTTGGGAAAAAAATTCTAAAGTTTGAATCTTTATATATTAATCTAAAGGTTTAGAATGTTGGGGTGGTGGTGTTTCTTTTTGTTCTTTCTGCTGCGGCTTCTAAATGCATTTCTTTATCTAAAAAAAGAACAAAATTAGGATAATAGATGGATCATACCTGGCCCACCTCCTGGAGGTCTCTGGCTCCGGTTTCCGTTATGGCAGTCTCTCTCAAACTACCTAGAAACACAGCTAGAACAAAAACAACTCATTCATTATCATAAGCACCAATCACATTATATTTTAAATTTAAAACTAGTTGTTAGCGGAAAAACTAGCTTGAAGAGAGAGAGAGAGAGAGGCATGTGAAGCTATAATACAGCCAAAGAGTAGTGTAGTACTTTGATGTTTACTTGAATTTTTAAAAAGAAATCCAACAAAGATGGGCCCATTTTCAAAGATAATATATAAAGTTCATCACTTGAACAGAACCCTGGTTCAGATAAAGGAAACAATGAAAAACAAGCATCAGAAACTAAAGTTCAATAAGAAAAACACCATGACAATTATTAATAGAAATGTAGAAACAATATAAAGATACAATATTCAAGAAAATGCTCGAATATACTGGAATATCACCGCATATGTTGATCCCCCATCAGGGAGGGTAATGCTTAGTCTTCTTAAAGCTACATATTTTGAATAAATATGGAGAAATTGCTGACAAATATAGAATTCTCAAGGGGCTCTGTCAAATGGTTTTGTATCATTATAGCATGTGTCCCAAACAGCTTCCATTGCATCCTTAGCAGCTGCTTCTGAACAGTAGGGATTATTCGCCAATGACTTCATTACTCTTCTTCTCACACAGTCCTTGAGATATCAAATAAAAATGAGTAAATTTTTAAAAAGTAGATGTTCTGATTTTACATCTAGAGTTTGAATAAAAAAATGTTAAGAGGATGTAATACTGCATTCAAGAGAAGTTGATTCAATGAATCAGAGAAAGGAAAGTATGTCTTAGTCGTCAATTATGCTTCCAACCTACTCTTCATTCAAGAAATTGGAAGAAATGAACATAATTTGCTTCATTGGTATTGCAATCTGACAAACTAGCAATTACAGTAGCCAATAAATATCAAGTAAATTACATAAAAAGGGGCAGGCACACCGCACACTGAATTTTGTAAATAGCGCTCTGATTTTGAAAAGAAAGTGAAGACAAATAATGGAACCCATGTTCAAAGAAAAGCATATTTACAAAGCAACTCCAATGCTTTTAGTTTCTTACACACACACATATATATATATATATATATTACTCTATGAGTAGGTCGTTGTTTCTTTCTCTCCCATAACCATAACACATATGATTCAGTTAAGGACTTAAGGCATAAAATGAAATGTTTACATAGATCTGGTAGCCTTAGTCAGATCTGGGAGAAAAAGATAACCAATTAGATAGTGTTTTCGAGACTGCCTCCACATGGGTTAGCTCAACTATCCAACAAAAATAACCCATCTTTGACGTTCTCAGATTTCTAAGCATGTCCCTTTGAAGTCCCCCATTTAATCCAAGAACATAATAAATGTCAGAGCATTTAGCAAATCATATTGAAAGTTTCTTATGAAAGAGTGTTAGCCACAAACATCACCATATGTGCCTAGGTAAACAAACCATATGGGATTCTATTAAGAAGAAACTATGTCCAAGAAAGCACACAAGCACTATAGAGTTCTGTAGCAAGGCAGTCAGTATATAGAATTCTACTTATGTTCCAGTAATCTGAGCATGTGATCTGGCATCTCATGCTCAGCAGGAAAATATGTACTAGCTTTAAAACTCATAAATCAAGTAAAGCACACAGTAAAATATAATATTTTTCGTTAAAATTAATGTATTGTTGCAACTAATTAACTCCATGTTAAAAGGATATTTGCTTTTAGAGACCATATTCAGGTGTCACCCTCCAAATATAAAAGCACACTGCTCAAAAGCAAATACACATCTCCCTCGCCTTCTCAAATCCTTTATACATTATTATAGCATCAAGAAGTAAGGATATATATTTTGTTTAGTCAATATGTGATGTTGAACGGTATAACAACTTAATCTCCTTGCATTTTGCAATGGTGATATGACTTACATGGCTCCATACAATCTAAAGAGAAGTAAAAGTCACAGCTCAATAACTGATTGCTAAAAACAAACTTACTTGTTCATGGCCTCTTAATTTGACAAAGCCTCGCAATAGTTCCCTCTTATAGTGGCAGTCACCACTGAGATGGCCAGCTCGGATCTGTTTTCAGATAGAATCAAGAAAAACCAAGGCAATTTGATCAAGATTTCAGATACAGAGATTAAGAAAGCACATAAGGAGGTGGATAAGGATTCAGACCTCACTACAGGCATGATGAGCACAATTAGTCCAATCCAAATTTGCAGCTCGACAGTCATCATATGCATGAATCAGCTCATGAATAACAACTTGAGTTACCTCATCTTGAATGTTCATGTAATTACTACATACCACTATCTACAACATGAAAAACATGAACAATTTTCCAATCAACACAAGCACATAATAAGTGTTTCATTTGTTTACATTAAAACTGCAGCATTGCATTACAATTTACAAGGTCCTGCTAATAACTTGGTTTTAAATGAAATACTGATGCATACTGAACACCTCAATTTCAATCTATAAACTACAAATAGTTAGAGAAATCAAACGAATCTGATCAAAATGAAGTATCTTCGTGCTCATGCAGATATTTATAGCAATCGAAGGCAAGGTTCTAAATGGAATGAGGCGTGGTGTGGCGGCGAGGCCAAGCCTTAGGAGCAACGGCGAAGCCATGTTTTCAAGGCGTGACTGATGGCGTCAAATTTTTAATTCATATAAAATATTATATATAAAAACGTATGTTTTATATGTTTTAGTGTTAGGTCAATGAGTCAATAATAATAAGCATGTTAAATTATGTTTTATATGTTTTAGTGTTAGGTCAATGAGTCAATAGTAATAAGCATGTTAAATTATGTTTTATATGTTTTAGTGTTAGGTCAATGAGTCAATAGTAATAAGCATGTTAAATTAGGTTATATATTAAAAACTTGCAAATAAAACATTAAAATCGTAAAGTAAAATCAAATATCGCATTCCGTGCCCTTGCTTAAGTGATACACAAGCCTTGGTGCCATGGGTCATGGGAAGTCACCATGGCTGTGTGGCGAGTTTTTCAGAACATTGATCGAAGGGATATATGAGAATAGTTACCCCTTCTCCACGAACGTAACCACCGCTCATCCGCTGGTCGCAGTTGATGGCCTTTATGAAGTTAGAGGCAATATTACATCCACCTTTCTCCAAATGCTCCTTCAAAAACTTCACCGTAGGGGCTGATACATTCGGATTCAAATTACATAGTTATGACAAGAAAATCAATCATATGAGGAAATAAAAACTAAAACTTATAAACCCTAAACCCTATGAACCTGAAAAAAGCTATACGCAATTACTTCTAAGGCTTCTTTGGATCATATTTTCGCACTCCTCCACCGTCATGCCGCCGTTAGCGGCGGACGAAACGCTATTGCCGGAGGCCGGTTCAGAAGCGGATCCCGGTGCCATTTTGCTTACTGGTTCGGCGATTACAGTGACTGCGGAGTTATTGGATCTTGGGAAACGGACGTCGGGTTGGATTTGATTTCAATTGGGCCTGATGTTGGGCCAGTTTACGTATATAGAAAAGAGAAAACGGCCTCGTGTGGCTGTTCCTAAATTCTAATATGTTATTTTTTTCCCATTAATTTTATTTTTTTAACATTAATTTCATGGTAACTTATTGCTATTTTCATAATCAATTATAGTTAATTATGGTTTATTGTTGTAATAATATAAGAATTGTGAAGTAGATATTATTATTATTAAAAAGAAATGAAATAAAATGTGACAAAAAGTACTTTAATGTGATAATTTATAGAGTAAACTACGATTTTCGTCCCTATGGTTTGATGTTTATAACTATTTTCGTCCCTGTTGTTTAAAAATTGCTTTTCGTCCTTCACCTTAATATAGTTAAAAAAATCCTTAAATTAAGGGTAATACCGTCTTTTTACTTTTTCATATTTAATTTCATATATTTTATTGAACACGTTGTTCTTTTCTTTATAAAAATAAAAGGTAAAACAAAACCTAAATAAAAACCTAACCTAAAAAGTACCCATCCTAAGACCCATCTTCTTCCTCAAGCACTCCTGCACCAATTTTTTTCCCTCCATTATTTTTCCTGCAACCCTTCTCCAAAAAGAGCTTCTACTTTCCCTTCCCTTATCATTGGTTCCCTTTATCCTCCTCCTCCTTCCTTCTCATCACCCTACAGATGCTCAAAATGGTGCGATACGGGAAAAGAAAATGGAAAGACGACCGATGGGAATGATGGTGCAAATATCTGTCGATAATTTTACAAGGAGTTATTAGTTTGAAAAGAAGGATGTCCGGATCAAATGAGGCTCGAGGAAGAACCATTGAAGGCATGTGAAGATGGTGAGATGAACGAGAGTGAAAGTGTGAATGAAGGGTGGGAAGAAGTGGGTATATCACTAGTGATTCCGCAATGCAGGTAGTTATCTTGCAAATGGGTTTACGGATAGTGGCGCTGGGGTTGTTTCTGTTTTTTCTTATTTCGAGCTCCACTATATGTGCATTTGGCTGCGTTTGATCTTTGGTTTACATGACATGCCATGATCCATTTTCTGATTTTCCTCTTCTTTCTTGCCATCCAATCTGCAAGGTTTGTTTTTCCTTGCATCGAAAACTACTCTGACATCAGTTCAGTGAAAGTATCGGTGGTTAGTTCCGGCAACAATGGAGGAAAAGAAGATGGTGCTTGGTGCATGCAGTCGTTGATGAAGAAGATTGGTTTGGGGTGGGGCCATGAGGTTTTTGTTTTAATCCAATATATAATATATAATGTAATTAAATATTTATAAAAGGTAAAAGACCATATTACCCTTCATTTAACATATTTTTTTTAACTTTATTAGGATGAATGACGAAAACCGTAATAAAATACCAATCACAGGGACGAAAAGAGCAGTTTTTAAACCGCAGGGACGAAAATCGTTATAAACACCAAACCATAGGGACGAAAATCATAGTTTACTCTAATTTATAATTATAAAATAGTATAATTATAGAATAGAAGACGGTTCAAATCTAATTAGATGTCTAACATATTGTATATCTAAGTACAACCTAGTCAATCTCTCACTTTAGGTAGCTTGATTATAGCAAGCAAAAAATAGCTAAAACATATTTGTATTGAATTGAAACCAAACCATAATTTCTTTGGGAGTATGAAATGTGAATACTATAAATTTCGAGGAGTCTTATGGGATATTAATAACTACAAGGAGCATCAATTAAAAATTTAAAAAGTCTCGAAATGAATCAATTTTTTTGAAAAAAAAAACTTTACCTTTTATAAATATTTAATTACATTATATATTATATAATTTAAAAAGTCTCGAAATGAATCAATTTAAAAAGTTGTGTGTTGTCCGGAAAGTTTAGTTGTCCGGACAGGTAAAGTTATCCGGAAACCCCTGTTGTCCGGACACTTTTGTGAAATTGAGAATGTTAGGATCTGATGTCTGGATGCAGATTCTAGATGCTTTGTCTAGTTAAGTTTTCTAAAAAAAAATCTCGGGGCGCTGCCCTCAGACCCCGCAAGGGCGTTGCCCCTTGACCCCATCCGCTAACCGGGTAGCGGAACCCCCGTGCTAAGTCGCCGAAGGAGGGGCATTTGAGGATGAAGATATGATAGGTTATCTAGTATTCTTAGATTTGAGAATGATATGAGCTGTAATATGTTGTTATGCATATACGGTAGTAAAGTGTAATGGATCCATAGGCACTAGTGTTTGGTAATCACATGGAATAGGCGTGTGGTAATAATCGTTATTCCAGTGATGTGTGTAGTACTAATGGTTATGTGCACGTGGAATAGATGGAGTTAGTCATTATTCTGATGTGTGTAGTACTAATGGTTATGTGCACGTGGAATAGATGAAGTTAGTCATTATTCTGATGTGCGTGAGAAACCCTGAAATAAACGTAATTCCCGGTTTCTAAGGAAGAAGAGGGATTGACATACGTAATTGTGATCTCTACTTCCTTTTCTAAGAAATGGGCAAGTGCATATTGCGATTTCTTAGGTGGGAGCATTAATCTAGAATCTGAGAAAGATTCGTAGTGCGGCTCTGGAATAGGATATGAATGGAAATGGGCATGTGTATATTGCGATTTCTGGAATAAGAGTATTAATCTAGAATCAGTGAAGATTCGCAGTGTGGCTCTAAGACATGATATGATGATGGAATGTGTGTCAGTCATATTCATAGGATTGGATGAAATCGTGTAATGGAATAGAGTTACACGTACGGTAAGAAAATGAGTAATCAGGTTTGTGTGTAACTTGTTTACATTGATTTTGCAAATATTATTGTGGAAACAAATGTTCTCACTAGGCGTTGGCCTAATCGTTTCAAATGATGTTTCTTACCAGGTACCAGCTCGGGAAAATAAAGGGTTGTGGGACGAGCGTTTTGGAATGACAAGGAAGTCAATTAACAAAAGGAGATTTTGAGGGATTGCTTAGATAACTTAGTTAATCTGATTATAGTGACATAATTAGATTAATAGGTTATTTGTAGAATCCTGTATCTGTAAAGGTACTCTTGATGAATAATTCACTTGCTATTTACGTAAGTTTGAATTTTATATTATCATAACTTGTGGAAATTTGAGGTTCAAATTAGTCCGGAATTTGGGGCGTTACATTTTTTAAGGCTAGAAGTACCGTTTCTTACCGGATCGACTTTAAGTACCGTGCCACAAAACTTGCACTTTCCGTGTTTCCGTTTTACTCCATCCTCCTCAATAAACAAAACGTCGAAGTATTTCCAACACTCGGCCCTCTCCTTCCCTCCTTTAGCACCTTTGTTTGCTCGTTTTCTTTTGCTATTTGATTCGACATTCTCTTGTTTTTCACGCGTCTCATCCGAATCGTTGTTGAGTGCCACATAAGGGGTTTCCTCAACAAATGTATCATCTCCCTAAACAAAAAAACACATTAAATAAAATACTTAAAATATTATAATATATAAACACAAATCTTTATAAACAAAAAAACACATTAAACAAAAATCTTTATAAACAAAAAAAACACAAATCTTTATAAATTATGGAACACAAATCTTTATATATAAACACAAATCTTTATAAACAAAAAAACACATTAATTATAAACACAAATCTTTATAAACAAAAAAACACAAATCTTTATAAATTATGGAAATGCATCGGGAAGTAACAATAAGAGCAATGGAGAGAATGACAGTAGTGGCCAAAAGGGTAGCAGCTATGTCGCCATAGCTAAAGGAGGTAATGACGGAACTGAAAAGGGCAAAGGTATTATTCATCTGTTTCATATTCACATTCACATTCGTGTCATTACACCAGTTTTATTCATCATGCATACACCTGGAGACATACGAAGCAAGATGAACATGCCAAACCTGATTCAAGCTTGTTTGACTTTTTACTCAAACTTGTACTAAATTGAACATCAATTAAAATAGAATAAAAAACAATTAAAACTTTTATACCACCATGCAAATTGGATTACGAACCAGCATCTAATAATTTCAAATTAGAACTAAGATTTCAAGTAAACCCTAGAATTAAACCCTATAATTATTGCCATGGAGAGAATTAGTAGGAAAATCAAATAAAAAACTTACTTGAGTTTGATCCATGGAGGTGCCGAATCCCGAATCCCGAAAGTTTGGATATGGTACTTATGGAGAAAGTTTGGATAGATTAGGAGATGATTTACTTTGATTTGGAAAAGATAATCTTTATTAGGAGAAGATAAGGAGGATCAAAGAAGTTTAAAAGACACCACATTTTCGGTTCGGTTTTCGGTATTTTCGGGATATTCACGGTACCGAGTACCGAATCCCGAATTTTCAGATTTTATGGAACTGAATACCGGACCGAATATACCCGGTTCGGTTCGGGAAATCGGTCCGATTTGCTCATCCCTATCTCACAATTCGTAGTTTTCGTAATGCGATATTTGATTTTTTCTTTACGTTTTTAATGTCTTATTTGCAAGTTTTTTAATATATGACATAATTTAACTTGCTTATTATTATAGACTCATTGAGTAACCTTACAAAACATATGTTTTTATATAGAATACTATTATAGGAATTGGAAATTTGATGCCATAAGTCACGTTTTGAAAACGTCATGGCTTTGCCATGACTCCTAAAACTTGAGGCTTAGCCTCGTTGCCACACCACGAATCACGCATTTAGAACATTGGTTGTTGCTATGAAAATTGACTTGCACAAGTAAACAAGATATAACTTTATATGAAAAAGCCAAGTTTTTTTCAACCTTGTTTCTTAAATTAAAACACAAAAAACTCTTTCAAAAAATCAACCAACACAATATAAATTAATCAGGAAAATAAAATAAAATAAGGTCTCATATGACCTTAATTATTCTTCTTTTTATTCAAAAAAAAGTTGAAGTTGGCCAACTATCTATACAAGAGGACACCGTTTATACATTTTTATGATGAAAAAAAAACAAATTTCATGTACAAAGCAATCACACAATTGATGATCAATGAAAAATTATAAAGCGATTAAACCAGCGACGGCGGCGGCAGCACCGGCGGTGGCAGTGGCTGAGACCTTCAAGCTGGTGGAAGCACCAGAACTGGAATCACCGGCAGCTGCATCACCGGCGGCGGCACCAGGAGATCCAGCGGCAGCTGTGTCGGGGGACGCCGCCGGACTATCACCGGAGGCTGTTGGTGTTGATGCCGCCGGAGCTTTCTCATCAGCGGCGGAGACGAACGCCACAAAAGCGATGAAGATGAGAGCAAGAACGAACATCTGGCGAGCCATTTTCGGTGAAAAATCTCCGATCGAAATCAATTAATTGCAGTATTTTCTCTAAGATCAGTGTAGAGAAACACTGCTTGTTTGACGATTGATGATTTGGATTGAATCTCAAAATTAGGGTTAATTTATAGAAAAATAGCTTCATTTGTTATCATCAATGGAGGAAAATAAAACGCAATTAAATTAGGGAAAAAAGCTTGGAGCTCCTTAATTTTCTATTCGTGTTTTAAGCATTTCAAATTATCCGCCATTGATGGTAAAAAACGAAGCTCTGCCACCAATTCCACCATCATCGTTGCCATATATGATTATAATAAATCATCCAATAACCTTCAGTTTACAGACAAACATTGTATCTATTTCTTCAATTCACTGTTTAACAGCTTGTTTGTTGCAATTAAATCACCAAAAATGGCACGCCAAATGATTGTTCTTGCTCTCATCTTCATCGCCATTGTAGGGTTCGCCGCCGCCGCTGATGAGAAATCTCCGGCGGCATCAACACCATCAGACTCCGCTGAAAGTCCGGCAGCGTCTCCATCTACCGACGGAGCTGCCGCCGGATCTCCTGGTGCCGCGGAAGTCGGCGGCGATGCAGCTGCCGGTGATTCTTCGTCCAGTTCTGGAGTTGCCGCCAAGGTCTCCGCCACTGCCACCGCCGGTGCTGCCGCCGTCGCTGGTTTTTTCTTGTTCTAGTTTATTATTTTATCAATTTCTTTCCATATTTATAGCAAAATTACAAAACGAACCCCTTATTCTTGGTGGGTATATATCGGCAAAAAAAAGTAGATAATTAGGTAATAAATTTTTTGTTTAATAATAACGAATTTTAATTTTATATAAATTTATTAAATTCGTTTTCGTGTTATTTATAATTGTTTTAATTTTTTTGTCAGTTAAAAATAATAAAATTCGTTCCTCAAGTGTAATTTATGTCGTTTATATAGTATGTTGATATTTAACTGACATATGATATTAAAATTTATAAAGTTACTTAAATGTTGTATAAGATGATATCAGATATTAAATTATAAATAACTTCATGAATCGAGGTTGACCTGTTTTCGATTTGTTATGAAGTTTTTTTATCTGAGTTGTAATTATGCGTTAATCGAAGTAAAAAAGACACTGCTTAAGTGCTTATAACAAGAGAGTAAAAGAAATATCAGTATTTATATGTATAAATGTATTGGAAATGAAGGAAACACTCATTAATTACACATATTGTCCTTTAGTAAGCTCGAAATAATAGAACTTACGATACAATAATATCCTAAGTAAATATAAGCAATTGTGATCATTTACATCTTCCTTCGAAAATAAGAGGATGTGGTTAGTAAACTCTAGATCAATCCTTTCATATAGACAATCATTTAGCTAGATAAATAAAAGTTATATGTTGTCAGGGATTTATCCATTTTAGCTGTATTATACAGTGATTGTACGGAAAGAAACTGGTTTGGCTAATCCAAGAAGCTTCTTCTCCTTGATGGCCGGATCTTGTAACAACAACACTTTGTCATTGTCTCTAACCCCGACCATGTGTAGGTGCTCTCCGTCTTCTCTTTCTTTCCCCTTAAACAATAGTCTTTGCTCTTTTGTCTCCATACTCGTCACTCTTGATAACATAATCTTCAATTCTCCTATAAAAAGGTGAACAAATATAAGTTGTGATTTTACAATAACAAACTACAGTTGTTTCACCTTATATGGTTGAACCTACAAGTTTTTCGATATCAAAATTTAATGTGTAATAGAAAGAAAAAGATATTTTTTATTGTATGTGCACAGAAAAAACATGGTTTTCATATTAGCTAAAAAGATTATTGTTCAAACTCGTCCAATAAAAGAAGTTCACATTTTGCAACAATATCAAAAAAGGTTTTCGATATTAGCCAAAAAAATATTGTTGTCACGTATATACTGTTTCCTCCAAGAAAAAGCGTCATGACTTTATTTCTCACATGGTGCCAATTCTTAATGATGGTTCAGTAACTTCTTATTTTAAACATCAAATATCAACTATAAGAAGGCTTACCGAAAGTCGAAGTTGCTTGAATAAGTATATCATGCCACTCGGAAACACTTGTAACCCGAACAGTAATAGTCCCTTCCTCATCACTCTCTCCTCTAATCTCCCTCCTTTGCACAAGCATCCCACCGGGACGCAATTCCCATTTGATCTCACCGATTGCTGTATCCACCATTGCATCACCACCACCGCCACCGCCACCGCCAAACCTAGAAAAGCTCCGGGAAAGTCTCTTTGATTTCAACTTCATCATTCTTGGTGGGTTGTTTTATCTTTTTGGTCTTTGAAGGGTTGTATTTATAAAAATTCTTTGGGAGTGAGGGATGTGGACAAAAGTAATCGAGCGGTGTTAGTTTCAGTTGGTTTGGGTTACATGGGACCAATGAAAATGAGACACGTCATATGTTGATTTTTGTGGGCATTAATGCACATGGAGGGGGGGGGGGGGTGACGAATTCTTAAACGCGGCTTTCGCTAAATTGCCGGGACCAGAAATGTCGGCTCCAAATTGTGTTATTTAAGATTAATTAATAAACCACTAAAGCAACCGTCGGCCAAAACCACAATTTTAAACACAATATTTTTAAGACAAAATAATTCAAGATATAACAATATTTTCTTTTTTTGTTTTCTATTTAATTCAATGATTGTTTTTAGGTTATTTCCTTGAAGGAATGATTATTTCTTAGGGTATTATCATAAGTATCCATATAGAACAAAAGACTATTTTAAACTTTTTTTTTATAAAATACTAGTTAAGGCTAAATATGGCTAACTAGCAAATAAGTTAATTATTGACTGGTAAACTAACTGATGAAAAAGTCACGTCACGTTTGACAAAATCAACTTATAAACATGTAAAATGACCAAAAAGAACATTTTTAAAAATTATCTATTACAATATTTAATTATATAATTAAAAATAATTTATAGCACGATAATATGTTAATTAATACATCCAATGTAGTAAAGAAAAATTAAATAATATAACATGTTAATTAAAAGAATTTAAAATTTATTATTACATATATATTATAAATTTTCAATTTGTTAAAATAAGTTTTAGAAAAATATATATTAACTTGTGATTTTAAATAACCGTTACGTATAACATGAAAAAAATAATCAAATAATAATTAAAAAAATAATAGTAATTGATAATTAAAATATATTTATTAATATTAAAAAATATAAAAATAAATTATATGATTAATAATAACTCTAAATAGTAAAAAATTAATATCAATGTATAATTAAAACTTAATGTAATAATTTTCAGTTAATATTAATTAATAATAATTAAATTTAAAAAACAATATTTATTCATAATAGTGGTTAATAAATAATAATTAATATTAATGAGGACAATATTGAAATATTCATAAAAACTACTCAAAAACTATTCTAAGTAGCGTTTTGAAAAGATAGTTTATAAGCTAACTTATGTTCATCCAAACATATACCTGAAAAAATAAGCTAGATTGTAGGCTAAAGTAGCTTATTTTTTTTTTCTTTTTCAAACTATGCCTAAATATGGCAATTAAACTTTCTTTCACAAAACAAACTTCATTGTTGGGAAATGCAAGTTGTGAATTATTTTAAGCTTTGTATTTAGATGATTTAAGATTGCATTAACTTTGTTACTATAAATGCTGACACAACTATGATAATTCTAATATAACATAACAAATTAGCATTAAATATTTAAATGGTTGAAAGAAAAAAGATTCTCATCTTATAGAATTATAACTCTAAATAGAATTAGGGATTTTTTTTAATTATAATAACAATAAATAATAAATAGTTTTTTACTTTAAAAAATATACATGAAACATATTTTTCATGAACTTATTGGTTAAAATTTTTAATGTATCAAATGATATTCAATTAAGGGTGTAAATTCCTAACTGTTTGCAAAGTTGGTTTTTCAAAATATAAACAAACAAAAAATTGATTAAACTTTTTTATGCAATTGACCTTTAATATATTTTAAATAAAAAATATCTTTATAAAAATTTACCTCCAACTCTAACTAACTCTAATTTAAAAATTCTAGCATTAACTATATTATTTTTATATTCTATATATTAAATAAAGTATTATTTCTCTTTACTAAACATTTATTTTTAATACGTCTTATTATGAGAAACTCGTATATAGAGATGTCTCTAAATTGAAAGACTTACATACACACTCTTCTCTTCTTCTTTTTTTCTATTGTAAAATACCATATAACATAGTTGTTGAAAATGCTCTAAAATCTCTATTTTATTAGCATAGTTGTTGCAGATGCTCTTAGCTAAATGACTTCTTGACGATTGTTTGTTAAATCCATAACCATCAAACACATATCCAAGCATTCTTGTGCATAAAAGCAAAAACATGCTAGAAGGTCATTTAACCAAAGGACCCCTCTTATTTGTTGGTTTGTTATCTTTAAGAATTTGATATATTTGATTAGCAGGCGATACTCCCATTGCACCAAATGGTAAAAGCTCGAGTGTAAAGAAACAAGTAGCAATTATTGTCCCTATAATATCGGTGTTATTGGTCATACTACTTTATGTGTGCGTATTTAATCGAATTAACAAGTGTGAAGGCGAAGCAAGAAGGTAGTTCTATTTTGGTCTTGTTTCAATCTATCAATTTAATTATATTGTACTTTTGACATTGAATGGTTTTGTCATGAAAGTTATACTAGAAGTCTACTCGCGCAATACAACGCGATATATCTCGATTTTAATGGTCTAATTTATTTTAATGTATGGTTTTGAGAAAACGGTCATGTTTTTTTATAAATTTGTTTAAAGAGTGATGTTTTTTAAGGAGTTCATGGTTTGAGGATTTAAAAGTGGCTAGAGATAAGGATTAATTAATAAGAGTTCACGATTTAAGGATTTGAAGGTTGTTGTTTTAAGTAATTGACATTAAATAGCGGTACATGAAGTTTTAGGGGTTTTTTTTAAGAGTTTTTCATAAATGATTTATAATATAGTATAGATATGAATATGTTTTAATCTTTTTCAGTAAGTCTTAATCATAAAAGTTCAATGATTATGACAAATATATAACAATTCTTGCATAAATACAATTTATGAATTTCTTCTTTCAAATTGATTCAAAATCAGTACCTTGTAACAAAGCCATATTTATTAGTTCTAGGTTTTTAAGTATTTATTTAAACATTGTAAAATAATTACATATTTTATTATCAATGTATAATTTTTTTTTTTGAAAAGCAACAGGAAAATATTATTATCAACCCAATAATCAGATCACAATACAAGTAAAGAAAATAAGCACCACAAAGGACACAAACCAAATCTAAGCCAAAAAGCGACAGCTCCTGTCGGTTTGCAAGGAGCAAACCTGCAGGAGACTAACAGCGTCCATTAAATATCACCAACCGAAACCAACCAGCAGCTATGGACAGCTGCTACTTGCGGCTTAAAATGGACAGCCCCAAGCAAACGGCTGAATCTGGACGACCCAAGTGAAGCAGCAGCAACCTTAACCAAACAACAACGAATCAAAAGGATACCCGCAACCTGTGAATCAATGTATAATGTTGTTATATGTATTAGAAAGAATGTATATAGAAGATATTGTGAATTATAATTATTGTCCCCTTCAAATTTTAGAAGCATAACCCCATGTGAATATTTGCAATCATTTTATTTGTCATATCTTCTAAATTTGAGATCTCATCATACCCCAAAACAATTCCTATTAATTAATAATATTTCTATTATTACTTATTTGTTTACAATTTAATATTTTACATTTTTAGTTATATCCATATCTACCGGACAAGTTTTGCTTGCAGAACAATGTTCATATACCCTTGAATTAGTAGAATACTGATGTCAATTCACGTCCGAGATTCTAAACTTTTAAGGGGGTCCTGCCTTTTGTCTATGGTTAAATTAGGTTCTACAGGCTTCTATTTGCGCTACATGCTACTTGCTTTGAAGCCACCGTAACAACACAATCTTCAGGAACAAGTCAGACTCTGTCGATATGCTATTTGATGAGATGCAAGTCTCAAATTTCGAATGGGTGACGAGACAAATCAGTAAAAGAAACGTCTCTTGGGAGTTGTGGATCAAGAATCCATCTCGCCTCTCCCTCATCAGATGAGATGCCCTTCAGGTTCGGTCCCCTCGGCCGTCGTTTGCTCTTTATATTATAAAATTATATAATACTAGTCATCCTACCCGCGCGATGCGGCGGGGTGTGAAATTTAAATAAAACTAAGCAACAATAATGAATCTTTAAAAAAACATAAGTCAACAAAAAGTTATTCTGATTAAAAAATATAGCCATTAAAAGGATCGAAGCAAGTACACATAAGCTACAAGTTAACCTTTCGGTAATCATTTTTTTGAAAGGCAAAACCAAAAACTTTATTACCAACCAAAATTTACAACAAAAGTTACAGCAGCAAACAAGAGCCACGAGCACCACTACCCAAGAAGAAGAAAAAAACAGGAGATCTAAGGGAGCAAAAAACCAACCACAAAACTCTAGTTTACCAGGAATAAACTAAGAGCACCACAAAGGACTTCATCACAAAACTTGAACCAAATACCCTTTTCTCTCATCATATGTTCCGACCTTCCAGACCAAATCTGGTTATTCAACAGCACAAGCATCACTCGAGATAAAAAATTCAGCCGGTCCATGGTCTGATCCAGCAGCTTAATGTGGACAGACCCATCAAACAACTTGATCAAATTTACCAGATTCCTCAGGCCCTCGAATTGAAACTCTGCACTTTCCACGACCTGCACCACGCTGTCAGTTATTCAAAGCAACTGTTAGAGGGATTCGTTAACCGACCCATGGTTTGATCCAGCAGCTTATTGTGGACAGACCCATCAAACAGCTTGATCAATTATACCAGATTTCTCAAGCCCTCAAACTTAAACTCTGCACTTTCCACGACCTGCACCACGCTGTCAGTTATTCAAAGTAGCTGTTAGAGGGATTCGTTAACCTGTCCATGGTCTGATCCAGCAGCTTAATGTGGACAGACCCATCAAACAGTTTGATCACTTATACCAGATTCGTCAGGCCCTCAATCTGAAACTTTGCACTTGCCCTCAAACCTTTCGGTAATCATGCCTCCCATATTCCATCCATCCAGCCTGCAAAGGATTCAATAGTGACATACAACCTTTTTAACAAAGGATGAAAGGAAATCTAACAAAAAGCTCAAACACAAACATAAGCTAGAAATATCACAAATGTTAGTCTACAACAATGTCAAAGAAAAGCAATACAAAGAAGGTGCAAGGACTAATTGCATAATTTTTTTTATCGAATAGCTCAACAACTATAAACATTCAACTTACATCACAATTAAAGCGAAATGTTTTACATGAAATCTCACTTAACTTGATTGATACAAGCTATAGTCTCACATTTGAAAGAAAATTTTGTATGTTATCACAATCAAATAAGTCTATATGATTTTTATTACTTTTAAGAAGCTATGCCTTGAACTTTTTGGAATGTTGTATTTGCATGTTCACAACGTTTTGTTGATCAATTGATTTTTGTGTAAAAAATGTTGAAACAAAAGACACTAAATTTGCCATTTTTAATGTATATCATATTTTAGATTGTTGGTTATTCAAGTTGGCATCTTCAAATTGAGTTGGTATTTAATATAGAGTTCCAAGTTTTCTGGACAGTAAATCATTCTTGGTTTTAATGTTGTAAGGATAACATAAAATATCTTTTTGAGCACTCTATTGGCATGCCCTTTACGGAGCATAATTCATGCTCTGAGTTGTATTGTTCCTAGGATGTGGATGAAGTTCTAAGTCATACATGTATCTAACTTGAATTATGGTTATGTGTACCATGTATATCCTACAAATAGCCTAACAAAAAATATATGTGCATATGTGGTAAGATTTAACTTGCACCTGTTGCAAGCTTAGCTCGCTAGCTTCATCCTTTTCAGTATCCTATTTTTTCCC
Source organism: Saussurea involucrata (assembly GCA_033807775.1). Lineage (NCBI taxonomy): Eukaryota > Viridiplantae > Streptophyta > Magnoliopsida > Asterales > Asteraceae > Saussurea > Saussurea involucrata. The sequence continues at coordinate 94,700,034 of CM066316.1, forward strand.
TCGTTATGTCAATCTTCTTGTTGCTTTGAAACTTTTAACTATCGAAGTAAATATATATATATATATATATATAATGCAATGAAAGGACTATATTCTTAATATTTACCAACTACATTGAATAACATAAAACAAACAAATTGTAAATGAAATTAATTACCTTCAATCAATATATTGTTTGATCACAAGAGCTCAATCTGGTAAATGCAAAGAAAAGAGAAAGACAAGTAAACATGTGTGCATAAAGATGGAGCAAATGTATTGTGTTATTTCGTCAAATTAAATTGCAGTAAACAAACAACCCCTAAAACTTGTTTACGAAACATAGCAACACAGAAGAAGTGTTAATATATAAATCTTATAACCTAACAAAATAGAAGATGTCTAATACCATCATCTACAAATAAAACAATGGTTGCTGAAATTGATTTGTACCATTCCAAAATAAATATAGAACATATGTTGATTATTCAACTTCAATGGTCCAGTTTAATTTTATAGTTCATGAGATTTTTCAAAAGAAACAATAATTTTATCACAAACGTTGTTATTTCATTGTTAAACAGAAGAAAACATAACCAAATTGTACATTGATTTTTATTAAAAAAATTCTTTTATTGACAACAGTGGTTCTAGACATGAATTTCAAAAATGTTTATCGGTTAAGCCTTAATTTAGACTTTAGACATAAATTAACAACTACTATAATTATCAGTCAACATTCTGAACTTAAACTCAACCAAAATAAACATCATCGCTTACCAATGAAAATATATGATTATGATTGAATCCATTAGCTTGGTAAATTAACCACACTCAGTGATGGCAATCAAGTGCTCATCAATTTCCTCCATGGTAAGAATTTGAAACCATGGATTCTCGTGTCTCACAACTCCAACATGTACAGAAACACATAATGGATAACTAAATATCCTTACCTGATCTTGTAGGACCAAATTGATCGGATTGACGAAAACCAAAGGGACCTTTTTTCATATACATACTCTTACCTAATCTGCAACCTTTTTGACCAACCACCAAGTCTAAGATACTGACAGGTCTTGATGCTCTGCTTTTACAATCTTGACCAAATTGATCAAAATTATAATTTAGTGGACCGGAAGAAGTTGTAGCCTGTATAGAAGAAAGTACGATAAAGAACAATGTTGGATAAATTGATAGCTCAAACTTATTGATATATAGACACCAATCTACATATAGAAACCCTAAACAAAATCAAACACTGTTTGATGGTTTTTTATGATAACAACGTATAGAAATCCCAAACTGGGAAACAAACTTCCAGTAAAATAGAAAAAAATACCCATCAATCTACATAAACAAGAAGTTAAAAATCAATCGAAAGTTATCAGGTATTTGTGACTAAATGGAGTTTACCTTTTATTTTTGTAGGGAGAATTACATATGGAAAATTTCGTTTGATCCGGCCATTTTACAATCTACATAGATTCAACAAGACAACAAGGCAAAAGAATCGAATTCAAAATTTATTAACAAACTTCCAGTAAAAAAAGAAAAAAATACCCATCAATCTACATAAACAACAAGTTAAAAATCAATCGAAAGTTATCAGGTATTTGTGACTAAATGGAGTTTATGGTTGGGTTTAATTTTAAGAACACCACAAGGAAATCTTGGGTTTTCAGCAAACACAAACCCTAACTCAAATTAAAACATATAACAGCTACGTTCGTATAAATTGAAGAAAAAAGGGAAATTTTAAAGAGATAAATTAGGGAAAGATACCTATGATATAAGAAGGAGGTGCTTCCAGATCGAGCTTGGTAAATCGCATCTTGAAGAAGTAGGTGATTCCATATGTATTTATAGGAGGGAAGCCGACTACGTGGGAGAGAATTCAAGAGGTGGAGAGGAATTCGTGTCATATTGCAGAACGTGGAGGAGAAAGGTAGCTGATTTCAGTCATCAGAGAATGGAGGAGTGGGGTTTGAGAGAGAAATTAGGGTTTTGCAGAGGTTAGAGGAACGTGGTTTAGAAAGAAACCGAATTGTTTAGAAAACCGCTTTGTTGAAAATAACCGTTAATAAGATAGAATAGATAAATTAAATATAGTTAGACAGTTGCACATTTTACTTTTAAATTTGGTTTCCTTCCAAGTTTCATTAACTTTTTTAACGGTAAGGGCATCCACAATGATAAAACTTTAAAGAAAGACTTGAAAAAATAAAAATATATAAAAAATAGGTTGGTCCCACCAACATATACGTTCTCTCTCTTTTGCCTCTCACATTCATTTCTTAAAAGGCTTGAGGAACATCAAGTTTTTAATAAGTAAAGTCATGTTCAAGTCTTTGTCTCTAATGATCAGTCTTCTTCAAGTCATTTTCAAGCTATTTTCAAATACCATTGGAGATGCTGTAACAATACTAAAATAAAATCCAAAGCTCAAACGACTAAACTATTAGGTCAATCGATTATTTATCTGTGTTTTTTAGGAGGATAGGGCAGAAAACCCAAGAAAGGAACAACTCTAGTCTCTAATGCTTTGGAACATGTAGTCTCTCGTTTGGTCTACTTTGGGTCAATTCAAGCTATCGGGTCAGACCACAAAGCCCAATGGACCATTTATTCACTGTTCAACCCTTTTGGAATGGGCCTTCATGGGCCACAGCCCAAGGACCACTAGAATAACCCAAATGGCCTTTTCTACTTTGGTAATGGGTCAGTCCACAAAGGACCGTTTCATTTGCTTCATTAGACTATTTTTTATTTAAATTTAGCATAGAATTTAAACTTTAAATAACACATTTAAGTATATAATCTTTTAAATAACTTACATGTTAGAATGTAAATTATATGTTAGATTTGGCCCATCTTAGCCCGTGGGCCCTTAGGGTTTCCTTCTTTTGTATAGTTTCTTGCCTATATAATCTCTTGTACTCTTTCATTGTAAATGATCAAGTAAAGCAATACAATAGTATCACTGTCTACATTACAAATTTGGATATATTGTAAGAAATTGTACTATAATTTATAAAACTTGCAACATTTTTTTGAAAATCAATACTATACGCAACTAATAACGGATCAAAACGAGCCTTCAAATTTCCTAAAATATATAACAAGTCTCTATCAATCCCAATATGTCTTTAGCTTGGCCCAATTTGGCCACCTTCTAGTTGGAACTTGGAACTAAAACTTAGAAAGCATGCCCAATAAAACCCCATTAGATTGAGGATACAGTGATAAAAAGATGCGATGGTTGCTTAGTGGAAACTTTATTAAATATGGTTTGATATAAATGCTTTTAAGAAAAAGATTGATTTGGATTTCAAACTTTTTACAACGTTTTAATTTAAAAGAATAATATTTAGACATGTTGGTATCAATTCTTACAATTTAATCATGTCTTAAATGCGATTTTTATTCACTTAAGAGTTGATATAAGAATATTGTTATGTTTGTTAAAAAGTCCCCCCCTCCCCCAGTATAATATTTATCTGACTTATTTAAAAGATAAATTCTTAATCGAGTTTTCTTTCAATTACATAAGCTTGCTTCAGATAACTTGTAAACTCCTTAAATAAACTTAGTAGTTTATTACGTTTTGGCACCACCATAAGCTAATCCAAACATTTTTTTTATAAAACTCCTATTTGATACCATATAAGTTAATAGACATTTTTACAGCAAAGCATACGTTTTTTTTAAATAAGCAATCCCGAATACCCCTTTAGTGTAAATTAAGATCTTCGTTCTTATGATTTGTTATAACTTCAATTTTATCCCTTAGGTTTTGAAAAGTACAATTTTCATTCTTACAATTTGTATTTTATTGCTACTTCATCTCTGGACTAATTCCTATATTTTAAGTACAAGAGACCAAAAAAGTAAAGATTTATAAACTACAAGGATCGAAACAACAATAAATTATAACTCATAACAACATAACAATAAAGTATAAAAAATAATGACAAAAACCACAAATTTTAAACTATATAAACGAAAATTGCAATTTCAACAAACCAAAGGGACAAAAATGTAATTTACTCTTAATTTTTTAATAAAAAATTAACAATAATAAAGTCATAGCGATGGCTAATGGCTTAAAGGATTATACAAAGAAAATAAAAAAAAGAGGGTCGTGAATCCTGGTCATAGATGAAGAATAAGACCCGTTTTGCAAAGGTGTCTTATTCTTTGCTTGTTAAATACATCCGTGGAGAGTCCACCTCTTTCTTTCAAATCTATTTCATAAAAACCTCATCTTTTACTCAACCAACCCATTATGTTTAATCCCCCAGAAACTATCTTTGAAACTTCAAACTTCAAACTTCCATAAAAAGAAATCGAAAACCCACTTATTTGTCGAACCATTCTTGGATATATATATATATATATAATAGAATATAATAATGATAATGATTAATTATCATTTCTTTTTTTTTTGCCAGAAAGATTTGATTGTCATTCATCAAGTTGGGTTATTTTGTTTCAAATAATTTTGGGTTTTTGGGTTTGAGTATGAAAGATTTGGGTGGGATTTTGAAGTGGGTTTCTTGAGATCTGAAGTTGGTTGGAAGAAAAAGAGAAGAAGATACAGAAAAATCTGCAACTGTAATGGAACCTGCAAGAGGGTTTTGGTGGTCTTTAGGTCACTTCATCTTGTTCTTGCCTTATTTCATTGGACTTCTTATTCTGGGCTTCATTAAAGGTTTAGTCCCTTTGAATCTTTCTTTTACTCTCTTGTTTGAATTATTGATTGTGTTATTTGGTGTATTTTCTTGAATTATTTAAGTGAAACCCTTTTGAAAAATGACCCCAAATTCCAATTGGAAACCTGTAATTCTATGCTTTAGAATGCTACTTTCAGTTAGTGGCTTGTTTAGATTGTTTCTTTGACTTCAAGAATCATCAAGTGAAAAACCCTTTTCAAAATGACCACCAATTCCAATTCTAGACCTGTAATTCCATGCTTTAGAATGCTACTTTCAGTTAGTGGCTTGTAAAGATTGTTTCTTTGATTCAAGAATCATTAAGTGAAACCCTTTTCAAAATGACCTCCAATTCAAACCTGTAATTCTATTCTATGCTTTAGAATGCTATTTCCAGTAAGTGCTTGTAAAGATTGTTTATTTGACTTCAAGAATCATCAAGTGAAAAACCCTTTTCAAATTGACCTCCAATTCCAATTCTAGACCTGTAATTCCATGCTTTAGAATGCTACTTTCAGTTAGTGGCTTGTAAAGATTGTTTCTTTGATTCAAGAATCATTAAGTGAAACTCTTTTCAAAATGACCTCCAATTCAAACCTGTAATTCTATTCTATGCTTTAGAATGCTATTTCCAGTAAGTGCTTGTAAAGATTGTTTATATGACTTCAAGAATCATCAAGTGAAAAACCCTTTTCAAATTGACCTCCAATTCCAATTCTAGACCTGTAATTCTATGCTTTAGAATGCTACTTCCCGTAAGTGGCTTGTAAAGACTGTTTCTTTGATTTCAAGAATCACTAATAAATGAAACCCTTTTCAAAATGACCTCCAATTCCAGACCTATAATTCTATGCTTTAGAATGCTACTTTCAGTTGTAAATATTGTTTCTTTGATTTCAGGAATCATTTTGGCCCCAATTATATGTGTTATTATGGCCATTGGAAACTCTACTATCGCAATCGGTCTCTGGCCAGCCCATGTTGTATGGTCTTACTTTTGCATATTGAGGTGCTTTCTTTAACCATTTTTGAATTCTTGAAATCCTTTGCTTTTATAAAGATTCTGTGTGAATTTTGTTTCTTTAATCGCAGTGCTAAACGATTAGGGCCGGTGATGAAAGTGGTTGTATGCATATTGTTTACACCGGTTTTGGTTATTTGGCCTTTTTCGATCGTTGTGGGTAGCATTCTTGGTGGTTTAGCTTATGGTTTTCTTGGGCCAATATTTGGAACTTTTAAAGCTGTCGGTGAAGGGAAAACCGATCAATTTTACCACTGTATTATAGTAAGCAAACTACAATCAATTCACATGTGAATAAAAGTGTGTTTATTCGTCGGTTTTCTTGTTCTTTTTCGTTTATTGGATCAATATTTTGTTGTTAGGATGGAACTTGGGACACGGTCCAATGGAGCTTTACGTTTGTTAGGGACTTGGCGGATGTATGCTTATATTCGTTCTTCTCGATGATGGATGATCTCCGAAAACAAGGCCTGCCAGAGGGTAAAATCGAGATTAGGTTTGATATGAGCTCATTCCTGAAATCTATATATCATTTTAATCCATGTTATTAGTGTTTCGACCATTACACAAATAAAAACAAGAGAACACACAAATAAAAACAGGAAATCACGAAAAAAAACTTTGAAGTTGGATTCCGGGAACCAAAAGAAGGATTGTGGGTCGAAAGTTGGGCCAAACAAAACACCCATGGGCCGGTTTTCATGACCCTTGCAAGCTTTCCATGCATATATTGTGGGCCCCACTTCCCCGTAACTCCCAACAGATTAAAAGTTATGACCCATTTAAGTTGGGTTTCTTTCCGGCCCGTTTTTCATACCTTATTGATCCATGAAAGAGTTCACCGACTCCTGGATCTGCTCCGCCTCACATACCTCTAAAGGGCTGTTTTACTTACAACTTAACGAGCTTATTGGTATGTACGGCTTATTCGCTCAGCCATACATGAGTATTTCTTCACGGCTTCATCATTAAGCCATTACACAAAAATGGCTATATGGAAAAAGCCAAGACCCCTCACCTGTCCCCTATTAAGTCACCCCAAACAAATCAATACCAGAAATGCCCATAAATAATCCAACCCTCTCTCTTTGCCTCCCTCAAACCCATTGGTCTCCCGTCCCTCAGACAGACATATTTATCCACACAGACACATGACTTAATGTAAAAAAAAGTAAACAGCCCCTAACTTACTTACGTTGATTTCAGAAGCTAAAACTCGGTTTCTTTGTTGATTAATAAGATAATTTGTGTTTACAGGATTGTTTATCTTCCTGTAGCCATTCTCTTGGGGTTACTAGGAGTTGTGGTTGACTTCCCGATGATCTCGGTCATAGCCGTGTTAAAAAGCCCGTACATGTTGTTCAAAGGGTGGCACCGTTTGTTTCATGACTGTGTGGGTCGAGAAGGCCCGTTCTTGGAGACCATTTGTGTGCCATTTGCAGGTCTAGCCATCTTATTATGGCCATTGGCGGTTGCCGGAGCTGTGTTAGGCTCCATGGTCTCTGGTATCTTCCTAGGTCTATATGCAGCCGTGATCGTCTATCAGGTCAGGTCTACATACATTCCCTCCCCCCCACCCACCCCCGCGCGTGCGGACCCCACCTACGGGTGGGATTTCTTGGGCTCGTTGGTTTGGCTTATGGTTTGGTAAAGGACAAAAACTACTTGTTATTCCATGATTGGTGCGACATTAAGACTTGGACATGACAAGACAGGACAAAGCGAGACAAAAATGCAATTTTTTTGTCCTACCAAAATAAGGGGTGATTAACAAAAAATAGCCGTTTTAGCCTTATACCTTTACCTCTTAGACATTTTTCTCCCAAAATTTGCAAAATGTCACTACCTCCACAAGTAGCAATTCCTCAACTTGCGGAGGGGTCAAAATGTTAAAAAAGGAAATTTCTGAACATGGTCCGCAAGTACAAGGACCGAATATGTTCATTAGTCCAGATACTTTCTCAACTTGCGGATAGGCATGGCAACGGGGCGGGTATGGGGCGGGGATCTCCATCCCCGGCCCCGGTTTGTAATACCTTCCCCCGGCCCCGCCCCGGTTTGTAATACCCTCCCCCGGCCCCGGTAAAAGCCCGGTCAACACCCGTCCCCGGTTTGTACCCGGTTCCCCGACCCGGTTGATGTTTTTTTTGGCTTTTTTAACAAATATTTTGCAACTATATTTTTAAAATTGGAAAAAAATAAATATTTTTAACAACTACATGAGATGATTATAAATTGGAAAGGAATAAATATTTTTAAAATTTATTATATATTTTAAATATATAAAATAAATAAAATTTTAATTATATATATATATACCGGGTCCGGGGCGGGTCGGGGGATGGTCACCCCGGCCCCGGTTTTTTGAAAGTTGGTTTCCCCGGCCCCGGTACCCGGTTTGGCGGGGAATCCCCGGCCCCGGTCGGGTCGGGTCAAATTGCCATGCCTACTTGCGGACCATGAAATTTATTTATTTTTTACATTTTGACCCCTCCGCAAGTTGAGGAGTTGCTACTTTGCGGAGGTAGTGACTTTTTTGAAAACATGGGAGAGAATTGACTAAGGGGCTGTTTGGTTGGCTTTCCATTAAGTCCTGTATGAATAAAGTTGTCTGTGTGGATTAATCTGTCTGTACAGATTGGAAAGGTTTTTGTTTGGGAGGGTGTTTCATAGATGGAAGGACCATATTTTTTAATTGGGAGAGACTGATTTGAACAAAATTTGGCTTTCTGCATAAAGCTCTCTCCTAAAAGCTTAATAAATAAGTCACATTCTATATCATTAAGCCACTACCAAACACTCATGTATAACTGAGTGAATAAGCTACGAGTCTCATTAAGCTCATTAAGCTGCTACCAAACAGGCCCTAAGAGGTAATTTGTCCGGCTGAAATGACCTTTTCTGTTAATTTCCCCCAAAATAAGTGGAATAAAAGTTAGGGAGATGAGACAGAATTGGTAAATTACTAAACTACCCTCGTCAAATTAAAACCCTAAAACTTTCCATAATTCTTTCACTCTCGCATGTCCACTCATGTCATGCCCAGTCCCGTCTGGGTACCAAACGCACCCTGACTACAAAAAAATTCTTATCAATTCTTGACCTCAAAGTCAAACCTGCACCTCCCGGTTTTCTTGGATCGGTTAAATAGCGAGCTAACTTTGAGTTTATGGGAACAGGAGTCGTCTTTCTATCTCGGGCTTTGCTATGTTGTAGCTGCAGTATCGATCTATGATGAATACAGCAACGACGTTCTTGATATGCCCGAGGGATCTTGGTTTCCAAAGTAAATAATTTGCGATATTTTTGGGTTTGTGCTAAATTTATACAGTAAGTCGGCTAATATTTTCGATTTAACAGGCCTAGATACCGACGTAACTCTGGATCATCCGCTTCAGGTTCTTTCTCAAGGGGGGGTTCTTTAAAACATGCACCATCTCGGTCTGGGTCTCTCAGGGCACCCATGATCGAATTGAAGCCATTGGAGGTTCGTTTGTTCGTTAGTTACTTGAACTTCTTTTTCCTAAATAGATGGAGTATATGTAGGTTGCAATGCAAACGTAATCCTTTAATAACTTTGAATCGAACAGATAAATAAATATAAAAACCAGAACCAAAGGAATCCGGTATATCCCACACAGAGATAGGGTCTCTGATCGTTGTACTGGCAAGTATTAGGACATAAGAAAAACTACGTCTGACATACAGCAAAAGCAGGAAAAACTATGACTGACATACAGTAAAAGCACGAAAGAGTAGGGTTCATACAGTCTCGACCGTTGATTTCCCATTTGAGTTAGCATCAGGCTTTACCAGGAGTACATCCAAACCCGAGTCAAGAGTTGCATATATATGTATAGGTGAAGGAGCGTGTGAGAAGTTGAGGTTAACATGAGAAGTGGATCTGAACCGTTGGATCACTTTTAATCAAATGCCCTTCCATGAATTGTGGCTTAGAAGGGAATTGATCCGGTGCATCTCATCCTAATGTGCATCCATTTCTCATCCAACAACTGATAACCACTTCTCACGCTTCTCACGTTAACCTCAACTTCTCACCGGAACCCAACCCTAACCCTATATATATAATCCAGAGAGAACCCTGAAAGAAAAGCCGAAGAACCCATCCAAGCCGTTGATTGAGATTATCCGATGGATATGGTTATAACCATTTCTTAAAAAAAAAATATCCCCCTATTTTCTAAATCGAAAACAGACGAAATATAACAAAAATTGGAGCGAAAAAAATTACACCAAAAAAGCATCACTTTATTATCTTTAATTTGATATCTTTTTTCATTCGTTCTTTCGGGGTTCTTCGGTTCTTTTCTCTAAGTCCTCTCCCGATGTCACCCCTATATATATTCTCTCTTTTTATAACTTTAGTGATCAAAGAAAAAGAAAATACCCTTTAGGGCAGCGAACATATCTGCGTATATCCCACCACCGGATCCTACTTTCGAGTGGGATAAATCTGGTTTTTTGGTTTATATGCTCCACGATGCTAATACGTACTTGTCACACGACTTGTGTAGTTGCTCGATAGCTTCTTTCAAGAATGCCGTCGACAAGGTGAGTTCCTGGTTTTGGAAGGATTTATAACTGCTCAAGAGATCGCAGATGCGATTTCTGTCAAGGATAGCGTGCGAGTGATAACCATCGGTCTACCAGCTTATTGTCTTTATCTGGCACTTTTACGCTCTGGAAAAGCCAATAGTTCCGGTATAATACTGTGTAAGTACCCGAAACCTTCGTTTCCATAAAATTCTTTCGATTTATAATAAAAAAACTTGGTTTACGGTCTAATTTGTGGTCATTTTATGCCAGCGGACAATGCTACAGAGATCACTAGCGCAAATAGACCGAAAGATGCCTTCTACGATTGGTTCTTGAATCCGCTTTTGGTGATGAAGGACCAGATTAAAGCGCAGAATCTGACTGAATCTGAAGAGGACTATTTGGGCAAGTTAGTTTTGTTGAGTGGTGATGGCCAGAAGTTGAAAAATTCGAACATTGGTCCACCACCTGAGTCAGAGCTTAGACGGGCCGAACTTGATGCACTAGCTCGAAGGTAACGATACCTTTTTCTCGCCATTTTTTTATCCGTTAGAGTCTTACATTGGTTAGACTTGGACCGTTGCTCCTTAACATATGTTGAAGGGGCTGTTCGGTTGGTTTTCCATTAAGTCTTGTATGGTTAAAGTTGTCAGTGTGGATTAATTATAGACCGGGAAGATTCTTGTTTGGGAGGGTTTTTTGGAGGGACAGGTTTTGAAAAAACTTGGCTTTCTGTATAAAGCTCCCCCTAGAACTTACTGAATAAGCCACTTTCTATATCATTAAGCCACGACCAAACAGTACGTATAGCTGACCAAATAAGTTGTGAGTCGCATTAAGCTCATTAAGCTGCTAACAAACAGGCCCAAAGTCTCCTCTCCTCAAGGGCTCTTTGTAGAGTTATCTAATGCGGTTTCACATATTCTTACATGGTATCAGAGTCAAGGTTTGCCAATCTAGGGTGTCAATACTCTAGGGCAATCATTATTCTTCTAGCCCCCTCTCGACACCCTGTGACAATTTGTGCCAAATTGGAGGGGGGCGTGTAAATCAACTAGACTTGAATCATTTATAATAACAAGTATACGGTGGAAACCTCGTTTCTCTCCTCAAGGGCTCTTTTGGAGAGTTATCTGATAGGGTTCCACTCCACATATTCTCACATCAACTATGAATATTTCTTTTCCGTATTTCTGAGTCTTGATGGTGGTTGTTTACGGATGAAGGCTTCAAGGGATCACAAAGTCTATATCGAGGTACCCGACATACAGGAGACGATTTGAGAACATTATGAAAGCGGTATCTGAAGAACTTGACCGAAGGAATATTGGTAGCAACAGAGGACCTCAAACCGTTACGAGGTCGAAAAGCACGTTTGGTCGGCTTTTTAGCACGCAAAGATCGTTTAAAAACAAAACGAGTAATCACGGGGTTAGGCAAGAGGATGATCGAGATGTCGATATTGTATAATCAGAAAATTACAAATCACGCTTCTTTGTGTGTTTTTTTTACATCTGTAATTGGGATTATAGCCGTGAAAACTGTAACTTTTGTATGTAAGAATGTGTATTTTAGTTTATGATTGGTTGAATCTTTAGCATAGATCATAATTCGTAAAATTAACATCGAGAAGAAGGAAATAGAACAAAAATGAAATGTTTCGTGAGCGTAAGTAGGTAACTAGTTCATAACGATCATAATTCATAATGAATGAATTCTAAAGTATTGATCATAATTCACAATGAATGAATTCTGATTGTTTTTCCATAAATCTCCATAAATGATAAATTCATCATTTTCATAATATCTTAAAATTTTAAAAAATTGTTTTGTACCTTTGATTTTTTTTATGGGGACTCTTCCCTCCCTAAATTATAAAGCAAATCCGCCCCTCCTGCTCCTATATATAGAGGAAGAAGGATCACGCAAGAAGGATCATGTGAGACCGACCTGTTTTTGTAAGACCATAAAAATAACACCAAAAACTTCAGTACCTTCACATTTTTTTTGAAGATTTGGTATTTTTTGTACCTTTACAAAGTTATATTGTAAGATTCAGTGTTATTTTATGGTCTCACATGTATCACAAAAACAAACTGATCTCAACACAGAAGACTGTAATGACATTTCGACTAATTAAAACTATACAAACCGATCTCATATAAGTTATGTTCATCAATTTTGTATTTTTCGAATTTTCGTTATATTTGACTTATTGGTACAACATTCTTTGTTTTTTTAACGGTTTGAAAATTAATAAAGGATGAGAAAAATTGGAGGATAACGACAAAAGCTTGGGACTTTGCGAGCCTTTTTCCAGTTTAATATTGCATTCAAACAGATGAACGTTACTCCATTTTTCAAACAAATAGGAGTAGGACCCAATTGCAAGCTCAAAAAAGAAGGAACCCCAGAGGCTACTTTTTCTATAACGTACGCCCTTTTCATTTGAATTTCAAATTTTAAGTAATCGGCAGTTGTAAGTGAAGTTTTCCTTCATCTCTCCATCTACTTTTACTTCTGGGTTTGTTTTCGATTGACATGGGAGAATCGACGTGTCTCATGAATTCTTTACCTTTTGCTTCTGGCATGCCTAATGAGGCCAACAATCATGTAAGTCTCGACAAATTAATGGGGGTGGTTGTCTTTTATTGTGATTTGTAGTTATTGAGTATAAGGTGTTCGACGAAATGGTTAAATGAGTTGAATTTTACTGAAGTCATGTTGCAGTCCAGTTGGTTTCTGATTGTGGGGTTTTGGAGTGTTTTATCTTTTTATGATGTAATTTGTGGTTTTGGTTTAATTGATTCCAGTTTTTGTTTTGATTTGCAGGGGAACCATGTTCATGGTCTTGGAGATTCTGTGTCTTTTGGGAGGTTCACATCAGAGTCATTAGCTTGGGAGAAATGGTCAGCTTTTTCTCATAAGCGATACGTCGAAGAAGCCAAGAGTTATGCCCAGCCTGGATCTGTTGCCCAGAAGAAAGCTTTTTTTGAAGCTCATTACAAGAGAGTCGCGGCTCAAAAGGCGGCGGCAGCCGCCGCATTGCTTGAGCAAGAAACAGCCACCGCCACCAGCCCCAAATCCCAAGTTGAAGAAAGAGTTTGTGGTACAAATCACGGTGCTCATGATTCAGAACCAAAAGGAATACCAAACTCCCATTCTTCACAGACAACTGTGTTGAATTCCAAGATGGCTGTCAGTGAAGAACATCAGATCATAACCCAGAATGCTAGTAAGCCAGTTGATGCCAGTGAACATAGTTCAGTTGTCGATTTGGTTAAATCGGAAACTGAGAAGATTGTAGCAGCTGCAGATCTGAAGATTGAAGAATTATTAAAGAATACTGAGAATCTTGAAGAACATGTTTCTGTTTCAGAAGATAGTAGAACATCTCAAATGGATAGACCCTTGTTGAAGGTGAATACTTCCTTTTCATAAGTTATACCCCCCAACCCACCCACAACAACACACACACACACACACACACACTTTTTAATTCATACTAAGTTTTTTATTCTACTGCAGTCAAAGTTGAACACAGACCAAGAGGTTTTACAACCAAAGATCAGGAGAAAACCAGCTATACCTTCTTTCAGGTCATCATCAATTGGCAGGAAACAGACTAGAATCCCACCTTCACCAGCAAAATATGTAGCTTCTATGCATTCCAGGAAAGAAAATATGGTCACTCCAAGAACTAAAAACTCCACTGCGATGGACCCGATTGATAAAAAGAGATCGGCCCCTAGATCTTTGTACACCTTAATGAATTCTGGTTCTGTTAAAGAATTGTGCAAGTTAAACCCTTCTCCGGCTGTTCGAAAGACTGAAACTACAAAACCTGCTCATTCCACACCCAAACGCTGCGTGACACCTTCGATAACTCCTTCTAAGGTGCTATTCGTGAATTAAGTTATTGTGACAGGTTTTTATGCAACTTAAGCTTATGTGAATTTGGTGCTGCAGGTTACAAATGGGGTCAATAAGCAACCTTTGGGAACTCCTTCAGTAAAAAGAAGGTAAATTATCCAATAATGGTGTTGAATTCGTTGTTTTTTTTATCGTCTAAGATTTTAGAACGAAATACTAAAGGTATTAACCTTCCTGTTCTTTATGCATCTTGAAGGATGGAAACGCCGGTCCATCCTTCGGCTGTTGGAAGCAAGACGCCTGGGCAAAAGTGGCACATTTTCTCAGCTGTGTAAGTTGTTTCAAAACTCATATTTTAGACATTGGTGAAAACTTGTCATGCTCGATTTGCAAGCCAATAACCCGACTGAAAATGGTTGTTTACAAAGTGTATGGGTAAGTGTTGACTGGGTAAGCATGCCGTTTACCTAATCACTTACCCGGGTAAGTGCTTACCGGTAAAATTCAACACTATCACTTACTTCCCGGGTAAGATTTTAGTCCACCAAAATCGCATCGTATGCAACAATTTAGCCGTTAAGCGCTAACTGTGGTAAGAGTCGTCGCACTTACCGGGTAAGACTCTCGGTCCTTGCTTCTGCTCTTACCGGGTAAGATTCTTGGTCCTTGCCATATTCATACGGTAGGTAAGCACTTATCCGGGCAAGCGTTTTGTAAACGGCCCCTTATTACTTGGTAAGAGGCAGTCAGCATATATGTAGGTCAGAGTGTGTTGGCAAAAAACATTCCTTCTTACTGGGTAAGCACCTCGTAAGAGGCGGTCAGCAGGCAGTAAACTGTCCTCTTAAGAGTCTTGTTGTTTACGAAGTGTCTAGGTAAGTGCTGACTGATGCGCTAACCGAGTCAGAAAGCAACCACTTTCTTAAGGGGCTGTTTACTTGCAGCTTAATGACCTTAATGGCTTGGGCAACTTATTTGCTCAACCTTACATGAGTGTTTCTTTATGGCTTAATCGTTAAGCCATTAAGCTAAAATGACAATATGGAATAAGCCATCACCCTCACTTGTCCCCATTAAGCCACCCCAAATAAATTAATGCCAGAAATGCCCACAAATAACCAAACCCTCTCTCTTTGACTCCCCTGCTGGTCCAATACTCTTTTTTTTTTCTTTCAAAAATATATAATGTTTATATAGGCATTAGGCAAAGATTAAACCTGGGTACTACTGAGCCAATGACCCCATGTCAACTAGAACTATCATGAAACATTATGAGTAGCCCACCGCCTGTTGCTTATAATAAGCTAAATTTACACTATTAACCAATGTGGAACAGGTTGTAATAATTTAGGTTCAAATAATTGCAGAAATGAAAAAAAGATGAATCAACATTTTCATTTCTTACCTCATAAATGCTGCCACATCAAAGATTTCTGATTTTTTGTATCCTTCTCGTCTGCCAATAGTTCGAAGTCCCTGAGCGCTTATAGAAACAAAATTCAGTCTCCAACTGTATCATCCCCTTTCACCTTGAGAACAGAGGAACGAGCTGCACGAAGAAAACAGGCAAGAATTTACGTTCATTTCCTTAATCTTGACCCCTTTTAACTTAACGGGAATTCGTATTTTTTAATCTGTATTTCATATTTGAACAATTTTCAGAAGCTTGAAGAGAAATTTAATGCAAAAGAAGCACAAAAAGTGCAGCTGCAAACAACTTTGAAGGTTATAATCCGTCTCAGATGAAACATTATTTTGTATGATCATTTTTCGCGTTCTTGTGAACATGACAAGTATTTATTGCAGGAGAAAGCAGAGACCGAATTCAGAAGATTGCGGCAAAGCTTTTGCTTTAAAGCTCGGCCACTACCTAGCTTCTATAACACGTTCGAAACACCAAATAGTCCGATAAAGAAGGTATGAAAAGGGTTATCTGATAAGCTTCTCCAAAATGGAGTATGTAGGAGAGAGGACAAAAATCTCCAAATTTGAAAAACTCTCCCTCTTTTTTATTGTTCCCACCAATGAAATTGAACATATTATCATTTCATATAAAATTTTATTTGAAATTTTGTAGGGATATTAAATCTATTGAATATTATATTAGTGGGCGGGTCTAAATATCGTGAGAAGGTAAGAAGGCTAGGTTCATATGTGAATCATTGAAAAATCCATTTGTAACGTCGATTTATATGTGCATCTTTTTTTGATTTTTTTTCAAGGACTCACGTATGAACCTCTCTTGACCTTCCTTTTTCACGATATTTAGTCTGCTTATTTGAACCAACCATATTTTATTAATACAGCTAATGTTGAGATCTCCAAAATGAAGAAACTAATGGAGCTGAATGTATCTTTTTTGGAGATTTTAATTTTTGCTTTACTTAGTATGGAAAAATTATAGAGAATATGTTGTTGGACTAAATGTTTCTTTTGCAGGCTCCACAAGCGTTTCCAAAGTCACAAACACCCTCAAGAATCTCAGAACCATCTTCGATCAAGAAATCTTCAAGAAGACTTTGGAAAAACAACGATCAAAACCCGAGCAGTCATCCTCTCTCTTCATTAACAAGAAGGATAAACCATGAGAACGTGTCTCCGAATATTCAGAATTAACCATAGGGGTATTATGGTCATTTAACTTCTAGTTGAGAATCAATCAATTTGTGCATAATTTTGCTGGTCCCATGTCTTTAGGACACAGCATTTCCGTTTAAGAGATGTTTGCCATTGCCAGGCATTCTAATTATGAAAGCAGAATTTGTTGTATGTTGGAAACAAACTTTTTTTTTAACCGTTACCGGGCTTTTTAGACCGGGCTAATTTAGGCTTTTCTGACATAACCGGGCTTCTTCGGGCATTTCAAGGTTCGGCTATCAAAATTTTGGCTTGAAGCCTAATTAGTTGAATCGGGCTTTAGGCTCATTGACCTTTTTGTGCATTTCTAGATTCAAAACAGGGCATGAGGAACCCACAAATCTTCATGTTATGTGTGGTTGCAACTTGCATTTATAATAAAAATTTGAGGAAATTAGGCATGTTTGTAGGTGGATTTGAAGAGGGAAATACGTGTAAAACAAGAACTAAGCCAACTTTATTAGAATAATAGACAAACACAATTAACAAATAATCACGGATCTTATTAAAATAATACATAATTAACAAATAATTACATTAATTTAAATCAAATCCATAATTCATCATGCATAATAACAATTAGATTATGATGATGATTATGATTATGATGAATTTGATCAAAAGAATTGAAATTTATTGCATTTGTCCACCCACCAAATACCATCCATCATCATCATCATCCCCATCTCCATGTCCCCAACATAAACCCACATCACAAAAACTCATGTTATCATCATCATCATCATCATCTTCCACATCAATTTCACCAACATCAACATCATTCTCATGCTCTTCAATCCCAATCCCAAATCCAACCCGAAGGTCAATTTCATGAGTATAATCATCATCATGATCATCATAAGCATGATCATAACTATAAGCATAATTGTAATTTTCTTCTACTGTATCCTGGTAATCATAATCATAATCATTATAACCATTTTCATCGGCCAAATAAGCCAAAACTCCGGTGACGGAATTCCCGGAATAGTATTTGGTCAACCTGTTTCCGGAGTCTATCGACCGGAGTTTCATGGTGCCTTTGGTCTTGTCTTTGGACTTATAAGCCGGGTTGATATGACAACATTTGCAGCCGGAATACGGATGACCACATCTTCCGGTGAACTTGGATAGGTTTGTAGGCTTGTTTGGCACCTTGATGAAGTGTTCCCTTGCGGAGGCGGAATCCACCATCTTAATGAATCTCGTCCGGCGACAGAGCTCAGACGGAGGGACATGGCGGCACTTAACAAAACCATGTTGACGACCTTCTCGCTTCATTTCTTGTTGTTGTTGAATTGTGTATGGAAATGGTGAAAAATGTGTGGAGATTGGAAAGAAATTTATAGTTATATTGGAGGGATGGAAGAGGTTGGATTGTTGAAGACGATTGGTTAACTTGGTACGCAAGATGGTTAATTTTGGTCAAGCTGACAGCTTATTCTACTTTATTTTGTGTGTTAGTTAATTCTAACTTCAAACATGTGCAATAGACAATAGAATCTCCAAATACAAATATTGAGGTCTACTTTATGCGGCGAGGCCAAACCTCAAGCCTTAAGAGCCACGACGAAGTTATGGCGTTTTCAAGGCGTGACTTATGGCGTCAGATTTCTAAATTATATATAATATTATATATAAAAACATGTGCTTTGTAGTGATACTCAACGAGCCAATTGTAGTAAGCAAGTTAAATTAGATTATATATTAAATAACTTGCAAATAAGACATTAAAAACGTACAGAAAAATAAAATATCGCATTAGGCCATGGTGTGCCACATGCTTAACGTGGCATGAGACAGAAGTTTTGGTGTCATGGCGGCTGTGCGGCGAGTTTTTTAGAACATTGGATGTTATTGCAAAACTAAAAAATGAGTTTGTTATGTCATTGATGCAGATGGTTTAAGAAAAAGATCCAAGACATTTCATTAGCTACTTTTGTATTATAAATCTGTTCAACTAACTCATAAATTGTATATAAAACATTAAAGCATAATTAGAGACTACTTTGTAGTGTGTGTGTGTGTGTATAAAAGATTATAAAGTGTCGATATTTTATTTCTACATCTACACACAATATATGTATATTGATATAGAGAGTCACACACACACACACACACACACGCAGAGTTTTAGGTATATTAGAATATCCCATTTCGGAAACTCTTTAATCCAAACTCGTTAATGGTCACAACCCAGAGGTAAATCTTCTGGTGGCTATAGATGCATATGTAGATGGTAAGATTCAAGTCGTTAACGGTCCAGAGGTAAGGGGTCGTTTACCTAATCACTTACCCGAGTAAGTGTTTAATTCAACACCATCAATTACTTTCTCGGTAAGATTTTAGTCCACCAAAATGGCATCGTATGTAAGCGCTAACCGTGGTACGAGTAGTCGCACTCACTTACCGAGTAAGACTTTAGGTCCTTGCTTTCGACTCTCAGTCCTTGCTTCTGCTCTTACCAGGTAAGATTCTTAGTTTTTGCCATATTCATCCGGTAAGCTAATGTGACTTGGTAAGCACTTACCCGGGTAAGCGTTTTGTAAAAGCCCAAAAAGCCTTTGGAAGACTCGGGCCTTGTAAAGTGTTGAGATCAATTTTTCATAAATAAATAAAATTTCTCAATTCAAATATATGTGACGGTAGATTGATAAAATTAGTCCACCAAATGTTGAATATATTTGTATCCACAGATTGATGGCTCCTCCCAAGAGCATAGATTTGCTTAACAAAGAAGACATCGGTATCGCAAAGAAACATGTAACCCTAAAAGATCTGAAAACAAAGTATGCGAAAGCCCGTCAGACTACTTTTCAAAAGAGCTCTTAAAGAGAAAAGCAAAGTTCCAACGTATATTTAGAAGAAGTAGCCAGCGTCGGACTCTAACACGCCCATCCAACATAGGCTAGACAGACAGTCACAGATGGTTCCCAAAGATCTCAAGTCTCTAGAGTGGTAGACCGGCTCCAATACCATGTGAGAATATGTGGAATCTTATTAGATTAAGTTCCAACATATATGGACGAGAATTGGTCACGTGGGAATCTAACACAAAAGAACAAGTTGCAACCATGCGAAATGTAAGAACCATCAGATATATGTACACGTTCGGAAACAGAAGTTGTAAACAGAACCACAGGTCGGGGTTTTAAACATAATCAAGAGAAAGCTGCAAATTTTAGCAGACATGAAACAAGACTTCATTCAAGCATGTTGTGAAGATATAACAAGTGGTTCCTGACTTACCAAGTCCGGACTTGGAGGAGGTTTTGTTGTTGTCTTGGCCCGGTAGAGCACATAATGTTGCAAGATGAACAGGAGATCGAAGAATATAGACACCTACATATGCCGTGGGATGCCACAATTGAGGCATGTTAGAGTAAGCCATATGTATCGAAAGAAAGGATGACTTCTAAAGTGGCTATGCTCACCGACTCGGTAAGCGCCTAACCATAAGCATTTGGCAAACGGCCCTTAAGACTTTATATCAGGATAAATCTCACACTTGGTTGTTGCCAATCCAAGGGTATGCTATGTGAGAATATGTGGAACTCCATTATATTATTCTCCAAAAGAGCCCTTCAGGAGATAGGGTAGGTTCCAATATATATTTCTCGAAATAATATTGATGAAGAGAAAGTTACGTACCAAAGAAAGCAATGTCTTGCCTATATTCCCATAGAAGTTAACCCACGAATCTGAGAAATACAAGTAAAAGAAAGCATATGTTAGGCCTCAGATTGTGCCACCATCTTTTGAGTGTGAATTTGCTTTAAACAAAAACATACTTTGATCTATAGATTGGACAGCCATTTGACCATAATTTGTTAACCCTCCAAGTAGATCAAGCAATATGTTGCCAATGCTGAATCCAATTGTGCTTTTCCTTTGGAAGTTCATAACTGCCTGAATACATACAATTTACTTGGTTGTTACTTTATTATGCACTAGGAACTTGGCTGAAGTAAACAAATGTTAAGCCATAAATTACAGTAAGCAAAGAAAAGGTTCTCCCATTAATATATACCAATAGAACTCATGCCAAGAATCATAGAATTAACAACCAGAGTCATAAAGATATTTAGAATATGAGAGACGATCCTTACTTGGGGTATGTACTTGATTACTGTCATGATAACCTGCAATGTGCTGTATTTGACAAGTTGAATAGATTTAGATCTCCGATGGCTTGAAAAGGGAATGAGTGATGAATACATGTGATAAAGAAACAAGTGTTGATCAAATTCCAACAAAATCACAACTTTGTTTACACACAGATGTACATACACACAAGATATGCAAACACATTTGTGGTGAAGCTAAACAAATTTCCGCAACTGAGATAGTTCTGCACACTGAGCTACTTGACATATATTCCCACCAAATTTTTTTCAATTAGGCTCGATGATAACTACAATGAAATGAGGTATGGAATTGAAAGGCAAACAATCTAAAAACGGATCTTACCTAAAGCAGGAGGCCAACCAAAGCCAGGAATGCTTAGGTATAGCTATGAACACACAGACGATGACAGTTAACCAGGCTACCGAGACTATTGAAATACTAGTCTTGGAGACCTTCTGACTTCCTCGCTGCAAAATGATAGTAATGGCCAATAGGGAAAAGGGTTACTTTAAGCTAATTGAATATATGATCATGCAATAGTTGATGGAATCATCTTGAGTATTCACCAACACTTCAAATCAAACATGTTAAATATCAGGTAAAAGACATTAGGAAAAATCAAGGATACTCACATCATAGATGGCAATCTGGAATAATGTAAACGCAGTTAGCACAACCGCGTGAATGGAGAAAGCAACATCATTTGCTGCTACGGGTATCATCTGTACATATGCAAGTAGGCAAACATACATCAACAACCATCTAAGTCATCTAACATGATCCGTCTATCTAGAGTTTTTTCTTCAATATTCACATTGTACTCAAAAACTAAGCTGCAGACAGAGAGATTGAAATTGAGATTTCTGTACTGCTTGGCTTGATTCAAAGACTAACTATTACATTTATAGAAATCGAAAACTATTTGCCAGCTAACTAATTAGCATAATTTAGTTAGTGATCACAAATCAATAACATTATAATAAGCATACACATCATTAAACTACGCATAAATTCAAGTCAAATAATTTCTTTTAGTGATGAGGTATCTTGATCTTGCTATTAATCATTTGTGTACAGAAGAAATACAAACGGATTAATAGATACCTCATCGGAGCCATATTTCTGGCGATACTGACGTTGAACTGCCGAGCTAAAGTAGACAGAGGCATTATATATCAGATAAGAGGAATGCTTTGTTAGATTCAGCACCACGAAATCGAAATTCAGCCCTACCACACTGCAGGTTCCAATCCCCAGTCCGGAAAATTCAGCACGCAGCAGCGTACACAGTTGGAGAACAAATTGACGTGACTTAATTAGATCATGAATTCAGTTTCAATCAAACCTAAAGTCCAAACCAAAATGAAGTAATAATCATCAGTAAACTTACCTTTTCCTTTTGAAATTCAATATCACTTGTGGATAGAAGCTGATAGACCAAGCACAAAACGCAATCCATCCCAATACACTCGATAAAACCTCCAGCTCCGATGAATTCCATGATCCCATCGCCTTGAAACACGCAGCGATTTGGGGAGAGTTGGAGTGATTTCGTTTCCAGTGATCAAAGTTTCGAGTGGAAATAGAAAGTTGCGGTGGAATTTATATGGAGTGCGGGAAAATAAAGCAACGTGGTGGTGGACTGGTGGTGGTGGTGGCAAAAAGGTAGCCAATTACATCGAGACACGTGGAAAATAGGTTGAGTTCTTTTTAGATAAGAACAAGAGGCGAAAAATGAATCTTGGGAAAATGAATCTTTCCGGTTTCTCTCACTAGATTAATTTCTTTTAATTTTGGAATTTATAATTAATTATAATTAGATTTTAAAAGAAGTAAAAGGTTATTTTAGAAAATTAATTATCAAAATAAATGTATGGTTACCTAAGGGGCCGTTTACCAAATGCTTACCCGGGTAAGCACTTACCAAGTCACGTTACCTTGACGGATGAATTAGATTTTAAAAGAAGTAAACGGTTATTTTAGAAAATTAATTATCAAAATAAATGTATGGTTACCTAAGGGGCCGTTTACCAAATGCTTACCCGGGTAAGCACTTACCAAGTCACGTTACCTTGGCGGATGAATATGACAAGGATCAAAAATCTTACCCGGTAAGTGGCGACGACGGCTCTTACCACGGTTAGCGCTTACCGTGTGAATTGTTGCAAACGAAACCGATTTGGTGGACTAAAATCTTACCCGATAAGTAAGTGATAGTGTTGAATTTACTGATAAGCGCTTACCCGAGTAAGTGTTTGGTAAACGACCCCTTAGGTTATTCAATTGATTTTAATCAACTACATTCAATTGCCTAATAAAGAAATTCTTTTTTGTTCTTATATTTTACTTTCAATTTTTTTAATTAAATAAATTCTAATAATAGGAATTAACTTTATGCTTTGATAAAAACAAATTAGGTTATTTTTCCATGATTTACTTGTAAAATAAATGTTTTGATATTTATCGAGCAATTATCGTGTATTCATGAGGGTCACAGTTTTCCAATTATATCTTGAATTGGAAAAATTATTTACAGGTTATTTACTTTTTCAGGATTTCTATTTTGGAATTTCTTTTTCCAGGTCCATTGAATAGTTATCGGGTATTTATATAGGAGGGTCGGGTGTAGCTGACCCCCATCAATTTTCAGAATTTAACCTCTTTATATTACCGATGTTCTTTTCTATAAATAATAGTGACTTATGATCTCCAAAAATTTATTGATTTGAATTCCAATTTCATTACCAAAATTTCGGGATCTACTCCATGTAAACAATGTATAATAATCGAAAACCATCGGGTAAGGAAATCACAATCGATGCTCATGCTGAAAATTTCGGTTCTACAAATTCATGAATATGTTGAAACCCAAATAAAGATTATTAGAAATACGAGTATTTGCTTGAAATTCGTTGCAGCTTCAAAAAACAATAACGATCAATACTTTCTAAGTTTGAGGTTTTATTCATAGTATTTTGGAATTCCTCCCAAAAAAAAGGAATGATAAGTTCATCATTTAATTATCGGGATCCGATCGATCGATGTTACTTATGTCTTTCTTTGATGGAAGTTAAAGGTCATAATCTCTTTTCAATAAAAGGAATGAGAGCCAAGGTACAAAAAGAGTAGATATGGAAAGAGAAATAGACACAAAAGAGGGAGAAACAAATATCCATCATTTATAGAAAAAAAAAACATTATGTCTCTTTCAAAATAAGATTTTATTTTTTATTTTAATTTGTCCTAAAGTATATATATCCACTTTCAAAACTAAATTTTTACTCTACCATCCATCCTAAATTATCGTTGGGAAAAAAAGTAATTTTGTTATTTAAAAATGTAATAGTTTAAAAACTGTATGTCATTTTAATTGTGAACATTTATTTTAAAACGAATGAGTATTTATCTTGAAAAGACAACTGTGGAACATAATTTTCGCTACTTGGAGCACCTCTAGAAAATTCTTCAAACTTTATGGATTTTGGGCAAAAAAATGCTCCAAAACCTTTTTCCATTTTGGAAAAAGTACCGAGAGAACCACTTAGGTTGTGGTATACTGGTAAAGCCCTTGGAGGATGTAGTGGAAGCTCATCTATCCAGGGTTCAAATCAAGACACTGTCAAAGCCCTTGTGGCCATGGAGGTTCACCTGCGATGACTCCAGACCATTTGTGGTCACCCGGGGATTAGTCGGTGGGCGTAAGCTGCCCGAATGCCCGAAAACCCACGGTTACCGGGGAAAAAAAGTACTGAGAGATTCTCAAATTTGAAAAAACCCTACAAAAATAATACCACATAAGAGATTTTTTTTATTACATTCTCATCAATAGAAAAACTTAAAATTAAATGTATACAAAAAGGGAAAAACATATTTTATCAAATTTATGACGATTTTAAAATTTCCGTTTATAATTTCGGGTATTTGTTTATGTTAATGATCGGTTTAAGAATCATTAAAATTTTAAAATATAAATCAAGAAAACCAATTCATATCCAAATTGGTATAATAAATTCATGAATAGGGTTCCTTTATCCAACACTTACTTGGTAAACGCCTACCGCTAATAGTCAACACACTCAGATTCCAATCCATTAAAATGACATCGTATCCATTAAAATGACATCGTATGCAACACAATAAGCGCTTACTGAGAAACAAGTCGTCACTCTCACTCTCTCACTTACCTGAAAAGACTCTCAGTCCTTGTCTGATAAAGTAAACTGAGCTGGTAAGCAATTACCGAGTAAACATTTAGGAAACGCCCCTAGCTTGCACAAGACCTTTCACCACAATTTGGCAAAAGGCTTTTTTAACCGGCTACCACCAACTTCAAAAGAATCATGTGTTCGACAAATTAGATACCCATCGATAAGAGGGCTGACTAAAGAGTCCACTGTTCACAAGAAGCCAAATCCCCCGGGGAGCGTTTGGTACAAAGAGACGGACAAACTTCTCAAATGTTTGGTGCGGCACCAGGACAAGACGAGACTCAACGAAAACAAAATTGCACTTTTTGTCCACCAAAATGGAACAAAAAACAGGGAGGCAAAAACAAAAATTGATAAATTACTAAACTACCCATATCAAATTAAAACCCTTGCACCTTCCACAATTTTTTTTCACCCACCTACCTCACTCTCACAACATCCAGTCCAGTCTCGTCCAATCCCATTCCGCCCACGTACCAAACGCACACCAAAGTAATTGGCAAACTCGAACCCTCATCAGTTTGTGCAAGTATATCACCCTGAAACCACAATTTCTAGGGTAGGACAACCAAACGGAATAGCTAAATTTTAGATTGAATCGATCTTGACAACCAAATCTGATAACGATGACATTTTGCGAGGATTCTAATCATCAAAACAGAAGCAATGGCAAGATACAAGCATGTCCACCAATTATTATCAGCAGCAAAAAGTTTACAGAGATGTTCTAACATGATCCCAGAATGAAATAGGGATGCCGATCATCATCCCTGTAAAGTTCATTATAATTTAAAGGAAAAAAAAAGAACACTTAGCTTTGGAGAGACTTGATGTTCTGGATTTGCTGTCCAGGGTTCAGCCCCTTGGGGCAGGCACGAGCACAATTCAAGATTGTATGGCAGCGATACAGCTTGAATTCATCATTTACAGCATCTAGACGCTCCTTTGTATATTCATCACGACTATCCATGATCCACCTGATTAAAACAAAGATTGCACTCGTTATATTACATCCGATTGGAGGTAGAACGTATCGATGAAAGATGATATGCAAGATGTCGTGACATAAGCTATATCAGCAAATGCGTGATGTCAATGCTCATTAAAGAAAATTGTACACAATTAGGGGTGTTTGGTTCATGGATTTTGAAGGAATTTGAATGGATAATTCCTTTGACCAAATTCCAAATCCTATGTTTGGTTCACGTAATGAAAATGATGGAATCCTTTGAATTCCACAATTTAAGGAAATCATCATTCCTTGGCTTAAGTGAAGGAATTGAATTCCTACCCACCAAACACGTGGTCAAATTTCATTTCAATTCCATTCTACGAACCAAACACCCCCTTTAAGACTTTTATTCATATGAATATCTAAATTTTAAACATCTTTGTTAATGTATGCTATTGTTTCTATTTGTTTGCAATGTTTGCCGAACTCTAGTCTTAGATTTTTCTCCTTGTAATTGGAGTTGTCTTTACTGCTCTTTATGTTTCCTGTTCTCTTGTTTGTATAACCTGTTCCTTTTACTTCTGTCTTTTTCTATTTGCCTGTTTGCACACACTCTCACCTGTGGCTTGCTCGTTTTTTTGAAGCATGGGTCTTCACAGAAACAACCTCTCTATACCCTACCACTGCATGGGATTAGTGGGTCCGCATGGTTTGGTTTGGGCTATGTATAACTAATGAAGTTACTAGGAGCTCACTATTTAGGACTTGTAGGGAGCCTCACAAGCTCTTCCATTTACTTCAGGGCATCCTCATTAGACTTGCACATAAATGTAAAACATAATCCAAGAATTATCATCCAAAGGAGATGCATTAGCCTTCACAAATTACATGTCATGAGGCCACTACTCTAGACGCCATTTGCAACACCTCAAGCCCATTGCTAACCTCCAAATCAGCTATACTTAATGTTCTTGTAAAGGGACTCAAAATTCATATCCTATGGACATGAAAAGATCTGGCTATGTCAACATTCTTAAGGCTCTTTACATCCAAACTGTCAGTTGAAAGCTTCAGTTTTCATATGCTAACAATTCATTCTATACTGATGAACAGGGTACACAGGATCAATTTTCAAAGGGTGGGTTTTCTCTCGCAGAAGAACAGCCAAAGAATCTGGAATTCTCCTCATGCTAAAAGTTCACTAACTAGCTTAACATGATGATTTTGAGTATGAGGTTTCTGAAATCAAAAGCACTGATCCAAGTCCAACTGATCAAATGCATCAGTTTTTCCATATCACTATACAAAAAGTATGCATACTATTGACAAAAAAATCCATGTATAACTATCCTATTGAAACAATGAGACGTGAAAAAATGGATCTGAAAGCATGAAGAACAAATATAGCACATATGTAACCATGCGGATTAGAATTCCAGCAGAGGCGACTAATTCAAGAGTAATTAACGAAAACAATCTAATTCAGATTAGAATGAAAGTTTTAGTTGAATCAATCGGGTAATTGTATGCAACAAATATGAACAGAAACGACGAATGTTATACCGATTGGCATGGAGAAGAGCGGCAGGGCCAAGGTAGGACTCAGGATTCCACCAATAGCTAGGGCATGATGTGCTACAGCAAGCACACAATATGCACTCATACATCCCATCGAGCTTCGCCCTATCCTTCTTACTCTGAGGAACCTCTTTCCCTTCCCAACCAGACGGCGCCGGAGACTTCCGCTTCAACCACGGCTCGATACTCTTATACTGATTATAAAAATTCGTCATATCCACCACCAGATCCTTAATCACAAACATATGTGGCAAAGGAGTAATCATCGTCGCATCTGCCGACGGAATTTTCGTCAAACAAGCAAGTCCATTACATCCGTCGATGTTCATAGCACAGGACCCGCAGATTCCCTCACGGCAAGAACGACGGAACGTTAGGGTAGGATCAATCTCGTTTTTGATCTTGATGAGTGCGTCGAGAACCATAGGACCGCACTCCTTGAGGTCGATCTGGTAGTTTCGGAGCTCTGGTTTGGCCGGATTGTCGGGATTCCAGCGGTAGATTTGGAAGTTCTTGAGGCTGTGAGTGGACCGGCTTACCGGCTCCACTTGTTGAGCCTGGGACTCAGATGCATGTGCACGGGCGAGAACGAGCTTCGCCGCCGGTGAAGATTGAACCCTAGACAGAGCTCGACGGACCAAACCTGTCGCCATTGTTGGGGAAAAAGAGAAACAGAAGACGATGATGAAATATGACTCTAATCGATGGGAATGGTCTTTTCAGATGGATGGGATTGTAATTAAGGTGGCATTTGAAGGGTAATATTGGAATTTTATGACCCAGGAAACAGTGGCGGCCGGATTTGTTAACGTGGGCAAATTTGGGCCGTTGATAGGATTAGGGGGTGGTGTGGTGTGCTCGTGGAAGAATTACCGGCCAATTAAGTATCTCCTCGCTGTGCGTGTAGTTGCCATTGAGGATCTAAATGGAGAAGAGTAAACTACAATTTTGGTCCATGGTGTATATCAAAATCACCGAAAGTGGTCCCATATCTTTAATAAGTGCAAGAATAGTTCTTGGTCTCCTTATTTTGCTCTGAAAGTGGTCCAAAGCACTAATGCCGTCTAACAAATGGCCGTTTAAGGCCTCATGTGCTTCTCACGTGATGGGCAATTTGGTCATTTCACTATTTCCCTCTCATTTAAACCAACGGCTTTACTTTCTTCTTTGGTCTTCTTCTTCGTTTTCCTTCTTCGATTTCTTTCTGCCTTTATCTCCTCCACAGTATCGACAATGGTGGTTTGTGATTGTGGTGTACCAGCGATGATAAAGACTTCATGGACAACTAAAAACCCTGGCCGTAGGTTTTATGGGTGCGCACGGAAGTCTGCCAAATGCGATTTCTTTGCTTGGTATGATCAACAATTGTGTCAACGAGCTATGGAGGTAATCCCTGGTTTGCTAAGATCAAAGAACAGTGTTGAAGCTTCCCTCAACGCAAAAGAAAAGGAAATCAAGATTTTGAAGCTTTTATTGGTTCTCAGTTGGGTTTTCTTTATTTTTGTACTTTTTTAGTTGACCTAACCCAATGTAGGTGGTTGTAATGGTTGTAATGCTTGTAATGGTTCAAAAGTTTCAATGAAAACTTATTTCTTTCATAAACCCTGTTGTTTTCTTGAATGTTTGCATCTCATTAAAGACAACACACAGAATATACATTCATACAAGTTACCCTGTTTCATTGCCCATTTAAAACCAAATACATCACCAAAACACAGAATATGCATTCATACAAGTTATGCCTAATATAATACCAAAATACATTCATTTTCTGTTAATTTACCAAACACACAGAAAATGTTTACCTAACCAAAGCTACTGTTTCATCCAACTTACCAAACACAGTACCAAAATACATACATTACCAAAATACATTACCACTTCACATCTATCCACCTTTGCATGTCCTTGAGTTATGCCCTTCCTTCCTGCACTTTGCACAAGTCACAGTCCTCCCATTCCTGCTTAATTTGGTTGCTTTCCCATCTCTAGTGCTCTCTTCATGTTGACCCCTCTTTCTTTTCTTCTTAGGCCTCCCAATTTGTTTATGATAGCTTGGTGCAGTAAGTGTTGTTGGGTAATCACACTTGTCCCAATATGCTTTGCCATTGATGGGTTCAATCTTGAATCTGTACATGTCTTTCCAAGTGTCAAGCCAAAGACTTTCATCAACCCATTTCTCAGGCAAATCAACATTTGCTCCATTCAAAGCCATGTTCCAATTAGTTGCTACAGCATGCTTACAAGGGATGCCAGTCAGTTCCCACCTCCTACATGTACAAGTCTTTGCCCTCACATCAACTACCACTTGATCATTACAAGGACCACAAACCTCATACCTGTCTCCACCATTCCAATATACTTTGTATTTAGTTGCTTCACTCTTGTTCTTTTCCAGTGCTTTGCTTGATGTTGGAGTGAGTGGTCCTTGAGTCTTATCAATGACTTTCAACACATGCACTATCCTCTTCATTAAGTAATGCCTAATATACTCCAAACATGAAATTATTGGCTTATCCCTACCCTCAATAAGCTGCTTGTTGAAGACTTCACACATATCTACAAATTTTACCTTAGGAACAAATTTCATAAGCCTCAGCACATCACTATCATTCCCTAAGGCTTCTAACCCAAAATCCATGTCACTTCCTGGAGTCAAGAAATGGTAATACATTTTCTCATCTGCTTGGTACCCTAACTCTAACATCATAGCATCAATCTCATGGACTGATAACAAATCAGTGTCAATCAAGTCCACAAATGAAGTCTTACCATGGATGTATCTTCTACCAGGGGACTTTGTAAAAACACCTCCATGGTTTATCCTCATTGTTATTAGAGTAGGATAGTGATCTGTAGAAGGAACAAAAATCGATCAGAAAGTAGTTTACAACTTAAATGTTTGACTTAAATAAACAGGTCGATCATTAACATAGGTAAAAAACTCAAAGGAAGGATTTTATGAAAAACAGAGACATACCATAAACCAGTTCGGGATAAAGGTCATCCCCTTGCTCCTTTCTGATCACCCACGTATGAGAAGACATGGAAGTAACGTTGCATTAACAAGATGAAGCTCAGATTGAAGGTCAGATTGAAGCTCAGTGTGTGTTAATGGAGATATGTGTTAAGGACCAAAATGGAGGGTTTCTTGAAACAAGTATAGGTAAACGAAAGGGCGTTTAAATGAGAGGGAAATAGTGAAATGACCAAATTGCCCATCACGTGAGAAGCACGTGAGGCCTTAAACGGCCATTTGTTAGACGACGTTAGAGCTTTGGACCACTTTCAGAGCAAAATAAGGAGACCAGAGACTATTCTTGCACTTATTGAAGATATGGGACCACTTTCGGTGATTTTGGTATACACCATGGACCAAAATTGTAGTTTACTCAATGGAGAAAGATAGAGAAATATTTTCTTTTTTATTTTACTCCAATATATTTTTATATTACTTTTTAAAATAAAACATAAAGATTAAGTTTTTAAAAAAATCCTTTAAAATATTTAAAAGATTAAATTAATATTATTCTATATAACAAAAGTTAAAATTATAATAGTTAAAAAAAAGGGAAATTAATTAAAATGCCACAAGTTTAACTTTGTTTTACCAAAATACCCTAAATCTCTTTCAGTTTGCAAAAGTGCCACAAATTTCCGCGGTGGGCCCCGCGATCGCGGGCCCACACCCACGTGTCACAAAGTTTCGGCCTGGCCCGTGGTGGTTCCCCGCGATAGGCCAAAATTTTCACCGCGGGCAGGGACCAAGCTTGTCACCGCGGGACATTTTGCCCAAACCTGGGTGACACGTGGACTGGGCCCGCGATCGCGGGGCCCACCGTGGAAATTTAGGGCATTTTGGTAAACTGGTAGAGATTTAGGGTATTTTGGTAAGAAGGGGTCAAACTTAGGGTATTTTAATTAATTTCCCTAAAAAAACATATAAAATAACTTAATAATAAAATTAGACATTTTTAAAATAGATTATATTATTTTTGAAAATTTTAATTTTCAGATCTTTATTTTTAGAGTAATTTATAAGGAATTTATTGAATAGAAATGAGAACCACAAATATATTACAAATTCGTGAGAGCCAATATAAAATTATTTTTTTAGATGATTTTTTTCATCAAAACCTATGATTTAAATATTGTTTCACATATGTTCGTGTACAACTTATGAAAAGATTAAATGTGATTTTTTTATTCACCTGGTAAAATGAAAAATACACGTAAAAATATTTACATGGTGAAATAAATCCATGTGAAATTATCATATTATGAAACAAATATATGTGAAACAAAATATCTTATATCATAACATTTGATGAAAAATATCATGTAAAAAAATATTTTTATTTCAGAACTCACATGTTTGTAACATTTTTGTGGTTGTCATTTTATTTAACCCCTTATTGAATATGCACTTAAAAGCATCTTCAACAATTTTTCTAAAATAAGATAGCCAATATTTTGTTTTAACAAATCCTCTGTATTATTTTAAAAAATAAGGAAAAAAGCAACATCGTGAATCATGAATACCTATTAGGATTTTTATTTTTCTTTAAATATAACAAAGAAGTGTAATCGTGCAGTGCAACATCAATATATCTCGATGTTGTTGGAAGATATGTGCCATCATCAAAATGAAGTGATTGAAAGAATATTTTTCTACTATTAGATATTACCATAATTAATGTTTCCTTTTCGTTGTAAACTCCTCCCTATATAAAAGGCTTATGATTAATGAGAATTACGATTCATTTACTCCATTCTGTTGTGTTCTATTTAGCTTTCCCTTTAACACGTTATCAGCACGAAAGCTCAGACCATTGTATGCCACCGCTAGGGATGTTCAATCGTGTCGGTCGTACTGCTCCTAATCTAAGTATAAAATCAAGTAAGCATATTTATACTGTATTCGGTCTTTTCCTTCTGTTTTATATCATCCTTGTTGATCATCATTATTCATTATACGTTTACATGAGCATGAACACTTTAGTAAATCCTTTGTTATTTTGATCTTCAGTTTCATAGTCGATGATGATAGGTTAGTGGGTAGAACTTAAGTTTGGCCAGATTTCTTTTCCTCCGATTTTCCTCCATTAAATTGAGCGCAATAGAAAAACAAAAACAGAAATCCACTGTTAGGGTTTTTTGGAGTGCTAGAAGAGATTAAAAGAATCCGCCGCCCCAGTTTTCTTTTTGGATGATACCTAAGGCTCCACTTAATAATTTTCATTTAAATGAAGTTTTTTTATTAGTTATTTATATGGTCTATTTTTTACATATATATCTTGTTGATATAAATTAATTTACATTTTAATTCAATTGATTAAACTCTAACAGCCTATATATCTCTGCTTTATTAAATATTTATAAGTTATTGTCATTACCATTATTTTATATATCCTTTATTGTAACTCTACGATTATTACTGTAACATTATGTCACATATATTTTTATTAAATATTTATAAATTATTTTTGAATCATATATTCATATATTTATTTGTATACGACCTCAATAGCCACCCATTAAAAAATAAAAATAAAAATACCATGCCTAACGATACAAATGAAAATATCAATGAAATATATAGTGTTATGACAGTTTTATGTATTGATTTAGTATCTTCTTCATGAATGTATGCTCTTATTATTATGCATGTATATTACTCGTTTCGACAAATAAGTTGCGAGTACTTAGTTTTTAAATTGATTTCTTTATATAATAACATGATGTTTATCTTGATGAGTTCCTACTCATAATTTTATAAGTTATACTTCCAATCCCATACATTTTGGTCTCTTACCAAAAGCTTCTAAAATATTATTAAATGTTAAAAGGTTGAATTTGACTTTATACCAAAATCAATATTTATTTGCCTCATGACAAAATCTCTCAAAATACCATCAAGGTATTGAAACATTGAAATTGGCTTCATAAGCCAAACTCATATTCATTTTGGCCTCTTGCCAAAAGCTCTATAATTAACAATGTTATATTCAAATTAATTAAATCGTAAGATATCGATTTGGATTTTGTCAAACGGGTGTAAATAACCCTAAGGTTTGTAGGGACTTAAGTAATCCATGTGATTCCCCTGCTACCTGAAAATCCAATAGATTGAGTGATTTCTTGTTGCAAATTGAAATATTGATGAAGTATTATCAATAAAGTGTAAGAATACAAAAATCCAATACTATTATGATAATGAAATTTCATGCATAACATAATAAGTATAAACCATAATTCACTATTTTAGAAAATAATATGTTCTCCATTTTCTACGACATATTTGAATCAAAAGTACTTGATTACCATAAGATAGGTTCGGAAAAACACAAGAAAATACGCAAAAGTTATCGAACCATTTTGACCCTAAAGAAAAAAAAACACTAGATGTTAAGATACAATTAAATACTTTTAAAAAAATTTGAGACGATACATCAGTCACAACTTTCAGAGAGAATAACTAGAAACCCCCAAGAACTGTGGGTAGTCCCAAAAAGGAAATTCGGGAATATTCAATACAATAGATTTCTCAAATTAATCATACAGTGGAATGAAACCTACTTACTTGATTACAAGAAGGTAACTGATTTTGACAAAGAAATGTCATGTCTCAAAATGCATCTCAATCTTTGTGGCAAGGAACTCACAAAAGATTATGCGAATCATAACATCTTTTCATCTTTCCTATATCACCAATCATACTAATGAAACAGTATAAATTGCAATATAACCGTTAACAAGCTCATTAACCTAATGCAAGTGGCTAAGAGATGTAACAAAGTTTTTTTAACAATGCTAGGCATACCCGGATAAAGAAAATTCTCGAGGTTAATAAGGCAAGCATTGGAGGTGGAAAGAACTCTAAACGAATTAAACATATTGATCCACACACATATGCTAAATATGTACCATATGGACAAGGTTGTGGAAAGGGTCAAATTCATGGCAGGAGTAGGGAACAAATTCCTAATAGAAAATTGAACAAGTTATAAATTAACAAATGCAAAACTCTCAATGTTCTTCGTTCCATGTAGGAATGTATCGAGGAGAACTTGATTGTTTTTGTGGCATCTCAAACAATCCTAAGAAATACATTATTATTCATTGAATTATTATTTTTAGTTCCTTCAAACTTTTAGACGAGGGGCTGTCACTTGTTGCTAAAGCACTATATTAATAGGAACCTTGTTAAGATATTCGTACCAATGAGAAATCACATTATAAGAATGGAAATGAGTATATGTAACATCCCAATTTTTTAGTAAAAGATAATGTTGGAGTTATTAAATAAATTGCGTATATTTTATTTAATAAGTTGTGATTGGTTATTTAGTAAATTAAATTTACAGTTTAACCCCGAGTAAGTGTTGATATTTGTTTTGTGAAAAAATTAAGTTAAGGAGTAAACTTTAATTTAATTTTATAAATAGAGGGACGGAACTTGCCGATTGTGGATAGTTGGAGGGTTGTATGGAAAATTGGGGTTGAGGTGTCAACCTCACAGTAAAAGCTTGATAATTGAGGAGGTGTCCTCATATTTACTTTTGGTTTATGACGTGTGTGGGTATTTGTTCGTACAAGGAGAGAGAGAAAGAAATCGAGAGAAAAGTGAAAAGAGAAGAAGAAGAAGATATCAGGAAGCTTGAAGAAATTTCAGTTGGGAATTTTAGTATTAAAAAACAAAGGTACAATTCTAAATCATAATACTTGCCGTTTACCAACTCTTTCCGGGTAAGTGTTGTCCCCGGTAAGTGCTATCCGGGTAAGAGTGTTTACGAAGTCTTTTTTGGTAAGGGCTTGCCGACAAAAAATGACCATTTTAACTCTTTTATAATTATATTCTAAATTAAATGTAATTATTTCTATTACAAATCATTTAAGGGAAGAAAAAAGCAAACTTTAACGACTTCTCCTTCCACTGAGCACTTTTATGGGTTTTTATTAAATATATATATATATATATTTAATAAAATATATTGATTTTTGAGTAAATTATGATTTTGTGGGTTTTTATTAAATACAAACCAAAGCCACTGGGTGCTTTCTTGTGGGTTTATTGGCCACTGTTTGTTTTGGTGAGTGGCTTTGGTTTGTATTGTGAGCTCTTATTAATAATATTATCTCCTTGCTGTGCAAAAAAAACGATCGGCTGTAGAAAACCCTAATCGCAAAAAGGGCAAAGTGTGTAGAAACGAAATCTGACCCGGGTAAGCATGATTTTGGTGCTGGCTCGGTAAGATTACAGTCAGCTTCTCGGTCAGATCTCGGTCAGATCCAGAACTTGGTAAACGCTCTGACTGCTGACCGGGTCAGATGTGCTGACCGAGTCAGCCCGGTCAGCAGCTAGTAAACAGGCCCTAAGTTGTTAAATATGTTAGGTTTATGGTAAAGAACATAACTGCATATTTACAGCAACATGCATAGCTTAAATCTTCAATTTCTAGTATTTTTACGTTGTTTAGTTGGTTGAGACATACATGAATATTAGTTGATTGAGACATGCATGAATATTAGTTGGTTGAGACATGCATGAATATCAGTTGGTTGCGACTTCGTGACCAGGTCTCAACAGTTGGTTGCGACTTCGTGACCATGTCTCAACAGTTGGTTGCGACTTCGTGCCATGTCTCAACAGTGGTTGCGACATGAGGAGATATCGCAATAGGGGATTGCGATAAGAGACGAGAATTTTTAGATATTAAGGATTTCTAGTCGTTAGAGAATCATGTGCAGTGGATTTATACTAGTATATTATATATATGGTATTTCAGATCTTTGGGGAGTTAGTGACGGAATCAAAGAAAGAGTGTCGCATCTAATAACAGGTGAGTTCATTCTTACCTTACCTTGTATAAATGTTTTATAATTGTTTTATAAATGTTTTAAATATGGTAAGGTATATTTTGATTAATGAACTGTTGGAATGTATTTTAAAGGAAGGATTTTGTGAAGTAAAATCTAATAAGTCAAATTGTTGATATTGTATAAAGTTCATAATTGAAATGAACAGTTTATGAAGGAGATTCGCTTATACGTTTTGCTATAAGGAATATATGAGGTATAAATATATATTTCGCTTATACACTTGCTATAAGGAATTTATATTGAATAAATACATGTATGAGTATAATTAGGCGATATGGATCCATAGGCACTAGCAATTGAGAAATTATGGAATAGACGTAGATTTATTCGGAATTCCTGATTTCTAAGGAAGAATAAGGGATTGACAAGAGTGATTGTAATCTCTACTTCCTTTCTAATAAATGGGCATGTGTTATTGCGATTTATTAGATGTGAGCATTAATCTAGAATCCGGGGGAGATTCGTAGTGTGGCTCGGGATTGTGAGAACATATTGACTTAATGTCAGATCTTAGTCACAGAAGCAGGTTTAACCTGTTATCAAAGGATGGATGTACTTGTGGTAAGAAAAATGGTAAACCAGGTTTGTTAAGCATGGTTAATATTGATTTTATAAATATTATTTTGAAACTAAATGCTCTCACTAGGCAATCGCCTAATCGTTTCAAATAAATGTTTTCTTACCAGGTACTAGCTCGGGAAAGTAAACGGGATGTGGGACGAGAGCTTTTGGACTAGTGGAGAAGTTTTGGTTATCGAGGTTTTGATAGTCTGTTTAGATAACCTAGTTAATCTAATTTCAGTGATATGATTAGATTGATAGGTTATTTGAAGAATCCTATTTTTTGTATTGACGATCCTCGTAATTAATTCTCCACTTATGTATAAAACTTAGAAAGTTATGTCTAAATCTTATTATAATTTAAGGTTTAAATTAACCCTGTTTTTAGGGTGTTACAGTATATGTACATCAACTCTAATGATATGAAAACAAAATATATTAGAGAAATTAATGTATCAGATTAATGGATTATCTATGTTAGTAAATCACATTTTGTCACCAATAAAGAACTTTGAAACAATGACACATATATGTTTCGGCATGACCACGTGGGACACCATGGTCATGACATAGTGATCTATGTATTGCAAAATACACTTAGATACATTCTCTTTCGAGTGAAAGATAAAACGAGGGAATTAACCAAATTGTAATTGTTGACTTCTACTGCACAAGAAGCAAAACCACCATCATAACTTGCCCTCTCTAATACCTAGAACTTTTATATACCCTGATCCTTAGCCAAATCAGGAATGAGACCATCCTAAAGCTAAGGACATAATATAAAAATATTTCATTCTTACAACAAATACAAGGTGATATTTATGGACATAAACATCCAGAATGCGGGCCATTAAAGTACTTTATGGTTCTGGTTTTGACACGATGAACACGTGTCGTATTATAGTCCACATGAAATGTTGCACTCATACATTAAGGACTCACCACCCTGATTTTTTCTCATCAAGTCTACATGACTTAGAATGCTGGAGAATTTACATCATAAGGATTTGATGATTATTGCATTTGTACCGCATGTGTATATATAAAATGGTCTCGTAAAATGATAAAAGTTGTCATCAAAAGAATATAGATGGTAGCTATGGCATTGGTTATGCGCACCAATTTATCCACATCTGCATGGGGTAATGCAATATTACATGCAACTTTACTTATTCGTGTTTAGACCCATAACCAACCAACCAAACTTATGCGTATCAGTTGGTAACTGGACATAAGCCTGATATTTTACATTTACGCATGTTTGGTTGTGTTGTATATGTGCCAATTACGCCCCCACAGCGTACCAAAATGGGTCTTAAAGACGATTCATCAAATGTTGGATATGAACCCCCAACAATTATCCGCTAATTAGAACCCTTGACGAGTGATCTCTTTACCGCTAGATTTGCGGGTTGTGATGAGACAACCTTCCTGTCGTTAGGGGGAGATATGAAAAAGGATTTTCCATGGGAACGACAGGAAGTGTCATTGAATATTTCAATTGTGTCTCATTTTGATCCCCAAAAACTTCACAACGTAAAGTTGAAGTCAAACGAATCAGACTTGATACCTGATACATTTAATATTATCTAGATTGACAAGATCACATATACAAGCTGCAAATATACTCGCAAGGTCAAAAGTCCCCAAACAAGTGCACAACGTCGCTGGAAGTACGTTGCAATCACACATGGTGGAGGTGTGGTTGAGGTCGTAGCTCCCAAAAGGAAATGGGGGAAGCTACTTGGTTCGATAGATACTCATCTAAAGGAAAGAGAAGAGTATGGCACAACTATATATCATCAATACATAAGATTATCTCTGATTAAATCTATGTCTATGAATCATTACTGGAGGACGCTCCGAAGTTAATACTGATTCCGGAGATCAAAGAAATCTCAAATGAATATGAGTCGATGGACAGATCATACATACTCAATGATGATATATTTGCATATACCGTTGCTTATGAGATAACAGAGCACGATGTCATCGAACCATGCTCACTTGAAGAATGTCAATAAAGAGCAAATTGGCCTAAATAAAAAGAAGCAATCCAGGATAATTATTTAACAAATGAACAGGTATTTGGTTCGGTAGTGCTAACCGACCAAGTGTAAAGCCTGTAAGACATAGATAAATCATTTGTCAGGGAAGCGTAATGAGAATAATTAAGTCATAATATATAAGGCTCTCATTTGGCGCAAGGTTTCTCATAACGCACTGGATTGACCACAATAAGACTTACTCTCTTGTGATGGACAACGTTATGCTAATTAAATTAGCTAAGTAGTTTCCGAAGGACTGGAAATTGCAGCTCAATGATGTAGTTACTACATATCTCTATGGGGATCTAAATTCAGAGATATAAAAGTGCTTGATGAAATTATACCAATATCAAGTAACTTTAAACTATGAAATGTGATTACAATAAATATGAAACACTCACTTTATAGATTTAAGCAATCTATGCGGATGTGGTATACCCGCCTGAGTGAATACTTGATTGGGAAACGATAAATAAAGAACGATGAACTGTGCCCTTGCGTATTTATATAAGAAAACAAGTCCCAGATTTTCATAGTAGCTCTATATGTCGATGTTATGAACATAATAGACACTCTTGATGAAATAAAAGAAAACACAAGATACTTGAAATCTGAATTTGAGATGAAAGATCGTGGGAAAACTTGGTTGTGTCTAGATACTTGAGCTACGACACCGAGTTTGTGGATATTAATCCACCGATCCGCATATGTCTAGAAAATGATCAGGCGACCTAATATGGACAAAGCGCATCCGATTAGCACTCCCATGATCGGTCAAAGTGTTGGATATAAGGAAAGATCCATTTCGTCTAAAGGATGAGGACGAATAGGTGTTAGGAGCTGGAATTCCATACCTAAGTACAATAGGCGCATTATTGTACTCAACATAATACACTTGACCGTATATTGTACTTCTCACTGAACTTGTCAGCTAGATTTAGCTCAGCGCCAACGCAACGTCATTGGAATGATTTCAAATTAATCGTTTGGCACCATTGACGTGGGCTTATAATTTTCCTACGGAGATAAATGGATTGATAATGAAACTTCAATACCTACTTAGATTGTGAGCGGCAAAAGTACTAGCTCTTATAGAAAAACACCAAACAATGCTTTGGTATATATTTGCTGATATTATGTATATGTTTGACTGATATAAAGGTTGTTCCCAAACTGGATAAGGAATTATCATATGGAACATGCCGATTGCTTGGAAGTAAACTAAGCAAACCCTTAATAGCTATCTTCTTATATTATGAACAATCTTACTCTCCATGAGACTATTCAAGAGTGTATATGGTTAAGGACTATCATTACACATATAAGAGGAGCTGGTAATTTTGAGTTTAACCATTATACAACTTGCATGTATGAAAATAATGCATCATGTATCGAAGAAATGAAAGTAAGATATATCAAGGGTTATAACACAAAGCATATTTTGCTTAAGTTTTTATATAATCAATTCTCCTCAAGATTCAAGTGAACTGAATAAGATGTGAGGAAAATGTGACATGTTTGTTTACCAAATCAATACGTAAAACCATATTTGGGAAACATGTAGAAAGTATTGAAATGGAAATGTTTTAAACCTCCTTTGATTAATGCACGAATCAGGGGGAGTGGTAGACAAAAGGGGGAGTCTACTATATATGTAATATTGGTATGTTGTGCTCTTTCCTTCAACCAATGTTTTGATTTTCCCATTGGGTTTTGTTCCTTGGTGCAAGGTTTTAGTGAGGCAACATTTTATACATCATCTCTATTTCTATACCTCTTGATTGATCCACAAATCAAGAAAAATGGTAAACTAAAGGAATTGTTTATTGGTGTCTTTTACTCTTTCCTTCGCCTAAAGTTTTTATTTTTCCTACTGGGTTTTGTTTCTTTGGCATAAGGTTTTAATGAGGCAAGAACTATGCACCATCACTCATTTGATTCGGCACAAGGGGGAGTGTTGAAGGATATGTGTCATCATCAAAAGGAAGTGATTGAAAGAATATTTTCCTACTATTAGATATTACCATAATTAATGTTTCCTTTTCGTTGTAAACTCCTCCCTATATAAAGGGCTTATGATTAATGAGAATTACGATTCATTCTCTCCATTCTGTTGTGTTCTATTTAGCTTTCCCTTTAACAGATTTTAATATTTCGTATTATTTTTAGCCTTTGTCGATTTTATAATACAGTTTTGTATGATTTTGAGAAAACGATCATGTTTTATAAATCTATTTTTTATTTTAATTTAATTTATGTTTAATAATGATATAATTTATTTTAGATTTAAAAATTTGTTTTCAAAACTTTAAACTAAATACTTTATAATATAGTATAGACATCGATCCAAAATCCATCCAAAATCATTCACAAAAACATATCTAATGTACATCTCAAGTCATTCCTCTTGGTGTCAAAGGCATTGTTCGCCAAAAAAAAGGTAGCTTATTTTTGGGTACAAGTTTGGATGATCATAAGCTAGCTTTTTGAAAAGCTACTTGAAATAGCTTATGAGTAGGTTTTTGTAAATATTCCAATTATACCCTCATTAATATTAATTATTATTTATTAACTATTTTTTTAAAATGTTTTTTTTGGTCATTTAAATAGTTATAAGCTACTATTTGCCAAACGTGACTCTTTCATCAGCTAGCTTATCAGCTACCAGCTAGCTTATAAGTCATAAGCTAGTTTGCCAAACATAGCCAAAAAATTAAAGATGCAAGATCCAAATTACAAAAAGACCAGTCCTGATTCCTGAATCCTTTTTGAATCTCCATCCAAATTACAAATAGCAAACTTTTTGTAGTTTTGATGCTTGAATATAGATAACATAGTAGTGAAACTACAAAAAAGAACAATATGTATGTAATGATAAAATAGCCATTTCTATTATTTAAACTTTTTTATTCACGTTACAACCAAACAACAATTTTAATCTAATCTATACAGACAACTAAATCTAAACAGATAATTAACCCATACAGTGTTTAGTAAAAAACCAACCAACAGCCAGGCAGAGCTTATTTTCTTTAGCATATGTGGCTTTAACCAAAGGGCTTTTTGGCTTGACGGTTTCCGGGATACTGGTAGAGCTCTGCCTTCTAAAAGGTCAAGAGTTCAAACCTCACCAAAAATGAGAAAGATGTGTGTCGTACATAAACATTATATACTTCAAATAAAAAACACCATTTCGGCACTTCCCCCAAACATGGTTATACTTGTTAAGAAGATGACTACATTAGGGTTTGCTTGATGAGGCTTCGGGATCTGCCATCGCCAGTAACCTTCAACTTTACTACCATACGAAATGGGTACACCCACTTCCTATGGAAGTACGGTTGATGGTTACTGAAGATGTAATTCTAACGCCACATCAATTAAGCCCCATTGTAGTCATAAATGCATGCAGCTTCTTAAGAAGCAGAACTCTGTTAGAGAAATGGTTGCAAACCTCTTCTATTACCACATTTCACCAGAAAGAAGTGACCAGTTGTATTGGGTTCTCATGAAGACGCCTGCGGTTGACTTTTTGACCATCAAGGATTGAAGTACGAGAGCGCTGGGCCAGATTCTCCCTAGGGTGTTGATTTCTAAAAGAAGTTTCATACCCAAATGAATCAGTCTGCATATAAAAAGAAAATATCGTGTCAAATCAAGAGGGTTTTAATGGAAACGAGTATAATCTGCATTATGGTGCGATAATGCTCTAATGAATGCCTTAAGAACCAAGATTAGAAGAAATTAATTAACAATTTAGGGATTTGAAACCAGGGCATGTTTGTTAACAGCTTGATGAGCTTAATGGGACTCACAACTTATTCGTTCAGCTATACATGAGTGTTTGGTAGTAGCTTAATGATATAGAAAGTGGTTTATTCAGTAAGCTTCTAGGGGGGAAGCTTTATGCAAAAAGCCAAGTTTTTTCCAAACCTACCCCTCCCAATTAAAAAACACGCTCATTATATAGATGAAAAAATTCTCACAAACAAAAACCTTCCAATCTATACAGACAGATTAATCCACAAATACAGCTTTATCCATATAGGACTTAATGAAAAACCAACCAAACAACCCCTCAGATTACATCGGTACATAGAGCTCCATATGCCAATTCTTCCATCCATCTGTCAGTAGATCAGCTGTTTCCCACACCGGGGGGGGGGGGGGGGGGGGGGGGGGTGAGAAGAAGAATCCTAGCTTGAATGTGGTTTGTGGACATTCCTTCTATGGTACACATTTATAGTTGCACAAAGATTCGATTTTTCACGACCCACACTCGCAATTGATTGTTACAGCAAACTCGGAAAAGTTTAGTGCCTAACACTGCCGAAGTTGGTTGCAAATTTTGTCGGTTTTCTTGACATGAACCTTGTAAGCTTAGTGCCTAACCTGGATGGATGATGGGATGTAATGGCCACAGGTATGACCCCATTAAGTTCCGACGATGGGATGTAATGGCCATACAGACCATGTTTGACAACCATAAGCTAGCTTGTTTTTTAAGCTTACTGAAAAAGGTTCGCTCGGTTAGCTAAAAAACTAAACTTTTGAAAAGCTACTTCAAGTAGCGTTTCAACAAGCTCCAAGGGCTTTTTTCCACTTCTTTTTCCAATTGTGCCCAATATATTTTTCCAATTAATTAATCAACATGTCCTTTTAGATCATTTTACATTATCATCTAGCTTATCAGCTAATACTAATTTATCAGCTAGCTTATTAGCAAACAACTAGCCTATAAAGCAACAAGAAGCCTATAAACAAACAACAGTTTATTATCCAATTTACCAAACA
Organism: Saussurea involucrata; assembly: GCA_033807775.1. Classification (NCBI taxonomy): domain Eukaryota; kingdom Viridiplantae; phylum Streptophyta; class Magnoliopsida; order Asterales; family Asteraceae; genus Saussurea; species Saussurea involucrata. The sequence continues at coordinate 94,743,971 of CM066316.1, forward strand.
TAGTCACAAGTTAGAAAAAATCTCAGCATCCAAGTTTGGCACATGGTTTATTCTAAAATTATCTACAATTTTTTAAACTCAAACTTATATCAACTTTGCAACTTTTTATCCCAAAATGTAATACTATATTAAATTGGTAGCAGAGAGTGCAAAATACTCCCTCCGTCTCGTTATAAATGTCTACAAGAAAAAGGATACAGTTTTAGAAATGTGTAATTATTACACATTTTACTTAACTAAATGACAATTTTACTCTTAAAAATATTGGAAGCAACAAATTTCTCCATCTCATAATCAAGGGTAGAATTGGAAAGTAGGCACTTACTTTTGAAATTGGGCACTTAGGTGGTGTTGGTTTTTTAAGAGGTCTGAAGTCTTATTTCACTTCTGATTAATATGAGGTGGTGCTTTAAGAGGTTATAAGACACTAGGTTACCTCTTCTAATTTCAGACTTGAGAGCCTCTGAAATCTGGAAAAAAAAATCGGTCTGAACGTAAAAACGTCTGACAGATTTAGACTTCAGAGGTATTAAGAGGTTTTTAAAAAAAAACCAAACAGCCCCTTAGTTTGGGACGGAGGGAGTAATATGAAACCTTATGATATAATACATCATAGTAAAAGAAGAGAATGAAACGACACAAAATCATACAACATGGAATGAGATGATGCAAAAAAGGTATATAGCAGTGGCAAAAGGGTACAAAAGGTTATATAATACACAATCATACATAATGTATGATATGGCACAATTCAATACAAAATAGTTAGGTAAGAAATTATATGAATGGTTTGATTCCAAATGTTTGATGAATTGAGTTATAATAAACTGAGTGATATAATCATCAATTTATTCCTCTTCTTTTCATTTATCACTTGTGGCAAACAAGTTAATATTATATTAACTAATTTTATTTGTTATTTTCTATATTCTTTCTGCAAAAAACTGAAAAGGGGAGAGAGAAAAAATTGTTTAGCTCCAACAGATCAAATTAAACAGACCACCTATTCACAATTAAAGTTACTTTGCGAAAGAAGTAAGTGGCTCATTAATATTCTTCATTTTTTCCATCTTCATTACTATATAGTAATTAATAGTTTTGGGACAACAGGCCAACTCAACGATAGTCATAACAAAAAAGCAAGATATGTCATGTTATTTGGTATTCTACGATCTAAAAATGTGTTCTTTTTTCGGAAACAATCCTTTTAGAAAAAGAGAATGACTAAAGATTGTGAACATGTATCTCATCAATATGTACCAAAGTTCAAGAATGGTAAATAATAATAATAATGATAATAATAATAAGCAAACATGCAAACAAACATAAACAGCATGAGTAGTACAAGGCATTAAAAAGTTTTTGTTGCTCTGCTAACTGCTATGTGGAAAATAAAACCAAGTGTTTTATAGGAAGAGATCATGAGATGAGGACTCGCACCTGATTTGAATGATGTCAAAGTACCAATGAGAACAAGCTTTCCTCAATGGACTCCTGACGTATATGCTGACCTTCGAGCCGAACACTCAATCTATTGATAACGGTGAAATGGAAAAGAAAACAATGGAGGATCTGAATCCACCTTCCAGAGAAATGTGCCAAGGGTATAGACTATAGTGAAGAAAATTACTACAGATAATTCAGGTAACCAATGATATGAGTTATTTTGGTCGTCAATGAACACTTTGATAATGTCTAGGGAGGGAGTTCTAAAAATGGGGAAATATAGCAATAAGCCGTTTATCCGAACTTGTGGGAGATGCAGTAAATAAAAAACTAATAGCTGAATATGATAATAAAGTAAATGGCTGGAAATGGTAAATTGTAGATTAACCAGCGAGAAAGTGCAAGGGTAAATATGAGATTTACCACTCACATATACCATGCCTCCAGAAGTGTAGATCTCCTCTTGTTTATAAGCACTACTCTTTGGCGTGTTGATCTGTATTAAATTTGGTAAGATGGTATACAAAACCTGACCTGTGTTGGTGGGAAAATGAGAGCTGAATGTGAAGTCCTTGCATTGGTAGGTTGACCTTGAAGCTGACTCCATTATGCACAAACTGAATTCATGCAATTCTCCATAGTTGGAAAGCTACGCCTCTATCAAAAATGTAAACACAATAAATATGTATAAAGCAAAAATGCAATGTAATTATTGCTTCATACGCAATATTATCATAATTACCAACCTTATCTACACGTAATCGGCTTAGAAGAGGAAAAAGATAAGATCATTTAATGACATATTCATCAAAGATCAATTTAAATTCGGAAAGAATAAAATTCCAAGCCATATGTAGTTACCTAATATTTGGTTCCATTAAGAGCTCATTTAACTTCCAAAGTGGAATGTAGAGCTTTAAGCTCGGATATACTCCCATGATTTTCTTACTTAGATCCCTTGATGTTTGCTTATTTCATGCAAATGTAGACAAAAACAATGCATCTGACAACACACTAATGCATTAGCCTCTTCTAATAAGTGGAAACTTAATCCAAATGAGTCTCGCTACACGATTCTAATTTTACTTGAAATAAACATCGATTCACCAAAGAATTTATTCTCACGTGTTTAATTATTATCCTAGTAAATGCTTACGTTGAAAAAACTCATTTGACAAGTTATAGAATTTGGAGCATTGTAGTTAGTACCACGACCAAGATTACATGATGTACTGGAAAAGTACCTTTATTTTATAAGATGAAGGATCGTGTGAGAAGTGGATCTGAACCGTTGATCACTTTTAATCAAATGGCCTCCCATGAATTGCCCCTTAGAAGTGGATCTAAACCGTGGATCTGGTGCATCTCGGTGCATCTTATCTCAATACATCTCATCCTAATGTACGCCCAATTCTCATCCACAGTTGATAACTGCTTCTCACCTTAACCTCAACTTCTCACCGGAACCCAACCCTATTTTATAAAACTCAAGATGGTGAGATCATGAGAGTGGAATACATAAACCACTTTCAATTGTAGGACTAGATAGCTATGAAGTCGAAGGATGCAAAGCTTAGACTTGATATTGGTTAATCTTGTTATTTGAACATTAACTAAAAAGTTAACTAGCCTTGACTACATCTATGGGTTTATGTTTATGGTAATTCAATAATTTGTGGCATGTGGCTTGTACAAATATAACACTAGATCAATGATTACCTCATTGTATTGAAGGAATCATAGGATTTGTGCACCTTTGAATACTAAGCTAAATTATATGAAATTCTCTTCGTTTTATTTATCCCATATGGAAGTTTTCTGTGCACTAAGATTGCATTTGATGAAAATATTAAGGTTAAAAGGAAAGCATGTTCGATCCCCCACCAGACAATTGCTATGTGTGAGACGCACCCAAAGAGAACCTGTTTCACTTCCGGAAGAAGTGAAGCAACAACAAATACCAACGACACAAGAGTTTGAGGGACGAATTAGCTCAATCCAACTCCTCAACACCATATGAGCCAAATATGGGTGGGTAATTGCTTCGAAAACCAAGAAACGAAACCGTTGGACAAAGGTGTGTCTCACAACTTCATCACATATACTAAAATAATTGAGCTGGTTCTGTATAAGCAGGGGTGGGGATGACGCTCTTGGGTTGGTTCCGGTGAGAATGAAAGTTACGGTGAGAATGGTAAGAAGGGATCTCTACCCTTGGATGCACATTAGAATGAAATGCACCAAAACAAGATGCACCGAGATGCACCAAATCAATTACCGTATCAAACGCGATTCATGGGTGGGTTTGAGATTAAAAGTGATCAAGGGTCTAAGGGTCTAGCTTCCCTTGACGGATTTCAACTAGTCCTCGATATAAAATTCTTTGGCAAAGCAAGGGTCGCCTGCCTACCTTCCAAGAACTCTTTGTATGTCTTGCAAATCAGAGCAGGAATCATGAACCTCCTCGAGGGATGCGAGAGGCGAGGCACAAAATATACCTATGATGAATGTAAATGATAAAGAAAGGCAAAACAGGCAATCGATCAAGAGATCGTGACTAGGGCACAAAAAAAGAGAATCGACCATTCAAGAATTCGATCGGAAAATGAGCGAAAGCGAGACAGATGTGAAGGGTATGTATCCACCTGTATTGATTTCCGGATACTTTGTCTATTAGAAGGAAGAAAAATTTCAATTGAGGTTTTTGCCGTATTATCACCCAAAGACACTACTGGGCCGCCAAGAGGACTTCCACTAATACAAAGTACTTGAAACTCGAAGATTAACTAGAAACTAGAATTAACTAACATGTAGAGTTTATGCAATTTTGCTCTAGTGCCTCATTGTTTCTTGTAGTGTTCTCTAAAATCATCTTGTTAGCTAATAGCTATTGATAATTGTAGAGTGTTAAGAGTACCGTGTAAATGAACCTAGGAGCCCCTAGGCCAATCTTGTATCAAAGGTGTTCTTGTCTCTAGGATTTTCCAAGGCTCCCTAAAAAGGCAAAGGATCGTGTAAGAAATTGAGGTTAACGTGAGAAGTGGATCTGAACTGTTGATCACTTTTAATCAAATGCCCTCCCATGAATTGAGGCTTAGAAGGGAATTGATCCGGTGCATCTCGGTGCATCTCATCCTAACGTCCATTTCTCATCCAACGGTTGATAATCACTTCTCACGTTAACTTCAACTTCTCACCGAAACCCAACCCCCCTATAAATAGGTGTGTGCTCTCGTTTTAAAGGCATCCAACAAACTTTCAAGCAATACAAGAAAGCTTTTTTTTCATGAACTCTCTTATGAATCCTTTCGAAGTTCTTGTGTTCAAATCTTCCATCTAAGCCCCTTCTCATGAAAACAAGACGGGCATGGTACTTCTAATGCACAAAATACTTAGGCCACACAAGTAGTTATGTCCTCAATAAACATCCCATGACACGAGGCCTAGTTTCGCTGTTTGTTTGATCTTGATTGTGATCAAGTAATGCAATGAAGACTTCAGTGAATATTTTATAGCCTGCAATCGTTTGGCTGACAACAATGGAAACAAACAAACAAGGAAACATCACCAGCAATATACTCAACGGCAAAGGATCGTGTGAGAAGTTGAGATTAGGGTGAGAAGTAGATCTGAACCGTTGATCACTTTTAATCAATTGATCTCCCATGACTTGCGGCTTAGAAGGGAATTGATCAGGTGCAACTCAGTGCATCTTATCTCGGTGCATCTCATCCTAATGTGCGCCCATTTCTCATCCAATGGTTGATAACCACTTCTCACATTAACCTCAACTTCTCACCGGAACCCAACCCTATACTCAACAAGATCATACCATGAATCAGTTTCGTCACGCATTATTCAAAACAAGTAACATATAACGTTAACCAGTCAACTGCATCATGGGAGCATAATGAAAGCACTACATGACAGAAAAAGGTGGTTTATAAACCAAACCTACCTACTGTATCCCAGCCGGAAGTAAGGTCACAGACCTTACCTCTACCCCTAAGGGTAGAGAGATTCTGGTTGATGAAAGCAGACAAATCTTTTTTTAAAAATCACCCATCATGCCCTGATTAAGTTAAATTTGAAAAGATCTGGTAAGAAAACTTAAGATATCTAGCAGAGAGATCATTTCAGGAATAAGAAACCAATATGTATATATATGACTGCATCATGGCCTGAAACTTATTCCTGTGTATTGCCCATTCTACTTGTCAGTATCCTGGGTCTTACCACCGGAAGGAAACTCTGATGTGGATACATCTTTTGGTGAGTGCTTGTTAGGATGGTCGTATGCACAAGCATGGCCAAACTTGCAAAGACCTAACTTTTCATAATTCCAACATACCTTCTTTCCCTGTGTTGGAAAACAGAAGGTGATGAGTACCAGAAAAAGGTGAATTAATATGATATCATAAGTCATAACTTCTTTTATCAATCAATACAACCAATATGCAGTGAAATAAGAAAATTTCATGATTAAAAACAAATAAGAGCAATATTGGATTTGGATCAAATGCAGAAACTAAGTAAAAACACTTAAGCCAAGTCCAGAAGCCATAAGAGGTTTTAATACTTACAGGTCTTATTGGCAGGCCAACATCATTGAGAACACACGGCTCTCTTTTGGGAGGGTCATGAGAACGATCCTGAAACGTTTCAACATTTGCTGCTGGAGGCACAGAAGAAGACCTTACTTCTTGCTTGCATTTCGTTGCCTATTCATATCGTAAAGCAAATTTATCATCAGACTGAGTAAGCACATCAGTTTATACTAAACTAAGACTGTTTTTTATGTGGGAAATGTTTAAAAAGAAAATAACAAATTCAATGTAAATCCTTGCCAAGTAAACAAATTCAATCTATAAGAACATACCTGATACCCACTCAATACAAAATTTTGATGCACACACACAAAACTCTTGGGTGTTATCAGAGGCCGTGAAAGGTGAGACGGAATTGATTCTGAGAAACGCGGAGCGACTTCTGAAGCTTTTCTGTGATCATCCATGGATTCACCAGTGACAAGTTCAGGTATAACGAAAAAAGGATCAGGATGGTGAAACCTACAGGACTTGCCGTAACCACACATTCCAGTATGCATGTAGAAAGCACAGTTTTTCTTGCCCTGGTATAAAGGATAGTATAGGTTACTATTCAGCAGCTCTGATCAATGGTTTAAAACAAACTATTGTGCGAATTCATGTATGGCCTATTGGCACAATAGAAAAGCCAAGGAGAAACAAGATTACCAATCTTCTTGGAAAACCAAAAACGTTAAGTTGCCCAGGAGATTTTTCAGCCTCTGATTTGGAGTGAATGAATCTACAAGATTCTCCATATTTGCAAAAACCAGACGGGTAAAACTGCAATAAGTATGACAAGGTAAGCACCATGTACTTCTAAGACAATAAAAGGGACTCGCTCAAGGGAATTGTCCTTTTACATTCTAAAACAACCAATTTGTCTTTATACTTCTAATACCATCTATCAAAGGTTGGGTTCCGGTCAGAAGTTGAGATTAACGTGAGAAGCGTAAGATCAACCGTTGGATCAGAAATGGAGACACATTAGGACGAGATGCACCGGATCAATTCCCTTCTAAGACGCAATTCGTGGGAGGGCATTTGATTAAAAGTGATCGGTTCAGATCCACTTCTCATGCTTCTCACGTTAACCTCAACTTCTCACAAGATCCTTCGCCATCTATCTATTAGACAATTATTGTCATAAACAATACTAGATGAGCCTTGAGCCACGGCCACACAGCCGTTAGTTGAACAATGAACAAATCACTTATTTACAGATGTTATTCAATTATAATAAGGGTTAAGATGAAAAATTCCAGAAAATCCTTACCGTATTATATATGTATCTATTTTTTGCACAAAGTATAAATGCACCTCGTTTAACTAGTTGCATTAGATGAATTCATGAAGATAGTATTTATTCAGATTTACCTTGCATGGAATCGGACACAAATTCCTGTATGAACCTTCAACACCATTTTCATTGTTTTTTCCCATATCAACCTTCACACAAACATCGCATAAACAAAACAAAAAAAAACACATCAATTTGCATCAACATAATTCCTTTCAACACAGGCATCGAGAAAGGGAGGGAGGGAAATCGAATACCGAATTTTCCGTCAAAACAGGGTGATTGAAAATGCACGTCGTCCCGAACTTGCATGTTCCGGTTCGAAGGAAAAACGAGCAGTCTTCGGCGTTAGATCGGATCGGGTGCAGCATGTTACTGTTTCCAATTCCTTCATCATCACCATCCAACTGAACAACCTTGGATTCATCTGAATAGGTATCGCTGTGGTTCGATTTGAGGCCTGCATCAACCTCTGGTATTTGAGAAAAGAGGCCTTTCAAATCCAAAAAGAACTTCTTCCTGATGCCGTCGTCTCCGGAAGTTGCCATCAAGAGAAACCCTAACGATTGCAGGATGAGCGAAACGAGTATTCAGAAGGGTGAAGAAGAAAGGAAGGCGGGGGAAAAGCGGTATATAAAAAGTCAAACCATTTTGACCTTATTGGGTGTGGTGTGTGGGAAGAACCTTTTTAACATTAATTACAAAACTAGTTCAAGAACTTTGTGGAAAGTGTGATTTTAGTCCTTACAATTATTTTTGTTGTTTTCATATCATTACGGACTTTGTCTCTTTCCCTCACGACCATTATGATTGTATGTTAAGGGTGCGTTTGGTATAATGGATAGAACAGACTAAAACATAGATAATTGTTTCATGTTTGGCAGAATTTTTATATAGAACAGACAGAAACAGAATTGAACAAAGTAAAACAAGTCTGTTTCACTCCCACCCCATGGAACGAACTGGAACAAGATGGAACAGACTTATGTTTTACCAATATAACCTCAAAATAAAATCTAACATTCTTCTAAAACATCAAATAAGCATTATATTTTATATTTTATTCATTATTTAAACTTTGATCGTCTTGAAGAAAATTTTATAATAATTTTTGTTATAAAAAATATTTATTTCATTATAATTTAATAAATTACATAACTAATCAAAATATACAAACAACTTATTAAGGGTAATTGGTCAATGTTATTTGTTCTGTTCTGTCCAGTTTTATCTTATCAGATGTTGAACAGTTGTTCTATTCTGTTTTATCCTGTCATGTCCCGTCTGCATACCAAATGCAGCCTAAGTGCCATCACATGATGTTCAGTTATTGTTCATGTTTTCTTATTGATTTTTTCTTCATTCTTTTTAACTTTCTTTACATGTTCTTAACGATTATGTTCAACTGATTAAAGCATTTAATGATAAGAACATTTTGTTGTAGTTAAGCATAAAAAATATCGAAAGCATCAATGCATCATGAACAAAATTAAGAAGAACATGAACAACAAAAATTATGAAGAACATCAACAACATTGAGGTTTATTCCAAAATTTTGTATACAAAGCCTTTAAATCAGAAGCATCAAAACCGTCAAATTAAACCCTAAACTAGCGATGGTGGATGAGAGTGATGTTGCGAGGATATATTTTGATTATTGAAGTTCAATTGGGAGAAAATTTGACCACCACCACAACCCGTATAGTCCTAAAATTAAAGAAGATAAGGAGGATGTGTAAGTTTATTTGTTGCATTTGTCGTATATAAATATTATATACTTCAAAAAAACATACGCTTTATCGACTTGTACATCATTTCTTTTATAGAAAAAACATTAAAAAATGACTGAAATACTCCTCCTCATGTGGCTTACATGCGAGGACACTTAACAGATAATCTTGACGACCATTAGTTGTAAGGACAAAATTTGTGATAATATGCAAACCACGATGACAATCCGTCAATCCTCATAACTTCTAAAAAAATTGGACGAAAATCAGAGTTTCCGCAAACTCCATGGATGATATTTGTAATTTGCTCTAAAAAATTTAATAAAAATAAAAGTAATGATCTTATATAGAGATAATTTAAATCCAGAACTTTTATAGAAATAACATTAATATTAATAAATTTAATTCCTTTAATGAAAAATATTACAATTTTAATTATAACCATAAACCAGGCTTTTTTTTCTTCCATTCTTACAATATGATCAGATATATCTCTTGGATCATAACCTGCATTTTCTCTTGAAAATCTGCTCAAACCACATATGACCTAAACCACCATCTTCTATTTTCCACCAGCATTTGATAACCTATGTCAAATAAAATGCCACGTCATAATTATGTCATTTAAGGTAGACATGCAGTAGCGTGATGACAAAGTCAAGACTCGAGTCTTATGAGTTACTGTAGATGTGGCCAGGGACAGACCCATCACACCGTAAGCTAAAAAAATTAGGCTCGTGAAAGGTCCAGCCGTATTGTTTTAGAAGATGCAACCGTATTATATGGTGCCATAGTATGGAAAAATTCTTGGGTCCATCCCTAGACGTGGCTTAAAACGCAAGTGTGTATGTATATTATACGTATATAACTAACTAAACCAAACCAAGAGGTGAAGAGGACCCGGTAAATCTCAATGTCATATGTATCATAGGGGCCGGTTCAAATAAGAATGCTAAATATTGTGAGAAGGTAAGAAGGGAACCTTCATATGTGAATCACTGAAAAAATCAGGAAAAAAATCTATTTGAATACACATATGTGAATCATTGAAAAAATCAAGAAAAATAATCTATTTGAAGATACATGTGTGAACTAACATTACTCACTCTATTCATATGGGTTCACATATGCATCTTCAAATGGATTTTTTCAATGATTCTTCATTCTTCCCTCTTACCTTCTCACGATGTTTAGCCTTCTTATTCGAACCTCCACATGTACGATATATACATGTATGTTCCAATTATTACCCAATAGTATTGATCTTAAAACAGTACAAATTTAAAGCCAATTTTCTTCTAAAGAACGCGCCTTGGCGGTGCCACACCTTAAACCAGACGCTAAGAGGGTTAACAGGATGTGGGAGACGTGCCTTGCCGCCACAGGGCACCTTTTAGTGTGCTAATATTGGGTTGGAGATGAAAATATCACCATTTTTGTGTTTTTAGTGTTGGATTGGAGATGGTCTAATAGATTAGATTGTGGTGTTATGTGATCTAATCCAAACCAAACCAAACCAAATGGACCAAAGTAGGGTATGGGAGGGTGAGATGTTAGCAGACATGACTTCTACCGCAAAAAGTAGAGCACCTGTTAACGAGACAAAAAGTGTTTGATCTAACATTACACCACATACTATATGGAAGAAAAATCACCTTATTTTTTCACACGAGGGTCGCGGCTAAGACCATGTTTCCTCAACATGTTGATGTAGCTTCTCATGAGGGTGAATTTGTTGCTTCCTAGATGATAGAAATAGTCCCATGTATAAATCCCAGTTTTGTGCAAGTCATCAAAAAGTAGCCTAAAATGGCAAATCAGAAAACAAATTACTCCATTAGAATCATTAGGGAAAAAAAAGTGATGTTTATCACCAAACAATCATTGTACCGATCATAAGTACCTTACCCCGTAGTTTCCTACAGGTTCTGCAGACATGATCCCTACATGACGGCGTCCATAAATCACCTGGTTTGGTTCGACACCGGTATCAGAACATCTTTCAGGTAGATTCCAAATCAACAACTTTGGTCCATTAGACTACGTTTGGTACGCAAAAAGGACTGGACTGACGAGGGTGAGGTGGGAGGGTGAAAGAATTGTGAAAGTTTTAGTTTGCAATGGGTAGTTTAATAATTTACCTATCCTGAATTTTTTTTCCCACTTAGTCATGCCATGTCTCAGTCTAATTTTGTCCCAAACGTGGGAAACAAGTTTTTGTTCTCCTCTGTGTCGTCCAGATCAACAATTTTGGTCCATTAGGGTGTGTTTGGTACTCTGGACCGGATAAAGTGAGGTAGGCGAGTGAACGAATTGTGGAAGGCTTTAATTTGCAAGGGGTAGTTAAGTAATTTGCCTGGAAAGCCGGCATATCATGAACAATTCTAAGCCAGAAAATTATCAAAATCAAAAGTACCTTTTCACCACCAATTGATCTGATCTTACTATCAACAGCAGGGCTAAACACCCTCAAAAATTCTGCTGGCAAGTTGTACCTACTTCCGTTTGTAAATTCCACCACAACCTAACTCGAACATCACAAATAATTTTCAAATGAATAAAACATCTTGACAATGTATCAAAACCATATAAATATTTTAAAATATTCTTCAAAAACATGTTAACAGAAATCAAAGAGAAAGCAATTACATTCTTTGGAGCATGGAGAGCAAATTTGATCAATCGAGGACAGTCTCCGGCCGCCATGCATATGTTCTGTTTCGCTCTCCATAACGCAGACATTTTTTAGGGGCCTTGCCTATGAAGTGGGTGCAGAGCCAGGTTTTTCGATGAGGGTGGTCCTCTTAGAAACCTTTGTTGAAAATAGTGTGTCATCTAACATAAATTGATGATATATACAATATGAAAAACACTTCAATAGATCTTTAGCTTTGAAAGCTTTTCAACATGCCCCTTGTTTAGAGTAAACCCCTCCCTCTAAGACGCCCCCACCACACCAGTCCCACATTCATTGTGGGAGGTAAATTAGCGCATGCATCCCATGGGCAGAGGAGCATTTCGCAGGCCTCATTCATATGGATTACACCCACACGGCCATAGGCGGGTGGCCATATGGGCCTTGGGGGGCCATGGTCCCTGTGATTTTTTGAATGCTTAATAATACACATAATATACTCCAACAATGTAGGTTAATAACTTTATTATTTTGGACCCCTCCACCTAAAGATGTTGGACTCCTTATTAGACCAACACAAGTAATAGATTAGCTAAAAAATCAATTGTGGTCCACAATTATGCGTCTTGTGTAAAAGCGTTGCAATAACTTAATTAGAGGTTTTTGGGCGTCCTAACAAGTTTTATAGGACACTTTTGATAAGCCGTGTTTGACATTTCCATATCTAATATTTAACGTTTTCTTTTAAGTTTCAGTATGTATTAACTATATGTTACAACTTCGGATGGTGTACTTTTTGAGTATTTGAAAATATATAAGAGATTACGTGATACGCCCCAACCAGAGGATACAAACCACTCTTCCGGCCCAACATCAGCAAGTGCCAGACCCAAGCGAGATACCAGGCCACCAGCTCGTTATAAGGATTAAGCCCTCAATCTTTACAGGGCCCATATGGAAGTTGACTGAGTCATAAACAATAAATCCCTATTAGTGGTTTGAACTAGTCAATAGCATGCATTGTTCCACTACTAGTGTAGGTCCACGTTTCCCATTTTATTTCCTTATTTTATGTTGCATTTAGGATCTAGTTGCATATTTAAATTACTGTATTGCATATGCCTTGGGGAATATAACAGAAAATTGCTCCAAGTCTCGTTTTCTTCCTTTTACTCTTCTCAGGAGACTCACCATCTCAAATCGGTGCTTATCAATTGGTGCTTTCATTCACGTCTCACCATGCCTCCCCGTCGCGAAACCCCAACCCTCGAAGACTCCATGGCCGCCATGGTCGAACATATGACCCAACTCATCACTCTTTCACAAGCCACTAACCTCAAACTTGACAATCTTTCCACTCACATGGCCACCCAAATCGAAACTACCGCAAACCTTGTCAACAGCCTTGCCAAAACCGACGACCCACCAACCCCTCCACCGCCGCCGCCCCCTCCCCCTCAAACCGGTCGTCCCCCAAAAATCACCCTTCCCGCATTCGATGGTTCCAATCCTCTTGACTGGATTTTTCAAGCCGAAAACTACTTCGCCTTTTACAACATTCCCCTCCCACAACGACTCAATTTTGCGGTTTTCTACTTTACCGGAGATGCCCTTAGTTGGTATAAACATTTATCCCACAACAACCTTTTAACCACTTGGCCGGACTTCACTCGTGCGATGGAACTCCGCTTTGGACTCTCGTCTTACGAAAACCACCAAGCCGCCCTCTTTAAACTTCGCCAAACCACCACCGTATCCGCATACCAGACCGAGTTCGAACGAGTTAGCAATTTCGTTGTCGGACTATCCCCCGACGCCTTGCTCAATTGCTTTATCTCTGGTCTCAAACCCGACATACAATCCGAGCTTTCACTCCATCACCCACGCACCCTACACCACGCCTACGGCTTATCGAAGCTAATCGAAGACAAAATCGCAAACTCTCGTGCCCGTTTTCAATCCACACCACGCAGTTTCTTCCCTCCGACCGTACCAAACCCACGCCCCCCACCCACCCTACCGGCTCCCACCTCCACTACGACACCACTTTTACCGACACCCACCCAAACCAACCTTCCTTTTACCCGGCTATCACCGGAAGCCTTACAAAAACGCCGAGCCGAGGGCTTATGTTTCTGTTGTCCGGCCAAATACCACCCCGGACACAAATGCAACCCACCTCAATTCCTCGTCATCGCTGACAATGACGATTCTCCCACACCCGACCTCTTTCCAATGCCAATGACCACAGCCGACTGCCACCCCGAAAATTCAAAAGCAGAACCTGAGCTCGATCAACATTCGCATTTTTTGTCACTTTCAAACGCCGCGTTGCTAGGCCTTGCTTCCCCAAAAGCCTTGCGAATGACCGGCCATATTCACGGCCACCCGGTTACAGTTCTCGTAGACTCGGGAAGTACCCATAATATCATCCAACCCCGAGTCGCTTCTTTTCTCGCATTGCCGGTTAACCCCATACCATCCTTCCCCGTTATGATCGGAGACGGTTCATTCTTGAATTGCGACTCTTTTTGCCCCAGTCTTGAGCTTCAACTAAAGGGCCATGACTTCCCAATTCCTGTTTTTGTCCTTCCGATTGAAGGGGCTGACATAGTGTTGGGTCTCGCTTGGTTAAGCTCTCTTGGTCCTATCGTTGCCGATTTTTCTATCCCTCAAATGTCATTCCAATGGAACGGTACAACGGTACTCTTACGCGGCGACCCTATCGCGACACATGTTTCCCCAAGTAGCCTTCAACATTTAATGCGTAAACAGGCTGTAGCCTCCATGCATGCATTGATTTGTCACCACCCACCCACCATCTCACCATCCAAACTGCCCACATCCACAACAGACCCTCGGATCGACGCCTTGCTTCGTAACCACAGTAGACTTTTTGAACAACCCAATTCTCTTCCGCCACACCGCCCCACCAATCACCACATCCCTACCTTACCCAATGCACCCCCCGTCAATGTCAAACCTTACAGATATCCGCATTACCAAAAACAGATCATGTCCGAACTAATTGCGGAAATGCTACGAGATGGTCTCATCCGCCCAAGTCAAAGTCCATATTCTTCACCGGTACTACTCGTACGAAAAAAGACGGCTCTTGGCGTTTTTGCGTGGATTATCGCGCCTTAAATGCAATCACCATTCGTGACCGTTTTCCGATTCCGACAGTAGACGAACTCTTAGATGAGTTACATGGGGCTTCGGTGTTTTCCAAGATTGATCTTCACGCCGGTTACCATCAAATCCGGGTCGCCCCTTCGGACACTCACAAGACCGCTTTTCGTACCGTCGATGGCCATTACGAATTTTTGGTCATGCCATTTGGTCTGACAAATGCTCCGTCTACATTCCAGGCTACCATGAATGATCTCTTCCGCGATGTTCTCCGACGGTTTGTGTTGGTATTTTTCGACGATATCCTCATTTATAGTACCTCGCTTGACACTCATATCGAACATTTGCGACATGTTTTTGATACTTTATCAAAGCATTGTTATTTTGCAAAACTTTCGAAATGTGTTTTTGCAGTGACGGAAATACAGTAATTGGGTCATCTCATTTCAAAAGTCGGTGTTGCCGTTGATCCAGACAAAATTTTGGCCATCCAAAATTGGCCGCCACCGACATCCCTCACGGCCCTTCGTGGTTTTCTGGGGTTGACAGGGTACTACCGACGGTTTGTCAAGGATTACGCTTCCATTGCAGCACCGTTGACCGACATCTTGAAGGAACCACAATTTTCCTTTTCCGATGCCGCCTTGCGTTCCTTCGACGAGCTCAAAAAAGCAATGGTTTTATTGCCGATTCTTGCTACCCCTAATTTCTCGCTTCCTTTTGATGTTACAACCGATGTTTCCGGAGTCGGTATTGGAGCAGTTCTTTCACAAAAAAACCACCCGATTGCATTTTTTAGTAAGAAAATGTCACTACAAATGCAATCGTCATCCACTTATGTGCGCGAACTCTTTGCCGTTACGGAGGCTGTTAAAAAGTGGAGGCAATATCTTCTTGGTCGTCCGTTTCGTATCTTCACCGACCAACGAAGCCTTAAGCATCTCTTGTCGCAAACTATACAGACTCCGGAACAACAAAAATGGGCCACAAAGTTACTCGGTTACGACTTTGAGATACACTACACACCGGGGAAAAACAACAAGGTGGCCGATGCCCTTAGTCGCAAACCAACGGCCGAATTTTTAGCGGTTTCCTCACCGAGAGCCGTTTGGCTCGACATTTTACACGATTTCTACTCCAATTCAGAACCGGGGAAACAGCTTTTTCGCGACGTTTTGAGCAACCCTGATGCCTTTCCAAACCATACAGTTCGTGACAGTTTACTCTATGTTGACAGGCGCTTGTTCATTCCGGACATTCCTTCCCTTCGTCGCAAACTACTATTGGAATTCCACTCAACACCTTTGGGAGGCCACGCAGGGGTTAAGGCCACTCTTAATAGATTAAATGCAATATTTTTCTGGAAGGGCTTAAAACAGGAGGTGATGGAATTTGTGAAGACTTACAAAACATGCCAAGAGGTAAAGTATCCGACACACCGTCCGTATGGTCTCCTTCAACCATTGCCGATCCCAACACAGGTTTGGGAGGACATTTCTATGGATTTCGTCACATCTTTACCTCCTTCAAACGGTAAAACAGCTGTGTGGGTAATTGTCGATCGCTTGACGAAGTTTGCACATTTTATTCCATTGCCTACACACTTTACGGCACCATCACTATCAAAGTTATTCTTGCATGAGATTTATCGCCTTCATGGGCTGCCCAAATCCATTATCACCGACCGCGACCCTCTTTTTCTTAGCAACTTTTGGACGGAACTGTTCAGACAATTGGGAACATCGCTGCTTCATTCGAGCGCCTATCACCCGCAAACCGACGGTCAAACCGAAGTCGTCAATCGATGTTTGCAATCTTTCTTACGATGTTTTGCAGGTGATAATCCAAACCAGTGGGTTCGATTTCTTTTTTTGGCGGAATTTTGGTACAACACTAATTACCATAGTGGAATCGACACCTCACCTTTTCAAGCGCTCTATGGCCGCCCCGTTCCGACTATGGCCGAGTATGTGCTCGGAAACTCAAAGAACGCGACAATTGATTCCACCTTGGCGGAGCATAACCGAGTCCTCGATTCGATTAAAGAGACGCTAACCGCGACACGACAACGTATGGCAAATCAAGCTAACAAACACCGACTCGACAAAGTTTTCAATGTAGGTGACATGGTTTACTTACGCTTACGTGACTATCGTCAGGTTACCGTCCTGACCGACAACACAAAAAGCTAAGCAAGCGATTTTATGGTCCCTTTAAAGTGCTCGAGCGCATTGGAGAAGTTGCTTACCGTCTGGAACTCCCCCCTGGATCGCGAATTCATCCCATTTTCCATGTCTCCTTACTTAAGGAATATTTATGTGATCCACCAGCAACCACCGATGCATTACCGATCGACCCTCTTCACATCAACAACGACGCCTTACCTGAAGAAATCATGGACCATCGCCAAAACTCGACAGGCCAGCTAGAAATTCTTGTTCGATGGGCTGGACGTGACGTGACAGATTCAACTTGGGAGTCCCTTGCTATATTTCGTGACACCTTTCCAGAGTTCGTTAACCGTCACCAACATTTACTCGACCTTGAGGACAAGGTCCGTGTCGAGAGGGGAGGAGTTGATACGCCCCAACCAGAGGATACAAACCACTCTTCCGGCCCAACATCAGCAAGTGCCAGACCCAAGCGAGATACCAGACCACCAGCTCGTTATAAGGATTAAGCCCTCAATCTTTACAGGGCCATGTGGAAGTTGACTGAGTCATAAACAATAAATCCCTATTAGTGGTTTGAACTAGTCAATAGCATGCATTGTTCCACTACTAGTGTAGGTCCACGTTTCCCATTTTATTTCCTGATTTTATGTTGCATTTAGGATCTAGTTGCATATTTAAATTACTGTATTGCATATGCCTTGGGGAATATAACAGAAAATTGCTCCAAGTCTCGTTTTCTTCCTTTTACTCTTCTCAGGAGACTCACCATCTCAAATCGGTGCTTATCATTACGTTAGGCCATTGCGGTCAAAAAGCTTGTATTCCGCCACTGCCCACAGACATGCCTCTACCACTGGGTGCTCAAAATCAAATGGCCATTGGAAGATGAAAATAATGAGGAAAACAGGATGTAAATGATGAAAAATCAACTCATTTGATTCCAATTTCATACCAGAAGTCCGGAAGCTTTCCAACAAGTTGTTGAATGTGTTCATGAATGACATGAAATGAACATGTTGGAGCCAAAATAAGTAGTGAAGATTGAGCATCACAAATGATGGATTTTAACCATATTATTATACCTGTTAACATATCAATTCTTCACCAATCATAAAATACCATTATGAAGCACAGAATTATATCTTCCGAATTAGATAATGAATTGAAAATATAATGTTTAGGAATTCTGTTAAATACAATATCCCATACACAACCTAAAAGAAGGTATACCTCATATCCTTTAATGAAAACAAGTGTGGAACTATTAATTAGATATATCTAAGTGATATATGATCGATTACTTACAGATCGATTGAAGCGGAGGCGGCCGCTGAAGCTGACGGCGTGACTGACTGACCGGTGAGACGGCCTGAGGGCGTGATCGGTGACCGGCGTGAGGCAGCAGAGCAGGGGCGGTGGCTGTAGGCGGACTTCTGGACTGAGCCCCGACTTCGTCGTCGTGAGAAGTTCGCCGGTACAAACTGGAGAGGAAATTACACTTTTGGTGAGAACTGAAAAGTTACATTGATTTTGGGATGAAATTACATTTTTGATCCCTATGGTTTGTTAGGAATTACGAATATAAACGGACTGATTTGGGAAATTGACTCAAATGGCCAAACCACCAACTAGAAGGGACAAAATAGCCACATTCTCTCCCGGTTTACAAAAATAGCCAGTGGGTCCGCATTCGGACCCGTCCCGGTGAGTGTGGACCGCAATGGGGTCACAAAAAGACAAAAAAAAAAATAGTGGAAACGGTTGGTCCGCACTTGGACCCGGCCTGACCCGGTGCGGACTGCAATATCTGCCACGTGAGAGGCCCTCTTCAAGAATGAGTTAACTCTAAATAGTTGAAACTTTCAAGTCAAGTGAGAGGCCTCTTCAACCGTAGACACCAAACAAAAAAAGTGATTCCTTTTCCCATAGCTAAAAGTTCCAAATTCAAAGCAATGATGCTCTAGTGACTAGTGCATTATGCATAGAAACTAGTACATTATGTATAGAAACTAGTACACTGCTCTCATAGCTTCTTGGTCCGCAAGGAATCATTTTCTAGTACACTGCTCTCATAGCTTCTTGGTATGCAACTCTTCTTGGAATCTGAAATCACACCCTTTTCCCATAGCTTCTTGGTCCGCATCCGCACTCGCCTATTGCGAGTGTAGACCTGCCATAGTTAATTTCCCCGTTTTCGTCGTCGACACTGTTAGACAACCTAGGGGGGGGTAAGGTTGTCTAACAATTGGTATCAGAGCAGGGCTTTCAAAAATTATCTGTTCAAATTTTTAAAGTTATTTCTTTAATTCTTTTAAATGGCTCAACAAACTAATTTTGTGTTTTCAAAACCCCCTTTGATAGATACTGAAAAGTTTGGCATTTGGGCCGAGCTATTTGAATGTCACGTTCGTGGCAAAAGTCAAAAAATTTGGGATATTATAGAAAATGGGAATTTTAATCCTACTATTGTAAAAGATGATCTTATTGTTGATAAACCTTTAAAAGAATGGACTCCCGCTGAAGAATCTCATTATTGTTTAAATTTTGAAGCTAAAAATATATTATATGCTGCTTTAACCTCTGATGAAATAGAAAGAGTTTATACTTATAAAACTGCTAATCTAATCTGGCAAAGCTTGAGCGACACTCATCGTGGAAATACTCAAGTTAAAAGCTCTAAAATAAATATTCTTGTTCATGATTATGAATTATTTGAAATGTCAAAAGATGAGTCAATCGACTCAATGTTTAAACGTTTTAACCTCATTATGACTACTTTGAAGGGATTAGGTCGTACTTATCCTAATGAGGATTATGTAAGGAAAATTCTTCGAGCACTTCCTTCGGAGTGGATGGCAAAAATTACATCTTTAGAAGACTCCCGAGATCTCGCAACGATGAAGCTCGATGATCTCATCGGCAATCTTAAAGTGCACGAAATCGCACTAAAAAGAAATCAAGTCCGGGAGCAAGTCAAAAAGAAATCCATAGCTTTAGAAGCCGTTGCCTCTAAAGATGAAAAAGAAAAGGAAGAGGAGGAAGATGCAAGTTCCTCGGATGACGAACCCGAAAATCTTGACGATTTAGTCAAGTTGGTAAGAAAACTTTCTAAACTTTTATCTAACAAAAAGTTTGCTAATAATGATAGGTTTCAAGAAAATGGAGACTACCGTCGTGGTGGTAAAAACCAAAGTCGCAACGTCCACAAAAGTGAAGACAAAAATGACGAATCTAGCGACGATGAAAAAGCCAATAAAAAGAAAGGCTTTTGCTATGTGTGTGGCGACAAGGATCACTATGCGAGTGTGTGTCCGAAACGAGCAAAACAAATCAACACACCAAAAGCTTTAGTTGGAGGCGCGTTGAGCGCAAGCATAAATGAGGCCCAAAATTTTTGTTTCATGGCCGACCATGATAATGAGGTATCTTCATCATATTCTTCTAAAAATAATTATGATAATAATTATAGTGATAATTACTATAGTGACGATGAAAATAATCTTGACGAATTATATAAATCATTTCATGATATGGCTGCTCTCGCAAATAAATATAAAAATGAAATTTCTAATTTAAAAGAAACCGTATCTGTATATAAAAAGGAAATAGATGACGGTAAACAAAAATCTGCTCATGATTTAGATGTTATCACTAAATTAGAAAATAAATTAAGTGAAAAAGATGTTTGTAAATCTTGTGTTATTTTAAATGATAAAATTGCATGCTTAAGTGAAAATAAAAAAGAAAGTGTTGCATGTACAAAATGCGAGTCTCTTGAAAATGAAGTTGCATATTTAAATGCTAAATGTAAATCGCATGAGAAAGATAATCTGTTAGCTAATGCATTTCAAAATAGCAATGATAAAGTGCTTAAAATGCTAAATATGCCTAATCGTATAAATTGTCGTAAAGGCATTGGTTCCGATACATGTGTTGATAAATGTTCGTGTAAACCCATTAAAAGATTTTTTGCATCTCCTAAAGTTGAAACGAGAAAACCCTATGTGCAAAAACCCCCATATATGTCAAAAATGAAAAATGTGAATTATGGGAGGAAACCGTATGCTCGTATGTATAATAGTAATTTTTCTAGACCTAATGCGAATATAAATGCTTCATTTTATGTGTATGATAAATACAATCGCAAAATTAAAATGGTTAGAAAATGGATTCCGAAAGGAATGTTTAATGTTGATAATCCGGGTGGAATGCGTTTATGGTTTTAAACCATTTTTATGGTTTTGTATGTTTGTCGTGTTTGTTTTATGTCGACAACATATTTTTTTTGCAGTTTATGTTTTATACTAACTGTTAAAAGGACCCATAAGAAAAGGGTACCACGAAATATTTTCTTTGCCTTTTGTAGGTGTTTCCTGGCGAGGATATAATACGTGGTTTCCTGACGAGGATATAATACGTGTTACCTGCCGAGGTTATAATACGTGGTTACCTGCCGAGGTTATAATACGTGGTTACCTGCCGAGGTTATAATACGTGGTTACCTGCCGAGGTTATAATACGTGGTTTCCTGACGAGGTTATAATACGTGGTTACCTGCCGAGGTTATAATACGTGGTTTCCTGACGAGGATATAATACGTGTTCCCTGACGAGGTCATAATACGTGGTAATTTTTGCTCACATAAAATTAACCGAAAATCGAAGCCTTAAGATCCTTTTTGGTGCAAGTGTTTCTTTTTGGTTATTTTGTTTCATGTCATTTATTATGCTTATTTTATCCCTCAAATTTTATAAAATCATCAATTAATATCGTTATTAATTTGAGGGGGAGCGTTTTATTATATTTACCCATGAGTTTATGCTACCTCAATTATATGCATATTTTGAGGGGGAGCATCTCTCGAGGGGAAGCATACCGTCTTTCTTGACCCTTTTTGTTTCGACAAACGGGGGAGAGAAACCGCATATGCTCATGCTTAGCGGTTGTGTTTGTCATCATCAAAAAGGGGGAGATTGTTGGTGCAAGTGTACCACATCTCAATATATTTTATATATTTATTTTGATGATTACAAACACACCGTATTATTGTTTATCTAACAATCCTATCCAAGTGTACAGTTCTTGAAGAACACGAAGATTTTATCTGAAGAATTCAAGACGGAAGTGTTTACGTCGTCATTATTGTTTATAACTAATAAATGATAAACACCCTAAAATAATATACCACTTGGATATTTATAAAACCCTAAACTGTTTTTTAATTAAAGATATTTAAAATTATTTAAAACTAAAGTTTTATTAATTTTTATTAAAATAATCTTTAAACCTTTTTTTGTCAACTCAAAAATCAGTTTTCTATGCAATTTTACTGTTTGCATTTATTGACAAAGAGTGTTCAGCCGAAAGCAATCCAACGTGCAGCCTGCCCTTTGTATTTTCTGACCGCGGTATACCGCGGTGTGCAAGGCGGTATACCGCCACCTCTTGTAGCCGTTGGTGTGTCAGTACTTTTTACTGCACGGTATACCGCGGTGTGCAAGGCGGTATACCGCGCCTCATGTTTCCGTTGGAGCTTCCTTGGTATAAAAGAAGATGCTGGTGATGAAGACCATAGAACAGTAACAACAAGCAGCAACCACACTCTCAGCTCTCTCATTTATAATATATATTTTATAAAACCTTTTTTATAAAATATCCAAGTGTGATTATTATACAAGAGTGATTACCCATTGTGAGTTATACTCCTCTTGTAAGTATTTGAATAACGGGTGTGTGATCCTGTTTATCTCATAGCAGAGGCTTGAGAAACTATTACAAATTCCTTTGTATTTGGTTTGTGTTCTACCGTAAAGAATACATTTATTGGATCGTGTCGAGAAGTGTCTCGGCTGCTGGTTTATCACAGTTGGTGGTAAATCAGTAAATCTCTGTGTCAAGTATCTCTATCCCTTATCTCTTTATTTATTCCGCTGTGCTTTATTATATTTATTTATATAAACTGCTTTGCATTTATATTTATTAATATAATCTCTGTGCATTTAAATTATATCTGTTTATATAATTGTTGTATACTTATTTATTTATACTCTGCTTTATTTATTCTGTATTTATTTGTAAAAAGATTTTTTGAAAGTAAAAGTTTTAAAATACAACCTTACCCCCCCCCCCCCTAGGTTGTCTAACAGACACGTGGCAAGCAGTGCGGTCCGCACTGGGTCGGGCCGGGTCCGAGTGCGGACCAACGGGTTTCACTATTTTATTTTATTTGTCTTTTTGTGATTCCATTGCAGTCCGCACTCATTGGGTCGGGTCAGAGTGTGGACCCGTTGGCTATTTTGTAAACCGGGAGAGATTTTGGCTATTTTGTCACTTCTGGTTGGTGGTTTGGCTATTTGAGTTAATTTCCCGAGAATTTTTATGGATTTGGTACCCTCGACAAGGGTGGCTTTGTGCTCACCTTGAAACAAGGTCGTCTCCGCCGGTCCATTTTACACTAGTTACGGCGTGTTTGGTATACTGGACATAACGAAACAAAAATCTCTGTTTCACGTTTGATAGTACTTTTGTATGGAACAAAATCACAAACAGTAGCAAAGTGACTTTTATGTAAAACAAACATAAACAAAGTGGAAAAGACGTGTTCCACTCCTACTTCATGAAACAAACTTATATTTTATTAATATAATCTTAAAATAAAATATAATTTTCTTCTAAAATATCAAATACGCTCATTTTTTATATTGTATTCATTATTTAAATTTTATTATTTGTATTATGTGCTATATAAACTTTCAAATTGACGTCCTTAAAATGTTATTTTATATGGTTTATATATTTTGGTTAATCTATGTAGTTTATAAAATTTTATTAATAATAAAACAATATAGAAATGTATAAAATAAAAATTGAAAGCTACATAAACTTTTTTCTTTTGGTGTAATGGTGTCATTTCAATCTCCTTGACAAAAAGTCTATAATGATATATTTTGTAATGAAAATATTTATTCTATTATTATTTAATAAATTACATAGGGTAGTCAAAATATATAAAAGATATGAATAATCTATCAGTGTTAAATTTGTCATTTTTATATCAAGTCATGTTCAGCTCCATATTACCAAACACTAAACAACTATTCTGACATGTTCTATTCTTTTCCATCTTGTATATTTGCATAGAAACCAAACGCACCCTTTTAAGAGTGAGGCTCAGTTTTGGTCTCTAACAATTGCAATTCTTAACGAATATCAGTATCACCTCTAAACCTCAAAACCCATACTTGGTCTCACATTTGTCAATTTCTAACAATTTTAATCCCTCTGTCTAATAGTTATTAACTTTCTCCATCAACTCCAATTAAATAAATGATGTTTTAGTATTTTTTTATTGTTATATAAAAATAGAAAAAACATACTATAGTTCTTTAAAATTTTAAAAATTCTTGTTTTCTATGAAGGTGTCCCTATGCAAGTATGCATGGACCTTGCTTTCTTTGTTGGGCCATCAAGGCCCATTTCTATCACAAATTCACAATAGTTGTGTAAATTTAAAAAAATCAAACAATTCCTTAAACAATGCAAACTACAAACAATTTCGTGACAAAACCATCATAACTCAAAAAACAAAAATGGCTAACAAAAATATGGTCGACTTTTTATCTTTATCAATTACTTTTTTTGAATAAATGACCTAATAAAACAGAAATTGGACAAAAAAATTACTTTTACAACTAATTATTCCCCAGAAAGAAAAATGTGTCGTCTTGTTGCTTGAAACAATCCCACAACAATAACGAATCTACACCATCAACCCATTGTTGTAACGAATAATCTCCTTCGACCAAAGAGGATTCTCCGATGGAAGAATTAGGGTTGATTGAAACCGAATCCTCAAAAGAAAACGAATAATTAGTATCGCTTTTTGAAATCGACATTGATTTTTCTTGGTTCGTGCTCATCCATGAATCCATGTCGAAGTTCCCGCATATCATGTTGTGATGATTTTCGGAGTTTGTGTCGTTTTCGAGTCTATGTTCATCTGTCTTTGTATAATTCACTTGGGTATTTCCATTGGTCGATGTGGCTTCAAAACCGATGTTATATTGCTCATTTGTGATTCTTGGATCTTGTTTTTCTTCTTCATCGATATGTTTGTGGGTTTTCGGGTCAACCCCGAGATGCTTAAGCTTTTTCTTGATTCGAGTATTCCAGTGATTCTTGATTTCATTATCCGTACGTCCAGGAAAATGTGAAGCTATCTTGGACCACCTAGAATATGTCAAAAGTTGATTAAAAAAATCTCATACATTATAGACTTAATCCTTTAATATATGATTATACATGCATACATCTATAGGGGATTTAAACAAGAACAATAACCAAATAAGAAAACACGAAAATGGTCAAATAATGTGTAAAATCACATGTGATTTTACACTAACAGTTAACATAAGTGTGTGCGAGCGACTTGGACCGCTACCTGTCAAGTGAATCACACGTAATTTTACACGTGATTTTAGTGTAAAAGCACCTGTGATTCGACATTTTCTTATTATCTCATATATTTTGTTATTGTTATCGTATAAATGTGACTACAGGTATACACACGCATATATAATATTACCTATTACCAAGACGAGCGTGAAGTTCAATTATCTGATCCTCTTCTTCTTCTGATAGCGTCCCTCTTTTGAGATCCGGCCTCAAATAATTAATCCATCTTAATCTACAACTCTTTCCACATCGTAACAAACCTTCATAGAAATTGGAAAGTTCGAAACGTTAGAATCCAAAATCCATGCAAAAAAAAGGCACGACCGCTAGCTCTCAAACCACGATTCTTCACTAGCTTTTTTATTGCAAACAAACGTTCAAATAGAATGTTGTTCGACAAATTCTAGAACGATTGACATCATTGATGCTTTATCTTCAACCATTTACAAAATACGATGATACTTTTTCAACGAAAAAACAAAGTAAATGATCATATGACAGTTTGAATCGAAGAAAATACCCGCAAGCTTAGGAACCATTCGCCAACATTGGATGCCATTGTTGATGATGAAACTCATAAGCTTTCGATCTTCTTCCATCGTCCATGGACCTCTCTTCAATCCGGCTCGATCACAACACGGCTGTCTCCCCATTATATATCCCAAA
This sequence comes from Saussurea involucrata, assembly GCA_033807775.1. Taxonomy (NCBI): domain Eukaryota; kingdom Viridiplantae; phylum Streptophyta; class Magnoliopsida; order Asterales; family Asteraceae; genus Saussurea; species Saussurea involucrata. The sequence goes on from CM066316.1 coordinate 94,770,094, forward strand.
AACCCAACTGTTTTGTGTTAAGTTCTTGATCTTGTTCTTGTTCTTCTTGATCCAGTTGAACCCACAAACACCAAACAAACCCTTTTTATATATAAACGAATTGAAGCAAAGATTCTTTCCGACAGATAATTTGTGAATATTAAAAACACAGTTTGTTTTGAATTGATAATGAAAAGGGGTATAATTTGATGATGATGATTGGTGATGATTAAACCCTTTAGAAATGGCCACCCACTCTTTACTTGTTTAATATTCGACGTGGGTTTTTTGTGTTGACAAATTACGACACCCTTTTGTGCATTTTCTTTAAATATTTATGATTTTTGGATTTGGAAATCATGGGGATTTATTATAATAATGAGATTAGGGTTGATGGGGATTCTCTTGGCCCCTTTCAAGAGCTGGCCAGTTTTGTCTTTAATTTGGAGGGAACCTATTTCATACATTTAGATGCCATTTTCACTTCTCACCATTTGTGTTTAATTATTGTTTGTTAGGGTTTTGTGTGTGTGAGTGTGTGTGTTTCTCGATTTTCTTGATAGGGTTTGCACATAAGTCATCGTTTTAGGTCAAAGAAGTCGTAATCTAAAGCCGAAAATTGGTTTTTTAAGTGGCGAAGACCGTTCGGATTTTGGTGTATTCTTATGACTGATGTGATGAACTTCACATATGATGTAATGCATTAAACAAATGTATATAGAGAGGGACGTATAATAAATCATATAAACTTACAAAACAGTTTTCATATGAAACAACACGTGTGAAAATACTGTATTTATACAATGTGTGAAATGTTCATGATTGTTTTGTATGTTTTGAACATTTCACATATGAAACGTTGTATAAACACTAAATTTTCATGTGTTGTTTCAAAACACGAAAAGTGTTCTATAAGTATGTACGAGTTAAATTATTGCGTTTGCAAAAGAATAGTATATCTCTATGTATATGTAGAACAATAACCAAATAAAAAAAGGTCGGGTCACACTTGATTTTACACTTAAATCACATGTGATTCACGCGACTTTGGTTGCGACCGGGAGTCGCGGGTCATGACGCTCGCACACCTTTACATTTTTTTTTTGGAACAACGAGATATTAAAGAAAAAAACTAGCGAGAAGCTAGGGGTACATCAAAGATTTACAAGCATTATTCAGGCCCTTACACCACTCATTCCAATCTAACTTGGACCCGTTTTTGTGTCTACTCCTGACCCAGAAAAAAGAATGATAATGTACCCCGGAAACGGTAAGGCTTCTCGACACTCCCTCCCCTTCAAACACCGCCCTATTCCGAGCTTGCCTCGCCCAAACGAAAACAGTACAAACCGCGTACAACACCTCCTTTGATGTTACTTGGACCCTGTCCGAGTCAGTCGCGGATAAAAGGTTTTCCATCGAATTGCTAAGACATGGAAAGTCCATCCACCAACTATGGAGATCGATCGAAACTTCTCGGGCCACCTTACAATGAATCAAGAGGTGCTGCACAGATTCCACTCTCTCGTTGCAGAGAGGGCAGAATACGGAGTTCACGTGTATCCCTCTCTTCACCAGATTATCCCGCGTTGGTAGCCTATCAAGACGAGCACGCCACACTAAGACCGCACACCTTTACATTGACCGCCAGTGTGAAATCACGTGCAGTTTTGAAAGTGATTTGATCGCTTTTGTAATATTTTTTTCTTGTTATTATTCTCATTTGAACTTCCCTACATATCTCTCTCTATACACACACACACACACATATATATATATATATATATAGAGAGAGAGAGAGGGAGGTTCAGGGGAAAACCTCAAATAAATGGAAAACTAAAAAACACTTTATTAACCGTTAGATTAGATAATCTGATGGATGTGATTAGATGAACGGTTACAACAATATTAGTTAAATTAAAAAACCTCACCCCCTATTTTTTATTCGAAAAAAGACAAAAAATAAACAAAATCCGAATGAAATAAATTACACCAAATAAACGATCATATTTTTCTTGTTAATTTGACATCCATATTGATATACTTTTTCCTCCGTATTTTCGTGGTTTTCCGGTTTTTCAGTTATTTAGGGTTTTCCCTTGAACCTGACCCTATATATATATAGGCTCCGTAAAATGCAAACCTTGCATTTGTTGCACCCCCTTACAAACCAACGTGCATATACATATGCATATGCATATGTGCAAGAATATACATATAATGGACTTACATTCATATGGGATAATGAATATATGCATCTCAGATTATGCATATATACACATTGGTTTGTAAAGGAGTGCAACAAATACATGATTTGTATCCTATTCATATATATGTGTATATATATATATATAGAGAGAGAGAGAGTGTTTCATTTGCAAACCAAACCGTTTGTACAAACTATGCAAACCAATCTTAGCTGTTGATCAAGTCTAATAAATATATGATTTTATTATGTTTCCTAATTTAAAGTCATAATCATAATAAATAAATCTTATCATCTTTCATATATATCTCAATCATAATTAATTAATTATAATGATTATCCATAAATATATCTATTGTTTCCTAATATAGTGGTTTGTATAGTTTGTACAAATGGTTTGGTTTGCAAATGAAACTCTCTCTCTCTCTCTCTCTTTATATATATATATATATATATATATATATATATATATATAAATAAAAGGAGGTTTAAGGAAAAACCTTAAAAAAATAGAAAACTAAGGAATCCTGGTAGCCTTTTATCTGGACGGTATACATTTGTGCATACATATAAATTAAGTTGTGTTTTTGGTTTTTATGCAATTATGTATATGCAACGTGTGCATGTTACAAATTACATTATTACACAAGTGCATATCGTCCAAATAAATGGCTACCAGTATTTTTATACTTTTTAAAATATAAAATAATATATGTAAACCCAAATAAATATTTTATAATGTCGGTTCATATATGTATTTTTCAATGCATTCACATATAAATCTTCTCTTACTTTTTCATTTTTACTTTCTAACGATATCTAACATTTTTATTTGAACCGATTTTATGATAAATTAAAAAAATATAATTAACTCGTTTGACCAACTTGTCTTTACCTGTGTATAAGTTTTCTCAAGTTGAAGTAGATTAATGCACTACATGTCAAACCTCATTTTATGAAATGTCTATTCCAACATATTCTTTTATGGCTTTTCCCGCTGTTCATCAAATAACACAAGTACTACTTGTTTATATCTTCAAGGTTCCTTTCATGCCTGTCTACTTCCTGTTGAATATATATATATATATATATAGAGAGAGAGAGAGAGGTTCCAGTGGAAACCTCAAGGAAATGAAAAACTAAGGAATACCCTGGTAGCCTTTCATCTGGACGGTATGCATTTATACATACAGGTAAATTAAGTTATTTTTTTGGAATTTAGGCACTTGTGCATTATGCATTTGTGCATATGCACGTGTGCATGTTACAAATTACCTGTATGTACAAGTGCATATCGTCGAGATGAAGGGCTACCAGAGTGTTCTTTAGTTTTTCGTTTATTTGAGGTTTTTCCTTGAACCTGGCCCTATAGGGGAGAGAATAGAGATCAAATGCAAACCACTTTAATTTTGCAAATCGTCAATTTCATTGGTTAAATTATTAAAATTGGTTCATGAAGTTGTTTAATTTGATGAAATTGTTTCATTTGATTTTTTTCTTGATGAAATTGTTTCATATATTTGTGTTTTTATGTAGTTTCATGTATTTTTCTCATTCTGATGAAACTGTTTCATGTATTTTCTCAATCTGATGAAACTTTTTCATTTTTACATGATAAACACAAGTATATGAAACAATTTTATTAATTGAATAAAATATAGTTATTACAACATTTTGATTCCATAAATATTCTCTCAATCATTGATTATTTTCTTCATATTTTCGTTAAAATAATTGAATAAAATATAGTTATTACATAATATCATGCAAATTAGTAGTTTATTCTAATGATGAAAACGGGAAAAGTTAACTAATAAAGGGAAAAAATAATTGTTTTCATTCGTTAAATCATAATAAAATAGAAATACTTGAAATGTAAAACTATATACATTTCATTTTCTTGAAACTAGTAATTATACAAAAATACTTAATATATAACTTAATTTGATATTCAATGTTTACAATAAATAAATAATATTTTATTAAATCTATAAAATAATTTAATAAGATACTTACTCTTGTAGGATCAAGTTCAGGAGAAAACCTTAAAAAAATGAAAAACTGAGGAATACTTGTAATTTTATGCACAAGTGCATAATGCAGTTGTGCATAAAAACAAAAAAAAACTTAATTTACTTGTATGTACAAATGAATACCCGTCCAGATGAAGGACTAACAGGGTGTTTCTCGGTTTTTCATTTTTTTGAGATTTTTTCCAGAACCTCCTTCTACTGTTGTAATATCTAAAATAAAAAAGTTGTTGACATATAATCTTTTATGAAATTTTTTAATTTTCATTTTCTATTTAATTTAAATCTAAAGAATTCATTGGAGATGTTGTAATTAAATTGCAATGGGAAAGTTTTATGGCAAATTTATTACTGCTATTTTTTAAACCAAGGATACTATTTTACAGGTTTAATAAAAAACCTCCTCTTGTTGGTAACTGATTTTTAATTATAAAGATAAGAGCAAATTACATAGTAAAAAATAGGGAAATTAATTAAAATGCCCAAAGTTCAAAACTCAGTTACCAAAATGCTCAAAATCTCTCTCACTTTACCAAAATACCCCGCGGTCGCGGACCAGGCCCACGTGGTCCGCGATTTGGTCCTGCGATGGTCGAAATTTTACATTTTTGGCCCCTCCCTTGATAGGGGCCGCAATTTGGGGTCAAAATTTTCAGTTTTGGTCTCTTTTTTCAACTTAGGTCTCTTTTGTTTGTTAAATTACAACTTTAGTCCCTTATGTTTGTTAAATTACAACTTCGGTCCCTTATGTTTGCTAAATTACAACATAGATCACTTATGCTTGATAAATTACACGGGACGATAAAGTAGATAAAATCATGTTATATTATATAAAACAAGAGCACTAAGCCTACAAGATTTATCGTCACAATCAAGGGAAATCAATGTTCATATCAACGCTATCATATCTTATACTTCCATGTGGTTCAAGCTCCGACAGGCCCTGCGTGCTACTTCGTTGGCTGACTGAATGTCTACTCCTTGGCACGCTTGAAGGGGCGGGAGTTGGACACTCTCCACGAGTATGTCCTACTGCTTGACACCGAGTACATTTTCGCTGTATCGAACCTTCACCATGTGATGGACGTCGATCGTTCTTTCTTGGTCTCCCGACTCTGTTTTTAGTGTTTAACGGTGGATAGCATGGCGGAAGGGGGTCGGGTGGAGACACCCATGATTCAGGGGGTCCAGTTGGATTTATTACCTCATGGTATGTTGTCCGGTAAGTTTTGGGCGTGAAGAAATTTACAGTCAAGTCGCTGCAATCTCTACGACCCATATGCCTTGCAGCAGCGATGGCATGATCGCACGGTAACCCAAAATTTTGCCATTGAAAACATGAACAAACATGGTCGGTCATATCTGTTGGTGCAAGTGTACCCAGCTTTAAATATTGTGATATATTTTTGGTACACATAAAATCACATCTCCATATTTATTTTGATGATTACAAAACACACCGCATTTTTTGTTATCTAATATTTTATCTGAGTGTGCAGATATTTAAATGATCTCGATAAATTTTATCTGAAAAATCCAAGTCTGAAGAGTTTCGTCATTTTATTTTAAAATGATAAACACCCTAAAATATTTTATCACTTGGATATTTCGTATCTATATAAATATATTTGAATCAAATATATATATAATATATATATGTCTTTATTAAATATATATAAATCGCTGATATATATACATATGTTATTTCTTTTAAAATCTCTTTTACTGTTCATCATTTTGAAGAAGTGTGATCAGCCGATTGTAACCCTGCGTTGCCATGCTCTCATTGGACAGAATTTCAGGCGGTATACCGTCAAGGTCTTCGCGGTATACCGCGTCTCTATTCACCTATCACATCTTCTGCATATGAAGCTTCCCTTGTCAGAACTTTTTTCAGGCGGTATACCGCCATGTGCAACGCGGTATACCGCGGGTACTTGTAGCCGTTGATTTTTGCAGGGTTGACCTTCTCCTTGCAGTGTACTTTTTCTGACGCAGGTATACCGCGATGGGCTGCCGGTATACCGCGAAAACTTCTGCCCTGGTGATCATCCAGTATAAATACATGCATCCTCCAGCATTCAAGTCTACACCAACTTCAGCAATAAATTCTCCCTCAGCATTTGATTATTATTCTGCTGCCTTCTTACTCACACTAAATCACTTAAACTGATAAAATTAATTTTTGAGTAAGAAATCTTGAGTTGATAGCAGATTAAAATCTCTCGATTAGTTGAATCAGCAACACAACTCAAGTGATCAAACTCTCTAAAAATATCCAAGTGATAAACCTTATTCAAGAGTGATTATTCATATTAAAATTTATACCCTCTTGTAAGTGTTTGAATAAGAGTGAGTGATCCACATTAATCTCTCAAAGTAGAGTGTTTCGCGTTTGTTGTATTAAGGTTTGTGTTTCTACCGTAAAGAACACGTTTCGTATTGGATCTCCGAGAAGTGTTATTTTCTCGAGGTGGACTAGCCAACTTTGTGTTTGGTGAACCACTTTAAAAATATCGTTGTCAAGTATTCTCTTTCCCTTATCTATTTACATTTCCGCTGTGCATTTAAATTATATCTGTTTATATAATTGTTGTATACTTATTTATTTATACTCTGCTTTATTTATTCTGTATTTATTTGTAAAAAGAATTTTTTTTAAAGTAAAAGATTTAAAATACAACCTTACCCCCCCCTTAGGTTGTCTAACATTTGGTATCAGAGCAGGTCTTTCAAAAATATTCTGCATAATTTTCTCTTATTCTTCTAAATGGCTCAACAAACTAATATCGTGTTTTCAAAACCTCCTTTGATAGATACTGAAAAGTTTGGCATTTGGGCTGAGCTGTTTGAATGTCACGTGCGTGGCAAAAATCAAAAGATTTGGAATATTATAGAAAAAGGGAATTTTAAACCCACCATTGTGAAAGATGATGTTTATATTGATAAACCTATAGATGACTGGACTACTTCTGATGAAGCTCATTTTTGTTTAAACTTTGAAGCTAAGAATATATTATATGCTGCTTTAACAACTGACGAAATTGAAAGAGTATATACATATAAAACTGCAAATCAAATATGGGAAAGTTTAAATAATACTCATCGTGGAAACACGGAGGTTAAATCTAGTAAAGTAAATATTTTAGTTCACGATTATGAACTATTCGAAATGAAACAAGATGAGTCAATTGACTCAATGTTTAAAAGATTTAACCTTATTGTGACTACTTTGAAAGGTTTGGATCGCACTTATCCTAACGAGGACTATATAAGGAAAATCCTACGAGCTCTTCCTTCGGAGTGGATGCAAAAGATAACATCTTTAGAAGACTCCCGTGACCTTTCCATAATGAAGATAGATGACTTAATCGGTAATCTTAAAGTGCATGAAATTGCACTTAAAAGAAACAAAGATCGGGAGCAAGTTAAAAAGAAATCAATCGCTCTCAATGTCTCAACACCAAAAGATGAGAAGAAAAAGGAGAAAGCTAGCTCCTCGAAAGATCCATCCGAAACTCTCGATGAAGTCGCCATGTTGGTAAGAAACTTTTCCAAATTTCTTAATAATAATAATAAATTTTCTAACAATGGCAGATTTCAAAGAAACGGTAACTACCGTCGTGGTGGTGAAAATCGAAGTCGTAAGTTCCATAAACGAGACGAAAAAGTTAAGAAAAATGGCGACTCGAGTGAAGACGATAAAGCTAAGCCAAAGAGAGGCTTTTGCTACTCATGTGGTGACAAAGACCACTACGCCAATGAATGTCCGAAAAAGAACAAGTTCCAAAAGAAGAAGGAGAAAGCCTTCATTGGAGGCGCGTGGAGCGAGAGTGAAGAAGAAGATGACTATCAAGCCATTTGTCTTATGGCCGAAAGCGACGACGAGGTAAAATCTTCTTACTCGGATTACGATAGTGATTGTGAAAGTGATAATGGAAATAATCTTGAAGAATTATATGAATCTTTTCATAAAATGGCCGCTCTTGCAAATCGTTACCAAGATGAGAATGCTATGTTAAAAGAAACTGTAAATGCATGTAAAAAGGAAATAAAAAATGTTAAACAAAAATCTGAAAATGATATGGATATAATTGCTAAATTAGAAACTAAATTAGGAGAAAAAGACTTTTGTAAATCTTGTGATGTTTTAAATAAAGAAATTGCATGCTTAAATAAAAAATCACATGAAAATATTATTTGTACAAAATGTGATATTCTTGATAATGAGATTACTTGTTTAAAGGCTAAATGTGCTTCATATGAAAAAGATAACATGCTAGCTAAAGCCTTTGAAAGTAGTAATAAGAAAGTCTTTAACATGCTAAATATGCCTAACCGTATAAATTGTAGAAAAGGCATTGGTTCCAATACTTGTGTTGATAAATGTTCATGTATACCCATCAAAAGATTTTATGAATCACCTAAAGTAAATACAAGAAATCAATATGTGCAAAAACCTCCGTATGTGCGTAAAATAAATAATGTAAATTATAATACGAGAAAACCGTATGCTCGCATGTACCATGATAAATATTCTAAACCTAATAATAATGCGAATGTAAATGCTTGTTTTTATGTGTATGATAAATATAATCGCAAAATTAAAATGGTAAATAAATGGATTCCAAAAGGAATGTTTAGTAATGATAATCCCGGTGGTATGCGTTTATGGTTTTAAATGTGTTATGTATATATGTTATATATATATATATAGTTTAAATATAATTTGTTGTATATATTATATATATAAGTAATATATATTACTATGTACTGTTTGTTGATATATATATATACGTATTACATATATATATATTTATGGTAGTTGTTTAATATATTATATATATTCTGTCTTACTTGATATGTATTATATATATATATTAATATTGTGTAATATATTATATATATATATATTCTGTTTGACTTTATATATATGCATGTTGGTTGACTTTGAAACTAATTGTCAAGGACCCACGAGAAATGGGGACCATAAAAGTTACAACTTCATTATTGTAGATTGACCTCGATATGGACTGGATACTCGATAGTGGGTGCACGCGTCACATGACCGGAAACAATAATCTCTTTTCATCATATAAGTCATGTGATGGTGGACAGGTAATTTTTGGAGGAAACTCCAAAGGAAATATAATTGGTAGAGGTACAGTCTCTTGCAATAATGTTCAATTTCTTAATGTTAATCATGTTGATAATTTACATTTTAATTTGTTAAGTGTTCGCCAATTGTGTAAAAATAATACAACTGTTGTCTTCGAAGAAGATTCTTGTAAAATCATAAAAAATGGCAAAGTTCTTTTAAATGGTTTTGTAAAAGGAAATTTATATATTTGTAAAACTGTTGTATCTGAAAATGTATGCTTATCTTCTATTAATGATGTTTCTACTTTATGGCATAGGCGTTTAGGTCACGCTAATCTAAGATTAATGCAAAACTTAAAAAATAAGGAGCTTGTGAGTGACCTGCCAAAATTAAAGTTTGATAATCATTTTTGTGATGCTTGTCGTGTCGGCAAACAACATCACGTTTCTCATAAATCAAAAAATGTTATTTCTACTCAAAGAGTTTTAGAACTTTTACATATGGATCTTTTTGGCCCGATGGCTATTCAAAGTTTTGGAGGAAATTTTTATACTTTGGTTATTGTGGATGATTATTCCCGTTATACTTGGACTTTATTTTTGAGACATAAAAATGAGGCTTTTGAAAAGTTTAAAATTTTGGGAAAACGAATTCAAAACCAACAAGGTTGTACGATTGTTTCCATACGTACGGACCATGGACGAGAATTCGATAATGATGTACAATTTGGTGCCTTTTGTGATAAACATGGTATAACTCATAACTTTTCGGCTCCTCGAACTCCTCAGTCAAACGGGGTTGTTGAAAGGAAAAATCGAACGTTGCAAGAAATGAGTAGAACTATGCTAAACGAACATCAAGTTCCCCAAAAGTTTTGGTGTGATGCCGTTGCTACCGCGACCTATGTGCTTAACCGTGTCCTAATTAGAGGTATCCTAAATAAGACACCATATGAACTTTACCGAGGTAGAAAACCTTCCCTAGCTCACCTGAAAGTTTTTGGTTGTAAATGTTTCATTTTAAACACCAAATCCTACTTAACCAAATTTGACCCTAAAGCCTATGAAGGAGTGTTCCTAGGTTACTCTTGGAATAGCAAAGCCTATAGAATCCTAAATAAGGAGACCATGGTAGTAGAAGAATCCTTAAATGTTAGCTTTGACGAGAGTCCTCCCAAACCTAGTGCACCCTTAGCAAATGACAATATCCGTGAAGGAGACGTCTTAGCACAACAACTTAGCAACTTGGATTTAAGTACCCAACCTTCCACAAATAATATTGAATCTAGTGATGCCCCTCCGTGCTTTATTCCACAAGGTATAGATGATCCTAACCTTAGAACCGCTCGAGGCCATCCCGTAGATCAAATTATAGGTGACCTAAACCAAAGGACAACTAGATCACAAATCCATACCCATTGTGCTTTCCATGCCTTTATCTCAACCATAGAACCTAAAACCATAGATGAAGCTTTAGGTGATGAGGATTGGATTATGGCCATGCAAGAAGAGTTAAACCAATTTTCTAGGAATGATGTGTGGGACTTAGTGCCTAGCCCTAGTAGTCAAACCATTATTGGCACAAGATGGGTCTTCCGAAATAAGGTAGACGAGAACGGTGGAGTCACACGAAACAAGGCACGTTTAGTTGCCAAGGGGTACAGTCAACAAGAAGGTATAGATTATGACGAAACCTTTGCACCGGTTGCAAGGTTGGAGTCTATTCGAATGCTTCTCGCTTTTGCAAATGCTAAAGATTTTAAGTTATTTCAAATGGATGTTAAAAGTGCTTTCTTAAATGGTATTATAAATGAGGAGGTATACGTTTCTCAACCTCCCGGTTTTGAAAGTTTTGAAAACCCGACACATGTTTATAAATTAAAAAAGGCGCTTTATGGTTTAAAGCAGGCTCCGCGTGCTTGGTATGATAGATTAAAAACCTTTTTAATTTCTAGTGGTTATATTATGGGTAAAATTGATAATACTTTATTTGTGAAATATGTTCAAAATGATATTGTGGTTGTGCAAGTATATGTTGATGATATTATTTTTGGTTCCACTAATGAAAAACTGTGTAATGAATTTTCTGCGAAAATGACAAGCGAATTTGAAATGAGCATGATGGGAGAATTAAAATTCTTCTTAGGATTGCAAATAAAACAATGTGAAACTGGTATTTTTATTAGTCAATCTAAATATTGTAAAGATATGTTGAAAAAGTTTAACTTTGAAAATGTCAAACCCGTTGAAACTCCAATGACCACAAATTTGCAATTATCTCGTGACGAGGAGGGAAACGATTTTAATGAAAAGATTTATCGTTGTATGATTGGTAGCTTGTTATATTTAACTGCTAGTAGACCTGATATTATGTTTAGTGTATGTTTATGTGCTCGTTTTCAATCTTCACCTAAACAAACTCACTATGAAGCTGTCAAGCGTATTTTTCGATATTTACGAGGTACTACTAATCTTGGCTTATGGTACGCAAAGAAACCCGAGTTAGAAGTAACGTGTTTCGCCGATTCCGATCTTGGTGGATCTATTGTTGACCGAAAAAGTACTAGTGGGGTATGTGCCTTTATAGGTCTCTCACTTGTGTCTTGGTTCTCTAAGAAACAACAATCCGTAGCTTTGTCTACCACCGAAGCGGAATATGTAGCCACCGCAAGAGCATGTGCTCAAGTCCTTTGGATGAAACACACACTTACCGATTTTGAGGTACACCTAACCAAAATTCCAATTATGTGTGATAACTCAAGTGCCATAAACTTAAGTAAAAATCCCGTTTTACACTCTCGTACCAAACATATTGAATTGAGACATCATTTTTTACGAGATAATGTTCAAAAAGGCACAATCGTGCTTGAAAAGGTTGATTCGGAAGATAATTTGGCCGATATTTTCACTAAAGCTCTAAACAAGAAGGCGTTCTTTAAATTAAGACTTGGTTTAGGCATGCTTGAGTATAACCCTTGATAAATACTAACTCTCAAATATTTCATATTTTGAGGGGGAGCATCTTTCGAGGGGGAGCATAAGTGACTTTCTTAAACCCTTTTTGCTTCGACAAAAGGGGGAGAGAAACCGAGTATGCTCTCGTGTTTAGCGTTGTGTTTGTCATCATCAAAAAGGGGGAGATTGTTGGTGCAAGTGTACCCAGCTTTAAATATTGTGATATATTTTTGGTACACATAAAATCACATCTCCATATTTATTTTGATGATTACAAAACACACCGCATTTTTTGTTATCTAATATTTTATCTGAGTGTGCAGATATTTAAATGATCTCGATAAATTTTATCTGAAAAATCCAAGTCTGAAGAGTTTCGTCATTTTATTTTAAAATGATAAACACCCTAAAATATTTTATCACTTGGATATTTCGTATCTATATAAATATATTTGAATCAAATATATATATAATATATATATGTCTTTATTAAATATATATATAAATCGCTGATATATATACATATGTTATTTCTTTTAAAATCTCTTTTACTGTTCATCATTTTGAAGAAGTGTGATCAGCCGATTGTAACCCTGCGTTGCCATGCTCTCATTGGACAGAATTTCAGGCGGTATACCGCCAAGGTCTTCGCGGTATACCGCGTCTCTATTCACCTATCACATCTTCTGCATATGAAGCTTCCCTTGTCAGAACTTTTTTCAGGCGGTATACCGCCATGTGCAACGCGGTATACCGCGGGTACTTGTAGCCGTTGATTTTTGCAGGGTTGACCTTCTCCTTGCAGTGTACTTTTTCTGACGCAGGTATACCGCGATGGGCTGCCGGTATACCGCGAAAACTTCTGCCCTGGTGATCATCCAGTATAAATACATGCATCCTCCAGCATTCAAGTCTACACCAACTTCAGCAATAAATTCTCCCTCAGCATTTGATTATTATTCTGCTGCCTTCTTACTCACACTAAATCACTTAAACTGATAAAATTAATTTTTGAGTAAGAAATCTTGAGTTGATAGCAGATTAAAATCTCTCGATTAGTTGAATCAGCAACACAACTCAAGTGATCAAACTCTCTAAAAATATCCAAGTGATAAACCTTATTCAAGAGTGATTATTCATATTAAAATTTATACCCTCTTGTAAGTGTTTGAATAAGAGTGAGTGATCCACATTAATCTCTCAAAGTAGAGTGTTTCGCGTTTGTTGTATTAAGGTTTGTGTTTCTACCGTAAAGAACACGTTTCGTATTGGATCTCCGAGAAGTGTTATTTTCTCGAGGTGGACTAGCCAACTTTGTGTTTGGTGAACCACTTTAAAAATATCGTTGTCAAGTATTCTCTTTCCCTTATCTATTTACATTTCCGCTGTGCATTTAAATTATATCTGTTTATATAATTGTTGTATACTTATTTATTTATACTCTGCTTTATTTATTCTGTATTTATTTGTAAAAAGAATTTTTTTTTAAAGTAAAAGATTTAAAATACAACCTTACCCCCCCCTTAGGTTGTCTAACAATATCGACAATCGCGTCAACATGTCCCGAACCTGGTACTTCCCATACCCAATTTCGCTTACCCTCCATGCCGAAGCCTTTCCCGCCCTGAGGAGAATTATCTCCTCCGCCTTTAGTGTGAGTCTATTACGCATCTCACCTTCTTTTCGGCGTCGAAGTTGATACCACTCTTGTTGAAATGTTCGGAAGTACTCCATAAGTTGTACAATCGGTAATCTACGAGCAAAACGGAAGAGTGCATTCACCGACTCTGCACTATTGGAGGTCAGAATGTCATAACGTTGTGCAGGAAAATGGGCCGTCGACCACCTCTCCGGTCCAACATCGTCCATAACTTGTGCTGCATCATTGGCAGTAACTCGTAGTGCATTCATGTACCGGTCAAACTCTTGAACCGTATACGCTCTGCATGCCTTTCAGTAGACGGTGTGGTGAGTTGTAATACGTTTGTCCTTGGATTTGGCGTTCATCTCCAAATGTCGACAACATAAGGCGTGAGGGGCGTTTGGGTACGTGGCAGAGATTGTGGCGCTTATGGAAGCAGCCCTGTCGGACATAAACACCAACCCTTCCGAGTCTCCGATAGATTGTCTCAACATGGACAGAAACCAAGTCCACTCCTCCCCGGTCTCGGACTTGCCTACTCCGAAAGCTACGGGCCCCGATGTTGTTATTCCTGTCCATGGCAACCGCCAGGAACATCATGCTCAAGTAACGCCCCTTTAAATAGGCAGCGTCTATTACCAAGACATGACGCTGATTTGCCAAAAATGCGTGGATCTGCAAAAACGTAGGTGGTTTTCCTTTGTAAATGTTATAATTTATAATGTGTAAACATATGAAGTGTTAATATACGTACCGCGGGTTCAAGGGCAATGAAGCACAACTCAAAACGCCCCTTTGAATCGGTCCTTATCTTGGTGATTGTACCTGGATTCTACAGCTCCAAATTATATAAATACGCAGGGAGTCGTTCATACGATCCTCGGGAGTGCCTCTGACCATTAGCAGTGCCCTGCATCGCGCACGCCAACCTTGGTGGTAACCAATTGTGATCACGTACTGCTAGTTTATATCGTTGACGATGTCCTTTGGACGAAATGGCCTGCTAGCATCAACAAATTTGCCTTTCAGTATTGCACCCATAGTGTAACATCCCGAATTTCCATGACCAAAATTTTGTTATATTTTGATATGGAAGGATTCAAAGTGTAATTAACCAAAGTTTAAGCTATTTGTGGAACTTGAAACTTCGAGGTTGGGTTGGTCATTTGCTGAAAGTTGATTTATACTTAAGTGTGGAGTCGGCTGAACTTGAGAAAATATCTCAATTTTGGTTTCCTGGAAGTCGGTTTAGCAAAGCAGCGAGAGAAAGTTTTTGTGAAAAGTTTCATCAGGTTTTGAATCATTGAGAAGGAGATTCGATTTTGAAGTACTAGGATTAATTGATTTGCAGCTTCTGTTCGATTTCTAAGTTCAGGTGAGTTCATCTGTTTATTTTGTTTAATAAATACCACCTGCGTATTGGAATGGTTCATTAAGTTTATTGTTATCTTTTGGAAATAGACATAAATCAAATTTGAAAACACTGGGTAGCAATCGATTGAAACTGGGTAAGAAATTGAAGAGCCCGGAAGTTAAATTTTCTGGAAGTTTATATATCCGGAGGGGTTTATCCGGAATCCGGAAGTTTATATATTCGGAGGGGTTTATCCGGAATCCGGAAGTTTATATATTCGGAGGGGTTTATCCGGAATCCGAAAGTTTATATTTCCGGAGGGGTTTATCCGGAATCCGAAAGTTTATATATCCGAAGGGGTTTATTCGGAATCCGAAAGTTTATATATCCGGAGGGGTTTATTCGGAATCCGAAAGTTTATATATCCGGAGGGGTATGTCCGGAATCCGGAAGTTTATATATCCGGAGGGGTTTATAGGCATGGGAATGGGGCGGGTATGGGGCGGGGACCTCAATCCCCATCCCCGTCCCCGTCCCCGTCCCCGATCATTATATTCATCCCCATCCCCGTCCCCGTCCCCGCCGGGGAATATGATCATATCCCCATCCCCACCCCCACCGGGGAACGGGGATCCCCAACGGGGAAAAAGGGATTTTTTTTCCCAATCAAATTTTTTTATATTAATACAAAATTAAACATCATATAGTAATTGATAACCTAAAACCAAAAGAAAATCAACCTAATCAAAAAAAATATATAACGTCACACGTACCAAAACATATCGAGTAATATCCAAAACCATATTGAGTAATATCCAAAACCATATTGAGTAATTATATATTGATTTGACGTCCAAAATACATACTAATATTCGTAAAATAACAATTTTAAATTCCAAACCTAGTTAGGAAATAGGAAATTATGAGTTACCGATTTAGCTTAAATAATAATATATATTTAATTTATTAATTTAAATGTATAACGGGGGCGGGGCGGGGAGTGCCATACCCGTCCCCATCCCCGATTTGAGACAAACGGGGATCCCCGTCCCCATCCCCATCCCCATCCCCGGTTTAGCGGGGAATCCCCATCCCCGATCGGGGCGGGAGGACCGGATTCCCCGACGGGTCGGGGCCCATTCGGCCATTCCCATGCCTAGAGGTTTATCTGGAATCTGGAAGTTATATTTCCGGAGTGGTATATCCGGAACCCGAACGTTATATCTCTGGAGGGGGATATCCGGATAGTGTAATTCCGGGTAAAATTTTAATTAAAAGAGATATTATTAGTTTACCGGATAAGTTGTTCTGAATAATTTACTGTATGTCTGTATGAGGTTTTATGATTAAGTGTTTTCCAGATATGAAAAGTATCTTAATCATTTTAATAGTTCGAATATCATTATAACTCAACTTCGAGTATGATACAATTTGATATGCGTTTTGGTTTGGTATGCATGTATGCTAGTAAGTGTAATAGATCCATAGGCACTAGTTATATGTGAACACGTGGAATAGGCGTGGCGCTAATCGTAATTCTCGTGGATTTGATAGATGAGGAATAGGCATGGCTCTAATGGTAACTCCCATTTAGTGTTGTGATTTGATAAACGTGGAATAGACATGGCGCTAATCGTAATTCCCGTGGATTTGATACATGAGGAATAGGCCTGGCTCTAATGGTAATTCCCATTTAGTGTTGTGATTAATGAGGAATAGGCCGGGAGCTTAATGGTAATTCCTATTTTGTATTGTGAATTGATAAACGTGGAATAGGTCGGGCTCTTAATGGTAATTCCGTTGATTGAAATGAGGAATAGGTCGGGCGCTTAATGGTAATTCCCATTTCGTATTGTGATGTGAAATCGTGGAATAGGCGGGGCACTAATCGTAATTCCCGATTTCTGTTGGAAGGTAAGGGATAGGTCGGGCGCTTAATGGTAATTCCTACTTCCACTTCAAGAAATAGGCAGGGCGCTAATTGTAATTTATTAACATAAGCAACGATCTAGAATCTGTGAGATTCGTAGTGGCGCTCTGGAACATTAGACTATGACCTACTTAGTGTATGTCATTCTTATGGAATCGGGTATGATTCGCGTCATCGAAAGATGTTATGTGTACCGTAAGAAAGATTGTGACCAGGCTAATTGATATGCTTTGTTTACAAAGTTGGTTTTCAAAGCTCTTAAAGATTTTGAATTGAAAATTGGATGTTCTCACTAGGCGTAAGCCTAATCGTTTCAAATTAAATTTTCTTACCAGGTATTAGCTCGGGAAGGGATTCAAAGGGACGAGTGTCAAGGAATGCCAGAGTTATGCTTTTGGATTTGTGTGTTGATCAGGGATTAGATTAGCTGGTAATTATGATAAACTTGTATAGGTTTGAAACTCGTTGTGAATTTCTCGATGTAAATGAAGTTTTGAAATTATAGTGGTGAACTCTGATAAATTTAAGTTTTAAATTTATTTTGAATTTCTGGGTGTTTCACAAAGTCCTTTTGTTGGCTTGTCGGTGGTTGGGATTCAGTTGCGTCCTCGAACAAGTGTGTTCGTCGTGCAACTTTCTAATGACAAACATCCCTCCTTTAGAGCACACGGACCTCGCGTACATCCTCCAACTACAATTTTCTCTCCCACATACAACTTCGTATCTGGTTTTGTCGGATTTCTTCGTGTTACTTTCGAAACCCTCTTCTATGAACTTAATTCCGAGTTGTGTGGCCAACTCATCATTCGAATCAAATATTTCACCTACTTGTATCCTTGAACTACGATTATAAGGTGCAGGTTCGTATGTTTGTGTATGGTATCCGGGGTTGGAAGAATATGAGACATATAAAAAAAGTCATTTAACTGACTAAATGATTTATTACTAGAGGTATATTTTCCTCCTTCTTCGTCCTCATCACTATCGGTACCTGATCTGTCTATATCAGATCCACCCATTGTGAAAACATGGGTTTCGTCATCAGCAACTCCAACAAAACGTCTTCTTCTTCTTCTTGTTGCGTCTCCGAAACAAAATCAGGATAACAAAGTCTAATTTTTAAATTATAGTGGTGAAATCTGATAAATTTAAGGTTTAAATTTATTGTGAATTTCTGGGTGTTTCACAAAGTCCTTTTGTTGGCTTGTCGGTGGTTGGGATTCAATTGCGTCCTCGAACAAGTGTGTTCGTCGTGCAACTTTCTAAAGACAAACATCCCTCCTTTAGAGCCCACAGACCTCGCGTACATCCTTCAATTACAATTTTCTCTCCCACATACAACTTCGTATCTGGTTTTGTCGGATTTCTTCGTGTTACTTTCGAAACCCTCTTCTATGAACTTAATTCCGAGTCGTGTGGCCAACCCATCCTTCGAATCAAATATTTCACCTACTTGTATCCTTGAACTACGATTATAAGGTGCAGGTTCGTATGTTTGTGTATGGGTATCCGGGGTTGGAAGAATACGAGGCATATCAAAAAAGTCATTTAACTGACTAAATGATTTATTAATAGAGGTATATTTTCCTTATCCTTCTTCGTCTTCTTCGTCGTCTTCTTCTTCTTGCGTCTCCGGAACGAAATCAGGATAACAGTCGTTAAGATCATATGTATGATCCGAATAAAATGTTGGGTCGTAGGACGACTGAAATTGAGAATCAGG
The DNA here is from genome assembly GCA_033807775.1 of Saussurea involucrata. Taxonomy (NCBI): domain Eukaryota; kingdom Viridiplantae; phylum Streptophyta; class Magnoliopsida; order Asterales; family Asteraceae; genus Saussurea; species Saussurea involucrata. Next base: position 94,789,013 of record CM066316.1, read on the forward strand.
CTCCTCCAGTTGGAGGTCTTCGTCTTCGTCATCGTCATCGTCATTACCTTCGTCGCACACCGATGAATCAACATACACAAAAAGTGATGGAGGTCTTTCTGACTGGGCTGCAAAGTGCAGAAAACTAGAGATATCTCCATCGTTGGATAACTCCACAATTGACCCATCACCATTTTTAAACACTAACTTGCAAACATCAGAAGGGTCGATTCCACTTTTTTACATGGCGTATGCAACAAACTTCTGATGAGTAAAGTTTACTGGCGGTTTTACACCATGCTTAGATTTATAAGCAAAATTCCACTCATTGTTGTCTTGCACCCATTCACCATCGTAACAGAAATATAGCTTAGCTTTTGCAGCCGAAGAACTCATTTTTTGCAGTAGTGTCTCAGTAAGAAAAAATACTTAAATGATGAAGAAAGAAAGCAAGAAAGAAAGAAATGTGGAATAGATGTAAATTGCAACCACAATGGAATGGATGAATGATTATAGATTGCATTTTACTGATATTTATGGATGAAATTTCATTGAGGAAGATGAATTGCAACCACAATTTGGTCTTCCAAATACAATAATTTTGATGAAACAAGCCAGTGAATTGCAACCACAATTTGGTCTTTCAAGTACAATAATTCAACATTGATGAAACAAGCCAGTGAATTGCAACCACAATTTGGTCTTTCAAGTACAATAATTGTGAAAAAAATAGTAAAAACATGCAAAAAACGTGAAAAAGGGACCAAAACTGAAAATTTTGGCCCCAAATCGCGGCCCCCATCGAGGGAGGGGCCAAAAATGTAAAATTTCGACCATCGTGGGACCAAATCGCGGGCCACGTGGGCCTGGTCCGCGATCGTGGGGCCCATCGCAGGATCGCGGAGTATTTTGGCAAAGTGAGAGAGATTTTGGGCATTTTGATAACTGAGTTTTGAACTTTGGGCATTTTAATTAATTTCCCTAAAAAATAACATGTTTATATTTAATTTCTTTTGAAAAGAATAAGTTTTGAAAATGCATTTAAAATTATAGTTTATAATTTGAAATTTTTATTAAATGAATTTTCAATTATCATATCAACATCACATAAAATATTAACATACATATTTTTTTTTTACCAATAAAATTATCACTTATGGTCTTTTTAAAACATGTTTACAAAATTATAATAAAATAAGTTTATTAAATTACCATTTTGGCCAATATAAAAATAGCAATACCTATCTTTTATCCAGTTTCCAGTTTATTATATTTGGGCTTTGGAAACTAGCCCAGCCCATAAAGATGGAGGTTCACCATTACAGCCTACACATCTGCTACACAGAATACCAACTCTAAAAACTAGCCGTTAAGAAGGGAATTCAAAATTCCAACCGTTATGTTAAATCGCATCTTCTCTCTCTAACACAAACGCAGCAGAATCGTTCAGAGTTGAGAAAAATGGTGGATGAAGAACAAAAACGGAGCACTCCTAAACAATCCGATAATGGAGAGAAAGGTGCATTATTCAGCCCTGGTTTCAGATCTGTGGCAGCCATGGCTGGTTGGGACGAAGAAGCGCTGTTAATGGCTTCTCTCGTCGTTGAAGATACACCAGATCGTGATGCTAAACAGAAGAGGCGCTCAGATCCGCTTTTCAAAACTCCACCTACTAATTCACGAAGGTCAAATTCCTAATTCGTTCACTGATTTTCTTCCATTCGTTGCTTTTTTATGCACGATGCTGAACAGATCTCCATTATTTTTGAATTTCTAAGTATTGATTGAGTTGTTCTGATTGATATGGTTCAGAAAACGCAGAGATCAGAGGAAGAGTCCTGTTTCAAAACCTGTGGCTGTTTTTGATCTTGATGAAGAGGAAGGTTCTAGAGAAGGTTAGTCCATGTTTATACCTTTTAGCCCCAAATGTTCATCACGGAAACCTAATTTTTCCGATTTCTTATATCGATCCCCATTTATGATGTAATGTTAACAGAAATTATAGAAGAGAAAAAGGAATCTAAGATTGATGCCAATGTTAATACTAAGAAGGATGAGAAATCAAATGAATCAAGCTCTTCAATTCCATGTATCGATAGGCTTCGCGAAGAACTCTCTTGTGCAGTAAGTGTTCCTAGCGATTTCGTTTCGTTTTGGAAAATCGATTTCCTATTTGGTTAACTACTTAACTGGTTATTTTTTTTAAACAGATTTGTTTAGAAATTTGCTTCGAACCAAGTACCACTTCTTGTGGACACAGGTACAGATTCATAATCCATAGCTTATATAGATCAATAAAGATGTATGATTTATGTTAGGGTTTTAATTTTAATTTTGATTTTGAAATGGTGTAGTTTTTGTAAGAAATGTCTGAGATCAGCTGCTGATCGATGTGGCAAGCGATGTCCGAAGTGCAGGCAGCTTATCAGGTAGAAAGATTTAATCGTTTAAGTTTCATTCAGAACCCATTTTAATGTGATGGATCAAGAAATTTGAAATATTCTAATGGAAATCTTTGGTTTGTTTCATTCAGCAATGGAAGATCTTGCACCATTAATACTGTTCTATGGAACACAATCCAGCTCTTGTTTCCACAAGAAATAGAGGCAAGAAAAGCGGTGGCCGGAGGAGGAGGTTCAAACACCAAAGAATCCGGCGACCTCCAAAGCCCTCCGGCAAGGAGGAGGAACGAATACCGGAGTGTGATTGAAGCGTTAAACAGTCCTGAAGGGGAACGGCTAAGTTTGGAAAGGCGGCGGAGGACTGGTAACCATAATTTGAGACAGCAGAGTTTTCGTCCTGCTTCTGTGGTGTTGTTGAACAGTAGAGAAGCAGGAGATAACAGTGTGAGCAGGAGGAGGAGGCGAAGGGAGGTGGTGGTGCCATTGGCGGCACCACCACCACCGCCGAGTCAAGATGAGGATGCTGCTTTGGCTCTGAGATTGCAGCGGCAGGAGTTCATGGGAGCGTTTAGAGGGTCTGAAGAACAACCAGAAGTGCATAGAAGAAGCTCGGTGACACGGGCTGCGGTGAATTTGAGGGCAATGGCATCGAGAGCAATCGATATTCGTAACCTTCGTGGTCGGCGAACCTAGATGATGATATGGGTTAATCAGCTGTTTTGGTCACAATTTCTGTGATAACTGTAATGAAAATCTTGAGCAATGGGGTGTTGTTTTGAAGTTTGAACTACAAAATACAATATGATATTGGTATCTTCTTGAGCATGGGATGTTGTTTTGAAGTTTGTTGAAGTGACATTTTTATTAGTTTTTTGATATACTTTTTTGATTTTTATCTCCACAAAAGGAGGTTACATTGTGAAGTTTTATAGGTAGCTCTATTTAATGTAACATTCGATAACATAGATGTCAACCTATTTAATGTAACATTTGATAACATAGATGTCAAGTTTTATTTCACTGTAACTCTTTCGTAACATTTACCCATGTAAAAAATGCAAGGTTCTAAATTGCGTGAGGCGTGGCGTGTCGGCGAGGTCAAGCCTCAAGCCTTACGAGTTACGGCGAAGCCATAACGTTTTTCAAGGCGTGGCTTAAGGCGACAAATCTGTATATATATATAGAGAGAGAGAGAGATAATAAATTGTAACCATTAAATGTGTGTAACCCGTCGATTTCATAGGTTTTTTTGATGAAATTATTTCATATCATTCATTTTTTGATGAATTTTTTTTATGAAATTTGTAGTTTCATAGGTTTTTTCATTTTTATGAAACTGTTCATATATTTTCGTTTTCACCTATGAAACTACAAATTTCATAAAAAAAATTCATCAAGAAATGAATGATATGAAATAATTTCATCAAAATAAACAATTCCATAAAAAAAAATTCATCAAAAAAACCTATGAAATCGACGGTTTACACGGGTTACACACATTTAATGGTTACAATTTAGTAGGACTCTATACATATATATATATATATATATATATATATATATATATATGTTTGTGTCAATGTCATGAACAACAATGATTAAACAAATTAAATTCATATAAAACTATAAGCAAAAGAAGAACCATGAGGCCCGATACCGCTGGAACGTGTGTGTGCGTTAACTTGCCGTTCAAACAAAAAAAAACATGCATTGATAATTTTATACCGTATATACAAAGCTTACAAAAATGATATCAATAGATCATAACAAAGATAATGTTTTACTAATTGTTTCATAATTCATACATCTCTAATCTAAAATTATAATATCATACACAAATCTTCCTCACCTTCAACTTGTGGTTAATGAATTCTTGCTTTTAGTGAATAATTATAATCATTAATATTTAACTTAATAAGCCATAAATTATATATAAGTAAAACAAAAAAAAATCCCCGCCTCAAACACGCCTTATATCCCGCCATAACACGTTGTACCCCGCCTCAAACACGCCATAACACGCCACACTGCAAGCTACGCCTCAGAGGCTCAGAGTCGCGCCACGGGCTTTGACGTGGCAGCAAGGCCACGCCTCGACGTTATGGCGCGCCATAACGCGTTTTTTAGAACCTTGAAAAAATGTTACAAGATCAGCATACTACCAATAAACGTTTAGTAAACAAGTCCGAAACTTATTGGGAACCCTTTTAGTTTACAAAAGTTTTATACAAATAATGTTCATGATATTTGCATTTAGCAAATAGGTTTTATAACTACAAAACAAATGGAACAGCTATGGCTAATGCACCTAAATGTGTGGTCAAATTTGGTGGAATGGTGGGTTCATATGCAAAAGCTTGTTATATGCAGATTTGAACCAACAATCCTTGCAGCCAACTGCATCATATGCAAATTACACAAAGTTGTGTTATTTCATCTAAAGGCCAAACCTATTAAGCCAACTATGCAAGAGTCAGGGGTAATAGGTTTGGCCCTAACTGCATTTTATGTAGAAACTGGATAACAAATATCACGATTTGCTCAAATGAGACTCTTACCCTTTGCGCAGATATGCTTTTTGGCTTTGAGTTGAAAAATAGAGAGTAAACACAACACAAGAGGAGAGAGTCATTTGATATATATAACCCATCATCAGTACAAATGTTACAATATGGTTACAAGGGATCGCAAATCTGCAAGAGTTGGAGCACGGGGGATCAATCACCTCGACTAATTCTATCATACAAAAACACAATATATATATATATATATATCAGATGGCAAGCCGATGTACGCCTCTATCTATATATATCCCATCCCTTAAAATTGCATTTGCTATATGATTTCGGTTTTGTTAATATGAGAACTCATGACCTCTAAGTGAGATGTATTTCTTAACCCAAATGGCAATGTCTTCTGCACATGCATGTGCTTCAGGTGTCCTAAGAAGCATATCAAGAGTTGCAAATTCATGAACACAGTCCTTGTAATCCAGAACTGGTGCATCAACGTTTACCTTTTTAAGCTCCTGGGCATAAGCAATCGCACGATCCCTCATCCAATCATGTTCTGCCACAACTGTCAATGTAGGGGGCATCCGTTTCAGAGGGGGCCCACCTCTGTTTGGAACCAGGGGATTGGCTGCCGGGTGGTCTAGGTTGAAGTCTTCCTCTGGGAGGAAGATCCTCCATGCAAGTATGCTCATAGATTTGTCGAAGAAATAAGAATTTGATAGTTTTATCTCGGAATGTGTGGGAGTGTTTCCGATAAAGAAGGGATACATCAAAACCTGAGCCACTACCTTAAGTGGGTCCAGTAGTTTACCAGCTTCAACTGATTTACGAGCCACGTAATCAGCAATGTTTGCACCACAACTCGAACCAAGAAGAACGCATCTGTTTCAGTGTCATCGAGTTTAGTTACACAACATCTAAGATCTAACAAACCATATATATACATGAGAAAGAAAAAACCCTTCCATATACACATGTTTTCTTTTGCCAAATCTCTGAGGAAAACGAGTAAATAGAACAATTTGGTGTTTCTCAAAACAGGAGTGCACAAGACTGACAAGAACGAGGTAGGTGGGTGAAGGAATTGTGCAAGGTTTTAGGGTTTTAATTTGACGTGGGTAATTTAGTAATTTACCAATATTGAATTCAGATTTATTTCTTTTACTTGGCATTTCAAATTTAGAATAATTGCTTAAAACCAATTTAAGATCATTGCTTGTAGCCAAGGTTTTAAAAAAGCGGAATCATGCCTCAAGGGGTTTTCCCTCAACGAGGCAAGATGCAAGCCTCGAGGCGGAAATATATATATTACACAAACTATATTTAATTATTTATACCAATCTGCATTCCGCTGCTTCTACTCGTGAAAGATAAGCAATATGTATATATACACACACTTGACACTTGAGTAGTAGACATAATATATATATATATATATATATATATATCATGCTTAATTACTAAAAGAATCTACATACACTTTTTTCAATCACGAAACATGGATATAGTAACAAAGAAAAAAATATTGATATTTTCATAGCGTATATATGTATATGTATGTATTAATATGTTCATAACTCATAAAGAAAAAATATCAAATATCAACAAAGTGGGAGTAGAAGTGTGATTGTGACCTTGACACGTAGTAGAAACTAAATATAAAAGAAATGTATCCAGTATATACGTATACATGATACTCCTGTAAACCGAAGAGAATTGAGGAAGAAAATGCAAAGAAAACGGGAGAAAACTAGAGCTCACGAAGAACACAGACGATTAGCAGATAGGGCTTAGGAGAGCTAGAGAAGAACAACGTTTTCAAAAAAGAAATAAAGAAGGTTTCAGTAAATTTTTAAAATAATTTAGCCTTTGTATTGAGGCGTACGCCTCTCCACTGCCTCACGCCTCACCGCCCCGAGGCATAATTAATTATTCATGGCATTATTCGTGCAGTAAAGGAGATAAAAATTACACCAATAATTAATCTCTTGTATTTAGTCAATTTAATTATCCGTATATGAATAATGCCATGAATAGCCAACAGCAACTATGTGGAAGTGTATAAGCACCGCATTAACTAAGGGCCTGTTTACTAAACACTTACCGCTTCTTGCCGGGTAAGTGGTGATAACCGATAAGAATAATGTTGTTTACCCACAATGTCACTGACCGAGATGTTTTCCCCAATAAGGATTAAGAGCCTCACTTACTCGGTTAGCACTTGCCCCATTTGTGTTGGTAAAACGCTCCTAAATATGTACGATGTGAGGTTTTTAGGTGGTACAGGTCCAGTTGGCATAACCGACAGAGGACCAGAGAGTAATTAGGCTGAGGGCTGTACAATACACTAAACACAGTTAAAAATGCAAATCTCTAGTTGTCAATATTATAACACTGGTAATCCTACGAAGCCGAGGCACCAGACGTGCCAATATTCCAATTGTCCTATAATGAGAACTTGTAATCCTACGAAAGAGATACAGCTTACATGAGCAAAATGAAGCATGGATTCGTACCTGATGACTGATAACTGAATAACAAAATACTAACAAGGAGGTGATAGGAAGCTACCTTGATGGATCTCCATGTGCAGCTAGCCAAGGCTCCACCAAAGAAGCCCCAAAAGCATCTGCAATATGAACATCTGACTTTTTTGAATCAAACGTTGTCCCCAGCGACTTGCTACATTCCGCCAAATTTGCCTGCTTCGCCAGCCAATGCAACACTTTCATCCCATCCACGAAAGCAGTCGGATATCGATTCTCAGGCGCAAGCCTGTACCCAACAGCCACGACAATCACATCACACATTTTAGCAATCCTCCGACAAAAGAAGTCATTAGCTGCCGAATCACAACTTCCAGCCACAAACCCTCCTCCATGAAACTGAACCATCAGAGGCAGTTTCCGACATTTACGAGTGAACGGAGAATAACCTCTGTAAACACCATTCTCTGATTTGAAACCTGTATCATCCTTACTAAAACCATTACAATGACTACTCCTCCGATTGCCTGGAGCTGCTGCAACATTAGACGCTTCAGCGGAACCGTAACTATTACGCCGAGGAGTGCCATTACCTGAATTGCTAGAAAAGGATCTGGATTCAAGTTTGGATCTCTTCGCCGTAACCCTATCGGCATCGGAATCTGGATACCTGAGACACGTGTCGGGAAGGAATATACGGATGGAGAGACACGAAGAAGGATCTATGTGGATGTCTTTGCTAGCAACGCCGTCGGTAAATGAAGGATTTGCAGCGGCGATCGTCTCTTCAGGCCGAGATGTAACGCCAAACGAACTATTCTCATCGTGTAAATTAGGGTTCTGGATTCGATTCTGTAACCGTCGTTTCAATATCAGTTTGAATAACACGCTGTATAATTTCACAGCAACGCTTGGCATTTCTCTTCCTTTTCACAGCACACACACACACACACACACTATCTCAAATCCCTAATTGTTCGTACAAATCCTCTATGCACACAGTCGATCCCCCTCTCTATAGGTTTTGAGATGAATTCATCACAAATGAAACAATGTGAAGAGATTTATCACATCGAATTAAGATTATTGTAGATGTTTTGCGATGAATCCCCTCACCAATCGTAAGCTTCGATCGTAAGCTTCTTCAATGGCGGGTGTAGATAGAGAGAGGGGGGATGAAATGATGGTGCCAGGCGCGCACACATACATTTGCGCTGTGTCCTATTTTGTCATTTTTTTTGCTTTAGAGTAAATTGCAAAGTTAGTCCCTATGGTTTTACAAAAATTACGAATTATGTCCCTCAGACAAAATAGTTATATATAGTTATTATGGTTGTATTTTTGTTACGGGTTATGTCCCTTGACCTAACTCCATTTAATTTTGCACCGTAACTCTTCTCGAGTGCTCCTTATTTGAGGGGTATTTTTATAATTTCAAGATAACTTTTTATGTACGGTTTTTCTAAGTCCTATGTACGTGTTTGTGGGACATTTTTTAAACAAATACTTGTATCAACCTCCTCTTTATCACATCTTCGCGTCTATATCCTCCCCTGCCCCTCCAATCTAGAGCCCTCTGACACACTTCATCAAGACACATACAACAACAATAACATGTGATATATACAAGATGAACAAGAACACTATGTTGGTTATTTTTTTAAAACAAAACATCAACATCTAAAACAATCATATGTGTTTAACAATATGATCAAAAACCTAAAAGAAGTGAATAAAAAACTTTCTTCATATAGGTTCGATTAATTCTGGTTCTCATTGAATTTTTATAGGGACGATTGAATTTGCATTTGACGCACTTCACTATTTAACACCCTTGTCCTTTTCTTTTTGTTTGAATCTGCTTTCTATTTGTTCCAATCCCCATAATTCTCCAACAATCCTCGAGTTACATGTTTGAAGGGGCAACGATGTAGTAGTAAAATGAGATAGGATGGAGACCGGAGAAGAAAGAGACGATGATGGGGGGGGAGAGGGAATTTTCAGTGGAGCGGTGAAATACGTAGAGATCGAAACGACAACAAGGAGATCAGAAAAGATAACCATAGGTAAGTTGGTCGACGGTGGAAGGTTTTTAAAAGTGTTCGACAAGTGAAAGTTACGTGTGTGTATATCACATAATTACGTATAGTTTGTATCTTTTTAATGTAAAATGGCCCAAATGCCTTAGCTTAACATAGTTAAAGGTAGAGATCTAATTTGTAAGAAAATTGAAATCATACCAACCATCCTTGTAATTATTTTATTTGAATGACCAAATCCGTAATTTTCTTATAGCCACATGGACTAATTTTGTAAGTTACTACTACTATCTTCTTCAATTTCGTGAGTGAGATAGACTAGCCTACAGAATTTGAGAATGTAATGATACAATGCGTCGCACCTCTTGCTTGTTATCATGGTTCACGCTTTACGTGTTGTACGCTTGAATTACCTTTAATTCAGATGAGATGTACTCGTTTCCATTCTTCCAACATATACAAATACAATGTCTTTGAATGTATTAATAACATTTATTAAAGGAAAATTAATTAAAATACCCTAAGTTTGACCATTTCTTACCAAAATACCCTAAATCTTGGAGAGTTTACCAAAATACCCTAATTTTCCGCGGTGGGCCCTGCGATCGCAGGCCCACACCCACGTGTCACAAAGTTTCGGCCTGGCCCGCGGTGGTTCCCCGCGATGGGCCCACGATAGGCCAAAATTGTCACCACGGGCAGGGACCAAACTTGTCACTGCGGCCATAGTTGGGGGGCTCCGCGGGACATTTTGCCCAAACCTGGGTGACACGTGGGCTGGGCCCGCGATCGCAGGGCCCACCGCGGAAATTTAGGGCATTTTGGTAAACCGGTAGAAATTTAGGGTATTTTGGTAAGAAGGGGTCAAACTTAGGGTATTTTAATTAATTTCTCTTTATTAAACATTGAATAGTTTGTTTAATGAATTAAAGCTGAAAAAATAGAAAGGTATATTCAATTTTATTTTATTTGTATTTATTTTTAGCACCAATTTCAAACTTATCATAAATAAGTGATAATTGATAAAGAGGTATATTAAATTTTGTTTAATTATAAGACAGTGAGTTTTATCGTGGTTTCTTGCAAGCCACAATAGCTGATTGAGCTAAAAATGCCTACCCTGGAGACTTGGAGGTGAATTTTAGATGGGCCAATAAACGAGAATTCCAATTTATCTTGTCTATTCCACGTTTATCCCTTATCTCTCAATAGAAAACGGGAATTTCAATGTACCTTGCCTATTCCACGTTTTCACGTCACAATAAACGGGAATTCCAATTTATCTTGTTTATTCCACGTTTATCCCCTGTCTCTCAATAGAAAACGGGAATTTCAATTTACCTTGCCTATTGCACGTTTTCACGTCACAATAAACGGGAATTCCAATTTACCTTGTCTATTCCACGTTTATCCCTTTATCTCTTAATAGAAAACGGGAATTTCAATTTACCTTGCATATTCCACGTTTTCAAATCACAATAAACGGGAATTCCAATTTACCTTGTCTATTCCACGTTTATCAAATAATGCTAGTGCCTATGGATATATTACACTTACTAGCATACGTACGTACCAAATCAAAAACATATATCAAATCGTACTATACTCAAATTTGAGTTATAATTATGTTCGTACTGCTAACGTTGAAATCAAAATGATCAAAGAATGTTTCATTTTCGAAAAACACAATATTAGAAAACCTCATACTAAAACAATTCAAGAAAAACTTATCCGAAAAGCATATGCGGTAACATCCGAAAATATATAACCCGGTAATATCCGGAAATCAAAGTATTCCGGTAACATCCGGAACCAAGGGAAATCCGGTACTATCCGGAAATCTAGTCCGGAAATCATCCGGAATTCGAGTCCGGGACCATCCGGGAAAATCATCAGGAAATGATCTGAAAAAGCACCCGAAAAATCAAATCCGGGACTATCCGGAAACACACATCCGGAAAACCCAAATCCGGATATACCGAAAAAACCGTCTTTCGGATTTATTCGATATCCATCTGGTTATTTGCGATTTACACCTTATTCCATAAAATCCCTTGTACCAATTCTCTTAAACACATTAATAGGTTCATAAAACTATTTCAAATTCAACTAACCACTTTTGAAAGCATAAAAACATACTTTATACAATAGAGGTGAACTTACCTGAGTGTCAGTATCGGAAACAGTAACCAAAATCAATTGACCTCAATCTATCACACAAAAATAACCAGTACCAAACGAGATATCGGTCTACTTCTCTCTCTCGGGAACCGACTTCACAAGAATGAAAATGACATATTTCTCAATTTCAACCGAACTCCTGATTTTATCCCTCAACTTTCACAATTTCACAAATTAGCCAAAAAAAACTTTGGCCAATTACACCTTCGACCCTTCAACATCAATTATAGCATAACTTCCAAAATTAACACAACTCACAAGAAATTAACATCCTCCATAATAACGTACATTAATCATGGAAAGTTTGAGGTGTTACATTAATCTTTTTAAATGTAATTTCATAAATCGTTTTATATGCGCTAGATTTTTTATATTATATATGTTATATGTTATATTTTATAATATGTTGGTGCAAGTGTACCACATCTCTATATATTTATATATATTTATTTTGATGATTACAAACACACCGTATTATTGTTTATCTAACAATCCTATCCAAGTGTACAGTTCTTGAAGAACACGAAGATTTTATCTGAAGAGTTCAAGACGGAAGATTTACGTTGTCATTAGTGTTTATAATTTATAATGATAAACACCCTAAAATAATATACCACTTGGATATTTCTAAAAACCCTTTAAATAATATTTTAAATAAGAAATTTTGGTTCTAGAAGTATCTGCCATGCGTACTGTTTCTGCAACCACTTTCTGACGCAGGTATACCGCGAAGGTAGAGCCGGTATTCCGCGGTGGTACGGCCGGTATACCGCGGGTGTTCAGCCGGTATACCGCGGCAGGCTCGGTGTGCATCTCTGATTGGTTGAAGCTACTTTTACTAGCCGGTATACCGCGAGTCCTAGCCGGTATACCGCCACGTACGTATTCCAGTCAACTTTGCATGAGAGCCGTTGGAGTGTCAGTGTACTTTTGTCTGCACGGTATACCGCGTGCATTTGGCGGTATACCGCGGATTGCATGTTACCGTTGGAAGAGCTGATATATATACATGCATGCTGGTGGAGAAGAAACAACAACCAACACCAACACAACAACTTACTCATCTGATCTCTCTCACTTATTTAACATATATATATTTTATAAAACCTTTTTTATAAAATATCCAAGTGATTATTATACAAGAGTGATTACCCATTGTGAGTTATACTCCTCTTGTAAGTATTTGAATAACGGGTGTGTGATCCTGTTTATCTCATAGCAGAGGCTTGAGAAACTATTACAAATTCCTTTGTATTTGGTTTGTGTTCTACCGTAAAGAATACATTTATTGGATCGTGTCGAGAAGTGTCTCGGCTGCTGGTTTATCACAGTTGGTGGTAAATCAGTAAATCTCCGTGTCAAGTATCTCTAACCTTTATCTCTTTATTTATTCCGCTGTGCATTTTAATTATATCTGTTTATATAAATTGCTTTGCATTTATATTTATTTATATAATATCTGTGTATCTGTTTGTATTTACACTCTTCTGTATTATTCCGTACTTACTCTGTATTTATTTATAAAAAGAATTTTTGAAAGTAAAAGATTTTAAATACAACCTTACCCCCCCCCTTAGGTTGTCTAACATTTGGTATCAGAGCGGGTATTTCAAAAATTTTCTGTTTAAATATTTTTTTAAATGGCTCAACAAACTAATTTTGTGTTTTCTAAACCTCCTTTGATAGATACTGAAAAGTTTGGCATTTGGGCCGAGCTATTTGAATGTCACGTTCGTGGCAAAAGTCAAAAAATTTGGGATATTATAGAAAATGGGAATTTTAATCCTACTATTATAAAAAATAATGTTATTGTTGATAAACCTGTTAAAGACTGGACTCCCGCTGAAGAATCTCATTTTTGTTTAAATTTTGAGGCTAAAAATATATTATATGCTGCTTTAACTTCCGATGAAATAGAAAGAGTATATACCTGTAAAACTGCTAATCAAATCTGGCAAAGCTTGAGTGACACTCATCGTGGAAATACTCAAGTTAAAAGCTCTAAAATAAATATTTTAGTACATGATTATGAATTGTTCGAAATGTCAAAAGATGAGTCAATCGACTCAATGTTTAAACGTTTTAACCTCATTATGACTACTTTGAAGGGATTAGGTCGCACTTATCCTAACGAAGACTATGTAAGGAAAATTCTTCGAGCACTTCCTTCGGAGTGGATGGCAAAAATTACATCTTTAGAAGACTCCCGAGATCTCGCAACGATGAAGCTCGATGATCTCATCGGCAATCTTAAAGTGCACGAAATTGCACTAAGAAGAAATCAAGTCCGGGAGCAAGTCAAAAAGAAATCCATCGCTCTCAAAGTCGTTGCCTCAAAAGAAAAGGAAGAAGAGGAAGATGCAAGTTCCTCGGATGACGAACCCGAAAATCTTAACGATTTAGTCAAGTTGGTAAGAAAACTTTCTAAACTTTTATCTAACAAAAAGTTTGCCAAAAATGATAGGTTTCAAGAAAATGGAGACTACCGTCGTGGTGGTAAAAACCAAAGTCGCAACGTCCACAAAAGTGAAGACAAAAATGACGAATCTAGCGACGATGAAAAAGCCAATAAAAAGAAAGGCTTTTGCTATGTGTGTGGCGACAAGGATCACTATGCGAGTGTGTGTCCGAAACGAGCAAAACAAATCAACACACCAAAAGCTTTAATTGGAGGCGCGTTGAGCGCAAGCATAAATGAGGCCAAAAATTTTTGTTTCATGGCCGACCATGATAATGAGGTATCTTCATCATATTCTTCTAAAAATAATTGTGATAATTATTATAGTGACGATGAAAATAATCTTGACGAATTATATAAATCATTTCATGATATGGCTGCTCTCGCAAATAAATATAAAGATGAAATTTCTAATTTAAAAGAAACCGTATCTGTATATAAAAAGGAAATAGATGACGATAAACAAAAATCTGCTCATGATTTAGATGTTATCACTAAATTAGAAAATAAATTAAGTGAAAAAGATATTTGTAAATCTTGTGTTATTTTAAATGATAAAATTGCATGCTTAAGTGAAAATAAAAATGAAAGTGTTGCATGTACAAAATGCGAGTCTCTTGAAAATGAAGTTGCATGTTTAAATGCTAAATGTAAATCGCATGAGAAAAATGACTTATTAGCAAATGCTTTTAATAGTAGCAATGATAAAGTGCTTAAAATGCTAAATATGCCTAATCGTATAAATTGTCGTAAAGGCATTGGTTCCGATACATGTGTTGATAAATGTTCGTGTAAACCCATTAAAAGATTTTTTGCATCTCCTAAAGTTGATACGAGAAAACCCCCATATATGTCAAAAATGAAAAATGTGAATTATGGGAGGAAACCGTATGCTTGCATGTATAATAGTAATTTTTCTAGACCTAAAAATAATGCGAATATAAATGCTTCATTTTATGTGTATGATAAATACAATCGCAAAATTAAAATGGTTAGAAAATGGATTCCGAAAGGAATGTTTAATGTTGACAATCCCGGTGGGATGCGTTTATGGTTTTAAACCATTTTTATGGTTTTATATGTTGTCGTATTTTATTTTATGTCGACAACATGTTCTTTATTTATTTTTGCAGTTTATGTTTTATACTAACTGTTAAAAGGACCCATATGAAAAGGGTACCACGAAAATTTTCTTTACCTTTTGTACGTGTTTCCTGGCGAGGATATAATACGTGATTCCTGACGAGGAAATAATACGTGATTCCTGACGAGGAAATAATACGTGATTCCTGACGAGGAAATAATACGTGATTCCTGGCGAGGATATAATACGTGTTTCCTGGCGAGGATACAATACGTGGTTTCCTGACGAGGTTATAATACGTGGTTACCTGCCGAGGTTATAATACGTGGTTACCTGCCGAGGTTATAATACGTGGTTACCTGCCGAGGTTATAATACGTGGTTACCTGCCGAGGTTATAATACGTGGTTACCTGCCGAGGTTATAATACGTGGTTACCTGCCGAGGTTATAATACGTGGTTACCTGCCGAGGTTATAATACGTGGTTACCTGACGAGGTCATAATACGTGGTGATTTTTTTTATCACATAAAATTAACCGAAAATTGAAGCCTTAAGATCCGTTTTGGTGCAAGTGTTTCGTATTGGTTTGTATATCTTTGTCTCTATTGCTTTTTGCATTTTATTTTATCCCTCAAATTTTATAAAATCAAATTGATATCGTTATTAATTTGAGGGGGAGCGTTTTAGCTCTTTTACCCATGAGTTTATGCTACCTCAAATATATGCATATTTTGAGGGGGAGCATCTCTCGAGGGGGAGCATACCGTCTTTCTTAACCCTTTTTGCTTCGACAAACGGGGGAGAGAAACCGCATATGCTCTTGCTTAGCGGTTGTGTTTGTCATCATCAAAAAGGGGGAGATTGTTGGTGCAAGTGTACCACATCTCTATATATTTATATATATTTATTTTGATGATTACAAACACACCGTATTATTGTTTATCTAACAATCCTATCCAAGTGTACAGTTCTTGAAGAACACGAAGATTTTATCTGAAGAGTTCAAGACGGAAGATTTACGTTGTCATTAGTGTTTATAATTTATAATGATAAACACCCTAAAATAATATACCACTTGGATATTTCTAAAAACCCTTTAAATAATATTTTAAATAAGAAATTTTGGTTCTAGAAGTATCTGCCATGCGTACTGTTTCTGCAACCACTTTCTGACGCAGGTATACCGCGAAGGTAGAGCCGGTATTCCGCGGTGGTACGGCCGGTATATCGCGGGTGTTCAGCCGGTATACCGCGGCAGGCTCGGTGTGCATCTCTGATTGGTTGAAGCTACTTTTACTAGCCGGTATACCGCGAGTCCTAGCCGGTATACCGCCACGTACGTATTCCAGTCAACTTTGCATGAGAGCCGTTGGAGTGTCAGTGTACTTTTGTCTGCACGGTATACCGCGTGCATTTGGCGGTATACCGCGGATTGCATGTTACCGTTGGAAGAGCTGATATATATACATGCATGCTGGTGGAGAAGAAACAACAACCAACACCAACACAACAACTTACTCATCTGATCTCTCTCACTTATTTAACATATATATATTTTATAAAACCTTTTTTATAAAATATCCAAGTGATTATTATACAAGAGTGATTACCCATTGTGAGTTATACTCCTCTTGTAAGTATTTGAATAACGGGTGTGTGATCCTGTTTATCTCATAGCAGAGGCTTGAGAAACTATTACAAATTCCTTTGTATTTGGTTTGTGTTCTACCGTAAAGAATACATTTATTGGATCGTGTCGAGAAGTGTCTCGGCTGCTGCTTCTGTTTATATAAATTGCTTTGCATTTATATTTATTTATATAATATCTGTGTATCTGTTTGTATTTACACTCTTCTGTATTATTCCGTACTTACTCTGTATTTATTTATAAAAAGAATTTTTGAAAGTAAAAGATTTTAAATACAACCTTACCCCCCCTTAGGTTGTCTAACATAATAATAATCAAAATTGCACATTTATATAAATAATTGAAATTCAGTTTCGTCTTTGGTACGCAATTTTGATTATTTATATAACTATGCAATTTTGGTTATTTTAGAGTAAACAAATTATTAATTAATTATTTAAGAGTAACAAATTTATTAGTTTTGGTTGACAAAACGTAAACAAATTATTACTAATTAAAAATTTACCATTTTATTAAATACTAGGTTCGAACCGTGTATTACACGGGGTAATTTAAAAAAATTAAATCATGTCAGAAAACTTATATTATGAAAGATTAATTTAAAGTGAATTGACGGGAAGCATAACAATTTATCTTTGAAAATATCATTAACTAACCATCTGTTGATAACTGATATTATGTAGTTCAATTAAAATTGGAGAAAATAATATAATCATGATTAAGAAAGTATGAATAATTAAATATACTATACTAAAATATTTGCATATTTATATTTTTGAAAAAATGTTTGAACTCATAATCTAAAAGTCAGTTGATAAGTGATATTTTTTTTCCAAGTAATTAAATCTTTTATGATAATTCTAAGGGTGTTTCGTTGACAGAATGAAATTTGATAGAGTTGTAATTCGTCGACAATTTAGTGATTATTTGTATCAAATCTCATACTAATCACAACAAATTAATTTGTATATATTTATGATATTTAATAATATAATTAAATCAAAAAATATTCAATATTGAGCCCATTTTGAAGGTATCAACGAAGCGATTGCAATGGTATAATTTGTAAAAAATAGAAATGTTTTTTAATGCATTTTAGTTCATATACATTATTTATGTTAATATTACTAGTCATTGTACCCGCGCGATGCAGCGAGACACAATTCGATTAACCAAATACTCAAATCTTCAATCTTGCTACATGTTTTGTATTATTTCTTATCCTAGTGTTATACCCGTCCGTTGGTCGGGTACACGACATCACTTTAATCTAGACTCAGACATCTTTAAGCACGCAAAAAGTCAATTCTGACCTCCAAGTATTATCTCAAGCAATATAATATCAAATGGTTGTCAAGCAAATGAACACCATCAACAACAATAAATCACTACTGGTGTATTTTTTTTAGAAAATCATGATTTAAAAGCCTAGACTTACAAAAGTTCTTTACAAACCAACATGCCAAATTATTGGTACACAACAACTTAGTTTGCCAGGAGCAAACTATAGCAAACCATAAAAAACTACTGCAGATCAAAACATAGGCACTGTACTATCAGAAACCAAACCCAAAAAATGCACATACATCAGGAGACTTTGCACCCTCAATGTGAGCCTGCAGAAACTCAAACACGACCAGAAACACGAACACGGACATGCAGAAACACAACAGCACACTCTTGACAGCTATGGCACTTAACATCCCAAGACAGACAGAAGGCCGAAACAGGGTTGTTTGAGTGACAACAGTTGTGCCGAATCCAAACAGCCACTGCCAGCAGCTGATCCAAACAGCCCCATAAACATTAGTTAATCAGACAACCCCTTGAACAACAACTAATCCAATCAGCTCCTCGAACAGCAGTAAACCCCGTCTTCACAGGACTGTCCCCATACAGTCGTTGATGCAAAACCTGCGATCCTTCCTTCCCACGTCAGAACACACCTCGGCCAATCCTTCTTAACATCAGTAACAGTCGCAATTCCACAAAGCGAACAAAAATTCACTGAACCGATCCTCACGAACACTCTGCCACAATGCGTTTAAAGTTACGTATTGTTGTTATAAAGTGGACACAAGAACTGTCGGAATCAAAAACGATCAATAAACTTTGGTAGACATATACCGTTAAAAAAGATGAGGATATTAACTCATTGTTTAAAAGACACTTTCAAAAATGATAAAATTATTAACCGAATCATTAACACCTTGTAAGAGGCAATGACAACAATAGGCATTTACTTTAACTTTAGTAACAAATTTGCCAAAAGTTATTGCAACTTTCATGAATAATAGATAACCTTTAACCCCTTATAACTATTTTACACTCCTGTTTTTATCATTTCTAGCAACAACACCTTCTATAACACCTATTTCACTATCTAAAAAGTCCTTTCAAAAGGCCATTCTTCCGGAATCACCTCAAACTTTTCTGGTTCAAAGAACAACTTACAAGTTACAACACCATTTTGGCATAGATTATAAAACCAAATTAGGATTTCAATTTACTTTTCTGGATGATTGACAATACCATAATATTAATGTGGGAGAAAGTAAAACCTTTAATAACCTCCATGTTCTCATAAAAGTAGTGTTCCGCTCTTCGAGCTAGATCCAGTTATAATTTGGTTTGCAAAACATCAAGTTAAATGGGAAATAAACAAATTAGCATGCATTAGTCAAAGTATGCTCAGCTAGCAAAAAAAAAAACAGAGAGGAAACCTCACCAGATTCAAAGTGGATCTTTCTATCTTCTTCATTCATTCATCTTGGTATGCTAAAATCATATAAATCCACCACCCCACCACATCCAATTATGTAATGGTTCACCCCTGCCCTAACCATTTCCATCTGTTACCACCATCATCATTTATCACACTAACTTTAGGGCCATTGTATCATAAATAACCACATCACATAACGATATTATAAAAGACAAATAATAAGATTTTCAGAAATAGATATTATGGTTTTTTATGAATATAACCCATGTATTTCCATTAAAGTATACTACATTTGTGACAACAATCTATAATATAGTAAAAAAAAGACATGTAATCCAATTTTGAACTTTAAAAAGTATACTGACAAGAATATGCAAATTTAGTTCAGATGGATGGTAAACTGTCATACTAATGTTTCAATTTTATATGCAAATAAATTCATATCAACACTCTTTACATGGTGGAAGAGAAATCACTTAAACCTTGCAAATTTTTACATTTGATTCTCCAACATTGAAAATAATTGATGTGAATGGTGGAAGAGAAGCCAAAGGGAGCCTACATGCTTCAATCCAAAATAGTACAAGCAATCAGGATTGAAATCACTCTCGAGCCAAATAGGCTGTTTGGATTAAGCTGGTTAGGGGCTGTCTGGATTAAGCCCTGACATGGTGGTGGTTGCTGGGGTTTGCTGCTTGCAAACCTGTTATTGTTGGTTTTAGTTTTGCTTTGGTTGGCTCCTGTTCGTTTTGTTTTGGGATGTAACTTTGGCTTTGTAAACCTTGGTTGGTTTTGTTGGTAATGGTAATAAGCTGTTGTTTAAAAAAAAGTTAAATATACAAACATCCAAAAAAGTCATGAAAATTTTCATTTCATTTGAATGACAGTAGGATATACGTACCATTAATATTAAATCAATGGAGATATATATATATATTATTTGAACACTTACCCATTTGAACATGTAGCCATGATCATCATTCCACGTATAAGGTATATTCATGTCAAATATACCAGTCACCAAGGAGTAGACGGACATACATACAGTTCTTGAGCTTAGAAAGAGCTCCAGCTACAGTCATGAATACAAACCACCATCAGATATATAATCCTCAAATACAAGAATCAAAAGTATTATTTATGGGACAGATAGGGTATAATGGACCTGAATTAGCTGATTTCTATGATTGTCAAGCTGCAGTAACAACAATAATAGTGGTTTCAGAATCACAATTTGTATGTACATTATAATCAAAGATGTTGAAAAAACTCGTATACCTGGATGTTGATGTAATCTTCTGTATCATCAATATATTCACGCAGCTGCGAAATTTTTATGTTTAGTAGTTAATTAGCTATTTGCACATTAAAAATCACAAATAGTATTAACCAAAAAGAGGGAAAAACGTTATGAAATTATGAAATTAATATCACTCACACTCGTTAACTTGTTTAACGTTCCATCAGTCTACATGAAGTAGGCCTGGAACACATCAAAAAAACCTATCAAGTCTCAAAGTTTTTTTTTTTTTTGAGCAAATCCCAATAAAAGATGCAAAATGAGTATGAAGCTTGTAAGGGAACCTCTAGAAGCATCTCAAGCTCCTCAACGTCATTTTCATCTCCATGAACGGCCATCACACTTGCCCTGCTGGCTCTAGATATCTTTGAACCTATAGTAGGTGAGCGAAGAAACCAGTTAGCAGCACCTGAGTCACTTACTGGTGAAGCCGAAGATAACTTTCTTGATAAATATAGATCCGCCATATCATCATCATCGTCTAAAAGTCGTTCAAGTTCATCCCTAACCTGCAATAACCCATAATCAGTGACCCATTAGTTTCAGTTAATATGGATATACCATAACTACTCTTCTAATGACTAATGTGGATGGGGTAAATCAAAATGAAAATGTTGCAATTCTAAAGAAAAAATGTAAGACAATTTAGTAAGTAAAGCCCCATGCATCAAGGACAACAGTTTATCAAGTCTCCCTAAACCAACTCAAATGTTAAATGGAAGTTATAAGTTTCCTAAAACGATAATTAGGTATACATACAGAAAACAAGCATTATGTATACCTTTTGAATACGAGCAATCA
Organism: Saussurea involucrata; assembly: GCA_033807775.1. Taxonomy (NCBI): domain Eukaryota; kingdom Viridiplantae; phylum Streptophyta; class Magnoliopsida; order Asterales; family Asteraceae; genus Saussurea; species Saussurea involucrata. The sequence continues at coordinate 94,810,631 of CM066316.1, forward strand.
ACCTTGTCATTGCGCTTTTCAGTTTACGAACGCGATCCAAGTTACGATTTAGACATATAACTAACGATTGATTGTTCTAAATTATACAAGTAATTTGACTACAAAAATATAGAAAAGCTTATTTTAGTTTGCGATCTTACGAAATCATAAAAAACCCCGAAAAAAAGCAACACAATTTTACCTTGAATTCAACATGATTATCGGTCTTATTGCTTAATTGAAGCGATGAAGAGATCTGTTTATTCAATTCAACTAATTTTCATCGAACAAAAACAATCATGATTTAGATTTCAACAATTTCAACAAAACAAAATGAAGATTTATGAATTGTATGATGCGATGGGATTGACTTACATGGGAATTTGAGGTCAACAGGATCAACGCTGACGAGTTCTCCCGTACTCATTTATGCAATCGAGGAGGTAGAAATTGAAATTGGAATCTGAGTTCTTCATCAAAGAAGAAACATAATCGATTAAACCAAAAATCGATCAGAGCGAAAATTGATTAGACCAAAATCGATCAGACCAAAATCCAACAGAAACCAAAATCTTTTAAACCAAAAAAATAAATCTAACCTGAGAAGAAACCTGATGGTGGGGCGTGGTTTAGCCTCTCGAACCAGTTGGAAGGAGAGGTCGTGTGACATGTTTATGAAGATGAAACCATAAAGAACCATGAGGGAAATCAACCACCGATTTGGAAGGATGAACCAGGCGTCGATATAGTCATACATGCAATGAACCAGGCATCGTCGATACATATGAAATTTGTAGAGAAATACCAATAGTCATCTTGGGAAGTGGGAGTCTGATTCAAAATTGAGAGTATTTCAAAGTTAGGAGTGATAAACTTGAAACAGAGAGAAATCAGGGACAACAGGGATGGGGAAGGAGAGAAATGAGTAAACGTGGAGAAGGAGACGGTAGAGAGAGCATCGATTCGGTTTCTTGTTGGGTGAGAGCGAGAAAGGGAAGATGAGGCGGGGTGGAGAGAAATCAGGGAAGAGAGAGGTTGTGGGGGGGAAAGAACTGTCGAACCAGAGAGAGGGAGGATAGAAAATGAGAGATATTAGGGCAGTGTGTGAATCGTGTAGAAGGAGACACCGGAGTGAATCCTGAATCCTGAAAATAACCGCTACCTGAATCCTGACTGAATAACCGCTGACTGAAAAAAACCCGACACTATTCTTTTTATAAGGTAGTATAGATAAGAGTCTAAAATGAAAAATAAAAAAGCAAGAGATTAAAAGTAAACTACATACCTAACTATAAGGGTAGTAAAATGTAACGTATAAATTAAAAAAATTGAATTAAGGAGAGATTTAAGGAAGAGTGAATGTCGGTGTGCTAATTGAACTTATAATGTAAACTGCGTCCAGATACATGTTTAGGTGGGAAAATACTGAAGTTGACTCACCAGGTGACGACACGTGGCATGCTAGTTACTTATTTATTATATGTATAGATGTTATTTTTAAATAATGTGATATTTATTTATTAATTATATAATATAATTACTATATTTTAAATAAATGGTATAAGAATAAAAAAAAGTAAATTGCAATTTTGGTCCTTGTGGTCTGATGTTTGTAAAAGGACTAAAATGCCCTCATGTACAAGTCACATGAGGGGCTCTAACGAAGGCAACCTAATGGTGTTAGTTCTCAGTGACCTAAACCAAACACTTTTGCATACCACATAGTTTTTCTTGCAATAAAAATTTTGTAGGGACCAAAAGTGAGAAAAACAAGACACTATAGGAACCAAAATTGCAATTTACTCTATATTCAATCAAATCAACACACAATTCAACTGGTAGACACAAAACCAACCAAATATATTTAACCAACAAGACAATTCTTCCATTCACAACAGATAGTAATTGAGTAAATTTATTTACATATTTAAATTATATTTACCAAACACAATACGAGTGATTGTATAAAAAACTCTAGAAACAATTTTTTTTTCAGAAAAAGAAACATTTTTTATTTCTATTTTTTTAATCAATTTTAGGTTATATATTTTTAAATATGTATTATAGATTTGTTGAAATAAAATAAAAAATACATACGAATTTAAGCAAAAAGCCAAAAATATTATTTAGGCACTTGAGTTTTTATAAAAACTTGTAAGCACACAAAAATGGTTCTCACAATATAGAATAGAATTTACATAAAAATCATTTTACTCTATTTTTTAGAAGATTTATGTTATTGAATATCATATGAAAATGTAATTTTGAGAAAAAAAAAACAAAAACAAAAACAAAAACATTGGATGGGTAACATCACCAAGCCCAATATTGACCAGAAAAGCCCAGACGGCCCAAAACCATTAACCGGAAGTCCCTTACGTCAAGCTATAGTCTATACTCTATAGATAGATGTGACGCAATCGATACGATAGACAGACAAACAGAGGTTTTGGATTGCTTGCATCGCCGATGTTAGCGGATTCTCTTCCAGGTCTAAAGCGAAGAAGATTCACCATTGCTGATCCTATGGAAGCTCAAGTTGCTACGGTTCTATTCTTTTACTTGATTTGATTGTTTTACTCCCATCTACTTTTATATCCGATTTCGGTGTTTTTGTGTTAATTATGTGAATTTTTATGATTACACTACGTGCATATGCTTCCACAAGTGTTAGATTGCTTATACGGATGCCTTGTGTTGTTTATCCATTCGATCAAATTTTGGAACTGCTCTACTTTTTCATTAGCGATTTCAATTGAACATGATAGGACGTTTTTTAATGGGAATTTTCTGATTGTGTTTACAAACGGGATCAGGATGCACTAGTGACATCACTTAGATCACCAACAATGTTCAGGAGACTCAAACACACAAATCTAGTACCCCAATAGCGGAATAGTTTTTGCATCAACGGATCCATCAATTATGCTGAATAGGTCTGTATTGTAAGTTAAAACTGTAGTCAAACAACAATTAACAAACAACAGTAATGCACTATCATAAAGCAAACGGGAGATAGGAGAACCTTGAGATTTGTGCCCAAAAAGGGGAAAAACTGCAGGTGAATTCCAATTGGTCATCTGGTTCCTTACTGTCCGAGGCATTACATTAAACAATCCAAATAAAACCAAACAAATCCAGTAAATCAGTATATCCGGCTTGAAAGTAGGGTCAGGGAGGGGTGGGATGTAACGCAAGACCTCTGTCCCCAAAGAGTGGAGCGGATGTTTCTGTGAAGACAACCGTCAACCGGCTTGTGCAAGAGTGTGAGCGAAAAAGAGAAGACAAGGACAACAAGTATAATCAAGACTAGCACATATAACATATTAAGCAACATAAAAAGAAGGAAAAGGCACAAATGATATATATATATATATATATATATATATATATATAGAGAGAGAGAGAGAGACAGGGGAGTTCAAATGCAACCCCTTTACATGATGCAACCCCTCTATGCACCACTCATTTTATTTTCACTTTTGTAATTAAGAAAAAGGAAAAAAGCTGAAAATAAAATGAGTGGTGGATAGAGGGGTTGCATGGGTTGCATCATGTAAAGCGGTTGCATAATAACCCACCTCTCTCTCTCTCTATATATATATATGTACAAACCAGTGAAATCTAACAAACCGTACAAACCACGTTCAACCAATCATATTTTTTCATTTTCTTCACTTTTTCTTTATTATGGGGGTTGATTAGTCAATAATACATGAAACAATTTCATCAAGAATATATGAAGATTGATTAATCAACAATATATGAAACAAATTTCATCAAAGTGAGAAATACATGGAACAATTTCATTGTTACATAGAAACAAAAATATATGAAACAATTTCATCAAAAAAGAATTATATGAAACAGTTTCATCATATGAAACACTTTCATGAAACAATTTCATTCAATTAAACACTGAAAATAAGAGTTTGTATGCTTTGTTAGATTTCATGGTTTGTAAAATAGTCTTGGCCTATATATATATGTCAAATAAGACAACACACACAAAGTCACAAACCTCCATCTAACTCAGGCCTCTGATACCCTAACTTTCAGCTTTCTAAACCTCCCCCCTGTCCCACCCTCGCACTCTCTAGCTCCCTACTTCCTATCTACACTAGTACAAGTCCCTAACTTGAATCTACTACCCTAGTCTTGCTTCTCCACGAACTCCAATGAGATGTCATGTCCTCGGAAATGTCTTAAGTTGCCATGTCCAACCTCAGTTGCTCATCCCACGACTCTTCGGTCCGGTAACACTTTCTACTCTCCTCATTGGCGCCGCCATTGGAATACTGACAGCTTGGATGGAAACCATTTAACTTTATAACATTGCTTAATTGATTTATGTCTTGTGTAATTGGTAAAAAATGCGATTTGAAATAACAACTGAGGTTTCTTCTTAACGAAGTTGTTTGTTTGAGCTGTTTATTGATACTATGCACACTCTAGCTCTTCTCCCCAGGGGAATTCATATTTAGTTTTGATCTGCTAAAATTTGAATATACAATCAATACAAGACAAAAAGAAGAATAAACTAATAAAGAAGTGGGAACCGGGAACAAACCAGTGTTTAAGGTTTTAGCTATTATATGTTGGATTTACTCTCGTTCGATTTTTGAAAGCCTGATGTTTTTCACTGATGACACCATTTGTTGATAATCTTGGCAATTCAGGAAAAGCTTGCTGCTGCAAAGCAAAATTATGGGAGAGAAATTCGTGTATTTGAGACAACAACTGCAACAGTCTCTCGAACATCGAATGATGTCTCAGACAGTGGTAGGAACTTCACTTGTCCTGTAACTAAGAAGTAATCAAGAACGTGCATAGTTCATTATGTGATTTCATGTGAACGTGTAATTTTTTATTATTTGGACAGAGGAACCAGATGACCAACTAGAATTCACGACAGAAGATTATTATCGCATCTTGGCTACCAAAAAGGAAGGTGAGGATATGTATATTATTGTTCTATTAGGGGGGTTATTTTATTCTATCCATGGATTTCTGTCTTGTTTTTTAGTCTTTCTGTGGGTTGGGGCTTCGGGAGTGTGAGGACTGTGGCATTTCCTTTTGTATGCCCTCGTAAAATTGTGGGAATGTGGGATAATTTATTAGTTCACTGAAATACATTGGATGATCTAAATGTTGCATGGAGTAGACCATGTAATTGCGCATATATATATATAGGGTTGGGTCCGGTGAGAAGTTGAGGTTAATGTGAGAAGCATGATTATTGACGTAAAAATTGATATATTACAGAACTGACTAAATAATATCACAATGCATCTCCTTGTAAAAGTAATTATTGATGTAAAAATTGTTATTATCATTATATAAATCCTTATATGTAATCATGAGCAGATAAACATTTGAAAACCAAGAAAATTAGAGACGCAGAAACAGCAGCTCGTAGATCAAGGATTACCAAGGTAAATGTTGACTTAATCTGGGGAGCAACTTTTATCTTATGATATTTTAGGATTAAAAAAATAATTGATTTTTCGTATGTTGTAACTTGTATTTTTCATAATTTTTAATTTTTTTTTCCTACAGGCTGTGGTTCGTGTAAGGTTCCCAGATAACCACACATTGGAAGCCACATTCCATCCATCAGAGACGATGCAAAGCTTAGTTGATCTTCTTGTGAAAGTTGTGGCTCGACCGGACCTCCCTTTCTATATATGTGAGCACACAATAGCTAAATACAGTATACTAGCATAAACAATGAAGCAATCCTCAAATCTGATAAGTATACATTATATAAAAGGGTAAATACCTTTTTTTTGGCAAAAGGGAAGGTAAACCACCCCTAAAAGAGTATTTACTTAACGAACCATCTCACATCACCTTGCTAAATGAAGCAATTTTTTATTTTTTTCTTTGAACATCATACAAAGTTGGATCTAGAAAATTAGATGTTAATGGTGAAGTGTCAGGTTCAAACGAGAACGCGAGAAGTTCCAAGATCATAGATACAAACATGTAATCATATATGCCGGTCAACCTTAAAGGTTATGTTCACCAAGTCGCCCGTGTCCCCTTTGGACGCGTTTAAACATATATGATTACATGTTCGTATCATCTATGATCTTGGAATTTCTTGCCGTTTCGCAAATTGATCAACTTCTCGCATGATTCTCCCTCTCCATTTGATGGTGAATACATATAAATGTTAAGGGGTTTCTTGGCAAATTTTCCAGATACTGTTCCTCCCAAGAAGCAAATAAAGGACATGTCTCAGGACTTCTATTCTGCTGGATTTGCTCCTGGTGCGATCGTCTATTTTTCATATGATCTACCACAAGGTTGGTAATTGTTTTGTCATTTATAATCGATATTGTATCTTGTTTCCTTGCATAGGCTTTACAACTGTCTGGTTCCATGTGGGCAGAGGCGGATACAGAAAATTTTCAACCCGGGAGATAAAATAGTTTCTACAATACAAAATAAAACAAAAGTTAATTATAAAAATATGGTTTGTGGTTTTTTATTTTCCAAAAAATTAAAAGAGAATCAAAGGGATTTGAACTTGCAACCTTCGTGGAAACGACCACTCTACCTGTTGGGACAGTGGACAAATTTGCGTACATCCAATCCTTATGCTCTAGTTTTGAGTGAGATATATTCCAACCGATTTTCAAAATTTCTCCAAAATGGAGAATCAAAACTCAAAATCACCAAAAAAGAACATTCAACTACAACATATTCTCTATTTTGAAGATTACAACATTAATTATATTATTAAAATATTTTATACATGCAATAAAATATAATTTCTCTCTTAAAAACATTTAGCATCAAGGTTCTTTATCGGTGAAAATAAATAAAAAACTATTTCTCTCTCATAGCAATCATCTTTCAAGAGTTCTTCAAATTTCGAGAATTTTATACTCTCTTATGCTTTCTCCATTATGGAGAAAGTTTTGGAGATCATGTTGGAGCAAAAATTTGCCCAAAATCTCCATTTACTCGTTTTCGAGAGCTGTTGGAGATGCTTTTACTTTATCGAGGGGAATTTTATAATATTTAATTAACAGTCCGAGATTTTTTATATAATTGTGTGTTTTTTTATGTGCAGTTGATGATAATATTGCAGCAGGGCCATTTCTTAAAGAGGATGTCATGTCTTTAAAAGGTCTAGAACTCATACCTGAGCAGAAGCCTGAACCTGATCAACCTGCTCCTGAACCTTTGGTGGCTGCAGCCCCGCCTCCGGCACGAACCGAGAAGAAGATGGTCAAGCCGAAGTGGTTGAAAATGTGACCCATCTTGAGAGAGAAAATACCGGTTAAAATGGGTCTTCATAATTCTCGATTGTTGTTCATATTTGTTTCTATATGTTTGTATGTTTACTGTTTTCTAGTATTGGTTCTGCTTTTCGCTTTCTTCCAAACTCGTTGGACAAGCTTTGCAAGCACGTGGTTCTTCGCCAAAATCCTCTTGAAAACACTTTTTTTGTGAAAGCATGGAGTCTTCACGAAAACAACCTAATGAGACTTGGAGGCGGTTTACTAATCAATAATCACTTACCTTGGTTAGCGCTTACAGATTCAATTACCTTACCAGATGAATATAATAAGGAGTTAAGGACCTATAATCTTACTTGGTAAGAGGGAAGACAAGGATCTAGAGTCTTACCCCCGGTAAGCGAGGATGATGACTCTTACCCGGTAAATGCTCACCGGGTTATAAATGTTTACCATTAATCCATTTTGATGGCAAAGAATGTTACCCATAAAGGTAAGTGAGCGTGATGACTCTTGCAGGTAAGCTCTTACCCGGTAAGCATTTATCTGCAAAATTCATCACCTTCACTTACTTTATTGGTAAGCATAATTTACTCGATAAGTATTTACCGGTTAAGATTGTAGGTCCTTATAATAATTGAAAACATTTTTTAATGAGTTATATTATATTTTAACATAACAAATTAATTTGAGGTAAACAAAATAGCCCCTAAATCACATAAAGAACTCCAATAACAAAATATTTGAATTACAAATTCACTAAAAGCATATATTAATAGATGGAATAGTCAAATATAAAAATCATTTATGTGGTTTGTTAAGACTTTTTTGTCACTCGACTTTGCTTATTACAAATAAACTCTTGTACATTACATTTCGTTTTGACTTTTGTCCCTCCCATTAACGCACATTACCCTCTTGTTGCTATCTGTTCAGTGTCTCAAGTGCTTTTCACACGAGGGTATTTTGGTATTTTATTGAAAAAATATAAAGTGAAAAGAACTAAACCCTAAAATAAACCCACCATTACTTCTAGTTCCACATACTCCAAGACGTTTCTCTTGAGGCCAGGTTCAAAGGAGTCGGAAGAATTCAAGATATTAAGGCTTTCCGAACTTGGTTGTTTTTGCATAAGTCATTAATTGCTAACCCGTCGTTACCCAATCAGTTTGCCATCATCCGCATAAAACACAGAATTTCAAAATAAATCGCATGAAGGCCCAAAACAATTGAACCAACCAAGACAAGTGTATTAGGAGACAAAAGAATCGATGATTAACAGACACAGTTACAAAACCCAATTAGTTTTACCCCTATTGAATATTCAGATCCTGCTCCTCTGCAATTTTTGGCCCCGTATTAACGAATCGAGATAGATAAATAAATAAATAAGTAATCACAATGTGAATTACAAACGGATTGGGCTGATTAACATATGATCCCGAATAATCCCCCCTAATCACAAGGACGGTTTGAACAAAAGATTTATTAGAGGGATCAAACATGGATATTGTATAAACGTCAGGGTGAAAAAAATGCTAACTTTCTAATTTCCTTGAAAGAAGTTGGTATTAGTTGTGCCCGCGGGATGCATTGCCATATGACAAAACAATATATTTTTTTACCGGCGTACCACACACAGGAGTCGTCTCCGGCAGCTGGTGGAAAAACGTACGGCCATCACTCTAGCTGTTTGTCGGTGAAGAACTCTAATTCCGATCAGAGTCCTAACAATTTCAAATTCGTTAAACCTATCCATCCAATCAGCATTTAACGACAACAATACCGGATATCAGGCAATATCTCGCAAATTTACAGATTATCGATCCCAATTTCGATGATTTTGGTGATCTTCATTTGAAATTTTGTGCTTAGGTAAAATTACAATGCTGAGAAATAATGTTGTTAGATTTGAAATGTTGTTTTTGGATCTATTGGTTCCTTTTTGTTAAATTTCAGTACATTTCTCTCCAACTACTTTGTAGTGTTTAGAGTGCATGTCGTTTATTTGGGTGTATATAAGTTCTTATTGTTAAGAACTGACGATTGCAGAAGAAAGGGTGTATTGTCTATGCTAAGTAATAGTTTTAGTTTATCAGAGCATCTCCAACAGCTTCCCCATTTTGAAGAAAATAAAGAATATGGGGATTTTGGATTGGTTTTTTGCTCCAACAGCTTTCCTAAAACTATCCCCAAAATGGAGAAAGTACGAGAGAGAAGTAGTTTTTCTCCAAATATGGAGTTAACCCAAAAAATGATTACTTGATGAGAGCATCAATATAAATCTTTGAAAAATAATAATATGAGAGAGAAATAATATTTTAATAGATGAATAAAATATTTTAATATTATAATTATTGTTTTTTTCTCTTCAAAATGGGGAATCTATTGGAGATGAATGTAATTTTTTTTTTGGAGATTTTAATTTTTGGTTCTCCATTTTGGAGAAATTTTGGGGAAGCCGTTGGAGATGCTCTCACTGTTTATGGTTTAATCTGATTGGTGAAATTGATTTGTGTTTTCTGATTGTTAAGACCATCTCTAATGGGGTCACTAAATTTTAAACTAAACACTAAATTTGGTGTAAATGACACTATTCATGTCTCCAATTGGGTCTCTATTTTCTACACTAAATTTAGTGTAATGAATAGTATTACACTATATTTGGTGTAACACTATTCATTTACACTACTTGTGACATCACTTTTGAAAAATAGTCTTACCCATTGGAGAAGATTTACTATTAACACTAAAAATTTACACCATTTTTTACACTATTTTAAAATTTGGTGCAAAATATAGTGTAACCCATTGGAGATACCGTAAGTAATTTTTCATTCGTTGGACTTCTTGTTTGGATCTGTTTTACATTAAGAACGCACAATTTACATATCACCTCGTAGAGTTTAGCTTGCATGTTCTTTCTTCGATCTGCTTTAGGTTTTATCTGTTTTTCTAATATTATGGTTTCGTCATTGGGGAAGTAAAAGTTGGGCATTGTTATGAAATATGAACAGTGGTTCTTATTACTAGTTTCTTTGTTTGTTGTGTTTTGCATTCTGTTTATCGGAATAAGGTATAACCAAGCATTATTTAGGAATTGAGACTAGTTCATCTGCCAAGATTAAGGATGGAGGCGAGTGATTTTAAACCAGAAACCGGGTGTCTTTCGATCATTGTGCTTGGGGCTTCTGGTGATCTTGCTAAGAAAAAGACATTCCCTGCACTCTTTCATCTCCATCGCCAGGGATTTCTTGAATCACATGATGTGCATATTTTTGGCTATGCCAGGAGCAAAATGTCAGATGACGAAATGAGGGACCGCCTTCGTGGGTGAGTTTTCATTGTTCTGTCATTGTCTTTTGTGATATCTAGCAGATGTATAGTAGTGCATATAATCCAATGCAGTGTAGTCTGCATTTTGGTCAACTTATCTCAGATGTTGTGTTTTTATCTTAATTCTGCTTTACTATGCTGTTCTACCTCATTCTAGTTTGTTCTTCGTTTTCTATCTGTCACTCTGACATTTGAGGTTAGATATATTGAATTTTATCTGGATTTTCTATTTTTCTTAATAATTTAATAATTTAATTAATTAGTGTTGTGAAACCAAAGATATTCACTTTTCAAATCACTGGCTGCAGATACTTGACACCATGCCAAGGTTGTGAAGTAATACGTGAGGAAGACGTATCAGCGTTTATGGAATTGGTAAGCATGGGACCTGCCTTCTTGATTTTTGTTATGTTGTCAGTTTTAGGACTTCGAGTAGCCATATGCCCTATCTTGAATTGTGGGTGCTTGTGTAGATCAAATATGTGAGTGGCCCTTATGACGCAGAGGAGGGATTTATGTTGTTGGACAAAGAAATATCTGCGATCGAAGACAAAACAGAAGGATCATCCAGGAGACTCTTCTACTTTGCTCTTCCTCCATCTGTATATCCACCTGTCTGCAAAATGCTAAAGAGTTTTTGTATGAGCAAATGTATGCACCCAACTTGAATTTGGTATATGCAGTAGTAGCAGTAGTTGGTAGTTGATATTGTGAAGGTTAAGTTCACCTTTAGCACTTTCAGGATGCATTATGAGACCAATTACAGAGGATTGCAGTGCCACAACCACTTCAATTAAGATTTAGATGACATAGTAGAATAACACTGATAAATTGACTAAAAGTAACTATACAAATACCTCATTCCTTGCTATAAACTAATTCAATGTTTTTCCTTAATCTTGTGTTTTTGGAGATAGTCTGGAAGAAAAATGTGAATTTCTGCAGAGTGTAATTGTAGGTGTTCATTTGTTAAACTTATGATGGTGACTTTGTTATATCTCCAGCTGATAAGGGTGGTTGGACTCGAATTGTTGTTGAGAAGCCTTTTGGCAGGGACCTGGATTCAGCTGAAGCACTGAGCACCCAAATAGGAGAATTATTTGATGAATCACAGATATACCGTATCGATCATTATTTGGGAAAGGAGTTGGTGCAGAATTTGGTAATAGAAACAATTGGAAATATCTATAATGATTCAAATTTTTAGCTTCATAAAAAATACTCCAGTAATTGTTTTGAAAATGCAGCTGGTACTTCGTTTTGCGAATCGCTTATTCTTGCCATTGTGGAACCATGACAACATTTCAAATGTACAGGTGAGGACTCTACTTGAACTTCATTAGTTTAGTATACTATATATTTGACTATATACTATCGGTTTTCAGATTGTATTTAAGGAGGATTTTGGAACCGAAGGTCGTGGTGGATATTTCAACCAATATGGGTACTATCTGTTATTTCCCAAGATTTTGATACGAAGAATCAGGGGCTTTCTTTGTTTAATAATTTTCCCCGCCCATTCGACAAACTGGATCTTGTTTATTGTGTCATAAACGCTCTTCTTTCACTACCCTTGCAGTTATTGATATTTTGTTGTTTTGTTTATCAGAATTATTAGGGACATTCTTCAGAATCATTTACTACAGGTAAGAGGAAAATAATCGATACCTAGTATGAAAAACCTAAATATTATTACTATTTCATCGAACTTTATTGCATATCGCATTTATTCAACAACAAAACATGGCACTTCACCAAAGGGTCATTGGCTGAGCGATACCCGGTTTACCGGTAGAGCCCAGCCTTCTAGGAGGTCAAGGGTTCAAACTTCACAAAGGGGAGGAGTGTGTGTGGGTATTTGCCGTAAATAAGTATACGATGCTTCAAAAAAGTGGCACTTCACTATACTTGATGTTACAAACCTCTCTCTCTCTCTCTAATCTAGTTTTGAATTTTGTTCCAAGTGCAGGTGCTTTGCCTGGTGGCAATGGAGAAGCCTGTTTCTTTAAAGCCTGAGCATATTCGAGATGAGAAAGTGAAGGTGTATGATTTGAATTTCTTTTTAAACATCTACTAATTCCTTTTAAAGAGTGCTTTTGGTACATGGACAGAACGAGTCAGGACAGAACAAAATCTCATTGTCCTTGTCGTACCAAACACCAGACAATCTAGTTCGATCCAATCCAATCCCATCTGGCTACCAAACGCACGGGGGCGGATCAATGTACAAATTAGGGGGATGGGCCCCATTAGAAAATAAAAAAAGAAAAATTTTAAGGTTAAAAATATATACATATATATATATATATATTTTATAATTTCTACCATAGTTCCCCCAGTGATTTTTCGTATGGGACCCCATCAACCAAAAATATTATCTCGAAATCAACCAAAAAAATAAAAAAAATCCCTCAAAATCGCCAAAAAAAACTTAAAATCCCTTGAAAACCAAGAATATTTTAAAAATCCCTCGAAACGGTGAAATTAGGCTAAAAATATATCGGACGACTTTACAGATCTTGAATCTATCCTAAAGGTGCCTCCACCAGGAAAAAATCCTGGATCCGCCACTGCAGACGCACCCTAAGATCCTTGCATGTTGCCATCCTGCGGGCAACGATTTAACTCATGGTGATCCATGTGTTATTCAGAAATAATAAATTGGGCCAATTAAAGAGGGAAAAAAGTTTATCTACCCTGATAAGCTTATTTTGTGATATGGGTTTCAGGTTCTCCAATCTATTCTCCCAATCAATGAAGAAGAAGTCGTAATTGGACAATATGAAGGATATAGGGATGATCCCACGGTTCCTAAAGATTCAAACACTCCCACCTTTGCAACCATGGTTCTAAGAATTCACAATGAAAGATGGGAAGGTGTTATAGGACACTCACATTTTCTGTTTCTGCTGAATTTAATGAAATCATTAAGTTCAACCAATAACTTTGCACAATTCATGTTTCAGGTGTTCCCTTTATACTGAAGGCAGGGAAGTCACTGAATTCAAAAAAGGCCGAAATCAGAGTCCAATTTAAGGATGTTCCTGGCGATATATTCAAGTGTATGTTATTAGAGCTTCTACAATATCAAATTAATTTCTAAAATCTTTTGAAAATGTTTATCATTTGGCTTTGCATGTTAACTTCAAGTATTATCTGGGTAGGCTTAGGGAAAAGACTAAGGGTCTGTTTACTAAACGCTTGCCCAGTACGCTTACGGGGTCACTTTACCTTATCGGATAACATAACAAGGATTGAGAATTTTACCCGGTAAGAGCAATGACAAGGACCGAGTCTTACCCGGTAAGTGAGAGTGACGACTCTTATCCCGTAGGCGCTTACTGGATAAAAATGTTGACTATGATATCGTTTTAATAGATTAAAATCTTACCCAATAAGTTAAGTGAAAGTATTGAATCTTACCGGTAAGCGCTTACCGGGTAAGAGTTGGGTAAATGGCCCTAAGGGGCCATTTACTACCTACTTACCGCCTCTTACAGGGTAAGAGGCGCTTACCCGGCCAGAGATGCTGCTGTTTACCATGACCCTCTTAACGGTCCATGATGCTAACCTGGTAAGCTAAGGGAGGACTTTTACTCGGCTAGTGATTAGTGCTGAATCGGCCAACACTCTTACCTGGTTAGGGCTTACCCAATTTGTGCTGGTAAACGGCCCCTAAATCAGTTTGTAGAATCTGATTTAAACAACAATACTACACAACTTTTCTCCTACAGTCGGTTATCGTGACTTGAACGTATTTCAAAATTAATGTTGTAGGAAAAGATCAACTTGAATTAACCAATAATTCTTTATCTCAGCTAAGAAGCTAGGGAGGAATGAGATTGTCATTCGACTGCAACCTTCGGAGGCCATTTACCTGAAGCTAACAGTAAGCATATACTTCTTTCGGTAGACCCAGGAAATAGGACTGAATTTCCTCAAGTCTTTTTGGCATAGTCTAGAAGAGTCAGGTTCATACGAAAGCGGTAACAAAATAAGAGAATAAGAACGGTTGAATTACATGTGATTTTACATTAAAATCACGTGTGATTCATGCGCCCGCACACCCTATGGTTAGTGTAAAATCACGTGATTTTGCACGTGATTTGACTGTTTTCTTATTCTCTTATTTTGTTACTGTTCTCGTTTGAACCTCCCTCTAGTCTAGAAAGCTAAATATCTGGTAATTGCTTAATGTGATTTCAAGTGTAGGTCAAGGAACCTGGGCTTGAGATGAAAACTGCTCTGAGTGAACTGGATTTGTCATATCGGCAGCGGTATCAAGATGTTGTCATTCCAGAAGCATACGAACGCCTGATTCTTGACACGTAGGTATCCTTGCTCCCCGAATTAATCAAATTCCATTTGAGAACTTTAAAAATTAGTTATGTTTGTTTTATCATCTTTAGTTTCTCAAGGACTCGTAACCAAGTTTATTATCTTTATGTATTACCCCAAATGCCTGCAAGATAAAACTATAACCACGTTTCGTTAACTAGTATATAAGTAGAAGGTATTGATGAAATTATGACAAACGTGGGTGTTTTGCTTGCAGAATAAGGGGTGATCAACAACATTTTGTTCGTAGAGATGAGTTGAAGGTATATGATTAGTTGTGAAACAAGTACATGTTAATGAAAATATTCTAAATCCTAATCTCAGATGGAAAAACATATGAAATATCACATGATGCACTATATATATATATATATTAATGTTGTATATGAGATTAATTAATTATCAGGCGGCTTGGGAGATCTTCACCCCATACCTGCACAAAATAGATAAAAACGAAGTGCTTTCAGTTCCATACAAGCCGGGCAGCAGAGGTCCTGTAGAAGCTGATAAGTTGGCCGAAAAGGTGGGATACGTTCAAACCCATGGCTACGTATGGATCCCAGTCCCACCAACATTGGCTACTGTTTAGTATCACAGAGATACTCATACCACGTGGGTTGGGTTGGGTTGGTTTGGATATACTGATTCGTTTGATTATTCTGTCTAGCGGAATATATATAGGGAATAAGGTCATAGTTTTATATGTATGTAATGTAATGTAATGTAATGTAATGTAGGTTTGACGTGGGAAAATGCATCAGGATGTTTTCATTTTCATACCCAATAAGTTTGGAACTTTTAATTGCTTGTTTATTTTTTAAATAAAAGCATTGTTTATGTTGATGAACTAACAACTTATCAAATCAAACATATCAATATCGGTTCTTCAATTACTTGTGAAACAAATATATGTTAGTTTTCTACCGTGGGGTCCGCCATTAATATTGAACAATAAAAATTATATTATATAGAGAAAACTCTATTTTTGGTCCCTGAGGTTTAGTGATTTTTTTGAAACCGATCCCCATGGTTTCATAAGTCAAGTTTTGGTCCCTGAGGTTTTGATTTTGATCTGGATTTGGGGTCTCGTCCTTAACCCCGTTAATTGGTGGCGTTAGAGGCAGGGGCATAATGGTCATTTCACATTTCAACCAAATTCCCTCTTATTTTAACCCGCCATATTCTTCTTCTTCTTCACTTCATTCTTCTGTGATCTTTCTGTTTCTTCCTTCTTCCTCCTTCTTTCACGATTCAACCTCAAAATCTGGTAACAATCATGGTGTTATGTTATTGTGGAGGTGAAGCAGCTGTGAGAACCTCATGGACCACTGCAAATCCTGGTAGAAGGTTCTACACTTGTGGAAGAATGGTACACTACTACGATTCTTCTTCTTCAACAATCATGGTGTAAAGTAATCATGTTTAGCTAATAACATTTAGTTTTTCATGTTAACAGGGCCAATGTTCTTTTTTTGGGTGGTTTGATCCACCTATTTGTTCAAGGTCCATTGATATCATTCCTGGGCTAATCAAAGCCAAAAACAAAGCTGAAGAATGTGTCAGAGAGAAAAAGAAGGAAATCTTGAAGTTGAATCTGCTCTTGGTCATGAGTTGGAGTTTTTTTGTGTATTTCATGCATTTAGCCTTGAGTTGATCTGTTTTGTGTATTGGTTATCTTTTGTAATCATCTCCTGTTTATCAGGTGTGTTGGTAGTATTTGTAATGACATCCTAGTTGTTAGAATAGTAATGTTTGGTGGTTTGATCCCTCTGTTTTTTGTAGTATTTGTAATGACATCCCTATGTTTTAATAGTACTGTTTGGTGGTTTGATCCCTCTGTTTTTTGCACATTTGATGATAACAGAACTGTAACCTATGTTGTGTACCTGTTTGTTGATCCAAAAACAAGATAACACATCACATAACATGATACAGATAACAGAGAGTAAAACTCTACTATTGGTACACAACATTGTTGAAAGCATACCTGTTTTCAATCTTTATCTCCAATATTCTCGCATACCAAACTTATCACATCAGCAGTATTAATCTTCATTCAGCATGAGCAGTACTAATATTCTCCAGCAGCACTAATTCATTTCAGCAGTATTAACTCATTCCAGCAGCATTAACTTGTTCCAGCAGTACTAACTTGACTAGCAGTACTAACTTGACTAGCAGTACTAACTTGACTAGCAGTACTAACCTTGTTCCAGCAGCATTAATGTATCAGCAGTACTAACAATGATCTAGCAGTATTAACTTTGTCTTGCAGTAGTAACCATTGCATAAGCAGTACTAACTTTGATCTGGCAGTATTAAGGTTGTTCTGGCAGTAGTAATGTAGTTCTGGCAGTACTAATCATACTTAGCAAATTCTTCAGTTCCCAACAACATTGTAACATAAATGTAACCTGTTTTGGTACACAACATAACAGAAATGTAACCTCTGTTTTGGTACACAACATAACAGAAATGTAACCTGTTTTGGTACACATACAATTCCAAAGAGTAAACACAAAAACAAACCTGTATTCAATACCATACCAAACCATAGATTAAGTAAACATAAAACAAACCTGTTTTGGTACACATACAATTCCAAGAGTAAACATAAAACTAATTGTTTTCAACTAACAACAAACCACAAACCACAGATTAAGTAATTGTTTTCTGCCAACCACAAACCACAGATTAACTAATTGTTTTCAACCATATACAAACCACATATTAGCTAATTGTCCTCATTGTCCTCCTTGTCCTTTACAAGTCCTGGAATTGTGCCCTTGATTCTTACACTTATCACAAGTCACAGTCTTCCCTTTCCTAGGAAGTTTACCAGTGTCCCCACTCCTCTGAGACAACTCCTCATTTGTCTTCCTTCTCTTCTTCTTTGGTCTCCCAATCTGTTTATGGTGAGTTGGAGGGAGTAAAGTTGTTGCCCAGTCACCTTTCTCACATAGCAGGCTTCCATTGATTGGCTCAATCTTGAAGCTATACATTTCCCTCCATGTGCTTACTTTGTACACATCCTCAGCCCAATCTTCAGGTAACACATTGTTACCATTTGCTGCCATGTCCCAGTTTGTAGCCACAGCATGCTTGCATGGAATTCCAGTTAACTCCCACTTCCTACATGAACATGTCCTTTCTCTCACATCTACTATACATTGGTCATTCCAAGGGCCAGAAACCTATAATTCAGTAAATACCATTAAAACAAAGCATAATATATAGTAAATACCATTAAATCAAAACATAAAAACCTATGATTTAATATACATACCTGGTACCTATCTCCTCCACTAAACAAGACTTGATATTTGGAGGCCTCTTTCTTGGCAGTCTCCAAGATTTTGTTTGCTGTTGGGGTAAGTGGGCCATCACAACTGTCTATGACTTTGCATACATTCACTATCCTCTTCATTAGATACACTCTAATGTATTCCAAACATGAATAAATTGGTTTATCCCTAGCATCAACAATTTGTCTATTGAATACCTCACACATGTTATTCAATAACACATCAGAGTGACACCTACCTGTTACCAAAGTATAAACAGGTTGAAATATGTTTACCAAAGTATAAACAGGTTGAAATATGTTTACCAAAGTATAAACAGGTTGAAATATGTTACCTGTGAAGTGTGCTCTGCTCCAGGATTGAGGAGGGATGTTGTTCAAATATTCAAAGCAGTCTGAATTGAACATTCTCAAACTTTCCATTGCAGTCTTAAATTATGGGACAGTGGGGGCTGTTGCACATTGCCATAAATGATCCTTGTATGCTTTCCCTTTCCACACAAGTTTCATTTTTTCATGAATATGCCTAAGACAGTATCTATGCTCAGCAGAAGGGAACAATTTGGCAATTGCTGGAAGAATGCCCTATTTTCAAAATAATGTAACAATAACAATACAATTCAATTACAAAACAATAACAATTCAATTGAAAACCACAAACAGAGAAAATAAGTTCATACCTTTTGTCTGTCACTAATGAAAGTGAAGTTGGAATTTGTTTGAAGATCAAGGTCATCTCCAAGGCATTCTAAGAACCACATCCATGAACTTGTATTCTCAGCCTCTACTATGGCATACGCCACTGGATATATGCCCTGATTTGGGTCTATGCCCACTGCTGTTAGAATTTGCCCTGGAAATGGACCTTTCATAAAAGTACCATCTACTCCCAACAGATCCCTTCTACCTGCCCTGAATCCTCTCTTCAAAGAACCTAAACATATGTATACCCTTTTGAATTTCCTGGTGTTACTAGCTGGATTCGGTTCTTGCTCAACTTCAATCTTAATTGTTGTGTCAGGGTTGCATATTTTTACCTCTGCCAGGTAATCCCTCAGGTGTTGGTATTGTGCCCCATAGTCTCCCCATAACTTCTTCATCGCCATCTGTTTTGCCCTAATTGCCTTGCCAGGTGACACAAAGATCTCAAATTTCTCTGATAAGTGGGATTGAATTGCCTTCAATGGCATATTAGGATCTACCTTGATCTGCTCTGTTATGTGCTTTGAGAGAAATTGTGCAGTGGCCAAACCAACCTCCCTCGTTTGGAAGCATTTATGGGTGTCAAAATAGGTTTTCACAGTCCAGGTTTCTTCATTTTTTGCACATGATGCATACAAAACCCATTTACAACAGGGCCCATTGGACTTTCTCCAAGCACTCTTTCTTCCCTTACTAGGCCCACTGGACTCCTTTACATTTGGCATTGATCCCCTACAGACGGCCCTAACTCTTACAACATCATTTCGGATCACCACTATGTCCCTTCTAGTCTGAATTGAATGCTGCTTGATTAGGTTGAGAATGGTTGTTTTATTACCAAATGTCTGGCCTAGATAGAAGACAACCTCCTTACACTGTATTTGGGCCCTACGTTTGCACAAACTGCCATTTTCATCCCCTGAATTAAAATCATCAACCTCAAAAGGATCAATATCACCTTCCACATTCACACTATCACTTCCCTCTCCATTTACACCAATCCAATCCACATAACCATCTACATAATCCTCTGGGTCATCATCTATACCAAATTCCTCATCATAGTCATTACTATTATGGCTCTCTATATCATCATGGTTGTTACTTCCCTGGATCATGTCCAAGTCCAAATCCAAACATTGGTTCAAGTCCAACCCATTGTCCAAACATTGGTTCAAGTCCAACCCATTGTCCAACCGTACTACTGCTTCCTGTTCTGGTACATCTGACTCTAACCTAATGAAAGGATCAAAGTTATGAATTATATGATCCATGCTTTGATTTGGGGTTGACAGGTTAGTCCTACCATGTTCCACAAATACATCAATAAGTTTAATAGCAGGGGCATATTGTAAGAGGTTTAACACATCCTGGTTACTACCTAATCCTCTTAACCCAATATCCATATCACCTTCAGGAATCAAGAAATGGTAAAATTTGATTTCATGTCTATCATACCCTAATTTCATCACCATTAAATGAAACTCCTCTACATTTAATCCTTTTGTGTTAACCAAATCAACATAATCAGTCTTACCATTCTCGTATCTCCTTCCAGGAATGCTTGTAAAGCAACCTCCATGGTTCATCCTTACTGTAAACAATGTTGGGTATAGCTCTGTATGGAAAAATCAACAAAATAATTAGGTATGAAGAATGTGCAGTCCCAAAAATGGAAAAACATAAATGCATGTGAGCTTACCATATACATCACTTGGGTCAAATCCTTCGGCCAAATCCCTCCTTAATATCCATCCAGGTTCTTCCATCGTATCTTGAGCAGGGAACGATTTTGGTCGATAAAGGAGATTTTTGATCGAGAAAGGAAGAATTTTGATCGATGAGTGTGACTCAACACAGTGAAGAGACTGAGGTTTGAACTCTCAGTGAAGACGAAGAGATTAGTCGTTAGAGGGAATTTGTTTTTGGTTGAAATGTGAATTGACCATTATGCCCCTGCCTCTAACGCCACCAATTAACGGGGTTAAGGACGAGACCCAAAATCCAGATCAAAATCAAAACCTCAGGGACCAAAACTTGACTTATGAAACCATGGGGATCGGTTTCAAAAAAATCACTACACCTCAGGGACCAAAAATAGAGTTTTCTCTATTATATACTAAATATTAATAGGTAAAGGACAAACATTTTAGAACATTGAGTTTTACATCCAACTTTCTAAAAATAATCAATTGAGTAATATAATAGTATTTGGTATACTAGATGGAATTGGATATGGAGTAAAGTCAACCTTGGACTATTGTCATAGATAATGAGAGACTGACTGTTTGATTGATTTTCCATTAATGAATAACTCCACAGACCATCAGGAGTCGAATCTGTTTCACTCCACCGCTGATTAATCTTCCCCCCTTTATCCACCACTTTGCAATTAGGGTTTCTGCAAACACCTTTCATCACCATTAATCTTCTGCTGCTGCTGCAAACACCTTTCATCAATAATGTATCTCTCCTCTGAGAAACCTCGTTCAATCGATTTCTACAAAGAAGCCATCGGCGGAGGTGCTGACAGGTCCATGTTAATTGAACCAGAACAGCCACCACACAATCAACAGCCACAGCAACAGTTGATGATTATGGCTGACAATAACAATAACACCAGTAGCGGCGATGATCACGAACTTAGGGCTCCGAAGAAAAGAGCCGAGACTTGGGTCCAGGAAGAGACTCGGATCCTGATTAGCCTCCGTCGTGAAGTGGACAGGTTTTTCAATACTTCTAAGTCGAATAAACATCTGTGGGAACAGATTTCGTCCAAAATGAGGGATAAGGGTTTTGATCGTTCACCGACTATGTGTACTGACAAATGGAGAAATTTGCTCAAGGAGTTCAAGAAGGTGAAGCATAAAAACAGTAAAGTAGGTGGCGGTGCTACTAAAATGTTGTATTATAAGGATCTCGAGGAGTTGATTAGAGATAGGGCCAAAAATGGAACTTACAAGGCTACCTCTCCTACTTCTTCCAAGCTCGATTCCTTCATTCAATTCTCTGATAAAGGTATCCACCTCTCCTTTGTGAATTGCTTTCTATATCTATACGATATAAATTTAGGAGAATTTTTGTGTGTATAATACTTTTTACTTTTTGCTACATTGTTGAATAACAGTTGCGTAATTACAAATATTTTATGTTAGTAGTTAGAGTGGATGACTAAAAGTGTAGTTTCTTGGTTGCTTATTACAGGGCTAGAGGATGGGAGCATTCCATTTGGACCCATGGAAGGTAAATTGCTGTCAATTGATTTGATGAAATTACGATTAGGGTTTATGTCTGTTTGTTTGTTGACCTAAATTACTGTCTATGGGATTAGCTTACCTATACGAAATGATACATTGGATCTTCATAGAAGATTACCCTAATTTTAGCTTCTGTATTTTTCTGATATGCTCAAGAATGGGGATTCTTTTTTAGTGCATAAGATAAAATTCAAATAGGTTGTCTAAGAAACTAAAAGATGGGAATGGTATGCACATGCAGTTGCATTTTCATCAGAATGAAAACCAATAACTATCATTAAATTGTAGATGATGATTATGAACCTTATTTAGTTTTAGTTATAGTTATGCTATAAAGTAAGATGCATAAAAGTCTGCATTTATCTACAAATTGAAAGTGAAGTAAACCTATTTGAAATCATTCTACGGTAGAATTACCATCCGTAAAGTAAAAACGACATTGGTGTATGTGCTATGGGTGCATGAATATAGGCTTTTGGCTTAGCACCAGTCACAAATCTCTGCGTTTTAATGTTGGTCTGTAAGAATAACAAGTATTAACACTTACCATAGAATCATAGAGCCTTAAGGTGGCGTTTGGTTCGTGGAATTGGAATGTTGAATTCCTTCGACCAAATTCCATTCCCTCGTATGGTTCATTTTTTTTAAGAAAGAATCTTCAAAATCCACCAAATTCCACAAACAAGGGATTTCAACATTCCTTCACAGTAGGTTGGGATTTTGATGGAATGAAATGTTATATATTCATAATTCCAAATATACTCTTTAACCCAAATATTACCTTATAGTTTGCAAGGTGTTACTTTATTATATTTATACAATGTTAACAAAAAAGAATAGGTACATGTGATGCTTTCTTCTTTCTCGTGACTTGGTTTTTGTAAACTGTACTGTTAGCTAATGGCCGATCAACAGTCAACCTTGAAAGGCCTTTGGATAACGATGGTGATCCTCTTGCCATCACTACAGCTGAAGCAGTTGCTGTAAATGGAGTTCCCCCATGGAACTGGAGAGAAACCCCTGGAAATGGTACGAAATATATTGTCAAACAAGAAAAGAAAATTCCCACTTTCCAATTCTACCCTTAATTATGAGATGGAGTAATTCATTACTCCCTCTATGTTAAGGGTTAAACTGTCATTAAAAAGTGTAGTGTAGGGGGAGTAGATGATATTGGTAAATAGGGTTAAGTTTTAGCATGGTTTTGTGCAGCAGGTGGTGAAGGTCAGTCTTCTTATGGGAGGATCATAACAGTGAAGTGGGGAGAATACACGAGACGTATTGGTATTGATGGATCGACAAAAGCAATAAAGGAGGCAATAAAATCTGCATTTGGGATACGATCAAAACGTGCATTTTGGTTGGAAGACGAAGATGGGGTGATCCGGGCACTAGACAGGAGCATGCCTGTGGGGAGTTATAATCTCCATCTAGATGAAGGTAATTAATAAATCTTGGAAGTAAAAAAACAACAACTAAATCTTTGAATGCTGCTATTTGTTCCATCCCTCATAGTTAGTTATAATGGGTGTTGAAATGCAGGAGTGTCTATAAAAATCTGCCATTATGATGAATCTGGACGTATAGCTGTGCGTACGGAAGACAAGACGTTCTACACGGAGGAGCATTTACACGAGTTTCTGGCTCAGCGTGGGTTGTCTGGTTTACGAGAGATAAACGGGTATAGAAGTTTTAACAATGTGGACGATTTACGTCTTGGTTCCGTCTACCAAGAGGTGAGACTACTGGGAGACTAGAAATTTACATCAGACACTGTTTTCATGTGTTATATATATATATATATATACTCCATTGATCACATTTGTATCTGTAAGAATGTCTGCATTTGTCATTTGTGTTGTGCATATTGAGGAGAGAGAGACTCTTAAGGTGGTTGTGGTTTCTAACCTATTTTTGTACATTTAAAACTTATTAAGCAATCATTAACGGGGTTGAATATAAAAGAAAGTGTTTGGTATCATATAATATACCCAGATTCCCAACTCTCATTTTCATTACTCTCTGCATGAACAACTAAACGGCCCTTTTTAAACTATGATGCTTGCTGTTAATTGTGGAGGGGTGGCGTCTCACATATTTTCTCTTAAGTAGGTGCCGGAAACAGAGACAACTTTTGGAAAAAGAAGGGTCACTTTTATAGAGATGGGGGTTTTAAGCATCCTAGATAAAATTTTCAAAATAAAAACAAAAATTCAATAGCTTATTTATTTATTTATTTATTTTGAAACATTACAAATATTAATTATATTATGTCTCCAAAACAAATTTCAAGATTTTATATACTGGAAATGCTATAAAAACTGTTTTCAATCTATTTTGATTCGGGGCCGATATGTACCAAATATAAACTAATTACGATGATCACTTGTCCATAGTACGACTTTGACGTGTTAAAAATACGAAGAATGTTTATATATATATATATATATATATGTGTATCCTATTGGATATGTATAATAATAATTAAAAAAATAAATATACATATGTTTTTTGTTTGAAGGAAAAATGTACAAGTTTATGAAAGATGAAACAAGTTGTGGGGGGTCGAATTGCGTTTCTACATATTTTGTATGCGTTTTATGCAACATCAGCAAACCTTAGAGGGTTTAAGTAAATTATTTCATCTCCAGGCGCACGGACCAAAGTGGGTGGTCCACACTGAAACGACGACAGATGCGCCGTATTGCCATCACCACCACCTCTTCTCCGCCTTCCATGGCATGCCTGCATGCATATATAAACCCTACTACGGTAACGGTACTACCAATTCCACAATCATCATCACCGTTAACTACATACACCACATTCTTTCTTAATCCTCTATACTTTTTGGTTCAGTAATTAATCATGGCCAAGGTCAAGATTGGAATCAATGGTTAGTTCCTCCGTCCCTCGTCATCCATTGCATTGCCAATTTCGTTGCTGTTTGTTCGACGTTTACTTCGTTATTTATGTTCGATTGAAATGTTTTTCTGTTGTTTTGTGCAGGATTCGGAAGAATTGGCCGTTTGGTTGCGAGAGTTGCTCTACTGAGCGATGATATTGAACTCGTTGCCGTTAATGATCCTTTCATCACCACCGATTACATGGTACCCTCTCAATTCTATCGCTGGAATTTGTGATTGTTTCAATTATTTCGTGTTCTTCAGTCCATCTCGATCTTTGATTGATGATTAGATCGATAATTATCATATATAACACGCTATGGATAATGGATCATCGTCGTTTTTGCTACTAATTTGTATGATGTAGATATAATATAGATCCTCGATGGATCTCATTTGTTTACTTCTCTTATTAATCAACCAGTTTCTGCTGGTTGATGCGGATCGTGAAGATTAATTGCAACTCCTAATATTCACTAATTTTTTGTGTGTTCCAGACTTACATGTTTAAGTACGACAGTGTTCATGGACAATGGAAAAAGGGTGAAATCAAGGTGAAGGATTCCAAGACTCTTCTCTTTGGCGATAAGCCTGTTACCATTTTTGGCATGAAGTATGTTTCTTCATCCCTGCAATTCACTTCACAGTTCACATAACATGAGAGTTGAATGTTTTAGGAGGTTAATCTTCTTGCATTTATTCTACAGAAATCCAGAGGAAATCCCCTGGGGTGAGGCCGGAGCTGAATATGTTGTGGAATCCACCGGAGTTTTCACTGATAAGGACAAAGCTGCTGCCCATTTGAAGGTCTGCATTTGCATTTGGATGCTTAATCTTGCATTTGCTTTGAAGATTTAGGGTTTAGGGTTTTTAGTGTTTTAGAAATTGTTCTAAACATGTTGTTTGTTCCTTTCGGTTGCTTATTAGGGAGGTGCAAAGAAGGTTGTCATTTCAGCTCCAAGTGCAAATGCACCCATGTTTGTCATGGGTGTCAATGAGAAGGAGTACAAGTCTGATATCACCATTGTCTCTAATGCTAGCTGCACAACCAACTGTCTTGCTCCACTGGCCAAGGTCACCTTTGCTATTCGTGTTATGCTGATTGTAAATGTTTATCAGTTTGTATCTGGCTTATATATAACACTGGTTTTCAAACTTCTTGTTTATTGTATACAGGTTATTCATGACAAATTTGGTATTGTTGAGGGACTTATGACCACTGTTCACTCCATAACAGGTTCGCGTGTGCTTCTTGTTAGACATCTTTTTCACTCCACAACATCAGCTAAACATGTACACATTTTCTTGAATATATATGTTGGAACCCCCTTCAAGGGATTTTTCAGAGTTATCTAATGAGATTTCACATATTCTCATGGTATCAGAGCCAAGGTTTATCCCTAGGACTCCACACTCTAGGACATCTTTGTCCATCTAACCTCTCTTGGAGGACGCGTGTTAGAGACCCAAATTGGATACTTGGACATTTTCTCTTCAATATATGTTGGTTTTGGAGAGTAATTCAATGGGGTTCCATATTACTTGGTTTTATTGGATGGGTATGTTGACTGTTGATTAACTAGTCTTATGTGTCATTCAGCAACCCAGAAGACTGTTGATGGTCCATCGATGAAGGACTGGAGAGGTGGAAGAGCCGCTTCTTTCAATATCATTCCCAGCAGTACTGGAGCCGCCAAGGTAGTGTCTTGTTGCTATTTGGATAAAACCAAACCCAATATATCCCACCTGAAGGTGGGTCTGGGAGTGAAATGTATGCAGACATGTCATCTAGCCCACAAATTAGAGAATAGAGTGGCTAGTTTTGAATTATAATCTCTTCAATGACAAAGTTTATCTGAATGATGAATTGGTTGTGTTTTGAAGGCTGTAGGAAAAGTTCTGCCTGCACTGAATGGGAAACTTACAGGGATGGCCTTCCGTGTTCCTACTGTTGATGTCTCAGTGGTCGATCTTACTGTCAGGCTCGAGAAGCCTGCCTCATATGATGATATCAAGGCTGCTATCAAGTAAGGACCACAAATATCGACCTCATTTCTCTTGCACGATGAACCATGTTTGAATTTGTTGACATTGGTTGCAAATGAAAGATTTCATGATCATTGTTAGGCTACGTGAAACCCCTTTTAATCTCTCTCTCTCTCTCTCTCTAAACACAACTGAATAGAATTTAAAACATTTGATTATTCCATTCCATTTGACATGTTCTTGGGGTGCTGTGTTGTGTAGGGCCGAGTCTGAGGGAAGCATGAAGGGAATCCTAGGTTTCACCGAGGATGACGTTGTGTCAACCGACTTTGTGGGTGATTGCAGGTAATTATAAGTTGTCGATCTCTCTTTTTGTACAACATTAACGCAAGAAGGCCATTTACCGACACAAATTGGGTAAACACTAACTGAGTAAGAGTGTAGTCTAGGTAAGCGTTGATAGAAAGTAGAAACACTGGTTTCCTTACTCTTTACTGAGTCAGCATATTTGTGTCTCAGAATGTGTTGGTAAAACTAGCTGATGCTGACCGAATCAGCACCAGTCAATAGTAGGCAAGTGTTGCAGGATAATTGAGTTATCTAGTGTTTTTGGGTTGTAACAGGTCTAGCATTTTCGACGCTAAAGCTGGGATTGCATTAAACAACAACTTTGTGAAGGTTGTATCATGGTACGACAACGAATGGGGTTACAGGTATGCTTTCGTTCTTTCTCAATATCATCGTAGCATCACCAACAACTATGCTATTTTAAATACTTTGGAGATTTGGGAAAAGTTTGCTTCAACAGCTATGCTAAACTCTACTCTAAAATAGAGAAAAATATAAAATATAGCATAACCGTTGGAGATGCTCTCATCTAGATTTGAATAGATAATGAGTTGATTGTAAGATGTTTTAATTTTGTTTGCTTGTTTGTGTTGCAGTAATCGTGTTGTTGATTTGATTCGTCATATGGCAAAATCTTGAAGCGTATTGGACCACAATTTTGACGATGACTACTACTACTTGCTACTCTCGGGGGAATAATGAGATGTAATGGCTAGTGTAGTTGAAAATTTTGTTTCTTGCAAATGTTTTGAATAAATCCGACGGTTGTTATTGCGATTATATATGCCATTGAATTGTTTTTTAGTTTTTTGTGACGACTGAGTTATAGATGTTTAATAATTTTATAACGATGAAACAATACAGTTGATATATATGGATGTTCCATTTGATCGACCTATATCTATCTTGTAAAATTCATAATTACAGGAGTTTTTGATGATTTTTAAGTTACATTGTTATTTAAAAGGTAAAATATTTGAAGCTTACCAAGTAAAAATTCTATTTTTGTTTCCTTTAGGAAAATAGATATGATAGCAATGATGTAAACAAACAATCTTGAACAGAACACACAATTCTTTGGTTATAAAATATTACGTTTTATTTTATTATTTCAATACAAGTGAAGTTATAGCGATAAATGGAACAAATAAACTCTCACATTTGGCCCTGACAATCTGACATCCTAGAAGGAAAGAGGCTGGGTCAAAGGCCCTTTGGTATTAACTAAATAAAAAAGCATAATACTTTAAAACATGTATAAAAAAAAAGGTAAATATCAACTTAAAATCGTACCCAGCAAACCAAAAACTGAAAAGGCATTCCAGATCCCATAAAGTTTTTATTCAGATTATGAATAGAAAGAAAGCCGTCTAATATCCTCACCAAACAAATTTTCAGAGTACATGTTGCCATTAATTGCATTGTTAAAATGGCCATGAAATTCCCTCCGCATTTCAGAATCGACAAAATGGAAATGTTACCAACTTCTAAAGGTTTTTTAAGCATTCATTCCAGTCAGTTGGCCTTCAAATCAAACACCTCCTGTCAACATACAACAACAAGCAGTCAATAAGAAGCCACCTTTCCCTGATGACAAAATCAAGATGATAAATAATAGTTTGTAATGATGACCATGGAAAAATATGCACAATAGGAAACATGAAAATTAATATGAAACATCCCAAAACAAGAGGAAGTTGAACATTTTGCACAATATTCATCCTTGATATTATCGAATATTGATTTCACTTGGTATTCTTATGTGAATCAACTAAAAATGAAGCTAATGAATGAACTCTTTCAAGAAAACATATTCAAGCCAGATGTGAGAAAAAACTAGGACGATCCTCTGCAGTATGACTAACACATAGGAACAAAAAGTACATGAACATATAAATGGTAGATATCATGTCTACATTACTGAACAAATTTATAGCTTACGATAATTGTTGAAAATATTCTAAATATTAGTAATCATTTACTGATGCGTGAATTGACATTTGATCCCTTAACCTATGCACATGAAATAAAAAGAATTTATCAGAGTACATACATACATATATATATATATATGTGTGTGTGTGTACACATGATAGCAAAGTAACTCCATCAATTTAAAAAGTCTTATTTTGGAATTATAGAATATAGATAGTCCATATACCAAGTTACCAAGACCCCTTTGTGACACCATGAGCAAAAGAGGTGTCAACTTTTCACCTCTTGAACAAATGCACAGACTTGAAGTTAAGAATCGTCTCCATTTTAGCACATAAATTTGACATGCATTTCAAACAACGGTAATGTCAATGACTTCCATTATTAGACAAGGATAAATGGACTTCACTAAGTTACAAGTACACTGGATTGAATATATATTTTTGGAAACATGCAAGAAAAACAGAAATTTATGCAAGAAAAAAATATCATGAAAGATGGTGTTTAAAGATGGAAGCTTGTGGTGCATCACTTGAAACATTGATAAATAATTCGAAAATAAAACAATCATGGTGAAGCAGCAAAAAGATGAAAACTTTCTAACCACAAGAAAACGCCATGATGTGAAACAATCAATGAAATGAGTGTTCATGCTGTAAATTCAACAGATTTCATCCTGTTAAGCACCAAATATCTTATCCTCCATTTTCACATAAATTACTGATTCTCTGTAACCCTGAAACTGCAAACAAAGTGCAAATCTTTACATTATGAACAAGATGAACCTTAATTCTATTCCAAACATATGATCTCACTCCAAACACTAGCTTATTGTTTTTTTCTAAACCCACAATTTTAGATACCTAGTAACTAACCAAGAATTTAGGGGCAGATATTCTATATACATGATTTAAGAATGCAGACATTTATTTATATGTATACAGTGTTATCTTATAGAGCAACGTGTGCATAGCAGAATTAAACATTACCAATTTAGCGAGAAGGATTAAGCCCTAGAAGCATCTGGCTGCCGCTGTTGGGAAGGTACATGACGTTGTTACTCCTAGCAAGTGTGGAAGAGATCTCCCTGGATGCTTCAATTCTCCTTAGCTCGATCAATCCCATTCCAGCTGCAGCCGTTGCATCAGATATCAACTTAGCAGACTCACTCTCTCCTTCAGCCCTAATGATTGCAGCACGCCTCTCCTGCTCCGCCTTAGCAACCACAAACTTAGACCTCTCAGCCTCTTGCTGTGCCACCTGCTTCTGCTCCACGGCCTTAGAGAACTCGGCGCCATAAGACAGGTGAGTGATGGCTACATCATCAAGCACAATGTTGAAATCCTTAGCCCTACGAACCAAGCTGTCACGAACCAACGCCGATACATGAGGACGCTCAGTGAGAAGCTGATCGGCGTTGAATTGAGCAACAACAGCCTTCAGAACTTCATTTCCAATTGACGGAAGAACCTTCTCGTCGTACTCGAGACCTAGGGTTTTGAAAATGGAGGGCAATTTGTTGACTTCGGGGCGAGATAACACACGTAGGGTTAGGTTAACCATCTGGAGATCTTTTGTACCAGATATGGAAGAGAAAGTATGGGGCTTGGTACGGATATCGAATATGTAAGGTTTTTGGAGCCATGGAATGAGGAAGTGAGTACCTTCGCCGACAGTATCGTCAATGACTCCACGGAAACGGTCGAAGAGAACGGCGCGCTGGCCACCGTCGACGGTGTAGAGGGCGGAGTTGAGGATGGTGGCGGAGGCGCCAAGGCCTAAGGCGGCGCGTGCTAGATTGGTCAAGAAGGAGACTGCCGCTTGATTGCTACCCATTTTCTGAAGATCCAAAAATTTGGAGAAGAAGGGGTTTTAGAGGTGGGTTTGGTTTTTTGGCCAAGTCTTGAAGAACAACGGTAAAACCCTGATTCCTAACCGGATGATTTGGGCCGGGTATGGGTCATGATAATTTGGGCCATTTGAGCCCAAAGAGTTGACTTCTACTTAGAGATGGCCAAATGGGCCCGGTCCCGAAAAAGCCCGATGAAGGCCCGAAGCCCAGCCCAACCCCGGCCTGGCCCGATTGAAGCCCGGTCCCAGCCCGACAGGCCTTATCGGGCCCTGATTTCAGCCAAAATTCCTGTTCCAGCCCGCCCCGCCAATATATCCGTTTTTTCAAAAAATATAGCCGTTTATATAGCCGTTGGGATCGATTTGTAGCCGTTTTTTTTGGTTTTTTTTGCATTCTAAACACTATAAATAGGTAGTGGGTGTATGAGGTTTGATACCAACTTACAAAACAAAAAAAACGCAATTCTCGCTTACAATTCTCTATTTCTCGCTTTCTCGTGTTCATTTCTCGCAACTTTGATTTGTTTGAAGGACTACTTGGATAGTCTTGAAAGAATTCAAGACCAAACGGACCTAGAGGCGGAGCTTGAGGGAGTGGAAGCAAATCTCGAAGAAAATGAATACCGTGACCCACTAAGTACCCCTAACCCCGCCAAGTACCGATTGTGAAAGTAATGTATCACATTACGACGACGACGAGACCGACCCTGAAGAACAACTCGATGTTGATGAACTCGATGATGGAACGACTCTTACTAGACTTCGAACGACCGGAACTCTTGCATACTATCCACCATACGAGGACGAGGATTAAGAGTATTTTTCTTTATAAGTCAATAAATGTAGTTATTTAAATGTATTTTTCTTTATTTCAATAAATGTACTTCTTTAAATGTATTTTTCTTTATAATTTAAAATATATATATATATATATATATGAAATTCTAATAGAACGTATTTTTAAGTATGTTTGAGTGACCCAATTAAGTATTTTATAGTGGATACGAATATTATTTATTAAAAATTGTATATATATATTTTTAAAAGCCCGGTTTAGGCCCGGTCCCGGCCCTGTCTTTGAAAAGCCTAAACGGGCCGGACCTTCAACACCCAAGCCCGACCCGGCCCCGACCAAAGCCCGGTCTTTTGAATAGTGTTTAGGCCCGGTCCGGGCTAGCCCAGCCCGCCCATATAGCCATCTCTACTTCTACTAACGGCTGTTAAAATGCATCCGTTAAATCACCCACTTACAAATATTTTCGCAATAGTATTATGTTAGGATACATTTGATAGGGTGGACAAGAGAACACGTTTTTTCACATTTAGGGTATGTTTGGTACACGGGACAGAACAGAGATTAATATTCCACGTTTGGCAGGTCTTTTATGTGAAACAGACAGAAACAGAGTTGAACAAGCCTGTTCCACTCTCACCCCATTGAACAAGGTGGAACAAGCTTATGTTTTACCAATATAACCTCAAAATTAAATATAATTATCTTCTAAAACATCAAATACACGTTCTATTTTTTATTTTATTCATTCTTTAAATTTTATTTATTGTATTTTATCTAATGTTATCTATTATGTTATGTCCAGTTCTGTCTACTAAACGCTGAACAGTTGTTCTGTCCCATCTTGTCTTGTTCTATCTTGTTTGTGTACCAAACACACCCTTAACAACCATGGAGCACGTATATACTTAACAATATGAAAAGTAAATAATTATAGTGATGAAAGTTAATTTTATGAAAAAGAGATAGCACATTGTTGTAACCATTGAAACAAAGAAGGTATCTAACATACTATCAATAAAACTAATTAATCCTACCAAATAAGAAATCCATGAAAGCAAAAGAAGTGATAATGCGAAGTGAATTACATAAATCCTAATAAATGAATTAAGTTTGTAACTTTACAGTTAGACTATGTTAAACTAGCCGATATTATGGTAATTTGCTGCAAAGTTTAGTGTTGGCTATAAGTTTAACTAGTTGAACGAGTTAGCATGAGTCAAGAAAGATTGAGCGGATTAGCAATTTAATGCACCGAGAGTAAGTTTTTAGCTAATACTAATTGCGATAAAATGATTGATATTTTTACTTAAAAAAACACACAAATATATCGTTTTAGCTTTTTAGGTGATGTATTTTATGTTTTATTGTACAGGGTTTTGGTGTATGTCCCCCCCGTTGTATCATTTTTGTTTTATTTAATAAAGATTCAACGTGGGGATGAGCTCCCTAGATTGACTAGGTTCGAAACCCCTTTAAATTGTTTTTTTTTGTTTTTTTTTTTCATCTGTGTAATAAAGGAGCATTTTTGTTGCCTTTCACCATGGACATCTGAAATATCAGGGACGACCCTAGAGCTCGATAAGGGCATCCACATTCCACAATGGTAAGGTATTATGAAAGACTTAAAAAAATAAAAATATATAAAAAATATGTTGGTCCCATCAATATATATTTTCTCTCTATTTGCCTCTCACGTTCATTTTTTCAAAGACTTGAGTAATATCAAGTGTTTGATGAGTAAAGTCATTTTCAAGTCTTTGCCTCCAATGATGAACTTATCTTCAAGTCCTTTTTCTTCAAATACCATTAGAGATGCTCTAATTTTTAAGCTTGAACTTGACAAACTCGTTAAAAACTCAAATCATTTACACAGGCTTTATTTGTATACTAGTGCGGAAACCGCGCGTTACGCGGTAGCATGAGTAATTTTGGTAGTAATATGTAGATTGTCCATTTAAATAAATATATAAAGATGTAAAATATTTAACTCTAATAATGCAATCTTATGTCTTTCATATTTCTTTTATATACATAAAGATGTTATATAAATACCGTTGTTTTGCAAAACGAAGGTGGTTTTTAACCTTATCATTTTCAAAAAAAAACATCATCTTATCATATACCTACATCTATTCTTCAAACTAAAGATGTCTCCTTAATATGGGATAACCAAAATCACACTTTATATAAAAGTTTTAAAAGAGTTAACTCTCGTAATCCCACATCATACTCATATTCATTCTTCAAGCTCAAGATTTCTCATTAATGAGGAATAACCGAAATCACACATACTTCAAAATTTTAAAATATTGCAATCTTAAAAGAGTTTTTTATTTTGTATAGTTAACTTATTTGCTAAAAGAGCGTTGGTCAAAATGAACCAACCGTAACTTTTGAGGATCAGCCAAGACAGTCAACAACATGAGTTTAGAGGATCGGCCAATAAGAGTCATTCCCATCAGTTACCACAAAAGCATCTCAAACTCTCTTCATATACCACCATTCATTGTCAATATTTCATCATTTCATCAATGTAGGATACACAAAACTCAACCACAATTCAAGAAATGGTGAAATATTCATTCATTAGGATATTATCTCATTCTTTGTGGGTTTACTTTGATATATATAAAAAAAATATTTTTTATTTTGTATAGTTAACTTGTTTGCTAAAAATAAGTCTGGCTAAAATGAACCAACCCATGAGTATAGACGATTGAGATGAGCCAATAAATGAGTTTAGAGGATCGACGAAAAAGAGCCAACCCCATGCGTTACCACAATGACATCTCAACTTACCTTCATATACCAACCATTCATAGTTAATCGTTCATTACTCTATCAATGTGGGATACACAAAACTCAACCACAATTCAAGAAATGATAAATATTCATTCCTTAGGATCTCACCTCACTCTTTGTGGGTTCCCTATAAATACATAAAGATTTCTTATAACTACCTTTGTTTTGCAAAAAAAAAAAGGTAGTTATTAACCTTATCATTTTCAAAAAGAAAAAAAAATCATTTTTCAAACTAAATATGTCTATTAAATATGCAATAACCAAAATCACACTATATATAAGGATTTTAAAACAGTCAACTTTTATAATGCAATATCATATGTATTTCATCTTTCTTTAATATATATAAAGATTTCATATAAATGAGTTTATTTTGTAAAATGAAGGTAATTATTAACCTTATCATTTTCAAAAGAAAAATATCATTCTTTCGTATGCCCACATCTATTCTTCAAACTAAAGATGTCACATTAATATGGGATAACCAAAATCAAACTATACATCAAAATTTTAAAATACTTAACTCTCAAAAACACATCCTTTATCTTTCTTTAATATACTAGTTGGGTACCCGCGCAATGCGGCGGGATGCAATTTTTTTTTTGTAAATTGAGAGTATGACGTTTATGATCTTTATAAACTTTAAAGAAATTAATTATTTCGAAATTACTAATAATATTAAACAAATTTCCAAATTTATTAATTATTTCGAAATTGATTTCCCCATCCAAATAACTATGAATATAACTAATACCATTTATTAACCCCCTTTTTTTGGGGGCAAAATTAATTATTTTGAAATTACTGCAAAAATTAAACAAATTTCCAAATTTATTACTTATTTCGAAATTGATTTCCCCATCCAAATAGACAAGGTGTTTATTTTATTTTTCAGGATAAAATAAGTCAAGCAATCCCAAACACCCATATAGTGTAAAAAAAATATATTACAAGAATGTATGATCAATTTGATTATTTAGAAATTACTGCAAAAATTAAACAAAATTTGATTATTTCCTTAATTATTTCGAAATTGATTTCCCCATCCAAATAACTATGAATATAACTAATACCATTTAGTTTCCTTTTTTGGGGGGGGGCAAAATTAATTATTTCGAAATTACTGCAAAAATTAAACAAATTTCGAAATTTATTAATTATTTCGAAATTGATTTCCCCATCCAAATGACAAAGTGTTTATTTTATATTTCATCTTAATTTTGATTATTTCCTTAATTATTTCGAAATTGATTTCCCTATCCAAATAACTATGAATATAACTAATACCATTTATTAACCCCCCTTTTTTGGGCAAAATTAACTATTTCGAAATTACTGCTAAAATTAAACAAATTTCCAAATTTATTAATTATTTCGAAATTGATTTCCCATCCAAATAACTATGAATATAACTAATACCATTTATTAACCCCTTTTTTTGGGGGGGAAATTAATTATTTTCAAAATTACTGCAAAAATTAAACAAATTTCCAAATTTATTACTTATTTGGAAATTGATTTCCCCATCCAAATAGACAAGGTGTTTATTTTATTTTTCAGGATAAAATAAGTCAAGCAATCCCAAACACCCCCTTAGAAAAAAAAATTATAAGAAGGTATGATAAATTTGATTATTTCAAAATTACTGCAAAAATTAAACAAATTTTGG
Source organism: Saussurea involucrata (assembly GCA_033807775.1). NCBI lineage: Eukaryota > Viridiplantae > Streptophyta > Magnoliopsida > Asterales > Asteraceae > Saussurea > Saussurea involucrata. The sequence continues at coordinate 94,847,093 of CM066316.1, forward strand.
AATTTATTAATTATTTCGAAATTGATTTCCCAATCCAAATAGACAAAGTTATTATTAGGAAATCAAATAAAAAATATAAATCAAATTTCCCATATTCTTGTTTCACATACCCCAAAATAGACTTTCTGGACCTACAAACTACAACAAGTTTGATTTAAAAAAATGGTTTCTTGAATATATGATCATATAATAAAGGAAAGTCAAACAATTAAATGATAAGTGACACCTGCGAATTTAATTGTATAGACCCAAAAATCTGTTTATAATTCTCCTAACCAAACCAAAACCCATGAGTGACAAACCAAAATTACTAAAAAGTATCAAATGAAACAAAAATATCTCTCTCGATACTTATCATCATTCTCCTAAGGCTACTCGGAGAGGTAAAGGTCACGAATATACTGTGCGAAGGTAAAAGATGGTTTGAAACTCCACATTGGGTTGATCATCGGACCCATTTTGAAATGGTGGACCCAAGCCTCAAAGCACCCTCTCACCACTACAGTATACTCGGAAGTCACCATCCTGTAGAAGCGAGTCCTATCCCTTATCCGAGTACGCCAAGACCGAGCGGCAATCCTTCGCTCCTGAGCTAATTTCAACTTCAACAGGTCCCTTTCTCCTTTAAGTTTGTTCTTCTCTAATACCACATGAGTTAGCCTAATATAGGTCCTTTTCAAAGTCTCCAACTTTTCTGTGAGTTCGACAACAGTAGCATCAAACATGGATAACCTATCCCTCAATTCACCGATCTCTCATAGCAAAGTGTATATCTTCTCTTCCAGTTCATAGGTCTTAGGAGAACTTGGCGTGTACTCTTCAGATGGGTCATACGATGATGTGTCTGCGGTGTGGATCAGACCGCTACCCTTGGTCTGGTTACCTGAAATGCGATTGGAATTGTGGACCATGCTAGTACAATGACTATCCTTCGATACCCCATTCAGACCTAGTCCATACGGTGTCATTCGTCCCCCACATCCACGTCCACACCCACGGTGAACCGACCTAGTGTGGATTGTGTGCACCATTTTCCTATGAAACAATAAGGAAACACTATATTAAGAAAACAAGGTCGGTAAATTAAGAAAGCAAGTAAGCATATATACAATCTTTACAAAAAACAAACATAAAAAAAACAATAACTTTATAGTTTATACATGAAGTAGAGTCCTCGATTGTATAAACTGTATAGATAAACGTGATAAAACAGAATGTTTATGTATAAAAGGTTAAAAAAACATGTTCTTATTAAGCAGCCCATTAAGCCTATTAAGCAGCCCATTAAGCAGCTAATATTCTGTGACTTTATTTGAACAGAAAAAGAAACTTTTTATCTAGACTACGGACTACCTAATATGCATTGAAGCATACCGACAAAGCAATCAAGTATCAAGTAATAAGAACATGTTTTTTTGTAATAAGAACATCCGATTTATGATTATGTGTGTGCATTAAGCATTAAGCAGCCCATTAAGCCTATTAAGCATCCCATTAAGCAGCTAATATTCTGTGACTTATTTGAACAGAAAAAGAAACTGATAAGATGAATCAGTAACATAAAGTGTTTGTGTGTGCATTAAGCATTAAGCAGCTTATTAAGCCTATTAAGCAGCTCATTAAGCAGCTAATATTCTGTGACTTTATTTGAACAGAAAAAGAAACTTTTTATCTAGACTACGGACTACCTAATATGCATTGAAGCATACCGACAAAGCAATCAAGTATCAAGTAATAAGAACATGTTTTTTTTGTAATAAGAACATGCAGTTTATGATTATGTGTGTGCATTAAGCATTAAGCAGACCATTAAGCCAATTAAGCAGCCCATTAAGCAGCTAATATTCTGTGACTTATTTGAACAGAAAAAGAAACTGAGAAGATGAAGCAGTAACATAAAGCGTTTGTGTGTGCATTAAGCATTAAGTGAGAGGTCTGAAACCTTACCGAAACTGAATGAAGCAACAGAAGTTAATTTCCAGAATTCTAATTCTTCAATTTAGTGTTTTACTGTTTTTGATTTCTAGTCTTGAATAGGTGGATCCCTTTATACGAGGAAGAGTGGTCGATTATTAAAGTAGAAGATATCAATTAGAATCTTAAAGGAGAAGATGTCAATTTTAATTTTAGAATGAGAAGAATAGATATCGATTAAGGAAAAATTATTAGGAAATAAGAATAGATATCAATTAGGATTTTAATTCAGTTTCCATATTAAATAGATATCGATCAATTCCATAATTAAGAAAACATAATTATTTTAGATGTTTAAAATAACCAATACAAAAAATCAGGGGCGTTTTTTAAAAGAGATATCTATCAATACATGTATATTATTTGTTTGTGATTAAAATATAAAATAAATTCAAAGGGGTTCCATTCCACCTTTCCTAAAAAACATCTTTCAAGAATGAAGATGCTGGATCAATTACAAGGTAATTTTTTTTTGGTAATTGTTCAGAATTAAATTAGGGAGCTGAATGGTTAAGGGAGACCCAAGATACAAATTCATTCAGAGGGTTTTAGAATCATTAAGAGGCGGACTATTTTTGCCAACCAAGATTCACCTCTTAGCAATTCAGAGGTTGCCTCTTAATGGAACTACTAAGAGGTAAACAAATAGCAAATAAGATGACTCACAGGGGTAGATCCTTCTAGGGAGGCTCTTGGTTCTGAAAAAGACAAGTTTCTAGCTAGGAAGGAACCGCCTCTTTGAAACACCTTCTCGGGATTCAGTCCTTCTGAAGGCCATCTGTGCACATAAGAATCTGTTGTTGCAACCCATATACCATCATCATGCAGTGCTAATTGCTGAATAGGATGTTCCTTGGTGCAAAGCAATACACTCTCTCTTGTGGAAAGATCTGTCAAGTACAACTACAAGTAGAAAGGGATAAGTGATGATGCATGGATAATTACAAATATGGCCTACCAAGATTCGTAAAATAACCACATGCTCAAACTAATACTAATGCATATTTAAACATGAATTTTATCTGGGGTTCTGTGTTGACTGCAAACATCCAAGAAATCTAATCAACCTCAGCAATGGACGATTGATCAAGTAAAGAGAATCTAAAGAAGACTGTTTTAAAATATTGACTTATATATGTGTGGTAAGTCCACATAATAAAATTGCGTATCAATTAGATAGTGTCAAACCTTGAAGCACATCAATTACCTGCATCAACAATCACAATGTGTGTGGAAAAAAAGTTAACTACAAATAAATGATTAGCATTATTACATATCAAAAGTTGTAGTTGTGCAAAGAACTCACAAATTGCTTCCTGGAAAGAAGCTTATTTGTCATGAACTTCCTTGTATAATTGTATGGATAGTCACTGCCTTGGTGTCCGCGCAATGCTTCCTTCAAATCCTAAATCAACCAAACAAAAAAACCCTAAATTAGAAATCGACCTCAATGAGAGAGAGAGGGAGAGACAGAGAGACATGGAGTTGAAATCGATAACCATCACGTAAAGCTTAGACCAAAATTGAAGCTTTTAACCAAATCGATAGAACCAAAATCGATTAGACAAAAATCAACCAAATCGATTAACCAAAAGCGATGTGAAATCAACCAAACAAAAAAAACCTAAATTAGAAATGGTGAATCACAAACCTTCTTTGAGTTGATTACATCTCCATCTCGATAATCCTTCAAATCCTAAATCAACCAAACAAAAAAAACCCTAAATTAGAAATCGACCTCAATGACAGAGACAGAGAGAGAGTTGAAATCGACCTCATTCTGGAGTTTGAATCGTCCCAGAGGTTATCGGGAGGTTGAATAGCGTGAAGGAAGAGGCGTGCCTTGTCATGGGAAGAGAACTTTTTTGAACTGAAGTTTGGTTTCTCACTCTAATTAGACACAAATCAACCAAGAAGAAGAAGAAAAGGAAACTGAAGGCGTGATTAGAGGGAATACCAAAAAAAAGTTTAGTTTTCTCTCTCTAAAAGAAATTAAGTAAAAAAGCTTTAAGTTGTAGTACATTGTGCTTAGAAGGTTGTTTTTAAGAGTTAGGGGGCTTCATGCTTTATAATATAGTATAGATATATATATATATATATAGCAAACTAACATTCTAATTTTCTAAGAAATGTTTTACCCTTTTATACTCACATTCATTCTTCAAACTAAAGATTTCTCATTGATGTGGGATAATCGAACTCATATCCGCTTCAAGTGTAACGTCCCAAAAATTACAAGGAATTTTAAATTTTAAAAACATGCATTTCATTATAAAACAATCACAATTTAATAATTCCTAACTCAAATGAAGTTAACGTCGTTAACTCGAACAGTCAATAAAGTTTATGCAGCGGAAATTTCATAAAATAAAATCCAAAGGTTTGGAAATGAAACTTAAACAATTCTTGACACTCCGCGCCTAGTGTGTGTACCGTCAAGCCCGACTGCCGCTCGCACCTGAAATCACAACATATTGGGAAAAGGGTAAGCTAAACGCTTAGTGAATCCTATCACACACGCAGGTAGCAACCCCACGTATATCGTCCCTACTCGCCAGTAGGCAACATCACCATCACCACGGATATAAATCCACATAACAATTAGCGTATAAATACGAACCTCGGTTCCACCGAGCACACCAAAAATATATCGATACAAGCTCAGTCCCACCGAGTAAAGACATTGATACAAGCTCAGTCCCACCGAGCCCTTGGTCCCACCGAGCCCTCGGTCCCACCGAGTAAAGACATTGATACAATTGTACTAGCTCAGTCCCACCGAGCCCCCCAGTCCCACTGAGGTGTACACAAGCATACATAATTCACATACACATTCAACAGATCACAACTAGATATCACATCCCAACTAATTCACGTAAACACGTAATAACACGTAACACAAAATAACGATATGCATGAAATTCCTAACTACGCGGTGAGAGAACTCACCTCAAAGCAAAGCGACGCGCTCCCGAGCCGCAACACCAGCACGTCAACCTTCCTCACATTTTCCCACCTAATTACGCACTAAAAACGTCAACGGAAGGTCCCAACTCACGACACTTTTACTAGTTTAACGAAACTAAAAATTCCAGCTTTTATACTAAAAACGCAGGTCTGTTCGGGACCCATTTTACCCCTGCTAAACTGATCAAACCAAAAATCTAATTCCACATTCAGGAAGTTCAATGTCTTACGGTTCCAGGGACGTATCGCACGCGTCCTAACGATATTCCTAGCACTCTATGTGAATTTTACAAAAACACCTCTCAGAGCAGCTAAAACAGGACCTGTCCGTATAAAATGGCAATTTGACACTAGCTATGGCCCGAACTGGTTTTTCCACAAAACATATAAAAGTTACTAGACTCAGAATGGGAACTTTTGGCACCAGTTCCATCCCAATCCGACATTCCTAACAGAAGATATAGCTTATACAAAACAGGGCAGAAACTGCACGATTTACATAAAATGATAACTTTTGAACTTGAACCCAATAAGTTATCTTAATCCAAACAGACCCACGAAGAAACATGACTTACTGAATTAGGGTTAACATGGGCTGAACAAAACCATGCACCACCCACTGCCGCCTCCGGAGGTGGTGGTGGCTGGCGGTATTCTCGCGACGAACAAAACGAAAAGACACGGAAAGGAAAACGAACGATTACCTCGCTGCAACTCCTCCTTCTTCTCGATTCCGGTAGCAAGCAGCGGCGTTCCTCTCCTTCTCGGCGTCTCTCACTCTCCGGCGAACACTCTCCCTCTCTCTCCTCTCGCCGGCGACCACACTCCCTTTCCCTCTCGATTTCCCTCTCTCTCTCTGGTTTCCCTCTCTCTCGGCCGAACACCACCAAAAGAGGGAGGGGGAATGACTAAAGGGTTCTTGGGGAGTTACTAGCATGAAACCGAAGGGGAAGAGGAAGGGAGGGTCTCTTGGCTGATCCCTTGCCAAACTTTGGTGAAATGCCCCAATTAGCCCCTCAACTTTCCTTTCCTTGCAAAAACCCAAAAAGGTTGACTCATTTAACTTTTTGGTCCGGTTCGACTAACCCCGCTAATGGAAACCACATTAAATCCAACTTAAAAGAAAAGAATTAATAAAAGAAATTACATACCGGGGTACGGGCTTTACAACTCTCCCCCACTTGGATTAGACTTCGTCCTCGAAGTCTAGACCGGCGAATAACTCGGAATAGTTCTCGAATACTTTTCTTACTAACAAAACTCCTTCAAGGACACCGAAATTATGATCGGAAGAACACTCCAACAACTGGATTCATTCCTAGTCAAACGACTTCGGTTGACTCCCATCCTTAGATGTTCCGCACATCCCGATTCAACTTTCAAGCTCTAACCATTCTGAAGGTGCTCACCAATATACCCTACCGGATACTCGAATCCGATCATTCCTACCATTACTGCCGATTAACTTCCACGAGTTCTAATAGACTCCCAAAATTTATTTCACACGGGTCATCAAACCAGTAAACTTATAATCATCCAAGAAGGTCATTCCACCATAACCATTCACCACAAGCAAACATCTCATGATTACTACTACCATCAACATAATTTCCTTAAAATCGGCTACAATTCCCCAATTACACTAAGGCATTTGGCCTCAAGCCCAAAAGTCGACACCTAAGTATACTATTTACCTCAAAAATTCTACGCATTTATCCTCTTTATTACAAAGGGCATCATTCCCTAACCGATACTATTCGGCCTACAGTACCCACACGCGTGGGATACCCAACCTTCCATTAAGACCGAGCAATTGACCCATGACTATCACGGACAAAATTCGGAATTTCCCCCGAAACTCTCTCGCGATTGGCATTTTCCTCCAAAACTGCCACCTCCTGAGCACTACCTATCGACTCGAGAAGATGTGCAACCACTGTTAACCGTTGACACAAGCCCCACAGTGGCTCACCATCCAGATGTCGACTAAGTGCGCCCGTAACAACATCCGCTTTACCGAGGTGGTAAAGTATCTCACCATCATAATCCTTGACCACGTCAAGCCACCTCCTCTGACGCATGTTGAGGTTTTACCGGTCATCAAGTACTGGAGGCTTTTATGGTTAGTGTATACACTTGACGCCATACAAATAGTGCCTCCAAATCTTGAGAGCAAACACCACCAAATCTTACATACCCTCCGGCAAAGTCAACATCGGAGCCTCGCATAATGCTTGCGTAGCTCCTCAAAGCCCTCTGCTGCTCTTCACCCCAACTAAAAGCCGCAGATTTCTTCGTCAACCGGGTCATCGGTAAAGCAATCTTGGAGAAATCCTGAATGGATCTCCGGAAGTACCCTGCTAACCCAAGAAAACTCCGTACTTCAGTGAGAGTCTTTGGCACTTCCCACCGCATCACAGTCGTAATCTTGGCCGGATCCACCATAATACCATTCTAGTTCACGACATGCCCTCGAAAGTGGACCTCTCGTAACCAGAACTCACACTTGGAGAGCTTAGCATACGGCTTGTCCCGCCTCAAACTTCCAAAACTTCTCGCAAATGCATCTCATGCTCTTCCTTCGACTTCGATTACACAAGAATATCGTCGATGAACACGATCACCGATCGATCCCACATAGGGCTACATACCCGGTTCATGAGGTCCATGAACGTTGCGGGTGCATTGGTGAGCCCGAGAGGCATCACCACCAACTTGTAAATGGCCATAACGTGAACGAAAGGCCGTCTACTCCGTATCCTCTCTCCTCACCCGCATCCGATGATACCCCGGTCTCAAATCAACCTTAGAGAACCACGAGGCTCCCTGAAGCTGATCGAACAAGTCATCGATCCTTGGCGGAGGATAACGATTCTTCACCGTAAGCTTATTCAACTCACGGTAGTCTATACACATCCGTTGGGACCCGGCTTTCTTTTTCACAAACAGAATCGGGGCTCCCCACGGTGGACAACTCGGCTTGATGAACTCCTTTTCGATAAGTTCCTGCAACGAGTGTACAACTCCTTCATTTCCGGTGGAGCCAGGCGATAAGGTGCCTTGGCCACCGGAGCAGCATCCGGAATCAAATCAACGTGGAACTCTACCTGTCGCTCGGGAGGTATCCCTGGTAACTCCTCGGGAAAATACGTCAGCAAACTCCAGTACAACTGGCACATACTCCACAGACTTCTTCTCTCCGTCGACGCGCGTGTCGATCACATACGCCAAAAATCCCTGACCACTGTGCTGCAAGTACCTCCGAGCCCTCGCAGCCGAACATATCGCTGAGGTCCGCCTGGGCAAGCCGCCCTGAACTAGCATTTCTCCCCCGCTTGGGGTTCGAACTCGTACTTGTTTGCGACGACAAACAATCTCCGCATCATACGCATCCATCCAATCCATGCCCACAGTCACGTACAACTCCCGCATAGCGATCGGAATCAAATCAATCGGGAACCTCACACCAGAGATCTCCAAAGTGCACCCCCGGTACACGTCAGTAACCGTCAAGGTCCTGTCTTCAGCAACTGCAACCACAAGTGGACAGCCTAACCGTCCTACAACTCGGCCCCAACCACTCACTGACTATGTGAGACACGGAAGGATGAGTAACCCCGCTATCAATCATCACCACAGCAAGCACCGAGTTAACCAAGAACGTACTTGTCACCACTTTATACGTAGCTTGTGCCTCCTCCACTCCCAGTTGACGAACTCTACCTCAGGCCGCCTCCATCACTACAGCAAGTGAAGCATACTGCGCGGTACTCACGAACTCCCTGATCTTGGTACGTAACATATCCTTGCACTGTGTCCTCTTCATGTCCTCAAAAGCAGCATGCTAAGGATAGAATAATGTCATTTCCGTAAACTTTCGGTTCACCTCCTTTATGGCCTCCGCAGTCTGATAGAGCTCCAAGAACTCTTTGGCACTCCTCTCCATCTCCACTAGAGGCACATGCTCTACACGAAACATACGACGAACTCCTCCCAGGTCAAGTAGTGCGCCCGTTAAGCGTCAAAGCAATAGCACACCAATCCTTCGCTCCGTCTCGTAACAGATTCACCGCGAAGCGAACCTTCTAGTTCGCAGGACAACCACCGGTAAGGAATGTGCACTCTATAACCGATCCCGACCCTCTTGTTCGGGGCTGCCCACCCGCAGGGGGTGGAATCGCCGCGATGCGCTCCTCCGTCGACACTATTACCTCATCACGAATGGCGGTAATAATTTCGGGGATCGCCTCCTCAAAATATGCGTCACCTCGACCGCAAACATCTCACGAATCTGATCAGCAATAATTCCATCATCAACATCTGGATCAACATTGTTGTTCCTCCTTAACGAGCTACTAGCACACATTAAAACCTGCTAACTACGCTCACACTCAACTCTTCGGATTCTCCGTGACTTTCCCCGACTCGAGCACGGATCCTGTGCTTCAGATAGTAGGAGCTCTGCTACTACCCTTCACACCTATCCTTACTCGTTTCGAGTCCTGTCCCGGGACGTCCAAGTAGTTGCTTACCACAAACAAACACATATGCCCATTCCGGCATATGCAAACACTTTTCCTAGCTCCCTAGAAAAGTCGTAATACCCCACCACCCTTGCTAGAATGGAACCCCCACTAGCCCTGACGAGTCGCCTCGTAAACGCACAGTCGTATACAGTGAAACCAGATAGACATTCGAATATAAGATTCTATCCTACAACGGTTGGACTCAAACAAGAGCTGCGCAATAGAACTAAATCCAACATTCTAAGGCTATTCAGTTCCTACTGCATACAACCTAAGGTGCATTCACATAACAACCTATCAAGGCTAGCATGAGTTCCTAATAGCAAGTAACAAGTATACAGTACCACAAAATCCACGTAAGCAATCTAGCATACATACTCCTATGTAAACGCTATTCCCAGCTCACTAGGAATTTCATCTCATCCCACTACTCTTGCTACAACGGAATCCCTGTTAGCCATAACGAGTTGCCTCGCGAATACCCAGTCGCACGCAGCGTGAATCAAATAGACATTCGAATACAAGATTCTATCCTAGAACGGTTGGACTCAAACAAGAGCTGCGCAATAGAACTAAATCAAATTTTCTAAGGCTATATGTGCACAGAAGAATCTGTTGTTGCAACCCATATACCATCATCATGCAGTGCTAATTGCTGAATAGGATGTTCCTTGGTGCAAAGCAATACACTCTCTCTTGTGGAAAGATCTGTCAAGTACAACTACAAGTAGAAAGGGATAAGTGATGATGCATGGATAATTACAAATATGGCCTACCAAGATTCGTAAAATAACCACATGCTCAAACTAATACTAATGCATATTTAAACATGAATTTTATCTGGGGTTCTGTGTTGACTGCAAACATCCAAGAAATCTAATCAACCTCAGCAATGGACGATTGATCAAGTAAAGAGAATCTAAAGAAGACTGTTTTAAAATATTGACTTATATATGTGTGGTAAGTCCACATAATAAAATTGCGTATCAATTAGATAGTGTCAAACCTTGAAGCACATCAATTACCTGCATCAACAATCACAATGTGTGTGGAAAAAAAGTTAACTACAAATAAATGATTAGCATTATTACATATCAAAAGTTGTAGTTGTGCAAAGAACTCACAAATTGCTTCCTGGAAAGAAGCTTATTTGTCATGAACTTCCTTGTATAATTGTATGGATAGTCACTGCCTTGGTGTCTGCGCAATGCTTCCTTCAAATCCTAAATCAACCAAACAAAAAAAACCCTAAATTAGAAATCGACCTCAATGAGAGAGAGAGGGAGAGACAGAGAGACATAGAGTTGAAATCGATAACCATCATGTAAAGCTTAGACCAAAATTGAAGCTTTTAACCAAATCGATAGAACCAAAATCGATTAGACAAAAATCAACCAAATCGATTAACCAAAAGCGATGTGAAATCAACCAAACAAAAAAAAACCTAAATTAGAAATGGTGAATCACAAACCTTCTTTGAGTTGATTACATCTCCATCTCGATAATCCTTCAAATCCTAAATCAACCAAACAAAAAAAAACCCTAAATTAGAAATCGACCTCAATGACAGAGACAGAGAGAGACAGAGAGAGAGTTGAAATCGACCTCATTCTGGAGTTTGAATCGTCCCAGAGGTTATCGGGAGGTTGAATAGCGTGAAGGAAGAGGCGTGCCCTGTCTTGGGAAGAGAACTTTTTTGAACTGAAGTTTGGTTTCTCACTCTAATTAGACAAAAATCAACCAAGAAGAAGAAGAAAAGGAAACTGAAGGCGTGATTAGAGGGAATACCAAAAAAAAGTTTAGTTTTCTCTCTCTAAAAGAAATTAAGTAAAAAAGCTTTAAGTTGTAGTACATTGTGCTTAGAAGGTTGTTTTTAAGAGTTAGGGGGCTTCATGCTTTATAATATAGTATAGATATATATATATATATATAGCAAACTAACATTCTAATTTTCTAAGAAATGTTTTACCCTTTTATACTCACATTCATTCTTCAAACTAAAGATTTCTCATTGATGTGGGATAATCGAACTCATATCCGCTTCAAGTGTAACGTCCCAAAAATTACAAGGAATTTTAAATTTTAAAAACATGCATTTCATTATAAAACAATCACAATTTAATAATTCCTAACTCAAATGAAGTTAACGTCGTTAACTCGAACAGTCAATAAAGTTTATGCAGCGGAAATTTCATAAAATAAAATCCAAAGGTTTGGAAATGAAACTTAAACAATTCTTGACACTCCGCGCCTAGTGTGTGTACCGTCAAGCCCGACTGCCGCTCGCACCTGAAATCACAACATATTGGGAAAAGGGTAAGCTAAACGCTTAGTGAATCCTATCACACACGCAGGTAGCAACCCCACGTATATCGCCCCTACTCGCCAGTAGGCAACATCACCATCACCACGGATATAAATCCACATAACAATTAGCGTATAAATACGAACCTCGGTTCCACCGAGCACACCAAAAATATATCGATACAAGCTCAGTCCCACCGAGCCCTCGGTCCCACCGAGTAAAGACATTGATACAAGCTCAGTCCCACCGAGCCCTCGGTCCCACCGAGTAAAGACATTGATACAATTGTACTAGCTCAGTCCCACGAGCCCCCCAGTCCCACTGAGGTGTACACAAGCATACATAATTCACATACACATTCAACAGATCACAACTAGATATCACATCCCAACTAATTCACGTAAACACGTAATAACACATAATAACACGTAACACAAAATAACGATATGCATGAAATTCCTAACTACGCGGTGAGAGAACTCACCTCAAAGCAAAGCGACGCGCTCCCGAGCCGCAACACCAGCACGTCAACCTTCCTCACATTTTCCCACCTAATTACGCACTAAAAACGTCAACGGAAGGTCCCAACTCACGACACTTTTACTAGTTTAACGAAACTAAAAATTCCAGCTTTTATACTAAAAACGCAGGTCTGTTCGGGACCCATTTTACCCCTGCTAAACTGATCAAACCAAAAATCTAATTCCACATTCAGGAAGTTCAATGTCTTACGGTTCCAGGGACGTATCGCACGCGTCCTAACGATATTCCTAGCACTCTATGTGAATTTTACAAAAACACCTCTCAGAGCAGCTAAAACAGGACCTGTCCGTATAAAATGGCAATTTGACACTAGCTATGGCCCGAACTGGTTTTTCCACAAAACATATAAAAGTTACTAGACTCAGAATGGGAACTTTTGGCACCAGTTCCATCCCAATCCGACATTCCTAACAGAAGATATAGCTTATACAAAACAGGGCAGAAACTGCACGATTTACATAAAATGATAACTTTTGAACTTGAACCCAATAAGTTATCTTAATCCAAACAGACCCACGAAGAAACATGACTTACTGAATTAGGGTTAACATGGGCTGAACAAAACCATGCACCACCCACTGCCGCCTCCGGCGGTGGTGGTGGCTGGCGGTATTCTCGCGACGAACAAAACGAAAAGACACGGAAAGGAAAACGAACGATTACCTCGCTGCAACTCCTCATTCTTCTCGATTCCGGTAGCAAGCAGCGGAGTTCCTCTCCTTCCCGGCGTCTCTCACTCTCCGGTGAACACTCTCCCTCTCTCTCCTCTCGCCGGCGACCACACTCCCTTTCCCTCTCGATTTCCCTCTCTCTCTCTCCGGTTTCCCTCTCTCTCGGTCGAACACCACCAAAAGAGGGAGGGGGAATGACTAAAGGGTTCTTGGGGAGTTACTAGCATGAAACCGAAGGGGAAGAGGAAGGGAGGGTCTCTTGGCTGATCCCTTGCCAAACTTTGGCGAAATGCCCCAATTAGCCCCTCAACTTTCCTTTCCTTGCAAAAACCCAAAAAGGTTGACTCATTTAACTTTTTGGTCCGGTTCGACTAACCCCGCTAATGGAAACCACATTAAATCCAACTTAAAAGAAAAGAATTAATAAAAGAAATTACATACCGGGGTACGGGCTTTACATCAAGATTTTAAAATGCTTAAATCTTATAATTTTTTTAATTATTATTGTTAATGTGTTTGCTCAAAATTATCCAACCCCTAAATTTTGAGGATCGACCAATATGAGCCAACTCCATTAGTTACAACAAAGACATCTCAACCCCCTTCATACACCAACCATTCTTTGTCAATATTTCATCACTCCATCAATGGTGATACACTAAACTCGAGCACAATTCAAGAAATGATGAATACTCATTCCTTAGGATGTCATCTTATTCTTTGTGGGTTTTACTTATATATATATAGGATGGGTATCAAATACAAAGCAAATGGATTGTACAAACCCTCACTCAATCTAGCTTCATGAATTTGTAATATGGCTTCATGAATATATAATTTGGCTTCATGAATCTATATTTTGGTTTCATGAATCTATATTTTTCGGTCGTCGGTGCCGGACGATGAATTTAGTTTTTCATCTAACAGTTACAAAGGGTAAAATAATATATTTAAAAAAATTAAATTTAAAAATATGCTAAAAGCCCTAAAATACCCTTATGGATATAAAAAAAAGTTACGTGATTGGTGGAGATGAGTTTGTACAGTTTGTACAATCTATTTTGTTTGTACCCGATACCACCCCTATATATATATATATATATTATATATATATATATTTGTTGGCCAAAAAAAGGCTTGCTAAAATGAACCAACCCATGAGTTTAGAACATTAGAGAATCGGCCAAGATGAACCAACAACACGAGTTTAGATAATCCAACCCATGAGTTTAAAGAAACCATCTCAACCTCCCTTTATATATGAACCATTCATAGTCAATCTTTCATCACTCTATCAATGTGGGATACATAAAACTCAACCACAATTCAAGAAATGACAAAATATTCATTCCTTAGGATGCCACCTTATTCTTTGTGAGTTTTACTTTAATATATATAAATATATATATATATATATATATAATATTTGTTTGCCAAAATAGGTCGGCTAAAATGAACCAACCCGTGAGTTTAGAACTTTAGAGGATCGGCCAAGAGGAGTCAACAACATGACTTTAGAGAATATATATATATATAATATTTGTTTGCCAAAAAAGGTCGGCTAAAATGAACCAACCCGTGAGTTTAGAACTTTAGAGGATCGGCCAAGAGGAGTCAACAACATGACTTTAGAGAACGCAACCCACGACTTTAAAGAAACCATCTCAACCTCCCTTCATGTACCAACCATTCATAGTCAATCTTTCATCACTCTTCAATGTGGGATACACAACTCAACCACAATTCAAGAAAATGATGAATACTCATCCCTTAGGATGCCACATCATTATTTGTGGGATACACAATACTCAACCACAATTCAAGAAATGATGAATACTCATCCCTTAGGATGCCACATCAATCTTTATGGGTTTTACTTTAATATATATAAATATTAGAGAATCGGCCAAGATGAACCAACAACATGAGTTTAGATAATCCAACCCATGAGTTTAAAGAAACCATCTCAACCTCCCTTTATATATGAACCATTCATAGTCAATCTTTCATCACTCTATCAATGTGGGATACATAAAACTCAACCACAATTCAAGAAATGATAAATATTCATTCCTTAGGATGCCACCTTATTCTTTGTGAGTTTTACTTTAATATATATAAATATATATGTATATATATATATATATATATAAAATATTTGTTTGCCAAAAAAGGTCGGCTAAAATGAACCAACCCGTGAGTTTAGAACTTTAAAGGATCGGCCAAGAGGAGTCAACAACATGACTTTAGAGAACGCAACCCACGACTTTAAAGAAACCATCTCAACCTCCCTTCATGTATCAACCATTCATAGTCAATCTTTCATCACTCTTCAATGTGGGATACACAACTCAACCACAATTCAAGAAAATGATGAATACTCATTCCTTAGGATGCCACATCATTATTTGTGGGTTTTACTTTAATATATATAAAGATAAAGATATATATATACAAAAAAAATATTTGTTTACCAAAAAAGGTCGGCTAAAATGAACCAACCCGTAATTTTAGAACTTTAGAGGATCGGTCAAGAGGAGCCAACAAAATTAGTTTAGAGAAGGCAACCCATGACTTTAAAGAAACCATCTCAACCTCCCTTCATATACCAACCATTATTAGTCAGTTTTTCATCACTCTATCAATGTGGGATACACAATACTCAACCACAATTCAAGAAATGAAGATTACTCATCCCTTAGGATGCCACATCATTATTTGTGGGTTTTACTTTAATACATATAAAGATATAAAGATAAAGATAAAGATATATATACAAAAAAATATTTGTTTACCAAAAAAGGTCGGCTAAAATGAACCAACCCGTAAGTTTAGAACTTTAGAGGATCGGCCAAGAGGAGCCAACAAAATGAGTTTAGAGAAGGCAACCCATGACTTTAAAGAAACCATCTCAACCTCTCTTCATATATCAACCATTCATAGTCAATTTTTCATCACTCTATCAATGTGGGATACACAATACTCAACCACAATTCAAGAAATGATGAATACTCATCCCTTAGGATGCCACATCAATCTTTGTGGGTTTTACTTTAATATATATAAATATTAGAGAATCGGCCAAGATGAACCAACAACATGAGTTTAGATAATCCAACCCATGAGTTTAAAGAAACCATCTCAACCTCCCTTTATATATGAACCATTCATAGTCAATCTTTCATCACTCTATCAATGTGGGATACATAAAACTCAACCACAATTCAAGAAATGATAAATATTCATTCCTTAGGATGCCACCTTATTCTTTGTGAGTTTTACTTTAATATATATAAATATATATATATATATATATATATATATATATATATATATAATATTTGTTTGCCAAAAAAGGTCGGCTAAAATGAACCAACCCGTGAGTTTAGAACTTTAAAGGATCGGCCAAGAGGAGTCAACAACATGACTTTAGAGAACGCAACCCACGACTTTAAAGAAACCATCTCAACCTCCCTTCATGTATCAACCATTCATAGTCAATCTTTCATCACTCCTCAATGTGGGATACACAACTCAACCACAATTCATGAAAATGATGAATACTCATTCCTTAGGATGCCACATCATTATTTGTGGGTTTTACTTTAATATATATAAAGATAAAGATATATATACAAAAAAATATTTGTTTACCAAAAAAGGTCGGCTAAAATGAACCAACCCGTAATTTTAGAACTTTAGAGGATCGGCCAAGAGGAGCCAACAAAATTAGTTTAGAGAAGGCAACCCATGACTTTAAAGAAACCATCTCAACCTCCCTTCATATACCAACCATTATTAGTCAGTTTTTCATCACTCTATCAATGTGGGATACACAATACTCAACCACAATTCAAGAAATGAAGATTACTCATCCCTTAGGATGCCACATCATTATTTGTGGGTTTTACTTTAATACATATAAAGATGTTAGTTAAAGAATCGATTTTTAACGGACGTAATTCAAAATTAAAACATAAAAAAATAAGATTTCGTAATTTTTGAAATTTGTAATTACCCTAAAAATCATATAAATTCCTCCCTGCACTTTTATCATATATCGTTCTCCCAAGTTGATGAATGCTATGCAGATGGAAGAAGGAAGTAGATGGTGATCGCTGTTGGGATTTGGTTGTTCCACATAGACCAAAAGAGAAAATTATGTTTGCCTTATATTGAGATAATCCTACCTCTTATCAAAATGGCTAACAATTAAGATTGGCCAAACACATATTAAATGTCAAATATGGCTATCAAGGAATACGGATTTCTGCCCACCATCGAATCATGTAATTTGTATATGAGTTCATTGCTTAGTTTGAATCGAGCAGGCATTGCGTTATCATTTTACAAGGAAATAAGGCGATCCAAGATCACGGTCAATGTGTTCACTCTCAATATGGTGTTCAATGCCTTTTGCCAATTAGGGGAACTAGAGAATGCTGTTAAGGTGTTTGATGAAATGGAAGATATGTGGTTTAACTGTTCTGTTTCGTCTTATAACACATTGATCGCTGGATACGTTAACCAGAACCTTCTGATGACTGGAATGAAGTTAAAAGTGACAATGGAGAAGAACGGAGTGAGGCCGGATGCCATCAGTTATAACACATTAATTCACGGATTTTGCAAGGAAGGGAGATTACGCGATGCATATAAGGTGTTCAACGAAATGAAAAGCATGGATGTGGCTCCTAATACCGTAACGTATAATATATTGATCAGTGGGTACTGCCAAGCAGGTAAAACTGAGAAGGGGAATGAGATATTTGAGGAGATGTTGAGGAATGGGATCAAAGCGAATATCTTGACTTATAATGCATTGTTACTGGGACTGTGCAATGAAGGCAAGACCAGGAAAGCTGCTTATTTGGTTAAAGAACTTGATAAAAAGTGTCATGATCGAATCTTAACAAGACTAAAAATACTTAGAACTCATAATTAAAGAATCTGCGGAATAGAACTTTAATTCACACAATCAAAGAACAATATATCAGAAAACACACAGCTGTTTGTATTCACTGATTCAACTCACAAGCTTACAACCAAACCTCAATCTTGATGAACAGGCTCAATCAAGACGACTTCTACTTCTCTAGAAATAGGGTTCTAAACCTTGAGGTTAATTCTCTCTAAAACAGAATGTATTCTCAAAAACTCTCGTATATCGCGTATTTCGTGTTATTTGAATAGCTATCTATCAACATCTATTTATACTAAATAGTTACAAGATAATTATCAAAAATAAATTGATCTTCTGAATCTTCTTTAAGCATATCTTCATCCATTCCATCTTTATCTCCAAAATCTTCGCATACCAAACTTATCACATCAGCAGTATTAACTTTATTCAGCATGAGCAGTACTAATATTCTCCAGCAGCATTAATTTATTCCAGCAGCATTAACTTGACTCAGCAGTACTAACCTTGCTTCAGCAGTATTAATCTTGACAAGCAGTACTAACCTTGTTCCAGCAGCATTAATGCATCAACAGTACTAACATTCTTCCAGCAGTATTAACTTTGTCTTGCAGTAGTAATTTTGTTCTGGCAGTACTAACCTTTACTGGCAGTAGTAACTTTGTTCTGGAAGTAGTAATGTTGTTCTGGCAGTATTATCCATACTTAGCAAATCTTCAGTTCCCAACAATCTCCCCCTAACTTGACTTTTAGAAAGAGAAGTCAAGTTCTTCAGATGATGATGCTTCCAAAACTTAATCTTGAACACACAAGTCAGGATTCAATCCCAAACTTTGATTGATGATCCTTCTTACCAGGTATCTTGCCATCTTAGAATCTTTGTTACCCACCAACTTAGTTTTTAGCATTCCTTTTCTGGTTCACAGAAGTCAACAGGATCAATGGTGGGGAGTGGAAATATCACAGACTGAATACTGTTATCTGATGGTGGTGCATCCCTTTGTCCTGCATTTACATCACTACTGAAACCCAAAGAATTAGTGAGTGAATCAATGTCAAATAGCCAATCAGGACCTGAACCAATAGGATTTGGTGTGTGCTCATTGCATTTGACATTGTCACTTTCTTCAATTATTCTAGAAGAGGTATTAAACACTTTGTAAGCCTTACTCTGAGATGAGTAACCAACAAGAAAGCCATCATCTGCTTTGCTATAAAACTTACCTAAGTGAGATTTGGTATTGAGAATTGTACAAGGACACCCAAATGGTTTGAAAAATCCAATAAATGGTTTCTTTTTCAGAAAAAGCTCATAAGGTGTCTTGTTTTTAGGCTTTATGACCAAGACTCTGTTTTGAACATAACAAGCAGTATTAACTGCTTCTGCCCAAAAAGTAGTGGGTAATTTTGAATCAGCTAACAGAGATCTAGCAGCCTCAATCAGTGTCCTATTCCTTCTCTCAGCAACACCATTCTGTTGTGGAGTCCTAGGAGCACTGTATTGTCTCTCAATTCCTTTTTCCTCACAAAAGGTGTTTAGATCAAAGTTTTTAAATTCAGTCCCATTATCTGATCTAATGACTTTCACTTTTTGATTTGATTGGTTTTCAATTCTAAGAATAAAAGATTTGATCAGTCCACTTGTCTCATCTTTAGTTCTCAGAAAATATACCCAAGTAAATCTAGAGTAATCATCAACAATAACTAAACAGTATGACTTCTTGCCAATGCTCATGACATTTGTAGGGCCAAACAGATCCATATGCAACAACTGAAGAGGATTTGAGATAGTGTTTATCTCTTTGGACTTATGAGAAGTTTTGTGTTGTTTGCCTTTGAGACATGCAACACAATGATCATCACATGAATAGACTTTTGATGGTAAACCCCTAACAAGATTATTTTTAACAAGTTTATTCAGTGTTTTAAAATTCACGTGACACATCCTTCTGTGCCAAAGTGAAGATTCATCTATTGAAGCTTTTGAAACCAAACAATTTAGAGATGAATCAGATGAAACACTTTCTAAATCTAAACAATACACATTATCCTTTCTAGGAGTTCTCAATAGTATCATGTTTTCATCAACTACTTTGAATCCAGGAGCAAGAATAATGCATTCAAAATCAGTAAATAATATACTATGTTTCTTGTCACAGACCTGTGATACACTTAACAGGTTGTATCTCAATTGCTCAACATAGTAAACATCCTCAAATGTCATCTTACCTTTTGACACATCACCTTTACCACTTATCTTACCTCCTGCAGGATTATTTCCAAAAGCAACATGTCCTCCATCAATTCTTTTGAAATTCTTGAGGCAGGCCATGTTACCTGTCATGTGCCTGGAACAACCACTATCAACATGCCAGATGCTCTTCCCCTTGAGCTGTTGGTTGCCCTGCACATCAGATAAATCAGTTAGTTTTTATTGGGAACCCAAGCCGAAGTGGTCTTGGGTCTCCCTTGCTCATCAAAGTACTTGCACTGGGTTTTGATGAGATTTTCAAACTTAGGTACTGCAGAACTGGAGTACTTTGTCAATATGATTGGTCTAGCAGCACAAAAACTAGAAGCAGTATTAACCTTGGAAGAAGTACTAACAGTGTTAGCAGCACTAACACTGCTAGCAGCAGCATTCTCTTGAAAAGAAGTACTAACAGTGTTAGCAGCACTAACACTGCTAGCAGTAGTATTCTCTTTAAAAGCAGTACTAACAGTGTTAGCAGCACTAACACTGCTAGCAGCAGTATTGTCTTTAAAAGAAGTACTAACAGTGTTAGCAGCACTAACACTGCTAGCAGCAGTATTGTCTTTAGTATTGCTTCTAGCAGCACTATCCTTGTCAGCAGTACTATCTGAGGTAGCAGTACTAACATTAGTGCTTTTGGGGACCCATATATTGACACATTCCTTTTCAGTCTGTTTTCTCATGTGGCTTTTGGTTTCAGCTTGTTTCTTAGCCACATTATTCCTTGCAGGCTTCCTATAACCAGAAGATTTTTGAAAACTTCTTTGAAAACTTTTCTTTTGGTTAATAGGATTGAAATAACAGTGTTTGGCAAGATGATTCAATTTGCCACAAATAAAACAAGGTTTTGGTCTGTTAATCCTTTGCAGATCAACTACTTGCTTTTGTGCCCACTGGTTATTCCAATTTCTTTGATTTCCCCTCTTTTTATCATGTTTTTGGGGCTTATTCTCTTGATGTTTCTTGCAAGAACAATGTTCACAAGTATTAGAGTTCACAACAGTGGTCTGTGTATAATGAACTCCCTTTCCCTTTCCAGTCCTTTTCATCTCATTGTTCTTAACACATGGACTTACACATTTCTCATCATATCCTTCTTTTTCAGTCTTATCCTCAACAACTACTTTATCTAATGGATCTACTTCAGTGGTTCCTTCAGGTAAGTCCTTCCTATCCTTGGTTTCTAATAGGTCTGACTTAGGAGGGATGTAGTTGTTGTTGTAGGGTGGGGGTGTGGCATTGTACCCTATGCCTGGTTTCAACTTACTATGGATTTGAGAGTTGATTATGTTGTCCATGACTTTAGAGGCACAATTAAACTTTTCTACATCAAGTTTAACTTTCTCAAGCTCTCCTTTTAGTTTCTCACACTCTTCCCTGGATTCTCTAAGCTGGAACTCTAGACCATCCTTTTCCCATTTCCAGTAGTTTGTATCATAGGAGTGTTGAAGTTCATTGGCTTGAAAAGCCCTAATCTGTTCTTCAAACTTCTCAACAATTACTACATAGTCTTTTCTGTCCTTTTCTAATCTCTTAAGGTCATCACACATTCCCTGATTGTGATCTCTATACCTTTTAACAGTGTCTATACAAGCTTGAGTACAGAGATTAGATTTTACCTCAGTGGGAAGATCTGAAACTTCAGCCATAAGTGCTTGATTTTGGATGGCCTCTTCAGCTTGATCACTCCAATCAAATCCCATTCCTTGTTGAGAGATAAGAGCTTGAATAGAGTTTCTGTTTTGATTGGAACTTCCAGCCTGAGTTTGTTGATGGTTGTTGTGAGATGTTCCACCTCTGCATTCCCTGGTAAAGTGTCCCATCTTGTGACACTTGTAGCATTCAACTTTGGACTTGTCAAATCCAGCACCATCTTCTCTTCTTTGGGAAAAGTTGTTTCTCCCTGTCCTCTTTATGAATTTCTTCACCCTCATAGACAGCATAGCCATCTGCCACTTGATATCCATCTCTTCAAGATCATCAGCATTAATCTGTTCTAAGTCATCATTAATCAATGAGGAATTAACATGACTAGAAAAAAAAGGCTTCTAGTACTGAATCATTGGTCTTTTCCTGATTGACTCCTCCAGCAGCACTAACTGATTCAGGGTTAGCAGTAGAATCAGGTGATGCTGAAAGGAGTGCAGCATTATGTACATATCCAGAGGGCTTCTTTTTGGCTTCAACCTCTGCTTCAAAGACTCTAAGATCATTGTAAAGATCATCAAGCTCTTTATCTTCCAATTGGTCATTCTGTCTGAAGGACACAGTATACATTGTCCACTCTTCACCTAATGATCTTAAGAACTTTCTGTTAACATCATCAGCCTCCATCTTGACTCCCACTGTAGCCAATTCTCCAATCAGCTTATTAAATCTATCAAAAGTTTGAGTCATAGACTCATTCTTAGTAGAAGTAAAGTTTTCATACTGCTGCTTGAGAATTGCCTTCTGATTCCTCTTGGTGCTTTTAGTGCCAGTGAATCTCTTTTCCAATGCATTCCACAGAGTCTGAGCATCAGTGCAGTGATGAAATTGATGCTGATATTCATTGGGGATAGCCAAAAGCAGAGTGCTTAAGGCCTTCATCTCTATTTGTCTGACTTTTCTCTCTGCATCAGTCTTTGGAGGAGGTCTTTTGCCATCTGGTCCAATTCTTCCTTCAGCACATGGACCATTCTCTATGATATCCCAGATGGAATAATCAGTAAGCAGAATATACTGCTTGATTCTAATTTTCCACATGTCAAACTCATTGGGTCTGAGCATGGGAACCTTAGAAACAAGAGTACTGTTTGATTCAATAGAATTGTCCATTGTTGAGTTCTAAGAAACACAAGCTCTGATACCACTTGTCAGGATCGAATCTTAACAAGACTAAAAATACTTAGAACTCAGAATTAAAGAATCTGCGGAATAGAACTTTAATTCACACAATCAAAGAACAATATATCAGAAAACACACAGCTGTTTGTATTCACTGATTCAACTCACAAGCTTACAACCAAACCTCAATCTTGATGAACAGGCTCAATCAAGACGATTTCTACTTCTCTAGAAATAGGGTTCTAAACCTTGAGGTTAATTCTCTCTAAAACAGAATGTATTCTAAAAAACTCTCGTATATCGCGTATTTCGTGTTATTTGAATAGCTATCTATCAACATCTATTTATACTAAATAGTTACAAGATAACTATCAAAAATAAATTGATCTTCTGAATCTTCTTTAAGCATATCTTCATCCATTCCATCTTTATCTCCAAAATCTTCGCATACCAAACTTATCACATCAGCAGTATTAACTTTATTCAGCATGAGCAGTACTAATATTCTCCAGCAGCATTAATTCATTCCAGCAGCATTAACTTGACTCAGCAGTACTAACCTTGCTTCAGCAGTATTAATCTTGACAAGCAGTACTAACCTTGTTCCAGCAGCATTAATGCATCAGCAGTACTAACATTCTTCCAGCAGTATTAACTTTGTCTTGCAGTAGTAATTTTGTTCTGGCAGTACTAACCTTTACTGACAGTAGTAACTTTGTTCTGGAAGTAGTAATGTTGTTCTGGCAGTATTATCCATACTTAGCAAATCTTCAGTTCCCAACAAAAAGAAGTTGGTCCCAAATTCTTCGACTTTTGCTGCACTTATTAGAGGACAATGTGCACGAAAGAACCCATATCGCGCATTGCAATTGTACAAAAGTATGTTAAAGAGTGGTTGTCGTCCAAATGAACATACAATGAAGATGTTGATCTCGTGTTTCTTGCAGAATGACGATTTTGATGGTGCGTTTGATGTCTTGAAAGAGATGTTAGAGAGGCCTGTTGGTCCTGACTTGGCTGTTTTAAGGGAGTTGTGTAAAGGGCTTTCACAGGCTTGGAAAGACAGATTAATTATGAACTTGTCCAACGAGGTAGATGATGGTCGTCTTGGCCGTGAACGTTATTAGAAGGTTAAAAGCATCATCTCTCAATCTAATGTTGAGGGTAAAGAAATTGAACAATATGCATAACTTCTAGATTGATTTACTTGACAATAACCAGATTTGTTCCTGTTGGTGCAAGTGTACCCAGCTTTAAATATTGTGATATATTTTTGGTACACATAAAATCACATCTCCATATTTATTTTGATGATTACAAAACACACCGCATTATTTTGTTATCTAATATTTTATCCGAGTGTGCAGATATTTAAATGATCTCGATAAATTTTTTATCTGAAGTATCCAAGTCTGAAGAGTTTCGTCATTTTATTTTAAAATGATAAACACCCTAAAATATTTTATCACTTGGATATTTCGTATCTATATAAATATATTTGAATCAAATATATATATACAATATTTTTTTTATATATATATTAAATCACTTGATATATATATATATATATGCTGTTTGCTACTGTTCATCATCTGTTGCAAGAAGTGTGATCAGCCGAACCACCCTGCGTTGCCTTGCTCTCATTGGACAAAACTTCAGGCGGTATACCGCCAAGGTCTTCGCGGTATACCGCGGGTACTGTTCACCATCAGCATCATCTGCATATGAAGCTTCTTTTGTCAGACAACTTTTTCAGGCGGTATACCGCCATGTGCAACGCGGTATACCGCGGGTACTTGTAGCCGTTGATCTTTTGCAGGTTGACCTTCTCCTTGCAGTACACTTTTTCTGAC
Organism: Saussurea involucrata; assembly: GCA_033807775.1. Classification (NCBI taxonomy): domain Eukaryota; kingdom Viridiplantae; phylum Streptophyta; class Magnoliopsida; order Asterales; family Asteraceae; genus Saussurea; species Saussurea involucrata. The sequence continues at coordinate 94,871,933 of CM066316.1, forward strand.
GCAGGTATACCGCGATGGTCTGGCGGTATACCGCGAAATCCCCAAGTCTGATGATCATCCAGTATAAATACAAGCATCCAGCAGCCTTCAATGTCACACCAACTTCAGCAATAAATTCTCCCTCAGCATTTGATTATTATTCTGCTGCTTTCTTACTCACACTAAATCACTTAAACTGATAAAATTAATTTTTGAGCAAGAAATCTTGAGTTGATAGCAGATTAAAATCTCTCGATTAGTTGAATCAGCAACACAACTCAAGTGATCAAACTCTCTAAAAATATCCAAGTGATAAACCTTATTCAAGAGTGATTATTCATATTAAAATCTATACCCTCTTGTAAGTGTTTGAATTAGAGTGAGTGATCCACATTAATCTCTCAAAGAAGAGTGTTTCGCGTTTGTTGTATTAAGGTTTGTGTTTCTACCGTAAAGAACACGTTTCGTATTGGATCTCCGAGAAGTGTTATTTTCTCGAGGTGGACTAGCCAACTTTGTGTTTGGTGAACCACTTTAAAAATATCGTTGTCAAGTATTCTCTTTCCCTTATCTCTTTACATTTCCGCTGTGCATTTAAATTATATCTGTTTATATAATTGTTGTATATTTACTTGTTTATACTCTGCTTTATTTTTACTGTATTGTTTGTACTGTATTTATTTGTTCAAAGAATTTTTGAAAGAAAAAGATTTTAAATACAACCTTACCCCCCCTTAGGTTGTCCAACATTTGGTATCAGAGCAGGTCTTTCAAAATATTCTGCATATTTTTCTCTTATTCTTCTAAATGGCTCAACAAACTAATATCGTGTTTTCAAAACCTCCTTTGATAGATACTGAAAAGTTTGGCATTTGGGCCGAGCTATTTGAATGTCACGTGCGTGGCAAAAATCAAAAGATTTGGAACATCATAGAAAAAGGGAATTTTAAACCCACCATTGTGAAAGATGATGTTTATATTGATAAACCTATAGATGACTGGACTACTTCTGATGAAGCTCATTTTTGTTTAAACTTTGAAGCTAAGAATATATTATATGCTGCTTTAACATCTGACGAAATTGAAAGAGTATATACTTATAAAACTGCAAATCAAATATGGGAAAGTTTAAATAATACTCATCGTGGAAACACGGAGGTTAAATCTAGTAAAGTAAATATTTTAGTTCACGATTATGAACTATTCGAAATGAAACAAGATGAGTCAATTGACTCAATGTTTAAAAGATTTAACCTTATTGTGACTACTTTGAAAGGTTTGGATCGCACTTATCCTAACGAGGACTATATAAGGAAAATCCTACGAGCTCTTCCTTCGGAGTGGATGCAAAAGATAACATCCTTAGAAGACTCCCGTGACCTTTCCATAATGAAGATAGATGACTTGATCGGTAATCTTAAAGTGCATGAAATTGCACTTAAAAGAAACAAAGACCGGGAGCAAGTTAAAAAGAAATCAATCGCTCTCAATGTCTCAACACCAAAAGATGAGAAGAAAAAGGAGAAAGCTAGCTCCTCGAAAGATCCATCCGAAACTCTCGATGAAGTCGCCATGTTGGTAAGAAACTTTTCCAAATTTCTTAATAATAATAATAAATTTTCTAACAATGGCAGATTTCAAAGAAACGGTAACTACCGTCGTGGTGGTGAAAATCGAAGTCGTAAGTTCCATAAACGAGACGAAAAAGTTAAGAAAAATGGCGACTCGAGTGAAGACGATAAAGCTAAGCCAAAGAGAGGCTTTTGCTACTCATGTGGTGACAAAGACCACTACGCCAATGAATGTCCGAAAAAGAACAAATTCCAAAAGAAGAAGGAGAAAGCCTTCATTGGAGGCGCGTGGAGCGAGAGTGAAGAAGAAGATGACTATCAAGCCATTTGTCTTATGGCCGATAGCGACGACGAGGTAAAATCTTCTTACTCGGATTACGATAGTGATTATGAAAGTGATAGTGAAAATAATCTTGAAGAATTATATGAATCTTTTCATAAAATGGCCGCTCTTGCAAATCGTTACCAAGATGAGAATGCTATGTTAAAAGAAACTGTAAATGCATGTAAAAAGGAAATAAAAAATGTTAAACAAAAATCTGAAAATGATATAGATATAATTGCTAAATTAGAAACTAAATTAGGAGAAAAAGATTTTTGTAAATCTTGTGATGTTTTAAATAAAGAAATTGCATGCTTGAATAAAAAATCACATGAAAATATTATTTGTACAAAATGTGATATTCTTGATAATGAGATTACATGTTTAAAGGCTAAATGTGCTTCATATGAAAAAGATAACATGCTAGCTAAAGCCTTTGAAAGTAGCAATGAGAAAGTTCTTAACATGCTTAATATGCCTAACCGTATAAAATGTAGAAAAGGCATTGGTTCCAATACTTGTGTTGATAAATGTTCATGTATACCCATCAAAAGATTCTATGAATCACCTAAAGTAAATACAAGAAATCAATATGTGCAAAAACCTCCGTATGTGCGTAAAATAAATAATGTAAATTATAATACGAGAAAACCGTATGCTCGCATGTACCATGATAAATATTCTAAACCTAATAATAATGCGAATGTAAATACTTGTTTTTATGTGTATGATAAATATAATCGCAAAATTAAAATGGTAAATAAATGGATTCCAAAAGGAATGTTTAGTAATGATAATCCCGGTGGTATGCGTTTATGGTTTTAAATGTGTTATGTATATATATATAGTTTAAATATATTTTGTTATATACATTATATATATAAGTAATATATATTCTATGTACTGTTTGTTTACATATATATACGTATTACATATATATATATATAATATGGTGTTTGTTATATATATATTAATATGATTTGATGTATTATATATATATATTAATATTGTGTAATATATTATATATATATATATTCTGTTTTACTTTATATATATGTATGTTGGTTGACTTTTGAAACTAATTGTCAAGGACCCACGAGAAATGGGGACCATAAAAGTTACATCTTCATTATTGTAGATTGACCTTGATATGGACTGGATACTCGATAGTGGTTGCACACGTCACATGACCGGAAACAATAATCTCTTTTCATCATATAAGTCATGTGATGGTGGACAGGTAATTTTTGGAGGAAACTCCAAAGGAAATATAATTGGTAGAGGTACAGTCTCTTGCAATAATGTTCAATTTCTTAATGTTAATCATGTTGATAATTTACATTTTAATTTGTTAAGTGTTCGCCAATTGTGTAAAAATAATACAACTGTTGTCTTCGAAGAAGATTCTTGTAAAATCATAAAAAATGGTAAAGTTCTTTTAAATGGCTTTGTAAAAGGAAATTTATATATTTGTAAAACTGTTGTATCTGATAATGTATGCTTATCTTCTATTAATGATGTTTCTACTTTATGGCATAGGCGTTTAGGTCACGCTAATCTAAGATTAATGCAAAACTTAAAAAATAAGGAGCTTGTGAGTGACCTGCCAAAATTAAAGTTTGATAATCATTTTTGTGATGCTTGTCGTGTCGGCAAACAACATCACGTTTCTCATAAATCAAAAAATGTTATTTCTACTCAAAGAGTTTTAGAACTTTTACATATGGATCTTTTTGGCCCGATGGCTATTCAAAGTTTTGGAGGAAATTTTTATACTTTGGTTATTGTGGATGATTATTCCCGTTATACTTGGACTTTATTTTTGAGACATAAAAATGAGGCTTTTGAAAAGTTTAAAATTTTGGGAAAACGAATTCAAAACCAACAAGGTTGTACGATTGTTTCCATACGTACGGACCATGGACGAGAATTCGATAATGATGTACAATTTGGTGCCTTTTGTGATAAACATGGTATAACTCATAACTTTTCGGCTCCTCGAACTCCTCAGTCAAACGGGGTTGTTGAAAGGAAAAATCGAACGTTGCAAGAAATGAGTAGAACTATGCTAAACGAACATCAAGTTCCCCAAAAGTTTTGGTGTGATGCCGTTGCTACCGCGACCTATGTGCTTAACCGTGTCCTAATTAGAGGTATCCTAAATAAGACACCCTATGAACTTTACCGAGGTAGAAAACCTTCCCTAGCTCACCTAAAAGTTTTTGGTTGTAAATGTTTCATTTTAAACACCAAATCCTACCTAACCAAATTTGACCCCAAAGCCTATGAGGGAGTGTTCCTAGGTTATTCTTGGAATAGCAAAGCCTATAGAATCCTAAATAAGGAGACCATGGTAGTGGAAGAATCCCTTAATGTTAGTTTTGACGAGAGTCCTCCCAAACCGAGTGCATCCTTAGCAAATGATAATATCCGTGAAGGAGATGTCTTAGCCCAACAACTTAGTACCTTGGATTTAGGTACCCAACCTTCCACAAATAATATTGAATCTAGTGATGCCCCTCCATGCTTTATTCCACAAGGTATAGATGATCCTAACCTTAGAACCGCTCGAGGCCATCCCGTAGATCAAATTATAGGTGACCTAAACCAAAGGACAACTAGATCACAAATCCTTACCCATTGTGCTTTCCATGCCTTTATCTCAACCATAGAACCTAAAACCATAGATGAAGCTTTAGGTGATGAGGATTGGATATTGGCCATGCAAGATGAGTTAAACCAATTTACTAGGAATGATGTGTGGGACTTAGTGCCTAGCCCTAGTAGTCAAACCATTATTGGCACAAGATGGGTCTTCCGAAACAAGGTAGACGAAAACGGTGGAGTCACACGAAACAAGGCACGTTTAGTTGCCAAGGGGTACAGTCAACAAGAAGGTATAGATTATGACGAAACCTTTGCACCGGTTGCAAGGTTGGAGTCTATTCGAATGCTTCTCGCTTTTGCAAATGCTAAAGATTTTAAGTTATTTCAAATGGATGTTAAAAGTGCTTTCTTAAATGGTATTATAAATGAGGAGGTATACGTTTCTCAACCTCCCGGTTTTGAAAGTTTTGAAAACCCGACACATGTTTATAAATTAAAAAAGGCGCTTTATGGTTTAAAGCAGGCTCCGCGTGCGTGGTATGATAGATTAAAAACCTTTTTAATTGTTAGTGGTTATATTATGGGTAAAATTGATAATACTTTATTTGTGAAATATGTTCAAAATGATATTGTGGTTGTGCAAGTATATGTTGATGATATTATTTTTGGTTCCACTAATGAAAAACTGTGTAATGAATTTTCTGCGAAAATGACAAGCGAGTTTGAAATGAGCATGATGGGAGAGTTAAAATACTTCTTAGGATTGCAAATAAAACAATGTGAAACTGGTATTTTTATTAGTCAATCTAAATATTGTAAAGATATGTTGAAAAAGTTTAACTTTGAAAATGTCAAACCCGTTGAAACTCCAATGACCACAAATTTGCAATTATCTCGTGACGAGGAGGGAAACGATTTTAATGAAAAGATTTATCGTGGTATGATTGGTAGTTTATTATATTTAACTGCTAGTAGACCTGACATTATGTTTAGTGTATGTTTATGTGCTCGTTTTCAATCTTCACCTAAACAATCTCACTATGAAGCTGTCAAGCGTATTTTTCGATATTTACGAGGTACTACTAATCTTGGCTTATGGTACGCAAAGCAACCCGAGTTAGAAGTAACGTGTTTTGCCGATTCCGATCTTGGTGGATCTATTGTTGACCGAAAAAGTACTAGTGGGGTATGCGCCTTTATAGGTCTCTCACTTGTATCTTGGTTCTCTAAGAAACAACAATCCGTAGCTTTGTCTACCACCGAAGCGGAATATGTAGCCGCCGCAAGAGCATGTGCTCAAGTCCTATGGATGAAACACACACTTACCGATTTTGAGGTACACCTAACCAAAATTCCAATTATGTGTGATAACTCAAGTGCCATAAACTTAAGTAAAAATCCCGTTTTGCATTCTCGTACCAAACATATTGAATTGAGACATCACTTTTTACGAGATAATGTTCAAAAAGGCAAAATCGTGCTTGAAAAGGTTGATTCGGAAGATAATTTGGCCGATATTTTCACTAAAGCTCTAAACAAGAAGGCGTTCTTTAAATTAAGACTTGGTTTAGGCATGCTTGAGTATAACCCTTGATAAATACTAACTCTCAAATATTTCATATTTTGAGGGGGAGCATCTTTCGAGGGGGAGCATAAGCGACTTTCTTGAACCCTTTTTGCTTCGACAAAAGGGGGAGAGAAACCGAGTATGCTCTCGTGTTTAGCGTTGTGTTTGTCATCATCAAAAAGGGGGAGATTGTTGGTGCAAGTGTACCCAGCTTTAAATATTGTGATATATTTTTGGTACACATAAAATCACATCTCCATATTTATTTTGATGATTACAAAACACACCGCATTATTTTGTTATCTAATATTTTATCCGAGTGTGCAGATATTTAAATGATCTCGATAAATTTTTTATCTGAAGTATCCAAGTCTGAAGAGTTTCGTCATTTTATTTTAAAATGATAAACACCCTAAAATATTTTATCACTTGGATATTTCGTATCTATATAAATATATTTGAATCAAATATATATATACAATATTTTTTTATATATATATTAAATCACTTGATATATATATATATATATATGCTGTTTGCTACTGTTCATCATCTGTTGCAAGAAGTGTGATCAGCCGAACCACCCTGCGTTGCCTTGCTCTCATTGGACAAAACTTCAGGCGGTATACCGCCAAGGTCTTCGCGGTATACCGCGGGTACTGTTCACCATCAGCATCATCTGCATATGAAGCTTCTTTTGTCAGACAACTTTTTCAGGCGGTATACCGCCATGTGCAACGCGGTATACCGCGGGTACTTGTAGCCGTTGATCTTTTGCAGGTTGACCTTCTCCTTGCAGTACACTTTTTCTGACGCAGGTATACCGCGATGGTCTGGCGGTATACCGCGAAATCCCCAAGTCTGATGATCATCCAGTATAAATACAAGCATCCAGCAGCCTTCAATGTCACACCAACTTCAGCAATAAATTCTCCCTCAGCATTTGATTATTATTCTGCTGCTTTCTTACTCACACTAAATCACTTAAACTGATAAAATTAATTTTTGAGCAAGAAATCTTGAGTTGATAGCAGATTAAAATCTCTCGATTAGTTGAATCAGCAACACAACTCAAGTGATCAAACTCTCTAAAAATATCCAAGTGATAAACCTTATTCAAGAGTGATTATTCATATTAAAATCTATACCCTCTTGTAAGTGTTTGAATTAGAGTGAGTGATCCACATTAATCTCTCAAAGAAGAGTGTTTCGCGTTTGTTGTATTAAGGTTTGTGTTTCTACCGTAAAGAACACGTTTCGTATTGGATCTCCGAGAAGTGTTATTTTCTCGAGGTGGACTAGCCAACTTTGTGTTTGGTGAACCACTTTAAAAATATCGTTGTCAAGTATTCTCTTTCCCTTATCTCTTTACATTTCCGCTGTGCATTTAAATTATATCTGTTTATATAATTGTTGTATATTTACTTGTTTATACTCTGCTTTATTTTTACTGTATTGTTTGTACTGTATTTATTTGTTCAAAGAATTTTTGAAAGAAAAAGATTTTAAATACAACCTTACCCCCCCCCTTAGGTTGTCCAACAGTTCCCACAAAGATGTCTGAATGATTCAGCAACTAGTCTGAAGCATATATATATATCAGGTACATCTAAGTTGCCAACCTAAAGCTACTTTACAATAGTAGATTAGTATCCTAAAAGCAATTGAAGCACTAGGATTTGCGGGTTCCTTGTTACCTATGATTCTTGTATGCCAACAGAAAACCTTTTATTTTCAAAGCCCGTATATGGTGATTTTATTTGACCTTGTTGATGTTGTTAGCTTACATTACTGTAAAAATCTGTGAGATTCATTTGATAGTTGATGTCTGTGCATGGAGGATGACCTTTGATATCATGGGTTGATAAGTCGCGTGCAATCCCGCGCGGCTCTCTGGATATGTTGCCGAAACAGAGGCTTACGCGGTTTATCCCACGGCCTCAAACACGCGTAACAAGTCGTGCAAGTGTCTGTTGGCAGTTGGAAGAGATATCTATAAATATCTCTAATGCACTCGTTTTTGGCAGATTATATACACAAAAAACGAATTTCTCTCTGGGTTTTCTTGTTCTTCAAACATCAATTATGGAAGCATAAAGATTCGTCGGGTTCAAGTTATCACTTGAACGGATTGTTGAATCCTCTAGATAGAATCCGTACGTGGGACGAATTTTTGTCTAAGGACACTGCATAGCAGGCCTCAATCCTCTTCACGATCATCATCAAAGTCCGATCACGTGTTCAAGTCAGTTTGTCAATTCATCATCTTGTTTTCTATTCAATATACATATAATTGTACATATACGATTATATATATATATATATATATATATATGTATATATTTCGTTGGTAATTCAATATTTTGTTGGTTGATTCATATGTGAAAGTGTTGTTGTTTACGGGATTTCTGATTACTAATTCTAAGATATAACAATCGCCAACGAACAAAGTGTCAAAGGATCGAAGGCTAACTCCTCTTGGAATGGAGTAACGCATTCCTCTATCCTGCTTCCTTTTCATTCAATTGCTCAAATCCCTATCACTATTCTGCAACAACTTCACTTGCAATATCTGCTTATTCATCAATTTTAATAGACTCAAAATTTGTCACTATATTTGCTGTCTATTGTTAATTGCTTTCCGAAATCATGAATTTTATGCAAATTCGTCGAATTTCAACTCTGCTTGATTCAGCCATCAAAAACCCTAATTCCTCTGTACTTGGAAGACGTAAATGGAGCCCTATTCCAATACCCCATAGAACAATCAATGAACCCAGAGGTCAAGATCTTGATTACGTCAACGTAGCTCACAATCATCTTCTTCATTCTGATTGGGCTAAGCTACATGAATTATTGACTAATTTTGATTCCTTTAGAGTGAAGCACATTCTGTTAAAGCTTCAGGATGATTACGCCATTTCCCTCAAATTCTTCAAATGGGTTGAAACTCATAACCCTACTTTACTCACCCTCGAAACCAATTGCATCATCCTCCATATCCTCACCAAGAACCGTAAATTTGTGTCTGCTGAATCTGTTTTGGTGAAGATTGTCGGTTCCTGTGATGTGGAAATGCATTCTAAGCTCTTTGATGCTATTCTCCACTCTTATAGGATGTGTGACTCAACTCCTCGCGTTTTCGATGCACTTTTCAAATTGTATGCACAAATGAAGCAGTTTAGGAATGCAACAGATACATTCTGCCGGACGAAGGAATACGGATTTCTGCCCACCATCGAATCATGTAATTTGTATATGAGTTCATTGCTTAGTTTGAATCGAGCAGGCATTGCGTTATCATTTTACAAGGAAATAAGGCGATCCAAGATCACGGTCAATGTGTTCACTCTCAATATGGTGATCAATGCCTTTTGCCAATTAGGGGAACTAGAGAATGTTGTTAAGGTGTTTGATGAAATGGAAGATATGGGGTTTAACTGTTCTGTTTCGTCTTATAACACATTGATCGCTGGATACGTTAACCAGAACCTTCTGATGACTGGAATGAAGTTAAAAGTGACAATGGAGAAGAACGGAGTGAAGCCGGATGCCATCAGTTATAACACATTAATTCACGGATTTTGCAAGGAAGGGAGATTACACGATGCATATAAGGTGTTCAACGAAATGAAAAGCGTGGACGTGGCTCCTAATACCGTAACGTATAACATATTGATCAGTGGGTACTGCCAAGCATGTAAAACTGAGAAGGGGAATGAGATATTTGAGGAGATGTTGAGGAATGGGATCAAAGCGGATATCTTGACTTATAATGCATTGTTACTAGGACTGTGCAATGAAGGCAAGACCAGGAAAGCTGCTTATTTGGTTAAAGAACTTGATAAAAAGAAGTTGGTCCCAAATTCTTCGACTTTTGCTGCACTTATTAGAGGACAATGTGCACGAAAGAACCCAGATCGCGCATTGCAATTGTACAAAAGTATGTTAAAGAGTGGTTGTCGTCCAAATGAACATACAATGAAGATGTTGATCCCGTGTTTCTTGCAGAATGACGATTTTGATGGTGCGTTTGATGTCTTGAAAGAGATGTTAGAGAGGCCTGTTGGTCCTGACTTGGCTGTTTTAAGGGAGTTGTGTAAAGGGCTTTCACAGGCTTGGAAAGACAGATTAATTATGAACTTGTCCAACGAGGTATATGATGGGCGTCTTGGCCGTGGACGTTATGAGAAGGTTAAAAGCATCATCTCTCAATATAATGCTGAGGGTAAAGAAATTGAACAATATGCATAACTTCCAGATTGATTTACTTGACAATAACCAGATTTGTTCCTACAAAGATGTCTGAATGATTCAACAACCAGTCTGAAGCAAATATATCAGGTACATCTAAGCTGCCAACCTAAAGCTACTTCACAATAGTAGATTAGTATCTTAAAAGCAATTGAAGCACTAGGATTTGCGGGTTCCTTGTTACCTATGATTCTTGTATGCCAACAGAAAACCTTTTATTTTCAAAGCCCGTATATGGTGATTTTATTTGACCTTGTTGATGTTGTTAGCTTACATTACTTTAAAAATCTCTGAGATTCATTTGATAGTTGATGTCTGTGCATGGAGGATGACCTTTGATATCATGTGCAGTTTGAATTTTGTTGAAGTTAATGTTGCTGATATGCATTTGAAGGCTGTTGGATTGAGATATTGTTGGTGGATGCTCTCTATTTTCTTGTTGCTATTAAACAGGTTGTGAAGTGCTACTGATAAGAGCAGCTTGGTTAGAAATGTGTTGTTCGTGGGTTCTCAAAATCTCAATTCACATCGGGCTGTGCGCTGGTAAACTTGTAAAAGTAAGTGGTTCGTGGGTTCTCAGAATATTGAAGGATTCTAAATGAACCGGAAATGCATTTTATAAAGGTTAAAAACTGGACATACTAGGTTTAATGTAGTATAATGATACATATTTCGGTAAAATGGTAACGTAATTTTTTTATGAGTCGGTTCGAGTGAGAATGAAAGTTATGGTGTGAAGGGTAAGAAGGAATTTCCACCCTTGAATGCATATTAGGATGAGATGCACGGAGATCAATCCCCGTATTAAACGGGAAGTTTGAGATTAAAAGTGATCTAGGGTCTAGATCCCTTCTTAACTTCTCAACTCAACTCAACTCTTCTTCTCACACGATCCTTTGTTACCTTTTTATTAGGCCAGTCGTCTTCGGTTTCTTTTGTATATGGCAAATAACCACACACCGGCTCCAATGGGACTTGAACACAATAATGCTATATTAGAAATTTCATTTTGGATATAGATAATATGTTTTTAGTTTAAATCCCATAAAAAGCATAAACCGTCTAAACTGGTTTAGTCATATGTTGTCAAACCGCTCGATTTAAAAAGTTTCTTAAACCACCATTATAGTTTGGTTTGTGATTTGTGGGTTAAACCATCTAAGGGGTCGTTTACCAAACGCTTACCCGGATAAGCACTTACCGGCAAAATTCAACACTATCACTTGCTTACCGGGTAAAATTTTAGTACATCAAACGGTATCGGATGTAAAAAAGTCCCGGTAAGCGCTAACCATGGTAAGAGTCTTCACCGTCACTTACTGGATAACACTCTCGGTCCTTGCATTAGCTCCTACCAGATGAGCTTTTTGGTCATTGTTATATTCATCCTGTAAGTAATGTGACTTGGTAAGCGTTTAATAAATGATCCCTGAATCGGAATGCAAACACCCCTAATTAAATTAAGAGGGTATTTAGTCATAAAAGTTGGGTTGGTAAAAATGATAGGTTGAAAATGGGGCCATGACTCCATGAGGCAAAATATAGACATAAATGAAGTGTAAATAGTGTCATTTGCTCCCTACCTACCTCCGAAACAAACACATATGGAATTAAATGATGGCTCAACTTTTTTGATACATATTTTTTTAACCGTGGGTTATCGATGGACCCTTGAAGAACTACCGGGAAAATTCCAATGGTAAAAATTGTATTTATAGCTATTATTATAATGACTAAATTACACTAGAGGTCCCTATGGTTAGGTCAAAATCTGGATTTGGTCCCTAAAATAAAATATTTACACCAGACATCCATATGGTTGTCATTTTGTTTCAAATTATTTTTTTTTTTATCTAAACCATAAGGACCAAAATTGAAAAAAATGACAACCACAGAAATCTGACGTGAAACAAAATGACAACAATAGGGACGTCCGATGTAATTATTTCATTTTAGGGATTAAATCCAGATTTTAATCTAATGACATGGACCTCTAATGTAATTTACTCTATTATAATTGTTATGAAAAATATTTTGAAAACACCCCACGTTCTTCTTTCTAACTAAAATGAATACATTTCGGGATCGTGCTACAACCACGACTATGAGTTAGTGGCAACGCATACATAGATATGTATTATAAATAAATAAAAATAGTTGGAAGCGTGTGGAATATAAATATTATATATATATATATATATATTGTTTTATTTGCACCTATCATTAAAAAATGTATTTTTAAAAACAATAAATATACAAAGTTATTTATGCATATCACAATTGATGAATGCTAGTTTTGAGTTGAAATGTGAATTTCAACCTAATGTGTATATATTAGATGGTGTAGATCCCTTTTTACTTACTATTTTCATCGTAATTTTTATTCTTACCATAACTCAATCCTATAACAATTAACAACTCACAGTTTTTTTGGTTAATTATACATGACGATTTGATAGCAACATACATAGACTTAATGATATAAAATGTAATTTATTCAATAAGTTTTAAAGAGAAACTTTCCAAACCCAATTAAAAAACACTATCCTCATTCTATCTATGAAAAATTCTTATAAAGAAAAACCTTGCTAACTATACACAGTACAGGTCAATTAATTCTCATAGACAAACCTCATTTTGTGATGTTTTAACAATGGATTAAACGTTAATGAAAACATAGAAAAATATATGATATAATGTTTTTGGGTTAAAGCTAGCGAGTGCATGACAAACAATATTATCGAGGTGACGATAATGACAAGGCGCGAACCCAATGTCTCCTCCTCCAATACCACCATTTCGTCAAACCTCTGCAACTCCTTTTGCCAAGGTACTGACTGCACTTTCACCATCGAATCTTTTCTTCACAACCCTTTTCCTTTTCCTTCTCCTTCTCCATTCAAGAACCAAGAAACACATTCACATTGTTGGTTGGTTGGTTGGTGGTTATATTCGCTTTCTTTCTTTTTGTTGCTTTTAATGATTTACCAAAATCCCCTTTTATCTTTGATTCCCTATTCTCCAATTAATGGGGTTTTGAAGAAACAAAATCTTTGATGGGTAATAATGTCATGTGATTCCTGTGTCATTCTTGATTTCTGTTTTCATGGATTTACTTTACTGTTATCGTTTTCAGTGACCATCATCATGAATTAGGGTTTAGATTTCAGCATGCTCTCACATCATATGCTTTCTTTCTTTTTCTCAAAAGTCTCCATCTTTACCTTACGTTTTGTTTTCTTTATTAATGCAGATCTTGGAAACACAATGGTTTATATATTCATAAACCTTTGAATCATCTTTTCCATTTTGTTGTTGGTTGAATTCTACTCTTTTGCAGTTTATCAATGCCGCCAACATATTTTCCCCTCCGGTGGGAGAGCACCGGCGACCAGTGGTGGTACGCTTCTCCGATTGACTGGGCAGCCGCCAACGGCCACTATGACTTGGTCCGTGAGCTTCTTCGCTTGGACGGTAACCACTTAATCAAACTGACATCCCTCCGCCGTATACGGCGGCTTGAGGTTGTTTGGGATGATGAACACCAGTTTGATGATGTTGCCAACAACCGTTGTTTGGTCGCCAAGAAGCTTTTACACGAAGGTGAATGCAAAAGGGGAAGAAACTCCCTGATTGGATCTGGGTATGGTGGCTGGCTGCTGTACACCGGCGCCGCCGCCGGCGATTTGGAGTTTGTTCAACAACTGTTGCAGAAAGACCCACTTTTGGTTTTTGGTGAAGGGGAGTATGGTGTGACTGATATACTGTATGCTGCTGCCAGAAGCAAGAAAGCAGATGTTTTTTGGGTTGTTTATGATTTTGCGATGTCTCCGAGGTTTATCTCCGGTGACCGGAGAGTGGTGGATGAAATCCCATGTGGGTATAAGCAAGAAATGAAGAACAGGGGTGTTCATGCGTTGGCAAGAGGTGGGAACTTGAAGATTTTAATGGAGGTTCTTGGTGATTGCTCCAATGAAGATGTCAAAGGTTATAGAGATATTCAATCTTCAACCATCTTACACACAGCAGCTGCCAGAGGACAGGTTGAGGTAAAAAGCTTCCTTCTTGTGCATCTTTAATCCATATATTTTATGGGATTTAGATAAAGATTTAGATATATTTAGTGTCTTTAAACCCCATTTTGATTATTATTTAATAAATTACATAAACAATCAAAATATATAAAAGTTATAAACAACATGGTTAGGGTAAATAGGTCATTTTACCTGTTTTGTCTTACCAAATGTTGGATACTTGTTCTCTTTCGTCCTGTCCTTATCATGTTTAGATACCAAATGCAACATTAAGTGATCATCTTTGATCAAGAAAGCAAACAGCATTATCCAGAAAAACATATTTAGAATCATCTTTGATCAAGAAAGCAAACAGCTTTATTCAAGAAACATATTTAGAATCATCTTTGATCATAAAATGCAGGTTGTTAAACATCTCATATCATCTTTTGAAATGATCAACTCCATAGACAAACAAGGCAACACACCTTTGCATACAGCTGCTTACCGAGGCCAATTATCGACAGTCGAAGTTCTGATCCAAGCATGCCCGTCTTCTATAAATTCAAGAAACAACGCTGGAGAGACGTTTTTACACAAGGCGGTCAGAGGTTTCCAGACTCCAACTTTCAGAAGGCTCGACCGCCAGATTGCTCTCATGAAACAATTGGTGTGTTCGAAAACATTCAATATCGAAGAAGAAGCCATTAACGCTAGAGATAACGGAGGAAGAACCGCCCTTCATTTAGCCATTAACGGAAACCTGCACAGTGATCTAGTGGAGCTACTTATGATCGTGGGTTCGCTTGATGTGAACATCCGTGATAACGATGGTATGGCCCCACTTGATCTTCTTAAGCAACGCCCCCGATCAGCTTCGTCAGAATTGCTGGCTAGACAGCTGATCTCAGCGGGGGCGACTTTGGGTAGTCAAGATTACACAGCAAGAAGAATAATTGCTTCCCATTTGAAAATGGGCAGCATTGGTGGTGGTGGTAGTCCAGGAACTTCCTTCAAACTTTCTGATTCTGAAATGTTTTTATACACTGGGATGGATAGTACTTCCTCCACTACCTACGGTACTCCTGTATTCAGTATGCATTCTGCAGAGCTGAGTCAACTCGACTCGAGTTCAAACTCGAACTCGGAATCCAAGAGCCCGAAAAAGAATAAGCAGAAAGGTATACAACGATTCCTTGGGTGGATCAGGAGGAAAAGAGGGAATGAAGAGTTGGTTTTGACAAGAAACTTGAACGAAATCCCCATTTCTCTGAGAGAGAGATACTCGTCACTTCCAAACAACAAGAGAACGCTGGCTGCAAGGAGTAATCTTGTGAAAAAGAAAGTTGCTTCGGGATTGGTTAATGGAGTTATGCAGGCAATGCCACATTTGAACCAAAGATCGGGGTGTAATTCGTTGGATGAGAAAGAGATGGGGATGGGATCATCGAGCTCGAATCAGATGTTTGATGATGGAGATGACGAAGAACAAGGGGTGGTGAATAGCAGAAGACTCTGGTGCTGATCAACAGGAGGAGGAGTAGGTCAGTTTCTTGATCTTGTAGGGTGTAGTCTTTTGTATCCTAATATGTTTATGTTGGTTTGGAAATTGTCTTATCAACTTTGAAATCTTTAAGAAACTAACTTGTGGCAGGCTGTGAATTCTATTTCAAGAATCATGAACCATTTATTTTGTGAGTGAGTATTCATGATGAATATAGAGATATTAATCAAAATATATTTTAATGTTCATCCTATGTTGCCTTGCAGTTAATATTGCTTTATAGGAATCACACATGAACATGCATTTCAAAACCTTATTTTGCAAGATTCAAATTTGAATTTGTTATTTATTTGAGCAAAGTCGTTTTGCTCATTTACCAACTGAACACTATATAATACAAAACTTATTATATAATATGATTTTGACAAAATTTAATATATAAATTGGCGTGTCTAAATTTGGAGAGAAAATGTTTAGTTTACCAATAAGAACACGTTCAACTCAGAATAAATATATAAAAACACCAACAGCCGATGCCGTGGCAAAAATTTCCTTCAAAGGTTAGAATCATCGACTTCCAAACTTTTTAATGTTAAGAGTACACGTTTACAAAACTCAGGTTTATTTTGAAAATTATGTTTTTTGTTTGTACGAGTCTAAATAAATCCTTCCTGTTGCTGTTACTTAAACCCCTTTTTACTAATTATTTTTCACACACATCAATGCCAGATATTACTGGAATATCTCACCTGTACAGGGTTCGAATCCAGGTGCACACAACTTGTGGCCACTGAGGTTTAATCAGGGTAAATGTCTTACCGTCATAATTTGCCAATGGATTAATCTAGACATAACCTAGGATAGAAAACTTAAACATTGGACCTCATAACCAACAAACTGATGATGATTGAAAAATATCCATAGCCAAATGGTGCCACCTTCATGAATGCTGGAAGGGGGTGGTTTTTTTGGTTGTTAAAAAAAATAAAACATATTTTTCAAAGAATGGTAATATTGAACATATCTATGATATTTGGGGAAACATTAAGCATACAAGGAAATTGAGTGTGTATGTAGATTCCCCATGTGCATGCAAGATTCTTTTAAAAGACAAGAGTGATGATGTAATAACAAGGTTGAATCTTCTAACTTTTTTTGTCCATAAGAAAAGTAGCAGAAAGATACACTTGAACCACTCAATATAATTGGGAGCTTTCTCTTCAGGCTCATGCTCACATTCATATATTTCTTATCTTCAACAACATGACTCTTCAAACACCCCTTGTCTGTGTTTCTTTTTGGACTCTTTCAAATACCCTTTTTTTGGTTTCATCTATCTAATGGTTATATATGCATTATGTTGTAACAGGTTGATAACAGAACCGAAAGGGAGAGGGCCATCGATGAATGGCTTCCGGTTTCGTCATCCAGGAATGCAAAATGGTGGTACTCCGCCTTCCACAATGTTACTGCTATGGTTGGAGCCGGTGTTCTCAGTCTCCCGTACGCCATGTCTGAACTTGGATGGTCAGTCACTCGTATCTTTCAGTCCTCTACCCTACACTTTAAATTCAAGAATCTTGATACAAAACATCATTGATTTTTAATCTCCCTTCACCTTGATGTAAAGGGATTCATGCCTTCCCATCATAAAGAAAAAAATAATTCAGAAAATTTTCTTAGCGTACATAAATAGAAAAGATGGGCGATGAACCCTAAACGTTATACCATCTTGGTAAGACAATATTCTAAAGGGCCGGTTCAAATGAGAACTGTAAATACTTTGAAAACCTCGAAACCAACTATTCATGTAGTGTTCATTATGAATGTGGTGATAGATATTCAACACGAAACTTACGAATAATGAAAGTGAATAAAGAAACTTTAGGGTTATTCATCATATGAATAATACATTAAATAGTTGGTTCCTAGATTCTAAATTTTTTTATGATGAAGGATGAAAATGCGTGATATTCATAATGAATAATATTCATGAATATTTAGGTTATTCGTCATGAATAATAAGTGAAATAGTCGGTTCCCATATTCTCAAAATACTTGTGATGAAGGATGAATATGCATGACATTCAGGATGAATAATACATGATGAATATTCAGGGTTATTCATCATGAAAAATACACTATGAATATTTATGGTTCTCGTTTGAACTTTCCTCTATACTCTAATATGTGTGAAACCATTCTTTCATATGAAAATTCAGGGGTCCTGGTGTATCAGTAATGGTGATATCATGGATTGTAACTCTACACATTATGGCAAATGGTTGAGATGCATGAGATGGTACCTGGGAAACGATTTGACAGATACCACGAGCTAGGCCAGCATGCTTTTGGCGAAAAGCTCGGTCTTTACATAGTGGTTCCACAGCAGCTCATCGTTGAAGTCGGGGTCAACATCGTGTACATGGTAACTGGAGGCAAATCTTTGAAGAAATCCCACGATCTGATTTGCAACGACAACTGCAAAGATATCAAACTCACCTATTTCATCATGATCTTTGCTTCTGTCCATTTTGTGCTTTCCCATCTCCCCAACTTTAATTCCATATCTGGAGTATCTTTGGCTGCAGCAGTCATGTCCCTCAGGTACAAAATATTCTTAATAAAAACATAAGAAATTTCATTAAAAAAAAAGATGCGGAATTTAATGAAAGCAGCATGATGCAGTTACTCTACTATTGCGTGGTCAGCATCTGTGGCAAAGGGTGTGCAGCCAAACGTAGATTATGGATACAAGTCTAGTACCACGGCAGATAAAATATTCAACTTCTTTAGTGCATTGGGTGATGTTGCTTTTGCATACGCTGGTCACAATGTGGTGTTGGAAATTCAAGCCACCAGTCCTTCGACCCCCGGGAAGCCATCAAAGGGTCCGATGTGGAAGGGAGTGGTTGTTGCTTACATCATCGTAGCTATTTGCTATTTCCCAGTTGCCCTTATAGGCTACTGGATTTTCGGAAACGAGGTCTCGGACAATATTCTTATCAGTTTAGAGAAACCTACGTGGCTCATAGCTATGGCTAATTTGTTCGTTGTCATTCATGTTATTGGAAGCTAACAGGTTTTTAATTTTTTCTCTACCAACGAGTCTCGATCTAGTAAAATGTTAATCTGAGATTGTTATATTTCTTGTCTAGATTTATGCAATGCCAGTATTTGATATGATCGAAACTGTGCTTGTCAAGAATTTGAACTTTACGCTTCGCTTTATCACCAGAAATCTTTATGTTGGTAAGTGAATTAGTTTGATAATAATTAATTATTCACAAAGGACTAATTATACAAAGTTATATGCTTCATTGGTGGATTGACTGTTGCTTTGATCACAGCGTTAACAATGTTTATTGGCATTTGCTTCCCTTTCTTTGGTGGACTTCTGGGTTTCTTTGGTGGATTTGCATTTGCCCCTACGACCTACTTTGTAAAAAACTTGAACTCTTTCTTTCCTACTAATTATTCTCTCTTTTTGGAGTCTCTTGTTGTTATTAGATTTATGGTTTTTATTTATTTGTTACCTTGTGTTCTTTATGGTTTAGTTACCTTGCATCATGTGGCTTACAATCTATAAACCAAAGAAGTGGAGCTTATCTTGGATTACAAACTGGGTATGCAATGCCCTGAAACACTAACTTTTTTTATTTTTCAACCATTTTGCATGTTTTATTCATCGGTTCCACTGATACTGCTTTCACAAATTCCAGATCTGTATCATACTAGGGGTTGCTTTGATGATTGTATCACCTATTGGGGGGTTAAGGCAGATCATTGTTGAAGCCAAAGACTACGAGCTCTTCTCTTAAAAAACTTTATAAAAAAACTAGCATGTTGAGGTTGATTTATCCAACTTGCTCCAGAAGGAAATTAAAGAAGCTTGTTATATAGTATGTGGAGGTATCAATAATTATACAAAGGGGAGAGGAGATCCCTTTTAAGTTATCTTAGAGAGAGTAAGTATAGGTAACAAGGAACCCGCAAATCCTAGTGCTTCAATTGCTTTTAGGATACTAATCTACTATTGTAAAGTAGCTTTAGGTTGGCAGCTTAGATGTACCTGATATATTTGCTTCAGACTGGTTGCTGAATCATTCAGACATCTTTGTGGGAACAAATCTAGTTATTGTCAAGTAAATCAATCTGGACGTTATGCATATTGTTCAATTTCTTTACCCTCGGCATTAGATTGAGAGATGATGCTTTTAACCTTCTCATAACGTCCACGGCCAAGACGCCCATCATCTACCTCGTTGGACAAGTTCATAATTAATCTGTCTTTCCAAGCCTGTGAAAGCCCTTTACACAACTCCCTTAAAACAGCCAAGTCAGTACCAACAGGCCTCTCTGACATCTCTTTTAAGACATCAAACACACCATCAAAATCGTCATTCTGCAAGAAACACGACATCAACATCTTCATTGTATGTTCATTTGGACGACAACCACTCTTTAACATACTTTTGTACAATTGCAATGCGCGATCTGGGTTCTTTCGTGCACATTGTCCTCTAATAAGTGCAGCAAAAGTCGAAGAATTTGGGACCAACTTCTTTTTATCAAGTTCTTTAACCAAATAAGCAGCTTTCCTGGTCTTGCCTTCATTGCACAGTCCCAGTAACAATGCATTATAAGTCAAGATATCCGCTTTGATCCCATTCCTCAACATCTCCTCAAATATCTCATTCCCCTTCTCGGTTTTACCTGCTTGGCAGTACCCACTGATCAATATGTTATACGTTACGGTATTAGGAGCCACGTCCACGCTTTTCATTTCGTTGAACACCTTATATGCATCGTGTAATCTCCCTTCCTCGCAAAATCCGTGAATTAATGTGTTATAACTGATGGCATCCGGCCTCACTCCGTTCTTCTCCATTGTCACTTTTAACTTCATTCCAGTCATCAGAAGGTTCTGGTTAACGTATCCAGCGATCAATGTGTTATAAGACGAAACAGAACAGTTAAACCCCATATCTTCCATTTCATCAAACACCTTAACAGCATTCTCTAGTTCCCCTAATTGGCAAAAGGCATTGATCACCATATTGAGAGTGAACACATTGACCGTGATCTTGGATCGCCTTATTTCCTTGTAAAATGATAACGCAATGCCTGCTCGATTCAAACTAAGCAATGAACTCATATACAAATTACATGATTCGATGGTGGGCAGAAATCCGTATTCCTTCATCCGGCAGAATGTATCTGTTGCATTCCTAAACTGCTTCATTTGAGCATACAATTTGAAAAGTGCATCGAAAACGCGAGGAGTTGAGTCACACATCCTATAAGAGTGGAGAATAGCATCAAAGAGCTTAGAATGCATTTCCACGTCACGTGAACCGACAATCTTCACCAAAACAGATTCAGCAGACACAAATTTACGGTTCTTGGTGAGGATATGGAGGATGATGCAATTGGTTTCGAGGGTGAGTAAATTAGGGTTATGAGTTTCAACCCATTTGAAGAATTTGAGGGAAATGGCGTAATCGTCCTGAAGCTTTAACAGAATGTGCTTCACTCTAAAGGAATCAAAATTAGTCAATAATTCATGTAGCTTAGCCCAATCAGAATGAAGAAGATGACTGTGAGCTACGTTGACGTAATCAAGATCTTGACCTCTGGGTTCATTGACTGTTCTATGGGGTATTGGAATAGGGCTCCATTTACGTCTTCCAAGTACAGAGGAATTAGGGTTTTTGATGGCTGAATCAAGCAGAGTTGAAATTCGACGAATTTGCATAAAATTCATGATTTCGGAAAGCGATTAACAGACAGCAAAAATAGTGACAAATTTTGAGTCTATTAAAAATGATGAATAAGCAGATATTGCAAGTGAAGTTGTTGCAGAATAGTGATAGGGGTTTGAGCAATTGAATGAAAAGGAAGCAGGATAGAGGAATGCGTTACTCCATTCCAAGAGGAGTTAGACTTCGATCCTTTGTTCGTTGGCGATCACCATCTACTTCCTTCTTCCATCTGCATAGCATTCATCAACTTGAGAGAACAATATATGATAAAAGTGCAGGGAGGAATTTATATGATTTTTAGGGTAATTACAAATTTCAAAAATTACGAAATCTTATTTTTTTATGTTTTAATTTTGAATTACGTCCGTTAAAATCGATTCTTTAGCATCTCCAATGGTACTTGAAGAAGACTTGATGAAAAAAAGATTTGTTTATATATATATATGTATGCAGCACATATGTAAAAAGAAAGATTTGTTTATATATATATGTATGCAGCACATATGTAAAAAGACAACAACAAAATGATGGCAAGAAGGAAACCCTAACTTCAATCAATGTCAACCAGAAGAAAAAACCCAAGAAATTGAAGGTATAAACAAACAACACCATCCTTCAAAGAAACTCCACATTCCACAAAACCTACCCCCACTTCCAACTAACCCAACAGCAAGAGAAATTAATACTCAAACCATCCCAAAACTAGTTTATATTCAACCCAGCAGCAAGAGAAATTAATACTCACACCATCCCAAAATTAATACTCACGGAGACCGACTCTAAGACATATTAGGAAATGAGCCCAAAATTAATTTTGACTGGAAAGTCCCTCTACGCTAAAGACAAAGAAGCTGTTGCATGCCTGCATTCAAGTTTTTATGATGATGGTGGATTTAATGCCAAATTACAACATGCAGGGGAAAATATTATAATAATAAATAAAATATATAATTTAACGGTAGATGAGAGGCTCCCGAGATGTTCAATAAATTCAATTTTTAGAAGCAATTAGATCTACCAAACACGTACTCTGAAGCACGCAAACACATACAAACAGAGAGAGACGCACACATTCATCTTTTGGAGTTCAAACAGCTGAAACATTACTGAACCAGAACCACCATTTGAGTTAACAAAAAAATTGAGTATACATACAAAATAATAAATAAATAAAAACAAATCTGTGTATATGCAGCTGCAAAATTGCTAATCAAACTATAAAACCGAGAAACCCAAAACATGTTAGTAAAAACAACGAATCTGTGAAGTTAGCAAAGAGATTAAGCTTTCATAAAAATGAAAGCTGCTGTTCTGCAGCTGTGTTGAAAAACAAAAGTTTTGCCAAAAATGAGACAAAGCAGAATATTTTAAACTACGCAACTGTTGCTGCGGAATAGCTAACCAAGACTTCAAAGATAAAAAAACTAAAGCAAACTCAGGACCCCTCAAAAAAACAGATTTAAGCACATGTAACTGGAAAAAGGCTTATGAACACTTGTAACGCACGTTAATACTGTAAACTGTAATAATTTCAAAACACCGATAAGAAATGAAGGAAAAAAAAACAAATTTATAGACCTACCTGAAAAACTAAAGTTGTATGGAAGTGAAATGTGGTGGTCTGCAACTGATTGGAATGAAAATGGGAAAAAGTAGAAGAAACCCTAGTTTAAGTGGAGGAAGATGGTGGGTGTTGTTTTCTCTTTTTTTACTGAAGCAGTTCCCAAGTCACTCACTCTTCTCTTTCTACAAAAACTGGTGAGAGGAAGAGGGAGGGTGTGGTGGGAAGGAGGAGGAGGAGTTGGATGAATAAAAATGGGGTGGGGACTCACTCTCTTCATTTGAGTTAAGACACACGCTCCACTGACATGGTTTTTGGTGGGATTTTGATAATTTTGAAATTTCTTACCGATAATTTTGATAAAATATCATCATAACACATTGAAGAAATTGATAAAATAGCAGTCATCAAACAGCAACCATTTAACATGAAATCGACCAAAGAACAGGTAGAAATGATAAAATATCAGAAATCGCAAGAAATAGCTGCCATCAAACATAGCAGCCATGAAATCGACCACAAACATAACATAACAGAAAGACACTTAAAATCGAATATAATAAAGAAGAAATCGAAAGAAATAGCTGCTGTTTGATGATGAAGAAATGGCAAGAAGATGGAGAGAAACTTAAAATCGATGGTACCTGTGAATCTGTGATGATGGAGGCGAAGATGGATGGAATGGTTGCTGAAATCGCAAAGTACCTGTGGAGAAGAAGAACATATGTTCAACAATGGCTGATGTCAATAAACTGGTCAAGAAATCGACAACAGCAGATGGAAATCGACCATTTAACTGAAATCGAGGAAAGAAGAAGAAAGAACTAGGTCAGACGATGGTACCTGTGAAGCTTTGATGATGGCGACGATGGATGGAGAAATATGGAGAAGCTTTGATTAGATTAGGTTTTCACAAATAACCCTTGTTCCATCTTGTACTAGGGGGAATGGCCGAATGGGTGGACACGGGTGTCCCTCTGTTATTCACACCTTCTCCAAACCTAACATAAAAAAAACTAATATAAGAAGTTTTTTCAAGGGAAAAGTCCATAAAACGGACTTTTACATTATGAATGATTAACGCTCTGTTCTCGAGTTTTGGAAGGAAAGAAAAGAAAAGAAAGGGAATGAAAAGAAAAGAAAAGAAAGGGAAGGGAGGAAAAGAAATATTTGTATTTGTGTTCTTTGAGATTGACGGAAAAGAAAAGAAGGGGAAGGAAAGAAAATAAATTCCTATGTTCTTGAGTTGGAGAGAAAGGAAAGGAAATATGTCACTATTACCAATATACCCTTATTTATTTTTTAATGAAATGTAATTAATGGGTATATATGTAATTTTATAAATATTTTTAATTTTTTTTAAATTGTTTTCTTTCCTTTCCTTCCTTTTCCTCCCACATTTGGGAGGAAAGTTTTGGAAGGAAAATCACCAATATTTTCCTTCCCTTTCCTTCCCCTTCCCCGTTAAAAAAACTCGAGAACACAACATTTTTTATTTCCCTCCAACTTTCTTTCCATTTCCCTTCCTTTCCTTCGGAAAAAAAACTCGAGAACACAGCGTAAGTCATTGGACAATTTTTTGGAACAAATAAACCATTGTACTTTTCAGAACCTGTTAAATAAACCATTGGACTTTTTAAAACATGTTACATACATCCTTATGACTTATAAAATTGGTTAGTATGATACAAATACTTCAAAAAATACGAAAAAAACAACCAAATTATACTATTAAATCCTTATACCGAATGTTGCACAAAAAATGCCAAAAGTTGCACCAAATTTACCAAAAGTTACGCTAAAATATTAAAAAGTAATGTCTAATCAATGTTAAGGTCGTGGCATGAACTATTCTTCATTTGCATTATTAATTTCTAGTGGAGATGCAACCACTTGACTTTCTTGTAACCCTTCTTGACGGTCTTCGTCATCAACAAAAACCTCATTTGAAATTGAATATGGTTGGATGCCTTCGGGCCATGCTGGTTGTGGCACACTTGATAATGGCACACCTGGTTGGATGCCTTGTGTTGATCAGACATGATGGTAAGCCCCGCTCCTTCGATGATACCAATATCTTCTATTAATAGCTTAATGAACCACTTCCAATTCTCTTTGTTCTCCACATCGACGACAGCCCAAGCTACATAAGCATTCAAAGTGGTTAAACAAATAATAAGAAAACCTGACAATAATGTAGCAAGTATAGTTTTGATGTACATACCTATTGGGTAAATCTGATTATTTCCATCTCGACCAATAGCCGATAATAACTCTCCTTTGCATACTCCCTTCAAAAAACAACCATCTAGTCCTATAACCTTCCTACATCCACTAATCCACCCATCTCTGAGTGCTTTGAAACATACACAAAATCTCCTAAATTCATTACTTCCATCTGCCATTAAATTTACATCCATCTTAACTGTAGATCCTGGATTAGCCCTCTTGATTTCATGTCCATAATCCCAAAGCTTTCCATGGTGTTCTGTCAAAGAACCTTCAATTTCAAGAAGCGCCATAGACTTGGCCCGGATGCATTGGCACTTGCTAACTTTAACCATAAACTTTTTCAAAATATCATCTTGCATATCTTTAATTTTTATGAATGGTCTTTCGATGAGTTCCCTAACATAATGCTTTGCAATCCAATTTGGTGTCACTAAGGATCCAAAACTATAGTCTCTACTACATACATGCTTATAATTAATGGTTTTAATTTGAAATGACTTTCCTTCTTGCATCCAAGATGCTCATAATCTAAAAGGACAAGTTCGATCTTTCTGACCTTTTCCACATGTAACAAGCAGCCTCTCTGAATCATTTTTCACAAGCTCTAGTTGGTAGCCATTTGCCACCGCATAGTTTGTCAAACATTGCTTTAATTGACTAGGATTCTCATACCTTTCACCAACTTTGGGCTTCATCAGCTTCCAAGGAATATTAGGATCGTGTATCGGATATTGGACACCTTTTTGTATAGTATGATCTCCAACATTGTCATCCTCTTCATCCACATCGAACTCAACACTATCAATTGTGTTTACACTACAAAGTTCATTTAAAAATTTGTCATCAGCTGTTTTGTTTAAGTTGATTACATCATCCTCATCTTCAAGGTTTAAAGATAAACAATCGGACATATGTTCACTTGAATTATCGCTTAAATCATGGCTATGATCATCACTACAATCATCACTGCTGTCAGATGCCATTCGGTAAACAAGAATTCAAAAGAATTAATTAAGTGGCTTGAACTTGGCCTTGGCCTCACTAAATCCAGTATACACAATATGGACTCAAATACTCACTGTTTTTAAGACAAAAAATGAGAGCAAAACCCAAAATCATGTAATTGATGATGCATATACACATAAAAAGAGAGCAAAACCCAAAATCATGTAATTGATGATGCATATACACACTGTTTTTTAGGGCAGAAAAAAAGAGAGCAAAACCCAAAATCATGCAATTGATGATAGAGATAGAGCTACGAGATGCAGCCGACAAAAAAGAAAAAGATGCCGGCGGTGGTGTGCGATATTCAGACCTGGAGGGCGAGATGCAGCCGGCGAGACGCAGCCGACGAGAATGTGCAGCGGGAGGGGTGTGCGCCGGTGAGATGTGCAGCGGGAACCAGAACTTGGTATTGAAACGTGTCTGAAATAATATTTAGGGTTTTTGTTTTTAAATAAATTTGTAATTTACCTGCTTTTCAGGTTGTAGATTACCATTAGGATCTATTTGATATGTTTTCAAAAGTGTAAGGATATATTTAGTATTTTTTAAAATGTGCAATGGTTTATTTGTTCCAAAAAATTATCCAAGGACTTAATCATTCATAATGTGAAAAGTCCGTTGGGTTTTTATGGACTTTTCCCTGTTGTTAATGCAGATCTTGGAAACAAAATGGTTTATGTATTCATAGACCTTTGATTTTCCATTCTACTTTTTTTGCTTATCAATGCCGCCAACATATTTTCCCCTCCGGTGGGAGAGCACCGGCGACCAGTGGCGGTATGCTTCTCCGATTGACTGGGCAGCCGCCAATGGCCACTATAACTTGGTCCGGGAGCTTCTTCGCTTGGACGGTAACCACTTAATCAAATTGACCTCCCTCCGCCGTATACGGCGGCTTGAGGTTGTTTGGGATGATGAACACCAGTTTGATGATGTTGCCAACAACCGTTGTTTGGTCGCCAAGAAGCTTTTACACGAAGGTGAATGCAAATGGGGAAGAAACTCCCTGATTGGATCTGGGTATGGTGGCTGGCTGCTGTACACCGGCGCCGCCGCCGGCGATTTGGAGTTTGTTCAACAACTGTTGCAGAAAGACCCACTTTTGGTTTTTGGTGAAGGGGAGTATGGTGTGACAGATATACTCTATGCTGCTGCCAGAAGCAAGAAAGCAGGGGTTTTTTGGGTTGTTTATGATTTTGCGATGTCTCCGAGGATTATCTCCGGTGACCGGAGAGTGGTGGAGGAAATCCCATGTGGGTATAAGCAAGAAATGAAGAACAGGGGTGTTCATGCGTTGGCAAGAGGTGGAAACTTGAAGATTTTAATGGAGGTTCTTGGTGATTGCTCCAATGAAGATGTTTTGGGTTATAGAGATATTCAATCTTCAACCATCTTACACACAGCAGCTGCCAGAGGACAGGTTGAGGTAAAAAGCTTCCTTCTTGTTCATCTTTAATCCATATATTTTATGGGATTTAGACATATTTAATCCTCTATAAAACCTATTGTAAAATCTGATATCCAATGGATGAATAGATGATGGGATCGGTTCGGTTCCCCTCACATCCGCTTATGTCAACCCATGAACACCCCTATCAGAGATTACAAAAGAGAACATATATTCTTGTTCAACATTTCCATGACTTTTACGTGGAACATACAGAAATAAGTGGACAAGAGATCTATATTTTACTAATATAACCTTAAAATAATCGTAATGCTCTCGTCTAAAACATAGAACATGTCTTTCCTCTTTACATTTTATTTATTCTTTAAATTTTATTTATTGTATTTTATGTTCATTAATCATTCATATTGTCCTCAAAATTTTATTTTTATACGGTTTATATAATTTATTAAATATTAATAGTAAAAAACAACATAGAAAAGGTATAAAAAATAGAAACCTACATAAACTTTTTATTTTGGTGGGATTTTAATCGTCATGACGAAAACTTTTAATTGTATATTTTGTTATAAAAATATTATTGTTATTATAATTTAATAAGTTACATAAATGATCAAAATATATAAAAGATATAAACAGCTCATTAAGGTTAAATTGAATTGGTCATTTTATTTTATCTGTCATGTCGAGTTCTGTCTTGACAAACGCAGGACAATTGTTCTATATTATCATCTAGATACCAAACACACCCTACGTAGATGATCAAGAAAGCAAACAGCTTTATCCGAGAAACATATTTAGAATAATCTTTGATCAAGAAAGCAAACAACTTTATTCAAGAAACATATTTAGAATCATCTTTGATCATAAAATGCAGGTTGTTAAACATCTCATATCATCTTTTGAAATGATCAACTCCATTGACAAACAAGGCAACACACCTTTGCATACAGCTGCTTACCGAGGCCAATTATTGACAGTCGAAGTTCTGATCCAAGCATGCCCGTCTTCTATAAATTCAAGAAACAACGCTGGAGAGACGTTTTTACACAAGGCGGTCAGAGGTTTCCAGACTCCAACTTTCAGAAGGCTCGACCACCAGATTGCTCTCATGAAACAATTGGTGTGTTTGAAAACATTCAATATCGAAGAAGAAGCCATTAACGCTAGAGATAACGGAGGAAGAACCGCCCTTCATTTAGCCATTAACGGAAACCTGCACAGTGATCTAGTGGAGCTACTTATGATCGTGGGTTCGCTTGATGTGAACATCCGTGATAACGATGGTATGGCCCCACTTGATCTTCTTAAGCAATGCCCCCGATCAGCTTCGTCAGAATTGCTGACAGACAGCTGATCTCAGCGGGGGCGACTTTGGGTAGTCAAGATTACACAGCAAGAAGAATAATTGCTTCCCATTTGAAAATGGGCAGCATTGGTGGTGGTGGTAGTCCAGGAACTTCCTTCAAACTTTTTGATTCTGAAATGTTTTTATACACCGGGATGGATAGTACTTCCCCCACTACCTACGGTACTCCTGTATTCAGTATGCATTCTGCAGAGCTGAGTCAACTCGACTCGAGTTCAAACTCGAACTCGGAATCCAAGAGCCCGAAAAAGAATAAGCAGAAAGGTATACAACGATTCCTTGGGTGGATCAGGAGGAAAAGAGGGAATGAAGAGTTGGTTTTGACAAGAAACTTGAACGAAATCCCCATTTCTCTGAGAGAGAGATACTCGTCACTTCCAAACAACAAGAGAACGCTGGCTGCAAGGAGTAATCTTGTGAAAAAGAAAGTTGCTTTGGGATTGGTTAATGGAGTTATGCAGGCAATGCCACATTTGAACCAAAGATCGGGGTGTAATTCGTTGGATGAGAAAGAGATGGGGATGGGATCATCGAGCTCGAATCAGATGTTTGACGATGGAGATGACGAAGAACAAGGGGTGGTGAATAGCAGAAGACTCTGGTGCTGATCAACAGGAGGAGGAGTAGGTCAGTTTCTTGATCTTGTAGGGTGTAGTCTTTTGAATCCTAATATGTTTATGTTGGTTTGGAAATCGTCTTTTATCAACTTGTGGCAGACTGTGACTTCATTTATGAATCTTGAATATTTCAAGAATCATGAACCATTTATTTTGTAAGTATTCATGATGAATATAGAGATATTCATCAAAATATAATTTAATGTTCATCCTATGTTACCTTATTTAATTTACAAGATGGTGTGATGGCATCAATAATATTTGTATGAAAGGGTGTATAATATTAGAAGAGGTAGATGAGACACATGTTAAACCTGAGAAATTGTAAAATGTATGGAATGAAGGGAAATTAATTAAAATACCCTAAGTCAAACCACGTTTTACTGAAATACCCAAAATCTCTCCCATGTTACAAAAATACCCCAAAAATCCGCGATGGAGCCCGCGATCGCGGGCTCCAGTCCAGCTTTCCCCCTTCAAGAATGCCCGCGTGTGCAGTTTTGGTCCCTGCCCGCGTTTGACTCATTGACCCCCGCGATCGCGGGCTACACGTGTCACCAAAGTTTGCCCACTTTGCCTGCGTTGGTCCCTCAAGAATACCCGCGGTCCAGCTTTCCCCCCTCAAGAATGCCCGCGTGTGCATTTTTGGTCCCTGCCCGCGTTTGACTTTCTTTGACCCCCGCGATCGCGGGCTCCTGTGCCACGTGTCGGCACAGGGTTAACCCTAAAATCACTTTGACGAACCCTAAACCCTAAATGTTACTTCGGCCGCACTATATAAGGGGGGGGGACCAAAAACCGGTCACTCTCATTTTTTTAATAACTCTCTCAATTTTTAATCAAACTCTCTCAATTTTCTCCCACTCTCTCAATTTTGTCGTGTGGAATACGCGTTCGGGTTTTGTGAAGATGTCTCGTATTACCTCTGTGGTATGTTTTCCTTATGTTATTTGTTATTTTTTGTATGTTATTTTAAGTTAAGATATATATGATTTGTAGGTTGTTATAGTGTTTATAACTTATGTTTGAATATGTTCTATGTTTAACATGATATGTATGGTTTTATGTTTGAATGTGATATTTGTATGTTATAATGTGTATGTTGTTATAGTGTGTTTTTTCATAAAAAAATTGTTAAGAGTGTTCTTTTATAAAAAAATTGTTAACAATGTTTTTTTTATAAAAACACACTCTTAACAATTTTTTTATAAAAACACACCCTTAACATTTTTTTATAAAAACAGTGTGTTTTTATAAAAAATTGTTAAGAGTGTGTTTTTATAAAAAATTGTTATAGTTTTATGGTTTTTATAATGTGTTTTTTTATAAAAAAAAATTGTTAATTTTTTTTTATAAAAACAGTTTTTAAAAAAAATTGTTAAAAATGTGTTTTTTTATAAAAAATTGTTAAGAGTGTGTTTTTATAAAAAAATTGTTATAGTTTTATGGTTTTATGTTTGAATGTGATATTTGTATGTTATAATGTGTATGTTGTTATAGTGTGTTTTTTCATATAAAAATTGTTAAGAGTGTTTTTTTATAAAAAAATTGTTAAAAGTGTTTTTTTATAAAAAAATTGTTAAAAATGTGTTTTTTTTTTATAAAAACACACCCTTAACAATTTTTTTATAAAAACACACCCTTAACAATTTTTTATAAAAACAATTTTTTTATAAAAAAATTGTTAAGAGTGTGTTTTTATAAAAAAAAACACATTTTTAACAATTTTTTTATAAAAACACACTTTTAACAATTTTTTTATAAAAAAACTATTAACAATTTTTATATGAAAAAACACACTATAACAACATACACATTATAACATACAAATATCACATTCAAACATAAAACCATAAAACTATAACAATTTTTTTATAAAAACACACTCTTAACAATTTTTTATAAAAAAACACATTTTATAAAAAAATTGTTAAGAATGTGTTTTTTATAAAAAAATGTTAAGAATGACAACTTAGGTCCCTACGGTTTTAAGAATGACAACTTAGGTCCCTAAACTTTTAAGAATGCCAATTAGGTCCTAAACTTTTAAGAATGCCAATTAGGTCCTAAACTTTTAAGAATGACAACTAGGGTCCCTAAACCGCACTTTATCTATATATAACAATAAGATACGTTGAAATAAAATAAACCGCATTTTATCTATATATAACACTATTATACGTTGAAATAAAATACCACCACACTTTATCTATATATAACAATATGATACGTTGAAATAAAATACCACCGCACTTTATCTATATATAACACTATTATACGTTGAAATAAAATACCACCGCACTTTATCTATATATAACACTATTATACGTTGAAATAAAATACCACCGCACTTTATCTATATATAACAATATGATACGTTGAAATAAAATAAACCGCAACATCTATATAAAATAAAATAAGCTGCAGCATCTATATATAACACTAACTATAAATAATATTTCAGGTGTACATCCCCATATGCTTGCATCCCAGACATTGGCTGCTTGGAGTGTTTGAACTAGACACTATGGTCATGACCCTATATCATATGACAGCGAAAAGGACGGTCTCTGCAAACAACAATTGACAGAGTAGATGCAATCGTTTAAAACAAAACTATATACGTTCTTTTCATTGATCGGGGATCATAGACGTCGCGGAGTGTCAAGTATCTTTCGCACAAAGATGGCCGGCCAAGTACCCCAGCAGACCGGGTTATATGCGGATTGCGGTGTATGGGTATGCCGTAATGTCCAAAAGTTGATAAATAACGAGGAGATATGGGTACCCCCTAACGAAACCGACGATGAGGCAATGAATTTCCGCCGACATATGGCGGAGTCAATTTATGCGCATTGTCTAATAGGGCCACGTTAGGTTGTTTATGTAATATTAAATAATTGTTATTTTTAGTATTAACTTATTTTGTTAAAGTATTGTGATTGACTTACTGTTTACTTCATTTGGTTTTTGCTAATTTCATCCATTTACTCAACTTTGAGTATCGATATCTCTTTCACACATACTCTATTTTGGACGCATTATATATCATTTCGGAGATCTCATATAGAAGAACATAAACCTACTAAAAGTTAGTTATATATAACACATATATATAAATTTAAATGCGTCCAAAGTTTAGTAAAACCCATATTTCCAACACCTAGTAAGTAGGTTTATGAAACTTGCGATAATCCTAATACAGAGATTATTGGATGAACAAGCATTTATTTCTTGATTATTGGGGTATTGGTTCTTGTTGTCTGGAAGTGATTCATATGATGCAAAAATTGGTATCATGTAATGTAGAACAATATCTATATTATAGAAACTTGCATTTGATAGTACCATATAAATCTGATCTAAATTCTCATTAATTAGCTATGTTTGACTACTTAAAGACTAATTTTCTGCCTAATGAAAGACCTTTATTCAAGAGCAGACGAATATTGCAGTTACTTTTTCAGTGGAATCATGCAGGCAACTTTTTCAGACGAAATCTTTGACCATATCTGATGAAGAACATACATTTTCACGGCTATAAGTAGATGACATGATGAAGTAGTAATTCACAACTTCCTATCTATCTTTTATACAAACACACTCTCGTTTTTTTTAACACAATGGATGGAGGTTCAATATCAAGGGGGAACAGGTCGGCGAATGTGGCTGGAACTTCACGTTCGGGAGCCTACCAACCACTGAACGACGGAGCTCGTCGGAGTACCTGGAAGGTACCGGAAACAGACGAGGAGTGGACAAACTGTGGGCGAACTGCAGCCGATTTTCCATTCACGCCTGAGGAGGAAGCAGACTGGGAGATGGCATCCGACAATTACTACTTCGATAATGGCATGAGAACCCCACCAATGTATGATTTTATGCCGACGGGTCTTCGACAAAGTCAACGAATTACTCCCGCAGTGCAAAAAGCCATTGATGAGGCGAACGCCGGTATCGAAAAGGTAAAGGGTATGTGGAACCATAACAAGGGGATTCAGCAGGGGAAAATGGAGTATATAGCGGAGAAGAAACGAGAACTGGCCATGACTAGGGCTCACGTTCGGCACCTGCAACGAGAGATTAAGGAAGCTGAAGAGGAACTAGAAGAACTCGAATCGGACTACATGGGAATGGAGGACGTGATCAAGGAAAATGTTAACTTGATCACAGGACTCCAGGACGCCTTCCAGTAATAGATTTCTTTGTTTACATGCACTGTATCCGTTTCGGTTGGGAAAATGATTTGCAATACTCTGTAACTGCAAATACTTCAGCTCCAAACACACATGAATCATCATTCGCCAAATACCCATTTTCACAATTCTTAAATGAGTCCAGTGATACCAACTTGTCAAAACCCCATTTAATATTCTTCTCGTGAAACCTTCTCCTATTGCCATTCACGATATCTATAAACACATTCAAATAATAATAATTTAAAACGATTTAATGAATTAGTTAATATATGATTATTATGTTAATGCGATAGGAGTGTAAAACAAAATTGAAAAAAAAAATAAGAGATGTACCATAAATTAAATAATTAACTATAAGAGTATGAATTTTAAATATAAAAAATATTTTTTTATGTAGTGTATAACTGTATATGATATATATTAAAATATATAAATCCAAAAAAAATTCAAGATTGGGCTCATTTCGAACGTATCGAAGAGACGATTATAATGGTGTAATTTGTTAAAATTAAAACGTATTTTTTAACGTATTTTAGTTAATAAACGATTATATGTGTTAAATATAAAATTAAAATAATGAAAGTAAAAGGTATAAAGTAAATTTAGTAAATAAGTATAGGGGTTGAAAGTGTAACATTTCATTTTAAATTCGTAAAAATGGACGAAATGGGGTGAACAGTGCCAAAAATATCAAAATTTTCATAAATGGTCCCTGGAATTTTTCAAAAATGGTCCCTTGCAATTGAAAAGTCACAAAAATAACCCCATCGCGGGATGAGCCCGCGATCGCGGGATTCCATTTTTCAAAAATGGTCCCTGCAAGTTTAAAAAAGTGTCAGAAAGGTCCCTGGCCCGCGATCGCGGGCTCCCATCGCGGATTTTTAGGGTATTTTTGCAAAGTGGGAGAGATTTTGGGTATTTCAGTAAAACATGGTCAAACTTAGGGTATTTTAATTAATTTCCCTGGAATGAATGCTCAAACCATTGAATAGTCGTTTTCTAAAATCAATAAAATCCAGAATTTTAATTCATTGGTCATCAATTCTAAGTCCATTAAAATGTATCAAAATCCATAATAAAAATGGTATAAAATTTGATACAAACAATAAATTTACTTTAATAGATAAACAATAAAGAGCATCTTCAACGGTTGTTAAAATATAGGTTTTTAAAATTTATGAACCGGTTTGCTTCAACAGCTATGTTAGATGTTATACTAAAATAGAAAGAAAAAAAAGTAATACGGCGGAAATCTTCAAATTTGAAGAAATCACTAAAACTTTATAGAAAAGAGAGAAATAACATTATCATTCTTTTCCACCATTAAGAAGTATTGGAATTAAATGTGTAGAAAAGAAAATTAATATTTTATTAAATTTATTGAATATTTTAGTAATATAGTTAATATTAGAATTGAGAGTAGTTGTTGGAGTCGAATATAATTTTTTTTTATTTTTTTTGAATTTTCACTTTATTGTAGAAAAATAATAACATAGCTTTTGGATATGCTTCAAAATCTCACCAGAATGTAAGATTTTTAGGTATATTCTTTTTTATCTTTTTCCGATTAGTATAAAATTAGGTGTAAGTAAATAGTGTTAGACCAAATTTGATGTCTCCATTCAAATGAATTGGTATCAAATTTGGTATTTGATGTCCCTGCTAAAATAATTTGGTATTTAGTATAAAATTAGGTGTTCTTATTGTAACACCCGTAAATTTCGGATATGTACAATTTCGAATCAGTGTGAAACCGACCTTTTAAGAAAAATATGAAAAATAGGATTTTGATTTAAATCTTAGATTTTATAGTCTTGTTGGATGGGTAATTTGAATACGAGTCCAACGAGCCTTTCCGGAGCAAAAACGGAGCTAAAACGAGGAAGTTATGGCCAAAACAAGTTTCAGTACACACTGAGCTATAGTGCCCAGCGATTGTGACACTGTCACAATCGCCGTGTCTGTAACAACCCAAATTCTAGTAGGTTTTAGAGTTTGGTGGCCAAAGTGAAATAAATGAAAGTTAAGTTGAGGGACCATTTCTGTATTTTGTTGAAGGTATTTATATGCACAAACTTTTAGGCCAGCCCCCATTTGCAAATCAGTATTTTTGGTCTTGTGTGTGTGTGGTGACGTGAAGCAAGGAAAGAAGGAAGAAGAAGAAGAAGAAGGAGGCAATAGAGAGGAGAAATCAATCAGGTAATCCTTCTTAAGTTCGTATTCTGTGTAATTTAGCATTCCCTTCTTCTTTAGCTTGGATTCTATGATTGAAACTAGTGATTTCTTAAGCTTTCCCCATTTTCCCTAAAAAGTGGGTTTTATGGGTTTTGGTCTTAATGAAACGATTTTAGAGGTTATAAATGGTTTAAGTGAGTGTTTGGGGTTAGTGAATGAACCCTTATAGTTGTCTAATCAAAGTAATGGCTTAAATCGGAGTTTAAAGCGGTTTTAGAATTTCTAAGCTCGGACAGCAGCGTTTTCTGGACACCAGTGTTTGGTGGTGTCCGGATATGTTGCATGTGTCCGGGTAAGTGTCTCGTGAAGGTGTCCGGGTAGTTTTGTCCGGATAAGTGGTGTGTCCGGATAAGTGTAGTGTCCGGATAAGTGTAGTGTCCGGATAAGTGTAGTGTCCGGATAAGTGGTGTGTCCGGATAAGTGATGTGTCCGGATAAGTGGTGTGTCCGGATAAGTGATGTGTCCGGATAAGTATAGTGTCTGGATAAGTGTAGTGTCCGGATAAGTGTTGTGTCCGGATAAGTGCTGTGTCCGGGAAGGGGTGTCCGAACAGTAGGGCTGAGATATTTTATCTGATTCGAATTCAATGCCCTTAGGTGTTCGGTTGGATTAACTTGGTGATTTCAAGAAGTGCGTTCAGCGTCATCAAGGTGAGTTCCCTAAACCTATTTACGACGCAATGTGTTAATTGTTCTTTTAACTGATAATGGTTCACTTTGAGCACGAAATGTTTACCAAATCGATATGCATGTTTTTACATGAAAGCTCATACTTTATTCAAAGAATGTTTAGCATGATGAAATGATTATATGATTTACGAGATTCCAAGTTGTATGAAGTATGTAACACCCTCAAATTTGGAACGAGCAACTAACTTTAAAATTCAATAATCAACAAAAATAGATAAATTCATTTCTACAATTTATTCCTCAAAATACCTTGGAATTAAAAACATTATAATTCCCCAAATAAAACAACCTAAACGGGTGTCACTTAACACAACACAAGTTGCTAGTCCAAACAAGTGCGGAAGAATTCACGAAACACTTCACCTATCGTGCACACTACTAGCACCCGCCACTTCATAATGTAGCTAGAGTTACCCCAACCTGAGCCTGTTTCACATGCCGACAAATAAAAAGGGTTAGGCTTACGCCTAGTGAGTTCAAGCATTTTATCACGACTACATAAAATCATAAATCGGAAGGTTGTGGTTTTAGTCATGATTTAGATAAAACTTTCATTGAAAGTTGCGACAAAGATTATTATTTCCAAAGGGTTTCCCAAGCGGGCATAAATGACTCATTTTCCAACGCACACAAAATCTAGGAGAAAAGTTCCCAAGTGTATAAAGCGTTTTCTAAAATGAATTCCAACTCCAACTCACTCAAAACATGTTTAGACGTAAATATCCCAAGAATTATAAACATGGACAAAACTCCAATATTCCAAAACATCCAATAAGTATGAAGCATAGAACCTTGCCAATAACCATGAATACAGTTCGTATAAATAAAGTACGTCACCGAAAATATGGATAAAAACATATACCTAAAACCACGCCTTTCGGTGACGGGGGGGACCCGATTCCATCGAAAGTGACGGGCACACAAAGTTAAGTCACTCGTGATGTTACTGGATTACACCTCAAGCCCCGACCATAGTTCCCATGCCATAAAGACATCACAACCTCAAGCCATAAATAGATTGCCTTTATTGCATACCCCGTAGAGTTACACCTCAAGGACTTACAAGCGACCTTATTGCATATCCAGTCTAGACGAGTTACACCTCAAGGACTTCAATGTCCCTTATTGCCTACTCGCTAGTGGCCCCCACGGCCTACGCATATAACCATGCGTCCCCATAGTCCACTCCTCGTGCACAAAGAGATAGACCATCAATTAAAGACTGACTCACTTGCCTATGGATCCAATGCAACACAGTCTACCAAAACATGCTCAACCCGGAATGACAAAACACCCAAGCATGAAAATATCAATAAGGTGCAATAAAATGCATCTAAGCCCCAGTTAGGTAAACAAGTACCACAAAGCCGTTATTAACCCAAAACCTGACACGGTTAAGTAAAAAGGGTTTTCCCAAAAGGACTCACACATTTACAATTCTCAAAATAACTCTTGACACTCAATCGGGTATTTCCCACATGTTTTATAAAATCAATTTACACTAACATGATTAAACCGTCAAATAAACCTCATTTTGAGCAATTAACCTTTTAAAGACAAAATATGATTTATAACCATCCAAATATTCAAAAGCCCCAAATATGGGCATTTTACACATTTATGAAGATAAACATTTCAAAAGAGTTAAATTATCCAAATAACACGTATCTTTTCAAGTAAAACACACACATATTTGTAAAATACTCATTTTGGCATGTACAACGTTTTCGCAAAGTAACTTGAACTCACCTTGCTAGATTTAAGCTAAATATAGAGTTTCTCCAACGTAAGCTCCTTTGATGAAGTTTGCATCCTCAAGCCAAAACTTCCAAAAACCTAAATTCATAACTTCCAACCATGAATATTCATATTCAACCACTTCAAAACTATTCCCCAAACATCTTATATTAAAATCTCCATTTTGACCAAAACCCCAATATTAACCTAACTTCTCCAAAATCATCCAAACCAAAATTGAATAAACAAAACACTAGGAGATCATCAATGGAACATTTATAACTCATATAAAAGTATAGAAGCTAGGAGGATGAACTCACCACTTAGGTTTTGATGAAAACCTAGAAAACCCCAAAAATCTCTAGTGATGTGGATGAGACTTGTTCTTGCATCAATGAATGAAACCACTAGCATAAAATGGAGGAGGAACACATTAATCTCCATGAAAAATCCCCAAAGTCAGTTAGGGTTTGTGAGGGAGAAAAGGGAAAACGATTTGGGAGAGAAAGGGAGGAGATTCGAGACTTACCATCACCAAACACCCTTGAATCATCCAATGATATTCCAAACTCCTTCTAGATCCTTGAAGAGCTCTCAAAATCGGAACCATAGCCACTTGAATCACCAAAATCGGAGTTGAAATGAGAGAGATATGAAGAAATGAAGTTTGGGGGATGAAATTCGTATTTGACAGCAACCAAGTACCCGTCCGCGACAATGACACGGTCATTGTCGCTGGTCATAGTCGCACAAGGTGTACCGTAGGTTGTACCCTTGGCGCGACAATGACACGCGACAATGACACGGTCATTGTCGCTGGTCATAGTCGCACAAGATGTACCGAAACTGTTTTGGCCATAACTTCTTCGTTATAGCTCCGATTTTGCTCCGGAAAGAACCGTTGGACTCGTATTCGAATTCCTCATCTAACAAGACCATAAAATCTAATATTTAACCCAAAATATTACCTTTCATATTTTTCTTAGAAGATCGGTTTCTCACTGATTCGAAATTATGCTTATCCGAAAATTACGGGTGTTACAATCCTCCCAACCTTATGATGATTTCGTCCTCGAAATCTAAAATCCTTTACAACCAAAGGCTAACCGACTCAACGCTGACCATGATCCATCAACTCTTGACTGAAATCTAAATTCCCATTATACAGTCTATTAAGACAAGTCCTCGAACAAATTCTTACCAACAAACCCCATTCAAGTACACTGTACTTATGTCCGGGAGAACACCCCAACCGCTGGAATAACTCTTAGTCAGACAACTTCGGTTGTCTCCCAACCTTAGATGTTCTATACATCCCGATTCGGTTTCAGACTCTAAGCCAATCCCAGGTTTGTTCGCTAACGAATCCAACAGAATCTCCAATTCCGATTGCTCCTACCATTAATTGTCTATTAACTCCAACGAGTTCTAATAGACCCAAAATCCACCTCAACATTAATCATCAACCGACAGGTTCATTAACCACACACGAATGTTATTTCACCAAAATCGCTCGTCACAATTGAGCATCTTAAGGTTACTACTACCATTACCAATGTTTCATTTAAAATCGGCTACAATCCCCCGATTACACTAACGGTTTTCGACCTCAAGCCCACAAGGTTGACACCTAATTATATCACCAAGCTTTGAACTCTAACAGGACTCCACACATGAATCTCGTTTATCGAGTGTTTCCACAAAACTAAGGTTGTCAACAAAACGGCTACACCAACCTCGAAATGCGTTACCGCAAGTCTAACCCTCCATTTACCACAAATATATTGACTTTGCTACCGATATCATCCGGCCTATAGTCACACCACGCGTGGAATACCCAACCTTCCACTGCCGAAGTGCTACACGCACTTACCCTTAACTGGGTTACTTACCCTTTCCAAGGTCCTAACGAGTTCAAGGTTTTCAAACGAATTGTTTAAATCAAATATGCCAATCAACAAAGCCTTTAACAAAATTTTCAACACAAAGATTTTCATAACATATAAATCGTACGCATAGAAAACTACTATCATCAATTCGGTAGTTACGCAAAAACGGACACACTCGTCCCACATATGAAAATCATGTTGAAAAATTATTTCATTGCAGTTCAGATTATTCACATAACGCAAAAGCGTAATAAACAATTCTTTAAAATGAACCACCACGGTTCTAGTATGGATTGACTCATGACATGCACGTAAAGTAACTGCCCATTTTAAATTGTATGCAACAAAAATTCCGCACGTACTTCAAAAGAAGTTCAAACGGCGTTTGACTCCAAAATTCCCTTCACCCATAAAATGGCATGGAACAAGGTTACTAATCAAAATTTTGCGCGTGTCAGTTTATTTTACAAAAACGATGGAACGATTTCATAAATACACTTTGGTCAAAACTAAACCAATACGTTTTCATCATTTGAAGATATCGACTAAAACATTATGAGGGAACCTCAAATTTGGGGTAGGCATGCAAGCTTGTAACACCTTCCGAGAATTTTCTTGAAATGAAATAACATGCAACAAATAGTTCACGACAAGGTTTCAAAGATGAATTTCTTTAAATCCGTTTCCAAAATTTTCTCATCCGGTCATTTAATGACACATGAGTAAAACGTTTCTGACAAGGCTCGCACGCATCAATGTGTTTTCCCAAAACTTAGGAGAAAATAAGTGCTTATAATTTGTTGACACAAAAAAGGGTTCAAATCAACTTTCGACCTTAAATCATACAAACAGTGTGCATTAATGTTCAAAATATAAACAATTTCACGCACTCTAGGTTTAGGCAATTGATTTTCCAAAATCTCCGTTACGGAACATTTACATCGAAAGTTTCGTACTCGAAATATAAAACGTTAAAACGTCAACACTTAAAAGTTTATTTGTTATAAAATGCTCAAAATACACATTTTCTCCAAAACCAAAAAGGCTTATAATTTTCCAAAATGTTCCTCGAACCAAAATTGACCAAATGTCAACGACTCACACCTTTGTGTTTTCAAAGTGTAGTATATTGTGAACTATGCATGATCTCTACCACATTACGCATACTTTGACCAAATGGTCTTCATTTACACAATGAATTAACAAAAAAATTTCATGCACGACTCTATTATCAAAGTGTTGAGAAACCATGGTTACCAAGCGATGCATACCCCTAGTCGATATAATGCATTTACATGAAAATGATAATAAAACAATCAACTGACTAAATGCGCACTAAGTAAATTGTACAAAGTACTACCAAGGTGTTCATTCTTGCATTACTTATGTCATGTATAAATCAATCCACATACTGAACAGATTGCAACGAAATGTGCTAGTACAAAATTTTGAAACAGAAATTACGTGACACTAAAGTTCCAAAACTTGTCTCTTTGGTCGCCTTATGGCATAAAATTATTATTTCTCAACGAAGCTCGAGTGGGACAAAATGCCCAACATAATTCATAAATTTTCACATAAGTAAATGGAGCGTGCACATTGTGAAATTACACTCACACGACTCAATACGTCATAAAACAAAACTCCATGAAATTCAATGGGCTCAATAATCCCAAGTCAATATAATGACACCAAACATTACGTCTCCAAAAGTCAAATTGCAATAAGCAAAACCATGACTAAAACGCCAAAATCCCAAAAATCTCCTTCTTTGGTAATTCCATATAAACAACCTTGTTTAACAACTCACATTAAACAAATTCTCCAAAATATTTTTATATAGACATAATGGAAGATAACTTTCCGCCCCAACTCTAACATATGTGGAGGAGATCCAATGTTAAAGTCGCAAGCCGTAGTTATTGCCCAACATCTTAAACATCATAAAATATGACTGTCGTTATATCCAAAACAAATGTTGAACAACAAAGAAATAAAGCAAAACAAATTCCGGCGGAGTTTTCAACTCCCGCAATAAAACGGTTTCATGCACGTTCAAAACCATGATTTGAAATCTTGTGTGTGTGCTAAACATTTCTCAAAATTCATAACACAATCCATATAAGGATTTGAAACACAAGAAATAATTGATGCAATTTATTTTCAAAATAAGCTTTGTGCATGACTTAGTCGGCATTCAACGTCTCCACTCATACTCCTCCAAAATTCTTCGATCCACTATTGTCATCCGGATGCTTTAACCTCTTAAGGCAAGGTCGTAAATTACATCAATTATCCTTACGGTTTTTCCTCAAATCAAAGTCGGC
This sequence comes from Saussurea involucrata, assembly GCA_033807775.1. Lineage (NCBI taxonomy): Eukaryota > Viridiplantae > Streptophyta > Magnoliopsida > Asterales > Asteraceae > Saussurea > Saussurea involucrata. The sequence goes on from CM066316.1 coordinate 94,914,786, forward strand.
TCAATAAGCCTATGGTTCTAGTCCAACCATCAATCTTGACCCGAAACGGTCTACTTAAAGCAAATATCATGCTTATCGTCACTTCAAGTGACTAATATTAGAATCGTCCATCTATTCAAACGACTACTAGCTTAGAATCTCCTTCGCTACCCCAACGATCATCACATTAAAGTAATTCAAGTATGCACATGTACTAGTAGGTTCACCATGGCACTGGCCAGGTGTCACTATGAACGCACCGTACATGATTATCCTTGTTACTCTCGACATGATTCTCGTTTCTAACAACACCCATTGATCTCGAAACATCCTATCTTAAAGTGCCTAAAGGTGAATTTCACTCTCATTTACTTAAACAAACGCTAGTTTGAGTCTAGGTATCCAAAATCAACACCTAAATCTCTCAAACTTATGCTCTGATACCAACTTGTAACACCCTCAAATTTGGAACGAGCAACTAACTTTAAAATTCAATAATCAACAAAAATAGATAAATTCATTTCTACAATTTATTCCTCAAAATACCTTGGAATTAAAAACATTATAATTCCCCAAATAAAACAACCTAAACGGGTGTCACTTAACACAACACAAGTTGCTAGTCCAAACAAGCGCGGAAGACTTCACTAAACACTTCACCTCTCGTGCACACTACTAGCACCCGCCACTTCATAATGTAGCTAGAGTTACCCCAACCTGAGCCTGTTGCACATGCCGACAAATAAAAAGGGTTAGGCTTACGCCTAGTGAGTTCAAGCATTTTATCATGACTACATAAAATCATAAATCGGAAGGTTGTGGTTTTAGTCATGATTTAGATAAAACTTTCGTTGAAAGTTGCGACAAAGATTATTATTTCCAAAGGGTACTCCTCCAAAATACCCTCAAATTTGGAACAAGCAACTAACTTTAAAATTCAATAATCAACAAAAATAGATAAATTCATTCCTACAATTTATTCCTCAAAATACCTTGGAATTAAAAACATTATAATTCCCCAAATAAAACAACCTAAACGGGTGTCACTTAACACAACACAAGTTGCTAGTCCAAACAAGTGCGGAAGACTTCACTAAACACTTCACCTCTCGTGCACACTACTAGCACCCGCCACTTCATAATGTAGCTAGAGTTACCCCAACCTGAGCCTGTTGCACATGCCGACAAATAAAAAGGGTTAGGCTTACGCCTAGTGAGTTCAAGCATTTTATCATGACTACATAAAATCATAAATCGGAAGGTTGTGGTTTTAGTCATGATTTAGATAAAACTTTCGTTGAAAGTTGCGACAAAGATTATTATTTCCAAAGGGTTTCCCAAGCGGGCATAAATGACTCATTTTCCAACGCACACAAAATCTAGGAGAAAAGTTCCCAAGTGTATAAAGCGTTTTCTAAAATGAATTCCAACTCCAACTCACTCAAAACATGTTTAGACGTAAATATCCCAAGAATTATAAACATGGACAAAACTCCAATATTCCAAAACATCCAATAAGTATGAAGCATAGAACCCTGCCAATAACCATGAATACAGTTCGTATAAATAAAGTATGTCACCGAAAATATGGATAAAAACATATACCTAAAACCACGCCTTTCGGTGACGGGGGAGACCCGATTCCATCGAAAGTGACGGGCACACAAAGTTAAGTCACTCGTGATGTTACTGGATTACACCTCAAGCCCCGACCATAGTTCCCATGCCATAAAGACATCACAACCTCAAGCCATAAATAGATTGCCTTTATTGCATACCCCGTAGAGTTACACCTCAAGGACTTACAGGCGACCTTATTGCATATCCAGTCTAGACGAGTTACACCTCAAGGACTTCAATGTCCCTTATTGCCTACTCGCTAGTGGCCCCCACGGCCTACGCATATAACCATGCGTCCCCATAGTCCACTCCTCGTGCACAAAGAGATAGACCATCAATTAAAGACTGACTCACTTGCCTATGGATCCAATGCAACACAGTCTACCAAAACATGCTCAACCCGGAATGACAAAACACCCAAGCATGAAAATATCAATAATGTGCAATAAAATGCATCTAAGCCCCAATTAGGTAAACAAGTACCACAAAGCCGTTATTAACCCAAAACCTGACACGGTTAAGTAAAAAGGGTTTTCCCAAAAGGACTCACACATTTACAATTCTCAAAATAACTCTTGACACTCAATCGGGTATTTCCCACATGTTTTATAAAATCAATTTACACTAACATGATTAAACCGTCAAATAAACCTCATTTTGAGCAATTAACCTTTTAAAGACAAAATATGATTTATAACCATCCAAATATTCAAAAGCCCCAAATATGGGCATTTTACACATTTATGAAGATAAACATTTCAAAAGAGTTAAATTATCCAAATAACACGTATCTTTTCAAGTAAAACACACACATATTTGTAAAATACTCATTTTGGCATGTACAACGTTTTCGCAAAGTAACTTGAACTCACCTTGCTAGATTTAAGCTAAATCTAGAGTTTCTCCAACGTAAGCTCCTTTGATGAAGTTTGCATCCTCAAGCCAAAACTTCCAAAAACCTAAATTCATAACTTCCAACCATGAATATTCATATTCAACCACTTCAAAACTATTCCCCAAACATCTTATATTAAAATCTCCATTTTGACCAAAACCCCAATATTAACCTAACTTCTCCAAAATCATCCAAACCAAAATTGAATAAACAAAACACTAGGATATCATCAATGGAACACTTATAACTCATATAAAAGTATAGAAGCTAGGAGGATGAACTCACCACTTAGGTTTTGATGAAAACCTAATAAACCCCAAAAATCTCTAGTGATGTGGATGAGACTTGTTCTTGCATCAATGAATGAAACCACTAGCATAAAATGGAGGAGGAACACATTAATCTCTATGAAAAATCCCCAAAGTCAGTTAGGGTTTGTGAGGGAGAAAAGGGAAAACGATTTGGGAGAGAAATGGAGGAGATTCGAGACTTACCATCACCAAACACCCTTGAATCATCCAATGATCTTCCAAAATCCTTCTAGATCCTTGAAGAGCTCTCAAAATCGGAACCATAGCCACTTGAATCACCAAAACCGGAGTTGAAATGAGAGAGATATGAAGAAATGAAGTTTGGGGGATGAAATTCGTATTTGACAGCAACCAGGTACCCGTCCGCGACAATGACACGGTCATTGTCGCTGGTCATAGTCGCACAAGGTGTACCGTAGGTTGTACCCTTGGCGCGACAATGACACGGTCATTGTCGCTGGTCATAGTCGCACAAGATGTACCGAAACTGTTTTGGCCATAACTTCTTCGTTATAGCTCCGATTTCGCTCCGGAAAGAACCGTTGGACTCGTATTGGAATTCTTCATCTAACAAGACCATAAAATCTAATATTTAACACAAAATCTTACCTTTCATATTTTTCTTAAAAGATCGGTTTCTCACTGATTCGAAATTATGCTTATCCGAAAATTACGGGTGTTACAAAGTATGACATGTGATGTATGCTATGTGGAGTCGGTCTGCACCGTGGGATCGGTATGCTCTGGGATCCGATGATCCCTTGGACATGGGTGATGAGCCGATAGGTTGGAATCTGTTTCCCTCCTATTCAGGTAGAGGGGAGTCTGCTTGGGCCCCGGTACGAGGCGAGAGGGGAGTCTGCTTGGGCCCCGATCGCGGCGAAAGGGGAGTCTGCTTGGGCCCCGACCGTGGTTAGTTTATGCGGTCCTCATCACAGTGCAGTACCATGTTTTACGTTATGTGAAGTTTGATGATGAATTTTATAAACGATTTTCCCAATGTTTATATATGTTGTTTTCGGAGGGAATTCACTAGACCTTTTGGTCTAACCCTCGCTTTTCAAAACTAAACCATTTTCAGGTAAGCAAGTAGTAAGAGGCTCAAGTAAGTGAGCAAGAGCATGATTGAGTACAGATGCAGCTAGAGACTGTGCCGATGCCACTTGTAGTAGTAATTGTTTTCAGTTGTGTATAGGTTGTTTCCGCCAACCTTAGTTTGGGAATGATGTAACTGAATTTTGGGACCCAGTTTTATTACAGAGTATGATTTAATGCTTTGGTTGTCTTGTTATGTTTTTGGGACGTTACAAATGGTATCAGAGCCATAGTTTAAGGGATTTAGGTGACCGGACGGGCCTAAACTTAAACTTGGGAGTAGAAGATCACAACTGAGAATCAGGAAACGCGTTAAGAGGGCACTAATGTAGACACAGGAAATGCGTTAGGAGGACACTATTATGGAGATATGACTAATAAGGTACCGAGGACTGTCATGTAAGGTAAGTTTGAGATTGCATCTGGCCAGTGTAATTGCGAACTTACAGGTACATGTATGTGCTTAACCTACCTTATTAACCTACCTAGTGCTCATGTCGTGTTCCAGTACGTTAGATTGTCAACAAGATCCCTGAGGGGTAGACTGAGACCCCTTGTTAGGGAAGTTTCTTGAGAGGTCACTTATGATGTGATGTATGTATACATCGTAGAGAAAGAATGTTGTATAGAACGTTATGAGTCGGATAGAGGTAACTCTTCGTAGATTCGAAGAGGATGGATGTTGAGTTTGAGTAAGACTCCTATTTTGGGAGAGTCCCAGTTCTAGAAATCTTGGGATAGATCGGTCGGGATGGTAAGAAAGGGCGATGTCGAAACCTTGAAAGTGCCAATGGAGCTTTGAATTCTTATTCGAGCTTTTCAAGGACAGGGTAAATGAAATAAGATACCTATAGTGAAATGAAAGCATATAGGAGTGGAAAATGAGATAGTTGTTCAAAGCGAAATAGTATGAAAGGGTTGAGTAAGTGAGAGGTGGAAAGTGTGTTCAGCAAGTTGTTGCGTGACCGAAAGGACGACCATTGGTCGTAGGTGGAGTGTCAAGGATAAGTTGTGTAATTAAAGCGGTTGACCTTGTTAGAGTGAGTAGCCTTAAATTGCAAATAGAGTCTCATGCATGGCGTTCTTTTATGTAACATGAAATTTTCACGATTTAAAATAAGAATGTAAATGTCAACTTTGAACAAAATGAGTCAGCTTGTACGAGTGCACGTTTAAAGAAAAAGCGATTTCAGTACGTCGCACATTGAAATTTTGAGGTAAACGATTTGCAAAGTATTCCACACTTTTAATGATAAGTTAAATTGTTACAAAAATGGCCAAGGAAATGGTTACCTGCAATTCACTTATAACCAAAATGCTTATTGACCTTTTTGATATCATACAATGAGTGTGAGAACCGACTGGTTTACTTGGTGTCGGTAATTCTTTCAGAATTGTCTCATATGAAAATATTTTCATGCAAATTATTACTCTCGTAATAACATTGTTCGGATTGAGCAAGATTGGGGTTCACGGGAAGATGCATGCCAATGATTCTCGAATCGTTGTGCAGAGTTTTGAAGTTATAAGAGCGATGGGGTCACGAGTACCCGAGTTGTTTCTAAATGTTGTTTATTTAAAATGATAAAATGTACGAAATGATTTGTCTTTTGCGTTGTCATGCATGAAGGCTATGAACCCACTAGGTCGTAGGATGTTACATGTTAAGCTAAGGAAGAACTTCAAGAGTTAAGAAGTGTCAGACAAATCAGGAAAGAATGTTGTAGCCTTAGTATTTGTGTTCAAGAGGAAAGGTGAACAGGGGTAGAGTCGGAAGTGGATTATAGTGTCAGTTGTATGAGGGTTTGCACCCTTGTTCGGTAACTGGAAGTACGGTTGTCAAGGGACGGTTGTGTCCGGAGGAAGGACTCGAAGCCTTCTAGGTGATAGTTTTTTTGCAACTCGTTTTGAGTAGTGTGATGAGGAAGAATGAAATGTCTATAGCGTGGGAGTATGAGTTTTGAGGTGAGCTCGTAATGTTGATGTTACATTAGTAGGTTTCGAAAAGAGGGAGGCAGATCATGAAGTTGATTATGATATGTGGAAGGATTAGGTTCCGTAAGGAACCCCTGTTATAGAATAAGTTAAGAAGGTAGTTACAGGTTGTCAGTTGATGTAGAAGTCGACTGTTGTGTAAGATGGTTGAGGCCGAAGACTTGAACCAGAAGGTTGAAAGTTGATAGAACACCTTGTAGAGGTGCTAAAAGGATGAGAAGTTATTGTTGTGATTAAGCGTTCTATTTACGAAGTATGGAGGGTTCGTAGAATGATGAGGTATGTAACACGAGCGAAGCAAGTGTGTAGATTCTATCGTCCAGTGAGGGACTGTGTCCAGCTTATGTAAGGCCTCGGATCTTAAAGAGCGAACAAGAACGCTTACATTTGAGCTAATTGGGAACTAGGAAGTTATAGTTCAGCTAGAGTGAGAAAGGACAAAGTAGCGAGATAGACTCGATTGTGTATGCGAGAAAATATGAAGGAAAGTGTGAATTGTGTACGAATGACCATGAGAGACTTGGTTGGTAGTGTGATAATAGGAGTGGTGAATGTACGAATGAATAGTAGCGTCAATTGCCAAGATATCTGTGTCATCCGGTGATGTAGTAAGGCGATGTTAGAAAGATGAAGGATTAGAAAGAAGTCCTTTTGGGATTTCGGATAGAGTGTATGTTTTGCAATCCCAGTTGTTGAAGTACGTGGGTTGTAAGTAGGTGTGTATTTTGACTGTTATCGGAATGGAATGTCGGGGTAGAATTGGGTGATTGCCCATCTGTGAGACCAAGCTTTGTGGTTACGTATGTTGTTAAGTATATTCTTGAAGGCAGAAGTAAGTTTAAAGAAGATGATGAATAGATTAGTCAAGCTGTAGTATAGTAGAGGAGACATTGTTAAAGAATTATTTAAGGTAAATCTAAGTAAGAAAGTCGGGATGACGGTATTTATATACCTGTCTGATTTTATGATCATGGTGGTTAATCGAAAGAATTGTGGAACCCGAGTTCGGGGTGTTCCTGAGTTAATAGATCCGTTTGTAATAGGGATTCCAAGGGGGGTGGATTATTAGAGTGAATAGGAGACGTTACTGAGAAACACACTTTGGGGTCATTGGAAGTTTAAAGAGGATGAGGGTTGTGTTAGTCAAGAGGTGGTGAGATTGATGCGAAATCCTGAAAGATTGTGAATTGTTGCTTATGTGTGAGAGAAATGTCTGAGAAGGTAAAAGTTGGAGATTAAAGAATGTGTAGTGACATCGAACACTGGTCTTGTTTCAAGACGGCTTTGTTGAATGCCTTAAGATAAGATCTTGGTGCAACTGTTTGGTTATGTAAGTAATGAGAAAGCGATAGCAACATGTGGAAAGGTCGGGAGAGAGGGGCAAGTAATGTGTGGTGAGCAGTGCTCCACGCTAACGTGGGGAAGGTGTAGATAGTATGTCGGATCAAGTGAGTAAATTGGAAGTAGTACACTTGACAGTATTGTGTAGATTGTCTTTGATAGTGTGCGAACCGTGGAAAGAATATTGAGGAAGGAAATTGTGTAAGTTTTTGTGCAGGGGAGAAGTGGATGAGACAACTAAATGAGTTAAGTTAGTGACCTTGTGAGAAATGTGTAAACGATTTGGTCGTATAGTGTTTAAGCTAGTGAGAATAGCATGGTGTGACTATGGTTATTCCTCCCAGTTGGGTGAGGGTAACCGGAGTTATGTTTTATGACCGAACGAACGTGGTAATCAACGAGGATTTGATATGTTTCAGGATAAGTTTATTTCTAGTAGGTGAACACTTCAACGTTAGGTTTGAAGGTTCCTACCCTGGGTTACGTACAAGGATGGAGTGATGAAGTGGTGAGGATGTAAGAAATGGTTGACGAGTTGTGGTCGTGGTGGTCCGAGAAAGGGAAATGTTATCCGCTTAGTCGATTGTTGATTAGGAGAAGTAATCTAGGATTGCTTGTATTTCGATGAAGGAACTCTAGGTTGTGAGTTGTCGGGACGTTCAGGTTTGGACTTGTGTCAAGCGGTCAAGTGTGTGTCCGTCTCTTAGTAAATGAATCTCGTGTTATGGCAGAGGATTTAGCCAAGTTCCTCCTTAAAGGAAGTGTTGATGCATGAGAAGCCTTAGTAAATCTTCTGTAGTCAAGATCGACCGAGTAAGAACAGTAGCCTACGAGTTAGAGTACCGTAAGAACGGAAGGAAATGCACCCAAGGTTCCATGTTTCGAGTCTGATGAGATGGTTGACTGGGTCAGATATAGCTTTGCTTTGGGAAGTGTCGGTTTTGATGTGGGCAAGATACCCGCATCTTTTCCAATGAGGAATTCCGGGGACAGAATTATTTTAAGGGGGGGTGTTGTAACAACCCAAATTCTAGTAGGTTTTAGAGTTTGGTGGCCAAAGTGAAATAAATGAAAGTTAAGTTGAGGGACCATTTCTGTATTTTGTTGAAGGTATTTATATGCACAAACTTTTAGGCCAGCCCCCATTTGCAAATCAGTATTTTTGGTCTTGTGTGTGTGTGGTGACGTGAAACAAGGAAAGAAGGAAGAAGAAGAAGAAGAAGGAGGCAATAGAGAGGAGAAATCAATCAGGTAATCCTTCTTAAGTTCGTATTCCGTGTAATTTAGCATTCCCTTCTTCTTTAGCTTGGATTCTATGATTGAAACTAGTGATTTCTTAAGCTTTCCCCATTTTCCCTAAAAAGTGGGTTTTATGGGTTTTGGTCTTAATGAAACGATTTTAGAGGTTATAAATGGTTTAAGTGAGTGTTTGGGGTTAGTGAATGAACCCTTATAGTTGTCTAATCAAACTAATGGCTTAAATCGGAGTTTAAAGCGGTTTTAGAATTTCTAAGCTCGAACAACAGCGTTTTCCGGACACCAGTGTTTGGTGGTGTTCGGATATGTTGCATGTGTCCGGGTAAGTGTCTCGTGAAGGTGTCCGGGTAGTTTTGTCCGGATAAGTGGTGTGTCCGGATAAGTGTAGTGTCCGGATAAGTGGTGTGTCCGGATAAGTGATGTGTCCGGATAAGTGGTGTGTCCGGATAAGTGATGTGTCCGGATAAGTATAGTGTCCGGATAAGTGTAGTGTCCGGATAAGTGCTGTGTCCGGATAAGTGCTGTGTCCGGGAAGGGGTGTCCGAACAGTAGGGCTGAGATATTTTATCTGATTCGAATTCAATGCCCTTAGGTGTTCGGTTGGATTAGCTTGGTGATTTCAAGAAGTGCGTTCAACGTCATCAAGGTGAGTTCCCTAAACCTATTTACGACGCAATGTGTTAATTGTTCTTTTAACTGATAATGGTTCACTTTGAGCACGAAATGTTTACCAAATCGATATGCATGTTTTTACATGAAAGCTCATACTTTATTCAAAGAATGTTTAGCATGATGAAATGATTATATGATTTACGAGATTCTAAGTTGTATGAAGTATGACATGTGATGTATGCTATGTGGAGTCAGTCTGCACCGTGGGATCAATATGCTCTGGGATCCGATGATCCCTTGGACATGGGTGATGAGCCGATAGGTTGGAATCTGTTTCCCTCCTATTCGGGTAGAGGGGAGTCTGCTTGGGCCCCGGTACGAGGCGAGAGGGGAGTCTGCTTGGGCCCCGATCGCGGCGAAAGGGGAGTCTACTTGGGCCCCGATCGTGGTTAGTTTATGCGGTCCTCATCACAGTGCAGTACCATGTTTGACGTTATGTGAAGTTTGATGATGAATTTTATAAAAGATTTTCCCAATGTTTATATATGTTGTTTTCGGAGGGAATTCACTAGACCTTTTGGTCTAACCCTCGCTTTTCAAAACTAAACCATTTTCAGGTAAGCAAGTAGTAAGAGGCTCAAGTAAGTGAGCAAGAGCATGATTGAGTACAGATGCAGCTAGAGACTGTGCCGATGCCACTTGTAGTAGTAATTGTTCTCAGTTGTGTATAGGTTGTTTCCGCCAACCTTAGTTTGGGAATGATGTAACTGAATTTTGGGACCCAATTTTATTACAGGGTATGATTTAATGCTTTGGTTGTCTTGTTATGTTTTTGGGACGTTACAGTGTCACTATAGCCCAAGAGGTACCGATAGTTGAGGGATAGCGGGCGATTGTGCCTGGCGATAGTGACAGTGTCGCTATCGCGGTGTCACTTTAGCCGACGGATTCCAGGGTGTTTTAAACCCTTTTCTTCTTCTTTCTTCTTCATTTTCATTACCACTCTCAAACTCTCTCATCTCTCTCTCTCTCTAAAAATCGTCTCTCTCACTAGAAACCCTAGAACCCCTCTCCTCTCCTGTTTATCTTCTCTACAAAAAATAACCCATTCCCTCCATTGTTGAACACTTGAAGGTTTGAAGCTTTTTGGGAGTTTAGGAGCTATCTTTTGGGAGGAGTCAAGTGTTAAAGGTAATCTATTCCTACCCAAAGATGTTATTGTTGTTGATTTCCCCTTCTTTTTACCTTGGGTTGTTGTGGGACGATTTTGGTGATGATTTGTTAAAGAAATCTCGTTTTCTTCATCTACAAAAACTAAGGTTTGGTATAAGTTGGGTATTTTGGTATATTATGGATGGATGATGATTCCTTATGGTTAGACTTGGTTATTGATGGTTGGAAATTCATAAATCTAGGTTTTGGAAGTTTTGGCTTGAGGATGCAAACTTCATCAAAGGAGCTTACGTTTGGAGAACTCTAGATTTAGCTTAAATCTAGCAAGGTGAGTTCAAGTTACTTTGCGAAAACTTTGTACATGCCAAAATGATACTTTTCAAATATTTGTGTGTTTTACTTGAAAATGTCTATGGTGAGTTATTTGATGGGTTAACTCTTTTTGAAGTGTTTATCTTCATAAATGTGTAAAACACCCATACTTGGGGTTTTTGAATATTTGGATGATTAGAAGCCAAAATTGTCTTTAAAATATTAATTGCTCAAAATGAGGTTTATTTAATGGTTTAATCATGTTAGTGTAAATGATTTTAATAAACCATTTGGGAAAATGCACTTTTAGTATTATGAGTCATTTTGAGAATATTAAGGGTGTGAGTCCTTTGGGAAAACCCTTTTTGTTTAACCCGTGTTGAGTTTTGGGGTTAATGATGATTTTGGGATACGTGTTTTCTTAAACAATGTTTAAACGCGTTTTATGCGATGATGACCGGCATTATGGGTCTAGCAAGCTTGGAGCACTTTGCTCGGTTTTGACTTTGAGATAGTCTTGGGACATTTGTCCGGTTTAAATGGCTCGATGTGGAGTCTTATTTACGGGTTGCTTTTATTGCACCGTGTTGCATAGTATTGCACGTTGTTGATATTTACATGCTCGGGGTGGAGTATAGGATGTGTTAAATGCTTAATTGCATTTCATTTGCATGATTTGACGTTGATAAATGATCATTAGATCTTTGAGCAGAGGGCTCGATTGAGTCTTGATGGCATTCGCCCGATTTTAATAAGCTCGACGTGGGCTTGGGGTTTGCATTGCGTGAGTTGCATCATATTTGAGGTTTACATGATTTGAACGCATTAGTTATTCTTTTGGGGTCATGTATTTATATTTAAGTCGAGTAAGCTTGTTTTGGATGGTGGGTTTCCAAGGTAAAGACCTAGTATGGTTGAACTTGGTGGTTTTAAATGGACTAAAGACCTAGTATGGTTGATGTCTAAGAGGGGCTAAAGACCTAGTATGGTTGATGCCGAAGACGGACTAAAGACCTAGTATGGTTGATGTCTGAGATGGACTAAAGACCTAGTATGGTTGATGTCTAAGATGGGCTAAAGATCTAATATGATTGATGCCGAGGATTGACTAAAGACCTAGTATGGTTGATGTCATCCGTTTTCCACATCCAAGAAGCTTACTTGCATTTATTTAATCGTGGTTTAATTTATGTGTTTGCCACATTCGATGAGATCGGGTCTCCCCCGTCACCGAAGGGTGTTAATTTCGGGTATTTTATTCATTCGCATTGTTGATGCTATAGTACATGCATATGGATTGTTTTCCATGATTGATGGACGGATTTACGTTACATTCTTATTGGATGTTTTAACTGCTGGAGTTCTATTTTATGGTATTTGATCTTTATTACATTTTACGATTGCGTGAGTTTTGCTTCGTATTATGTTTTAATAAAGAGTTATGTTTAATTGGATGGTTTCCATGTTTTATGGGTTGAGTATGTATTGTTAACCGTATTTGAAGGTTTTGCCTAAACTAGACTTATTCACGTATTTGGGTGAATTGGGATTTGTAACTCATTTTGGAAAACGCTTTACACTTTTCGGGAATGGTTTCCATGGATTTGAGCGTGTTGGAAAATGAGTCGTTTATGCCGTTTGGGAAATCTTTTTGGAAATGATAGTCTTTGTCGCAAGCTTCCATTTAAAGATTTATTTAAATCATGACTATAACTACTAACCTCCGATTTATGATTTTATATAGTCATGATAAAATTAAATGAATTTAAATTACCCACCAACTTTTGTGATACAAAGTGTTGTTGTTCGATTAATCTACGTTAAATCAAGGACGGATCTAGACAATTTTTCATACGGTGACACCATATTTTTTCATCGGTTTTATCGAAGTGTCTTTTAGTTTTTTTATCAACGTTCAATATCGTTTGATGTGTTTTTAGCCAAATTTCGGCGTTTTAGAGATTTTTAACGTTTTTTGCTTGATTTCGGAGGATTTTTAAGTTTTTTTCATCAATTTCGTGAGATTTTTTCGTTTTTTTGGTTGAATGGGTATAAGATTTGGGCATTTTTTCAGTTTAGGTGCACCCCTTGTAGTTTCCAAATGAATACGGTAGTACCTCCGAAGTTACAAACTGTAGAATTTATGATGTTTTAATTCCGAGGTATTTTGAGAAATGATTTGTAGAAATGAATTTATCTATTTTGGTTGATTTATTGAATTTTAAAGTTAGTTGCTCGTTTCAAATTTGAGGGTGTTACACTTATCGAAGTGATTTAGTATCTAATGTCCGTGTTACAAATGATCTAAGACAACTTACAATCATAGAAAACAATTCAAAATTTGTTAAAAGATATTTAAATGAATTTAAATTAACCTACAACGATCATCAATTAAGTATTGGCCCCACCCCCTTTCTTTTCTTATATCACCAATTTTATATCAACAAAAAGTTAACTACCGATAATTTTAACCGTTTTTACACAGAAATTGTTCACATCTGAAAAACATTTCAAAACTGAATCAAGCCCTTCTTTGTAAGATTCAAATTTGAATTTGTTATTTATTTGAGGAAAGTTGTTTCACTCGTATGCCGATTGAGTTGCTCGTCGAAGAGCTATATAATCATTGATATTTAACCGTATCGAATTTATTATTTAATATGATTTTGCTGAATTCGTACGCATCACATTTGACAAAATTTAATATAAAAAATATCTAAATTTGGAGTATTTATTTACCAATAAGAACACGTTCATTTAGAATAAATATATAATATAAAAACACCAACAGCCGATGCCGATGCCGTGCCAAAATTTCTTTCATTAATTCAAAGGAAAATTTCAAAATTATGTTGAGTACACGTTTACAAAACTCAGGTTTATTTTCAAAATTATGTTTTTTGTTTGTAAGAGTCTAAATAAAGGGGTGTTTGAAATTGCTTATTTTTTTTTTGGACTTATTTGCTTATAACTTTTTCTCACCGCAAATAAGTCATTTCTAGTGTTGGATTGAAAAAAAAAATAATTATTTCTCACACACACATCAATACCAGATATTACTTTTTCTATTTCAAATAGCAACACCCCTTCCATTATAATCTTTTGACTACAAAATTCTATGAAAGGAAAAAAAAATAGTTTATATGCTTAATGTTGCCATACATGTAAAAAATATATGAAATGTGTAAAAAATATGTTAACTCATATTCTCTTGAATCAACCTTATCTGAGTGTAAGATTCTAGCAAGGTAATCATGGTCAGGGGCAGACCCACTATGGTGCACTGTTGTAGTGTGAAAATTTTCAGGGTCACAAAAGATGTTACTGGATTATTTTGTTGGTGCAAACACAATTCTTGAAACTAAAATAATAACACGAGTTTCTCTTGGCAGAATTGATTTGCACGGCCTTTTCTCTCCTTCCATGTGCGTGTCCAAATCCCATTTGCATCATCTTAGTTTTAGCTTTTAATTTCAGGCTTATTATATTTTCGGAAAAAGATAGGATAGAAAACTTAAAACATTGGACCTCAGATACGAAAAACATGGAACTAACCAACAGACTGATGATGATTGAAAATTTTCCATAGCTTCATTTCTAATAGCCAAATGCTAGGTACGCCTCCGGTGAGCATATCAACACCCAAAAAGCTCCTACGCCACCCTTCATGGATGCTGGAAGGGGGTGTTTTTTTTTTGGTTGTTAAAAAAAGAAAACATATTTTTCAAAGAATGGTAATATTGAACATATCTATGATATTTGAGGAAACATTAAGCATACAAGGAAATTGAGTGTGTATGTAGATTCCCCATGTGCATGCAAGATTCTTTTAAAAGACAAGAGTGATGATGTAATAACAAGGTTGAATCTTCTAACTTTTTTTGTCCATAAGAAAAGTAGCAGAAAGAGACACTTGAACCACTCAATATAATTGGGAGCTTTCTCTTCAGGCTCATGCTCACATTCATTTATTTCTTATCTTCAACAACATGACTCTTCAAACACCCCTTGTCTGTGTTTCTTTTTGGACTCTTTCAAATACCCTTTTTTTGGTTTCATCTATCTAATGGTTATATATGCATTATGTTGTAACAGGTTGATAACAGAACCGAAAGGGAGAGGGCCATCGATGAATGGCTTCCGGTTTCGTCATCCAGGAATGCAAAATGGTGGTACTCCGCCTTCCACAATGTTACTGCTATGGTTGGAGCCGGTGTTCTCAGTCTCCCGTACGCCATGTCTGAACTTGGATGGTCAGTCACTCGTATCTTTCAGTCCTCTACCCTACACTTTAAATTCAAGAATCTTGATACAAATCATCATTGATTTTTAATCTCCCTTCACCTTGATGTAAAGGGATTCATGCCTTCCCATCATAAAGAAAAAAATAATTCAGAGAAATCTGACCGTACATAAATAGAAAAGATGGGGCGATGAATCCTAAACGTTATACCATCTTGGTAAGATAATACTCTAAAGGGCAGGTGCAAATGAGAACTGTACATACTTTGAAAACCTGGAAACCAACTACTCATGTATTATTTATTATGAATGTTGTGATACATATTCAACACAAAACTTATGAATAAAGAAACTTTAGGGTTATTCATCATGAATAATACATGAAATAGTTGGTTCCCGGATTCTAATTTTTTTATGATGAATGATGAAAATGCGTGATATTCATAATGAATAATATTCATGAATATTTAGGTTATTCGTCATGAATAATAAGTGAAATAGTCGGTTCCCATATTCTCAAAATACTTGTGATGAAGGATGAATATGCATGACATTCAGGATGAATAATACATGATGAATATTCAGGGTTATTCATCATGAAAAATACACTATGAATATTTATGGTTCTCGTTTGAACTTTCCTCTATACTCTAATATGTGTGAAACCATTCTTTCATATGAAAATTCAGGGGTCCTGGTGTATCAGTAATGGTGATATCATGGATTGTAACTCTATACACATTATGGCAAATGGTTGAGATGCATGAGATGGTACCTGGGAAACGATTTGACAGATACCACGAGCTAGGCCAGCATGCTTTTGGCGAAAAGCTCGGTCTTTACATAGTGGTTCCACAGCAGCTCATCGTTGAAGTCGGGGTCAACATCGTGTACATGGTAACTGGAGGCAAATCTTTGAAGAAATCCCACGATCTGATTTGCAACGACAACTGCAAAGATATCAAACTCACCTATTTCATCATGATCTTTGCTTCTGTCCATTTTGTGCTTTCCCATCTCCCCAACTTTAATTCCATATCTGGAGTATCTTTGGCTGCAGCAGTCATGTCCCTCAGGTACAAAATATTCTTAATAAAAACATAAGAAATTTCATTAAAAAAAAAAGATGCGGAATTTAATGAAAGCAGCATGATGCAGTTACTCTACTATTGCGTGGTCAGCATCTGTGGCAAAGGGTGTGCAGCCAAACGTAGATTATGGATACAAGTCTAGTACCACGGCAGATAAAATATTCAACTTCTTTAGTGCATTGGGTGATGTTGCTTTTGCATACGCTGGTCACAATGTGGTGTTGGAAATTCAAGCCACCATTCCTTCGACCCCCGGGAAGCCATCAAAGGGTCCGATGTGGAAGGGAGTGGTTGTTGCTTACATCATCGTAGCTATTTGCTATTTCCCAGTTGCCCTTATAGGCTACTGGATTTTCGGAAACGAGGTCTCGGACAATATTCTTATCAGTTTAGAGAAACCTACGTGGCTCATAGCTATGGCTAATTTGTTCGTTGTCATTCATGTTATTGGAAGCTATCAGGTTTTTAATTTTTTTCTCTACCAACGAGTCTCCATCTAGTAAAATGTTAATCTGAGATTGTTATATTTCTTGTCTAGATTTATGCAATGCCAGTATTTGATATGATCGAAACTGTGCTTGTCAAGAATTTGAACTTCACCCCTAGCTTTACGCTTCGCTTTATCACCAGGAATCTTTATGTTGGTAAGTGAATTAGTTTGATAATAATTAATTATTCACAAAGGACTAATTTTACAAAGTTATATGATTCATTGGTGGATTGACTGTTGCTTTGATCACAGCGTTAACAATGTTTATTGGCATTTGCTTCCCTTTCTTTGGTGGACTTCTGGGTTTCTTTGGTGGATTTGCATTTGCCCCTACGACCTACTTTGTAAAAAACTTGAACTCTTTCTTTCCTACTTATTATTCTCTCTTTTTGGAGTCTCTTGTTGTTATTAGATTTATGGTTTTTATTTATTTGTTACCTTGTGTTCTTTATGGTTTAGTTACCTTGCATCATGTGGCTTACAATCTATAAACCAAAGAAGTGGAGCTTATCTTGGATTACAAACTGGGTATGCAATGCCCTGAAACACTAACTTTTTTTATTATTTTTCAGCCATTTTGCATGTTTTATTCATCGGTTCCACTGATACTGCTTTCACAAATTCCAGATCTGTATCATACTGGGGGTTGCTTTGATGATTGTATCACCTATTGGGGGGTTAAGGCAGATCATTGTTGAAGCCAAAGACTACGAGTTCTTCTCTTAAAAAACTTTATAAAAAAACTAGCAGGTTGAGGTTGATTTATCCAACTTGCTCCAGAAGGAAATTAAAGAAGCTTGTTATATAGTATGTGGAGGGGTATCAATAATTATACAAGGGGGAGAGGAGATCCCTTTTAAGTTATCTTAGAGAGAGTAAGTATATGCATTTAAAGATTGTTTAGAAGGGAAAATGGCCATGGAATTTGTCAAGAAACTTATTCCAGCCCTTCAATTCTTTTTTTCCAGTCATTGTGTGTGCAAATCTGTATATGTATTTCCACTGTTATAAAGATATACATGTGAATTATACGCTGAAATTCAATTTGCTATATAAAAAATGCAGCTGTTTCAAAGAGTCCCTAATATACCCTGGTGTCTTTTAGATCAATATCAATAAATAATGTTATGTACATGTATGCTTTTCACAAACCAAAGAGGACTGACCTAATAAAAAAGTTACCTTATCTTTTACCAAACTACATAACATTATACTGCACTAAACCTAGTATGTCCACCTTCTAACCTTAAAAAGTGCATTTGGTCTATTTCCCTTGACCAATTGCATATAGTCAAATCTATCTCGCTAAACCCAAGCAAAGAAAGCAGTAGATTAATCAAAATTTGAAATGAGCTGAGATGTAAAATTGCTGCAAACAAGAATATAAACACAAATCTAATTAAGTCGAATGAAAATAACAAGTATTGGCGGTTAGGGTTTGTCCTATCCTTTGGTTGGAGTTCCTTTTTGGGAGGGAGTCCCTCGCCATTTAGGTGTATTTTTTTTTTCTTTCTGTATATTATATTGCCAGGAGTGCCGCCTCCTTTCCAAAAAAATAAAAAAATAACAAGTATTGGCTCCTCTTAAACAAGTGTGTGCAGATTTTTGATTTGGCAAGAAGAGAGCCCGAAACATCAACAATGTAAATAAAAAGTAGAGAAGCCCTGAAGCAATTGAAGACTATAACCTCAAAGGAGGATATGAAGCATAATCCATTGCTCTTGCTCTTCTCCGTTAAACTGTTTTTCAATTCCTAATGTCACAAACAAATCATATACATTGATTAGTCTTTGAATGATATCAATATAATTGAGTTATACCTTACAGCTACTATTTGGAATAAGAGAGAAAAGTACACCCATAATACCTACCTTTATGTCTCCATTATTCTTTGTGACTTGTGAGGTTGGTCCTAAATCACAAAAAGCTGCTCATTGAAAAATCATGTGTAAAATCATTTACACATCAGTGGAAACACCAATTCCACCAGTTAATAATTGCTTTGTAACTTCTCGTAACCACCCAAAAAATTGATCATCAGTTCCTGTAATCATTTCCCTCTAAAGGGGCATTCATTATCGCCTTATTGGTTTTAATGTACGAAACATTACGATTTTCTCTAGGTTTATAGCATTGAATGTGAATTGAGATTACCCTTGAGCAAATTTCGTGCAACCCAAACAGATTTAAGGGTTGAAATATTGCTTAAATATAGGAATTTAATTTGAACCAGTCATCTTGGGTTACAAACAGGCTAAACCCACAGTGATGTATATCTTTTCCATCTGCTAACATTGACCAAAGAAAAAGCAGTTACCTATCATCTTCCTTCATAAGCAGTCTGGCTCAAAATGCCATTTTTGGAGGGTATCACTGCATGTTACTTAATCTATGGTGTGGTACTATTCCATATGGCTTAAAGTCTCAACTAGCAATGTGAATATGCCTTCATCTTACCTATCAGCTCATGTTCCATTAATGGGAGGTCACCATTCTTATAGTTTTACTCCAAACAGGCACACACCAAGTGATATCATTTTCCTTTTTCCGGTGGTCATCTCATATCCCAAAACAACATTTGATTGGCATCAAAGTTTTTTTTATCTATTGTCATAGCCTATAGGTAAATTTCAAACAAGAAACCTGCAAATACTAGTCTTTTAATGGCTCTTAGGATACCTAGAGATTGAAATGATGCAGAGAAGCTTGTCAAATTGCTAAATTTATTTTTGAGTAAAAAGAATCTAGTAAAATTGCAGAAAGTAGTTCCAAACTTCCAAATGCCTAGAAGCTTGTCAAATTGCAAAAATCAAGTTCAGATTACAGAAGCTTGTCATATTGTGAAATCAACCACATCACACAAGCAACTTCTGCTTAAATTTCACATTATTAAATTACAAAATGGAAGGAAAATAGAAAGATATTAGTTTCGAGTGTTGTATATCTTCGTAATGATCAATATCATAAAAATACCATAGCTTGGCAATTAAAATATTGCCTTTGATTGTAATATTTATGGAATAACATGCATCACTAGCTCAAGAAACTAATTCTATGAAACATTCAACACAAAACAATAAGATTTAGGGCACCACCAGTAACATTTATTGTAGTATTTCATAAAGCTAACATCGGGTACATGATTTTCCTTGAAATAAGGGATGATTGATACAGGGCATGTACTCTAAATGTTAAGTGTTTCCTATCTAACTTTCTGCTCCTTCTCAAGAATGACTAATCTTTCTCTGTACAAGTCGAGCCACCTGTTAGAAATCCAGAGTATACTAACTGAAATGGCTGCAACAACAACGCAAATCCAAGAAAGCCAAACCCACATAGGAATAACAGTATCGGCAGCCCCAGTTAAGTAAAAAGCAAGCATTTTATACACAAAGAGAGGTCCCATGAAACCTCTAACAACAGAATAGAGTGCATAAAAGGGAGGTGACAAAACAGCAAACACCTGGGCTGCAATTTTGGATTCGGCTTTCTGCGCACCCGCCAGCGTCCAAATGTTTTGAAAGAAGCTGGTAACCTCCGCCAGTATAAGTAGAATCAAAACACCATAGGCTCCATGAAATACAAAGTATCGACAGGTTAAAAACACGAAAAGGGTGGCCAAATGGTGGCCTATGAAGAGGATATCGCTAGGGTTGAAGATGAGATAATGACAAAGATCCATCAAGAAGTATGCAATGCTGTATTCAAGAACGGAGTTGTGAAAATCGGTGTTGGGGGAGGCGAACCCATGATTGGGGTCGGAAAGGATAGCCTGGCAGGCCAAGAAAACAGCAGGGGTGCCATGCGCAAGTGAGATCAAACAGCTGGCAGCTTCCGGCCGGAGTTTAGGACTCCAGTTTCGGAAAACGAACAAGTGAGCAGTCAAGTAAATTAGGAAGAACATGGAAAAGAAGAGGGGAAGGTTATGGAGGGAAGAAATTAGGATTTCGAAATCCATTATTCTTGAAACCCTAATTTCACAAAACGAAATGCCGTTGCCTGAAACCTTAATGAAGGTCAACGGATCTTAACTGATCAAGGAGACAGATAGATGAAGCTAGAGAGATGGATATGAAAATTGGTAACGTAGTTTACGAGAATTGGAGTTATGGAGACGCTGAAAACGCAAAACCAGGTGGAGGATTCTCGATCGTCAACCGCCGCCCAAAATTTTGCTCAATTTTCGTACAACTACCTTCACTCAATAATACAAGTTTCTCATTTCTTTGATTAAAATGGATTTCTGATGAGCATTTTTTACATGATGATTTACTGTAAATGTTAGACCATATACTTACTTATGCAGGTAGGTCTATGCAATAATATTCAGATATAACAAATACTTGTGTTGGTAAATTTGTTCATTTCAATGACTATTCATTCTTTTGTGTTTGTTTTTTATATTATGTATACTGTTTGTAACATAGATGGAAAAGACAGGTAGACTTGACGACTTGTAGCTGATTTGGATAGGAAGTTAAAAGATGGTTGATGGTAGCATTAAGGGACAAAGATTCAAACGAGAACGCCAACTATTTAAGAAAACATGTAAGATTTTACATTAACGGTATAAAATAGAAGACATGTTTGTTTATATTCCAACTTTCAACTCAGGTTCTCAATTAACAAGAAAGAAAGAAAGCAAGCCTTTTGCAAACTAAAAAGTTATTCTACATGTATCCTTTAAAACCAGAACACCATAAACAGACAGAATAAAATGGCATGCACCATTGGGTTTTATAAGTTATTATTACTAGTATTAAATTCTATTTGAAAAGGTAATAAATAAATGGTTGTTACACAACTTGTTCCACTTCTTGATTGCATCTCTTTTGTTAAGCTCAACACAAACCAATCATGTATACAAACCAAAAGTGCTTTTTTCTTTAATTTCTAATTTAGAACAACATATAAAAGAACACAAAAGCATATATCAGTTGATTTCACCTTCCTCCACATCTACCCCATCATGCCCCCCATTGGTTTCTTCTTCTTCTTCTTCTTCTTCTTCTTCTTCTTCATGTTCATCCCTCTTCATATACAACCCCAGTTGTTCCAATGGATTGCTGGCTCCAAATTTGAACCCATCATCATATACAGGGATTAACTCCTCTAAGCAGCTCGGCTCAGGGTCCGCACCCCTTAACATTTCCAAGTCTTTCAGAAACCTAGATGTCTCATCGATCTCAACCGTCTTTTCCATCTAAGTTGCACAAAAATTAAATAAATAAAAACAAGTTACATAAAATCATCACCTAACTTTTTTTATACCTTTTCTAATGCAAAATAAAATAAGAGGGAGGTGTGATATTATTTTTGAAATACCTTCAACAATGCCTGTCGAGCTGCTTCCCTTTCAAGGTCTCTCTTCCGTTTTGCTTCTGCAGCAGCTTCTGCCTCGACTCGTCTACGAGCATCTTCTGCTGCCTTGGCTTCTGCTTGCAGTCGAGCTTTTTCTATTCATTGATAAAAATAAAAAAACTCTTGGTTCAATTCACCTTTGAAAGCTCAAAACTTGCGTTATATTTAACAACATCAACTTCTGTCTAACCTTTCCTTTTTTGACTTTCAAGTTGCTCCTTCTCACGACGCAGCTTCTCAGGGTCCGCCTTTTCATCCTGGCAGATGAATCACATCATATAGAAACATTGCACGGATCAAAGTAACTGAGTTTCCAACAAACCTGGTTGAGTGTTTTTTCTCGAGCTTTGAAAATTGTATCAGCAAACCGGTTTTTCAAAACTGCAGCCCTATAGAGCTTATCAGGTGACACATTTGGAGCACTATCCCCTAAATTTTAAAAATGAATGATATATGATAAGTCAGAGGACCTACAAACACGAAACAAAATTTTGCACCTCCAATCCAATGCTTATTGCTTACCACCATCATCCTTTTGGCTATCTGATTCAATAGAGTTTGGCTTCTGCTGTGAAGTTTGTTCAGCCGCACTAACTGACCCTAAAAATCATGTGTATCAAACAACCATCAACAAAACTTGTCCAAATTAATAATTAAGACATAAGAAATGAAGTGCATGACTGAAACCCAGAATGAAGAAAAACTCACTATTTTCAACTGAATAGTGTGTGCCTGTCTTCTGATCCAAATCTGCTCCAGCCACATCAATTTCCTGCATATATGAACGTGTATTAAAAAAATAAGACATTAGAGAGAAAGATCCCACCTGACAAAAACCATGTAATGTTTGTCTACTGCCTTGCACTATATATCATAAACAAACAACAAAAATAGATCAAGGTATACCTTTGGCCCACTAAACAGACTAGAAGCTTTTACATCTTTTAGTCCACTTTCAGAAGCACTGCTTGAATCCGAATCTGCACAAACCATATATAGATCAACTACCAAACAAGACAAAGATCAACAATAAGACCAAAGTACATTTGACAACCACTAGACAATCAACCAACCTAAAACCTCAAAGTCAAACGAGCCCAAATATAAAGATCAACTATCAAACATCATATTGTCCGCTTTTCTTGGATGCCTATACACGAACTGCGGAGTTTAGAGATACCTATATATGAGAGTAATAAAGTTCCCATGCCAACTTTTCTGAGCTGACTACCTATCAATAATGTCTCGACCAATTATGAGAGATGGTATTCTTTTGTATTCGAAATTTCATCAAATTAAATAGAAAGGCACATATTTTATCATAGATTGTGTCCCCCTTGACTCACATTCATTATCGGGAAATTCAATTAGGCTAATTGAGCCCTTAGGTTCATCAATTTGAAGCTTAATTTCAATACCCTAGCTCTGGGAAGTTCCCTATTTAACGAGAAACCTCAACAGAAAGAAGGCATTATTTATGGGATTAAATTGTATTACTCTTTTATATTAAGCATATAAAAACTCTACCAGTACATCAAGAACCTACCATAACCCATCAACGAATTTATAAGGTGAACATTTACTACAAAGTTAAATACATAGCCTAATTACCACTTGAGGTGCCTGAAGTAATCTGATTGTTGTTCTTTTCGCTTGTTCCTTTATCTAATTCAGCTGCAGGATAGCTTGAAACGGGAGGCTCGTTCCCACCAGCATCTACATCCTCATCCGCAAGATCATTACCTGTAATATGTTAAAACCATAACCAGAGAGACATGAAAAACTGATGTTAACTCACAGTTATCAGATATACATGAATTGGAGCGAGTAGGAAAGACTACTAACCTTTGTATAATTGCATAGTTGAGTTGCTAAGCCCTGATTCATTCAGAAGCTGCACTCAAAATAGAAAAATCATTGTTTTGGGATATCAAGGAATGAGTTATAAATTTCTATTAAGAATAAAGGAGAGAAAAACATGAATACCTCAATAACACAAGGTTCTGCTTTGGCATCATTTTGTTTCTTTCGGATATGGTCATCTAACCTCTTACGTAACTCAAACAGGGTCTCGTCATTGAGATCATCAATATCAATCTCAATCTCATCCTCTCCATCTTCATTCCCATTCGAACCATGTTGCCTCAAAAAGTCAATGATATTATCCGGTAGATCTCCTAGATGTGCTTCCAACTCCCTACTTAAATTGTGCTTTTCATCATTGGTCATCACCAACTTAACTGGCTCTGGCAAGATGTTTGGTTGTACCGAGATAGTTTTTCTCTTCTTTGAGGGAGGCATTGGTTTAACTAACTCAATTTCTTCATGAACTGGCTGTTGTTGAGAAACACTTACTTGTAGTTTCTTCTCAATGGGCTTCCATCTTAGCTCAAAAAATTTACTAAGAATATCCGCCATGACATGCACATCATTCCCCGGAGGATTATAAGTCATGGCATTGGAGAATGTGAGCCTGACATCACCAAGAAACTGAAATGGACTTGAATAATTGCCTGAGCCAAGTTTTTCTTTCACTGTCCCTAAATCCATAGGTTTCTTGATGACATTGAAGTAATCTGGAATTTTCAGGGCAACAACATCAACAGGTTTATTGAACACCCAACCATGCTGATGTGTCATTAACTTCTTTAACAAGTTCTCACACTGTTTCCTCAAAAGCAGACTGAAAGTCTCTGCTACAGCTGGCTCATTTACAGATTGAAACCTTTCTGTAACACCTCGACTCAAGCTTCCTGCCTTCTGAGCTTGTGGATCTATTGATTTCCTAAAGTTCGTTTGGGTTCCATGGACATTGCTGCGGTTAATAATATTGCTGGAAGATGACATTGTAACAAGAGCCCTGTCCACGTCAACTCTCTTCTGAAATGTCCTAATCAGATCAAGTTCAGATCGCAACCAAAGTAACCACTTCTGTTTTTCAGAAGATGGCAGCGTTGACAAGGGGACACTTCGTATAGGCACACCAAAACCATCGTGCAATGCAGAGCTCAATTTAATCCATTTCTTTCTAGGGCCACTTGAGTTCTCATAACCAGATATTTCCATATGATCGCGTCCAGAACAACCAGACCCTTCAGATTCTTCATTAGGAGGAAATCCACCAGAATAAGCATCAGGAAACCTATCCTTCTTTGCCATGAACCCGCTAAAACTTTACACCCGATTCACAATGCTGCGTATTAGAACCTAAGCCCCAAATATTTCTTCCCACTTCCCTGGAAGTTCAGGATAAGCAATTAAACTCACCCAAAGGATCCACGACTAAACCCAGTACTCAATTCTCATATTCTCCTTTAATCAAAAACACTGAAGACACTTTCTAACCACAGTATATGCTTAAATACTGATTATCGGTTAGATTAGGGTATTATACACACACTTATATTTCGGTTTGTGAATATTAAAATATCGACAAACTCAAAGCTTGATATCGATTAATTTTCGTAAAGAACTACAGCTATTCGGAATTTAAACATCGACTTTGCCTATTTCGCCATCTCGAATTTAAATTACAGTGTATTAGAACTGAAAAAAAAAGAACAGAGAACGAGCATACGCAGTCGCTAAAGGGAGAAGTCTGATCCCACCGCAAAAATCCCTTTCCGGTTGCAAACAAGGAAACAATCTTCTGTTCGGAGTCGATCTTGATTAAACGTGATTGAAACTCATCTAATAACAAACAGCAATGATTCCAGAAACATTAACATAACCCTAACCGAAAGATCTCCACCGGAATAGAAGTTCGCGAAGTGGCAATAATGCAGTGGTCGAAACCCTACGGATAATCAGTGACCTGATAACGACGGAGGCGCAGAAACTTCCTGGAGGCTGCGATTGTACGGCATATGTGCAAGCAAAGTTGAACTGAGACTCGAGAGAGAGAGAGAGAGAGAGAGAGAGAGAGAGAGGGGGACTGGCAAGTGGCAAGTGACCGTCTATTTTATATTATATTTCTCCTCTCGGGTTTTTAGAGTGAGAGTTTAGGATCCATCTAGACCGTTGATTCACGCCGTTTTCAGAGTCAAAGGTCTTGATTACGTTTCAGATCCAGCATGTGATGCAGACACACGTGAGTGAAGCGTGATATGCATGGCCGTTCCTGATATTTTAAAGGTGCTGTTCAAAAACATAAATAATGTAAACCTATATTTCTTTAAAAAATCTATACAAATAAAATGCAAATAAGGAGGGGTGCTGTTTGCATCAAAAAGTTGCTAATGGCACCAAAAATGATTTCCTTGTTTTCATAAACAATCATTTTATTGTGATCTTATACATTTTAAATGTGTTTTGTTGCCCATCATATATGATTATGTTTTCATTAATTTTCTTTTTCAATGATTAATTTGAATTATTGTTTTGCAAATTTTAAATCACATATGATTAGAAAAATATTTTGAAAAAAAAAATAATTCATTGTGAATCACATGTGATTTTGATGATTTTTTTAAAATATTTCTTTAAATGAAAAAATGAAATCTTTAAATAAAAATTAAATACGCTTATTTTAAAAGAAATAAATATAAGAAAATTCTCATTTCTCTGATGTTAGTAGTGTCGGTGACGTCTCCCGATACGACGATGACGAAGAACTAGACATCGACCGCCTTGACGATCGGACGGCTATTACACGACTGCAGAAGTACAATACTCTTGAAAACTACAATCCAGATCAGAATCCATACTACGCTCCATACAATCCATTCAATTACAATTCATTCAATTACAATCCGGGTGATGGGGGTGGGAGTTCGGGAGCGGGACCTTCGAATGTTTAGAATTTATGTATTGTAACTTGTAACTTAAAATTATATATAAATTATAAAACGTAAAAGTGTATTTTAGTGATATATATTATAAATAAAACGTATTTTTTAAGTGTATTTTAGTGATTCAATCCAGTTTTTTACTTTCTAAAGTTTAGTAATTAATTATTATACAAAGAAATTATTTTTTTTTAAAACAAGAAAAATACCCCGGCCCGATCAAGAACCGGTTCTTGGCCCGGCCCGGCCCGGTTTTATAAAAACCGGTTTTTTCTAACCCTATACGGGCCAGGGGTTTTAGGGTTTGACCCGGCCCGACCCGGCCCGGTTTTCCCCTTTACTGTTTGAACCCGGTTCTTGTTCCGACCCGGCCCGAACCCGATTTTTGGCCACCACGCCACATCACAAGGAGGGAGTTTGCTTACCCAACCCCTTTGAAGTGGTCATATTGGATCTTTGGGAACCATCACAAACATCCGCCTATGAAATGTCTCATATAGTCCATCATGTGTTTTTGGATTAGGCAAAAACAGGACCAAGAGATTAGGTAAGATGATCTATCTCATCAACAAATTTATGGGTTTTGATCATTTCAGATTACTTGATTGATGATTGGATTAATTTTAAAAAGACTTTTAAGAAAAATTCGTGGTTATAATTTGAAGATTCTTTGAGAGGGCTTCATTGAGTTCATTCATCAGAAGACGTATAGTTTGTTCCGTTCTAACTTCTAATTTGCAGTTTAGTTTCTACATAATTACTTTTGAAAATGGGAAATTGGGTTTATATGATGTGTTTTTTTTACAATTTGAGCAAGTGATATTGTGAGTTTTATGGGTTTTCTTTTTCAATTTTGATGTTGATTTAATGAAGGGGAATAGAGGAGTATGCCATTACCAACAATGCATCTAGGAGAAATAACAACGGTATTCTAGGTTGCAGATACGTCTGATGAGTTTTTAAGGTAAGATCTTTAACATTGTATTTTGCTATTGTATTTCAAGTATTTTTTCTTTTTGTGATGGGCGTGCTTTAAATCCTTGAGCACCATTTTCTGCAGATACTTGAACTCCTTTTTTTGAAGTGTAGAACTCCATTTCCATATCCACTGTGTGGAAGAACCAGTGAAGTACTAGCCCCATAGCTTGAGGTACAAGGCTAAAGAAAGATTATGCATTGTGAGAGTAGATGCATTATGTAATTTCTCTAATACATGGTTTTTTCTGACATTTTTTTTAAACCTTTATGTAATGGTACGGTTAACAATATTGAACGTACTTGAATTTCTACAGGTATTCCACATATAAATTCATGGTAAAAACAATTTCTTCAAGTTTTGCGGTTCGTGTTTAATTGTTCAACTTCAATCCTACTTTTGTTGAATCGATTGAGTTATACTTTTGTGGTGAAACTAGTGTTCTTGATACCAAAAGCTTGAATTCTCTTTTCTATTGTTATTAACTAACATTACATTTGAATTCTTAATCTATTGTTTAAATTTTGTTTTATGCACAAATTACAACAACAGAAAATAGGATGTCTTTAAGCAGATTAGTTTAATCTCTCTCTCACACACACACATAATCAGACATGGAATTGCCAATTCTTTCCCCTTTCATGGATCTGATCTATCTGGTTTCGAATAATTGATGGCAGGGGCGGCCTCTGCGCCGTTCTGGTGTGGCGCGATTACCATGGTGACGTTTCTGCACTTTAGGCCGAACGTTTCTTCACCAAGTTTCTTGAAAAAGAGGTATGTTCGTTTTCGTTAGGTATTGTAAAGAGTTGTTATTATTGTTATTTCTTTGCGTTTCTATATGCTTCATTGTTGTTATTTCTCTTTCTGTTCATTTTATTCATGTTATTTCTCTTCCTGTGTAAGAAACATGGATTGTGAGCTTAGTTTAATGGATTTATTTAACGGCTTAGCGTATATATCTAATGGAAGTGGAATAGTGAATGGACTTCCAAACTCAAATAGTGGTGGGTTCGACAAGTAAGTTTCTTTTCTCTTAACACTTAATAGTTTATATATATATAAATTATATATATATATATATATGGCTTGCTGGATACTGCATGTCTGCACAAGAAATTACAGGGGATGTAGCTATGTAGGAAATGCGGGAAATATAGCCCACAGTCAAATTAAAGGGCCATTTATAAAATGCTTACTCGATAACTTCTTACCAAGGATCTTACCCGGTAAGAGCTAAGGCAGTACTAAGAGTCCTACCATGGTTAACGCTTACCGGTGTCGCATATGATACCGTTTTGGTGGACTAAAATCTTACCCGGTTACCGGTAAGTGCTTACCCGAGTAAGCGTTTGGTAAACGGCCCTTAAGTCACAAAATCTATATAATCCTTTATTTTTGTTGTGTAGGATATATTGGGTTTGTTTTGTTTATTATGAATGACTTCATATAAGTCTTGGTTGATTCAGGGAGTCGTTGCCAAAGAAATGGGCGATGAGGTTACGTGTGGTCTTACATCTAGCCGAAACTCTTGAATATTGTACAAGTAAAGGTCACGCTCTTTATCACGATCTCAATGCTTACAGAATTTTGTTCAATTTGTTCAATTTGTTAAAAAAAATAAGTTCAATTTATTTCCCATATTTTAAATTTGGATGTCGATATTCATGCATTAGAATTCTTGCAGGAAGGTAATCCTATACTTTCGTGTTTTGGTCTAATGAAGAATAGTCGAGATGGGAAAACCTATGGCACGAATCTTGCATTTACTCCTCCTGAGTATTTGAGAACCGGTACATTCTTATTCTAATAATTTTTCGAAAGGAAGATGCATTTTGAGGGAGATGTGCATATGTATGCATGATGTACAAGATCAAAATTAGCAAAGCGCAAACAGAGGGAGCATGAGTCATGACATGGAGCGTTGTGGAAATTTTAGAGGAGGAACCAAGGAAGTCTATAGCATTAAGGTTGAGGAAGTCTATTTATAGGTATTTTATGTCAAAAGTAAATTGAAAAGGTTTTTTATGTCATTAGTATGTTTGATAGGTTTTTTAAGTCAATAGTCTGTTAAGTACATCTGTGTTAGGCTTCCTCTAGCTGAGTTGGTCATAGAATCGGTTTTGCTTAGTAATCAACATCCCATGAAAATTACTTGAATGACCTGTAACATTTTTAACATTTATTTTGTGGATATTTTACAATGATACCGTCGTGTTCTTTGTATGATTAGAGCTTTATTATTATTCTGTTTCAAGTAATCTATACAAATTGTCAAGAGTACATCAATTAGTGCATTTCATACATCAATTAGCGCATTTTATATAATGAAGCGTTATTCTTTATCCTTGATTTGATAATACCAAACACAAAGTTGTTGGAATCGACTATTATTTTCAACCTGCCACTTCGACCCCTATCACTTAACTTTCTATATAAATTAGATACGTAAATGTAAAAATTTTACTTCCCGCCGCATTGCGCGGGTACTCAGCTAGTATATATATATATAGGCTGGGTATCTTTTGCAAACCAGTGTATTTGTACAAACTCGTACAAACCATACCTACATTCATGATTTTGTAAATTTGGCTTCATGAATATATTTATATATATTTTGGCTTCATGAATATATAATTTGGCTTCATGAATATATCATTTGGCATTTTTAACTAATTTTTTTCGGTGGAGCGCTAAAATACCCTTATTTTTGTAAAAAAATTAGTTAAAAATGCCAAATGATATATTCATGAAGACAAATTATATATTCATGAAGCCAAAATATATATATATATATATTCATGAAGCCAAATTTACAAAATCATGAAGGTAGGTATGGTTTGTACGAGTTTGTACAAATACACTAGTTTGCAAAAGATACCACCCATATATATATATATATATATATATATATATATATATATATATATATATATATATATATATATAGAGAGAGAGAGAGAGAGAGAGAACAGTTCAAATGAAAACTCAAATTCAATTGTAAACATGAGGACAAATCTCGTTCATTGATCGCAGTCATATTTAAGTCATTCCTAAAATTCAGCTTTAGGGGTATTTTCGTCAAATTAGAATCAGCGCCTATTTTTGTTGAATTTTTATTTTCTTTTTTAATTAAAAAACTTTTACCCCCTTAAATTTTAAAATAAATTATCTCAAAAATTACTAACATTTTAATCAAACAAATTACATCAAAAAAACGAGAATTTCGTGCTCTTCGATATGACATCCATCATGATATAGTTTTTTTTTCGATTTAACCGTTTTTTACGTGAAATCGTGTATATGTGTTATATTCAGACTGAATATAACACATATACACGATTTCACGTTATAACACATATTCAGACTGAATATAACACATATTCAGTCTGAATATAACACGTATTCAGTCTGAATATAACACGTATTCAGACTGAATATAACACGTATTCAGTCTGAATATAACATGTATTCAGACTGAATATAACACATATTCAGACTGAATATAACACATATTCAGTCTGAATATAACACATATTCAGACTGAATATAACACATAAAACCATGCGATAAACACGACCAATAATTGTGTGGTAAAACCTAATATGTGGTATATGATATCACGTGATGATCAAGTTCTTCAAACCGAGATGTAGCTGAAAAATATGAGGCTAGCGGTAGTTGAACAATAACCAAATCAAAAAAATTCATGCGATGTATTGATATGTATGTCACCAAGAAAACCAAAGATGGATAATAACAACAACAATATTCGATGAACAACACAGATGGTTAAGGGAGAATGGCCTTAGTATGCATGTGTGACATGTATATGCAATGTGAAAGAATGCAGCAATAGATGTGAACAAAAGAAGACGTGAGTGACGAATATGTGTTATATTCAGACTGAATATGTGTTATATTCAGACTGAATATGTGTTATATTCAGTCTGAATATGTGTTATATTCAGTCTGAATATGTGTTATATTCAGTCTGAATATGTGTTATATTCAGTCTGAATATGTGTTATATTCAGTCTGAATATGTGTTATATTCAGTCTGAATATGTGTTATATTCAGACTTAATATGTGTTATATTCAGTCTGAATATGTGTTATATTCAGTCTGAATATGTGTTATATTCACACTGAATATGTGTTATATTCAGTCTGAATATGTGTTATAACGTGAAATCGTGTATATGTGTTATATTCAGACTGAATATAACACATGTACACGATTTCACGTAAAAAACGGTTAAATCGAAAAAAACTATATCATGAGTGATGTCATATCGAAAAGCACGAAATTCTCGTTTTTTGATGTAATTTGTTTGATTAAAATGTTAGTAATTTTTGAGATAATTTATTTTAAAATTTAAGGGGTAAAAGTTTTTTAATTAAAAAAGAAAATAAAAATTCAACAAAAATAGGCGCTGATTCTCATCTTTCCAATTTTACCCATGCGCGCTAAATATTCATTAAGCCATGGACAAAGTTTTCAACTTATTTACAAAATTGCCACCGTGTTTTTTTTGCCATTGATCTCTTCACCAGATTATTAATCAACGGCTGTGGTTTGTCCTCACGTTTACAATTGAATTTGAGTTTTCATTTGAACCCACCCCTATATATATATATGAAAAGTTTTGGGGAGCAATATAAGCAACGCCTATATTGTTGTTTAAATCTATTTCCATTGTTCCGATTATAGCTTGATCAAGATTAGAAAATCTATTATCAATCAATACTATAAGGGCTTTTGTTCCTAAACCAGTTCTATGGAGACCTTTTATGGCAATAGTTAGGAGTCCAAAGTGTAAAGTGGTTTGGTTTGATCTTCTTAACCTAAGGCTAGCTTCTCTAGTCATCAGGTTAATGGTAATGATTCTTCCTTGAGGAACGGAAAGATTTTGTAAACTATGATGTCTAAAGAGACCAAAGTTTCTTTCAAAAATTCCAATAGAGTATTATATATATATATATAGAGGAAAGTTCAAATGAAAACTCAAATTCAATTGTAAACATGAGGACAAATCTCGTCCACTGATCGCAGCCATATTTAAGCCATTCCTAAAATTTAGCTTTAGGGGTATTTTCGTCAAATTAGAATCAGCGCCTTGAATTTTTATTTTCTTTTTTAATTAAAAAACTTTTACCCCCTTAAATTTTAAAATAAATTATCTCAAAAATTACTACATTTTAATCAAACAAATTACATCAAAAAAACGAGAATTTCGTGTTTTTCGATATGACATCCATCATGATATAGTTTTTTTTTCGATTTAACCGTTTTTTACGTGAAATCGTGTATATGTGTTATATTCAGTCTGAATATAACACATATTCAGACTGAATATAACACATATTCAGACTGAATATAACACATATTCAGACTGAATATAACACATATTCAGACTGAATATAACACATATTCAGTCTGAATATAACACATATTCAGACTGAATATAATACATAAAACCATGCGATAAACACGACCAATAATTGTGTGGTAAAACCTAATATGTGGTATATGATATCACGTGATGATCAAGTTCTTCAAACCGAGATGTAGCTGAAAAATATGAGGCTAGCGGTAGTTGAACAATAACCAAATCAAAAAAATTCATGCGATGTATTGATATGTATGTCACCAAGAAAACCAAAGATGGATAATAACAGCAACAATATTCGATGAACAACACAGATGGTTAAGGGAGAATGGCCTTAGTATGCATGTGTGACATGTATATGCAATGTGAAAGAATGCAACAATAGATGTGAACAAAAGAAGACGTGAGTGATGAATATGTGTTATATTCAGACTGAATATGTGTTATATTCAGTCTGAATATGTGTTATATTCAGACTGAATATAACACATATACACGATTTCACGTAAAAAACGGTTAAATCGAAAAAAACTATATCATGATGGATGTCATATCGAAGAGCACGAAATTCTCGTTTTTTTGATGTAATTTGTTTGATTAAAATGTTAGTAATTTTTGAGATATTTTTTTTTTAAATTTAAGGGGGTAAAAAAAATTAATTAAAAAGAAAATAAAAATTCAACAAAAATAGGCGTTGATTCTAATCTTTCCAATTTTACCCCTGCGCGCTAAATATTCACCAAGTCATGGACAGAGTTTTCAACTTATTTACAAAATTGC
Source organism: Saussurea involucrata (assembly GCA_033807775.1). Taxonomy (NCBI): domain Eukaryota; kingdom Viridiplantae; phylum Streptophyta; class Magnoliopsida; order Asterales; family Asteraceae; genus Saussurea; species Saussurea involucrata. The sequence goes on from CM066316.1 coordinate 94,948,496, forward strand.
CACCGTGTTTTTTTGCCATTGATCTCTTCATCAGATTATTAATCAACGGCTGTGGTTTGTCCTCACGTTTACAATTGAATTTGAGTTTTCATTTGAACACACCCCTATATATATATATATATATGTTTTAACTTTTAATTAGAAATTAGAAATTAGAAATTAAAGAAAAAAGGAAATTGCAATTTTGGTCCTTGTGGTTTTTTGTCTTTAGTGGAAAACAAAAAAAATAAAGTAAAAGGACCAATATACCCTCATGTGCAAGGCACATGAGGGGGTTTAACAGATGCAACCTAACGGTGTTACATTCAAGGGACCAAAATCGAGCACTTTTGCATACTAGATGGTTTTTTTTGCAATAAAAAATTTCTGGGAACCAAAAGTGTAAAAATCAACATACCACAGGGACCAAAAATGCAATTAACTCTCTATTTTATTTAACAATTGTCCAGATGGTCATGTTCAAATTGTCGAGCTCTGTTAAATGGGTTTAAGATGTCATAAATATCTTATGATCATGTCTTGTACCATATTTTTTTAATAAATTACTAGTTGTATACTATATGAATACATATAATTTTACCATCAGTTAAGAATAAATAAAACTAATATGACTTATCATCAAAAAATCTGAAATTTATACTTGATTATGATGGTTCATAAAATTTATGGGTGGTTGAAAGGATTAAATGTCGACTGTCTTTACTACATTTTTTAATGGTTAAGTGATTTTTTAGTTATTGTTGTATTCCTGTTCCCAAATTAGTTCAATGCAGAATAAGTGGATTGCTAGATGTTTTCCACACAAAAAACTGAAAAATGCCCTAATAACCATTCTTTTGTATGTATATGTTTTTTTTTTAAGGGTATCCGAGGACTAATCCCGGCAAGGTGAGGCAATTGCCCCAGCTGCTAAAGCGTGCAACCCTGAGTTTATCCTCAGTGGCCACAAGTTGGAAGCGCCTGGATTCGAACTTGGGGTAGATGGATTACTAACCACATCCCCCACAAGCCTTGTGGTTTGCACGTGTATATGTTATTAAAACCAAGACACATCTTTAATTACTTCTATATACATGAATGGTTATGAAGGTGTTCCACAAATTCATTTTTTGGAGGTTTTTCCTTAAACCTCGTTCTAATAGTCTCTAATATATACTTACCACCCTCTGGAACACCGATCCCGTGAGCATCATGAGGAGGTAAATTGTGCGTCTAGTAGGCATGTGGGTAAACATGCATACTTACATAATAGATACAGCTACTGAAGTCTTAAACATGCAAACACCGCTATTTGGTAGCACATATGGAAACCGATTCATAGAAGTAAAACTCATAAATCCATTAGAAAACAGCAAAGTACCGGAAACACCCATCCGACCATGGATTTCACAAGATTTAATAAAAAAAATATAAAAAGAAATGACTCCCTTATTCCTTGCTTCAAAGTTCCAAAATGAAGAACTAGTGCTACTATCACATTACCAAAACACACAGCTTCTTTTTCATACAGAAGGAGCAGCCCAAAAAATGCATGGTAGTATTCTTTCACAGAAATTAAAATTATTTCTCATTCCAAGTCTTGTCACAAACCTTTGACCAAAACGAATCTCTAGTTGACCACGTCAAGAACCAGCTTACGAGACTTAAGGACGGACCACCTCATACGCCTGTAGTATCCAGCTTGAAGCAGGGCCAATGAAAGTACGAATATCCACTTGAATCCCATCTGAACCAAAACCAATATGATGATTTTAAATAAAAGGTTTAAAAGTAACCAAGGGGTTGTTTGGTTTGGTTGGTTTTCCATTATGTCCTGTATGATAAAGCTGTTTGTGTGGATTAATCTGTCCATATAACTTGGGAAGGTTTTTGTTTGGAAGGGTTTTTTCTTAGATGGAAGTAAAGACCATAGGTCTGGTCAGTTGGTCTGATTATAATTTTGAAGGATTTAAAGACTGCTTACCAGTTTCCTTTCTTCCATTTCTGGTTCTGCCGCCCAAGTTAAAAATGACACGACGTCTTTCCCCATCTGCAGAAATATAAATTAAAAAGACTGAATTTTGGAATACCAAAAGAGACAAGATTAAACCAAGTAGCAATATAAGAGGGGCAACCAACCTGAGCCTCTGTTGCAGGGGTGCCATCTTCATATTCGACAGCACCATCATTAAGCATTTTAGGCATTGCAATAGCCCCACCAGGGAAGTACGGATTATAGTGCAGACCTTCCCTGATCTGCAACACATTATTTGTAGATTCACAGTTAGGTCCAAGGTGGTAAATTCGTCTAAATCCTAACTTGATATACAATAAAACAAAGAATATTATGTGGTGTAAGATTCACTACTCACCGTAACACCAGCAGGAGGATCACGGTATCCAGTTAGAAGTGCAAATACGTAGTTCTGTCCATTGTGACGAGCCTGAGGGGACACAAGGTAAGAATCTGCTGACAGGATGATAATAACCCTTAGAAACTCAAACAGGAATCAGGAATTACTTTGGTGATGAGGCTCAAGTCTGGAGGGTAGGCCCCTCCATTAGCAAATCTAGCCGCTTGCTCATTTGCATAGGGCTGAGGAAATCGATCACTCAGCTTTCCAGGGCGGGTAAACATCTCACCCTCATCATTAGGACCATCAACCACCTCAATTTCAGCAGCCATAGCTTTTGTTTCCTCTTCTGTATATGCCACACCCACCAAGTCACGATACGAAATCAAGCCCATTGAATGGCAGGATGCACATACTTGAGTGTACACTTGGTGACCACGTCGAATCCTGCTCAAAATCAAAGACCAAAAAGACAAAAGGTCAATTGTAGTTTTTTCTTGATAAGGTTAGAATGTAACTTCGGTTTTCAATATGCAGCCTGCTACTATTGATTAGAAAGAACCATAATGCAATATGATTAAAAAGGAACAAAAGTTACAAAGCAAACTCACGAAGCATGGTCATATGAACTGAGAATGCCTTGGTGAGGCCAAGGATAGCTGGGACACTCTAGACCATGTTCAGCCTCATCAGCAGCTGCTATTGTTGTAAAGCTCAACAGCCCTGAAACACCTGCTCCAAGAAGTGCAATTGCCCTCAGGGACTTCATGCCAGCAGATCCAGAAGCATCTTGATCTTTCTTCGAAATCAGAGATGACAAAGCTGGAGGTGCCTGAATTTTTTTGATAACTTGTAAGTGATTGCAGTAATCAGTGATTGAAATATGAGGATGAGGCAAGATATGGTATAGTGACCGGATTCATATATGATTGTTTAGTCACCCTTGGACACCTCTATATGTAATATCCGTTTAGGTAGTGATAACATGGTTGATTCAACTATTCAAGTTATGCACGCTTCCATGGCATTAACAATTATATGAAGCAACGAGTAGCTGTAGTTAATTGAACTTATTATTTGACTACATTTTTCTAAAATCAACATGTTTTCATATCTCGACACACGAAAACGGGCACAGCTATTTGTTATATGCATTTTTTTGGCATGTTTGAAATCGCCAATTGGGGAATCAAAGATCATCAAATTACAAGAAACCAGTGCATCCTTTGCAAAGTCACATAAAAAGGGAGAACATTTTCTGGTGGAAAGGAGAAGAAAGACTATTCAGGGGACAGCATCTGCAGTGTGCACCACATTTCAGTAGTAATAGTGACTGACATGTAAATGCAGAAAGTATACTTCAGATTTTTAGCATCTCTAACCCAGTTATGTTTATTTCGATGACCCACAGGCCATGGTTCATCAAGACGCATGTGAAACATTAACTTCAGCAATTTAGTTGCGTTAAAAAAATGTGCACACGGCTTCTAAGAGAAAAAAAAGGTATACTTCAAGGGAAACAAAGAGTGGCTCGCTTTTTACATTGCAGCGTATTAATTACTAATTTCTGGGAATTGCGTGTTAGTGTATTACCATGGATTAACTTAATTTTGGCCCACCTTAATTCCAAAATATATAATAACAATCCAGCTCCACTGGGCAGTTCTCAGATGTGTCTCTCACTCTCATCATCAGATTCCCTCTCCATAGGTGGAGCGGTTGCCTCATTTGACATAATCAAAGTGAACGCTGAACTCATATCATCAATGTCTATACAATATGAAAGTGCTATCACCTATAAAACATTCTTTCTTCAATCTTATGCCAAGTAAATGTAGCCATTAAGCTCAAATTCAGAACACGATATTATTCCCTGTCCCAGACCTGAAATCTTCTCATAATTTAGTTGACAGTCTGCTAGGGAGAATAGCATATTTATGAAATGGCTTCTATGTAGTTTTTTGCTACCACTACTTCCACTCACTCATACACCTAAGAGAAATCACACTTAAAACAAACTAAGGCCATAGCCCGACTGCCCAGCAAACACAGGCACACATAAAGCAAAAAAAAAAAGGAAACTTGTAAAAAACCATAAAGAAAATGCAAACCAGAATAATGCTTACAGTGGTTTGAGAATGAAGTCTGCTCCTCAGCAAGTGGTAAATTCCCCTACCACCAGCCATTTAAGCCAATTTCCTGTGAAACACATATATCATGTTATATGTTAACTCCTATAAAAAAACCCTACATCAGGTATCAAAGTCACCCACAATTTCTATAAGGTCAAATGCGTTAGTTCAAGAGAACAAATCACAAAAGTAGTAAAACTCTTCCCCGTTCTAAATGCAAAGCCGATTTTTGGACTCACAGTTTCTAAAATCATGGCAGAAACTTTAAAGCACATTGAACTTTATTAAAAGGGCGGCCAAATATTAATACTTATGTTAAATTTGCATTTAAAGAGCCCAGACTTGGCATCGAAAATCAAGTATACTTTTTTCCTTGGAACAGGGAAGGTAGCTAATTTTGCGCATAACAGGAAAACAATGCCCTAATTGTTACTAAACGGATTACAAAGCGGTCTGGAAGAATAAACAAAAACGCTTAAAGCACCAGCTCAAGATCTGATTTCAGATATTACGCAATAGATATGATAGCTTCAAGAATAAATCAATCAATACACAGGTAATAAAACAGCGATTAAAACACATTTGGCACAGCAGAATCGCATAGATGAAGAAACTCGTGGTATTGATTTACCGTTGATGACAAAAATATTGGGGAACGGAACACTTACAGGATGTCTTTGGAAGAGGTAGTCGTAACCGGCGGCGTAAACCTGCCGCAGAGAGAGAGAGATCCAATAACGAAGGAGATGGAGAAAGTAATCGCTCAAACAGAACGAGATCTTCACTTTGGCTTCCCACAACCACAAGCGCACGACGACCAGTCTACCATTTCATTTTCCCTTGTAAGAGACGAGCTTTGGGTGGGCCAAGGCCTCATATAAGCCCAGTCCATAATCACAAATTGAGCTTTTGGTTGAATGGTTCTATGCGGTTATACTTGGGCCTTGTAATTTTAACGAGAGAAGCGCAATCGAATACATGACAAACGATCATGTGAGAACAAGAGTTAATGTAACAAGACAACAAAAATTTAAACTTTTGATCGTTATTAATCTCATACCCACCTTGAAAATTGCATCGTATACGGGAATTTGTTTGGTGAATCCCATTCTAACATGCATCCAAGGGTTGAGATCTTTTTTTATCATTTTCATCGGAACCCTACCCTCAAGTACAAACCATAGAGATATTTATCAGAAGGGATGTTCATCGAAGAAGAGCGAGAGGCTTCACCAATGAGAGAAGGGGACAAAGAGGGTGGTTTTAGGATGGAAGAGACTATAGAGAGTGATTGCTAGAATGAAGGTCGGAGATAGCTGTGCGGTGGAGAATGAGGTTAGGTCACTTGAACTAGAGTCAAGTTAAGAGAGTTACGAATTGGACACAATGAGACTTTGGCGGCTTAATCGACCTAATTTTGACGACCATGGACGTCTTCATTGGCAGCATGAACAACTCTATGACCTGATCAAAATCATGAAACATGAGAATCTTGCTAGTTTAGCCTTAAGTTTGAAATATAGTGAGAGAGACGTGAGTTTGAAAGTTTTATGTTCAATCTTTATACAACTTTGAATAAAATGGCAAAAGACTAAACTATCTCTCAGGTAAAATTTAAAACTATCATTTACTTACCGGATAAGATTTTTGTCCACTAAAACGTCATCGTAGGCAACAATTAACCCGGTAAGTGCTAACTGTGGTAAGAGTCGTCGCCCACACCCACACTTACGAGGTAAGATTATTGGTCCTTGCGTCTCTCTTTCCGAGTAAGATTTTTGGTTCTTACTATATTCATCCGGTAAAAGGTAACGTGAGTTGGTAGACGCTTATCCAGGTAAGCGTTTGGTAAACGACACCTTAGTCACCGGTTTTATTGGTCAAATTTATCGATTTTAAAATATAAAACTATAGAATTTTTCGTTGTTTATATAGAATTTTAAAAAGAAAAAAATATATAATGTGTTGCATTTTAACCGGCCGACCATCGTATCACCGACAAATCATAAAATAAACATCGGCTGGCACCACCGGTAATCGGAAAACCATTGGCGGCCGCTAATCCCTTCATGTATGCATACAGTATTTATATATGGGTTTTATCTGGTTTTCTTAGAAGAAAATGGCGAGGAGTAAAGAGATTTCCACAAAATCAACGATCCTGTTGTTATTCGTTAGTGTTGTTGTTGGTGGCGCTTTGATTTTCGATTATTTATGGGCTTCTTCTTCCGCTGTTTATAATACCTCAATCCACAAAAATGATCTTGTAACCCTGCCTAATTTCTTCAATAGGTCAGTTGAAGTTGATTCCCCACTTTCTGTATCTTGAATTTCATCTTAATTTTGACTTTTGAGGTCAATGTTAGTAAATAAAATTCGAAATTGATATCATATCGTTACAAATTTGGCAATAAAGATCGTCTGTTTAACATTTATTACTTTTTGGCAAAGTAAATTAGCCATTTCCCCCCTCGAGAGTAGGTACGTACGTTGGTATCCATTTGCATTATCAAGTTGTCATTGCATTCTTTGGGCTAAAACTGATTTGGGTTTGTGTTGTTGGTAATTTGAGTAGAATGTAGATTACCGGCAACCTTTCACCGACCATACACGAAAACCCACCTCTAGGAACCACATGAGTAGGCATTTCAGAGGGGTTAAAGCTCGTCTCCTACAGTATTCACCTATTGTGTATTTGTGTGAGTCACTCCAAGATTTATGTTCTTGATCCGAGTGTATTAAAGCATGATTCTTGAATGTGTTTTATTTAAATTACTCCTTTTTAGATTGCAGATTTTAAAGATGAGAATGGTAAAATTCCTGAGAGGTTACTATCAGGAACTTTTGCTGATTTAGCTGCACCAGATATCGAATGGGAAGAGATGGCACCGGCACCCGTACCACGTCTTGATGGTGCCTCAATACAGATCAATCAACTTTTTTATGTGTTTTCTGGATATAGAAACCTTGACCATGTAAGGATCAATCTTTCCTTGTATATCTTCATAATCATTTGTTGATGAAACTACATAAACAACTGCTCTACTCATTGGGGCAGATAAAGTCGTTTGGGTATTGGAAACTGCATAGAGTTGATAATAATAATAATAAAGTGGTGAATTTTTAGGTACATTTACATGTTGATGTTTACAATATTACAAGCAAGAAATGGGGAGAAAGCTTTGATACACCAAAAGAAATGGCTAATTCTCATTTAGGAACAGCAAGTGATGGGAGATATATATATGTTGTGTCAGGGCAAAAAGGTCCTCAATGTCGAACTCCTCCCGTCTCCAAGACATTCGTGTTGGACACTCGGACAAGAAACTGGGCGTCGTTTCCGCCATTACCAGAACCTCGGTATGCAAATCAACGTTATCGTGGTTCATGACTATCACGTGTTAAAGTTGACTTGTTTGACGAAAACTGAATTCCAGGTATGCTCCGGCAACACAAATTTGGAGGGGTAGACTTCATGTAATGGGGGGTGGCAAAGAGAATCGTCATACACCCAGTACCGATCACTGGAGTATTGCGGTGAAGAACGGCAAAGCTTTAGAGAAAACATGGAGGAAAGAAGTGCCAATTCCTCGTGGAGGTCCACACAGGTAAGCCGACTTGACTGAGGGGTAAAATAGTCATTTTCATCAATTAGACCGTTTACTCAACACAAAAACAAACAACTTATTTTATGTGGACAGAGCTTGTGTAGCTGTGGGTGATCGGCTGTACGTTGTTGGTGGTCAAGAGGGTGATTTTATGCCGAAACCAGGGTCACCCATCTTCAAGTGTTCACGTAGGCACGAGGTTGGTGGATTAGATTTAGTATTATATATTATAATAAAAACAAGTGTATGAAGGATTCATGTGATAGCATAAGTTGAAATGCTGGTTTTAAACTTGCAGGTAGTTTATGGTGATGTCTACATGTTGGATGATAAGATGAAGTGGCATACATTAGCACCGATGCCGAAGCCAGATTCGCATATAGAATCTTCGTGGGTAATTGTTAACAATTCCATCGTGATAGCGGGAGGCACAACGGAGAAGAATCCTGTCACAAAACGAATGATATTGGTTGGAGAACTGTTTCGATTTGATCTTCACTCCAAGGTATATTATATATAATCAGTATCCTATATCCTATCTTATGTTGTTTTAAACATCATCTTATACACGGATAAAAACGTTACACAGAAATGGCATGTGATCGGGAAGCTTCCTTATCGTGTTAAAACGACACAAGCGGCTTACTGGGATGGATGGTTGTATATCACATCCGGTCAGCGAGACAAGGGACCAGATAATCCACAACCGAGGAAAGTCGTAGCCGACTTATGGAGAACCAAACTGAGCTTGTGAAAGATAGGCTGTTTTCACTAATCAAGTGTTCCCATTCATTTTGACTTGTAAATGAACAATTAGATTCAAGTTTTATCAGCAGCATTTTTGGTCCAAAAGCCACGATAGAACACGTAATCAACATGATTAATGAGCTGTACAAAACTAAAGTTTCTCGTTAATACAACAAATCAAATGGCTTCAAAATAAAAACGACGACCAGGGGATTGAAGATCAGGAGTAACACAAGGAAATGAAAAAAAAGATCACCAAATGGAACAACATACAAGCAGCAATGAGAAACTTGTATATTTGTCTTGCTGCAAAGATCATCATATATGTAGAATCTGAAACTCACCTGATTCATCAAGACATGATAAAAAGGCATAGATCTGATCATCTTAGTAGAGGAGCATAAGGAACTGGGCATGGCGATGAAGATGTATCTGGTAATTGGTTTATGAGATCAACGGTAGCCTCCAAGCATTTGCTTAATATTTTCTTCTCACACCTGATAAGCTGTGTAGCAACTCGTTTCTTGGGATCGATATCACAATCTGCCAACTGAATTTGTCCAAACCCACATCATTAGAATGTAGAGCTAGGGTAGGGTAGGGTTATCTAAACCTGAAAGAAAACAGAAACATTACCATGGCTTCATCTTCGCTTAGAGTAGTAGGGTAACGTGAAAGTCTTTCTTGGAAATAAGTAGCCAGTTGGTTCAAAACTGCATATTCCATACAAGAGCTCACCTGTAATACCATCATAACATGAAAACGATAAGGGTAATTAAGTTGTAACCAGAAATTATCACAATATGTCCACCACGTAGACCTACCGGGCATACTGGACCCTGAGAAGATAAAACAGACTGCATTTCGGAAGGATCTGAAACATAACCTAGTCTCATATATGGAAGCATATCTAGAACGGTTTCTCTTTCCTTTCCCACGTTAACCTAATCACAAAGTGAAACCAACATATTTCCAATCACAAAGTGAAACTAACATAAACTCAATGACAAAGCGAAACTAAGAATGAGTGAATGACTTATGCCTGGAATGTTTGTATGGTCAATTTTCCATTTCGTTGAGCAACCATTCTTTTGTCTTGATATTGAGGATCCTCTGTATTCAATGCTGCCTGGAAGCAAGAGAGGTAAGATAAAGTACAATAAGAAGCAAATAGTAAAATTTGCAGGAAGATATGAGAAGCTCAAAGTTCACCTCTACCACCAAGCGGTCATAAGAGTTATCTTCATCAACAAAACCATAATTGATGAGTAATTTCGAATTAGGTTGTGGTCCACACCTACAAGACATTTGCATAACAAAGATCAACAGTGTACCTTAATGTTAAGTGAGTAAACGCTTTAAAAACTGCCTCTTTTCATTTCTTTACAGGTAGAGGCCATACCATACTACAATGGATTGTCCGGCTAAGTATGGGCGATCAACAACCAATTGGACAGCTCCATCTACAGCTGTTAACATTGCCTTGCAGTTGCTCCTATAGGTCAAGAGAGGGGGTCCAAGAGGAACCAATGCAAACCTTCGTGCCAAACTGACTTTCTGAATTTTTGAGAGATTTGCAAATTCATAAGTGATACTGAGATTAAGAATACAACTGTAAAAGAAGGGTAGTGGATAGATATCTGGCATAATTATATTTCTGTTAATAGGGTGATAAGTTATGAATGTTCAAATTCCAGATAGAGTTTTATGTTTAAAAGTCTGAATAGATTATTTTTATCCAGAGCATTTTACCTCAATAAGACAACCTGAGGGGATCTTTACTTCTTATATAGCTATCATTTATACACTCCGAAAGTGGTCATACAAATTTACGTGTAATTACGATCAGAATGCAATCAGTCCACATTCAATACTAGAAGAGTAAAAAAATTAAAAAGCAAAGACCACATTACAAGTAACTAATGGCAACCAAGTGTCATGAGTGGTAGGGCAAACCTGCAAATGCACGACACACGATTGAACTGCAACAAAAGCCTGCTTAAATATCTCAAACGAAAAGGCCTCCGTAGGGATATCAAATGGATATTGCTGCTCAAGGAAGAAAGAAAAAAGAAAACCTATAGTAATCAGCCATGTGAAGAATTGAGATTGGCAGAAACAAAACTACAATTATTCCAAGTAAACTTGTGGAGCAAATAGCTAAGATTCAGATACAACGCAAATCACTAAAACGAAGAAGGAAAAAATACCCGAAACAAAGATCCAGCCATAAACCAGACTGTGTCAAGCTCATTATACTCTTTTCTGATGCCTTCTGCTCTTTCAAGAACTTCAGCCTGAGATATTAACATAGAGATGTTTATTGAACTGGTGGAAGTCAAACCTTTTCTTCCCTCGTGTGGCAGGCTTCTCTTTCAGATACACGAGTGTTGCTTGTAAGCCTCTAAGTTAAAATTAGAATAGGAACAGATACCTTTACTGGACTGCCTGTCAGATAATTCAACTCAGATTCAGACCACAAGAGTGGCGATTCCACAGCTAGCTGCCCCCTACCGCGCTGCCGATCAAGCTCTTTTATATATGGGTACCAGACAGACTCTTTTCCTTGTTTTTTCTCATACATTAGATACAATGCCAGGCAAGCTAACTCCGATAATTTGTTTGTGGTTAACAGTTCAGCTGCAATAAGATAAGGAAGAAAGTCCTAGTCATAATAGTGACCTATCAAACAGAAGGATGTTAATCCTCATGGACTTCAAAGCCCAGTTACTTAAGAATTCCATACACCTAAATTTGGCATTGTGTTATCATTTTCGTTTTCTTTGATTCGATCTACTTGAAGCTTCCTAACAAAAAATTTAAAAATCAAAACTGCTTAAAGATTCCCATCAAACTATAAGGTGAATACACTCAGATCCACTTTTTGACTATTTGGTAACAGATGTAAAACACAAAAATGGTTGAGCGCTATAGGAAACACAAATTTATAACGAGGCATATAATCGTACTTGTCCTATCTACTCAATTGAGTGCATCAATTAATAATGGCAGTCATACGCACATCTAATAAGAAAATTTGTGTACAATTGAACAGATTCTTACCGATAGTTTCGTTCCCCAAAACTCTCTCAAGTGTTACAACCAGCGAATTCGGAATAGAAAATACAGTATCACCTGCCTACAGTAAAGACAAAGATAAAATAAATTGATTCAAACGAACAAGCATCCAAACAAATGCACCAACCTGCAAATCCTCGCTTGCCGCGAGGTAATGAATGGAAGGATGTCGCGAATCGTACGCTTTCCTTTCTTTGATAACTACCTTACAGGGAGGTAAACCATTCTTATGCATCCATGATTTCAAATCTTCCTCCTCCTCGAACTCTGTATCTTTCTTGCTAGCAACCGTAAGAGAAGAAGACTTCCCGGAGACAAGTGTATCGGAGCTGGAAGCCAAACACATGTTCCGAGCCCCCCACCGAAGGGAACGACGAACATTACTCTTGTCATCTCTTGTATATAAAATTGATACCCTGGAAAGAACAGAAATAGGGCGATAATGAGTGGAAGAGTAAGCTGGATTGAATATGCATTTGGTATGTTGTAGATAAGCGACGTCCATTATGAAGTTATTGATGTTGGTGGTTCATTTAAATGAAAAATAGGGTTAGGGTTTATGAGGTTCCGATTGAGATTGAGCAATCTGTGGGGTAAATTTTGAAGATTTAGTATGGTGATTGCGTGAATTTGCGATATTTTCAGTTAGGTGTGAGGAGGGGGATAAGGGGAAGATGATGGCTTCCGATTGGATTGGAGGGAAATGAAAATGTAATGTCGGATTGTATCAATTTACACATTCGGTCCTTCAACTTCCTAATTAAATTACTTGTATGCCCAATAACCGGCCATCATTAGTATTGAATATTGATGCGATTTAAACTACTTGTGTATTGGTGATGTAAAATTTAATTGTAAAATCTAGATTTTATATTTGAATAGGATATAAATTTTATGTATTGGTAGGTGAACGATTGTGTGAGAATTTGAGGTTAATATGAGAATTGGATTTGAAATCGTTAATCTGTAACGACCCGGTTCCCAAACATGCTTCAAATAACATATTATACATAACATAGTTCATAACAAAAGATAAATCATATAACATTTACGGTCCCTTAGTCTTCTCAAAACATAATAAGTATTTCAGTACAAACTTTTTATAATAATTTACATAATAACTACTAACATGACGGATACAAAACACTTCACGGATCTTCATAAACATACATCTTCAAAAGTAATTCATAGATTATCCTATCATTTGCCTCTATTCGCTTCACGATCTGGAATACATATTTTAAAACAAAATGAGGGTTAGACCTATTGGTCTAAGTGAGAAAAATCTCTGTTAGTTTAAAATCATTTGCACGAACACCATATACATAACACAATTATTGTAACGCCCCAAAATCCGGGCCAATTTAAACCTCGAGTTACAACAGGTTATGATAACAAAACTTCAACTTATATAGATTGCAAAGGAATTAACCATCAAGAGTGTAATTACAATACAAGATACTTCGAATAACCTATCAATCTAATCATGTCACTATAATCAGATTAATTGAGTTATCTAAGTTATCCTCCAAAAATCTCCTATTTGGTAAATGCCACTTCTGCTACTCCAAAAACACTCGTCCCACAACCCTTTATTTGCCCGAGCCTGAACCTGGTAAGAAAACATTATATGAAACGATTAGGCCAACGCCTAGTGAGAACATTCATTTCAATAATGACATTTGCAAAAATCAATGTAAAGAAGTTATAACAAACCTGGTTACTCCTTTTCTTACCACCCGTATAACTCTATTCCCTTACACAATTTTATCCATTCCCATGACTATGACTGACAACAAATCCATCAGCATATCATACCCCAGAGCCACACTACGAATCTTCAAAGATTCTAGATCAATGCTCTCCACCAATAAATCGCGATTACACACGCCCATTTATCAGTAAGGAAGCAGAGATTACAAGTACTTATGTCAACCTCACTCTCTTCCTTAGAAATCAGGAATAACGATTAATACCACACGCCATGATTTCCCACACACACTGGAATAACGATTAAACAAGTAATACCACACGCCTATTCCATGTGATTACCGAACTTTAGTGCCTATGGATTCATTACACTTTACTAGCGTATATACATAACAACATATTACAGCTCATACCATATTCTCAAATCTAAGAATGCTAGATAACCTATCGTATCTTCATCCTCAAATGCCCCCCCCCCCCCCCCCCCCTTCGGCGACTTAGCACGGGGGTCAAGGGGCAACGCCCTTGCGGGGTCTAGGGGCAGCGCCCCCAGAAACTTTTGTAACACCCTACTTACCACGACACAATATTGTCCGATTTGCCCCACTGGCTCACGGCTTTGTTCTTGGCGACCTGGCAAGGACTTCGCAAGGACTTCCCAGGAGGTCACCCATCCTGGTACTACTCCCACCCAAGCACGCTTAACCACAGAGTTCCCAAGGAACCCGCATGCTTGTGGCCCCAAAACGCGTTGTGTCTGGTAAGGCCAAGGTTTACTAATATACCAGCATCTCTCCTGTCCACGACCGATGTGGGATATGCCTAAGATGTTACACACACCCCCCCTTAGGGACTCATCGTCCTCGATGAGGTTTGCCCCACCATCCCGAACGGCACAGGAGTGGCTCTGATACCATTTGTAACACCCTACTTACCACGACACAATATTGTCCGCTTTGCCCCACTGGCTCACGGCTTTGTTCTTGGCGACCTGGCAAGGACTTCGCAAGGACTTCCCAGGAGGTCACCCATCCTGGTACTACTCCCACCCAAGCACGCTTAACCACAGAGTTCCCAAGGAACCCGCATGCTTGTGGCCCCAAAACGCGTTGTGTCTGGTAAGGCCAAGGTTTACTAATATACCCAACATCTCTCCTGTCCACGGCCGATGTGGGATATGCCTAAGGTGTTACATTGGTATCAGAGTGGTGGAGGAGAGGGGTGGTTTGGTGATCGGAGGGGAGTGTTCACGTTACGGTCGCCGTCGGGAAACCGCCGCCGCTGCCGCCGTCTACCGCTGCCGGGGGTGGCAGTGGGTGGTGATGGTAGTAGTCCAGCCGTGACTACCTAAGACCTGAACCTGATTAGCCAAACCCAAACCCGTAACCGAACACGTAAACCATTTTATAAAGTTATCATTTTATGTAAAAAACTGCAGTTTCTGTCCCTGTCTTGCGTTAACCATAACTCTTTACTCGTAAATCGGATTGGGGTGAAACTGGTGCCAAAAGTTCCCTTTCCGAGTCTAGTAACTTTTCTGTGTTTTGTGCAAAATCCAGTTCGGAACGTAGCATAGGCCAAATCGTCGTTTTATGCCGATAGCTGCTGTTTTTCACTGATCTGCGAACCATTCTTATAAAATCCGTATTTAATTGTAGAAAAATCGTTAGGAGGCGTATAATATGTCCTTGGAACCCTAACTCTGAGCACTTTCTAGTTATGTAATTTAATTAGGGATTTTCTGGGTTTAAAGAGGTCGGATCAGGTACCGAACAGACCTGTTTGGTTAGACCGAAAAGTCGTTTAAGCGTGCGTCGTATTTTAGGGTCCGGGTCTTGTGTTAATACATTTTTAACGTTCGTCTAGGTGTCGGGAAGTGATCTTGGATTGTGGAGCTTGAATTATTAATTGTGAGCTAGGCGCGCTTACGAGGTGAGTTCTCTCACTATATCTAATAACGGTTGTTTTATCATTGCTGTAGTACGTGTGTGGTAGCTTTATGTGATTGTGTTGTGGAACTAGATAGTGGGGTGTCTAGTTGATACTATGTTGTATGCATGTTATGGTAGTTTGTACGTACTACTGTACTTGTGGTGTGAACTAGTTGTTTGTGGTGCGTAATATGTGCTTGGGTTAAATGCTTAGTATAAACGTGTGTTACATTACAACTCGGTGGGACCGAGGGCTCGGTGGGACCGAGGAAGTGGAAAGAAACGTTGTGGGAACTCGGTGTGACGAGTGTGTTACATTACAACTCGGTGGGACCGGAGATTTTATACGCGGGTGGCGTAGAGACTCGGTGGGACCGGGGATTCGGCGGGGCCGGAGATGTTATCATGTGGTCGGTGGGACCGACTTGTGCCTCTTAGGTGGGTGTGTGTGGATATGCATGTTTATGATTTGTTCGTAGATTGGTATGCTTGTTTATGTGTATCTATCTGTTATAGGGGTAATGTGGAATAACTGTGTTATCTATAGTGGTTGAATTCACTAAGCTTCGTGCTTACCCTTTCCCAATAAATCATTGTTTCAGGTGCGAGTAGCTCCAAGGCGTGACGGGTACACACTGGCGCGCATGAAGAGCTGATCATTATATCGTTTTATAATTTTCATTTTTAAACTATTTATTCCGCTGTTTACTGTTTTTAGAGAATAATTATTCGTGGGTTGCAAACGAAACGGTTTGGGTTATTTAACGAGTTTAATTAATGAAATGTCATTTTATAAATTTTAAATTCCTTGTAATTTTTGGGACGTTACAACTTGGTATCAGAGCACAGCTTGAGTGAATCAAACGCATTTCGGTGTGTTTGATCTCAAGTTTGTGGCTATAAGATTTTTTTTAAAGTTTTTGGGAAATAAAAAGAAGGGAAAACCCGTTGGAGAAACGGTGATCGAGGGCGCAGTGTTGGAGAAACGGTGATCGAGGGCGCAGTGTGTACAGTCAGCCGGAGCCAAAGGGGAAAGGTACGGTACTTAGTGTATTTATCGCTTTCTAGATCACAGGGTATGCATGCTAGATTACCTGTTGTTGACACTATACTGTATGATGATTGCTTGCTAGTAGGAATCAATGCTAGTCATAGTAGGTTGTTAAGTGAAGGCCCTATAGGTTGTATGCAGTAAGAATCATATAGCCTTAGAATATTTGATTTAGTTCTATTGCGCAGCTCTTGTTTGAGTCCAACCGTTCTAGGATAGAATCTTGTATTCGAATGTCTATTTGATTCACGCTGCATGCGACTGGGTATTCGCGAGGCAACTCGTTATGGCTAACAGGGATTCCGTTGTAGCAAGGGTAGTGGAATGAGATGAAATTTCTAGTGAGCTGTGAATAGCGTTCACTTATGAGTACGTAAGCAAAATTGCTTTCTAGATCATAGGGTATGCATGCTAGATTGCCTGTTGTTAATACTATGCTGTAGTTTGTACTGCTTGCTATTAGGGATTTATACTAGTTATAATCGGTTACTAAGTGAAAGCCCTCTAGGTTGTATGCAGTAAGAAATTTATAGCCTTAGAATATTCGATTTAGTTCTTTTGCGCAGCTCTTGTTTGAGTCCAACCGTTCTAGGATAGAATCTTGTATTCGAATGTCTATTTGATTCACGCTGCATGCGACTGGGTATTCGCGAGGCAACTCGTTATGGCTAACAGGGATTCCGTTGTAGCAAGGGTAGTGGAATGAGATGAAATTCCTAGTGAGCTGGGAAGAGTGTTTACATATGGGTATGTATGCTAGATTGCTTTCTAGAACATAGGAGTATGTGTGCTGGATTGTTTGGTGCTTATTACACTGTACTGCATGTTTGTTGTTTGCTAATAGGAGTTCATGCTAGCCCTGATAAGTTGTTAAGTGAATGCACTATAGGTTGTATGCGGTAGGAACCGAATAGCCTTAGAATGTTTGATTTAGTTCTATTGCGCAGCTCTTGTTTGAGTCCAACCGTTGTAGGATAGAATCTTATATTCGAATGTCTATCTGGTTTTACACTGTGTGCGACTGTGCATTCGCGAGACGACTCGTCATGACTAGTGGGGATTTCGTCATAGCAAGGGTAGTGGAGTTGGGTGGAATTCCTAGGGAGCTAGGAAGAGTGTGTACATATGCCGGTGCGGGCATATGTGTGTAGTTATCGGCGAGAAACTACTTGGGTCCATCGGATGGAACTCGGAACGAGTGATGATAGGTGTGGAAGGTAGTAGTAGAGCTCCTACTACCGGAAACACAGGATCAATGCTCGAGTCGGGAAAAGTCTCGAGGAATCCAAGGAGTTGAGCGTGAGCGTTGTTAGTGTGAATTATTATGTGCTAATAACCCGTTGTAATATCTACCCAGAGTAGCCATCACAAGGAGGAACGACTATAGTAAACCTACTAGTACAGGTGTGTACTTGATTTGCTTTGATGGGATGATCGTTGGGGTAGTGTCGAAGGTTATAAATTAGTAGTCGTTGGAGTAAAAGGACGATTCTAGTATTATTCACTTGGAGTGACGGTGAGGATGATGTTTGTTTCGGGCCAAGATGGATGATTGTGCTAGAATCATAGGCTTATACGGCCGACTTTGATTTGAGGAAAAATCGTAGGGATTATTTGACGTAATTTCCCAACTTGCCTAAGAGGTTTAAATGTCCGGATGACGTTAGTGGACCGGAGAGATTTGGAGGAGTAGGAGTCGAGGCGTAGAATGCCGACTAAGTCATGCACAAAGTTTGAGTTTGAAAATAGAATTGCATTATCTAATTCTTGTGTTCCCAATTCTTATTTGGATTGTGTTGTAGAATTTTGGGAAAGGCGCTTTTAAGTGTTATGTGTCAGTTGAGTACTTACATATTTGGGGGAGTGAGTCGTTCCGGGATAGGCATGTTGTTGGTAGACTGTTTGCATTGGAGCCTTGGTCATGTCAGTCAGTCGTTGGTAATGGTCGGTTGGGTATCTTGGGGTGAGACCCCGGTATTCATGTGTTATGACCTTGACTTTCTAGTAGGCACTGGGAGGATATAGTCTGGGGCACTTACCTGGGAGGTAGTTCCGATGTGCCGGGCCTTGAGACGTACCTGGGAGGTAGACATTAAGGTGTATCTTGATACAGTGTAACTAGGCTTCGTAGAGCGAGTGTGGAGGATAAGTAGACGGTGGAAGGTTGGGTATTCCACGAGTGTTGGTACTGTAGGCCGAATAGTGTCGGTTAAGGGAATGATGCCCTTTGTAATTAAGAGCATAAATGCGCAGTAACCTTTTTGAGGTAAGCAGTATATTTAGGTGTCGACTTTTGGGCTTGAGGCCAAACACCTTAGGGTAATTGGAGAATTGTAGCCGATTTTAAGGAAATTATGTTGATGGTAGTAGTAACCCTGAGATGCTTACCTGTGATGAATGGTTATGGTGGAATTACCTTCGTGAGTGATTATAAGTTTACTGGGTTGACGATTCGTGTGAAATAAATTTTGGGAGCCTTTTAGAACTCGTGGAGGTTAATCGACGGTTAATGGTAGGAATGATCGGATCCTAGTATCCAGTTGGGAATACTGGTGGGCAACTTTAGAATGGTTAGAGCTTGAAATTTGACTCGGGATGTATGGAATGTCTAAGGTTGGGGAACAACCGAAGTCGCTTGGCTAGGAATGATTCCAATTGTTGGGGTGTTCTTCCGATCATATTTTCAGTGTCCTAGAAGGAGTACGTTAGTTAGAAAAGTATTCGAGAAGTTTTAGAAGGAATTTCAAGTGGACTTAGGAACCTGAGGTTGAGAGGAGGGAGAACTATCCGGAGCTATTCGTAGGCAGAGACTTCGAGGACGAAGTCTAATCCAAGTGGGGGAGAGTTGTAAAGCCCGTATCCCGGTATGTAATTTCTTGCTTTAATTATTTTCTTCTTTCAAGTTTGAATTATCGTGGTTTCCGTTAACGAGGTTAGTCGAGTTGGGTCTAATCGTCAAGGTATCGGAAATTTTTGGTTAGTGGCGGGAGGCTTGCAAGTAGAGGGGTAAATTGTGTCAAAGGCCAAAACCCCCACATTGGGTTTCGGCCCATGCAGAACTAAATTACAATCCTTGTGGTTTTTCGTTGTGGTGTCGTGAGAAGGAAAACAAAGAAGAAAAAAAATAATAATAAAACAAGTAATTGGTCCTTAGGGTGTGCTGCCGTGATCTTCAAGCAAAAAAAAAGAAATCACAAAACCCTATTTTCTTCCTCAAGAACTCTCGGCCGAGACCATTGTTCCCGTCGCCGGAAGCCGCCGCCACCACCATCGTCTGCTGGGGAGTTCGAGAGAGAGAGGAGCAGGTGCTGTCGTGTGGCATCGTCGCAAGGTAAACCTTAACCCTGGTTGTTCTTTCTTGTTTCTTTGCCGCCGGCGACCCTGCACCACCACCGCTGCCGCCGCGTGCGGCCTTGGCCGCTGCAGACGGTAGCCGCCGTGGACCACCGCGAGCGGTTGCGCGTAGTGTGTGTGTGCGTGTGCCCTCGTTTGAGGGAGGTGGACAGCCGAGAGTGGTGGAGGAGAGGGGTGGTTTGGTGATCGGAGGGGAGTGTTCACGTTACGGTCGCCGCCGGGAAACCGCCGCCGCTGCCACCGTCTACCGCTGCCGGGGGTGGCAGTGGGTGGTGATGGTAGTAGTCCAGCCGTGACTACCTAAGACCTGAACCTGATTAGCCAAACCCAAACCCGTAACCGAATGCGTAAACCGTTTTATAAAGTTATCATTTTATGTAAAAAACTGCAGTTTCTGTCCCTGTCTTGCGTTAACCATAACTCTTTACTCGTAACTCGGATTGGGGTGAAACTGGTGCCAAAAGTTCCCTTTCCGAGTCTAGTAACTTTTCTGTGTTTTGTGCAAAATCCAGTTCGGAACGTAGCATAGGCCAAATCGTCGTTTTATGCCGATAGCTGCTGTTTTTCACTGATCTGCGAACCATTCTTATAAAATCCGTATTTAATTGTAGAAAAATCGTTAGGAGACGTATAATATGTCCTTGGAACCCTAACTCTGAGCACTTTCTAGTTATGTAATTTAATTAGGGATTTTCTGGGTTTAAAGAGGTCGGATCAGGTACCGAACAGACCTGTTTGGTTAGACCGAAAAGTCGTTTAAGCGTGCGTCGTATTTTAGGGTCCGGGTCTTGTGTTAATACATTTTTAACGTTCGTCTAGGTGTCGGGAAGTGATCTTGGATTGTGGAGCTTGAATTATTAATTGTGAGCTAGGCGCGCTTACGAGGTGAGTTCTCTCACTATATCTAATAACGGTTGTTTTATCATTGCTGTAGTACGTGTGTGGTAGCTTTATGTGATTGTGTTGTGGAACTAGATAGTGGGGTGTCTAGTTGATACTATGTTGTATGCATGTTATGGTAGTTTGTACGTACTACTGTACTTGTGGTGTGAACTAGTTGTTTGTGGTGCGTAATATGTGCTTGGGTTAAATGCTTAGTATAAACGTGTGTTACATTACAACTCGGTGGGACCGAGGGCTCGGTGGGACCGAGGAAGTGGAAAGAAACGTTGTGGGAACTCGGTGTGACGAGTGTGTTACATTACAACTCGGTGGGACCGGAGATTTTATACGCGGGTGGCGTAGAGACTCGGTGGGACCGGGGATTCGGCGGGGCCGGAGATGTTATCATGTGGTCGGTGGGACCGACTTGTGCCTCTTAGGTGGGTGTGTGTGGATATGCATGTTTATGATTTGTTCGTAGATTGGTATGCTTGTTTATGTGTATCTATCTGTTATAGGGGTAATGTGGAATAACTGTGTTATCTATAGTGGTTGAATTCACTAAGCTTCGTGCTTACCCTTTCCCAATAAATCATTGTTTCAGGTGCGAGTAGCTCCAAGGCGTGACGGGTACACACTGGCGCGCATGAAGAGCTGATCATTATATCGTTTTATAATTTTCATTTTTAAACTATTTATTCCGTTGTTTACTGTTTTTAGAGAATAATTATTCTTGGGTTGCAAACGAAACGGTTTGGGTTATTTAACGAGTTTAATTAATGAAATGTCATTTTATAAATTTTAAATTCCTTGTAATTTTTGGGACGTTACAACTTTTTAGAAACTTAATCATACAAAACATCTAGAATCTGCTTACCAAAATCTGTAAACTGACTCTTTTTATCCAACTCCCGGTATTCCCAACTCCCGGTATCCCCATCTCCCGGTATCCCCCAACTCCCGGTAGTCAACAGTACCGGGACTTCACCGGAACTCATAAATATCGGGACTCTATTGTACCGGGACTCTATTGTACCAGGACTCTATTGTACCGGGACTCTATTGTACCGGGACATTCAACTTCCGGTACTTTTGATCATATCGGGACTGTACCGGGACAAACTAGTACCGGAACATTTTAGTACCGGGACTACGTTCAGTTCATTTCTAACAAGTCCACAAATCGACTTAACTTGTGAAATTAGTTCAATCTATGTATTCCATTCAGTCCTTAGTCAATTTATACAGCTATATCAAGATCAGTATAACTTAAAAACACTGATTTGTACGATGAATCGAATGAACTCACCTTATGTTTTGCGAAACCGACTTCTGCACAATGTAAGAACTTCAATCTTTTGTTCTAAATTTGATTATGATGCAGCAAATCTATCCAAAACACAATTTCATTACAATCTAACATCAACAACAAATCTATTAACAAGCCTGGATTAATTTACTTACCAAATCAATGAACTAAGCTTGTTTCTCTTCTTTCTCTTTGTTTTCTTTCTCTGGAATCTTTTCTGCTTCTTACCGACTCTCAAACAGGGAAATGAGATAATATCTCATTTCCTGAACCCTTTTATCCATACATACTTTTGTTTAACAATAAAACACACCCTCAAGTTTCATTAATCCCACAATTGACACCAAACCTTAATTCCTTGTATTTTAACCCTATTGAATTATAAAAATACAACATAATTCAAGGTTTAATCCAAAATACAATTAAATCCCAATTCTCATTAAAATATTAATAACGAAAAATTCAGGATGTTACAATTATGAATACCAATTAATACTCATACATTGTATATTTTCCTGTCTCATTTCCCCTGGCCATATTAATTGGTTGCGAGCCAACTAATCATATTTATCCGCTGCACTAATATACAGCCAACTCCGTTGTCCCTCCGTACAGCCAACTCCATCGGTCCTAAGCCCGGCCAACGTGTACTCGTATAGTGTAGTGCTCATACAAATACAATATACATCTCAATATATTATATTTCAAATATACGCATATAATCACACTATATATCACATTCCCAATCCACATATATGTATTCCAGTTTGAAAACATTTTAAATTAAAAACTCCCCTGAATGCTTATCAAACAAAACTTCCAAACTTTTCTCGAGAATCCAATCCTTCACCCAAAATTCACAGAATCTGAAACAATTAAGTATAATTATCTTTTTACCCTCTAATGATTCCCTTAACAACTAAGGATCCTAATTAATCCAAAATTCTCATCTCTTATCGCAACCAACTAGCTGCGATAACCCCTTGTCGCAACACACAATACATGTCGCAATTAACTACTGCGGCACAGTAGCATATCGCAACCAACTGTTGCGATATACATCATGTCGCAACCAACTGTTGCGATACACCACTTGTCGCAACTAACCATTGCGATATCAATGAGCTTGTCGCAACCCAAGGTTGCGATACTCATAACTGTCGCAACTACCATAACTGTCGCAACCCACTACTGCGACATTCATAACTGTCTCAGTCCACTACGTTCATACTTAACCCAGTTTTTTATAGTTTTAAACCATGAATGTTTCTGTAATTATGCAGAAATACCTAAGACTATAAATAGTAACTATCCATAAACTCGGTTTCCCAAAAACATCCATAATTCATCAAAACCCATTTCTAAACCCTTTTAGAAAACTAATAGCATAGAAGTGAAAGATTAATATGAGATGTTTACCTTTAATTTCTTAGATTGCTCCCAAATTCCAGCTGATTATAATCTGTTTTCCTTCTTCTTCTCCTTTAGCTTTCTCTCTCAATTCTCTCTCTCTCTCTCTCTCTTGCCGTGAAACACCACACACACACACACACACACTTTTGATATGAAAGTGTCTAATGGTGAGACCTCACCTTCTCTACTCAAAATGGGGTGGTGGGTGTGGTTTGTTTAACCACATTCACCAACTAAACCCTAAACTTCTCTTAAATGACAAAATATACCCTCTAACTTCTATATAAAAATTAAAATCATCCCTTAACTTCTAACTTCATAAATGTAACATCCTAAATTTTGTTATTATTATTTTAATAAGATTTAGAATGTATTTGTATTTGGAGTAACCTTGAATTATATAGAGTATTGTAATTCAATTAGGGTTAAAATACAAATGTTGAAAGTTTAAAGATTTCTTTTGAGAATATTAACTTAAGGGCTATTATTATGAGTTTTATTTATGCATGAGGTGTGTTATGTTATTTCTTTAAAGTTTGAGGGTTTATAGTGTCATTCTCTTAAAGTTGGGGGTTCATTTGGTAACATGCATTATGACTCATGTAATTAAGGAAGAGGTGTCAATCAACTAAGTCATTATAGACTAAGTGTGAGTGTGTGAAGTTGTGTGTTTCGGTTTGAAGAAAAAGAAAAGCCGAGAGAAAGATAGAGAAATCGAGAAAAGAGAAAGAAGAAAGGATTTGCTTGGAATTCTATAATCTGGTGTTGGTTTGAAGAATCAAAAGGTAATTATTTCATTGAATTCTTCATCTTATTAGTTAAAAGTTTTCTATGAAGTTTTTAGATGGGTTTTGGTAAATTTTGATGATTATGAGAATCTGAGTTTTTGGGTATGTTAAGATAAGGTTATTTAACAAATCTGCAAGTTTGCATAAATAAACATAGATTAAAACTGTAAAATCTGGATTTAAGAATGAACTTAGTGGACTGAGACTTGGATGAACATCATCGAAATCGCAACCTTGAGTTGCGACATTCATGATTGTCGCAATAGGCAGTTGTGACTCAGTAGTGAAGTCGCAGTAGACAGTTGCGACTTGGAGTTGGAGTCGCAACAGTGGACTGCGACTTGGCATTGGAGTCGCAACCGTGGATTGCGACTTGGAGTTGAGATCGCAATGGAAGGCTGTGACTTGGGTTGGAATCGCAATGGTGAGTTGCGATTTGAAGTTGGAGTCGCAATAGTTGGTTGCGACTTGGCTTAGTGCATTGCGACTTGAGATGTAATTTTAAGAGATTAAGGATTCTTAGCTGTGAAGGGTTCTGTTTTGTAAATTAATATCAGTATATATGTAAATTGAATATTACAGTAAACTGTGGTAGTGAAGCCAATGGTCCCTACGAGTTTAAAAGGAGTAAAAGAAGTGTGTTTTCATATCAGGTGAGTTTATTCAACTCTCGTTAAAATTCAGTAATTAATATTGAAATAAATGTTTTATATGTATGCTTGAATATGTTTATAAAGACTTGATTAAGTCAGAGATAAGTCCAAAAGGGCGATTAAAAGTTATGCTATAATGATCCCCGTGCTAAATTGCTATGAGGGGATAATTAAGAAGTTGATGAACCAGGGTTATTAATATTCCTTATAATGAATATGATTATTTGTTATATGCAATCTGTTATATGACTATGAACTCTAAATACGATTTTGAGGCTATATTATGATAGATTATAAAGACCTATCTTTGAGTCCGAAAATGTAGATAACATTTGAGATGTTGATCCCCGTGCTAAATTGCAGAGAGGAGATAGTTAAGAGATTATGATGAGGAGCTAATAATATATTCTAAATTTGTTGTATATATAGAATATGCTCAGAGAAATAATATATTGTATGCCGGACGCATATACTAGTATCGATTATTATATTTATATATTATGTGCTTTTACTAAAAATAGGCATCCGGTCATTGAGGGCACTTGGGTACGGTATAATGGGAACCGATTACTCGCCATAGACCAAAGGGGTGTAATTTTTAGTAATTGGGTGTACCTTGAATCATCGAGGGTCCCGGTTGAGTATCGCGATATCCTAATCCCATTGGGACCATTGATTCTGAGGTGGAATGTGGAATAGGCAGATTTTGATTTGTAATTCCCATTTCGATTTTGGAAGATCAGAGATTTCCATTGTTATAGGGAAGATCAGAGATTTCCCAGTGATGAGAGGAAGCTTAGAGATAGGCATAAAGTAATTTGTAATCTCTACTTCCTGATTAAGAAATAGGCAGGTTTTGACTTGCAATTTCTTGTGTAAAGAGTATTAACTGTGAATCTGGGATGATTCATAGTAAACTCTTAAATTTGTTGTTATGATTAGATGAGTTAGTCGTAAGTATGGGAGTGGGGTAGATTCCCCGATTTTGGAAAGGAGTTGTTGTACGATAAGATGGGTGAGAACAGTTTTGAGTTATCTGTTCATATTTTAATTATTAAATTTTATTTTGATTTAAGTATTCTCACTAGGCGAAAGCCTAATGTTTTAAGTTGAATCTTCTTACCAGGTACAAACTCCAGGAAGTAAGCAGGAATTAGAGAAGAGAACTTTTGGAAAATTTCAGACTTAGAGATAACGGAGGATCTAGTTATTCTTTGATGCTTTTGGGGCGGTTGTTTAGATAACTTGATTAATCTGATTGTTATGATATGATTAGGATAATAAGTTATTTAAGTAATGTCGTTTGTACATAGAAACCTTACATTTGATCCTCGGGTTATATAAGTTTGAAGTTTTGATCATAACTTGTAGTAATTTTTAAGGTTTAAATTGACCCTGTTTTTAGGGTGTTTCAATAAAACACTTAACTAAACTTAAATTTATAAAAATTAAATATAACAAAAACATACCTGGTTATTACAACATCTCCCCCTTAAAAGAATTTTGTCCCGGAATTCGGTTAAGTGAAAAGATGAGCGTATTTGGTTCTCATTTCTGACTCTGATTCCCAAGTAGCATCCTGACCTCTATGATGTCTCCACTGCACTTTTACTTGCTTGATCTCCTTTCCACTCCGCAATACTTTAACTTTACGGTCAACTATGGCTTCAGGTTCCTCCACAAAGTTCAGCTTTTCATCAACCTGGATATGTGGTAGAGAAACTACCTGATCTGGTACAACCAAACACTTTCGTAAATTTGAAACATGAAAAGCATTATGGACTCCGCTTAACTCCGGCGGAAGTTCTAACCGGTAATTCTTCCTGTAACTTCAAACTGTCCGACGTACCTTGGACTGAGTTTACCTTGCTTTCCAAATCGAATGACTCCTTTCCAAGGCGAGACTTTTAACATTACAAAATCTCCGACTTGGAATTCTAACGGTTTTCGGCGTCGGTCAGCGTAGCTTTTCTGTCTGTCTTGAGCCACTTTTAAACGTTCCCGAATCTGAGTAATCTTATTCGCGGTCAACTGAACTATATTTGGCCCTGCTAATTGTTTCTCTCCCACTTCGTTCCAACACAGAGGAGTTCGACATTTCCTACCATACAGAACTTCGAACGGTGCCGCTTGTATGCTGGAATGATAACTGTTATTGTAGGCAAATTCGATCAACGGCAAATGCTTATCCCACGATCCCCCAAAATCAACAATACAACCCCGTAGCATATCTTCCAAAATCTGAATTGTTCGTTCGCTCTGACCGTCAGTTTGAGGATGATACATTGTACTTAACTTTATCTGCGTTCCCATTTCTCTTTGAAAACTTCTCCAGAACCTTGAAGTAAAACGACTATCACGATCAGAAATAATCGAGATTGGAACTCCATGTCGAGTTACTATTTCATCGATGTACATCTTGGCTAGCCTTTCCAACGAATAGGTTTCTTTTATTGGCAGGAAGTGAGCAGACTTTGTCAATCTGTCAACGATCACCCAAATGGCATCAAATCTCTTCGGAGTCCTTGGTAACTTCATGATGAAATCTGTAGTAATCTGATCCCATTTTCACATAGGTATTTCTAAACGTTGTAACTGACCAAAAGGCTTCTGATGTTCAATCTTTACTTTCTTACAAGTGGAACAACCTTCCACATACTGAGCAATACTTCTTTTTATTCCCGGCCACCAGTAAAATTGTCGTAAATCTTTATGCATCTTATTCGTACCTGGATGAATAGAGAAACGAGATTGATGAGCTTCTTGTATTACCCGATCACGCAAATCACCCAAACGAGGCACCCAAATTCTGTTTCCCAGACACAGTAACCCACGATCATCTTTTACGAGTGATGCTGATATACCCACTAACCGTTCTGGTTTCAAGTGTTCTTCTTGAAAGGCTTCTACTTGACACTTCTTCAATTCGTCAAAGATGTTAGGTAGAAGTTCAGCTCGAAGTGCAATTGCTTTTATTGTTCCGCTTCTTTCTTGACGACTCAAAGCATCAGCTACCACATTCGCCTTTCTCGGATGATAGAGAATTTCATAGTCGTAATCATTCAACAATTCTAACCATCTTCTTTGCCTCATATTCAATTCTCGTTGATCGAAGAGATGTTGAAGACTCTTATGATCGGTATAAAGTTGACATTTAGAGCCATAAAGATAATGTCTCCAAATCTTCAGTGCGAAAACAACTGCTACAAGTTCCATGTCATGTGTAGGATATTGTCGTTCATGATCCTTCAGTTGTCGAGAAGCATAAGCAATAACTTTCCCACGCTGCATCAATACACATCCCAATCCTAGTTTGGAGGCATCACTGTAAACAACAAAGTCGTTGGAACCTTCAGGTAATGACAGTATTGGCACACTACATAGTTTCTCTTTCAAAATTCGGAATGCTTCATCCTGTTCTGCTTTCCATTCAAACTTTATATTTTTTCCGTTTAGCTTGGTCAGAGGCGTAGCGATACGAGAGAAATCTTGTAAGCCAGCTAAACCCAGAAAACTTCGTACTTCGGTTGGTGTTATCGGCGGTTCCCACTTTTCAATTGCTTCTATTTTCATAGGATCAACTTGAGTGCCTTTCTCGGAAACTACATGCCCAAGAAATTGAACTTTCCGCAGCCAGAATTCACATTTAGAAAATTTAGCATACAACTGTTCCTTCTTCAACAACTCCAGAATCAAACGAAGATGTCGTGCGTGCTCTTCTTTGGATCGGGAATAGATAAGGATATCATCGGTAAACACAATAACAAATTTATCGAGATATGGCTTACATACCCGATTCATCAAATCCATAAAGGCGGCTGGGGCGTTCGTCAAACCGAATGACATCACTAAGAATTCATAATGACCATACCTTGTGCGAAAAGAAATTTTCAGAACGTCTTCTTCTTTAACCTTCAGTTGGTGATAACCAGATCTTAGATCAATCTTGGAGAAATAGCAAGCTCCAACTAATTGATCAAAGAGGTCATCAATTCTGGGAAGCGGATACTTATTCTTGATCGTACGCTTATTCAGTTCTCGATAATCAATACACATTATCATCGATCCATCTTTCTTTTTCACAAACATAACTGGTGCTCCCCACGGTGAAGTACTGGGTCTGATGAAGCCCTTATCGGTTAGATCTTGCAGTTGCGTCATCATTTCTTTCATCTCTGGAGGTGCCAGACGATACGGTGCACGGGCAACAGGAGCGGCTCCAGGAATCAGATCTATACTAAACTCTACTTGTCTATTGGGTGGGAGATTAGTCAAATCTTCTGGGAAAACTTCCGGAAATTCACAAACAACAGAGATATCTTCCAACTTATTCTTTTCTAGCTTAGTATCTATTACATAAGACAAATAACTCAAGCAGCCTTTACTAACACACTTACGAGCTTTCAACATAGAGATAAGGCAAGACTGATGATTTCTACGATCACCATAAATTACTACCGGTCCCTTCTCAGGTAAGACAATATTAATCAACTTCTTATCACAAATTATACTAGCTTGATTTTCGGATAACCAATCCATTCCCACTACCACATCAAACTCAATCAAAGCCATAGGAAATAACTGGATAGGTACTCCACTCCCCTTTATGTCTATAACACAACTATCAAATACATCTTTAACCGATACTTGATTATCATTTGCAGTATCTACCATTAACGCATGATCTAACACTTTAGGCTTTAAATGCATATAAGCAGCAAAAGAAGGAGACACAAATGATCGGTTTGCACCGGAGTCAAATAACACTTTAGCACGTGTAGAGTTTATTAGGAATGTACCTGTAACCACATCAGGAGTTTCCTTCGCTTCTTGCGCTATCATCTTAAAGGCACGACCCCTTGCTCTTGGTAGCTCTGGCCTTGGTACTACTGGCCTAACACCTGTTGACCTTACTGATGTACCACCATGTTGTACTCTTCCCCGTGGACAATCAGACTGAATGTGATCGGGAGACTTGCATGAGAAACAAAATCGAGTTACCCGACAGTCTTTAGCAATATGACCGGTCTTTCCACACTTGTAACAAACTCGAGGGTCAACTTTACAATTCCCTTGATGAACGCGGTTGCATCTTGGACAAGGTCTTTTCGCTGGTCGAAAAGGTGGACGACTATCAAATCTCTGGGGTCTGGACTTCCTTGGATCATAATGTGGTCCTTCCCATTTTCTTTTTCCAGTACTTTTATCATTATCATCTCTTCCTCTATCCCGTTCCACATTTTCCGCGGGATCTACTGCGGCTGAGAAAGTATCGGGTCCCTTTGCAATCATCAAACTTCTAATTTCTGAATTTAACCCGAAGATATACCTTTCCGTCTTAAGTGCCTCCGTGGCAACGTAGTATTCAGCGAAACGAGACTTTTCTAGAAAACGAGCCGTATAATCCCTTACCGATAAACTTCCCTGTTGCAGGTTCATGAACTCTTCTTCCAGTTGTCTAACTGCTGCTTGAGGACAAAACTGCCTCTTGAAAGCTATCGTGAATTCTTCCCAAGTAAAAGTAGAGTACACATCAGATCCTGTAGAGGTAATAAGAGCTTCCCACCAATAGAGAGCATATGCTTTCAACATCGCGGTTCCATATAGCACCTTATCTTCTTCGGCACACTTGCTGGTCTTGAACACAACTTCTATCTCTTTTAGCCACCTCATGGCCTTCACTGGATCTCTTTCCCCTGCGTAGGTTGGAGGTTTGCAACTTAGAAACATTTTATAATCACACTTCCTTGGCACTGGTATGACAGTAGGTGTAATGGGCATCTCGTCTTCCAGATTATGATCTGTATTTCAGTTTCATTATGACGAGTCCGGTCGAACATAACTTGTATACTTGCTTGCAGTCTTCCCATTTCAGCCGTCAGATCGTTTCTCGTAACAAATTCAGTACCTCGCGATTGAACTCTGCCCCCAGTTCTGCCCCTGCCTCGTTCTCCCCCTCTTCCCCTTGCCCCGACTGTTGGATTCGTTCTATTAGGATTTCCTTCCCCCTCTCTATTCGCACGTCGAGTACCACTTGCCATTCTGTAGATTTAACAAGGTTAATATACATATAAGCACGTACCCTATATAATAAGGTATTCCAGTTCAAACATGTACCTGTAAGTTCATGATTACACTGGCCAGGTGTAATTTGAAATTACCTTACATGATGTTCCTTCTACCTTTTTATACTTAACATTTCAAGAGTTCTAAAATTATCAAGGACATTCTACTTCACATGCAGTTTAAGTCTAGGTATGGATCCGAATACCTAAATCCCTTAAACTAGGGCTCTGATACCATCAGTAACGACCCGGTTCCCAAACATGCTTCAAATAACATATTATACATAACATAGTTCATAACAAAAGATAAATCATATAACATTTACGGTCCCTTAGTCTTCTCAAAACATAATAAGTATTTCAGTACAAACCTTTTATAATAATTTACATAATAACTACTAACATGACGGATACAAAACACTTCACGGGTCTTCATAAACATACATCTTCAAAAGTAATTCATAGATTATCCTATCACTTGCCTCTATTCGCTCCACGATCTGGAATACATATTTTAAAACAAAATGAGGGTTAGACCTATTGGTCTAAGTGAGAAAAATCCCTGTTAGTTTAAAATCATTTGCACGAACACCATATACATAACACAATTATGAATACCAATTAATACTCATACATTGTATACTTTCCTGTCTCATATTCCCTGGCCATATTAATTGGTTGCGAGCCAACTAATCATATTTCTCCGCTGCACTAATATACAGCCAACTCCGTTGTCCCTCCGTACAGCTAACTCCACCGGTCCTAAGCCCGACCAACGTGTACTCGTATAGTGTAGTGCTCATACAAATACAATATACATCTCAATATATTATATTTCAAATATACGCATATAATCACACTATATATCACATTCCCAATCCACATATATGTATTCCAGTTTGAAAACATTTTAAAGTAAAAACTCACCTGAATGCTTATCAAACAAAACTTCCAAGCTTTTCTCGAGAATCCAATCCTTCACCCAAAATTCACAGAATCTGAAACAATTAAGTATAATTATCTTTTTACCCTCTAATGATTCCCTTAACAACTAAGGATCCTAATTAATCCAAAATTCTCATCTCTTATCGCAACCAATTAGCTGCGATAACCCCTTGTCGCAACACACAATACATGTCGCAATTAACTACTGCGGCACAGTAGCATATCGCAACCAACTGTTGCGATATACATCATGTCGCAACCAACTGTTGCGATACACCACTTGTCGCAACTAACCATTGCGATATCAATGAGCTTGTCGCAACCCAAGGTTGCGATACTCATAACTGTCGCAACTACCATAACTGTCGCAACCCACTACTGCGACATTCATAACTGTCTCAGTCCACTACGTTCATACTTAACCCAGTTTTTTTATAGTTTTAAACCATGAATGTTTCTGTAATTATGCAGAAATACCTAAGACTATAAATAATAACTATCCATAAACTCAGTTTCCCAAAAACATCCATAATTCATCAAAACCCATTTCTAAACCCTTTTAGAAAACTAATAACATAGAAGTGAAAGATTAATATGAGATGTTTACCTTTAATTTCTTAGATTGCTCCCAAATTCCAGCTGATTATAATATGTTTTCCTTCTTCTTCTTCTCCTTTAGCTTTCTCTCTCAATTCTCTCTCTCTCTCTCTCTCTTGCCGTGAAACACCACACACACACACACACACTTTTGATATGAAAGTGTCTAATGGTGAGACACCTCACCTTCTCTACTCAAAATGGGGCGGTGGGTGTGGTTTGTTTAACCACATTCACCAACTAAACCCTAAACTTCTCTTAAATGACAAAATATACCCTCTAACTTCTATATAAAAATTAAAACTCATCCATTAACTTCTAACTCCATAAAACACTTAACTAAACTTAAATTTATAAAAATTAAATATAACCAAAATATACTCCCTCGTCGATGAGGACAAGTTTTATGCAAAACTGGTTTAGCGTCAATGGTAATCAATTCTTTATCCAAATAAAATAGGTATGAAAATTATCATCTAAAAATTTTAACTCATAAATTTAATTGGGATGTTGTAAAATCAAAAAATTATCTTCCCGTACGCGAAGTAGATATTCACGTTTTCCCTTTATTTTAGTAAAAGAATCATTGACAAACATTATTATTAATGATTTATATTTTTCTATCAAAATGCTTTATAAAATAATATAAATCTAACATTACTTTATTTATTAATAAGCATCATATAAACGTAAATCACAACTTTAACACGCACCCAGCCATGTGCATACCAAAGTACCAAACACACCTCCATGCAACTTCTGCCAAAAAAATTGTAACAATTTCATGGATTATTTTGAGAGGGCATTCGTTACCTCGAGAGGCCCAAAGGGCTGGGCAGTCAAGAGCTATTGTTGTACTTGTTCGCTCTAGTGGAAGTAGTGAGCACGCCAATCGAACGACGTGGCTCCAAATTATGTAGCTTGGGTAAGGTGGAGGATTAATTTCAATTAACTTCCGCCTTACCTACAAGAGAGGTGAACTGAGTGAGAGCAGGCCCGACCGTTCTTGTTGTCTTAAGTTGTGCTCGTTTAACAACAGTTGCAACAGCTAACACAACCCGACATTTCTGACCGTGGGGAAAGAAATGAGACAAGGGTTGACAGGAAACAAGAACACTGAACAATAATCTGAATTAAAAATGATCAATGGTCTAAATCTCTTCTTACACTTCTTACCTTAGCCCATTCTCACCCGTTCCTTCAGTTTAAAATATGCAATAAAATTAATATCTCAATATATTTTATATGAAATAAGGTAATTTATTTAATAAAGAGTCAATACCAAGAAAGAAAAGAGAAGCTAATGACATTAAATGGATCCTTAAAAAGAGGCTCATTTTGGATGATTTTGATTGAGTGGGTGTCCAAAGTAGATAATGGGACCAGAATTCAGGCACACCCTTCTGAGATTTCGTCCCTCCTTTTACCTTTGCTTGTCTTATTACCACCTTCTTGTTGTTGCTCAGCCTTCTTTTGAGCTCGAACCATGGCTCGTCTTGCACGTGGGCGCAGTTCACGAACTTGTCGCGGTGGCATCACATATGGTTCAAGGGGCCTGTCGCCAAACGGATGCTCGCTGCCCGAGAATATTCTCAGCTTAAGATCTCTGTCCTGCGTGGATGAATAAGCTCTTGATGACTCATGTTGAGTTAGAAACACTACTAATATGCATGGCATTAAAGAAGAGCAATACAAAACCTATTGGCAATGATGCTAAGAAACCTAAAGTAATCAGCAATGTTCTCAAAAACACAATAACCAAACCAAATGATCCCCACTATCCCATGTGGGGTCTGGGGTGGGATGTATGTAGATTTGTTATCTAGCTCAAATAGAAGAGAGGTTATTTCCGTTAAGACCCTTTCGGCCAACCACAAGGGTTGTGGCATGATGGTTGAGGCCGTGGGGGATGTGGTGGAATATCCCATCTGCTCGGGGGTTCAATTCCAAGCGTACACAACAATTGTGGCCACTAGTTTTCTTGCGGGGATTAGTTGAGGCATAACCTGCGCACCCTTCCCAAAAAATAAAAAACCCTTTTGGCCTCCACTTTCAAAAAGTAGTTCCAAAATAATTTAAAAACAATCATGTGTATGCCAAATTGCCAAACAAGATTCCTGAGGAAAATCAAGTTAGATGAGCTAAAAACTGGAAAACCCAACAAGGTCATGTTTAATAATTCTCTTCATATTCACCTTTAACAAATCAAACTGCTTACTTGAGTTTTGGTTAGCTTACCACATGTCACATGCTTGATATTTTACAGATTCCAGCACCACCATGTTAAATGATTGTACCTTTTTACTATCCCGGAAATGATGAGACCTTTCAAAAGCTAACCAACTACCCAAAAGGGATATATGATTATACTAATTGATAAGTTGTGTAGAGTTTAACCATATAACAACTTCGATATTCAAACTCGGAGATGGTCCAACAGAGCATTTGGTGAAGAAACTATATATTAAGTTCCACGGTACTAGAGGTAAGCGAGGAGCAAAACCGAGACTTGAAAAAGAGTATGATATTGGCTTGTGGTTTTTAGTTTTTACAGATGAAGTAGCTCACTAAGAGCTAAATCATAGAGTTAAAGCCGATGACCGGAATTGGTCTCCAGTTACATGTTGTCAGCGGTTTTGATACTAGAAATAAGCAAGAAGAAGCACATGAAGCTTTATTAAAATGGGCAGTCACAATAATGAATGGAAGTTCGTATCACTCCTATTAACTTGTCATTGCTTTATTTGATAAAGTGGAAAACTCATACTATTGATAGGATTATTTAGAAGAATAAGCTTCTATAGGAATAAGCATGGAGAGTCCTAATTATTGTACTTCTAGCATCACTAGGGGATTATTACAAAAATTAGGACTCTCCATGGTTTTTTCTAATAGTAAGAAAGAGCAGGTGCATACTCATGCAAGGTCCTCCCTCTTTCCCACTCCTGAGAGAAAATTTTACATGTTATGCACTAAAAGTCTTATGGTCAATTCCTATAAGATATAAATATAGTAATATAAGAGATCTATTCCCATATGTCAGACACCAGAACGTAATTTTACCTAAAAAGAATAAAAATTGCTATAGACTCACATCACGCAATTTATTTCTTGGGAGCATCCGAAGGACAGCTTTCCGAATGACTTCTGTAGGATCCTTCGCCATCTGGTCCTTTAAGCTCCTTTCCTTCAGGTGGCCAATATACCTGTATACCAATTATATGTGACATAGACAGAAATCTTCAGATACACATGACATAATCATGGGGAGGGTAGAAAAAATAACATAAATGAATATTTATAAATTTTTGTTGCGTCTAGGCGTTGGAACACAACACCAGGGGTAATTGACAAGCATACCAGATTTGAGCTATTCACCAACAGTGCTGATAATTCTCAGAGGTAATGCAGAAGACATGATACTTACCCAGTGTGCCATCGGTAAAATTTGTCAGTAAGTTTTCTCCCAGTGACACAGATGTCTTTAGCATTAAGCACAATGCACATGTCCCCATCATCACGATTAGGGGTATATATAGGCTTATCTTTGCCTTGAACCACCGTTGATATTTGTGATGCTAATCGCCCTAGGACCTGCATAAATGTTTAAGTACTATTACTTTCCATGATCTCTTGGCAGCAAGCAATGAGATAGTGATTATAATATCTAGCCTGGTCACTAAGCGGGCAAGCTTCGATTCCTAACCTATCCAGTGTTTTCAAAATAAGTAGCTACAAATTCTACAATCAAATTATTACCTTTTTTGGGGTGTGTGTGTGTGTGTGTGCGTGTGTTTTCTTGGTTTGGGAGGGGGTGTTATTGTACCTGGCCTTTGGCATCAAAGACTCTCCATCTCAGCCCTTCCAAATTGATGCGTCTTATACCAGCAACTGCTTTCTGCAACAAGAAAGAGAATTTTTCAGTTTTATAGTTTTATTGAAAACTGTCAAGGGCTCAAACTCCCAGTTCAAGAAAACAACAGACTAGGCAAAACAGACCAAAATGACATTTTATGTTAAAACAAAAGTCAAAAAGCTTCCCAGTGCTTACTTTTTCGTTCAAACAGCTAATCTGAATGAAGATGTTACGGTTCTCAATTGTAAGAAACAACTCAGAAATGCAGGTTTACACGTAACATAGTTTAAACATCTTTGTTCTTTTTCTTTAACTTCTCCTATGTTTTCTGTTTGTTCAGTCTTATCGGGCTAGCTCTCTTTTCACACACACTTTTCTCAAGCCAGGAGTCTTTACGGAAAACAACAGTTCTACTCTCCCGGATAGGGGACAGGTCTGTGTACCCTCCCAGACTCCACCTCAAGTGGGAAATACTTGGCTCGTTTGGTTTATAGTTTCACAACCAAAAAAGCTTAAGAACTGAGACTCTTAAATATCCTCAATAAGTCATGAGCCATGGATCCCAAAAAACGATATTGCAATTTGTAAATTGTTTTTCAGTTATAAATTGATTAATGTTTTGATAAAAATGTTGTATGAGCTAATAGAACTGCAACTATAACTTCGAACCTTGAACTCTAGGAACCGATGACATCCTGTACTAGATGATAATCAACACCCATTTCCAATGTCTTCGACAGCAACGATTCAACTTTTTTATTATTTAGCATTGAGTAAATATGCAAAATTGATTAATACTACAGATTATCACTTAGAACTGAAAAAACTAATCAAAATAATACAGATATATATCATTAGGCAATAGAAATTCGATTTTGACATGCTATTAAGCGTTAATTAATCAATATCAACACCAGAAATACGAAAAAGGCATGTGTGTTACAGTGTACTCCCACAGTGAAGTTAAGTTGCAGACGCAAGTTTTAAGCATCACAAACAACTTATATTCAAACCATATAAAAATCAATGAAAATTATAGTTGGATTGGGAGATGGGAGAAGTATACCTTGAGGTTTCCATTGAAAGACTGGGCTGCGACAGACATTTCCTAATAGAAAATGGAAAGATGAGAGAAATCTATGAGTATCCAACGTAAGTCCCTCTAAAACCCTAGGGATTTCGGAATCGAAAAAAAGAGTGTTCTTCGCCTGAATCACTTTGCCCCTCCCCTTCCAGACGAGGACCAGGAGACGAGACAGGAGAGTAGGAGGCCCTGTGAGATCATTTCCGTTTAAAGTTGTAAATGGGCCAGCCCAATGCATAAAACATACAAGCCCAATATTATTGAATATATCTTTTAAGATGATGGTTTTTGTTACAAGGAAAATGATGGCATTTTTTAAGGGTGCGTTTGGTACGCGGACAGGACAGGATACGACGGGACAAACTGTCTGATATAGTGTTTGGTAACATTGGACAGGACATGACAAAACTGTCAAAATGACCAGATTGACCCTGGCAGAATAAAAATGAATAAATTCTGTAATATATGTTTTGTAGAACTAAACAGAATCGAACAAAGTTTTCAAAATAAGAAAATTGTTCCTAAAATTTTATTTATTATTTTTTAGTTTTTATAACGTTGAACAACACATGTCAAAGATGTAATTTTGCTATATATATACATAATATTATGTTTTATGCATATATAAATGTATATATATTATATAATGTATACCATCTCATCCAATATTATAAATAATCACTTTCACGGGTGATACGGTGTATTTCGGTTGATCTAATTTGAAATCTAGTGAATGTCCTATCAACCAAAGTTCTCCTTTCATAATTTCTCGTCTCAAATTCAATTAACCACATCCTAAGAGCGGCAAAACACATTAGCAAGTGAATGTAGATCCTCATTAGTTTAACAAGTACAATTAAATGATTACGATCCATATCTACAAAATTCACAAAAAGATAAAACCATCGATTAAATAAAATATATGTATGGTTACAAAACATAGAACACATCAGTGAATGACATGAACAACTAATGAAATAACTAAAAAACATAAATGGAGGGGTCGTTTATCTAATTCTTATCGGGAAAGAGTCTTCTCCCGGTCGTTTACCGGGTAAGATTCTCGATTTTACTAAATCAAGCAAACAACAAGTTTTCTCGACTGAAATTTAACATTTTAATTAGTAGTTTTTCTACATTGGTTATGATGAACTTGAGTCAATCAAGCAAAAAAAGAAGAAGCCAAGATTTCTGCAAATTTTAGAATCTTAATTCTCCATAATCCTCAAATAAAACTTCATAATTCCTAGTGGGGTTGTTAATCAAAATATAACAAGTTCATTGGTTTCATATAAATTGCAAAAACAAGAAAATCACATGCCTCCAAAAATCCACACATGTCGAACAAGATATAAGAAATCAAAAGAAATAAATTTCAAGATTCATGGTGGTTTTGTTAATTGATGCCATTTTTGTTGGTTTCATATAATGGAATAAAAAAAGGAAACCACATGCTTCAAAATCCATACATCCCCTGCCGAACAATAGTATGAAATCAAAAAAGAAATTACTTGGCAAATCAAGGTTTTGTTCATGGCAGGGAATATTGATTTATAAGAAGAAATCAAACCTACTGTAGAGAATATTGATTTATAAGAAGAAATCAAACCTGCAAGAGCTAACAGTGAACCAATCGGCAAGGATGAACAACTGCGATGGTCGACAATCGACTTGAATCAGGCGACGAGAACCAACTCTGGTGCGATTTTGGAGAAGAGTGTAACGACCCGGGCCTTATTCGAAATGTTTTAAGTGTTGGGTTGAGTTTTAAATAAAAGAAGAAGTTGAGGGACTAATTGGTAATTAAGAGGTGGAGTATATAAAGGCACAAAACCCTAGGTGAACCTTATAATCCCTGATTGTTGTTATGTTTGGCGGCTGAGAATTGGTAATAGAGAGAAAGAGGAAGTTTTCTTTGGAGTTCAAGATCAAGGGAAGAAGAAGGTTCCCAAGTAGCAAATTAGAAGAAAGGGTGTGTTGGGGATTCGATTTTTGCAAGGAACTATCAGGTAATTTCGAATCTACAATCCTAATTAAGTTAATTTGCTGATTGTTGGGTCTTTGGATGGTTTATATGGCTAAAGTTAATGTTAAGACTTTTAGAGAAGATTTGTACACCTTCAATCGCGTGTAATTAGTAAAGTTTGTGGAGAATTGGTTAAAGAACATTAGAGTAGCTATCTATCGCGTTATCTTGCTGTTTTCGGAGTGTTTAGCAAGATTTCGGACCATAAAGCTCTTCCAGCGTTCGTCCGGAAACCTTCAAGGATGAAGGTGTTCGGGTGAGTGTTCGGGAAACTTCTTAGCCGTGTTGTAGAAGGTGTCCGGACATAGTGTTGTCCGGAAAGATTGTGCCGTCCGGATAATTTTAGTCGTCCGGAAAATCTGTGTCGTCCGGATAAGAATTGTTGTCCGGGTACTAAGCGGTATCCGGAAAAGTGGGGTTACCCGGTAACCTGTCCGGAAAAGAGTAGGGTGGCAAGTGAGAAGTGTCCGGATAGTTCTAGCCAGCTTATAAATGTGTCCCTTCGTTCAGGTAGACAATTTGGAAGTAAAGAGCAGAGTAGGGAAAAGCAAACAAACGTACCAGGTGAGTTTTCTAACTAAAATTCGTGATTTTAAAGTGCTTCTCTAAAGTGAATACATGATGAGAAATGCCATGTTTTGGTTCTTATGCTTTTATTTCATGAAAGATGTTTAAAGTTTTATGTGAGATGTATGCATACATTGTGTAGACGTAAATTGGCTAAGTCGAGGGGAGGATGCTCTGGTTTACTAAGCAAGTTGAATTTTTTGTTTATTAAAAGATCTGGTTTACTAAGCAAGTTGAAGTTTGTGTTACTTTGGTTGCCAAAAACTTGAATTTTTATATAGCCAGATCAATTAGATATTTAAATAAATAAAAAGTTTGATATAGACTTTTAAAAAAAATCTCAAAATATGAATGAGATAAAAGTAGGTTCGATTGTGATACAATTTTCATGATTAATAAAAATGTTAAATAACATGTGAAAGATGCTCTAAGAATCACTAAAATAGAGAATAAACGTCCACTGTTTTTTAATATTGAATAAAACATTAATTACATTGATCAATTTTAGATATTCAAGTTAAATCTTATATTAAAATATTTAACCCATTTGATACTTTAACAAATTTAGAATTATATAAAATATAATTAATAACACTTTTTTTGTTGAGAATCAAACAAATAATAATAATAATAATAATAATAATAATAATAATAATTAATTACATGTTCTCTCACCTCTAAAATAAATTTTGAAAATCTCTTCAAATATGGAGAATTTTCTTTAGCTCTTATTTTGTGGAGAAACAATTTTATCTAAAAATCTTGAAAACCTCTATCTTCAAAGATTCTATTAAAGATTCTAACTGAAATCAAAAGAAATAAGCAGTTGAAATCAAAATGCATATGCATCCTATGGGGCTAGAAAAATCTAATACCAGTTGGGTAAGGAAAAGCTAGAAAAATCTAATCTACCTATCTTTCTTTCTTTCTTTCTACTATATATACATACATATATAGATAAACTTTACTTTCTTTTTGTACAAACAACACTGCCATTCAGCCGCCTCGTTGTCATTCAGCCGCCGTTTCCAAAAACTTCCTTCAACTTTGCAGTTTGCATCACACGGATATCATCATACGCTTTTTCTTGTTTCACGTCGATGTATCCTCCTGTTTTCAAAATCTGCATCATTTTATAATACACAAAACATTAGTATAAACACACCAAATCACCATCAAATCAAACCTTCATACTGCTTACCAGTATCTCACAGAAAAACCTTGCACTTTCTTTCTTGGTTTTATGTTTCAGAATTGGGGACAAGTTTATAACTTCCTCTTCTCCTCTTTCTTTTCTTTGCACCAAGTTACTGTGCAGGTAACTCCCCACACTTCTGCATATAACATAAGCCTACATCTTACAGACCTTTTCAGAAAATGATCCAAACATTAAAAGAATGCACCAAAACTTACTTTGTTACAGACGACCATTTTTCTACAACAACAGAAAAAGAAAACATGATCATGTCAGATTTCTAAACAAAGAAAGTTACCAAAAGTAGAAGAAATTTACCAAGCAACAAGATGGAAAACCAAGGAAAGTTGCATACCATTTTCTTGGTTGTCTTTCCCCAACAAGCTTGGCCCCTGACAATGATTTAGAAACAATAGTACACAATATTATTATACTTGCAAAGAAAATGTCAACTCCATGCCATCAAATATTTGAACTCAAGAGCAGAAAAGGAAAAGAGATGGCATTTGATTACTGAGATCAAATGTTTTGGAAGAATCAACGTCAAATTCTACACCTTGTGGTGTTTTGGTTCTATGTATTCAAAAAAACTATCAGATTACCTCTTTTATTTGAATCTCATCCAATTCTGCATCCTTGATTGGAAAAAGCTCTTTTTCTCTGCTCTCGGATGAACTTGTGGGGTTGGCCTTGGAAGTCTCATGGATCTCGTTAAATCTCAATGATGTTGAATGGGTTACAGGCGTCGAAGGAGCAATTGCCTCGGTTTCTCTTTGTTCAGAAGTTTTAGGTGTATTAAGGGATCCCAATTCATCAATTTTCGAATCTGGTTCCATCGTATCTTCGACTTTTTCTAGCAGCAACGGCTTGTTTGTAGAAATGACAGATGGAAACTCTGCATGGACTGGGGGAAGGGAAAAGGTTACTTATTACTTGCTAATCAAATTTACTGTTAAAGAAACAAAGCTTATTAAATGGTAATTAGATAACCATAAACAGCTACTAGAAATTAAAAACCTGTTGGTACCCCCCCTTCAAAGAGCCGTCAATTCAACATAACAACATTGACTTGGAACTTCAAATATTCAAGGGCACATCAAACGAACTAGAGAAGAAACAAAGCTTACTGGGAATTATAGGCTCCAGAACAAAATCAAAAGATCGACCTTCTTTCCGAGCAAGAAGTGAATTTGGAGCTTTCCTTCTTTTGCCCACCAAATCACTTGCATCCGCAAGCCAGTTTTTAAATACCCTATCATAATGAAGAGAAGATGACAAAGAAAGAAAACAATAATAAAGCACAGTTCTAATGGTTTTGCGCTCACTTTGCATGTACGTATATGTGTATATATATACACATGTATGTATGTATGTATGTATGTATGTATATAGGGCCAGGTTCAGGGTAAACCGCAAAAAAATGAAATACTGGGGAACCCTCTGGTAGCCGTTCATCTATACGGTAATGCACATGTGCATATAAGCAATTTGTAACATGCATACGTGCATATGCACATGTGCATAAAAGCCAAAAAAAGTTACTTGTATGCACATGTGCATACCGTCCAGGTGAGCGGTTACCAGGGTGCTCTAGAGTTTTTCATTTTTTTGGGGTTTAACCTCCCTCTATATATACACACACATGCATACTCACTAGGACAAAAAGGGTGACATCACTCACTTGTTGGGAACCACGATCGTATCATCATAAACAAATCTGCGCTTCCTAGGGGGGCAAGCATGCTCTTTGGAGGCTGGGGTACGAATAGCCACAAAATCTGATTTATGTTCACCTGCATCCAATTCAAGGACCAGTTCATAAATGGAAATGTAATCAATGACGGTTGGCTAAGCAACAGAAGCTTCACGTAACATTACCTGAAACACCTGGAAGCTTCGACTGAGGTGTTACATCAACGCTAACTGATAATTTACGTTTTTCTGGGCTAGATTTAAGCGTTATGTTACCAACCAATGTCATTTCTGAAACCATCGTCTCCCCTGTTGTACACTCTTCATCAGGATACTTATTGTTTCTCTTATCAGAAGGATGTTCTCTATCCTCAAATATCACGAAA
The DNA here is from genome assembly GCA_033807775.1 of Saussurea involucrata. Classification (NCBI taxonomy): domain Eukaryota; kingdom Viridiplantae; phylum Streptophyta; class Magnoliopsida; order Asterales; family Asteraceae; genus Saussurea; species Saussurea involucrata. Next base: position 94,991,898 of record CM066316.1, read on the forward strand.
TCGTCTGAAAAATTAGTGTTCTTCCATTCTGGATTTTGTTGGATTGAAGGTATTTCAGTGAGTTCTAGTTCTTCATCAGTCTCATCAAGTACCATGGGATCCAGGCACTCCTCCAGGGAGAATCTATGACGAAGTTTCTCAGCACTTGTTTCCGCGTTACTTGTGTTGGTGCTGAAGCAAGGATACAACAAAAGACTTGAGTGTGTGTAAATATATGCAGTTGTTATGGAATAAAAGCATCAATTACATACTTTGTAATTGTAGCATAAGGAGAAGCATGGCCTGTGAAACTGGAAGAAGCATCCCACCAGTTCTGACAAATCAAATATCACATCTAACTTTAATCAACTAAAATGACCAACTAAATTAATTAATAGATATAATACATATTTACATTTTCTGGGAGAAAACTTGGTGTACCTTGCTAAATGTTTGACTCGCAGTCCGGTCATTTTCCCATGCATCTTCTGTATGAGAAGAAACATGCTCTTAGGTTAAGGGATCATGTAGATTATGCAATAAAAGGCAATAAATCAAAAAGATTACCGTTAAGCACAATCTCCAAATGTGATTTCACATGGTCCCTACAATGAGAACACATAATCGTCAAAATGTGATAAGAATGTACAACCACCATAACAAGATTGACTAACTCACTCGCTGTTATCATCTTCCACAACTTCGAGATCAAACGCATCTAGTTCAAAATTTTGTGGCAGACAGATTGAAGATAATTGTGCATGCATAGCTTCGACAAAAACGTTACATCTCTTTCCACCAGAAGATTCTGATACAGGCATGTCTACTATGCTACGCTTACATCTCTTACTTGAAGATTCTGGTGTGCACATACCCCCAACATCTATATTAACTTTTCTCCTTCCCTCGAGATGAATTTTCATTTCATTGAGACTATTATTGCAGTCATGAAGCAGATACTCAACTTTTTTCGAGTATATCCTTGCCACCCCCAGTAGAAGAAAGCCTAATATTCTATATGTTACAACAGGAAGTTGGTCTACCAAAATTTTATCTGAATCAAACACAACACACAAGAAAAAGCATGTTAAAAATATTAATATAAAAGAAATAGAAGTAGAAATCAATTTAGAAGTAACAAAATATACCATGACGAAACTTGAAGTTTAATGGAGACACTTCTTAGCATATACTATAGTTACCTAATGCAGGGTCCACGATATCAACGTGTGAATCCCCTATAATGTATATATACTGAACCTAAAGTTCAATGGTGGATTCTTTTAGGAAATTCATTTATAAATGACTTGCAACACGAACGAAGTTAAGTAGAAGTGAGGCTTGCTCACATTATCCTGGTTTTTTGGATATTACTTCATCATTTTCTTTTTCTATACGTCGCTAACTCGTTTCTATAAAGGGGAAAGCAAAAGGTTTTTTATGGGTTTAACAGATAATACACAAATTTTCGGCAGGAGTAGACCAAATTGAAAGTTCTAACACATATTTCTACGGTGCAACTATTTCATGCAAGATTCAACAGCCCCCAATTTGTGCAGGCTGATAATTCATAATTGTTTCTTCCCTTTATGTAATGAGTTATTGGTGAGAAATTTATAATATGTGATGGTGACTTTCAAAGCAAACAGTGGAACCCACACAATTTGTGCAGTAAACAGCCAAACAACCATCACAAGTAATGAACAGAACAATAGTAGGATAAAAACCTCCTTTCATCCTCTAACCAGAAAAAAGAAACCCTAGGTTTCAAATACACACACATGTTGAAGAAAAAAATTATTCCAAGGATCAAAATAATCACATTTTCCAGAAATTATAGAAACTGTATGCGTATTAAACTATGAATTAAAGCCAACAAAGACTAGAACCAGCGCATTCATATCGCCTTGGCCATTAGATAATTCCCAATCGTCTACAACTCTTCCTAGAGACGTGCAACGACATTTGCCGACGTTAATCATAAACAAACCAAAAATCAAAACTAGTATAATAAATGAACCCAATTTGTTTCAAGGAAGAGATTCAATTGGAACAATTAAGACGGATTATGCTACTATAATTTCTGCAACTTCAAGGAATGAGAAAGTGACGTAGAATACTATTTAAAATATTAAAAAATAAATAAATAAACTAACCAACAGAAGAAGTGATGTTAGTCTGTTGAACAAGGTCTTTTCTGAGACGTTTAGGAAAGTGGGCAGCCATCCAAACAGGGCCCAAATCCCCCTTATTATTCCCCATTAACAAGTGTCTGTGAATCGTCCCCATTTTAAGTTAATTAAAAATGATGAAAAGCCTTTATATCTGTGTATATACACATGTATACAAAGGTAGATGTGAGCGTAGATAATAGATACCAGGGTGTGTGTGTGTGTGTGTGTGTGTGTGTGTGTGTGAAATTGAGGAATGGAAAGGGTGTGGCCTGTAACTGGGCGAAGAGAGGGAAGGAGAGTGAGGTTTAGAAATGAAAATGGAGAGGGAAGAAGAAAACGGTCGAGGCTTTCAGCGTAGAAGACAAGTTTCTGGCTTTTAAAATTAACTTAATTCATGAATTAACTATCCGAAATCCAATGACACACCCCAAATATCTTAATTTTAATATTCTAATTTATTTTAATATGTAATTTTAAGAAAACGGTCAAAGTTTATTTATAAATTTGTTTAAAAAAATGACGTTTTTTAAAATTTCATGATTTAATAATTTAAAAGTGGATTTAAAGATTGTTAGAGATAAGTATTAATCAAGTAATTAACGGTACATAAACCTTCATTAGTTATTTTTAAAAAATATTAAATAATTAACATTAAATAGCGATACATGAAGTTTTAGAGGTTGTTTTTAATAAATGTTTTATAATATAGTATATATATAAATTTATAAATAATAGTTTTGTATAATATAAAATGAAAAATATTTTGCATAAATAAGATTAAAAAAACCATATTGCTATAATTGTTGGAATTATATTAAAATTAATATTACATTTTATAGTATATATTTTAACTTTACATTCATTACTCATAAATGTCGGTATAAGGTGCTTTTGGGTTTTAAAATCCTTTGATATCAATTTTTTTTACTTCAAAAAGTTTGATATCAAAATGATTTAGATATTAAAGCAAATAAAGTGGTAATTTTTTTTATTTATAATCCAATCAAATGAATTACAACTTATAAGTGTTACTGTGTTTTTTTAAGCTTCAAGAGATTTAAAATAGGGAAATTAATTAAAATGCCAAAAGTCAAACATTAAGTTACTAAAATGCCACAAAAATTTCTCAGTTTACCAAAATGCCCTAAATACCCGCGATGGAGCCTGCGATCGCGGGATAGGGCTGACGTGGCACGAACTTTGGCCACAAATGCCCCGCGGAGCCCCTCAACTTTGGCCGCGGTGCACATTTGGCCCCTGCCCGCGATGGACCAAATTTTTTCAGTTTTGGTCCCTGTACTTAGACGAATCTTGCATGCTTTTACTGTTTTTTCCACAATTATTGTACTTTGAAGACCGATTTGTGGTTGAAATTCATTTGCATGTTTGAGATTTCATCCATAAATATCAGTAATATGCAATTCACATTCTTTTTTGATTTCTCTCTTGCTTTCTTTCTTTCTTTGAATTGCTTTCTCTCTTGATTTCTCTTCTCTCATTTCATCCACAAATGGCATCGTCATCAAACCCTAAGTCTACTCCTGAAAAAATGTCACCTCAAATCAAGGTCGCCATAGCAAAAAAGGAAAAGGAGATAGATGAACTAACGGAAGAGTGGCAAAAAATTATGGACAGGAAGACAGTCCATTTGAGAACGATCGAAGAGGAAGACAGGGAGATCAAAAGGATGAAAGGGGATATAAAAGCTCGGGAGGCTCGTGTTCGTCGAGAACAAGAAGCAATTCACCATATTCTGCAAGACTTCGCAATTATTCAAGCGAAGGTAAACGAGAAGCAAGCTTGGATTGATTAAACTAAATCAATTTTTAAGTAGGTGGTGGTTGTTTTAGTTGTTTTGTATTTTTTTATTTTTTTTATTTTTTTTACTGTGTTGTTGTTTTGTATTTTTTGTTGTTGTTAATTTCTCTGAAAAGTAGTTTTTAAGCCGCTGAACCACGGTTAGGTTGGATACATCATGCAAGGTCAAGTCAGAGGTTACCTCATTCGGATAAACAAACATGGGGTTTTGTTTGTTAATGATGCTAGATTTTGGTAGTCGTACTCTATCCACGTGGGCCTACTCCTCTTGTAGAATATATGACAACCCTCAACTCATTTGCTAAAGTGTGTCCGGGTTGTGGTACACAATGGCCATATCGGTGTATACGTGGTTGCAAAAACAAAAGAGGATGTGAAATTTCCCAAAAATGTTGTAAAAATTTCCGTTAAGCTTGGGGAAAAAGTTTCAAAAGAGTGAGACGGTTCGGGTTGTTCAAAAATATTCCCGGGTGGGTTGTTGGAAACAAAGGACGTAAATCCATGGTGAGGATCACTCCCTTGAAAATCATCAAAACTCCCCTCCCATGATTGGTCAAATGTATTTATAAACGTGTCATTCCAATCTTGACCAGGAGGTGAAAATGAAGTGTAGATGTCATCATCTTGAATATTTTCCAAAACATTAGGATGTTGTTCCCAAGAATAATCGAAAGAATTAAAATACGGGGCATCCCAACTAAAACCATCCATTACGGTAAAAGAAAAATCAATGAAAACTCAACTTATAACTCAATGAAACTCTGGAAATACGCCAATCCCCGGCATCGGCGCCAAAAACTTGGTAGCTATTTGTCGTGTGTCCAATTGTAAACACAATAATTCCACAATACGGGCGCAAGTATACACCGATAAAGGGATCGCTACAAGTAGTAGAATGGTAAGAATACCGAGTATCGTATCCACAGGGATTGGGATTCAAAGTTCCGAGTCCTAAGTCGAGAATACACCGATTTCAATTAGAGAAGAATAAAACATTGTTTGAGCGAGTTATGGGTTTTAACAATAAAAACTAAACAACTAAATAAAAATGAGTATGGGTGTAAGTTTTCCTTGAGATATTCGTAGGAACAATATGGTCAGTCACGTAGTGACACAAGTCATTTATAAAAAGCCCGATCTCTCGAAAGTGACTAACTATAAACCGTGCCAACTAGCGCCCACAAAGTGCCAAATGTAACTAACTCTTAATCTTGCCGATTTATCTAAGTATGATTTAAAAATCAAAGTTCTATCAATATAAAGTTTTACTCCCAAATCTCTTTGAAATACTCGATTGACGATTGAACCTTAGTAAATCATGCAAAACCCGCCTCTCGACGTGGTCCGCAAAGACTTTCTCAAATCTTTGTGCATCACTTAAGCCGTATTTCGGATCCGCCCCTCTCGAGGTCTAAGATCTAATATTAACACATAAAAGTGATCGGCTTATCTGCGTTGAGTGAAGTCTCGACTCAAGTGACCAAGCTTAAGAGTTAGTAATAACGGCCACACCCAAGTACGGCCTACTAATTCTCAAGTTAAACTTACACCCACACCCATGAGGGTGCTTAGTTTATAATAAAATACATAATAAAAGAAGAGTAAATAATGAATACTGCTTGCATTAAAACTAGACGGAAATTAAAATACGAGATTTAAATAATGCGAAAAGTAAATGACGGAAATTAAAATGCAAGAAATTAAAGACAAATAATTAAACTACAACTAAGTAAATAAAATGCAAAGCTTAGAACATTAATTTCTACATCTTTTGGAGCACCCCTCAAATGGTTCCCAATGGCTCTATTTATAGGATGAGATGAGAAAGTCTTCCAACTTCCTTGAATTAGGGATGGCCAAGCAAGATGACTTGCACTTCTTTCCAAGAAAAATCAGCCAAGTATTTCTCACCCAACATTTAACCATGGTTAGCCCTTTTACCACATGAGTTTGCAAGTGCCTACTGTGGGCAGAAAGTGCCCACTTTACGAGCTGATGCATTTTTAACCCAAAAACGATGAGTTTAACCCTAAAAACATTCTCAACAACTCCAAATAAAAATAAAATAAACAAAAGGAAAAACACGAACACATAAACATAAAAAATACAACTACAATGGAAGAAAAACTCACACAAATGACGTGTAAATAACCATCAAACTAAGAGTTATCACATATGTATGTGTGTATATATAATATGAATATATACATCATTTACAAACTAGCTGTGTTATCAATGTTCATTTAGAAGCATATGTATGTGTGTATATATATAATATGAATATATATATCATTTACAAACTAGCTGTGTTATCAATGTTCATTTAAAAGCATATGTATGTGTGTATATATAATATGAATATATATATATCATTTACAAACTAGTTGTGTTATCAATGTTCATTTAGAAGCATATGTATGTGTGTATATATATATAATATGAATATATATATATATATATATATATTACAAATCAGCGTTCAGATCAACAGTATCATATGTGTTTGTTCCATATGGTTCAAGCTGTGACGGGCCCGGTGTGTGACTGACTGAATGTCTCCTTGGCACGGTTGAAGGGGCGGGATTTGGACTCTCTCCACGAGTGTGTCCTACGCATTGGCACCGAGTACATCTTCGTTGTATCGAACTTTCACCACGTGATGGACGTCGGTCGTTCTTTCTCGGTCTCCCGGCTCTGTTCTTATCCATTAAAGGTGGATAGCATGGCGGAAGCGGGTCGGTTGGAAACACCCATGCTGCAGGGGGTCCAGCTGGGTTTATTACCTCCACGTATGTTTTTCGGTAATATTCGGACGTGAAGAAAGGTACAGCCAAGTCGCTGCAATCTGTACGACTCATATATCTTGCTGCAGCGATGGCATGGCCGCACGGTAACCCAGATTTATCCCATTCGCGACACGAACAAAAATGGTCTTCCATATTCACAATCGCGTGAATATAGTCATCATGCACCGCGTACTTCCCATACCCGATTGCTCTTACCGTCCATGTCGCCGCACGACGTGCCCTGTACTGAACGATATTCTCCGTCGTTGGTGTGAGTGCATTTTGCATCTCAGCTCCTTTTAGGCGTCGAATTTGGTACCACTCTTGTTGAAAGGCCCGAAAGTAGTCCATAAGATTAACAATCGGACATCTACGCGCAAAACGGGAGAGTGCATTCACAGACTCTGCACTATTCGAGGTCAGAATGTCATACCGTTGTCCAGGAAAATGGGCCGCGGACCACCTCTCCGGTCCAGCATCGTCAAAGACTTTGGCTGCTTCGTCGGCACTATATCGTAGCATATTCATGTACTTGTTAAACTCCCGATCCGTATATGCTCTGCATGCCGCTCAATAAACATCCTTGTAGGTGGTAATACGTTTGTCCTTGGATTTGGCGTTCATCTCCAAATGTCGACAACATATGTGTGAGGGGCGTTTGGGTACATGGCAGAGATTGCGGCGCTTATGGAAGGAGCCCTGTCAGACATAAACACCAACCCTTGCGGGTCTCCGATAGCTTGTCTCAACATGGACATAAACCAAGTCCACTCGTCCCCGGTTTCAGACTTGCCTACGCCGAAAGCTACTGGAACGATGGAGTTATCCCCGTCCATGGCAACCGCTAGGAACATCATACCCAAGTAACGGCCCTTTAAATGGGCTGCGTCTATTATCAGGACACGACGTAGATTTGCCAGAAATGTGCGGATCTGCAAAAACATAGGTGATTTTCCTTTGTAAATGTTATAGTTTATAATGTGTAAACATATGACGCGTTAAAATACGTACCGCGGGTCCAAGGGCCACGAAGCACATCTCAAACCGTCGACGTGAATCGGTCCGTAGCTGCGTGACAGTACCAGGGTTCTGCAGCTGCAAATTATATAAATATGTCGGGAGTCGTTCATACGACTAATCGAACGTTCCTCTTACCATAAACAGTGCATGGCATCGCGCACGCCAAACTTGGTGGTAATCAATCGTGACGCCGAACTGCTGGTGAACATCGTGGACGATGTCCTTTGGACGCAATGACCTGCTAACATCAAGAAATTTGTTTTTCAGCATCGCACCCAAAGTCTTTTTGCCGGCTTGTTTGTGGTGAGGATTAAGTTGCGTCCTCGTACAAGTGTGTACGTCGTGCAACTTTCTAATCATTATCGCCCCTCCTTTGGGACCCGTGTGAATCACGTACAACCTCCACTCACACTTTTCTCTGGCACATTCAACTACGTATCTGCTTTTGTCAGATTTCTGCGCGTGACTTTGGAAACCCTCTTCCAAGAACTTGAGTCCGATCTGACTTGCCAAGAGATCATTCGAATCGAATATCTGACCTGCTTTTAACCTTTCACTGCGAATATAAGGTGTAAGTTCGTAGGTTTGTGTCTGGGTATGGGAGTCTGGAAGAATATGGGGCATATCAAAAAAGTCATTTATCTGACTACATGATTTTCTACTAGGGGTATATTCTTCGTGATCATCACTATCGGTGTCTGATCTGTCTATTTCAGAGTTACCCGTTCTGAAAAACGTGAGTTTCGTCATCAGCAACTCCAGCAGTACGCCCTTCGTGTGGTTGTGGTGGTTGTTGTTGTTGCGTCTCCGAAATACAGTCGTTAAGACCATATGAATGATCTAAATGAACCGTTGGGGCGTCGGACGTCTGAAATTGAGAATCAGACTGCTCTATTTGGAGGTCTTCGTCGTCGTCGTTTTCGTTGGGATACACAAAAAGTAATGGGGGCCTTTCTGAATCGACTGCAAAGTGCAGAAAAGTAGATGTTAGACAACCTAGGGGGGGGTAAGGTTGTATTTAAAACTTTTACTTTCAAAAATTCTTTTATAAAAATATCTTAATAATGTAAATACAACAGAGTATATGAAAACACAACAGATACGTATAAATACAGGATAGTATAAATATAGTAAATAAAGCAGAGTATAAATGCAATGAATATACAATAATTATATAAACAGATATAATTAAATGCACAGCGGAAATATAAAGAGATAAGGGGTAGAGATACTTGACACGGAGATTTAGTGATTTACCACAACTTGGTAAATCACTAGCCGAGACACTTCCCGACACGATCCAATAAACGTATTCTTTACGGTAGAATACAAACCAAATACAAAGGAAAGCAATAGGCTCTCAAGCTCTAGCTTATTGAGATATACAGGATCACACACCCGTTATTCAAACACTTACAAGAGGAGTATAACTCACAATGGAAATCACTCTTGTATAATATTTATCACTTGGATATTTTATAAAAACGTTTTATAAAATAAATATGTAGTGATAATATGTAGTATGGAATATTAGTTGGGAGAGATCAGATGAGGAGATGGCTGTTGGTTTGTATCTGTATTTCTTCTCCACCGTCGCATGCATTATATAGCAGCTCTTCCAACGGATACATGCATTCGCGGTATACCGCCAAAAGCACGCGGTATACCGTGCAGTAATAGTACACTGACACTCCAACGGCTCTCATGCAAAGTTGACTTCTGGAATACGTACGTGGCGGTATGCCGGCTAGGACTCGCGGTATGCCGCCTGTAAAAGTAGCTTCAACCAATCATCATTGCACAACAACCTCTGCCGCGGTATACCGCGTTGTACCGGCGGTATACCGGCGTCAGAAAGGGCAGCTTCCAGGCCGCAACCAATCTTGCTGGATCTTCTCAATAAACCCTATTTAATTAAAATCATTTATTGGGTTTTTAGAAATATCCAAGTGGTATATTATTTTAGGGTGTTTATCATTATAAATTATAAACACTAATGACAACGTAAATCTTCCGTCTTGAACTCTTCAGATAAAATCTTCGTGTTCTTCAAGAACTGTACACTTGGATTGGATTGTTAGATAAACAATAATACGGTGTGTTTGTAATCATCAAAATAAATATATATAAATATATAGAGATGTGGTACACTTGCACCAACAATCTCCCCCTTTTTGATGATGACAAACACAACCGCTAAGCATGAGCATATGCGGTTTCTCTCCCCCGTTTGTCGAAACAAAAAGGGTCAAGAAAGACGGTATGCTTCCCCTCGAGAGATGCTCCCCCTCAAAATATGCATATAATTGACATGAAACAAAATAACCAAAAAGAAACACTTGCACCAAAAAAGGATCTTAAGGCTTCGATTTTTCGGTTAATTTTATGTGAGCAAAAAAATTACCACGTATTATGTCCTCGTCAGGGAACACGTATTATATCCTCGTCAGGAAACACGTATTATATCCTCGTCAGGAAACACGTATTATATCCTCGTCAGGAAACACGTATTATATCCTCGTCAGGAAACACCTACAAAAGGCAAAGAAAATTTTTCGTGGTACCCTTTTCTTATGGGTCCTTTTAACAGTTAGTATAAAACATAAACTGCAAAAAAAAAAAAAAAAAAAAATTAAAATATGTTGTCGACATAAAATAAAACATGACAACATACAATCCACAAAATTTGTTTAAAACCACAAACGCATCCCACCGGGATTGTCAACATTAAACATTCCTTTCGGAATCCATTTTCTAACCATTCTAATTTTGCGATTGTATTTATCATACACATAAAATGAAGCATTTATATTCGCATTAGGTCTAGTAAAATTACTATTATACATGCGAGCATACGGTTTCCTCCCATAATTCACATTTTTCATTTTTGACATATATGGGGGTTTTCTTGTATCAACTTTAGGAGATGCAAAATTTTTTTTAATGGGTTTACACGAGCATTTATCAATACATGTATCAGAACCAATGCCTTTTCGACAATTAATGCGATTCGACATATTTAGCATTTTAAGCATTTTATCATTGCTATTTTGAAAAGCTTTAGCTAATAAATTATCTTTTTCATATAAATCGCAGTTAGCTTTTAAATAAATATTTTCATTTTCAAGCAAATCACATTTTATACATGCAACACTTTCATATGTATTTTTATTTAAACATGCAATTTTATCATTTAAAATAACACAAGATTTATAATCATTTTTCTCAATTGGTTTTTCTTTTAAGCATGCAATTTCATTTTTTAAGATATCACAAGATTTGCAAACATCTTTTTTACTTAATTTATTTTCTAACTTAGTGATAACATCTAAATCATAAGTAGATTTTTGTTTACCGTCATCTATTTCCTTTTTATATGCAGATACGGTTTCTTTTAATTTAGTGATTTCATCTTTATACTTATTTGCAAGAGCGGCCATGTCATTGAATGATTCATATAATAATTCAAGGTTATTTTCATTATCACTATCATAATAATTATCACTATAATTACTATCATAATTATTGTCATGAAAACATGATGTAGATACCTCATCATCACGGTCGGCCATGAGACAGATATTCTTGTCTTCATCTTCGTTTGCGCTCCACGCGGCTCCGACGAATGTTTTTGGTGTGTTGATTTGTTTAGCACGTTTTGGACACACATTTGCATAGTGATTTTTATCACCACACACATAGCAAAAGCCTTTCTTTTTATTGGCTTTGTCATCGTCACTAGATTCGTCATATTTGTTATGGACGTTGCGACTTTGATTTTTACCACCACGATGGTAGTCTCCATTTCCTTGAAACCTATCAATATTGGCAAACTTTTTGTTAGATAAAAGTTTAGAGAGTTTTCTTACCATCTCGATTAAATCGTCAAGACTTTCGGATTCGTCATTTGAGGAACTTGCTTCTTCCTCCTCTTCTTCTTCCTCATCTTTAGGGGCAACGACTTTGAGAGCTATGGATTTCTTTTTGACTCGATCCCGAACTTGATTTCTTTTTAGTGCAATTTCGTGCACTTTAAGATTGCCGACAAGATCGTCGAGCTTCATTGTTGAGAGATCTCGGGAATCTTCTAACGATGTAATCTTTTGCATCCACTCCGAAGGTAGTGCTCGAAGAATCTTCCTTACATAATCTTCATTAGGATAAGTACGACCTAATCCTTGTAAAGTAGTCATTATGAGGTTAAATCTTTTAAACATAGAATCGATAGACTCATCTTGAGTCATCTCGAACATTTCATAATCATGAACTAGAATATTTATTTTACTGCTTTTGACTTGCGTGTTTCCACGATGAGTGTCATTTAAACTTTGCCAGATTTCATTAGCAGTTTCATAAGTAAAAACTCTTTCTATTTCATCAGAATTTAAAGCAGCATATAACATGTTTTTAGCTTCAAAATTTAAACAATACGAAGCTTCATCAGTGGGAGTCCACTCTTTAGAATCTTTTTCAACAATAAGATCATTTACGATTTTGGTTGGAATAGAATTTCCTTTTTCAATAATTTCCCACATCTTTCTATTTTTGCCACGCACGTGACATTCAAATAATTTTGCCCAAATACCAAATTTTTCAGTATCAATAATAGGAGGTTTTGAAAACAAAACAGTTTGTTGAGCCATTATATAAAAGATATAACTTTAAAAATTTAAACAGATAATTTTTGAAAGCCCCGCTCTGATACCAATTGTTAGACAACCTAGGGGGGGGGTAAGGTTGTATTTAAAACTTTTACTTTCAAAAATTCTTTTATAAAAATATCTTAATAATGTAAATACAACAGAGTATATGAAAACACAACAGATACGTATAAATACAGGATAGTATAAATATAGTAAATAAAGCAGAGTATAAATGCAATGAATATACAATAATTATATAAACAGATATAATTAAATGCACAGCGGAAATATAAAGAGATAAGGGGTAGAGATACTTGACACGGAGATTTAGTGATTTACCACAACTTGGTAAATCACTAGCCGAGACACTTCCCGACACGATCCAATAAACGTATTCTTTACGGTAGAATACAAACCAAATACAAAGGAAAGCAATAGGCTCTCAAGCTCTAGCTTATTGAGATATACAGGATCACACACCCGTTATTCAAACACTTACAAGAGGAGTATAACTCACAATGGAAATCACTCTTGTATAATATTTATCACTTGGATATTTTATAAAAACGTTTTATAAAATAAATATGTAGTGATAATATGTAGTATGGAATATTAGTTGGGAGAGATCAGATGAGGAGATGGCTGTTGGTTTGTATCTGTATTTCTTCTCCACCGTCGCATGCATTATATAGCAGCTCTTCCAACGGATACATGCATTCGCGGTATACCGCCAAAAGCACGCGGTATACCGTGCAGTAATAGTACACTGACACTCCAACGGCTCTCATGCAAAGTTGACTTCTGGAATACGTACGTGGCGGTATGCCGGCTAGGACTCGCGGTATGCCGCCTGTAAAAGTAGCTTCAACCAATCATCATTGCACAACAACCTCTGCCGCGGTATACCGCGTTGTACCGGCGGTATACCGGCGTCAGAAAGGGCAGCTTCCAGGCCGCAACCAATCTTGCTGGATCTTCTCAATAAACCCTATTTAATTAAAATCATTTATTGGGTTTTTAGAAATATCCAAGTGGTATATTATTTTAGGGTGTTTATCATTATAAATTATAAACACTAATGACAACGTAAATCTTCCGTCTTGAACTCTTCAGATAAAATCTTCGTGTTCTTCAAGAACTGTACACTTGGATTGGATTGTTAGATAAACAATAATACGGTGTGTTTGTAATCATCAAAATAAATATATATAAATATATAGAGATGTGGTACACTTGCACCAACAGTAGAGATATCCCCATCGTTGGATAAATCCACAAATGATCTATCGCCATTTTTAAACACTAACTTGGAAACAGCAGAATGGTTGATTCCACATTTTTGCATGGCGTATGCAAGAAATTTCTGATAAGTATAGTTTACTGGCACTTTTACACCATGCTTAGATTTATAAGCAAAATTCCACTCATTGTTATCTTGCTCCCTTTCACCATCAAAACAGAAATATAGCTTAGCTTTTGCAACAGATGAACTCATTTTTTCAGTAGTATCTCAAACACAAAATATTGCAGAAAGAAATCAAGAAAGAAGTATGAAATCGGTGTGTGGATTATGGATTGCATTTTACATCTATTTATCAATGAAACAACCAACATTGATGACAACCAATCTCTCATTTCATCCACAAACTGGTATTCCAAAAACACTGATTTAACATTGATTCAAACATGCAAATGAATTTCAACCACAAATCGGTCTTCAAAGTACAATAATTGTGGAAAAAAACAGTAAAAGCATGCAAGATTCGTCTAAGTACAGGGACCAAAAGTGTAAATTTTCAGGGACCAAAACTGAATTTTTTTGGTCCATCGCGGGCGATCGCAGGCTGCGATCGCGGGCAGGGGCCAAATGTGCACTGTGGCCAAAGTTGAGGGGCTCCGCGGGGCATTTGTGGCCAAAGTTCGTGCCACGTCAGCCCTATCCCGCGATCGCGGGCTCCATCACGGGTATTTAGGGCATTTTGGTAAACTGAGAATTTTTTGTGGCATTTTGGTAACTATTGGTCAAACTTTTGGCATTTTAATTAATTTCCCTTTAAAATATATATATATATAGGGAAATTAATTAAAATGTCACAAGTTTGACTTTGCTTTACCAAAATACCCTAAATCTCGTTCAGTTTGCAAAAATGCCACAAATTTCCGTGGTGGAGCCTGCGATCGCGGGCCCCGGCCCACGTGTCCCACAACTTTGGCCAAATAGCCCGCAGAGGTCCCTCAAGAATGCCCGCGGAACAGGTTTGGCCCCTGCCCGCGAAGGATGCCCGCGATCGCGGGATACCCCGCCACGCGTCGGTATGGGGTTAACCCTAAATTTTTTTAATGCACCCAAACCCTAATTTTGTTCAATTCGCCGCAAGTATATAAGAGAGGGTGGGGTGACCAAACGGCCACCACTTCTCTCAACTTAAAAAAATAAACTTCCTCTCCCAAACTCTCTCAATTTTAACGTGTGGAATACGCGCTTAAGTTTTTTGAAGATGGCTCGTGTTACTCAGTTGGTAAGTTTTTCTTAAGTTTTTTGTTCTTTTTTGTATGTTGTTATTTTAAGTTAAGATATATGATATGTATGTTGTTAGAGTGTTTATAACTTGTTATATGTTTGAATATGATATTTGATCTATGTTTAAATTTTAAAATATATGATATGTATGTTTTTATGTTTAAATGTGATATTTGTATGTTATAATGTGATATTTGTATGTTGTTATAGATGTTACAGTATTTTTATAAAAAAATGTTAAGAGTGTGTTTTTATAAAAAAATGTTAAGATGGTGTTTTTTATAAAAATATTTCTTAAGAGTGTTTTTTATAAAAAAATGTTAAGATGGTGTTTTTTAAAAAAAAAATTCTTAAGAGCGTTTTTATAAAAAAATGTTAAGATGGTGTTTTTTATAGAAAATTGTTAAGAATGTGTTTTTTATAAAAAAAATGTTAAGATGGTGTTTTTAAAAAAAATATTTCTTAAGAGTGTGTTTTTATAAATAAAATTGAGGAATGGAAAGAGTGTGTGTGTGTGTGTATGTGTGTGAAATTGAGGAATGGAAAGGGTGTGGCCTGTAACTGGGCGAAGAGAGGGAAGGAGAGCGAGGTTAGAAATGGAAATGGAGAGGGAAGAAGAAAACGGTCGAGGCTTTCAGCGTAGGAGACAAGTTTCTCGCTTTTAAAATTAACTTAATTCATGAATTAGCTATCCGAAATCCAAGGACACACCCCAAATATCTTGATTTTAATGTTCTAATTTATTTTAATATGTAATTTTAAGAAAACGGTCAAAGTTTATTTATAAATTTGTTTAAAGAATGACGTTTTTGAAGATTTCATGATTTAATAATTTAAAAGTGGTTAGAGATAAGGATTTATTAATAAGAATCCACGATTTAAGGATTTGAAGATTGTTAGAGATAAATATTAATCAAGTAATTAGCATTAAAAGCGGTACATAAACCTTCATTAGTTGTTTTTAAAAGATATTAAGTAATTAACATTAAATAGCGATACATGAAGTTTTAGAGGTTGTTTTTAATAGTTTTTAATAAATGTTTTATAATATAGTGTATATATATAAATTTATAAATAATAGTTTTGTATAATATAAAATGAAAAATATTTTGCATAAATAAGATTAAAAAAACCATATTGCTATAATCGTTGGAATTATATTAAAATTAATATTACATTTTATAGTATATATTTTAACTTTACATTCATTACTCATAAATGTCGGTATAAGGTGCTTTTGGGTTTTAAAATCCTTTGATATCAAAATTTTTTTACTTCAAAAAGTTTGATATCAAAATGATTTAGATATTAAAGCAAATAAAGTGGTAATTTTTTTTATTTATAATCCAATCAAATGAATTAGGCCATCCGTACCCCATCCCTCCTATCTGTGAAAGATTCCCCTCCACATCATCGCCACATCAGCTTTTCTTCCATCCCTCACTCCATCCCTCACGATCCCTAAACATCCGTACCCCATTCCCTCAAACCCCTTTGCCACCTCATTTATTTTAATTCTTTTATTTATACATTTAATTATTTAACAAAATATATATATATATATATATTTAATAAATAAAAATAAGATAAATAATAAAAATTAAAATTCATATCATTCATTAAAAAATTAAAAATTACAAAAGTAGTCCCTACTTCTAAATCTTCAACTATTCGTTCGAATAGTTGTCTGCTCATCCTGAACCGCCGCCTAAACATATCCGGTGTATAAATCGGGTTGACGCCAAAGTAGTCCCGCATAAGCCGCTCGTTTGCAGTTACTCGACCTCTTTCAATGTTTGCGGCCCTCTCTCTTGTTGACGATGAGGCGGTGCTACCATACAGCGATTGTGCAGCATGTCGAAAAATTTCCCTTTGTAGATTCAACAACTCGTCGGTGTCTACGGATGATGATGATGCGGTTGGTGAACCGGGTTGTGGCGAATCCATATTGTTTAATATATAGAGGTTGAGAAAATTTGAGAGAGTTTGAGAGGTGTGAGAAATAAGAGGTTGAGAGAATAAGAGGTTGAGAGGTGTGAGAAATAAGAGGTTGAGAGGTGTGAGAAATAAGAGGTTGAGGGTTAAATATATAGTGGGATTAAATTGAGAATTTTTTTTTTTTAAGCGTTCAACGGTTATTTTTTTAAAAATTTAATTAATTTTTTTTTTTTTTTATAAAACCCTCGGGATGGCTCGGGAACCCAACCCCGCTCACCATCCCGCCCCGCAACTCCATCCCGGGCCGTAGCCCAACCCCGCCCTCACCCCGCTGCCACATCCCCCATCCCGAGCCCCTTCCCCGCTGGGGTACGGATGGCCTTACAACTTATAAGTGTTACTGTGTTTTTTTAAGCTTCAAGAGATTTAAAAAATTTAAGAATCAAAATTCAAATATTACATTTAATGTCAACAACTTTTTTATTTTAAATATTATAATATAAATCATATTATTAAGATATTTTATAAATTTAATAAAATATTATTTATGTTTCAAAAAATATTTATATAATAAAAACACATACATAAAAAGAGAACATCTCTCTCTTATATCTTAATAATTTATGGAGATTTTTTAAAATTCGGAAAATTTATGCTTTTTCTATTTTCTTCATTTTAGAGAAATATTTTAAGTAATTTTTTTGATTATTATTTTTTGTCTAAAATCATAATTTTCTCCATTTTGAAGAATTTGTTGGATATACTCTACGTAATCATATAAGAGCATTTCTAACAAATTTCTCATAATGAAAAAATGGAGATTTTATAATATTTTTGTTCCCACAATTTCTCTGAAATAGAGAAAAGAAGGAGAGAGAATGTGAAATTTCCCAAATTTAGAGAAGTCCCAAAAAATGATTACCATGAGAGATAAACATTAGGGATTAGTTATTAGCGTTAATGGATAAGATTATAAATCAGTTACAGCTATTATCCAAACTCAACTTGTATTGATTGTGCAAACTATAACTCTGGTTGCATAGACTCTAATGGGTTGTTACTGAACGCTTACCCAGTAAGTGTTTATCGGGTCACTCTACCTTATCGGGTGAGCATGACAAGCGTTGATAATTTTATCCAGTAAGAGCAATGACAAGGACCGAAGGTTTAATATGGTAAGTGATAGTGATGACGTTTACCTTGATAAAAATGGCACATTCGATATCGTTTTAATGGATTAAAATCTTACTTGGTGAGTTAAGCAAAAGTGTTTACTATTACCAGTAAAGCGCTTACATGATAAGTGTTAAGTAAAAACGGTCCTTAAGTCTAATTAGAAAACTACAAGTTTTCCTTCAAATATTCCAAGCCTGACCCTAAAGAAAAGGGTTTGGACTTAATTAGTTTCAATGATAACTTCAAAACTCCGATCCAAAGGACTAGAGATCTGATTATACTACCATATATATATATATATATATATATATATATATACTTGGTGAAACTTCACCAAGCAATTTTAAGGACACTTCCAACGTTTTAAAATCAATCCAAATCATCTCGAAATTAGAATTCACTAAGGGGCAGTTTGGCGGTTGTTGAATGGTTTGGTGTAGAATGATCAAGAGATAGTGTAAAATTAAACATGGTTGTTTTGTAATTGTGCAGAATGAAATTAGGACGTTGAATGGTTAAGGGAGACTCAAAATACAAAATCAGTCAAAGGGCTTTAGAACCATTGTCAAACAAAATTCACCTCTTAGTGATTCAGATGTTGTCTTTTAATTGAACTATTAAGAGGCAAACAAACAGTCCCAAATCTAAACCGCCAAGGCCCTGACTCTTAACCCTGCTAAGGACGTGGCCCCCTTGGCCTTGCCTTATGACAATCTAAAGTAATAGTGACAACATTTATTTATAAGTGTAGACTATTTATGTACCTCCTAACTCATTTATATTTATCTTATCACTTCAATTAAATCTTAATTATATTAAATGGTTGATGACATTGAAATCAAAAAACAAGCTGCAAGATGTTTTGTAATTGCATCAAATTATTATAGTTTTTTACGTTAAGACTTCCAAAGTTATGTTTCGTAAAATATGTATAGAAATAAAACTTGTTTCATTTTTAAACAATAAGTTAGCTGTTAAAATATTAAATTATTTTGTCAAATAAAATTCCTTACAATTTATTTGCAATGGTAAAATCATTTACGTAAGTTAAAATGAAAATAATTTATTAATTTTGAGATGAAAGATTCGAGGTTAAGGGTAAGAATGTGGGTTTGTAACGTCTATCACCGGAACTCCCTATTTATATATATAGGGTCAGGTTCAAAGACAAACCTTAAAAATGAAAAACTAAGGAACATTTTGATAGTCTTTCATCTGGACAGTATGCACGTGTGCATATGCATAATGCACAAGTGCATAAAAACAAAAACAAAACAACATAGTTTAAATGTATGCACAAATACATATCGTCCAGATAAAAGGCAACCAAAATATTTTATAGTTTTTCATTTTTTATGATTTTTTTAACCTCTCTATATCAAGGTTCTAAATGGCGTGTGGCGTGGCGTGGCGGTGAGACCAAGCCTCAAGCCTTAGGAGCTATGGCGAAACCATAGCGTTTTCAAGACGTGACTTATGACGTCAAATTTCTAATTTATATATAATATTATATATGAAAACTTAGGTTTTGTAGTGTTACTCAATGAGTAAATAGTAATAAAGAAAGTAAATTAGGTTATATATTAAAAAACTTGCAAATAAAACACTAAAAACATAAAGAAAAATCAAATATCACATTACGAAAACCGTGCATTAGGACATGGCGTGCCACAAGCTTAACGTGACGTGAAACACAAGCCTTAGGGTGTGTTTACTTGCGACTTAATCGGCTTAATGAAAAAACCGGCTTATTCGCGGATACATTTTTTGGTGTTTACTTGCGACTTAATCGCACAAATTTATTTCCTTCATTTTCGTGTGTTTCCACTTCTTCTCAGTTCTCATATTCGAGATTCGATAGCATGCACACCATTAACATATATGCACACATTACCTTTATACCAAAGACCAGAGAAATTATTTCCGTCCGTACTAGCCAATAATCCAAAACAAACAACCAATAAAAACAACAGGCCTCTTTCATTGCTAATTAATTAATTAATTAATACTAACTACTTCAAATACAATTGATCCAAAACTCAAAAGTATTTGCTTCCAAAATCAGATACATATAGCCCAGTAGTAGCTACAGCATTCATCGGCTTTAAATATACCTATACTATATAACCAACCATTCATCTGTCCAAATAAATCAACATACCACCGATACCGGATCATAGTCGTTAGATTCTACAAATCACGCACACCCGTTCTTTTTCTTCACTTTTCGCTTAAGAACCTTCTGGAAGTCTTCATCCGAAAGAGAGAGCACCTGGTTTAAAAGCAACCTCACCCCACTCTCTTTAACTATTTCATGCCTAGGTTTGATCCTCTCCTCCAAGCTGTAACCAAAATAATGAGGAAACTTAACCAGTTCCGTTTTCGGATAACCCATGCTTAAGAAGTATTCCCATTTCGGTAACAAGTTATCCGCCACGCTAAAAGTATAAAGAGCCCCGTATCTGGAAGCCATCACTGCCACGTCAGCAATATGGTATCCTTTTTGCACGAAAAACTCGGTCACTGGCTTCAAACTTGTCTCAATGTTAAGACCAAAAGCCTGTGGACATCGAGACATAAGCACACCAGCATTTACTCCTATTGAATGAAAGTAATGAGCAGTGGGTCGTAGCTTCTCCTCCACGCTGTAACTTATGATGGACGGGCAGCGCGTTAGAACCTTACCCACCTCTTCAGAAGAAAGCCCCATTTCGTAAAGAAACTCCACTGTTGCTTGTAACTTCGATCTGCTATAAGTGAGAAGGGCGGGAAAACGATAGATAACTTTTGCCCATTTTTTCTTGTCCACCCCCAAGTCTTCTAAGAACGCCATGGTTGGGATCAGATTCTCCGTTAGACTAATACCACATAATTGAGGTCGTTTACTGATAATTACAGGGATATCTGACTTTGCTATACCAAGGTCAAGAAGGAACTCGACCACTGGTTTGATTTTGCCTTCCAAACTGTAGTAAGCAAAAGCAGGGAACTTTCGAATTACTTCCTTAATAACCTCGAGATCCATGCCAAGATCTTCAAGATATACGACATGTGGAGGGAGATTTGGTGTTTCACCGATATCACTTACTCGTGCCATGGCTGACAGCTTCTTAGAGTTGGCGCTGGAGAGGGACGAAGCATGTGTAGTTGAAGTTTCAATAACATCAGCAGGTGGATTTTGGTCGATTTCCTCTGATTTCTCTTTGACGATCGGGATGGGAAAGTATTCTAGGGCATCAACCAAATTGTCACCATGCTCCTCAAGGAGGTCATCTAGGTAAGGGATGAGAGCATCTCTGATTTCAAGAGTCGTAAGCTCTCGTCCTGCAAGGACCATTAATATATAAGTTAAGTGCATAATAAATAAATAAAACAAGCCCAATAGATCCCACCCGGAGGTAGGGGGATGTAATGTATGAAGAACTGATCTCTACACTCATAGTAGAGCGGTTGTATGATCACCAATACCCAACAAGCTATTATATTGAACTAGCCAAGATAAGAAAATCAGGTCAAAGTATAGGAGTCAAACCTACTAGATATCGTGTTTTGTAAACAGTGTGAAGTCTTGAAATAAGGTGATCGATGAATAGGTCCAGCTGTTTGATCTTTCTGATTGCATTTACACGGGACATGCCTTGTTTCCTCAAAAACAAGTTTAAAACAGCCTTAGCTTCTTCCCTTTCTGCTAATAGCAGATTTGGAGGCACATTTACTAAGCTCACCGACCCATCTGTTACATATTCAAGATATCAGAATAATACAACAGCAAAAGAAACCGCCAAAATGTATCTTATATGGAAGCCTAAATAACCATTGCATCAACAAGAATCAGAAACAATTAAAGAAAAAGATTGGATGACGGTGAATTTTTTTACCAGTCTCTGCTCGACAGAAGAAAAGCCTCTGAGGGAAAGAAAGTTGGTTCCTGAAAGCATAAGAACTAAGGTTGGTATTAAATAGCAATAAACACTTGGATATTTTTAAGATGTGAAAACTCACGCATTGAATAACTTGACTCTAGAAGTTCAAACGATAATGCGATCTATACAAACACTTTTCCATCATTGCATGCATAATCAAACAAGTACCGGTTAAAAGGTGAAGAAGCACAATGATGATAACCTTTATGTTCACTGCTAGTGTATTGCATTTATACCAAACTTATTTAAGAGCGTCTAGAGCATATCCGAATCACTTGCTTCAGTAGGTTTCAAAAGAAAGAACACGTAGTCACTCTATGTCTGACGTTAATTGATATGTCTTAGGGGCTGTTTGGTAGTTGCTGAATGGTTTGGTGCAGAATGATTTAAGTGGTCAGAATGATTAAGAGAATCTTATGATATAGTACAAAATGAAATCTAGTTGTTTGGTAATTATTCAGAATGAAATTAGGGCTCTGAATGGTTAAGGAAGGCCCAAGATACAAAATCATTCAAAGGGTTTTAGAACCATTAAGAGGCAGACTCTTTTTTTGCCAAACAAGATTCACCTCTTAACGATTCAGAGGTTACCTCTTAATGGAACTATTAAGAGGTAAACAAACAGCCCCTTATACAGGTTCTAGCGTAACCTTAGCAAGTTAATTCTATCCCAGTTTAAATTAACTTCATTTCAAAAAATTCAAGCGAGATAGAACTCCTAAACTACATATATTAGTGGATTGTCTTTGTGTTTCCACTGGGCCTGCAAGGCTACAATCCACACCTGATGATGTAAATGGATGCTATATATCCACCATAAGTCCAAATTCAAGTCACCATCAATAGATGCCCAACCGAATATTTGTAGTTCTAAGCCTCCCTCATTGTCTTATATATGAATCAGTAAGCACAAACGCATCTCACCATCCAAACTCAGCCAATTCAAGTCATCAATGCTTATACATTCATGTGAACTGAAAGGATTGTAGCTTAGAGATTAGACCTTTTGGAAACCGAAAACTAGAATTTGAAGATAGAATGACCTCCATGATTCTAGTCACAAGCTTCTTCTAGGAATCAACTGCAAGTTGATAGAAACCCAAGGAAACTGTGTACAATTATAACATATATAACTTCTATAAGGATTAAGGAACCTTAACGTCTATACATACAACAGAACTATGACCACATATTTTTCCTGAAACCAAAACTGAATCATGTTCGTAGTTCTAAAAGAAAACAAAACCCTGCAATAGAAGTTAGAACAGACAGAGGAATGAAAACAAAAATTGAGCAATCAGGCTTTGTAGATATGTATATATGTGTGTAAATTGAAATCGGAAAATTACCGGGAGGATATGGAGGAGGAGGGTGAGGGTGAGGGTGAGGCAGCTACACCGAGGAGTGAGAGGGTGTCGGAAGTTCCGAAGAGAGTGAAAGCCTTCATTTGGTTTAATGGAGGGAAACCAGTGGTCCGTGGGTTTGAGGGTTGGAGGAGGAAGAAGAAGATATGGTTGTTTTGTTGTGTCGCACCAAATGTCAGCCGCTGATAACATATGATACGTGGGTTCAATGCCTACGCCCTTGAACATCTCCTATTATTCATTTATTGGGAAATTAATTAAAATAACCAAAGTCAAACCAACTGTTATCAAAATATCCTAAATTTTTTCAATTTTGCAAAAATACCCAAAATACTTGCGATGGGGTCCCGCGATCGCGGGATACGCTGACGTGGCACGTATTTTGGGCACAAATGCCCCGCAAAGCCCCTAAACTTTGGTCGCGGTGCACTTTTGGTCCCTGCCCGCGATCGCAGCCCGCGATGGACCAAAATTTACAGTTTTGGTCCCTGAAAATTTTAACTTTTGGTCCCTGAAAATTTACACTTTCAGCCCCTATACTTAGACGAATTTTGATGTTTTTACTGTTTTTTTCCACAATTATTGCAATTTAAAGACCGATTTGTGGTTGAAATTCAATTGCATGTTTCAATCAATGTTAAATCAATGTTTTTGGAATATCAATTTGTGGATGAAATGAGAGATTGGTTTTCTGATATGTTGGTTGTTTCATTCATAAATAGACGTAAAATTCAAGCCATAATTCTCACACAACGATTTCATTGTTGCAATATTTCTTTCTGCAATATTTTGTGTTTGAGATACTACTGAAAAAATGAGTTCATCTGTTGCAAAAGCTAAGCTATATTTCTGTTTTGATGGTGAATGGGTGCAAGATAACAATGAGTGGAATTTTGCTTATAAATCTAAGCATGGTGTAAAAGTGTCAGTAAACTATACTTATCAGAAGTTTGTTGCATACGCCATGCAAAAATGTGGAATCAACTCTTCTGATATTTGCAAGTTAGTGTTTAAAAATGGCGATGGGTCATTTGTGGATTTATCCAACGATGGGGATATCTCTACTTTTCTGCACCTTGCAGTCGATTCAGAAAGACCCCCATTACTCTTTGTGTATCCCTGCGTATCCGACGGTGACGACGACGGTTTCCTAACGATTTTTCTACAATTTACTACGGATATTACAAAAACAGTTTCCAGAACAGCGAAATTCAGCACCTTTCAGTATAAAACGACAATTTGACCCATGCTACGTCCCGAACTGGGTTTTTCACAAAACACAGAAAAGTTTCTAGACTCAAAAAGGGAACTTTTGACACCGGTTTCACCCCAAACCGAGTTACGAGCAGAAAGTTATGGTTTTCGCAAGATCAAGGCAGATTCCAGAAATTTTCACATGAAATGACGAAACACCGAACTTGCGACCACTTTTTCGCCCAGCTAGAGACCGAACCAGTTTTCCGCTAAAACACGGAAAACGTGCCCGATCCCGAACTTGAACCGTGGGCGCCAGTTTCGGCTCAAGCGGAGTTACGACAGAAAAGTTACGATCACACGAAAACTGGACAGCACACTTAGAATTTTCATAAAATCACGATTTATAAAAACGGTTCAAGGCTTAACGGTTCGGGTTACAACTAGGGCTGGACACCCCACGCACCACCCACTGCCACCTCCGGCAGTGGTGGTCGGCGGCGGCGGCGGCCACCGCCGGTGGTGGTTTCACGGCGACATCAAAGAAACAACAAGGGGGGGGGGGAACACTTACCTACGACGACGTCTCACCACCGCAACCAAACCTCTCTCTCTCGATCTCCGACGAAACCAGGGTGGTGGCGCCCTCCGGCGACAGCAGCAGCGGCGGCGACGACTGCCGCTGTGTTCTTTCTTCTCTTCTCTCTCTTTCTCGCGATCTCTCTCCCGGCTCTTCTCTCTTCGACCGGCAACCACAAGAAAAACAAAGGAGCCGTAGGGTTTGGTTTTTGACAAACTTATTCTTTCTTTTCTTGTGTGTCCCTCACGTTACCACACCTAAACCCAAAACAAAAAGAGCCGTGGGTTTTTTTTTTCTTTCCTATTCCTATTTCTTTTCTTTTCTTACTAATCACGACAAACACACACAAAACACAAAGAAAAGATTTCGGCCATTGGGTGCATGGGCCGAAACTTAGACTTTTGGCCCGTGACACTTCTAGTCCCTCCACTTAAACCTTCTCGCAACTAACCAAAATTCCGACATTTTTCGATTAGGTCTAACCCGACTAACCCCGTTAACGGCAACCACATTAAATCAAACTTAAAAGAAAAAGAATTTATAAAAGAGATTACATACCGGAATACGGGCTTTACAGTATCCCGGCGTATCCGACGGTGACGACGACGGTGACGACGAGGGTGATGACGACGAAGACCTCCAAATAGAGCAGCCTGATTCTCAACAACAACAACCACCACCACCATCACCACAACCACACGAATGGCGTACTGCTGGAGTTGCTGATGACGAAACCCACGTTTTCAGAACGGGTAATTCTGAAATAGACAGATCAGACACCGATAATGATGATCACGAAGAATATACCCCTAGTAGAAAATCATGTAGTCAGATAAATGACTTTTTTGATATGCCCCCTATTCTTCCAGACTCCCATACCCAGACACAAAGCTACGAACCTACACCTTATACTCGTAGCGAAAGTTTAACAGCAGGTCAGATATTCGATTCGAAGGATCTCTTAGCAAGTCAGATCGGACTCAAGTTCTTGGAAGAGGGTTTCCAAAGTCGCGTGCGGGCATCTGACAAAATCAAATACGTAGTTGAATGTGCTAGAGAAAAGTGTGAGTGGAGGTTGTACGCGATTCACACGGGTCCCAAAGGAGGGGCGATAATGATTAGAAAGTTGCACGACGTACACACTTGTACGAGGACGCAACTTAATCCCCACCACAAACAAGCCGACAAAAAGACTTTGGGTGCGATCCTGAAAAACAAATTTCTTGATGTTAGCAGGTCATTGCGTCCAAAGGACATCGTCCACGACGTTCACCGGCAGTTCGGCGTCACGATTGATTACCACCAAGCGTGGCGTGCGCGCTGCCATGCACTGTTTATGGTGAGAGGCACGTTCGAGGAGTCGTATGAACGACTCCCGACATATTTATATAATTTGCAGCTGCAGAACCCTGGTACTGTCACGCAGCTACGGACCGATTCACGTGGACGGTTTGAGATGTGCTTCGTGGCCCTTGGACCCGCGGTACGTATTTTAACACGTCATATGTTTACACATTATAAACTATAACATCTACACATTATAAACTATAACATTTTAACCTATGTTTTTGCAGATCCGCACATTTCTGGAAAATCTACGTCGTGTCCTGATAATAGACGCAGCCCATTTAAAGGGCCGTTACTTGGGTATGATGTTCCTGGCGGTTGCCATGGACAGGGATAACTCCATCGTTCCAGTAGCTTTCGGCGTAGGCAAGTCCGAAACCGGGGACGAGTGGACTTGGTTTCTGTCCATGTTGAGACAAGCTATCGGAGACCCGCAAGGGTTGGTGTTTATGTCTGACAGGGCTCCTTCCATAAGCGCCGCAATCTCTGCCATGTACCCAAACGCCCCTCACGCCATATGCTGTCGACATTTGGAGATGAACGCCAAATCCAAGGACAAACGTATTACCACCTACAAGGATGTCTATTGGGCGGCATGCAGAGCATATACGGATCGGGAGTTTAACAAGTACATGAATATGCTACGATACAGTGTCAAGGAAGCAGCCAAAGTCTTTGACGATGCTGGACCGGAGAGGTGGTCCGCGGCCCATTTTCCTGGACAACGGTATGACATTCTGACCTCGAATAGTGCAGAGTCTGTGAATGCACTCTCCCGTTTTGCGCGTAGATGTCCGATTGTTAATCTTATGGACTACTTTCGGGCCTTTCAACAAGAGTGGTACCAAATTCGACGCCTAAAAGGAGCTAAGATACAAAATGCACTCGCACCAACGACGGAGAATATCGTTCAGTACAGGGCGCGTCGTGCGGCGACATGGCCGGTAAGAGCAATCGGGTATGGGAAGTACGAGGTGCATGATGACTATATTCACGCGATTGTGAATATGGAAGACCACCTTTGTTCGTGTCGCGAATGGGATAAATCTGGGTTACCATGCGGCCATGCCATCGCTGCAGCAACATATATGGGTCGTACAGATTGCAACGACTTGGCTGTACCTTTCTTCACGTTCGAATATTACCGGAAAACATACGTGGAGGTAATAAACCCAGTTGGACCCCCTGCAGCATGGGTGTATCCACCCGACCCGCTTCCACCATGCTATCCACCTTTAATGGATAAGAACAGGGCCGGGAGACCGAGAAAGAACGACCGACGTCCATCACGTGGTGAAAGTTCGATACAACGAAGATGTACTCGGTGCCAATGCGTAGGACACACTCGTGGAGAGTGTCCAAATCCCGCCCCTTCAACCGTGCCAAGGAGACATTCTGTCAGTCACACCCCGGGCCCGTCACAGCTTGAACCATATGGAACAAACCCATATGATACTGTTGATCTAAACACTGATTTGTAAATGATATATATACACACATACATATGCTTCTAAATGAACATTGATAACACAGCTAGTTTGTAAATGATATATATATATTCGTATTATATATTTACACACATAAAGAAAATAGGAGACCTTCAATTTTTCTTAGTATTTTCTTGACCTTGTTCTTGCATCCATGGCAGTGAATGTTAACTCTGAGTACACATGTCTGTTTATATATTCATATTAGATACGTTTTAATTTTAACAAATTACACCATTATAGTTAATTATTTAATTTATGGTACATCTCATATTTTTTTTTCAATTTTGTTTTACACTCCTATCGCATTAACATAATAATCATATATTAACTAATTCATTAAATCGTTTTAAATTATTATTATTTGAATGTGTTTATAGATATCGTGAATGGCAATAGGAGAAGGTAGAATTGTTTATAAATGGGGTTTTGACAAGTTGGTATCACTGGACTCATTTAAGAATTGTGAAAATGGGTATTTGGCGAATGCTGATTCATGTGTGTTTAAAACACTTCAGCTCCAAACACTCATGAATCATCATTCGTCAAATACCCATTTTCACAATTCTTAAATGAGTCCAGTGATACCAACTTGTCAAAACCCATTTCATATTATATATATACACACACATACATATGCTTCTAAATGAACATTGATAACACAGCTAGTTTGTATTCCATCCAACAAGCTCTTCATCTTCAATCTTTCTGACCCTTCTTCAACGGCTTCTGCTTTTGCAACCACGTATGGCCATTGTGTACCACAACCCGCACACACTTTAGCAAATGAGTTGAGGGTTGTCATATATTCTACAAGAGAAGTAGGCCCACGAATGAGGTAACCTCTGACTTGACCTTGCATGATGTATCCAACCTAACCGTGGTTCAGCGGCTTAAAAACTACTTTTCAGAGAAATTAACAACAACAAAAAATACAAAACAACAACACAGTAAAAAAAATACAAATAACAACACAGTAAAAAAAATACAAAACAAAAAAAATATAACCACCACCTACTTAAAAATTGATTTAGTTTCATCAATCCAAGCTTGCTTCTCGTTTACCTTCGCTTGAATAATTGCGAAGTCTTGCAGAATATGGTGAATTGCTTCTTGTTCTCGACGAACACGAGCCTCCCGAGCTTTTATATCCCCTTTCATCCTTTTGATCTCCCTGTCTTCCTCTTCGATCTTTCTCAAATGGACTGCCTTCCTGTCCATCATTTTTTTCCACTCTTCTGTTAGTTCATCTATCTCCTTTTCCTTTTTTGCTATGGCGACCTCGATTTGAGGTGGCATTTTTTCAGGAGTAGACTTAGGGTTTGATGACGATGCCATTTGTGGATGAAATGAGAGAAGAGAGAAATCAATTCAAAGAAAGAAAGCAAGAGAGAAATCAAGAAAGAAAGCAAGAGGAAGTGTGAATTGTGAATTGCATACTACTGATATTTATGGATGAAATCTCAAACATGCAAATGAATTTCAACCACAAATCGGTCTTCAAAGTACAATAATTGTGGAAAAAAACAGTAAAAGCATGCAAGATTCGTCTAAGTACAGGGGCTGAAAGTGTAAATTTTCAGGGACCAAAAGTGTAAATTTTCAGGGACCAAAAGTGTAAATTTTGGTCCATCGCGGGCTCCGATCGCGGGCAGGGACCAAAAGTGCACCGCGGCCAAAGTTGAGGGGCTTCGCGGGGCATTTGGGGCCAAAATACGTGCCACGTCAGCCCTAGCCCGCGATCGCGGGATCCATCGCGGGTATTTTGGGTATTTTTGCAAAATGAATTTTTTTTGGGTATTTTGGTAACAGTTGGTCAAACTTTGGGTATTTTAATTAATTTCCCTCATTTATTCCCTCCCTCCCTCCCTCCCTCCCTCCATCAAATAAAAAATATAGAATAAATTACATTTTTGGTCCTTTTGTTTATCATTCTGTCATCAACTCTTGAGATTAACCATATTTTTTATCATTGTAATTCTCATTTTATTTCACATTTAACCATTTTACGTAACAGCCTTTTCAAAACTTGTTAACTCAGCGATATTTTAACTTTCTTTTGCCTTTTTATTATATTCGAAACACTTTTTCTCAAATAAAAAAAATTATATTCTTATCTTTGTCTCCTTATTAAATGACACTTCACTCCAACTCTCCTCCTTCCGGTTCCAACCCTGACCACATCCCGATCACACCTTTGGCAACAAACCCACCCCTCCAACGTCCTTCATCTTCAACAATTTAGCTAAAAATCAAAAATCAAGCCACCACCAACTAACATCAAAACCTAATTAAAATGGAGAATTATAGGGTTTTACCAATGGGGCATCTCATTTTACTAGAAATGGAAGGCATATTAGGCATACATCGAAACCCCGAGCATTCAAATAAATGACTTGCTGAAAAATGGAATCATTTCCATTGACTACGTAAAGTCAAAGAAGAACATTGTCGATCCTTTGACAAAAGACCTAAGTAAAGAGCAAGTATCCTACACATCGAGGGGAATGAGTTTAAAGCCAACACAATGAGTTTCCTCGGCGGCAACCTAACCTAGCGAAATTGGAGATCCCATGGTCTAGGTTCAATAGGCAAACTAGTCGGGGTCAACTCAAGCAACAATCAAACAAAGGTATGCTTATTCCTATGATGTTTCCTTTGTGTTTTTTCGTTGATGATATAGGGATGAATATTATATTCTTAATAATGTTGATAGCTTCTTAATACACGGAATATTCTTGATCGACATTACCTACGTGAGACTGATATGGGGTCGCATCCTTGAGGACGGATATGGTTACGTCTTCTAAAACTCTCATGAAGAAATTATACGTTCACGACCGAAATGAACACAACGTTCAAGACTTTAGTTCACTATCCACGAAGTAGATCCGATAGGCATTCACTAGGAAAGGTTCAAGTCCAAAAGACACCATTTTCCGATGCATATTATAACTAGCTTGGTGATAGAAATATAAGTTTCATAATATTGTTTATTTTCTATTCAATTGTGGGGTATTATCTAGGTTTGAATATAAAATGTGGGGTATTGTTGGAACTTAGTTAAGACTAGAGGAACTTGTCCCACATAGGAGCCAAGCCAAAGTTTAGAACACTTAATAAACACTGAGCATTAAATGAATCATTTAATTGCCTAGTCTTGGTGTGTGGTGTTCTTAGTGGGCTATCTTTGACATGAATGTATATATATATTTATATATACTAGCAGTTTACCCGCGCGATGCAGCGCGGGTGAATCACAACTCTAAAGCGATAAGTTAGCCCTCGATCATGTTTATCCATCCTCAATTTAACTTATAAAACCACAAACATAGAAAGTGTTTGCAAGGATGGAAGTGAAATAAGCAAGGATAGAAAATCATGCAAGTCCTACAACTAAATTAGCATCTTCAATTGAAAAGCAAACAATTACAGAGGACAGAAAGGTCTCGAGCAAGGAAATTTTGTTACTTGGGCCTTGGGTTTGCTTCTTCAATTTCCTCGACGTCGTCATCTCGCATTAAAACCAAGTCCACAAAGTAAGGTTATCATGAAGAAGTCGCATTATCAGGGTGTTGTCCTTGTAAGAATCTTCTCCCAAGGTATCCAATTATGCAATAACTTCATCAAAAGCCTAGCAAATCATAAAAGAACCATCAGCCAATTTCACATAGGGGTTAACAACCATCTTAAAAGTCTTATCACCAACTTCACATCTTTCTTGACATAGATCAAATAGTGATGCTCTTGGACTTACCAACTACAAACAGAAAATCAAAAATTAAATCAGTAAAATTTGGAGAAGTCAAAACACCTAAAATATTAAAACTTTCATGAACAAAATGAAATAATTTAACAAGGTTCGTTGAATCATCTTGGCCCTTCTTGAAACCGCCTGGTCCTCCATGCATTCGAGATGTTCATTTATGTTAAAAAACTGCTTTAGCCCTCCCTGCATAAAACAAAATTTCATTGGTAGCCTTGTTCGTAAGAAAAAATAAGACTGAAATCTGAAATATATAATGTTCAAAAAAGTATCGAACGATTATATGTTGTCATTTTTCGAATGTTAACCATAAACTACAACAAATGAAATGGTTTTGATTACGAAACTCGTTATGTAATCAATTCACTAAGGAGATGTTTGGTTTGATGAAATGGTTTTGAGGTATTTGGATTTCGTGGAAAGATTTACAATCGGAGGATTTCGAGTTGAAAGGCATAACCATATTATAGTCTGGTGCGGGACTACTGGTCCACGATCCATAAAAATTAAGGACTAATTATTTTATATGTGCCGTTAAAAAGTTGTTCATTAAATGGTTAATTTTGACAGAAATGAACTTGTCCATGTCTGAAAACTGATAGAATAATGGACACTGATTTATATTGACTTGGCTGAAAAATTGATGATATACCTTGCAAGACATGCTAAGCCTTCCAATTTCCATGAACAAAGTTAATGCATAACCTAGGCAACCTATGCACTCTGCATACATCAAATTTAATAAACCTGATATCGCACAAACTTATAACTCCACAGAAGCAGAACGACACCTTCAACTGATGCAACCAAAGTACTAATTTGCATCTAGTATATATTTGTGTGTCATGATGAAGATAAACAACTTGTTGATAATTTATACATGAATCAATGAGTGTAGACGTTTTAAAAGATGATCATTTCCACGATTAAGTAAGAAGACGATGATGGAGCACATTGCAAAAAACTTAACCTGAGAAATAAACAAAAACCCAATATAAAAACGGGATGAGGAGCAGAATCCAACAAAAAAAATAAGACAATTTTGAATTGAGATGGAGCGGGTGAAATATTGTTGTTCATTTTTAAGATCTGAAGAATAATCTGAAAACTTAATGGATTCAATCATTTTCTTCTCCACTTCCGCATTCAGATCAAAACCCAACCAAAACAAGGAAAAGATGGAAAAGAAAAGAAAAGAAAATATTGCATTTTTGAGATAAAAACACACCTGCAGAAATATTATAGAGATGTTGGGAGCAATAATCGCGTTTTTAATAAAGCCTGACATTTTTGGATCATGGATAGGAAGAGATATAACATACAATTCTTGGAGCACAATTCCCTAGTCACTACCCCTTCATTTCTTGCTGTTGTTCTTTCCACCATTTCCTTGACCCTCACCTGTACATGTACTAAAACAAAATCAAATTTCTTTTAGAGAAAACTCAACAATCTATCACACAACTAAGTAAGGCATAAAGCTTAGCCATCTAAGAGAAGTAAACCCTAAGTGAAGCATAAAGCTTAGCCATCTAGGAATCAGAAATTTGAGGATGGTTACCCCTTGAAGCTCCTCATCCATTATTCTTTATCGATCCGGTGACAAGCGTTTTTTGCAAAATGAAGTACCAAAAAGCAACAAAGATCGCACAAAGACAATAAGTTCACACAAAAAAGAGTAAAAAATTGTTTGAATGAATCTTTAGAACAAATTATGAGCAAATAAAAAAGCAAATATGGTCCGGATGTGTGCGAGAGATAGAAATTGTAGTGAAGCTCGAAACAATTTATTATTTGCTTAACTATTGAAGCACCGTTGAGCAAAAAGAAGGATGAAAACACATCCAATTCCAACAAGGGCATGGATTTAGAAAAGAAATAATACACCAGTAGTTGTATTTTACATCATTTGTGCTATGTTTGCTTCTTCTCACAAAAATGAGGAATATTACTCGAAAATTCCTTGCATTCTCCCTAATCAGCAGCTTGAGCTCCCACCATCTACCAGATTATTTCATTTTTTGTCCATGTCCATCCTAAGGTCTAACCAGGACTTGTGCTCTCTCGATACATTTGATAGTTATTCATCTTCACCACAGCCTGCAGATTGCTTAGCTCAGGTAATTTAACCATCACAATTTACTCCAAAATCTCAAATTTTAGAATTTTACTTACAACATATCTGCAGTCCATGAAACAACATCCCAAGTAATGGTTATTTTGTTGTTGGATCAAATAGATCATATGCCACCACAACTACAAAAAATATAAGAATGTTAATTTTGTGAAACAGGCAAGCTGTTGGAACAATTCATATAAAAAATCATGTTCTAACATGCACAATAGCATTAGCATACTCATAAATGATACAAATCATGTTCTGCACATTTCACATAAAAAAAGCAGTTCCCTACATCATATATGTATGTTGATGCTTGTGCTCATGTTTCAAGTTTTATATTCTTACCGTCCATGAAATAGACATTCGGTATTGACACATAAATGCCCCAAAATCAGAACGGACCCACAGAGATCCATCGCATAGGATTTGTACATGGGACCGTCATTGTTCTGCTTCTTCACCGGCTGTCCAAGTCTATATTTCTAAAAACATCAAGAAAAAGACTCCAAATGTTTAACTGAGAATCATAAAACTAAGTCATACATTTTATCCCCCAAACCCCAAAAATGTAGAGTACAACAATATTAAGAACACACAATAACCAAATATGAAATGAATCTCAAATACTTACCTAAGTCATCCAATGTTGTTGCCAACAAGATCAAGAACACCTAAATTGTGAGGTATTCTCCAATGTGGTTGCATCTGCATAATGTTACCAACCACCATATGCACCAAACAACAAGTAAACCTTTAAATCTGACTGCAGCGTGAAAGAAACTTTCCAGGCCTTCTGAACTTCATTGAATAGTAGCACACATTGATCATTTGCACCTTTAAGTGCTTGTTTTAGTCCCACAACCTCCTGTTTAAGATCAAGACTTTCTTTTTCTTTCTCATAAAATTCCTTGCGAGCATCATTTGCCTACATAATGAAACGCAAATTAGGTTTCTACATATATGTTTATATTCTATTAGATCATGGTAAGTTAAAACCATAGTTCTATTTAATAATGGCAACTTACAACATCTTTCCACTTCTTAATGGTATCCCGGTTTCCGAGACTAAGTACAGCATTTCGAGCTCTAGCAGAGAAATTCAGAGATGACAATGTCTCGGACAAATTTGAAACATCTGGACATATGTTTACAATGAGCAGGGTTTTTGAGCTTCCACCTGTGATTCAGACAGATACAAACAGACAATGCTTTAATATGGAAGCCTGAGTTAGAAAGCTCCAGCTTAACAATATTATGGTAACTTTTTCATGAGTACCAAGGGAATCAGCAAGTGCTTTTGTAAGCATCGAGTTCTCATAAGGAACAACTTCTTTCTTCGATGTCAAGGAAGCTAATACATCTCCCAACCTACACACATAGATAGGAAGTAAGATATTTTTCACATATTTTCAAACTTAAAAACATAAAAAATTACATACGTAGAAAGTGATTTCATCTCATGTAGCATGTCTGTTGTCTGCTCCCCATTATTATCGTCTTCTAGACCTAGGCTTTCACTTCCAGCCAAGTCAACAAGAGAAAGCTTGCAATCTCACAAAGATCGATTTTGGTTTAAGGTTATGTCCAAAATCGACTAAAAACCCAAATGGGAGTCTGAAACCATACCTGAGACCATCAAACAGCAAGAAGAAACCCAAAATCGATTTTGTAGTTTTAAGAAAACGTAACTGAAACTACAAAAACTAATTTGATCCTTTAAAACAAAAATCAAAACTTCAAAAATTGAAGATGATTACCTTTTGAAGCTCTGGTGTCAATGATTACACATAGACAACAAGGTTACACATATAAGTTTGTTCAAATGAATTAGATACGAATTCCTTCATAAGAACATCGCCTGGACAAACATTCATATGATTAGAAAAGCGGGGGGAAACATCCAATATAAGGCATAAACTCTTTTAAAATGGCTAGGGTTTCCTACAACAAAGACACAGTATTGAGAAAACTAAGATCATAAAAGAACTTACAAAGACCGTACACACAACAATGTTATCATTGAATATATACATATCGAGAACACGTCACAGTTCTGGAGTTACCATAAATTTCTGTGGGTTGATTTAGAGAAACTTGGGCATCTGGTTATTGATTTGGGTTTTTTCATAAAATCCTAAAAAAGAACAATGGCATGTTGTATGCTTAAAAAAGACGAACATGAAGTATTCTTGAGAAAATATTGTAATTAGGACAGAAACCAAGTTTACTCTGCTCAGGAACAACAGGACACGAATCTGCAGGGAAATGCACTCCAATTAGCCACTGGCCATTAAAATTGGTATCACCATTAAGCAACAAAAACAGACATAGATACAAAACATGTGGAATATACAATCTTGTGGCAAGAACATAGAC
Organism: Saussurea involucrata; assembly: GCA_033807775.1. Lineage (NCBI taxonomy): Eukaryota > Viridiplantae > Streptophyta > Magnoliopsida > Asterales > Asteraceae > Saussurea > Saussurea involucrata. The sequence goes on from CM066316.1 coordinate 95,028,112, forward strand.
AGAGATAGAGGCATAGAAAGAAGAAATATGGAGATAACAGACATAGAAACAAAAACCAGACAACAATCGTGTTCTTGAGCCATCGTCTTCAAAAATCGTTTTTAGCCAGTATACAAAAATCCATTAAAAATAAACCCTCTATATTCAAAAATTGAACAACAAAATGGAAGCACGAACCTGTTCATGAATATAGATGAACAATCGATGGTGTAACGTCCCAAAAATTACAAGGAATTTAAAATTTTTAAAGTAACATTTCATTAATAAAAACTCATTTAATAATTCAATCATCTCGTTTGCAAACTCATAATTAATATTCTTACGAACAATAAACAGCGGAATAAATGTCTAAAATTAAAATCATAAAAGTAATCAACTCTTCCCACGCGCCAGTGTGTACTCGTCACGCCTTGGAGCCACTCGCACCTGAAACCACAATTTTATTGGGAAATGGTAAGCACGAAGCTTAGTGAATTCAGACACCATAAATAACACAGTTACTTCCACACCACCTCAAAACAGCTAATTGCACATAAACAGCATACAAGTCTACGAACAAATCATAAACATGCACACCTACACCATCCCACCCAAAGGCATAAGCTGGTCCACCCGACCACACAATAACCGTGCAAGCATTACCCGGCTCCCCCGGGTTCCTACGCCACCCGCGTATATAAACCTCGGCCCCGCCGAGTCACTACGCCAACCGCGTATATAAACCTCGGCCCCGCCGAGTCACTACGCCACCCGCGTATATAAACCTCGGCCCCACCGAACTCCTACGCCACCCGCGTAGTCATAACAATAAAGGTCCGACTAGACGCCCCACTATTTAGTCCCGCATCACAAACAATTAAAACTACCACACACGTACAAATCGTAATGTAAAAAGTAACCGACATTAGTTATAGTGAGAGAACTCACCTCGTAAGCGCGCCTAGCTCACAAACAATAATTCAAGCTCCACAAATCCAAGATCACTTCCCGACACCTAATCGAACGTTAACAATTATCAAAATGACGCCCCCAAACCAAGGCCACGACTACTAGCTTTAAAACGCATCAATTCCAGTTTTTACACTCAACACGCAGGTCTGTTCGGGACCTGTTTAACCCCTCAAAAACTGATTAAACCAGAAATATTTTTCCATAAACACAAATTCCCAAGTCTTAGGATTCCAGGGACATATCGCACGCGCTCTAACGATTTTTCTACAATTTATTATGGATTTTACAAAACTGATTAACTGCACAGCGAAAAACAGCACTTTTCGTTACAAAACAGCAGTTTGACACTAGCTACGGTCCGAACTGGTTTTTCCGCAAAACATAAGAAACTTACTAGACTCAGAATGGGAACTTTTGGCACTGGTTTCATCCCAATCCGACATTCCTAGCAGAAGTTATGGCTTCCGCAAAACAGTGGCAGAAACTATGACTTTTAAAACGGAACGCGAACTGACAAAACCGGACCTGCTGTATAAACAGCCAAATTACGCCTAGCTAGAGGCCGAACCGGACTTCCGCTAAAACATGAAAAGTGTGCCCGGCACAGAATGTGAACCATGGGCACCAATTTCGCCCCAATCCGAGCTACGATAGAAATGTTATGCACGAAATAAAACAGTGACAGAAACGACGTCTTCACATAAAATGATGAACTGCTGTAAAAACGACCACTTTTTCACCTAGCTAGAGGCCGAACCAGATTTCCGCTAAAACACGAAAAATGTGCCCGACCCAGAACGTGAACCGTGGGCACCAGTTTCGCCTCAAACCGTGCTACGGAGAAAAAGTTATGGCCGGCGCAAAATAGGGACAGAAAGTGATTTTTAAAACGGTTTAAATGTTTTCGCGATTGGGTTACGGTTTAGATATCACGGACGTACGAAGGCTGGACAACACCAATCACTACCCACTGCCGCCTCCGGCAGTTGTGGTCGGCGGCGGCGGCAGCCACCACCGGCGGTGGCGGTTTCGGCAACAACGCAAGAAGGAAACAAGACGAAAAGAAACCTTACCTCGCGACGACACAACCGTGACACACGACTCCGGCTTCTCTTGTCTCTCGCTCGCTCTCTCTCTCTCTCCGGCAGAAAACAGCAGCGGCGGTTTACGTGGCTCCGGCGGCAGCAGCAACCGAGAGGAGAACGGTGTGAAGATGATTAACATTTTGGGTGTGGTATGCCTTTGCCGTGAAATTGCAACGAGAGGGAAGAAGTGGTAGGGTTTTGGTGATTGCCGTGAATACACAAGAAGGGAAAAAGAGGATGGGGGGTCGGTTCTACATGGGCCGAACCCCCAAGCACACCTTGAGAAAATTACAACAATGGTCCCTGTAGTTTAAGTTCCACATTTGGCCTCCTAACCCAAACTTTTTAACAATTAAAGTCCTTGCCGCCTAACCCCGTTAACAAGCAACGTTAAGAGAAAGATTTAACATAAAAAAAATATACCTACCGGGACACGGGCTTTACAACTCTCCCCCGCTTGAATTAGACTTCGTCCCCGAAGTCTACGTCCGCGAATAATTCCAGATAGTTCTCACACCGACTAAACATTCTTTGAATACTTTCCTTACTAACAAAACTTCTTCAAGGACACTGGGATTATAATCGGCAGGACACCCCAACAATTGGAATCATTCCTAGCCAAGCGACTTCGGTTGTCCCCCAACCTTAGATATTCCATACCTCCCGAGTCAAATCTCAAGCTCTAACCACTCTAAAGTTGCCCACCAGTATACCCAACTAGATACTCGGATCCGATCATTCCTACCATTAACCGTCGATTAACTCCTACGAGTTTTAATAGACTCCCAAAACTTACCTTACACGCCTCATCGAACCAGTAAATTTATAATCACCCACGAAGGTCATTCCACTACAACCATTCATCACAAGTAGGCATCTCAGGGTTACCACTACCATTATCCGCCCAAGGAAAACTAGTTACACCGTAACAAGATACACCATAACACCTACCTCCCAGATACGTCTCAAGTCCCGGCACATCGGAACTACCTCTCAGGTAAGTGCCCAAGACTGTATCCTCTTAGTGCCTACTGGAAAGTCAAAGTCATAACACATGGATACCGGGGTCCCACCCCGAAATACTCAACCGACCATTACCAATGACTGACTGACATGACCAAGGATCCAATGCAAAACAGTCTACCAACAACATGCCTATCCCAGAATGACTCACTCACCCAACATGTAAATACGCAACGTGCAATAAGTGCAAGACTGTGCAACAAAACAACCCATCAACAAAACTTCACATCGAGCCATTAAAACCGTGCAATTGACCCATGACTATCTCAAAGTCAAAACCGAGCAAAATACTCCACGCTTGCTAGACCCATAAGTCGTTCAAAAACGCGTTTAAATAAAGTTTAAGCAAGCAATACTCTAAAATCAACATTAGTCCCAACCTCGACACGGGTTAAACCAAAGAGTTTTTCGAAAGGACTCACACCCTAAAAAAACAATCTCAAAATGACACATACACTTATAAGCGCACTTCCCAAATGGTTTACAGAATCATTTACAAAATATTTTCAACGTCAAGATTTTTCATTTCAAAAAGACCGTAAGTAATAAAACTACTATTACCAGGTCGGTAGTTACGCAAAAATGGACACGCTCGTCCCACAAATGAAAATCATGTCGAAAATCATTTCATTGCAGCTTAGTTTACTCATAAAACGTAAAGCGAAATAAATAATTTCTTTGAAAATGAACCGTCACGGTTCTAGCATGAATTGACTCATGACATGTATTTAAAGTAACCGCTCGACCTTACACCGGGTGCGACAAAAGTGTGCACATAATTTCGAAATCAGTTCCACGACATTTGACCCCAAAATTCCTCTTTTTCAACAAAAATGTCGTGGCACAGGGTTCACTAACAAATCTTACGCACGTCGGCTAGTCATACAAAACGATGAAACGGTTTACAAATATATTTTTGTTAAAACACAACTATCTCGTGTAAGTTTCAAACTTAAAGATAAAAACCAATCCGTTTCCATCATTTGAAAATATCGACTAAAATCTCATAAAATCTCAAAAGGTGGGGTTCTTTAAATTGATTTTCAAGATTTCTCCAAATGGTCACATAAACAAATAAGATATGCACCTCGTGAAATTAAACCCACACGACTCAACATGCCGTAAAACAAACTTATTTTAACCAAATCACTCAAATAGCTTTATACAGACATCGTGGAATGTAACTTTCCGTCTCAACTCTAACATATGTGGAGGAGTTCCAATGTTAAAGTCACAAGTCGTAGCCACTTGCCCAACATTTTAAATACCACAAAACACGTATATCATCTTACCCGAAAGAACCGTTGGAAAAACAACGAAATGAGACAAATTATAACAAAGTTTGAACTCCCGTGATAAAACGATTTCATACACTTTCAAAACCATATTTCAAAATCTTGTGTGTGTGCTGAACATTTCCCAAAATTCCAAAACACCATCCATAAAATGATTTGAAACACAAGAATTTGTTAATGCAATCTATTTCAAAATCAAACTTTGTGCATGACTCAGTCAGCATTCTACGCCTCGACTCCTACTCCTCCAAATCTCTCCGATCCACTAACGTCATCCGGACATTTAAACCTCTTAGGCAAGTTGGGAAATTACGTCAAATAATCCCTACGATTTTTCCTCAAATCAAAGTCGGCTCTCTAAGCCTATGATTCTAGCACAATCATCCATCTTGGCCCGACACAAACATCATCCTCATCTTCACTCCAAGTGATTAATACTAGAATCGTCCTTTTATTCCAACGACTACTAATTTATAACCTTCGTCACTACCCCAACGATCATCACCTCAAGCAAAACAAGTACCCACCTGTACTAGTAGGTTTACCATAGTCGTTCCTCCTTGTGATAGCTATTCAGGGTAGATATTACAACGGGTTATTAGCACATAATAACTCGCACTAACAACGCTCGCGCTCAACTCCTTGGATTCCTCGTGACTTTCTCCGACTCGAGCATTGATCCTGTGTTTCCGATAGTAGGAGCTCTACTACTACCTTCCACACCTATCATCACTCGTTCCGAGTTCCATCCGATGGGTCCAAGTAGTTTCTCGCCGATAACTACACACATATGCCCGCACCGGCATATGTACACACTCTTCCTAGCTCCCTAGGAATAATCATAATACCCCACTACCCTTGCTAGGGCGGAACCCCCACTAACCCTGACGAGTCGCCTCGTGCACGCACAGTCGTATACAGTGGAAACCAGATAGACATTCAAATATAAGATTCTATCCTACAACGGTTGGACTCAAACAAGAGCTGCGCAATAGAACTAAATCCAACATTCTAAGGCTATTCGGTTCCTACCGCATACAACCTATAGTGCATCCGCTTAACAACCTATCAAAGTTAGCATAAGTTCCTAATAGCAAGTAACAACCATACAATACAGTGTATTAAGCACCAAGCAATCTAGCATACATACTCCTATGTTCTAGAAAGCAATTTTTGCATACGTACTCATATGTAAACGCTATTCCCAGCTCACTAGGAATTTCATCTCATCCCACTACCCTTGCTACAACGGAATCCCTGTTAGCCATAACGAGTTGCCTCGCGAATACCCAGTCGCATGCAGCGTGAATCAAATAGACATTCGAATACAAGATTCTATCCTAGAACGGTTGGACTCAAACAAGAGCTGCGCAATAGAACTAAATCAAATATTCTAAGGCTATATGATTCTTACTGCATACAACCTATAGGGCCTTCACTTAACAACCTACTATAACTAGCATTGATTCCTACTAGCAAGCAGTCAACATACAGCATAGTGTCAACAACAGGCAATCTAACATGCATACCCTATGCCTAGAAAGCAATACAACACTAAGCAATGTACCTTTCCCCCTTGGCTCCGGCTGACTGTACACACTGCGCCCTCGATCACCGTTCCTCAAACGGATTTTTCCTTCTTTTTATTTCCCAAAAAAACTTTAAAGAAAATTTTATAGCCGCAAACTTGAGATCAAACACACCGAAATGCGTTTGATTCACTCAAGCCGTGCTCTGATACCAAGTTGTAACGTCCCAAAAATTACAAGGAATTTAAAATTTTTAAAGTAACATTTCATTAATAAAAACTCATTTAATAATTCAATCATCTCGTTTGCAAACTCATAATTAATATTCTTACGAACAATAAACAGCGGAATAAATGTCTAAAATTAAAATCATAAAAGTAATCAACTCTTCCCACGCGCCAGTGTGTACTCGTCACGCCTTGGAGCCACTCGCACCTGAAACCACAATTTTATTGGGAAAGGGTAAGCACGAAGCTTAGTGAATTCAGACACCATAAATAACACAGTTACTTCCACACCACCTCTAAACAGCTAATTGCACATAAACAGCATACAAGTCTACGAACAAATCATAAACATGCACACCTACACCATCCCACCCAAAGGCATAAGCTGGTCCACCCGACCACACAATAACCGTGCAAGCATTACCCGGCTCCCCCGGGTTCCTACGCCACCCGCGTATATAAACCTCGGCCCCGCCGAGTCACTACGCCACCCGCGTATATAAACCTCGGCCCCACCGAACTCCTACGCCACCCGCGTAGTCATAACAATAAAGGTCCGACTAGACGCCCCACTATTTAGTCCCGCATCACAAACAATTAAAACTACCACACACGTACAAATCGTAATGTAAAAAGTAACCGACATTAGTTATAGTGAGAGAACTCACCTCGTAAGCGCGCCTAGCTCACAAACAATAATTCAAGCTCCACAAATCCAAGATCACTTCCCGACACCTAATCGAACGTTAACAATTATCAAAATGACGCCCCCAAACCAAGGCCACGACTACTAGCTTTAAAACGCATCAATTCCAGTTTTTACACTCAACACGCAGGTCTGTTCGGGACCTGTTTAACCCCTCAAAACCTGATTAAACCAGAAATATTTTTCCATAAACACAAAGTCTAAGGTCTTAGGACTCCAGGGACATATCGCACGCGCTCTAACGATTTTTCTACAATTTATTATGGATTTTACAAAACTGATTAACTGCACAGCGAAAAACAACACTTTTCGTTACAAAACAGCAGTTTGACACTAGCTACGGTCCGAACTGGTTTTTCCGCAAAACATAAAAAACTTACTAGACTCAGAATGGGAACTTTTGGCACTGGTTTCATCCCAATCCGACATTCCTAGCAGAAGTTGTGGCTTCCGCAAAACAGTGGCAGAAACTGTGACTTTTAAAACGGAACGCGAACTGACAAAACCGGACCTGCTGTATAAACAGCCAAATTACGCCTAGCTAGAGGCCGAACCGGACTTCCGCTAAAACATGAAAAGTGTGCCCGGCACAGAATGTGAACCGTGGGCACCGATTTCGCCCCAATCCGAGCTACGACAGAAAAGTTATGCACGAAATAAAACAGTGACAGAAACGACGTCTTCACATAAAATGATGAACTGCTGTAAAAACGACCACTTTTTCACCTAGCTAGAGGCCGAACCAGATTTCCGCTAAAACACGGAAAATGTGCCCGACCCAGAACGTGAACCGTGGGCACCAGTTTCGCCTCAAACCGTGCTACGGAGAAAAAGTTATGGCCGACGCAAAATAGGGACAGAAAGTGATTTTTAAAACGGTTTAAATGTTTTCGCGATTGGGTTACGGTTTAGATATCACGGACGTACGAAGGCTGGACAACACCAATCACTACCCACTGCCGCCTCCGGCAGTTGTGGTCGGCGGCGGCGGCAGCCACCACCGGCGGTGGCGGTTTCGGCAACAACGCAAGAAGGAAACAAGACGAAAAGAAACCTTACCTCGCGACGACACAACCGTGACACACGACTCCGGCTTCTCTTGTCTCTCGCTCGCTCTCTCTCTCTCTCCGGCAGAAAACAGCAGCGACGGTTTACGTGGCTCCGGCGGCAGCAGCAACCGAGAGGAGAACGGTGTGAAGATGATTAACGTTTTGGGTGTGGTATGCCTTTGCCGTGAAATTGCAACGAGAGGGAATAGGTGGTAGGGTTTTGGTGATTGCCGTGAATACACAAGAAGGGAAAAAGAGGATGGGGGGTCGGTTCTACATGGGCCGAACCCCCAAGCACACCTTGAGAAAATTACAACAATGGTCCCTGTAGTTTAAGTTCCACATTTGGCCTCCTAACCCAAACTTTTTAACAATTAAAGTCCTTGCCGCCTAACCCCGTTAACAAGCAACGTTAAGAGAAAGATTTAACATAAAAAAATATACCTACCGGGACACGGGCTTTACAACTCTCCCCCGCTTGAATTAGACTTCGTCCCCGAAGTCTACGTCCGCGAATAATTCCAGATAGTTCTCACACCGACTAAACATTCTTTGAATACTTTCCTTACTAACAAAACTTCTTCAAGGACACTGGGATTATAATCGGCAGGACACCCCAACAATTGGAATCATTCCTAGCCAAGCGACTTCGGTTGTCCCCCAACCTTAGATATTCCATACCTCCCAAGTCAAATCTCAAGCTCTAACCACTCTAAAGTTGCCCACCAGTATACCCAACTAGATACTCGGATCCGATCATTCCTACCATTAACCGTCGATTAACTCCTACGAGTTTTAATAGACTCCCAAAACTTACCTTACACGCCTCATCGAACCAGTAAATTTATAATCACCCACGAAGGTCATTCCACTACAACCATTCATCACAAGTAGGCATCTCAGGGTTACCACTACCATTATCCGCCCAAGGAAAACTAGTTACACCGTAACAAGATACACCATAACACCTACCTCCCAGATACGTCCCAAGTCCCGGCACATCGGAACTACCTCTCAGGTAAGTGCCCAAGACTGTATCCTCTTAGTGCCTACTGGAAAGTCAAAGTCATAACACATGGATACCGGGGTCCCACCCCGAAATACTCAACCGACCATTACCAATGACTGACTGACATGACCAAGGATCCAATGCAAAACAGTCTACCAACAACATGCCTATCCCAGAATGACTCACTCACCCAACATGTAAATACGCAACGTGCAATAAGTGCAAGACTGTGCAACAAAACAACCCATCAACAAAACTTCACATCGAGCCATTAAAACCGTGCAATTGACCCATGACTATCTCAAAGTCAAAACCGAGCAAAATACTCCACGCTTGCTAGACCCATAAGTCGTTCAAAAACGCGTTTAAATAAAGTTTAAGCAAGCAATACTCTAAAATCAACATTAGTCCCAACCTCGACACGGGTTAAACCAAAGAGTTTTTCGAAAGGACTCACACCCTAAAAAAACAATCTCAAAATGACACATACACTTATAAGCGCACTTCCCAAATGGTTTACAGAATCATTTACAAAATATTTTCAACGTCAAGATTTTTCATTTCAAAAAGACCGTAAGTAATAAAACTACTATTACCAGGTCGGTAGTTACGCAAAAATGGACACGCTCGTCCCACAAATGAAAATCATGTCGAAAATCATTTCATTGCAGCTTAGTTTACTCATAAAACGTAAAGCGAAATAAATAATTTCTTTGAAAATGAACTGTCACGGTTCTAGCATGAATTGACTCATGACATGTATTTAAAGTAACCGCTCGACCTTACACCGGGTGCGACAAAAGTGTGCACATAATTTCGAAATCAGTTCCACGACATTTGACCCCAAAATTCCTCTTTTTCAACAAAAATGTCGTGGCACAGGGTTCACTAACAAATCTTACGCACGTCGGCTAGTCATACAAAACGATGAAACAGTTTACAAATATATTTTTGTTAAAACACAACTATCTCGTGTAAGTTTCAAACTTAAAGATAAAAACCAATCCGTTTCCATCATTTGAAAATATCGACTAAAATCTCATAAAATCTCAAAAGGTGGGGTTCTTTAAATTGATTTTCAAGATTTCCCCAAATGGTCACATAAACAAATAAGATATGCACCTCGTGAAATTAAACCCACACGACTCAACATGCCGTAAAACAAACTTATTTTAACCAAATCACTCAAATAGCTTTATACAGACATCGTGGAATGTAACTTTCCGTCTCAACTCTAACATATGTGGAGGAGTTCCAATGTTAAAGTCACAAGTCGTAGCCACTTGCCCAACATTTTAAATACCACAAAACACGTATATCATCTTACCCGAAAGAACCGTTGGAAAAACAACGAAATGAGACAAATTCTAACAAAGTTTGAACTCCCGTGATAAAACGATTTCATACACTTTCAAAACCATATTTCAAAATCTTGTGTGTGTGCTGAACATTTCCCAAAATTCCAAAACACCATCCATAAAATGATTTGAAACACAAGAATTTGTTAATGCAATCTATTTCAAAATCAAACTTTGTGCATGACTCAGTCAGCATTCTACGCCTCGACTCCTACTCCTCCAAATCTCTCCGATCCACTAACGTCATCCGGACATTTAAACCTCTTAGGCAAGTTGGGAAATTACGTCAAATAATCCCTACGATTTTTCCTCAAATCAAAGTCGGCTCTCTAAGCCTATGATTCTAGCACAATCATCCATCTTGGCCCGACACAAACATCATCCTCATCTTCACTCCAAGTGATTAATACTAGAATCGTCCTTTTATTCCAACGACTACTAATTTATAACCTTCGTCACTACCCCAACGATCATCACCTCAAGCAAAACAAGTACCCACCTGTACTAGTAGGTTTACCATAGTCGTTCCTCCTTGTGATAGCTATTCAGGGTAGATATTACAACGGGTTATTAGCACATAATAACTCGCACTAACAACGCTCGCGCTCAACTCCTTGGATTCCTCGTGACTTTCTCCGACTCGAGCATTGATCCTGTGTTTCCGATAGTAGGAGCTCTACTACTACCTTCCACACCTATCATCACTCGTTCCGAGTTCCATCCGATGGGTCCAAGTAGTTTCTCGCCGATAACTACACACATATGCCCGCACCGGCATATGTACACACTCTTCCTAGCTCCCTAGGAATAATCATAATACCCCACTACCCTTGCTAGGGCGGAACCCCCACTAACCCTGACGAGTCGCCTCGTGCACGCACAGTCGTATACAGTGGAAACCAGATAGACATTCGAATATAAGATTCTATCCTACAACGGTTGGACTCAAACAAGAGCTGCGCAATAGAACTAAATCCAACATTCTAAGGCTATTCGGTTCCTACCGCATACAACCTATAGTGCATCCGCTTAACAACCTATCAAAGTTAGCATAAGTTCCTAATAGCAAGTAACAACCATACAATACAGTGTATTAAGCACCAAGCAATCTAGCATACATACTCCTATGTTCTAGAAAGCAATTTTTGCATACGTACTCATATGTAAACGCTATTCCCAGCTCACTAGGAATTTCATCTCATCCCACTACCCTTGCTACAACGGAATCCCTGTTAGCCATAACGAGTTGCCTCGCGAATACCCAGTCGCATGCAGCGTGAATCAAATAGACATTCGAATACAAGATTCTATCCTAGAACGGTTGGACTCAAACAAGAGCTGCGCAATAGAACTAAATCAAATATTCTAAGGCTATATGATTCTTACTGCATACAACCTATAGGGCCTTCACTTAACAACCTACTATAACTAGCATTGATTCCTACTAGCAAGCAGTCAACATACAGCATAGTGTCAACAACAGGCAATCTAACATGCATACCCTATGCCTAGAAAGCAATACAACACTAAGCAATGTACCTTTCCCCCTTGGCTCCGGCTGACTGTACACACTGCGCCCTCGATCACCGTTCCTCAAACGGATTTTTCCTTCTTTTTATTTCCCAAAAAAACTTTAAAGAAAATTTTATAGCCGCAAACTTGAGATCAAACACACCGAAATGCGTTTGATTCACTCAAGCCGTGCTCTGATACCAAGTTGTAACGTCCCAAAAATTACAAGGAATTTAAAATTTTTAAAGTAACATTTCATTAATAAAAACTCATTTAATAATTCAATCATCTCGTTTGCAAACTCATAATTAATATTCTTACGAACAATAAACAGCGGAATAAATGTCTAAAATTAAAATCATAAAAGTAATCAACTCTTCCCACGCGCCAGTGTGTACTCGTCACGCCTTGGAGCCACTCGCACCTGAAACCACAATTTTATTGGGAAAGGGTAAGCACGAAGCTTAGTGAATTCAGACACCATAAATAACACAGTTACTTCCACACCACCTCTAAACAGCTAATTGCACATAAACAGCATACAAGTCTACGAACAAATCATAAACATGCACACCTACACCATCCCACCCAAAGGCATAAGCTGGTCCACCCGACCACACAATAACCGTGCAAGCATTACCCGGCTCCCCCGGGTTCCTACGCCACCCGCGTATATAAACCTCGGCCCCGCCGAGTCACTACGCCACCCGCGTATATAAACCTCGGCCCCACCGAACTCCTACGCCACCCGCGTAGTCATAACAATAAAGGTCCGACTAGACGCCCCACTATTTAGTCCCGCATCACAAACAATTAAAACTACCACACACGTACAAATCGTAATGTAAAAAGTAACCGACATTAGTTATAGTGAGAGAACTCACCTCGTAAGCGCGCCTAGCTCACAAACAATAATTCAAGCTCCACAAATCCAAGATCACTTCCCGACACCTAATCGAACGTTAACAATTATCAAAATGACGCCCCCAAACCAAGGCCACGACTACTAGCTTTAAAACGCATCAATTCCAGTTTTTACACTCAACACGCAGGTCTGTTCGGGACCTGTTTAACCCCTCAAAACCTGATTAAACCAGAAATATTTTTCCATAAACACAAAGTCTCAAGTCTTAGGACTCCAGGGACATATCGCACGCGCTCTAACGATTTTTCTACAATTTATTATGGATTTTACAAAACTGATTAACTGCACAGCGAAAAACAACACTTTTCGTTACAAAACAGCAGTTTGACACTAGCTACGGTCCGAACTGGTTTTTCCGCAAAACATAAAAAACTTACTAGACTCAGAATGGGAACTTTTGGCACTGGTTTCATCCCAATCCGACATTCCTAGCAGAAGTTATGGCTTCCGCAAAACAGTGGCAGAAACTGTGACTTTTAAAACGGAACGCGAACTGACAAAACCGGACCTGCTGTATAAACAGCCAAATTACGCCTAGCTAGAGGCCGAACCGGACTTCCGCTAAAACATGAAAAGTGTGCCCGGCACAGAATGTGAACCGTGGGCACCGATTTCGCCCCAATCCGAGCTACGACAGAAAAGTTATGCACGAAATAAAACAGTGACAGAAACGACGTCTTCACATAAAATGATGAACTGCTGTAAAAACGACCACTTTTTCACCTAGCTAGAGGCCGAACCAGATTTCCGCTAAAACACGGAAAATGTGCCCGACCCAGAACGTGAACCGTGGGCACCAGTTTCGCCTCAAACCGTGCTACGGAGAAAAAGTTATGGCCGACGCAAAATAGGGACAGAAAGTGATTTTTAAAACGGTTTAAATGTTTTCGCGATTGGGTTACGGTTTAGATATCACGGACGTACGAAGGCTGGACAACACCAATCACTACCCACTGCCGCCTCCGGCAGTTGTGGTCGGCGGCGGCGGCAGCCACCACCGGCGGTGGCGGTTTCGGCAACAACGCAAGAAGGAAACAAGACGAAAAGAAACCTTACCTCGCGACGACACAACCGTGACACACGACTCCGGCTTCTCTTGTCTCTCGCTCGCTCTCTCTCTCTCTCCGGCAGAAAACAGCAGTGGCGGTTTACGTGGCTCCGGCGGCAGCAGCAACCGAGAGGAGAACGGTGTGAAGATGATTAACGTTTTGGGTGTGGTATGCCTTTGCCGTGAAATTGCAACGAGAGGGAAGAGGTGGTAGGGTTTTGGTGATTGCCGTGAATACACAAGAAGGGAAAAAGAGGATGGGGGGTCGGTTCTACATGGGCCGAACCCCCAAGCACACCTTGAGAAAATTACAACAATGGTCCCTGTAGTTTAAGTTCCACATTTGGCCTCCTAACCCAAACTTTTTAACAATTAAAGTCCTTGCCGCCTAACCCCGTTAACAAGCAACGTTAAGAGAAAGATTTAACATAAAAAAATATACCTACCGGGACACGGGCTTTACAACTCTCCCCCGCTTGAATTAGACTTCGTCCCCGAAGTCTACGTCCGCGAATAATTCCAGATAGTTCTCACACCGACTAAACATTCTTTGAATACTTTCCTTACTAACAAAACTTCTTCAAGGACACTGGGATTATAATCGGCAGGACACCCCAACAATTGGAATCATTCCTAGCCAAGCGACTTCGGTTGTCCCCCAACCTTAGATATTCCATACCTCCCGAGTCAAATCTCAAGCTCTAACCACTCTAAAGTTGCCCACCAGTATACCCAACTAGATACTCGGATCCGATCATTCCTACCATTAACCGTCGATTAACTCCTACGAGTTTTAATAGACTCCCAAAACTTACCTTACACGCCTCATCGAACCAGTAAATTTATAATCACCCACGAAGGTCATTCCACTACAACCATTCATCACAAGTAGGCATCTCAGGGTTACCACTACCATTATCCGCCCAAGGAAAACTAGTTACACCGTAACAAGATACACCATAACACCTACCTCCCAGATACGTCTCAAGTCCCGGCACATCGGAACTACCTCTCAGGTAAGTGCCCAAGACTGTATCCTCTTAGTGCCTACTGGAAAGTCAAAGTCATAACACATGGATACCGGGGTCCCACCCCGAAATACTCAACCGACCATTACCAATGACTGACTGACATGACCAAGGATCCAATGCAAAACAGTCTACCAACAACATGCCTATCCCAGAATGACTCACTCACCCAACATGTAAATACGCAACGTGCAATAAGTGCAAGACTGTGCAACAAAACAACCCATCAACAAAACTTCACATCGAGCCATTAAAACCGTGCAATTGACCCATGACTATCTCAAAGTCAAAACCGAGCAAAATACTCCACGCTTGCTAGACCCATAAGTCGTTCAAAAACGCGTTTAAATAAAGTTTAAGCAAGCAATACTCTAAAATCAACATTAGTCCCAACCTCGACACGGGTTAAACCAAAGAGTTTTTCGAAAGGACTCACACCCTAAAAAAACAATCTCAAAATGACACATACACTTATAAGCGCACTTCCCAAATGGTTTACAGAATCATTTACAAAATATTTTCAACGTCAAGATTTTTCATTTCAAAAAGACCGTAAGTAATAAAACTACTATTACCAGGTCGGTAGTTACGCAAAAATGGACACGCTCGTCCCACAAATGAAAATCATGTCGAAAATCATTTCATTGCAGCTTAGTTTACTCATAAAACGTAAAGCGAAATAAATAATTTCTTTGAAAATGAACTGTCACGGTTCTAGCATGAATTGACTCATGACATGTATTTAAAGTAACCGCTCGACCTTACACCGGGTGCGACAAAAGTGTGCACATAATTTCGAAATCAGTTCCACGACATTTGACCCCAAAATTCCTCTTTTTCAACAAAAATGTCGTGGCACAGGGTTCACTAACAAATCTTACGCACGTCGGCTAGTCATACAAAACGATGAAACAGTTTACAAATATATTTTTGTTAAAACACAACTATCTCGTGTAAGTTTCAAACTTAAAGATAAAAACCAATCCGTTTCCATCATTTGAAAATATCGACTAAAATCTCATAAAATCTCAAAAGGTGGGGTTCTTTAAATTGATTTTCAAGATTTCCCCAAATGGTCACATAAACAAATAAGATATGCACCTCGTGAAATTAAACCCACACGACTCAACATGCCGTAAAACAAACTTATTTTAACCAAATCACTCAAATAGCTTTATACAGACATCGTGGAATGTAACTTTCCGTCTCAACTCTAACATATGTGGAGGAGTTCCAATGTTAAAGTCACAAGTCGTAGCCACTTGCCCAACATTTTAAATACCACAAAACACGTATATCATCTTACCCGAAAGAACCGTTGGAAAAACAACGAAATGAGACAAATTCTAACAAAGTTTGAACTCCCGTGATAAAACGATTTCATACACTTTCAAAACCATATTTCAAAATCTTGTGTGTGTGCTGAACATTTCCCAAAATTCCAAAACACCATCCATAAAATGATTTGAAACACAAGAATTTGTTAATGCAATCTATTTCAAAATCAAACTTTGTGCATGACTCAGTCAGCATTCTACGCCTCGACTCCTACTCCTCCAAATCTCTCCGATCCACTAACGTCATCCGGACATTTAAACCTCTTAGGCAAGTTGGGAAATTACGTCAAATAATCCCTACGATTTTTCCTCAAATCAAAGTCGGCTCTCTAAGCCTATGATTCTAGCACAATCATCCATCTTGGCCCGACACAAACATCATCCTCATCTTCACTCCAAGTGATTAATACTAGAATCGTCCTTTTATTCCAACGACTACTAATTTATAACCTTCGTCACTACCCCAACGATCATCACCTCAAGCAAAACAAGTACCCACCTGTACTAGTAGGTTTACCATAGTCGTTCCTCCTTGTGATAGCTATTCAGGGTAGATATTACAACGGGTTATTAGCACATAATAACTCGCACTAACAACGCTCGCGCTCAACTCCTTGGATTCCTCGTGACTTTCTCCGACTCGAGCATTGATCCTGTGTTTCCGATAGTAGGAGCTCTACTACTACCTTCCACACCTATCATCACTCGTTCCGAGTTCCATCCGATGGGTCCAAGTAGTTTCTCGCCGATAACTACACACATATGCCCGCACCGGCATATGTACACACTCTTCCTAGCTCCCTAGGAATAATCATAATACCCCACTACCCTTGCTAGGGCGGAACCCCCACTAACCCTGACGAGTCGCCTCGTGCACGCACAGTCGTATACAGTGGAAACCAGATAGACATTCGAATATAAGATTCTATCCTACAACGGTTGGACTCAAACAAGAGCTGCGCAATAGAACTAAATCCAACATTCTAAGGCTATTCGGTTCCTACCGCATACAACCTATAGTGCATCCGCTTAACAACCTATCAAAGTTAGCATAAGTTCCTAATAGCAAGTAACAACCATACAATACAGTGTATTAAGCACCAAGCAATCTAGCATACATACTCCTATGTTCTAGAAAGCAATTTTTGCATACGTACTCATATGTAAACGCTATTCCCAGCTCACTAGGAATTTCATCTCATCCCACTACCCTTGCTACAACGGAATCCCTGTTAGCCATAACGAGTTGCCTCGCGAATACCCAGTCGCATGCAGCGTGAATCAAATAGACATTCGAATACAAGATTCTATCCTAGAACGGTTGGACTCAAACAAGAGCTGCGCAATAGAACTAAATCAAATATTCTAAGGCTATATGATTCTTACTGCATACAACCTATAGGGCCTTCACTTAACAACCTACTATAACTAGCATTGATTCCTACTAGCAAGCAGTCAACATACAGCATAGTGTCAACAACAGGCAATCTAACATGCATACCCTATGCCTAGAAAGCAATACAACACTAAGCAATGTACCTTTCCCCCTTGGCTCCGGCTGACTGTACACACTGCGCCCTCGATCACCGTTCCTCAAACGGATTTTTCCTTCTTTTTATTTCCCAAAAAAACTTTAAAGAAAATTTTATAGCCGCAAACTTGAGATCAAACACACCGAAATGCGTTTGATTCACTCAAGCCGTGCTCTGATACCAAGTTGTAACGTCCCAAAAATTACAAGGAATTTAAAATTTTTAAAGTAACATTTCATTAATAAAAACTCATTTAATAATTCAATCATCTCGTTTGCAAACTCATAATTAATATTCTTACGAACAATAAACAGCGGAATAAATGTCTAAAATTAAAATCATAAAAGTAATCAACTCTTCCCACGCGCCAGTGTGTACTCGTCACGCCTTGGAGCCACTCGCACCTGAAACCACAATTTTATTGGGAAAGGGTAAGCACGAAGCTTAGTGAATTCAGACACCATAAATAACACAGTTACTTCCACACCACCTCTAAACAGCTAATTGCACATAAACAGCATACAAGTCTACGAACAAATCATAAACATGCACACCTACACCATCCCACCCAAAGGCATAAGCTGGTCCACCCGACCACACAATAACCGTGCAAGCATTACCCGGCTCCCCCGGGTTCCTACGCCACCCGCGTATATAAACCTCGGCCCCGCCGAGTCACTACGCCACCCGCGTATATAAACCTCGGCCCCACCGAACTCCTACGCCACCCGCGTAGTCATAACAATAAAGGTCCGACTAGACGCCCCACTATTTAGTCCCGCATCACAAACAATTAAAACTACCACACACGTACAAATCGTAATGTAAAAAGTAACCGACATTAGTTATAGTGAGAGAACTCACCTCGTAAGCGCGCCTAGCTCACAAACAATAATTCAAGCTCCACAAATCCAAGATCACTTCCCGACACCTAATCGAACGTTAACAATTATCAAAATGACGCCCCCAAACCAAGGCCACGACTACTAGCTTTAAAACGCATCAATTCCAGTTTTTACACTCAACACGCAGGTCTGTTCGGGACCTGTTTAACCCCTCAAAACCTGATTAAACCAGAAATATTTTTCCATAAACACAAAGTCTCAAGTCTTAGGACTCCAGGGACATATCGCACGCGCTCTAACGATTTTTCTACAATTTATTATGGATTTTACAAAACTGATTAACTGCACAGCGAAAAACAACACTTTTCGTTACAAAACAGCAGTTTGACACTAGCTACGGTCCGAACTGGTTTTTCCGCAAAACATAAAAAACTTACTAGACTCAGAATGGGAACTTTTGGCACTGGTTTCATCCCAATCCGACATTCCTAGCAGAAGTTATGGCTTCCGCAAAACAGTGGCAGAAACTGTGACTTTTAAAACGGAACGCGAACTGACAAAACCGGACCTGCTGTATAAACAGCCAAATTACGCCTAGCTAGAGGCCGAACCGGACTTCCGCTAAAACATGAAAAGTGTGCCCGGCACAGAATGTGAACCGTGGGCACCGATTTCGCCCCAATCCGAGCTACGACAGAAAAGTTATGCACGAAATAAAACAGTGACAGAAACGACGTCTTCACATAAAATGATGAACTGCTGTAAAAACGACCACTTTTTCACCTAGCTAGAGGCCGAACCAGATTTCCGCTAAAACACGGAAAATGTGCCCGACCCAGAACGTGAACCGTGGGCACCAGTTTCGCCTCAAACCGAGCTACAGAGAAAAAGTTATGGCCGACGCAAAATAGGGACAGAAAGTGATTTTTAAAACGGTTTAAATGTTTTCGCGATTGGGTTACGGTTTAGATATCACGTACGTACGAAGGCTGGACAACACCAATCACTACCCACTGCCGCCTCCGGCAGTTGTGGTCGTCGGCGGCGGCAGCCACCACCGGCGGTGGCGGTTTCGGCAACAACGCAAGAAGGAAACAAGACGAAAAGAAACCTTACCTCGCGACGACACAACCGTGACACACGACTCCGGCTTCTCTTGTCTCTCGCTCGCTCTCTCTGTCTCTCTCCGGCAGAAAACAGCAGCGGCGGTTTACGTGGCTCCGGCGGCAGCAGCAACCGAGAGGAGAACGGTGTGAAGATGATTAACGTTTTGGGTGTGGTATGCCTTTGCCGTGAAATTGCAACGAGAGGGAAGAGGTGGTAGGGTTTTGGTGATTGCCGTGAATACACAAGAAGGGAAAAAGAGGATGGGGGGTCGGTTCTACATGGGCCGAACCCCCAAGCACACCTTGAGAAAATTACAACAATGGTCCCTGTAGTTTAAGTTCCACATTTGGCCTCCTAACCCAAACTTTTTAACAATTAAAGTCCTTGCCGCCTAACCCCGTTAACAAGCAACGTTAAGAGAAAGATTTAACATAAAAAAAATATACCTACCGGGACACGGGCTTTACAGATGGTGTTCTTGGTACCTGCAACAAAAAATTCCAACAGATGTAAAAAAAACCCTAGGTTAGATTATTTATGCAATTGAGATTAAAAAAACCATTTATGAAATAAAGAACATGTTCATATTGGAATTAGCACCGGAGGAGATAGAATATGTGGATTTTGATCGAGAGAAAGTGAAATCAGTAGTATGACATGGATTGATAGAGGATATGGATAGCAGGAGAAAGACAGAGATGAGAGAGAAGCGGAAATTTGAAATAAAATTTAGAGAAGCGGGAATGACTCTTGAAACAGATTGAAGGAATAGTGTAAGCTTTGTGACTTGTACCTCATGCAAACCAAGTTGTAATTCATAGTTTTTCAACTTTTGTGCTTGAAATAGCAATACCTTGTGCATTGTGACTTGTAATTAAGAGTTTTGCATATATACTTATTAAGGTAGTAATAGATAATATATATATATATATTAAATGCCCAAGATTGGGCCTTGGGCTCTCTTGGGGTCGAGATTCATCGATTGAGGAAATGTGTGGTGCATGCATTCAGAGGGCGGCGCGACCGGAGTCGCGACACTACTTACGGGGAGCACTGTTTCGAAACTGGCGCGCATCTCGGGGCGACAACGGCCGCACCACTAGTCGCGGGAGACTCTGGCAGTTTATTTCTGTTACAGACAACAACCTATATAAACCTGCTTCTTCCCACAATCAAATTAGACGTTTTTCTTCATTTTCTGGGTTCTCTCTCTGTCGATTCCCATCACCATGCATAATTAAATTCGCAAGATTCAAGTATCAAACTTGAATAGATTATCGGACGATTTTTTGTCTTAGGACACTGCGTTTACGCGGGCCTCAATATGATTCATAGAAACAAGAGTCTTCAGTAAGGTTTACGATTTTCGTTTTGTTTTATGTTTATATCGTTAATTTGTAAAAGAATTCATTGTTTTGTTGAATTTAATTTGCGTATATATACACAACTGTCAATCGTGATTGATTAGTCCTAACAACTTGTAATACAAAGAGTATCACAGAGTAACCGGGTCTTTCACTAATATTTGGAAAAGGGAAAAAAACAAGCTTGAAAGAGGTATGGAATTTTGCATCACAAACTAGAAAGACAGTCGATTACACGATTTTTCTTGTGACTTGGGTCACGTGCATCTCCTAACGAGTTCCGCACATATTGCTTTTGTTTGTTTATTTGATTATTTTGTTTCTTAATTTAGTTTACCATTATTATTTGTTTATTTAATTATTATTTATTTGTTTTCCTAAATACTTTAGATTCATTACAGTTTTAGAATTTACCTTTAGTTATTATCTTTATTTAGTTTCCAAGTTAGTTTATGGTTAGAATATTTTCTATAGTAATCTTTTAGCCAAACTTACAGACAAGTTTATTATTTCATTAATAATCAATTATCAAAGTTCATCTTTTTGGAGAGTATTCTCCAATTCATTGAGTTTTACATTCGTAAAACTTTGAGGGTATTAAAAAATAATCAAAATATATAAAACATCAAAATAAAAATAAAAATTAAATCCCTCAAAATCAACAAAAAAAATTAAAAATTTTGGTCGTAGTCGACCAAAATCTAAACAAATCTTTTGTAAAACGGTGGTATTTGACTAAAAATACATAGGACAATTTTTGTGAGCCTTTGATTCACTATAGAAATGCACCAACTCAACCAAAGTTATGAGTCCACCATTGCCATAACATATACAAATATTATTTTACGCATAACATATATTTACAAAACATACAAAATAGTTTTTAACATATGTAACACGTAATGTGCAATCAGATAAGACATTATAACATATATTTGAGCATCTAAACGAGTTACTTAACATGACACGACCTTATATTACATATTGAACCAAATCACGTACAACCCAACTCAATATGGGTCATAATGAGAAGGGGGACTTGCAAGGGTTGGGGGAGGTGGTTTAGGTTTTTTTTTTTGGAACAAAAACCGAAAATAGCTAAATAAATGCAAAAATTATAAAATGTGTCTCATTTAACTGGAGTTTACAGAGAATCATAGTGCCCGTTAGTCAGAGGGACTAAATCTGATATGAAATGCAAACTAAATTTGTAATGGATAAAATTAAAGGACGTAATCCAATTAAACTTGCAAACATAAGGGACTGAACAAGGTATTAACTCTAAGTAGAAAGGGGAACTGCCAACGGAACAACCATCGGAAAAATCGATAGCCGAAGGTTTAGTTAAACCCTAGCTGCTCTCACGAATCATAGACGGTGAAGATTCCAGAAGAAGAATCCTCTAATGGCGATTTCAATCAAGCGTGCAGTCATATCCTTTCGCAGCATGTATCCCTTACTCAGAACAACTCGCCGGATTTCACACTTCCCTGCCTCTCCATATTACCTGAAAACTGCCGGTGATCTGCGTCCGGGCCTTCCCAGTTCGCGGCCGATTGATTTTCTCTTCGAATCTCGTAGATGCTTCGCTAAATCACGGAAGAAATGTAATCCTCTCTCTTTCTATTTTTGTCTTAATTGAATTCGGAAAATAGATATACAGACACTGCCACTGACTCCTGTGAATAAAAGCTCAAGCAAGACACCTTCTCATATAAATTTTATGAAATACGAATTTGAGTACATATTTTAAGGTAACATATACATTTTCTAAAGTAATGATCGTTTCATGGTATAAACGCAGTGGGCTGATTGAACGTGCCCCTTTCTGTTGAACACGCACGTCACTCGGTCACTGCTTCTTGTTTTCTAGAAATTTCTTCTAATAAACATAGATAGCCTTAGTTACAAATTAGATTATGCCTAAGAACAGATCGAGTTGTTTTATGTATCACTAGTCATGTTTATGGGTACTATTGAACTCACATGGTCTTGGAGTTGCCTTATATCTCCAGTCTAGTGCATGAAAATCCAGCATTAGCCCGACAGAACGATTACTGAACAAAGCTTTCAGGGGATGATGATGACGACGGTGAACTTGATGTCTCTAATGGTGATGCTGCGAGCAGAATTGAAATTGTGAATATTGGTCCCATTATTAAGTCAACCGCTATCTCTGAGATGGAGGCAGCGATTGATGCAGTTTCGACCGAGCTGGCCAAATTGCGTACTGGAAGGGCATCATCAGGTGCATATATTACTGATTTGGTGTTCCTTAATAAGTTCCTTGATTTCAACCGCAGCTTGTTCCTGGTTACCTTTCTTTTTCTTTTTCCAATTTCTTTTTAGGAATGCTTGACCATATCATAGTGGAAACTGGGGGTGTGAAGATGCCTCTGAACCGGATGGCTGTTGTTTCAGTTTTAGACCCCAAAACCTTGTCAGTAACTCCATATAATCCAAATGTAATAATTTCTCCCCCTGTCTTAATACCTACCGTGCATTTATGGCTTTGCATTATTTACACTCATAGAAAACTTGCATGATCATGCGCCATTGTCGTCCTTCAGTTTGCTTTTGTTGAATGGAAATTTTATGAATACAATGATCACATCCAGTTGACACATTTTTGGGATGTAGTTTGCTAATGTCTAGTCTTTGATTAATTTGTCAAAACTTGTGCATAAACCATGAATGAATGCATTTCTGATCTGACAGTGCCCTTGAATTATCCAGGCCCTGAAAGAACTAGAGAAAGCTATTGTTTCATCACCATTGGGTTTGAATCCTAAGCCAGATGGCGAACGGTTGATTGCAGCTATTCCTCCGTAAGGCACTAATCTGAACTCAAAATTTACTGGTCTGCTTGAGGAAATAATCTATCTTGTAGCCGAGGATTGATATCATGTTTATCTTTTATTTTTTAGTGTTTATTAATGTACTTATATCTAACCTGGAAGGGAATTCCATTGAAAGATAAGGTTACTTTTTCATGTTGCACTATTGACACCTGTTAACTAGTGTTTTATTTATATATTGGCTGATAACATTTTTGTATCTTTGCAATAAGCAGCATGACCAAAGAGCATATGCAGGTAAGATCATCTCCTCTAGTGTACTAACATTTTAAAATTATTTTAGCCATTTGCATTTGATGGTTTATGCTCTCTACTACAGGCTGTGTGCAAAGTGGTAGCAAAGTCTTCTGAAGATGCCAAGCAAAGAATTAGAAGAGCCCGGCAAAAGGTATAGTCATTGAAGTGTTCTTCCTCATAGTTGTTCATTTTCACTTCATCAACTGCATGGTGAATAATTCAGGCACTATGGTTAGGGAACATGATCTTTATGGTTGTTAAGGATGCTTGGAGGCTCTTAGTTGACCATCCACATAAATTAGACATTCCTTCAATTTCACTGCATAAATACTATAGTTAAAGATTAAAATACGGTGTGCGAATACATCTGTTTTGATTTACTTTTCCGAAAAAAGAAAGAAAAAGACAATGTATCGATGTACCGGTGGAAAAAGTAGAATCTTGGCCTATAACGCAGGCCTAAGAGAGCATTTCCATCAGATTCTCCAAGATGGACATTTTGGGCAAATTTTTGCTCGAACAGATTCTTCAAAACTTTCTCCAAAATAGAGAAAGCATGAGAGTGTAAAATTCTCCAAATTTGGAGAACTCCCCAAAAATGATTACCATGAGAGAAGTAATTTTTTATTATATTCACACCAATAAAAATGATTACCATAATGTTTATAGGAGAGAAATAATATTTTATTACACATAAAATATTTTAATAATATAATTAATGTTGTAATCTCCAAAATAGAGAATCTGCTGGAGTTGAATGTATTTTTGTGTGTGGAGATTTTGAGTTTTGATTATCCATTTTGGAGAATGTGTTAATTTAGTTAACAAAGAACAAGCAAGAGCTTCCCTCTACATTGGTGCACTGTGCTATCAGAAGTTTCTCTTGTGCAATAGCAATATATTTATAATGAACTTGTAGATTTCTCATTTGTGCATTGCTGCAAGTTTTGTGCTTGTGTGGGGGATATTGATTTTATGGGATATTTCAAATAATATGTTGTCTATAGTATGTTGTTTGACGCTATGATTATCTGGTTTCACATGAGATAGGAAGATGATGCACGTTGGTTATGTAATTAGAATCATCGTATTTTTGTTGTTGCACAGGCTTTGGACACGATAAAGAAATCTGTGCCCAAAAAATCAGAAGGGAAGGATAAAGGGAAGGGCAAAGCTAAAGTGGTTTCAGGTTTCTCAGCAGATGATGCAAAAAGATTGGAAAAAGAAGTAATACTAGATAAAAACATGTACAATTAGTAATACTAGATAACAAGTATTGTTTTGTTTTTCTTATTGGTTGTTGTCCATTTTCCCAGGTCGATGAGTTGACGAAAAAGTTTAACAAGTCGGCGGAAGATATATGCAAAGCTAAGGAAAAAGAAATCACTTCAAGCTGATGTTAATCGATCATCATCGTGGACTAGTGGCCTTCCTTGTGCCTAATATCTGCTAGTCATGAATACTTTTACCATTGGTTTGTATCTTGATTTCATGGTAACATTATTGGATGTCTGAAAGCTTTCAGAGCCTTCCTTTCATTGTGTAACATTAATGTGGTTTCATTTAAACAATCAGCATGGGGCTTTTATTCTGCCTCCGTTCACTGATTTGAATCTTACCATGATTTGTCAACCAATCAATTATTCTTTCCATTTGATTCTTATATGCTAGCTAGACTCTAGAGATGCAAAACGTCCAGGCCTGTTCTTGGTGAGCTAAAAAAGGCCTATGTTTTGATTTTGAAAAAGGGCCCAATCTGACTTCAATGCTTGGCGCAGACCAGGCCCAGGATTTTTGGACCGGGCTTTGGGCTTAAACTTTTTTGTGCTTTTCTACAAGCAAATTCTCGTGAATAGGCCGATGATCAATAGTAAACTTACGTTTCAGTTGGACTAAACTTTTTTGCTATGGATCTAGAGGGTTCTGCCATAGCATCTCCACCAGATTCTTTAATATAATGTTATTTCTTTAGAGATTTTAATTTTAGTTTTTTATTTTAGAGAAATTAATGCAATCTCTTTTACCCCAGAATAACAGTTATAATTAATCTATAATTTTTATTAATTTTTCGTAAGTTTCTGGAAATGCATCATTTATTTTAGAATAAAAAATAATACAATAAGGTTGTTGTGTTGGGCTTTCATACGTTTCCTCTAAAATAGGCCATGGAATATCGTCTGGAACCAAAGTTGGTTTATGGGCCTACCCACGGACATGGTCAGACTCAGAAGTCAGAACTCATAGCTACTCCCGATCCGACCCGACCCGAGAATATCAATTACGAATACCGGCTCTGATAGATTACCAGGTGACTTGCCCACAGAGAAACCAGTCACGACTCACGATGATGGCTTCACCAACCACAGATGATAACCAAAGTTAGGCTTCTTTTAATTCCCCATTCACATTTGCAACTACGATTCTATTGGAAACAATTGCTTATGTACATGGCTTTGCATTTTTTACAGGACCTGCTGCACCTGCTAGGAGAGTTGCCGTTGTTGGTGCTGGTGTCAGGTATGCTAAATTACAGATTTATCTTACTCATTTACTATATTAAGTTATTCTGTTGCTGTTTCTACTTAATTATTTTCAAAATTCAAATCGCAATTCTGTACCAATGTAATGATTTGTTGAGAAAACCAAAGTATTACTGAAATTGAACATCGCCATTTGCCAAGGCAATGTATAGTGAGTGAACGGCGTCGTAGACAGATGAGTTCAAGTATATGCTTACACTAATTTGCCTAGTATAAAGAGTTGAGCTAAGAAGATGACCATTACTGCATGTGTTCTATTTTTAATAATACTTATGCTCTTATTTCTTTTTCAAGCAATCCAGCGTTAGCTAGAAAATCTATTTGGTTTTCTTACGGGAAAATAATTATTTAGCTAACTGAAACTATTATCTAGAAATAATGTATTAAAATGTGTGCAGTGGATTTAGGAAATAAGGGCAATTAATTTCATTTAGGAATTATCCTACTGTAACATATAGGAAAGCAATTTCACCCGTAACTAGTTTTTCTAAACGGTGTATGTATTTCTGTTGCAAGACGAATGCAGCAGATGTATGCTTTTCTTTTCCTTTTTCGTTTCTATTTATGAACATATGATCAGAACTTTTAGTTTACTTGAATTAGCAGAATATATGCAGACCAGGTGTAGAATACTTTAGAATATTGGACTCTTTCACAATAATTTCTTCTTCGTTTGTTAGAAAAGATGCTAAATACAAAGTTACAAATTTGAGAACATTTCTTTTTAGATTTTCAAGGCAAGCGGGGTGTTTTGTTTTCAGGACAAAGGGAATATTTTTTGGGCTTTTGGGACACGATAAATGTTTTTGGTTTTGGGGCAGTTGGAGTATTGTTGGTTCTGAATTAATACTATTCGAATTTTTGGTTTTGAATTAATTCTATTATAATTGTTTGTCTTCAGGTTGATTTATTTCTCATTTGATATTTAACCTGTTTGAATGTCAATCCAGAAAAAAGAATGAACCCTGCACCACCATTTTACATTTTGAAATTTTGCAGAAAAATGGACAATTTGATCCAAGATCGACTTGGAATCACCTTATTTTGCAAATTATGAGCTAATAAGTTTACTTCAATTTTTTCAGTGGGCTTGCTGCTGCCTATAAGTTAAAAGTGCATGGAATGAATGTCACTGTATTTGAAGCTGATGGGAGAGCTGGAGGAAAACTAAGAAGCATTTCACAAGATGGTCTAACATGGGACGAGGGTGCCAATACGATGGTATGTTTTAGCATTATATCAATCTGAGTGTCCCGTTACAAGTAACATTATTAGCAATCGTGGTGATGCTTATCATACATTTTACCTTATACAGACTGAGAGTGAGGCAGACGTCAGCAGTTTGCTTGATAATCTTGGGCTTCGAGATAAACAACAGTTTGTAAGTGAATGTGTTTGACATAGTAGGCTAGTTATTGCTTCCCATAGCTTATATGGTGTCTTTTATTTGGGAACTTCTACAATTGTTATGTAAATAGTACGAGGATGGTGGAGCTGTTTTCTTTGTGTTCATGTACGAAAGGCTTTTTTTAGGCTCCCTTTACGGTGGCTGAGTCCTACAATATATTTCCTGTTGCAGCCAATTTCACAGCACAAGCGCTATATTGTAAGAAATGGAAAACCTATACTGGTATGCAAATCTCAAGACCTATACTCAACTGCTAATTATGTATCATATACGAAGATGCCTTTGGCAACATTGTTGCTTTCTTTGAAAAAGAAGGTGAAAATTTAAAATCAGAGGTAGAAATTGTGTTTTAATGTGTTTGAAAGGTCAACCTAATTAAAGCCAAATAGTAACAGGTATTTTTTTTTTTGGAAAATAGTTTTCTGAACCATGAAAACATCAAAATCAAGTTTACAAACATTATAAGTGCCATTTACAAAATTTTGGTTTTCTTAGAGCATGAATGTTTTTCAAATATCATGTTATGTCCAATTTTCACTTTCTTAAAAGTATAGATGCAATAACAGAAAACAACATGATTGCCAAACGAGGTATCTTTCTTTTAAAATATTCACTTTCTTGAGTCCATATCTTTCTTTATTGATCACGACTTGGCGAAACTCATGATTGCAGATACCTTCTAATCCAATTGCACTAATCAGAAGCGGCTTTCTTTCCCCTCAATCAAAGGTGTGTTAGCAGCTCCTGGATTCTCAAAAGTTGAATGCATAAGCATGCTACATCTTATTCTGATCCTTCATTCTCATGATATCTTCTTTATGGGGCACAATGTTAAGTTGAGTGATAGATAACTCTTTATTCTATTTTGCTTTATTAAGTAAGTGACGTATTTTGTTTTTAATTGTAGTTTACAACGTGTAAATCGCACGTGATAGTGCCAAAAGAAAATCACAGTAATATATTAACACAAGGATGTTGGGATGTAGGCTTCGGCCCATTGATCAGGAAAAGGGAGAGACGCAGAAAAAAGGCAGCCGACCCTAGACTCTTTACCCTAGTTTCCTTAATTAGGATTTACCCTAATTATGTTAGTCTATATATTGATCCCATTGTACTTGTAAACATTGGAGCACCTAATAAGAAAACCCTAGTTGCCCCCGTGGATTAGCATGATCACTCTGATCGTGTGAACCACGTAAATTCTCGTGTTCTTTTCTCGCTTTCGGTTGTGTGCGTATTGTGTGTGTGTAACGTTTAACTTAACAACTGGTATCAGAGCTTTAGGCTCTTAATCTGTTACACTCAATCGCCGCTGCTGTCCGCCGCCGTTTGCCGCCGCTGCCGCTGTTCGCCGCTGTCCACCGCCGCTGCTGCTCAAAAGGTTTTTTGCTTCTGTTCTTTTATCGCCAACAGTTTTACATTATCGATAAGACTGATTGCAAAAGTAGTGTTCAATAGAACAGCCGTCAAGTTCAGGCAGCCTGCCACTGCTGTGTTTGGACACTATTTTCAGTCTTGACTCGATTTGTAAACCCTAACAGTTTGGGATAATGGCTGAGGACGGAAAGACCAAAATTGAGAAATTTGATGACAAGATTTTGGATGGTGGAAGATGCAAATTGAGGATCTGCTGTGTCAGAAGGACTTGGATCAAGCCTTGACAGGAATAAAACCCGAGACGATGGAAGACGCTAAATGGGCTGCTCTAGACAGAAAAGCCATAGCTGTTATCAGATTTACACTGGCCAAGAATGTGACCTTTATTTAACATTGTGAAGGAGACTACCGCATGTGGATTGATGAAAGCTTTGTCAAACATGTATGAGAAACCTTCTGCTTCTAACAAGGTATTTCTGATAAGACAGTTAGTAAACACCAGAATGAGAGAAGGTATGTCTGTTACCTCACACATTAATGATTTCAATACCATTATATCTCGCTTGTTATCTGTTGATATTAAGTTTGAAGATGAAGTCCAAGTTTTACTCTTGTTATCCTCGTTACCGGAAAGTTGGTCAGGAACTGTCACTGCCATTAGTGGTTCAGCTGGAACCTCTAAACTCACCTTTGAGGGCATGCGTGACTTCATCCTAGGAGAGGACATAAGGAGACGGAGTTCTGGAGAATCATCTAGTACTTTGCTAAGTACTGAAGGGAGAGGTAGAAAAACAGAAAAATGGGTAATGGCAGAGGCAGATCAAAGTCTAGAAAGAGAAGCCAGTCAAAACCAAGGAAAGACATCCAATGTTGGAAGTGCAAAGAAACTGGGCACTTCAGAAATCAATGCCCTAAACAATCAGATGGAAACAGAGAGGTGAACGCAACAACTGATGATTCAGAAGATGCCCTTATCTGTTGTGTTGAGAATACAGCAGAGTTTTGGATCATGGATTCCGGTGCATCTTTTCATGCTACTTTCAGCACGAAGATGATGAAGAATCTACGGACAGGTAGCTTTGGTAAAGTTCGTTTGGCTGACCATCGCACTCTTGATATCACAGGAATAGGTGACACAGACATAAAGACTTCATTGGGTACCATTTGGACATTGAAGGACGTTCGGGTCATTCCCAGCCTTAAGAAAATGTTGATTTCTACTGGGCAGTTGGACGACCAAGGATTTAGAACTACCTTTGGTGATGGGCAATGGAAGGTTGTCAAAGAAAACCTTGTAATCGCCATGGGCAAAAAGCGAGGCACCTTATACATGGTTGATGTTCCTGAAAGCGAGGTGAATGCAGTGACCACCGGGCTGAATCCTTCCAGATTGTGGCATCAACGACTCGGCCACATGAGTGAAAAGGGAATGAAGATGCTCTTTGCCAGAGGGAAGCTTCCTGATTTAAAAAGGGTGGATTCAGAGTTCTGTGAACCCTGTGAACTTGGCAAGAAAAAGAAGGTATCCTTTGTGAAGACGGGTCAAACGCCGAAAGCTCAGAAATTAGAGCTTGTTCACACGGACGTTTATGGACCGACACCAGTCTCTTCCTTGGGAGGATCGAACTACTATGTGACCTTCATCGATGATTCAACACGCAAGGTATGGGTTTACTTTCTTAAGAATAAGTTTGATGTTTTCAATACTTTTAAGAAATGGAAAACTGCTGTTGAATTGGAAACTAACCTGAAGGTAAAGTGCTTGAAGTCGGATAATGGTGGGGAATACATCAGCACAGAGTTTACTGAATATTGTGCTGAACATGGCATTCGGATGATAAAGACAGTTCCAGGCACTCCTCAACAGAATGGAGTGGCAGAAAGGATGAACAGAACTTTGAATGAAAGGGCTAGAAGTATGAGACTTAATGCCGGGCTTCCAAAGACGTTCTGGGCTGATGCAGTTAACACTGCAGCTTATCTTATCAACCGAGGAATAACAGTACCATTGGGCTTCAAGATACCAGAGGAAGAGTGGAAAGGTGAAGCAGTAAAGTATGAACACTTGAAGGTGTTCGGATGCAGTGCCTATGATCTGAAGAAAGATGGTGACA
Source organism: Saussurea involucrata (assembly GCA_033807775.1). NCBI lineage: Eukaryota > Viridiplantae > Streptophyta > Magnoliopsida > Asterales > Asteraceae > Saussurea > Saussurea involucrata. The sequence continues at coordinate 95,059,576 of CM066316.1, forward strand.
AGTTGGATGCAAAAGCCAAGAAATACACCTTCATTGGATATGGCTCAGATAGCATGGGCTACAGGCTTTGGGACTTTGAAAGCAGAAAGGTAGTCAGAAGCAAACATGCAACGTTCAACGAGGCTGAGCTTTATAAAGACAGGAGCACAGTAAACTCAAATGATCAGAAAGAACAAGCTGAGTTTGAAAGTGATGACATCAGAATCAGAGGGCCAGAAGATACTCAGGATAGTGGGAGCATTGAGCCTGATTTTCAGAATAATGATGAGTCTGAAGATGTTCATGAAGACGCTGTCAACACTGAAAGCTCAGAGGATGAAGAAGAAACATCTTCTCCAGAACAGCCTCAGCCAGTTGAATCACACTGGGTCAGGAGATCCACCAGAGTCTCTAAGCCTCCTGAAAAATACAATCCATCAGTCAATTATCTTCTTTTGACTGAGAATGGTGAACCAGAAAGTTACTCTGAAGCAGTTAAGCTGAAAGATTCGTTGCAGTGGGAGCGTGCAATGAAAGAAGAAATGGGATCTCTAAACAAGAACAAAACTTGGGTTTTAACCAAGCTTCCGCAAGACAAAAGAGCGTTGCAGAATAAATGGGTATTCAGAATCAAGGAAGAGCATGATGGGTCTAAACGGTACAAAGCCCGTTTAGTGGTCAAGGGCTTTCAACAGAAAAAGGGGATTGATTTCAATGAAACTTTCTCTCCAGTGGTGAAAATGACCACCATCAGATTGATCCTGAGTATTGTAGCTGCAGAGGGCTTACATCTAGAGCAGCTAGATGTCAAGACAGCATTTCTACATGGTGACCTTGATGAGGATATCTACATGGCACAACTTGCTGGTAAAGAAGACTGGGTCTGCAAACTGAAAAGGAGCTTGTATGGTCTAAAACAAGCACCCAGGCAGTGGTACTTGAAGTTTGATGACTTCATGGAAAGGACCGGGTACAGAAAATGTGAGACGGACCATTGCTGCTATGTGAAGAAATTCAAGGGCTCCTATATCATTCTACTTCTCTATGTAGATGATATGTTAATTGCAGGTGCTAATATAAAAGAGATCAGCAAGTTAAAGAAACAAATGTCTGAAGAATTCGAGATGAAAGACTTGGGTCCAGCCAAACAGATACTCGGTATGAGCATTACTCGAAACAAGAAAGATGGATCTTTGACACTATCCCAAGAGAAATACATCGGGAAAGTGTTAGAAAGATTCAAGATGAATGATGAGAAGACAAAACCTAGAAACACACCTTTGGGAAGTCATTTTAGGCTTACCAAAGATCAGTCTCCTAGATCAGAAGATGAGAAAGCAGAAATGGCTAAAGTTCTTTACGCATCTGCTATTGGTAGTCTCATGTACGCCATGGTTTGCACGAGACCAGACATAGCCCATGCCGTCGGGGTTGTTAGTCGCTTTATGTCAGATCCGGGAAGAGAACATTGGCAAGCAGTCAAATGGTTGCTCAGGTATTTGAAGGGTACTTCAAAGTTGGGATTATGTTTCAAAGGTAAAGATTCAGTTCTCAGAGGATATACTGATGCTGATTTGAGTGGATGCAAAGTGACATTTAAAAGCACTACAGGGTACATCTTTACAGTGGGAGGAACAACAGTTAGTTGGATGTCCAAACTTCAGAAAAACGTGGCCTTATCAACAACAGAAGCTGAAGCCAGTAAAGAGCTAGCGTGGTTACAGGATTTTCTTGAAGAACTTGGGAAAAAGCAAGCTGATTACTCGTTATACTGTGACAATGAGAGTGCAGTGAAACTAGCTAAAAATCCAGTCTATCATGGGAAAACAAAGCACATTGGGAGGAAATATCATTTTGTCAGAGATTTGATCCGTGATGGTACGATAAATTTGACGAATATCTCAGGTGCAAAGAATCCAGCAGACATGTTCACCAAGTCTGTGATGCTGGATAAGCTGAAGTTCTGTATGACTTCAGCTGGCCTTCAGAAATAGTGTTGAGAAGGCAGGTGGCAACTAAGGGGGAGCTCAAGCTCAATTGGTGTTTACAGAAGTACAGAGGAGTGCAGGTGTTCGTGTTTCGAAGCCTCCAAGTGGGAGATTGTTGGGATGTAGGCTTCGGCCCACTGATCAGGAAAAGGGAGAGACGCAGAAAAAAGGCAGCCGGCCCTAGACTCTTTACCCTAGTTTCCTTAATTAGGATTTACCCTAATTATGTTAGTCTATATATTGATCCCATTGTACTTGTAAACATTGGAGCACCTAATAAGAAAACCCTAGTTGCCCCCGTGGATTAGCATGATCACTCTGATCGTGTGAACCACGTAAATACTCATGTTCGTTTCTCGCTTTCGGTTGTGTGCGTATTGTGTGTGTGTAACGTTTAACTTAACAAAGGACATTAAGAACCTTTTTCCATTTCAATATAAGACGATCTCAAACTTCAATATTATTTATTAAAGACCCCTTTGGTGTGAGGGTCTGAAACCGCATTCATGAGCAATCAAACCTGAATCAGGTAAGTAAAATACAATATACTTAACATGTGAACGTTGTTGCCTTCTCCAAAAGTTTTATTGTTATGCAACTTGAATGTCAATAAGAAGTAAATGATCTGGAAACATGGTTAGGCATTGGCGGTATATATAAATAAAATCAGGGAGATGAAACCTTGGTGGAGCTAGGAAGTAACACCTGTTTAAAGAATTAAAGAACTAACATCTGTTTGGCGTATGAACACCCTCAGGCCCAGTAACTCTGCCTTTGAGACAAAGATGCAGAATTTGAGGAGTGTGTGTGAATTTTGCTGTATATAATAAATATACTTATGTGTGTGTGCGTTATTTTAAGTTTGTTTCACTTATCCCCCATGGTTTTTTTAAATTGGTGGTAGAAGTTGTGATTACAATGCGTTATTCGTTGGTTTACAAAATGTGCAGTTTCAAATTCTTTTGGAGCCATTTTTATGGAAGAAGAACGATTCGTCTGACACAAAAGAAAGGTAATATACACAGTCTTGTGTCGTTTCATCGGTATGAAGTAATGTTTCCTATATGCCATTAGGTTCTTAAAATTTTCCATTGCAGTGTTGGAGGATTCTTTCAACGTCATTTTGGGAAGGAGGTATTTCATAGATTGTAATCTTTTCCCTAACTCCATTTCTTCCCCTACATACTGTTCTGTTTTTATTCTGATTCTGAAAAAAAATTCAAGTTCTCATTTCTGTTGTACCAGGTTAAAAAATTCTTCATGTTTTAGATTTCTCTTAGTTATTAATTTTAACTTACTTTGTAAGGTTGTTGAGTATCTCGTTGACCCTGTTGTTGCGGGAACAAGCGGTAGTGATCCTGAATCACTTTCTGTGAGTAACTCCTCCAGATCCCTGCTTGCTGCGTTACTTTTCCTGAGAAAATATACATAACTGTTTTGTGCACACAGATGCGCCATGCATTTCCTGAGTTGTGGGATTTAGAGAGAAGGTATGTATAATGTAACTAAGAATTGTAATTCGTTCTTCAACTGACCTTCTTCAATGTTGTTTCTTAATATCTTTGTGTGCAATGTATTAGGATTTTATCTCAAAATAATTCTTATCCTTGGACTATTGGAGATATCTTAAATTGATTGAAGCCATGTGCTCCTGTGGAATAACAACTTTCGACAAGCCTATGCGCTTCTTTCTGCTAAGCTTATCATGAGTTGAATAATTGCAATTATTTACACTCAGGTATGGCTCAGTCATTTCTGGGGCAGTTCAGTCTATGTTATCTTCAAGAGGTGGGAAGAAGAGTCCTTCAGGAAACCGCAAGCGTAGGCGTGGTTCCTTTTCATTTTTTGGTGGAATGCAGGTAAGTAAGATGGGTGATTTTTATCTGTTAAATAGAAGTGATGTACATGTTGCTTATGGTGTAAAATATCCTATTACTGTCATGCACATTTAAGCATGTTGCCCATGCAATAAAATTGATTTATTATTTGAGCAGAGATAACAATTGATATATTGGTTATTTATGTTTTGTGAATTCTTTATTCTTTTGTAGACACTCGCCAATGCACTATGCAAAGAGTTTGGACAGCATGAACTTAATCTCCAATCGAAAGTGCTTGAAATGTCCTATAGCTGTAGCGATAACTCTGCAATTGGGAACTGGTCAATTTTTTGTGCTCCAGTTCAAAACAAACAATTAAATCAGCAATCTTTTGATGCTGTAATCATGACAGTGAGTACATTCGTTGCAGAAGCTTCTAAGACAATGACATACACTTGTTGCATTCTTGATAGTTTATTTCAGTAACTTCGTTCCATACTCTCTTGTCTTGGTGGAATCTGGATCTATCAAACCTGTAGAGTAGATATGGGATTGTATTCTCACATTCAGACATTTGGAGATTTTAATTCTTCAGCTTGCTCTGATGCTTATTTTAACTTACAAAGAACATGTTCCCAAATTAGGCTCCACTTGGCAATGTAAAAGAAATGAAGATCACAAAGAGAGGAAGTCCGTTTCTGCTCAACTTTATACCAGAGGTATGTTATTCTACTGTTCTACTTCTCTCCTTATATGGAAGTCTTATGGAAGCATTAGTTTTAGTCTTGTAAAAAATTTAAGTCATAAATAATCTTAACCAAGGAGAAAAAAAAGAGATATTTTTATCCACCTCATCCATGAAAGAAGTGAAAATTTTGAAGTGGTCATTCAGTAGGTTTTGGTTTTTATAAATTATAATGCAGGTGAGTTATATGCCAGTTTCGGTCATAATCTCCACATTCAAGAAGGAGAATGTGAAGCGGCCCCTTGAGGGATTTGGAGTTCTTGTTCCTGCAAAGGAGCAGGAAAATGGGTTGAAGACACTAGGTAAAGCATGACTGTGACCTTTGTATTGTGCTTGTTTAACTGTAATATGATCTCCAAAAATTCTGGTATGCAGGCACTCTCTTCTCTTCTATGATGTTTCCAGATCGTGCCCACAAAGACTTGTACCTTTATACGACATTTGTTGGGGGTAGTCGAAACAAAGAACTGGCAAAAGCTTCGAGGTAGGCTTCCTCACTACAGTGCTTTTTCATGAACTTATAAGGAGGTTTAGCCATTTGTTAAATATCTTGGGAATCAATATGTATAACATGCATCTTTTTGTAATGTTGAGATAAGAAATGTTTGGAAGTTAGATGGAACAATGGTTGGCATTTGTATTGGAGAGAGTATAAGTGAATTAAGCGCATATTTGTTGCAATAATATATGTATGTATATTTTGTGTGTACTAATGAATAGGGAGGAGTTGAAAGAGATAGTAAGTTGTGACCTGAGACAGTTGCTTGGAGCAGAGGGGGAACCAAAATTTTTAACGTAAGCTCATGGCACTAGTTTAGTTTACCTGTATTATTTTATTAAGAGAAAAAAGGAGGCATGGTGTGTAAAAAAAGGCAGGCATTGTTAATTGCATGCAGTCACTATTACTGGAGCAAGGCATTTCCGCTGTATGGGCGAGAGTATGGTTCGGTTGTGGAAGCAATTGAGAAGATGGAAAAAGAGCTACCTGGATACTTTTATGCAGGTAATTAATTAGTATTATTATATGAAAAAGAGAGTAGGTTTAGGTTGATAATTAAGGATGAATGTATCAGGTAATCACAAAGGAGGGATCTCTGTGGGCAAAGCGATATCTTCCGGATGCAGAGCGGCTGAGTCTGTGATTTCGTATTTGGATTCTTATTCAGAATGAATGGTGGATGTTGCGGTAAGTCATGTCTGTTTACAATGGAAAGATAGATGAAGACCAGGAATTGACTTTTACTTTTACTTTTTCTTTTTCTTTTGTTTTTAAGGTGGAAGGAGAAGGACTGGAGATTAAGCTCTTGTAGTATAACATAAAATAAGAATAAAGTTGGAGTAAAGTTTTTATGTTATATTAGTTTTACATATGGATTTCTAATAATTATGGTTAAAACAAGTTTTAGTTTTTTTATTCTTTGAAAGGAAAACAAGTTTTTAGTTTAATGTAATTAAAAATATATATAGTTTTTTTTGGAAGCAAGTTGAGATGGACAAGAATATAAAGGATTGTTGGGTTGGGTTGGGTTGGGTGGCCCACATGACAAGATTTGATTTTCTTGGAAACATAAAAGGGTGGCTAATGTTGTCTTTCATGTAATCCTTGAAATTCACCCAACTTTGTCCCTTTTTGGTCTCTTCTTTCTTGGTTACATGATATAATAATACCGAACCATCAATAGATAAATACACAATATGCTTTTTTATTCTTATTTTTTAATCTCTGTTTCTAAAATTTTATGAAACAATGTTATCTGATTGAAAATACGTAGTGAAATTGTGAATAATAAATCATTAAAAATGTAAAAATAGAAGTAAAATAGAAATTATTAACTTGAATTTGGACCACTACTCAAAATTTTAGGAGAACATTGGATTTGTTACAAGAATATCAATTCAAGCTTTGATATTATATTATTTAAATATATAAAATCCCGTAAGGTGGACCTCCCAACCCAATGAAACAACAAATATGATTATACATGCATCTTATATTTAAAATTTGTCTCAAAACAAAACCATTAAATGAATGAAAAAGGACATGGCTATAATTCTTCTTCTTCTTCTTCTTCTTCTTTTTCGTTTTACATGGCAGCAGCAGCAGCAGCAGCTTTTCACTAAATGCTTTGGCATCCAACTACCCCTCCCTCCCTCACTCTCTATTCTTCCTTTTAGTTCCTTTCCTCACTAAACATACCAACTACCACTCGATAAATCTTTCCATTTCTTTATCTTCTCCAGATTTTTCTACTGCTCCTGGTATTCAAACTTGTTTCAAGATTCTTGAATAATAGGTTTTTTAGCTTCTTACTTGAAGGAGATTCTTCAAAGTTGAAGAAATGAGGCACTACATACTCTTTCTTTCATGGGTTTTCTTTATCTCAACCACCCATGAATTACAGACCACCCAAATTCGACTTCTTCTCCAACTCAGGCAGCATTTGGAATACCCAATTCAGTTAAGCAATTGGGAAAACTACAATGCTGACTTCTGTACCATGCCTTCAACCCTTCATGTAACCATCAAATGTGAAGACAACTCTGTTACTGACCTCAAAATCATGGGAGATAAGCTTCCTAAGGTCACCACTCTGTTTCTTGGCTTGCCAATTCCAAATCAAACCTTGTCTGACACTTTCTCTATTGATTCTTTAGTTGTTACATTGGCAAGGTTTACTACCCTCAAGGTTCTTAGCCTTGTATCTTTAGGAATCTGGGGCCCACTTCCTGATAAAATCCATAGGCTGACTTCACTTGAAGTCTTGGACATGAGCTCAAATTTCATGTTTGGTTCTGTCCCAAATGGGATTTCAAGATTAAAAAAGCTTCGTACTTTGTCATTAGATGGGAATTTCTTCAACGAATCCATCCCTGATTGGTTTGATTCATTATCAAACCTTACCATTTTGAGCTTAAAGAACAACGGATTAAACGGTGGTTTCCCTTCTTCAATTTGCAAATTAACAACACTTACAGATGTGGTTCTGTCTCACAATCACCTCTCTGGTGAACTACCTGATTTGAGTACCTTATCTAGTCTACATTTGCTAGATTTGAGGGAAAATCATCTAGATTCTCAACTTCCACTCTTTCCCAAAGGAGTGACCACACTTCTTTTGAGCAATAATTCGTTTTCTGGTAACATTCCTGAAGACTTTTCAACACTTGATCGTCTCCATCACCTCGACCTGTCATCCAACTCGTTCGTGGGAACACCTCCAACGGCTTTGTTCACTTTGCCAAACATCACTTATCTGAATCTAGCATCTAATATGCTAAGTGGCCCTCTTCCTAATTCTATCAAATGTGGAAACAAACTTGGGTTTGTTGATATTTCTAGTAATAGGTTTACTGGCAGGCTTCCATCTTGTTTGGACACCATTTATAGTAATAAGCGAGTTGTTAAGTTCAGTGGGAATTGCTTGTCAGTGGGTAACGGAAAACGTCCAGAATCTGATTGCAAACAAGGGAGTATGAGAAAGAAACCATCTTGGGGTAAAGCTTTATGGGTTCTAATTGTTGTCATTTGTTCGGTGATTTGTTTGGTGTCATTTGCGATTGTGTTGATAATCTTTCGTAAAAGATATAAGCCAAGGAAGACAGTCATGCTACAGCACACGGCACCAAAAGTTACTGGGAACAGTGCAGTGACGAAGAACTCTTCTGAAGTTATAGCTAATGCTAGTAAGTCACACTAGAATCTGTTTTTGAAAGATGGTCAAAAGTGTTGCAAGAAATTACAATCTTCTTTGTCCTTTTCAGGGAACATATCTGAAGCATCCGAAATGGGGACACAAGTTGCGTCATCTTGTCGAGTGTTTTCCATGGAAGATTTAACGGAGGCCACAGGAAACTTTGATCAATCCGCGTTTTTGGGTGAAGGGTCTATTGGAAAGGTAATTTCGGACTAAATTTGAACTTGGAAATCGAAGTAGATTATCTGAAACATGTCATCGATAACAATTAATTGGTGATATGAACAAGAGTTGGGTTTCTTTTATGTTGCAGCTTTACAAGGGAAGATTACAAAATGGAGGGTACGTTGCTATACGAATGCTGTCATTGTTCAAAAGATATTCAATCAGGAATCTGAAAGTCCGATTGGATTTGCTTGCAAAGCTTCGACACCCACACCTAGTTAGCTTTTTGGGTTATTGCATTCACGATGGCGGAGTGGAGGATTCTAATTCTAGCAAAATCTTTCTGGTATACGAGTACATATGTAACGGAAATTTCAGAGCTTTTCTCTCAGGTAAAGTTTGCTCATTTGCAACTCTCATCATCAACAATCATCATGTTTCTGATAAATTGATTTCATCTGTAATTAAGAACATGATGCTTATAATTCAACTACTATACAATGGTATCTGCAGAGAATGGTTCAGAAAGAGTTGTAAAATGGTCGGATCGATTGGGGGTTCTGATAGGAGTTGCAAAAGCTGTACAGTTTCTGCATACAGGAATCATCCCTGCTTCTTCCAGCAACCGTTTAAAGACGAACAACATATTGCTTGACGACTATCGGATTGCAAAGCTGAGTGACTATGGAATGTCGGTCATCACAGGGGAGCTAGAACAGCTTGAGGTTGCATTTGATGATATAAATAAATATCTCCTTGTGATGATTTTTGATATAAAAAAATCATCATGTACTTATTTGTTATGTTTTTGTGATGTAGGCAAAGGGAGATGGGCCCAAATCATGGTAATGAAGTCAACTCCTCCGATCCTCTTGGTAGAGTAGAGATAGATTTTGATTAGAGCAAGAATGCTTAATGTGGAGTTGTGGATTTGCAGGCATTTGAAGAAGTTGGGTGACGATGTATATGATTTTGGATTCGTTTTGCTGGAGGCACTTGTGGGGCCGATAGTAAGTGGAAAAGGGGAGGCATTTTTGCTGAATGAAATGGTATGTATGTAGTATGCTATTAATTAGTGAATATGTGAAAGGGGTTGGTTTTAATTATCTGGGAATGAATGTTGTACAGAAATCTTTTGGAAGCCAGGATGGGAGGCAAAGAATTGTGGATCCGATGGTGCTAACGACGTGCTGTCAGGAGTCTTTATCGATAGTGATATCGATCACCAACAAATGCATATCACCAGAAGCAACAAACCGGCCATCCTTTGAGGATGTGCTGTGGAATTTGCAGTATGCAGCTCAAGTACAGACAACGGCTGATCTTGACCACAAACCAGAGACTGCATTATAGACCAAAAATGATTCTTGTTTCTTATTTTTAATGTAATTTCAATATTATTATATTGTTGTAATTTGTTTTAGGGGAATTATTAATTAAGCAACAGGGAGTTTGTACATTTTAATCAAAATTATCAAGAATCGGGTGCTTTATTATATATATATATATATATAGATATACAAAACTGTTAATTATTGAGACCACTGATGATACATAATGAGTCGTAGATAATAAAGGATAGTGTTTGGTCGTATCATTTATCATTTGTGAATGCTATTTATGAATGAAGGGAGGGAGGAAGATAATGGTTAAATCAATGAATAAATTAAAGAGGCTGAAGCCAAACTTGTTGAATCAAACTCATTGAATTTGAGGTGTAGGATCATGTGTTTTAAATATTAGTGTGCATTTCATAACCTCTAACTCATATTCATTTAAATATAATAATACGAGTTAAATGCTTGCTTGCTTGCTTGCTTGTTTGTTTACTACAGCAGAGAAGCGAGATCAAAGGTTTGATTCATCATTGTGGTGTTCTTAAGTGTGAGCCACTAGAGGGATTCATACTATTGATCCTTGACATCCAAGAAGCGAGATCAAAGGTTTGATTCATCATTGTGGTTTTCGACAATCACAATAAACAAGTAAGTGTTTTTGATTCAATCTTTTGTAGTTAATTATCTAGAACGCATGTATTCATATAGGTTGATAGTTTGTATAACCATTGATGATAAAAATTAAAATATGCTTCCGTTGCCTATATCATGTGGTTGTATGTTTACTCAAAACTTTACATGTTTAATGGGCAAATACGACTTGTTTTCTTTTAAAATGAGCATCTAAAATCAACTTAATTTTGATATTTTTTTCGTAAAATATTAAAACATATTTCGTATATGAAAAGATAACATAAATTTGAAACCACAACTTTTTTGTTTTGGTGTACCAAAGGAGAGTGTAGTGTGTTGGATGATACTTTGACATCGATTTGGTGAGGTGTCCTTTTATCGACAATAAATAATGTTATACGTCTACGTCACCGTTTTACCAAGTTACTTCCTTGCTTGCTTAATTTTTCAAAAATAAACAATTATTTATTATTCAGCAGATTTTAAAGAATCTATTTATTTAAAAAGAGTCCGCTTTTTTATTTATTTATTATTATTATTATTATTAAAATATACTATTATCTGATAAAAGTGTAATGAAAGAGTAATAAATATTTTCCGACGACCGGGAGGGGAGGCAAGGCAAGTGGGAGTAGCTCCACCGACAGGACAGGACAGGACTACTTAAAACCTTCAACTACCCCCCTCCTCTCCTCCATGTTACACATACTACCCTTGTAATTTCCTTATATCACCACATTTCATCCCTTATTATTACACTAGTCCCTTTTTTATTTGGATAATAAGGAAGGATTTCCATTAATTATTTTCAAAGGCAGTTATTAATCTGTTGTTGAGGTTATAAATGGTGTTCAAACCAAACATATACCTCAAGTTGGTCTCATTTCCTTGTTAATTTGCCTAAATAAAAAGTTGAAGGACAGAATTGCTTTTGTTGAATTCATTCCAACAACACTCCCTCCTCTTTTTAATGATGATTCCCATCTCTCTCTCTCTCTCTCTCTCTCTCTCTGTAAAAAAACACACACACACACACACACACACACAGAATAGTAATAAACAAGCATCATCCAAATTAGCCATACTTGTTTCGGATTTCTTCATGTAAGTTGTTGGAATTCCCTTGATGTTCTTTATTTTTACTTAATTATTGTTGCATTCTGATGGTGGTTAGGGCTTCTTGCCTGCCCTTAATTTCTATTCTCTCTTTTTGATATCAATCCATTAACCCTTTTTCTAAGAATGGAAACAATTGACTCTTAATTTTAAATTACATTACTTACCAGATACTAACTTTCATACAATCTCTTTGTTGCTATACACACAACACCTTGTATTCTGCTTTTCAAGTAAGTAAAGAAACAAGAAGAAGATGTTCATCTTAATTACTTCTCTCATCTCAAACCATAGTTGTTATAGTTGATGATCAACTTTACTATTCTACTTATATTTCCTCTACACACAAGTTTATGAACTGAGAATTTTGCATATTACATTTCATTCCCATTCTTTGGGATTGCATATTATGTTTGTTAGCTCATTTAAGTCTTAAGGGCTCTATGTTAAAAGTTTTTGTGATTCCATACATTTTTCTGACATCCAGGGAACCTAACTGATACAAGAACACAACACAAAAATGGTACAAGGAATGAAGACAAAAAACAGGAAAAGCCCGTCTGTGCAACTCGATTATGAAATCACTATTATAGAGATTAAGCCGTGGCCTCCATCTCAGTCATTGAGATCACTTCGTTCTGCTTTGATTCAGTGGGAACATGGTGACAAGAATTCAGGAACTACTAAGGCAGTCGCCCCATTACTTGTTTCTGCTTCTGATATTGCTGATGGTAAAATTGAATTCAACGAGTCTTTTAGGCTTCATGTGAAATTGTTGAGAGAAATGCCAATCAGGTCTGGGGACGGCGACCCTTTTCTAAAGAATTGTATAGAGTTCAATATGTATGAACCACGGAGAGATAAAACTGTAAAAGGACAGTTGTTGGCCACTGCGGTTGTAGACTTTGCAGAGTTTGGGCTTGTTAAAGATGATTTGATCATTAGTGTACCTATGAACTGCAAGAGGACTTATAGTAACGCAGCTCAACCTATGCTCTTCCTAAAGATTCAAACGGTTGATAAGAATAATCGTGTGAGATCTTCATCTGGGGATAGCTTGGTTAGAGAAGGATCAATGGACAGAAACTGCTCAGAAGAATATGCTGAAGAAGCTGAAATTGCCTCCATTACTGATGATGATGTTTCCTCCCAGTCTTCCATGGCTGCAACATCTTTGACTTCAAGTAATACAATTGATAACACTCAGGAAATCATGTCCCAAGGACTTGAAGTCAAAGTGGATAAAAACATCGGTTCTTTGAAGACGAAGGAATCCCAAGTCAATGATGTGGATGATCAAGAAACTTGTATGTCATTGTCAAATAAAGATGAAAGTCAAAATGGACAAGAAAGTCAAATCATGGGAGATCTCGAGTCTAACATTTTGAATGCTGATAGATTTAAAAAGGTGAAGCCTGTGCGTTCTCCATTAGATTCAGGGTATGGCAACGGATCTTGGAGTAGTAGCAAGTTTGGGGAAAAGATGAAAGATGGTTTTCACGCACAGAATGAAAGAAAAGATGTTAGCAAGGTACAACGATTAGAACAGAGAGTACAAAGTCTTGAAGGTGAGCTTAGAGAAGCTGCTGCCATTGAAGTTGGTCTTTACTCAATAGTTGCAGAGCATGGGAGTTCTGTTAATAAAGTTCATGCCCCAGCTCGGCGTCTTTCTAGGCTGTACCTGCATGCATGCAAAGAGAATTCTCCATCTAGGAGAGCAACTTCAGCAAGAAGTATTGTTTCAGGATTGATTTTGGTTGCGAAAGCTTGTGGAAATGATGTTCCAAGGTACTTACTTTTGTGGACCAAATGAAATTTTTGAATACCATGGAATTTATTTAATTAATCTTGCATCTCTTTTTTTAACACAGGTTGACTTTCTGGTTGTCAAATTCTGTCGTACTGAGAGCAATAATATGCAATTCTTTCGAACAAGATCATGTAGCGCCTTCTTCTGAACAATTAAGCAAAAAGAACGCCGTGAAGTGGAAAAAGGAGTCTTTTTTAAAAGAGAATAGAACTGGGATGCGTGGAATTTCGAATGAATGGGAGAGCCCATATAACTTCACTTCTGCCCTAGAAAAAGTGGAATCTTGGATCTTCTCACGAATCATCGAGTCAGTCTGGTGGCAGGTTGTTGCATAATCACACTCCTCCACCCAGATTTGTAGTTTATGTTATATTATGTTGTATAAGTGGCTAAAGTGATTCCCTTTTTGCAGACTCTTACTCCGTATATGCAATCTGCTGCTGCAAAGGCTATTGTTAGAATCGTGGATTCAGAATCTAGAAAAAAGACATCGAGTTCACGCGAGCAAGAGCAAGCAAACTTCTCCATGGAGCTTTGGAAGACTGCTTTCATGGATGCTTGTGAAAGGATTTGTCCTGTTCGAGCTGGAGGACATGATTGTGGTTGCTTGCCTGTGATTTCTAGATTGGTAACTTTATAATCTATTACTAGCAAGTTGTTAGATTAGATTGTGCTTTCCAATAAATCTCTTTTTGTTTTTTGGAAATATTTTTAAATAAATCTCTTTTTATCATCTTTATTAGGTAATGGAACAGTGCATGGCTAGATTAGATGTGGCTATGTTCAACGCGATCCTACGTGAATCTGCTGATGAGGTTCCAACGGATCCTGTATCAGACCCAATCAGTGATGCCAGAGTCCTTCCTATTTCATCAGGGAAAGCAAGCTTTGGGGCTGGTGCACAACTGAAAAATGCGGTCTGTGAACTTGTAACAACTTTACGTGCTTATTACTCCTTAACAGAGACATAAATCAAATCACTTTTCAGCTCTAATGTGTTGTCTTTTGGTTAAGTGCAGATAGGAAACTGGTCCAGGTGGCTTACTGATCTATTCGGTATTGATGATGATTCTTTTGAAGATGAGAATGATGCATCATTCAAATCTTTTCATCTCTTGAATGCACTGAGTGACCTCATGATGCTTCCAAAGGATATGCTCTTAAGTAGCACCATCAGAAAAGAGGTTTCCCGTCTTTCAAAACTGAAACTTATGTGAACCTCTGATGACCAAAATTTACTTCTTTTTAGTTATTTATGAATTCAAAATTTATACATTTTTTGCAGGTGTGTCCTACTTTTGGTGCACCAATAATAAAGAGGATACTTGATACTTTCGTACCGGATGAGTTTTGTCCAGACCCTATTCCTAAGGTTGTGCTTGAAGCCCTAGATTCAGAGGTCAGTTCATTTCATCCAAAACAATACCCTTGCAGTTTTCTTTCTTCCTAATTTCTCTTAAACTGATTATTTAAATGAATGGTTTTACTAGGATTCATTGGAGGGTGGTGAAGATTGTGTGATGAGTCTCCCCTGTGCAGCGGGTCCGGTTGTATATCACCCACCTTCTTCAATAAGGTGCATATTGGGAGATGGTGGGAGTCAGTTGACACGCAGTGGATCAATCCTGAGAAAGTCAAATACGAGCGATGATGAACTTGATGATCTGAGTTCACCTTTGACTGCTATCATTGATACTAGTTGTAGGAGGAACCCAACAAAGCCCAGTTCCAGATTGAAGGATGGTGGTATTAGGTATCAACTCCTTAAAGAGGTATGGATGAATAATGAATAGAAGTCATCTTCTGTGAGTTTCAGGGGATAAGATATTCTAAAAAAACTGCTACTAAAAGGTATAACCACCCTGAAATGTAAATACTATACGGGCAAATTATGTTTCATTATCTAGTGAGGGTGTCGATTTTCTTCTAGTAATGGTTTTTGTCGGCCTTCTTGCGATTCACAAACGGGCAGAATCGTTTGCATTAATACCATTGTGATGTTTGTGTTATATCTCATCTACAACCAAGTACCAAAGGTAACTCCTATTTGTAAATTTCCATGAAAGTAGGCATGTCATTTTAATACCAAGTCAAGGTCCAAATCCAATCATATACCCGATGGCCAACTAGATACATTCCTGGATCCACCAAATTTGACCATATTGGCCTTTACTCAGAGCCAAAGGTTACAAAAACAGATGATACATGTGATAAAGAAAGAAAAAAAAAGGCAAACTTGATTTTATGTAAGACACAAAATTGATAAACCACCCTCGGTAGTCTCTAAAACTACGTTACACAATACCAAAGTTCTATAGCTCTCGAGTAATATGAATAAAACAAAATTATTCTCTTGTAACTCTCGGTATATTAGCATATATGCCAAATCTATATTACACTCGTGCAATACTTGTATATTGTTTGTTTTCAAGTGCAAGAAATTATACACTCAACTTGTGTGAAGAAGAGCTGAGAGCATTCATATGTTGAAGATGGAGGGCAGCCAAAAGTCCCTGCCAGGTTTCTCCAGGTGCACCACCCACATTGAAGTTTAGAAGCTTCTTCTGTTTCTTGTAGTACTCCTCCAATGCATTGTTCTGCAAGTAATATTATGATCATCAAAATAAATCCACGTTTAATTATCCTGCAAAAGTAGAAACTTTAGATTCAAATGTACCATTGACTTGCGCCCGCTAACAAGATCATGGTAAGAAGCACAAGCTTGACGCCCTACATGTTTCTTTTGCAATAATTCTTCCCCGCGTTTGAAATTTAAGACCAAATCTATATCAGCAACTTGATCAAGAATCTCCTGTTGCAAAATAACAACCATTAACCACAATTACGACAGCCATAAAACCAGCATTCAAGCAAAACCATTAACCACAATACTTTATTTATAATAAGTTGGATTATAAAGAATAGTTTGTTCCTTTGTTTGAAGAGGAACAATCATACCGGACTCGATTCAAGGGAACTCAAATTCTCATGAAGGAAAAATATCTAAATATGAGGTTTGATTCCTCTATGTTCAAGCTATACTATCAAAGCACAACACCCTAACTTACAGCTTGCATTCGTGATCGAGGAATTCCATCCAAAATGAAGCCAGTTTCACCCCTGTAAAAACCTTCTTCCAACCTCTTTGATAACAGACCAAATATCACTTCCTCCGGCACAAGCTTGCCTTGATTCACAGCATCCGCGATCTAAGTTTGAAAAACGAGCACGAATCAGATATTATGTTTGGAGAATTTAAAAAGAAGCCAAAATATAAAACCCAATTGTCCAAGGAATTATGGTGATAACTGGCCAAATTTCGAGAAAACTAAAAGTGAAATTGAAACGTAGCAAAACAATAGTTTAACAGTAATACCAATCGTAATACTAAATTTCAATTCTTCGATAAAAATTTGAATCGAACACTTGAGAGAGAACGTTCGATGAAGTTCTAGGTTTTTCACATTTTTTTCTACAATTAAATCAAAGCATAGAACTCAAAAGAAGAACAGGTCTAGATAATTAAACAGAAGCAAATGTGCAAAACAAAATTACGTAAACGGCGATGGGTAATCAAGCAAACCTGTTTGTAAAGAGAAGAGCGAGGGTGGAGTTCTTGACGAACGAGGGTTCCCATAGAAATATGAGGTACTTTGAGGAGCTGTGAAAGCCTCTCCGCGTACATTTGCCTATTCGTCAATGGATCACCCATTATAACCCATTGCACTCCCCTACCAGACACCGATCCGAGAGAATCCTCCTCCGTACCCGAGAAGCTGTCTTTGTAATCATACTCGTCGTCGTAATCGCACTGGAGTTGAGCCGCCGATCCATAGAAGCGGCGTTTGATCTGAGCTAAACGGAGCCGCGCAAGAGGAGCTACTCTGAGGCGACATACCATGGGCATGGCGGCTGATGAGGGTTTTAGCGACGGACGTAAATCAGGGTTTTGAAATGATGGAAATAGGGCAAATGAAAGGGAAGGACTAAAAGCAAAGGTTAGTTTCTTCAATTGCCACCCTCGAATTTGAAGTAATTTCAATACTGCCACAGTATTTTAAGTTTTAGTAAATTATTAATACGATCTTTTGGTATTATGGTATTTTTAATCGCTACAATACAATTAGTTCTTGCAATTTGCAAAATAGCCTTTTTGGTATGCACTTTGTTTTAATTTTAATAATCGTTATGTTTCAATTGTTACACGTCTCGTGTATGAGGATATATTGGTCAATTTACCCTTGTTTTTTTATCTACTCTCGTTTGTTGCAGCCATTGACCCATGTTGCCCCATCTCCAGTAGTGTTCCTGATTTTGTTACGAATGTAGAATACTCATCAACGATGAAGATGAAGATGAAGATGAAGATGAAGATGAAGATGAAGATGAAGATGATCTCTCATGTTCAAGGGTCAATATGAGTTTGTAATTAATTCACAAAATGTTTAACTTTAAAAACTAATGTATATTCCTTATGATGATTGAGAGTCAAAAATCTAGATATTTTTCCTTTAGTTTTTGTTGTTGGCTTAATTGGTATGTTAGGTGTAGTAATAGTGTTTAAAGAGGATGCTTATTGTGTTTTAGGGTTTGTTAGATGATAATAATAATAAAGAAAGTATATATTTCTTTCTTTCAAGTACCTCTTTAAATATAATATTGCCTAGTTTTTCATAATCTTCTAAAACTAAATGTCTATGTATTTAGTATTTTAAACAATCAATACAAATCATGAACTCAATTGCTAGAAAAGTACCTTCAACTCACCCTCATATGAACTAGTACCTTGAACCTAGGGTTACCTTTAGTAGCTAGAAAAGTATCTTCCCGCATATATTTCAAGATGTAGGTTTCGTTTGGATTTTGTTTAGCATAGGTTTCTTCATACCAGTGTTCGTCTCAACTTTGAAGAATTATGTAGTAGATCACTGAAATTACAAATATCACGGGGATTCTAAAGAACTTGTTAGAAGGAATTGAAGCTTGAACCGTAAAGACTAATTAAAAGCTTTTAGCTTCCATAATCAAAAAATTTAATAAGCTACGTGATGTTAATATGTAAAATATAAATATTTATAAGGAGAAAAACATGGTTGACTTGATTTATATATAGTATTCTTTCTTTTATGTTGATTATTACTTTACTGATATCAAAATTACAAGTACCGTTTTCAAACTTAAAAAGGAAAATTTGTAAAGTAGGTAACAAGTGTAGTTTATGGAAAGATGGAGGGTGGAAGTGAAAATAGAGATAAAAGTCAAAAGTCGTGGTTCCAATCCAATGACGGACTCACATTTAAATAAAGGTATGATTCATTGTCAGCAACCAATTCCTCCTATCCATGTTTTTGGTGGAAATTGTATTTCATTTCCTTATTATTATTATTATTATTATTATTTTAAACGAAAACAATACATTAAATAAAAAGAACACTATAAGATAAAAACATCCAAAAGAAATTGAAAGAAAACATGAAATGACCAACATCCCAACAACAAAATATAAGGCCATCCGTACCCACAGCGGGATGGCGAGGGGAAGCTGCGGGATGGGCTACGGCCCGGGCGGGATGGTATCCGGGGATGGGATCCCGATCCATCCCGAAGGGTTTTTAAAAAAAAAAATTAATTAAATTTTAAAAAATGTAACCGTTGAACGGCTCTTTGTAAAAAAAAAATTTATTTTTCTCAATTTAATCCCACTATATATTTAACCCTCAACCTCTTATTTCTCACACCTCTCAACCTCTTATTTCTCACACCTCTCAACCTCTTATTTTTCACACCTCTCAAATTCTCTCAACCTCTTATTTTTCACACCTCTCTCATCATGAATTCAAACAGAACACGCCGTCGTAACCGACCGAATACACCACAATCGCAAGAAGATCAAGAGCTTGGTTTCCAAGCGTTTACACAACAAGGTTATCATCCGCAATTTTCGCAACAAATTCCGCCACAATGGTCGCAACAAAATCCGCCACAATATCCGCAACAATTTCCCCAACAATTTCACCAACAATTTCACCAAAAAATTCCTTACCAATTTACACGTCCCGGGTTGATTGAACAAGTTTTTACTCCGGCCAACTTCAATCTCGACGACGACATTGTTCCGGAAACCCAACTTTCTACCCCGAACACACCACAATCTATCCCGACACAACAATCTAACCCGGAACCATCAAATCCGAGACCAAAGAAAGCCGCCAAACAAACGTGGAGTAAAGCCGAGGAACTCGTGTTAGTGTCGGCGTGGGTTGACGTTTCGGAGGACCCCGTGGTCGGTAACGCACAAAGTGGTGGTAATTATTTTTATTGTTGTTATTATTATTATTATTATTATTATTATTCTTATACTTAATTTTACATAAATGTAGGAAATTTTTGGGGCCGAATCGGGCATGTGTTCTTTACTCGCATGGGTCGTGAACCAGGTTATAGATCAACTCATCAACTCAATAGCAAGTTCAACGACCTCAATAAAAGAGTTAATTCGTTTGGCGGCATCTACAACAACTTGCTCAATAATAGATCAAGCGGGATGAGTGAGGCCGATATATCCCGAACGGCACACGAACGGTATCTAGCACGCCATAAAGTTGCTTTCACTCACGAACAAGCTTGGGACGTCCTAAAAAAATGTCCAAAATGGGGAGCCGTTCCAACGATGACGACAACTTCATCGCGGGGTTCAAAACGTACCCAACCTTCCAATGATGACGATGACGAGCAAATTCAACGACCCATCGGGAGAAACAAGGCAAAAAAATCATCAACGAGTAATACGTCCGGGGCGAATACGGACGAAAGTGTTACTCAGTTGTTGACGACGTTCAACGACAAAATTGATGATACAATGGAATACAAAATGAAAAAACTCGATCTCGAAATCGAACGCTCAAAACTCGAACGACATAGGTTGGATCAAGAACGCGAAATCGAACGCGCAAACCGATTTGATAAAGACTTCGAGTTTTTCATGACCTCACATGATCACCTTACGGGAAAAGCTTTGAGAGTTACTTTAGCGAGAAAAGAGCAAATTCAAAAATTTCATGATTGGTAGTGTTTTGTATTTTGTAATTTTTATTTTTAATGAATGGTATGAATTTTAATTTTTATTATTTATCTTATTTTTATTTATTAAAAAATATATAAATATTTTTATTTTGTTAAATAATTAAATGTATAAATAAAAGAATTAAAATAAATGAGGTGACAAAAGGGTTTGAGGGAATGGGGTACGGGTGTTTAGGGATTGTTAGGGATGGAGTGAGGGATGGGAGAAAAGCTGATGTGGCGCTGATGTGCAGTGGAATCATTGAAAGATTCCCTCATGGGGGTAATGATGGCCTAAGAAACCACTAGAAATTCGAAATAAGATTTATTAAAAACTTTATTGACTTTGAATAAACCGTTGCTAATATCTATAATTAACTTAAAACACAAATTTGATCGTCGTGCAACGGGCGAGCCAAAGACTAGTTAGATAAATAAATACATTAGAGACGCTTCCATGCCACTTGTGTTTATTATTTGTTAATCGTTTATTTCAATAACTTATATATAACTCAAGTTGGCGTACGTTGTTATCATTACATTAACACAAATAAAAGTATTCATATAATTAAGGAGGGGGTCCATTTCGGGGTAAGTTCCAAAATTTCTGGAACAAATTGTAAATTGGTCAGCTAATATATATGTGTTCAACGCTCACGCCCACGCCCACGCGCAAAAGAAAAAGAAAAAAAGAAAACAACAGCGGCCTGGCCTACAGGCCTGGCCTATAAATAGAATAGATAAACCAGAATGCCTACCACAATTCCATCTATTCTTCGATCTATATATATATACATAGATAGTTAAATACATACACAAACAAATTTGGTTTTTATGGAGAAACAACAGCAGTACGAACGTGTGTTTGGATATCTGGACAAGAATGGTGATGGTAAGATATCGGGACCGGAGCTCCAGATTTGCGTGGGAAAGATAGGTGAAGAGCTGTCAGCGGAGGAGGCAGAGATGGTGGCGGAGTTAATGGATTCGGACGGTGACGGATTGTTGAGCATGGAGGACTTGGTTAAGGTGGTGGAAGCTGCAAATGAGGAACAGAAAGTGAATGACTTGAAGCTGACGTTTAAGATGTATGGAGATGATGATTGTATAATTACCCCTAAAAGCTTGAAGAGGATGCTTAGCAGATTAGGAGAGTCGAGAAGCGTGGACGACTGTGAGTTGATGATTGCAGAGTTCGACCTCGATGGCAACGGTGTCCTTGATTTTCATGAATTTCATGACATGATGATGTCGTCGTAGTAAATTAAATTCATTTTTTTTAATTAATTATTGGCACATGCACATGTAATCACCATTCTTTTCGATTCATTTTTATTTTATATATATATATATATATATATATATGGCTCCATTGTTGTATATATTTGTTTGTAAATGACTTTTGTAGAATGGTTAAGAGGCTTTTATGATATAGTGCAAAATGAAATATGGTTGCTTGGTATTTGTTTAAAATGAAATCAGGGTGCTGAATGGTTAAGGGAGGTCCAAGATGCTAAATCATTAAGAGGGTTTTGGAACCATTAAGAGGCAGACTTTTTTTTTGCCAAACAAGATTCACCTCTGAACGATTCAGAGGTTGCCTCTTAATGGAACCATTAAGAGGTAAACAAACAGCCCCTTAATGTCCAAGGATGTCTTCATAGTTGGCACAATGTCCAAATATAAACCGAACTAAATTATTTACAGCAATCTAACTAGTTTAATTCCAACACATTAAAATAGTTATAATGTTTGATATATATTGGTAAATCTTACAATGTCTGTCTTCTCAGAGACCTTTTTTTACCTAGGAAAGTGAAAAGGCAAGGAGAAAAGGAAAAAAAAATATGGCGATCTTTGAGTATTTTTTAAAGAAGGTAGGTCAATGATGTAGGTTTTCCTTCCAAAACTTTCTTTACATATATTGAAAGAAAGCTGCTACAATCTGAATAAGCCAGCAGCTACTCCATCGGCTTTCTCATAATTTCATCAATATATCAAACAAAGCTACCTCTACATATTACTAGTACAACGTAAGAAGGCGGATCAAAATAGCAACTCGCAAATTTATCATGTTTCCGGTATCAAAGAGTGTACATAACATTGGGAAACTTTATTTCTTGTATATGCTTAATTAATTAATTACTGGTTCAACCAGTTTTCTGTGCTTCATTCACACTTTTTCTCAGCAGGGATATAACTTCAGCCGGCTGTGCAGCTCCAAACACTGAACTCCCAGCAACAATGCAATTTGCACCTGCAGCAGCTGCTGTCTCAATGGTAGAAGGCCCTAAACCTCCATCTACCTGCAGCAATCCCCAATCAAGCACCATCAGATTATTAAAAAACAATCGTTCAACCATTCTTCTTAATCAAAATACACATAACTAGACATCAAATTGGGGTCAGCATGTTTAGACAATAAGCAATTACAAATGACCTATTTTGTTACTTGGCATGAGCTTTACACAGTGATAGAATGATGTGGATGCATAGTAGTGGGATGTTTGGAACAACAACAGCTCCAGGAAACTTATGAAATTGAAAAGATATATTAAAAGTTAGAAAATCAGTTACAGAGGAAGATAATAGGACATCCGGTGACTTACAAAGAAAAATCAACGGGTTGGCTAACAAGTCTTGTTTGATCAATTCAGATTACATACATAGAACTGGAGGCAACTGGTAGAAGATGTGACGATATATGAGGATGGGAGGCAAGGATGCACAATTTCAGGTGGTTAGGGAACAGTATGAACTAAAGCAGAATCACGTAATCGGAAATTTTTGACATTCAAATTATTTGTAACAGATCGTTATTCAAATATAGAGCAAGCCAAAAGGTACTTTTAATAAATTAAACCCAAATCCTCAGCTAGCTTCACAAATTACGTACTACAGAATGTCAAGGGATAAAAAAAAGATATAGCCATGAAATATGACTTGTTCATACTTCATAGCAATGACAGGTATAGCAAAAGCTTATTCAAGTATGAATATATGAAAGCATGCAAGTACATAAAGGATATAAGTTATGGAACAACTGACCTCTATATCAAGTTTTGGGTACTTCTCTCTCAGAGTGCGCACCTAAAACCAAATTGTAGAATAATAGAAATCAGTTGAACAAAAAAAAAACTCAAATGGAAAGGTTAGCAAAGTTCCCATTATGTACCTTATTCATCATATGTGGCATGAAATTCTGCCCACCAAATCCAGGTTCCACAGTCATAACAAGAACCATTTCAACAGGGTCTTCACCTTCAAGCTATGAACCAGTGAAATGAAAATATTAATCTATAAGCTACATGATAATACTACAATTAATGTGAAGGATGTTCTTTTACACCCTCAGCACATGCTACAACAATAAACTGTTTAGAAAACGTATAACAGATACCAGGGGATACACTTCCTCAATGGGTGTTCCTGGTTTTAATGCCACACCAGGCCGCATGCCCTTGGACTTGATTTGTTTAACAAGTTCTTGCCAATTATCTGCAACAAGTAACATGTTTTCTCTAACCATGAGTGATCTAAAATGAAGTTGTTAAGAATGAATAGGGTGATCTAAATAACATAATAATCCAACCTTTAGACACCTCAACATGAAATGTGAAACCTGAAGCACCAGCTTTTCCAAATACTTCAACATAATCAAGAGGATTTGTTACCATGAGGTGGCAATCCAGATATGCCCTGCATGAGAGAAAGGTATAAGCTTCTCCTTGATAAATCAGCCATGAAGCTAAGAGTGAAAGTTGGAAAAAGAACAAAGGATTTACTTGGTGTGTTTTCTCAAACTCTCAATAACCGGAGCACCTATTGTTAGATTTGGGACAAAATGACTGCAGAAAATGAAGAACGTGATTGTTAATAGTCATTCATACAACCATAAGATGGACGTCAACTGAAACTAACGATCTGTTAGTTACTGATGAAAAGCGACAACAGCAGAAGAGCTTTAGCCATGTCTGAAACATACCCATCCTGCAAATCAACTTCAATCTATCAGGGGCAAGTAGTGTAACCAAAGAAGCAAACTATAATCCAATTATAAGTGTGAATTCACAATGTTACTGAGAATGATCAAAAGTCCTACAAGAAATGGATGCACACAACTTCAGGACACAGGTCAAGAGTACAAAGGTACCTAATGTAGGGGTCACTCAAAGAGATTGGAATACAGAAATAGAAAACGAAGCAGGAGATGGAGATGGAGTGGACAAATGTTTCTACTTGGCGATCAACATCCTTGTGATACAAGCAAAAACATAGGTCCTGTATTATCAAATTGGAGACTAACATAGCATGACAATACATAGCGATAGCTCAAACGTATATAAATAAACAAGAAGCAGCAGCAAGCATCCACCAGAATCAAACCTGTTTGAGGTATTGTCTCTATTTACATGCCAATAAACAAATAAAGATGAGCACAGACAAGGAAATGATCATTGAAAGTATTGCCCATAACAAGCAAAGTGATGACCTTACATGATCTGGCAGTATGAGAATGATAACTACAAGGTTAGTGCAAACCATTGAGTTATAGTATCTAGCATCTACTAGGTCAAGCCGTTGGGTAATAATTCCAACAAAAAGAAGATAGAAATTTTTATAAGTGAAAGCAAGAAAAGGATGCAAGTGAATGAAATTGAGGCGTACCATGATGTCCATGTGAAGCCAATCGGCACCAAAGCTGATCATGCGTTGAGCCTCTGATGCGAGATTGGCGAAGTCGGAGGATAGCATCGATGGGGCGATCTTGGGTGTAGGCATGATTGGAATTTCCGATGAGAATTTAGGTATGGTGAAACAGAATCAAATACCCTCCCTATAAGCCTTCACCTACTCGTTTTCTTTTGTGTATGGAGTTGGGTAGGGTAGAGAATAGAGATGGTGGTGGTGCCGTGGTGGTGTTGTAATTAGGGTTTTTAAGATTAAGGGGTGTTTGGGAGTGCTTATATTTTTAACTTAGTCTTATTTGCTTATGTGGCGGGGAAAAGTAGTTTTTAAAAAGTGTTTGTAAAAAATTGAGGGTAAAAAGGTAATTTGAATAGATAAGGAAATAAGGAGAAGTAAATAAGTAGGTATGGAATGACTTATCAAAAACAACTTATTTGTGGTGAGGAGAAGCAAATAAGCACTTTTGATTTTTTATATCCAAACACTCCAAATAGCTTATTTGCGGTGGGAAGAAACTATAAGCAAATAAGTCCAAAATATAAGCACTCCCAAACACCCCCTCAATCAAAGCTTTGAAGCCGATTTCAATTGGCGCTTGTTTTTTTCCCATTTGGGTCAAGGAGGATGGAGGAGTTATTAACCAAAATAACCATTTCACCCGCCCATCTTCAACTTTTAATCACACAACTTAACTTTTTACAAAAATAACCAGAATTCCGCAAGTCTGACACTGCAAGGCAACTTTTACTTGCAGTATCAGCTTTTTCTAACAAAAAGTGTGATTTTACGTTTCGCTTGCGGACCGCAAACTGGCGGTTTCTATGCTACCGGCTTGCGGTGTACTTAAATGGCTTGTGGTCTTCTTTATCACTTACACGTGTCTCTTTTTTGGCAAAACCTCAACACTTGCGGTATAGGAGATAGCGACATGTGGCTTGCGGTGGCTTGCGATTTTGTCATTTTTTTTAAAAATTGTATTTTTTTTTAGTGTGTCAGAAAAAGTCTGACACCGCAAGTAAAAGTTGCCTTGCGGTGTCAGGCTTGCGGGATCTTGGTTATTTTTGTAAAAAGTTAAGTTGCGTGGTTAAAAGTTGAAGATGGGTATGTGAAATGGTTATTGTTGGTCCCAAAAAGGCTCAGCAAGTATTGTAGAAGGGGGGTTGAATACAATACTCAAATTTTTCACAAGTTTTAATTCTATTATTGAAAATCTTTCAACAAGAATTACACATAGAAAACTTAAGACTGTTGCGAAAAAGAACAGATAAACTATTCTAACAATCTTACACAAAGTATACTAACAAAACAACTAAGAACACTTAGAACAAAGCTGTAAAGTTTTTCAAGCAAAATGGAAATTCTTGCACTGAGAGAAATCTTCCAGTTTGCGTAGAATATCTGGGAGCACACAGTAATCTTCAAGTCTCTCAAGACGTGAGTAATTTTCTGCATGGAGATGTCCTTCCTTTTATAGAGACAATGAGTGTGCAAGCATTGAATGCTTGGGACACTTGTCATCTTCATACTTGCTGAGGATGTTGACTTCTGGAGAGTTGAGAAGTCCTTGTCACTTTTTACTAGGTACAGACAGTAGAGCCCATGCATGAGAAAAGAACTTTATATGGTAATGGATAATAAGACAAAATGTCACTTTATCCATGTAGAAAATATCTTCTCAATTTGTCTTCTAAAGATTACACCACCGAATGAAACTTGAGATATGTGACACATCTTTGGAGAAAGCATCTTTGAAACTTCTTTGAGATCCCACCGATGATAGCTTTGAGATATGTGACACATCTTTGAAGGAAAGCATCTTTGAGACTTCTTTGAGATCCCACCGAAATTGGACTTCCATTGGTGGGATTCTTTGGCCGAAACAGAGAGAGATTTCGGTGGAGATATGTCCACCGATGTGTGAGAACACCATCGGTGGACAATGACTTGTATGTGTTGAGAAAAGATCTTTCACTTCCATCGATGCATGGTTCTTTGTAATGGCTTGTACAAGATAGCAAATGTTTGGTGAAGTCAAAGGACTTCACCAAACATTTGCTATCTTGTACAAGCCATTACAAAGAACCATGCATCCAAAATTTCTCTAAGTATAAAATGTTTTTCAAAGTATAAAAGGAGATCATGAGGTCATCTTCAAATCTTGATGACCCAACAATCTCCCCCTATTTGATGATGACATCCATACTTAGAAAAACATGAGTAAGACAGTGAATAATGCATGTTGACCCTTCTTTACTCTTTTGGGTTCTTTTTCACACAGTCCATTTTTTGTGTGTGTGTGTATGTATATATGATATTTACATATAAAAAAATAAAAAGGTATAGTTGTACAAATAATCGAAAGGAAAAGGAAAGAAGTATAAACAATATAAACAGAATGAATATTACTTGTATCTTTGGAGGGGCGAGTTGAAACTTGTGTCTGTCTTGAGGATTCTTCATTTTGATCAGCAGCCTGTTGATGTGTTGGAGAACTTTATCTTTCAGGCACTTTTGCTTTTCTTCAGATGTTCCAAATCTTCAAGTCATTCACTTACTCCAAAAGATTTCAGCCAAGTGAATCTGTGGGTTTTGATAGGAGACAGCCCATTATAGTAACAAACTTTGAGGAGGGTTGAGTTTGAGTGAATCAGCCTCAGGATGCTTCTGCCAGACACTTGCATTTTCTTTCTTTCTCTTGGCATCTTCAGCTCTTCCTGTTCAGCATCATCATCCTGTGTCTTTGTTTTGCTCCCCCTCAGTTTGATCCGCCCGGACTGATGTGCTTCCCCTTGACCGGTCCGCCGATTTCCTCATTTTTTTTAAGTTGGTCGCTGGATATGAGTACTGAGGGTTGATGTTACTCCCCCTCAGATGAATTCTCCCCCTCAGCGGCCGACGCAGGAAAAACACCAAGAGAAAATGAAAAATCGGCCATAACCAAGACTATTACCACTTTTTTTTTTGCTCAAAACCACCGAATTTGGGGGCACACCACCGAAAATTAAGAGGATCCCACCGAAAATTGGCTAATTTCGGTAGGATTTTCGGTAGAAAATCGGTAGTTTTTTTTTTTTGCTTCCCCACCGAAAATTGGCTAATTTCGTAGGATTTTCGGTAGGAAAATCGGTAGGATTTTTTTTTTTAAAATTAATCATTCCCACCGAAATTTTGCAAGAGTTTGACAAAATCTGCTAAGGCATCAGGGAGAAAAACTTCAAGGTGGGGAAAAGATTGGAATTTCATCTTCCAAATTTTGATGACCCACAAAGATTGAGTTTGAGGAGTTTTTGAGTAGAAGGATTTGGGATGATATCTGTGGAAGAGTTTGTAGTATGTGGGTTTTGAGAAAAGGAGAGTTGGGTTGCTGTCCAAGAGTGAAATATGATGGAAGAAGGAATGGGATGATGAGATGACACATAGAAAGTTGGTTCTGGTGAGAGGTAGATTGGTGAGATGAGATCATGGTGATGACATCATTAAATGAAAAAAGTGTCTACCATGCATGGGGGTGACATCATTTGGAGGGGTTCTTTCCTATCTAGATACACAGGAAAGGAGATTTGTGAGAGAAGAATAGTGTCCACCAATGAGGATTCGGTGGAAACTTAGGACACATAGTTATTGATTATTGCACATGCCAAGTTGACTTATTATGTTGCATGATAATCTTGAAGATTTCTTCAAATTTCTAACCTTGATATTTTTGCACATAGATCCATCTGTCCATCTCAAAATCTGCAATCACAAAGAATTTATTTTCTAGGTACCCATTTTATGGTGGGTCCTTTTGGGTTAGAAGGAAAAGAATTGGAGTCACTTAGATCAATTCTTTCTTTCAGACAGTCTTTGGCAACATGAGAAGTATCACCACAGATATAACACTTTTTATAAAGAAATGCCTTTTTAGAAGTTTGACATTTTTCCTTATTTTTGCCTTTTAAAAACATTCCAAATTTTAAATCTTCAGATGAATCGGCAGAATTCATGGACATAGACCCAATAGAGTTGGAATTGGAAGTTTCACAAGAAGTAGGTGAAGCACATGAGGTGGAAGCATGAGATTTTGAAGATTTATCAGTTTCCATTTTTCCAAAGCCTAGACCAGTTTTGTTATTACAGGAAATCTGATCTTGAAAAATCTTTTCCAGGTTTTTGGAAGAACTGGTCCATTTTCTCATGATTTCTTGTTCCTTTTGAAAACGTTTGAATATTTTGTTTTTCTCCTTGGCAAGAATAAAGTTGATGGATTTTAGATCTTCAAGCTCAGCCTTAACTTTTTCAAAGTTTTCCAGTTGAGAGTGACAAAACAACAGTTGAGAGGAAATAGATTTTATTTGAGCATTTTCCTTTTGCTTAGCAGTTTTAGCATAAAAAAGATCAATGGTTAAAGAATCAAATGCTTCAACCTTTTCATTATCAGAAAGAGATAGAAATGGATGTACATGTGATGAGGAGGAGAGGCACTTAGCTGATACAAGAGCAGTTGAGGAGATGTGGCCTTCTGAATCATCCATGTCATTTATCTTGGCCATGAAACAGACATTTGCGATGTCATTCTCGCTTTCAGATGCGGGTTCATCTGCCAAATCATGAGTTTTAGCAGGCAGACCCTTTGCTTTTCTGACAAGTCTTTCATTTCTTTCTTTTTCTCTCTTGTATTTTTCCTTGTATCTTTCAGCCCGGTCAGAATGTGCAGAGGAGGATAGATTGGTGGAATCATGTGTTGGAGAGAGAAAAAGGATGATTTTCCACCAGACTTAGATTTTCTAGAAAGGTGGTGAGATTTAGATTTAGAATACCCATCCAACATGGTCATTTCATCAGATAATTTATCAACTGAAGTTTCCTCACATTCATCCTTAGCATCACTAAGATATGCCTCCGAATGATCATTGGGATCTTCTTGACTATCATGGTCAGAGTCAGATGGATAGGTGATTTTTGGAAAACACTTAGTCTTTTTGGAAGAGTCACTTAGGAGAGCTAGAGGAGAGCTCTTTATGTCTGTGATGACAGATTTCCTTTGCAGCTTAGTCTGCTCATAGTTGAAAAGAGTTCCATAAAGAGAAGTGAGAGGCATATGATCAAGATCCTTGGTTGTTTTTATACAAGTACAGATATTTTCCCAAAAGTCAGGAAGACAGTCCATAAATTTGCACAAGACTTCCCCATTGTCATACACTCTACCTAACAGCTTTAAGTCATTAAGAAGACTGTTAAAGCGATTATAGTAGTTGGAGAGAGATTCTCCTTTCTCATAAGAAAAGAGTTCAAATTTTCTAACAAGAGCAATCTTTCTGCTCTTTTTAACTTCATTTGTACCTTTGTACAAAACACATAGAGTGGACCACATTTCTTTGGCAGTAGAGAGATTTACCAGAGAGTGGTACACTTCATCAGGAAGAGAGAGAGCAATGATGGTTCTAACTTTAGAATCAAGAGACACAAGTCGTTTTTCCTCGTCAGTGTATTTCTTAGGATTTTTAAGAATGTAACGACCAGTAGCAGCAGATTTTTCTTCATCAGATGAATCATCAGAATCATCTTTGCCAACAACTTCCTTGCCATATTTTTTGCTTTCATAGCGAGACCAGACTCTGGGAACTATGGGTCCCTCACTTAGAATGGTTGGATATCTACTATCCATTCCTTCCATGAAAAGCATCATCCGACTTTTCCACAAAGAAAAGTTGTTGGAATTAAACTTGAGAGGTTTGGCTATAGAGCCGTTTTCAGAAAAGGTGTTTTGAGAAAAAGCTTCATTTTTGGAAGAAGAAGCAGCCATTGCAGATCAAGTTTATGAATTAAACTTCCTGCTCTGATACCACTTGTTGGTCCCAAAAAGGCTCAGCAAGTATTGTAGAAGGGGGGGTTGAATACAATACTCAAAATTTTCACAAGTTTTAATTCTATTATTGAAAATCTTTCAACAAGAATTACACATAGAAAACTTAAGACTGTTGCGAAAAAGAACATATAAACTATTCTAACAATCTTACACAAAGTATACTAACAAAACAACTAAGAACACTTAGAACAAAGCTGTAAAGTTTTTCAAGCAAAATGGAAATTCTTGCACTGAGAGAAATCTTCCAGTTTGCGTAGAATATCTAGGAGCACACAGTAATCTTCAAGTCTCTCAAGACGTGAGTAATTTTCTGCATGGAGAGGTCATTCCTTTTATAGAGACAATGAGTGTGCAAGCATTGAATGCTTGGGACACTTGTCATCTTCATACTTGCTGAGGATGTTGACTTCTGGAGAGTTGAGAAGTCCTTGTCACTTTTTACTAGGTACAGACAGTAGAGCCCATGCATGAGAAAAGAACTTTATATGGTAATGGATAATAAGACAAAATGTCACTTTATCCATGTAGAAAATATCTTCTCAATTTGTCTTCTAAAGATTACACCACCGAATGAAACTTGAGATATGTGACACATCTTTGGAGAAAGCATCTTTGAAACTTCTTTGAGATCCCACCGATGATAGCTTTGAGATATGTGACACATCTTTGAAGGAAAGCATCTTTGAGACTTCTTTGAGATCCCACCGAAATTGGACTTCCATTGGTGGGATTCTTTGGCCGAAACAGAGAGAGATTTCGGTGGAGATATGTCCACCGATGTGTGAGAACACCATCGGTGGACAATGACTTGTATGTGTTGAGAAAAGATCTTTCACTTCCATCGATGCATGGTTCTTTGTAATGGCTTGTACAAGATAGCAAATGTTTGGTGAAGTCAAAGGACTTCACCAAACATTTGCTATCTTGTACAAGCCATTACAAAGAACCATGCATCCAAAATTTCTCTAAGTATAAAATGTTTTTCAAAGTATAAAAGGAGATCATGAGGTCATCTTCAAATCTTGATGACCCAACAGTTATTTTGGTTAATAACTCAGGATGGAGGGCTTTCTTTTTCGGCATCTCTAACAAAATACTATTCCCTATAAATCAAAACATATAAACCATATAAAAATAATATTTTAAGAAAAATAAATGAACGTTTAAAAGACATAAAATATAATAAATAAAATTTAAAGAACGGATAAAATATAAAATAGAAGACTTATTTGAGGTTTTAAAAGAGAATTGGATTTTATTTTGAGTTTATATTGGTAAAACATAAGTCTGTTCCACATTGTTCCATGGGATATGGATGAAACAGGCTTGTTCCACTTTGCTTGTTTTGTCTGTTTCATATAAAAGTCTTGTCAAACGTGGTACAATGATCCCTGTTCTGTTATATCATGTCCCAAATAGGCCATCCATCCTTGTGTATAGGCGGCATTCTTGAAAGAACCAATTTCTTTTAGGTTTGTGAAGTTCATTCTCAACCACAAATCATATATGAAGATTCGTCTTTTTGTCAGCTATCAGATGAAAGTAGGTTAAAATCCGTATTTATAGCTGCAGATCATAATATTAACTCACCTAGAGACTAAAAAATGTTTTTACATTTTATGGAACAGTGGTTATTCTCAATTGACTCTAAAAATGGTTGGGTCTTGGAGTGTTTTGTTTTCTTTTTTTTTACATATCACTACTGTTATGTTCATTTTGTAATTTTTTAAAAAATAAAATTTGCATTATAAAATAGATAAGAAATGGTTTAAATTGTTGTAAATAATTGAGTGGCATAATAAATAGGCATTTAATGGTTCGTTTGAAATAATTGTTGATGATGACTTGAGTGTGATGTTTAAAGATAATTGTTTATAAACTTTAATACCTACCCATCCTACCTTTATGATATTTGATTTTCATTTTCACTTAATAAATATATGGGAAATTAATTAAAATGCCACAAGTTTGAAGTTGACTTACCAAAATACCCCAAATTTTGAAAAGTTTAGCAAAATGCCATAAATTCTCGCGGTGGGAGCCCTCTATAGCGGGCAGGGATCAAATGTGAAAATTTTTGCAAGATTATTTACACTTTCAGTCCCCACCGCGGGCCACCGCGGGACCACCGCAGGCCGCGATCGCGGGACTCCGCCGCGGGCAGGGACTGAAAGTGTAAATAATCTGCACATAAAATTTCAAAAATGGTCCCTGCTCGCGATCGCGGGACTCCACCGCGGGAATTTATGGCATTTTGGTAAACTTTTTAAAATTTGGGGTATTTTGGTAAGTCAACTTCAAACTTGTGGCATTTTAATTAATTTCCCTAAATATATTTTAATAAACATATTATAATGTAAATCAAATATACACTAACAAGTACCAACTAAAACTTTTGCATCTATAAAATTTTTAGAGCATCCCCAACAAGGATTTATTATGATTTTATTTGGATTGCAAAAGTGCAATGTAGGATTGCTAAATTAGAAATTATAGTGGTTGTGAGTATGATTGCTAAATTAGAAATTGATTTTGGTAATTTGCAAATGTCAAATCAATACTTTTTGCTGATGTAGCAGTGAATAGTATAAGAAATTGTAGGGAATAATTTCTAAATTAGAAATTATTTTATGTCAAATCATGTTTTGTGATGTTTTGTAAAGAATATTTAAATGTAGTTTTGTAGAGAGTATTTAATTATAGTTATTTAATTAATAAAATATTTCATATTAAATTATAGTAAAGAGTATTTAATTGTAGTTTTGTTATTATTTGATTAAAATATAGTTTTTATGATGAGGTGTCACTTTAAAAAGTAGGTAAAATTTCATTGTTGTAGGGGATAATTTCAAGATAATTGCAAAGCTGATGTGGTCCATTTGCAATTGGAATAAAATTTCATTGTTGTAGATGCTCTTACATCCAAATTTTAGAATGATATAATTTAATTTTCAAATTAATATTAATTGTTTTGGTGGCGAGATAATTGGAGACAAACATCCCATTCATCCATTTTCCTAATCATATGTGATTTAGAATTTGCAAACCAATAATTCAAATTAAGTATTGAAAAAGAAAAATAATGAAAACGTAATCATATATGATGTGTAGCAAAACACATTTAAAATGTATAAGATTACATGTATTTCAAAACGTAATTCATAATTTTTCATCAAAATTACAAGTGATTCACAATGAATTGACTTTTTTTCCAAAAAGTTTTCCCAATCACATGTGATTTAAAATTAATTGTGGATATCACATGTGATTCACGATGAATTAATTGTGAATATCACATGTGATTTTTGACGATTTTGAAAAATATCTTAAATAAAAATAAATATTTAAAATGAAAAACTAAATCACACTTATTTTAATGTTATAAAAAATATAATTAAATAATTAATCATGCAAATTCATGCTTAAATTACAAAATTATAAAAAAAAATCACGAATAAATACTTTAATTAAATTTATTACATAATCTATATAGAAATAAATGAGTTTCCATGTATAATATATATACAACAAATGACACATATACCCTTTTAGGTGGTTTTTTATAAAGTTTTTTTATGGTATTATTTAATGAAATGATTGACCCATAATTATTCTCTTATTCTTTTAAATAGTTATCATTTCCGTTTGATTTTACCTCTATATGTATAAAAATTTAAATGCTACGGAAAGTGAGAGAATTTATTTTCAAGCATCCAATGCTATTTTTGAGTTCTAAATATTAAATAGTTGACCTAAAACAATATATTTTAGGGAATTTAATTAAAATACCCAAAGCTTGACTTTGACTTATCAAAATACCATTTTTTTCAACTTTTGCAAAAATACCCAAAAATCCCGCGATATGTCCCGCGATCGCGGGATAGGGTATAAAATGACAATAGCGGGATCAATATTTTCATTTTATACCCTATCCCGCGATCGCAGGACAAATCGCGGGATTTTTGGGTATTTTTGCAAAAGTTGAAAAAATGGGTATTTTGGTAAGTCAAAGTCAAACTTTGGGTATTTTAATTAAATTCCCTATATTTTATATAAAATTCAGGAAATAAAAGAAAATCAGGTTCATCGCCTAGGATTGGGTTCAAATGATCGTAACCCAGTCCCAACTCAATATCTACAGTTTAAAATTTGTACAACTTGATTAGATATCGAGTATCTTTAGTTTGAGTCATTTTGTGTTGGATTGGGTTCAAATGATCGTAACCCAGTCCCAACTCAATATCTACGGTTTAAATTTTTTACAACTTGATTAGATATCGAGTATCTTTAGTTTGAGTCATTTTGTGTTGGATTGAGTTCAAATGATCGTAACCCAGTCCCAACTCAATATCTACAGTTTAAATTTTTTACAACTTGATTAGATATCGAGTATCTTTAGTTTGAGTCATTTTGTGTTGGATTGGGTTAGTCGGATTAGTCGGGTTTTTTAGCACCCCTTAGGAAGCTTGCATGTTGCAAAATGGCCTACGATGACATGCTTATCCTTCGAATGCGGGTTTCTTCTAATCAAATTGGTTTGAACAATCTACCAACTTTATACACGGCAATATTGTTTTTAGCTTGTAAAGTAAAAATCAACTTTAAAGTCTCATAACATTAGTCGATATACATATGATCTATCATATATACCTATACTTACCAAAGATCCCCTTCTTTTGTTAACCACTCATTTAGTGTTAACCAATCAGGACCATTAATCATGAAAATCAATAGCTAGGATTAAACTGATTTTTAAATGCTAGTTAAATAAAAAACACGGTTGAATATTTAGGAAGCACATATGCACATGGGTAATATTGTCAATTACCAACCATGTCTAATTATCAGATAAGGAAACAATAACCAGTTTTCGAATATCACGCATCTTCTTAAAAATATCTCACATACACACACCGCAACCCAAATCCGATCCCGACTCTCTCGCGAATTAATAATTGATAATAATAATAATTAATAATTGTAATTAGCGATACATTTTCAGGAAGGTCAACATCATTCATGCCTAAAAAAACAAAAATAGAAAAAATGGCCCCTCCCCCTCCCCCTCTGTTGGATTGATACAAACAACTTCCCTTTAAATCAATCATTCAATCGTTCTTCTTGTTCACAATTGGTTTTGGAATTTGTGCTCACCACAACTGTTTTTCTTCTTATCTTAAGCGTAACGCCAAATGTAATCACACCCTTGCTTTCTTTCTTTCTTTCTTTCTTTATACCATCTCTCTCTCTCTCTCTCTCTCTCTCTCTCTCCCTAACACAGTAACACCACACCAATCCATCATTGCTTTCCTCAATTATCAAGCACATGGGTGCTTGCGTTTCTACCCAGAATCAGAACCAGAACCAGAACCCTAACCCAATGAAGCTATTTGGGTCTGATCTCATCAAACCTCTCTCGCCCACTCAACAAAAACCTCCCATCATCAATGCCAAACATCCACCCGCTTCTTTTGGTATTACTCCACCATATATATATATATATATATATATATATATATATATATATTTGGGTTTACTTGTTCTTTGATTACTCGTTTAGTTTCTTAATTCCTGTTGTAGCTTAATCTCAACTTGATGAGTTTAATTTTATGAATCCATACTCTAAACAGACTTTTGGTTGGGGTTTTATTAGTTTTCCTTGATGATCGTAATAATTTTGTTTACTTATTAATTTGCCAAGGGAGAAAGAGGAGTTATTCAGAATCAATAAAGTACATTGGAGTAATATTGTTGACTCCTTTTGTATCTTCAATCTTAAAATATTCTTCATCTCTCTTTTTTCTTAAATGGTAGGCCCTGCCCTGCCCTGCCTGGTTCAAAACATTATTATTAGAATAATAAATTAGGAATTATTGTTTTATATTCTCAAACTCCATCTATTTTCTATCATGCTCTGCTGGTTTTGTTTGATGCTGTTTAAATAATGACTACCAAACAAAAATCCGAATATGAATATGAATTGGTTGGTTGGTTGGTTGGAAACTTATTATATGGGGGAACAATGCCCCTGCCCACACAATACTTATGTTATAAACAATTGCACCTCTTGTTCAAGTCCATTATGGTTGAATATACTACTTTCCGCTTGATTTCTTAGACTAGCAAGCAACAACCGATGGCAAGAAAGATTTATTTGAGCTGGTTGCGATTTACAAAGCATGCCAATTGTCTGTTGTAGCTTATCATGTTGTTTAGAAAGATAAATAAAAGTAATTGGCTGGAAACTTAACACATTGTTTCATCTATGTGTTATTTTGTATTGCAGCTAGTAAAGAGGAGACATTTTTCGACTCACAAGCATGGTTAGAGTCAGACTGTGATGATGATTTCATGAGCGTAAATGGTGGTAAGAAACATTTTGATAACAATGGGTGTTTGTTGATGATTCATATTCTTAATTAGTGTGGGTGTTTGTGCAGAATTTACCCCATCAAGAGGCACTACTCCGGTCCACCATAACTTCTCTGCAGGCAACAATACCAATAACAAGCAGCAGGCTCCTGTTTCCTTATTCCCATATCCAAATACCCCTGACAAGAAACCAAGACTTTCTGATCTTTTCAAAGAAAGCCTAAGAACAGACAATTATGACTTTGAAGATGAAGATGAAG
Source organism: Saussurea involucrata (assembly GCA_033807775.1). Taxonomy (NCBI): domain Eukaryota; kingdom Viridiplantae; phylum Streptophyta; class Magnoliopsida; order Asterales; family Asteraceae; genus Saussurea; species Saussurea involucrata. The sequence goes on from CM066316.1 coordinate 95,097,095, forward strand.
ATGATTGTGAGAAGAAGTCAAATGGTGTGAAGACAAAGAGGGAGAGGTTGGGTTGCTTTCGGAGCTTGGTTCCTAGTCGTAGTTCATCGACAAATGGAAGGAAGACGATGATGATGAGTCCAAGTCCAAGCCCCAAACCAGTTGTGGGGTGATGATGAAGCCAATTAATTAAGTTGGGTGTGAGAAATGTATAGTAATTAAGAACTGAATTATATGCATGTAAAGCCAATTAAGTTGATAATTGAAAATGTAAGAGCAAGTATATGTTTTCCTTAATTTCCAGTGGGAATATATGTATTTGAAGATTTTTGGTTATTGCTGTTGAATAATAACAATTATAGGCAAGAGAGGCCGGTTTAAAGGTATAATTTGTTGTTTACATATGGTCTGTCGTGACATTTATCATGAATATTTTATCATGTTATTCGTCATGAATATTAAAAAAAATGTGGTTCCTAAGTTTCTATAAATAAGCCTCTTCTAAAATTATACTATATACATATGATGTTCACATTGACAATTGAATGATGCTTTGTTTTGTTTTGTTTTGTTTTGTTTTGGACACAAGGGTGTTTCCTCCTTATCTTGTTCGTGGATAACTGGATATGATGATATGGTATTGATGTCTCATCCTTAATTCAATCTAATCCGCCAGATTGCTGTCTCCAACTTTGCACCTCTAAGGCCCGTTTACCTAAACACTTATCTGGATAAGTGCTTACCAGTAAAATTCAACACTATCGCTTACTTACCGGGTAAGATTTTAGTCCACCAAAATGGCTTCATATGCAACAGTTTAGCCGGTAAGCGCTAACCGTGGTAAGAGTCGTCGCACTCACTTACCGGGTAAGACTCTTGGTCCTTGCTTCCGCTCTTACCGGGTAAGATTCTTGGTCCTTGCTATATTCATCCGGTAAGCTAATGTGACTTGGTATGCACTTACCCGGGTAAGCGTTTTGTAAACGGCCCCTAAATTTGAGACTTATTGATTAACCATGTAAACTCTACAAGAATATACATCACGAAATTCAAAGTGGCTATACAAAAATTAAATATCATCTTAAGACTTTGAATTTGTTTCAAACATAACCTACAGTAAATTTATAGCTCTTATTTATATAAACTCTTGCTTATAGTTTGTTTTCATTGTTTAATTTGATGTATTTTTAATCTTATTTTTTTATTGTTTTAACTATTTTATAAGTTAATAGGTACAATAACTTTGTAAACAACACACTAGGGCAATAAAATATGAACTCCTCCCTTTTCAATATATTATTTTTTGCAATTTTGTTTTATATACAATCCTAGCCATATATTTTTTTATAAATACTACTCATCATACCCGCGCGATGCAGCGGGACGCAATTCGATTAACCAAATACTCAAATCCCCAATCTTGCTACATGCTTTGTATTATTTCTTATCAAATAGTCATTAGCTAAAAATGTCTCAAAGAACTTAATTGATGCATAGGTCTCATTAGAATATTTGGTTGAAAACGATTAAAAACAAATTTAGAAAAAACCATGTCTTAGTGGCCGTTTAACTTGCCACTGACGTATATTTCAATTTCTTGAGCAACCAAACAATCTGTTATGCCACCAAAAGCCTTCCTCGAGCAACCAAAACCAAAAACTAAATGTAGCCTTCCTTGAGCAACCAAACAATCTGTTACGCCACCAAAAGCCTTTTATTCTACCAAGCGGTTATCAGGCCATGAGTATCGCCTTCGGGCTCGCATGCGGGCTTGCATGTGGGCTTTGAGGGCTCCAGCGGGTAGCGGTAGGGGGGCTGCGGGCTTGAGGCTCGGGCTTGGCAATCGGGTTTGAAAACCCGAGAAACCCGAATGGTTTTTCCTTTTTTTTTTAATTTTTTGTTAATAATTTAAAAATAAAGCAGTTGCAACGGCTACTTTAAAAAAAATAAAAATATCCAATTTAATCACACTATATATATAATCCTAAAACCCATTTTATTTTTCACACAAAACAACTCTCTCATTCTCTCATTCTCTTCCATTCTCTATATTTTAAACAATATGGATTCGCCACAACCCGTTCAACGACCACATCATCATCATCCGTAGACATCGACGAGTTGTTGAATCTACAAAGGGAAGTTTTTCGACAGGCTGCACAATGGATTTATGGTAGCACCGCCTCATCGTCAACAAGAGAGAGGGTCGCGAACATAGAAAGAGGTCGAGTAGCTGCAAACGAGCGGCTTATGCGGGACTACTTTGGCAACAACCCGGTTTATACACCGGATATGTTTAGGCGGCGGTTCAGGATGAGCAGGCAACTATTCGAACGAATAGTTGAAGATTTAGAAGGAGAGTATCCGTATTTTACATTTCGGTTGGACGGCAGACGCAAACAAGGTTTTTCTCCGATACAAAAGTGTACTTCCGCTATTCGGCAATTGGCGTATGGAGTAGCTACTGACGCACTTGACGAGTACATCCGTATGGGAGAGAAAACGTCATGAGATTGTCTGTACAAATTCTGCATAGGTATTATTGAACTGTATGGTCAAAAATATTTACGCAAGCCTACTTTTATTGATATTCAGAAGTTGTACGCCGCGCATGAAGCTAAACACGGATTTCCCGGCATGCTCGGAAGCATAGACTGTACTCACTGGGCGTGGGCAAATTGTCCGGTAGCATGGCGAGGTCAATTCATGAGAGGTGATCATGAGCACCCGACAATCATGCTAGAAGCAGTGGCCTCTCAAGATCTATGGATCTGGCACGCATACTTTGGTGTTGCCGGTTCCAACAACGACATCAATGTTCTCAATCAGTCGCCCATCTTGAACGATGTATATGATGGAAAAGCACTCGATTGCCCTTTTGAGGTGAATGGAGCCACCTACGAGCATGGATATTATCTAGCGGATGAGATATATCCGGAATGGGCTACTTTCGTAAAATCATTTACGTGCCCACAGGACCCTAAACGACAAAAGTTCAAGTCCGCGCAAGAATCGGCACGTAAAGATGTTGAACGAGCTTTTGGCGTGCTTAAACAACGTTGGCATATACTTCATAACCCGGCACGCGGATGAGAACCGACAAGATTGGCAAACATTATGTACGCTTGTGTCATATTACACAATATGATACTCGAAGACGAATACCATGCTATTTGTGGTGGCGATGAAAACGACCTTTTCACGGATGATATCGAAACCCAAATCAGTGAGGAACAACGCGCGACAAATGTTCGAGAAGTCAAAAACCGGGGCACTCATAATAACCTTCGGTCGGATTTGGTCGAACATATTTGGCGTATCCAAGTTCCCAACAATGACGACGAGTAGATTTTTAAATTTATTTTGTAATTTTTATTTTTAATGAATGATATGAATTTTTATTTTTATTATTTATCTTATTTTTATTTATTAAAAAATATATAAATATTTTTATGTTGTTAAATAATTAAATGTATAAATAAAAGAATTAAAAAAAATGAGGTGGCAAGAGGGCTTGAGGGTAGCGCTACGGGTCTTTAGGGCTTGAGGGCTTGAGGAGAGGGTTATGAGAAAAGCTGATGTGGCGCTGATGTGGCGTTTGAGGGCTTCTACGGAGCGGTACTGATGGCCTCATAGTCAAGTATCATTTTCACAATTCACCTGCACATGAACTTCATTTACATCAAAGAATATTTTGGCTAAAATGTGGGATTTCTAAATTCTCTTTCTTGTTTTGATCAGACCCTAAAATGTCATCTTTGTTGAGGTAACCAAACTTTTTGGTGAATACCTTTTAAAGTGACTCCACAGTTCCAATCGATTCAAGAAATTAGAGCAAAAACCATGATATTACCAATTTACCATATGGGGTATCCTATTTTTACCAATTTTATGACTTGAAAAGGAAAAACACAATGCAATCAAATAAAAAAACACATATCAAAATGCTATCAAATAAAAGAACACATATCAAAGTTGTAAAAGATAATGCAATCAAACTAAATAAGTTGGTTATGGCAACCATGAACATAAAGTAGATAACTATGCATATTGTTGCATTCCAAGCCAAACAAAACACAAATGATGGTGGAGATGGTAGTGCCCGGTTAGGAAAAATAGAACCCAAATTGTGCAAAAACATCATAAACAAAGCAAGAACTAACAAAATCAACTACTTTCATCACATTATAAGCTTAAGAATATTTACAAAAGTTAAACAAATTATGATGAAGCAACATTTAAGCCAAAGTTATACCCATGAAAAACCATGTTTAACATCAAAGTCTAGTCAATGTGAGATTCCAACGGTTGTTTCAAAAAAATAAAGGGTAAAATACCTCAAGAACGCTGGCAGCAAGTTTAACATCTCCTGATTCTAGTTGTTTCACAAACTCTTCGATCCCCTGAACTGCGCAAGGCATCAACATGGTATAATAGAACCGTCAGCAAAATGAAGTCAAGTTTAAATGCAATTTTACTTTTGACTTTTATGAAGAGCGAGTAAAAGAAAAAGAATATCAGTACCTGGTCCACCAACAAGAAGCAAAAACAAAATATTAGAACTAGAGTTGTGCGAGAACAAACAAACCGCTACCAATCACCATCAAACGTTGTGATTAGGTGTAACGTCCCAAAAATTACAAGGAATTTAAAATTTTAAAAACATGCATTTCATTATAAAACAATCACAATTTAATAATTCGTAACTCAAATGAAGTTAACGTCGTTAACTCGAACAGTCAATAAAGTTTATGCAGCGGAAATTTCATAAAATAAAATCCAAAGGTTTGAAAGTGTAAATTCCAACAATTCTCGGCGCCCGCGCTTTGTGTGTGTACCGTCAAACCCGACTGCCGCTCGCACCTGAAATCACAACATATTGGGGAAGGGTAAGCTAAACGCTTAGTGAATCCTATCACACACGCAGGTAGCAACCCCACATATATCGCCCCTACTCGCCAGTAGGCAACATCACCATCACCACGGATATAAATCCACATAACAATTAGCGTATAAATACGAACCTCGGTCCCACCGAGCACACCAAAAATATATCGATACAAGCTCAGTCCCACCGAGCCCTCGGTCCCACCGAGTAAAGACATTGATACAATTATACTAGCTCAGTCCCACCGAGCCCTCGGTCCCACCGAGCCCCCCAGTCCCACTGAGGTGTACACAAGCATACATAATTCACATACACATTCAACAGATCACAACTAGATATCACATCCCAACTAATTCACGTAAACACGTAATAACACATAATAACACGTAACACAAAATAACGATATGCATGAAATTCCTAACTACGCGGTGAGAGAACTCACCTCGAATGCGCGCCTAGCTCACAAACAATAGTCCAAGCTCCACAATCCAAAATCACTTCCCAACACCTAAACGAACGTTAAAATGTATTAACGCGAGACCCGGACCCTAAAACACGACGCACGCTTAAACTGTCACTAAAATGACTTTTCTGTCTAGCCAAACAGGTCTGTTCGGGACCTGTTCCGACCTCCCCAAACACAGAAAATCCTCAATTACATTACATAACCAGAAAGTGCTCTGAGTTAGGGTTCCAAGAACATATTATACTCCTCCTAACGATTTTTCTACAGTTTAATACGGATTTTACAAAAACGGTTCGCAGAACAGCGAAAACAGAACCTTTCAGTACAAAACGACGATTTTACCTAAGCTACGTTCCGAACTGGTTTTTGCACAAAACATAGAAAAGTTACTAGACTCAAAATGGGAACTTTTGGCACCGATTTCGCCCCAATCCGAGTTACGAGGAAAACGTTACGGTTTAAGCAAAACAGTGGTAGATTACTAAATTTTCACATGAAATGACACTATTGATTATTAACCCATTAAGTCGTGGCTTAATCCCAACAGACCCGAAAAGCATATGAACTACTGAATATGGGTTACCCTAGGCTGGACAACAGCCGTGCACCACCCCCTGCCGCCTCCGGCGGCGGTGGTGGTTGGCGGCGTTTCTTTGACATACGATAACAACAAACGAGAAATAGACGAACTTACCTCGACGAACCCTTCTTCCTCCTCTTTTCTGACCAAACTTGTCGCCGATCGTCTCCTTCCTCCTCTCTCCTCGTCGCCGGCAGCAACCTCTATCACCCTCTCGGTTTCTCTCTCACTCTCTCGGCTTCTTTCTTTCTCTCTCTCTCTAGTTCTCTTCTTGGCCGAACACAACAAGAAAGGGGGAGGGGATGACTAAAGGTTGTGGTGGTTACTAGCATGAAACCGAAGGGAAGGGGAAGGGGAGGGGGTGACTCTTGGATGATCCCTTGCCAAACTTTGGTGAGATGCCCCAATTAGCCCCTCAACTTTCCTTTCCTTGCAAAAACCCACAAAGGTTGACTCGTTTAACTTTTTGGTCCGATTCGACTAACCCCGCTAACGGAAACCACATTAAATCAAACTTAAAAAGAAAAGAATTAATAAAAGAAATTACATACCGGGATACGGGCTTTACAACTCTCCCCCACTTGGATTAGACTTCGTCCTCGAAGTCTATGCCCGTGCATAGCTAAAGATAGTTCTCCCACATCTCAACCTCAGGTTCCCAAGTTCACTTGAGACCCCTTCTAAAACTTCTCGAATACTTTTCTTACTAACGTACTCCTTCTAGGACACTGAAATTATGATCGATAGAACACTTCACCAATTGGAATCATTCCTAGCCAAGCGACTTCGGTTGTCTCCCAACCTTAGATATTCCATACCTCCCGATTCAAATCTCAAGCTCTAAACATTCTCAAGTTGCTTACCAATATACCCAACTGGATACTCGGATCCGATCATTCCTACTATTAACTGTCGATTAACTCCTACGAGTTCTACTAGACTCCCACAAATTACCCTACAAGAATCGTCAAACCAGTAAATTTAAAATCACTCACGAAGGTCACTCCACCATAACCATTCACCACAAGCAAACACCTCAGGATTACTACTACCATCAACATAATTTCCTTAAAATCGGCTACAATTCCCCAATTACACTAAGGCATTTGGCCTCAAGCCCAAAAGTCGACACCTAAGTATACTATTTACCTCAAAAATTCTACGCATTTATCCTCTTTATTACAAAGGGCAGCATTCCCTAACCGATACTATTCGGCCTACAGTACCCACACGCGTGGGATACCCAACCCTCCACCATCGACGTATCTTCCACGCTCGCTCTACAAAGCCCAGTTATACCCCAACGCCTACCTCTCAGGTACGTCTCAAGTCCCGGCACATCGGAGCTACCTCTCAGGTAAGTGCCCAAGACTGTATCCTCTTAGTGCCTACTAGAAAGTCAAGGTCATAACACATGAATACCGGAGTCCCACCCCGAGATACCCAACCGACCATTAAGACCGAGCAATTGACCCATGACTATCACGGACAAAATTCGGAATTTCCCCCGAAACTCTCTCGCGATTGGCATTTTCCTCCAAAACTGCCACCTCCTGAGCACTACCTATCGACTCGAGAAGAGGTGCAACCACTGTTAACCGTTGACACAAGCCCCACAATGCCTCACCATCCAGATGTCGACTAAGTGCGTCCTTAACAACATCCGCTTTACCGGGGTGGTAAAGTATCTCACCATCATAATCCTTGACCACGTCAAGCCACCTCCTCTGACGCATGTTGAGGTTTTGTCGGTCATCAAGTACTGGAGGCTTTTATGGTTAGTGTATACACTTGACTCCATACAAATAGTGCCTCCAAATCTTGAGAGCAAACACCACCAATTCTTACATACCCTCCGGCAAAGTCAACATCGGAGCCTCGCATAACGCCTGCGTAGCTCCCCAAAGCCCTCTGCTGCTCTTCACCCCAACTAAAAGCCGCAGATTTCTTCGTAGAGAGTCTTTGGCACTTCCCACCGCATCACAGCCGTAATCTTGGCCGGATCCACCATAATACCATTCTGGTTCACGACATGCCCTCGAAAGTGGACCTCTCGTAACCAGAACTCACACTTGGAGAGCTTAGCATACAGCTTCTCCCGCCTCAAAACTTCCAAAACTTCTCGCAAATGCATCTCATGCTCTTCCTTCGACATCGATTACACAAGAATATCGTCGATGAACACGATCACCGATCGATCCCACATAGGGCTACATACTCGGTTCATGAGGTCCATGAACGCTGCGGGTGCATTGGTGAGCCCTAGAGGCATCACCACAAACTTGTAAATGGCCATGACGTGAACGAAAATCCGTCTACTCCGTATCCTCTCTCCTCACCCGCATCCGATGATACCCCGATCTCAAATCAACCTTAGAGAACCACGAGGCTCCCTGAAGCTGATCGAACAAGTCATCGATCCTTGGCGGAGGATAACGATTCTTCACCGTAAGCTTATTCAACTCACGGTAGTCTATACACATCCGTTGGGACCCGACTTTCTTTTTCACAAACAGAATCGGGGCTCCCCACGGTGGACAACTCGGCTTGATGAACTCCTTTTCGATAAGTTCCTGCAACGAGTGTACAACTCCTTCACTTCCGGTGGAGCCAGGCGATAAGGTGCCTTGGCCACCGGAGCAGCATCCGGAATCAAATCAACGTGGAACTCTACCTGTCGCTCGGGAGGTATCCCTGGTAACTCCTCGGGAAAATACGTCAGCAAACTCCCGTACAACTGGCACACCCTCCACACACTTCTTCTCTCCGTCGACGCGCGTGTCGATCACATACGCCAAAAATCCCTGACCACTGTGCTGCAAGTACCTCTGAGCCCTCGCAGCCGAACATATCGCTGAGGTCCGCCTGGGCAAGCCGCCCTGAACTAGCATTTCTCCCCTGCTTGGGGTTCGAACTCGTACTTGTTTGCGACGACAAACAATCTCCGCATCATACGCATCCATCCAATCCATGCCCACAGTCACGCACGACTCCCGCATAGCGATCGGAATCAAATCAATCGGGAACCTCACACCAGAGATCTCCAAAGTGCACCCCCGGTACACGTCAGTAACCGTCAAGGTCCTGTCTTCAGCAACTGCAACTACAAGTGGACAGCCTAACCGTCCTACGACTCGGCCCCAAACACTCACTGACAATGTGAGACACGAAAGGATGAGTAGCCCCGCTATCAATCGTCACCACAGCAAGCACCGAGTTAACCAAGAACGTACCTGTCACCACTTTATACGTAGCTTGTGCCCCCTCCACTCCAAGTTGACGAACTCTACCTCAGGCCGCCTCCATCACTACAGCAAGTGAAGCATACTGCGCGGTACTCACGAACTCCCTGGTCTTGGTACGTAACATATCCTTCTACCGTGTCCTCTTCATGTCCTCAAAAGCAGCATGCTAAGGATAGAATAATGTCATTTCCGTAAACTTTCGGTTCACCTCCTTTATGGCCTCCAGAGCTCCAAGAACTCTTTGGCACTCCTCTCCATCTCCACTAGAGACACATACTCTACACGAAACATACGACGAACTCCTCTCAGGTCCAGTAGTGCGCCCGTTAAGCGTCAAAGCAGTAGCACACCAGTCTTTCGCTCCGTCTCGTAACAGATTCACCGCGAAGCGAACCTTCTAGTTCGCAGGACAACCACCGGTAAGGAATGTGCACTCCATAACCGATCCCGACCCTCTTGTTCGGGGTTGCCCACCTGCAGGGGGTGGAATCGCCGCGATGCGCTCCTCCATCGACACTATTACCTCATCACGAATGGCGGTAATAATTTCGGGGATCGCCTCCTCAAAATATGCGTCACCTCGACCGCAAACATCTCACGAATCTGATCAGCAATAATTCCAGCATCAGCATCTGGATCAACATTGTTGTTCCTCCTTAACGAGCTACTAGCACACATTAAAACCTGCTAACTACGCTCACACTCAACTCTTCGGATTCTCCGTGACTTTCCCCGACTCGAGCACGGATCATGTGCTTCAGATAGTAGGAGCTCTGCTACTACCCTTCACACCTATCCTTACTCGTTTCGAGTCCTGTCCCGGGACGTCCAAGTAGTTGCTTACCACAAACAAACACATATGCCCATTCCGGCATATGCAAACACTTTTCCTAGCTCCCTAGAAAAGTCGTAATACCCCACCACCCTTGCTAGAACGGAACCCCCACTAGCCCTGACGAGTCGCCTCGTAAACGCACAGTCGTATACAGTGAAACCAGATAGACATTCGAATATAAGATTCTATCCTACAACGGTTGGACTCAAACAAGAGCTGCGCAATAGAACTAAATCCAACATTCTAAGGCTATTCAGTTCCTACTGCATACAACCTAAGGTGCATTCACATAACAACCTATCAAGGCTAGCATGAGTTCCTAATAGCAAGTAACAAGTATACAGTACCACAAAATCCACGTAAGCAATCTAGCATACATACTGCTATGTTCTAGAAAGCAATCTAGCATACGTACTCATATGTAAACGCTATTCCCAGCTCACTAGGAATTTCATCTCATCCCACTACTCTTGCTACAACGGAATCCCTGTTAGCCATAACGAGTTGCCTCGCGAATACCCAGTCGCACGCAGCGTGAATAAAATAGACATTCGAATACAAGATTCTATCCTAGAACGGTTGGACTCAAACAAGAGCTGCGCAATAGAACTAAATCAAATATTCTAAGGCTATATGATTCTTACTGCATGCAACCTATAGGGCCTTCACTTGACAACCTACTATAACTAGCATTGATTCCTACTAGCAAGCAGTCATCGTACAGTACAGTGTAAACAACCTCGGCAATCTAGCATGCATACCCTATGCCTAGAAAGCAATAAATACACTAAGTGTTGTACCTTCCCAATTGGCGTCGGCTGACTGTACACACTGCGCCCACGATCACCGTTTCCCAAACGGGCTTTCTCCGTTCATTTATTTTCAAAGATTTTATTAAGAGAGTTTAAAAAAAACTTCATAGCCGCAACTTGATACCAAACACACCGAGATGTGTTTGATTCACTCAAGCTGTGCTCTGATACCAAGTTGTAACGTCCCAAAAATTATAAGGAATTTAAAATTTTAAAAACATGCATTTCATTATAAAACAATCACAATTTAATAATTCGTAACTCAAATGAAGTTAACGTCGTTAACTCGAACAGTCAATAAAGTTTATGCAGCGGAAATTTCATAAAATAAAATCCAAAGGTTTGAAAGTGTAAATTCCAACAATTCTTGGCGCCCGCGCTTTGTGTGTGTACCGTCAAACCCGACTGCCGCTCGCACCTGAAATCACAACATATTGGGGAAGGGTAAGCTAAACGCTTAGTGAATCCTATCACACACGCAGGTAGCAACCCCACATATATCGCCCCTACTCGCCAGTAGGCAACATCACCATCACCACGGATATAAATCCACATAACAATTAGCGTATAAATACGAACCTCGGTCCCACCGAGCACACCAAAAATATATCGATACAAGCTCAGTCCCACCGAGCCCTCGGTCCCACCGAGTAAAGACATTGATACAATTATACTAGCTCAGTCCCACCGAGCCCTCGGTCCCACCGAGCCCCCCAGTCCCACTGAGGTGTACACAAGCATAAATAATTCACATACACATTCAACAAATCACAACTAGATATCACATCCCAACTAATTCACGTAAACACGTAATAACACATAATAACACGTAACACAAAATAACGATATGCATGAAATTCCTAACTACGCGGTGAGAGAACTCACCTCGAATGCGCGCCTAGATCACAAACAATAGTCCAAGCTCCACAATCCAAAATCACTTCCCAACACCTAAACGAACGTTAAAATGTATTAACGCGAGACCCGGACCCTAAAACACGACGCACGCTTAAACTGTCACTAAAATGACTTTTCTGTCTAGCCAAACAGGTCTGTTCGGGACCTGTTCCGACCTCCCCAAACACAGAAAATCCTCAATTACATTAAATCACCAGAAAGTGCTCTGAGTTAGGGTTCCAAGAACATATTATACTCCTCCTAACGATTTTTCTACAGTTTAATACGGATTTTACAAAAACGGTTCGCAGAACAGCAAAAACAGAACCTTTCAGTACAAAACGACGATTTGACCTAAGCTACGTTCCGAACTGGTTTTTGCACAAAACATAGAAAAGTTACTAGACTCAAAATGGGAACTTTTGGCACCGATTTCGCCCCAATCCGAGTTACGAGGAAAAAGTTACGGTTTAAGCAAACAGTGGTAGATTACTAAATTTTCACATGAAATGACACTATTGATTATTAACCCATTAAGTCGTGGCTTAATCCCAACAGACCCGAAAAGCATATGAACTACTGAATATGGGTTACCCTAGGCTGGACAACAGCCGTGCACCACCCCCTGCCGCCTCCGGCGGCGGTGGTGGTTGGCGGCGTTTCTTTGACATACGATAACAACAAACGAGAAATAGACGAACTTACCTCGACGAACCCTTCTTCCTCCTCTTTTCTGACCAAACTTGTCGCCGATCGTCTCCTTCCTCCTCTCTCCTCGTCGCCGGCAGCAACCTCTATCACCCTCTCGGTTTCTCTCTCACTCTCTCGGCTTCTTTCTCTCTCTCTCTCTCTCTCTAGTTCTCTTCTTGGCCGAACACAACAAGAAAGGGGGAGGGGATGACTAAAGGTTGTGGTGGTTACTAGCATGAAACCGAAGGGAAGGGGAAGGGCAGGGGGTGACTCTTGGACGATCCCTTGCCAAACTTTGGTGAGATGCCCCAATTAGCCCCTCAACTTTCCTTTCCTTGCAAAAACCCACAAAGGTTGACTCGTTTAACTTTTTGGTCCGATTCGACTAACCCCGCTAACGGAAACCACATTAAATCAAACTTAAAAAGAAAAGAATTAATAAAAGAAATTACATACCGGGATACGGGCTTTACATTAGGTAACTACTTTCCATTTAATGGCATCAGTTAGGAAATTCGATCAAGTTCTAAGATCTAGTCATACAAAATCCAAGTAAATATAGCATCTCACAATATCAAAAATTGAAGAACGATCAAAAAGCATTTATACAACTTGTTTATGGAGATTTGAACATAGATCAAGAAGTCTTGCAATGACCCCTCAAAAAGCGTCATTTTTTGTATAAATTTATTAAAAAAAATATTATAATTTTCTCAAAACTACACAAAACCATTTTATAAAATTGACAATGATAAAAAGTAAAAAACAAAACATTAGAATCAAACTATAAAATGTGCAAACTCTAATAGTTTATCGCATCTTTGATCTCTAATTTTCTGACTTGTAGGTCCCACCTTCATATCTCTAAAATGAACACAATCATTAATCATATATTCATTCTCCTTGTAAAAATGAAAAGAATATGAAAGTGGATTGATTAAGGTTTAAGAAACATGCATTTTATTTAGTTATTGTGATCATTTAGTTATTGTGATCAACTGACTGGAGACTTGGCAGCCGCTTGAAGCATCTCCACTATGAGTGTCTTCACATCCCTATAAATGTTGGAAAAAGAACATAAAAAACATGAATAATTACGAAAGAATTCGACAACTAAAACGCGTAGCGTGTTACAACATATTTCGAGACTCACATTCTGGCTTCTGCACGCCTAGGGAATGGAATCCGAAGCTTAAAGCTCCTCCCTTGATAGCCAGACTAAGATAACACGTCATTACAAAAGTTATGAATCATTAAACAAACTGAAGAAGAAACCAAGACTTCTTCGGTTCCATCCCACAAATTGTGGATCACCATAATGAATTAATGATCTTGTTTACCGCCATGAGAACCGAAGTGCGTTACAACCAAAAACTCATTTAAATTAATAGAAATCCAGAAAACAAATCTGAACATTATCTGGAGCTGGAAAAAACTAATAGTAGGAGCAAATACAAGAAAAATAAAACAAATAAAACAAGATGCGGTCTGAAGGCACCGGAGAAAGTCCACATTCCTAACATCAAAGTCAAATCTCGATACATAATGTACAAGTTTAAAAGATTCAAAACCTCCCACGTTCAACATGATAATTAAAAATAAAAATATTTTTTTATTTTTAAATTACACTTTATACACTTATAGTTAGTTATTTCATTACTTTTATATCCTTATCTTTTTCATTTTTCATTTTACACCCTTATCATATTAACATACATAATTGTATATAACTAAAATACATTAAAAAATAATGTTTCATTTTTTACAAACTATAGCATTATAATCGTCTCATCAATACCTTCAAAACAAGTTCAACTGTTATGAGTTTGAAGGCCCCACTATCAAGCAAAAAAAATTCAAATTGTTTTTACCAATTGACCATATTAACCATAACTTTTTATATATCCGATATGCGATTTAAAACACATAAACCGATAAAATTGTCATTGTGTAATGGAGAATAAAACTGAACATGAATGGCCTAGAGTCATCGCAGGTGAACCTCCATGGAGACATGAGACAAGGGCAAATTGTATTTTCAAGAGTATTCCAAGTTGAACCAATTAATAAGCATCAAATAAAATGCTTGGGTTAAAACAAGATGAGAAGAGATATAACCTTAAGTTAGAACAGTCACCCTTGCAACCTGCCCGGTTCCCTTGCGCAAATTTACCTACAATATAAGATTTAAAACATCACAAATTGTTTAAGGTGGGATATATTGAACTCCAACTAAAATTTCTAGTAACTCACTGTTGCTCTCAGCTGCTCATATATTTTGGGTCAATGTTAAGACGAAAATGTGCTTCTGCGCTTTCCGTGAACTTTTTGGTTGCCATTTGCTTGTGCAAATCTATGGAAACAATAACTGTGATTAGTACACGAAATCCATAACAAGAGCACTCACCTTCCCTCCAATTCGAAAAAGCTCTGCAAGATCATGGAATGGTCTGTGAATATCACCACAGATTGTTATGGGACTTTTCACAAGGTGCAAAAGAAATTTGCATAATATTTATGGAACTCCCACAAAGACAATAAGACGGAGCTACGCACTTCAATCATATAAAATAGGAAAATAAAGACTTAAAATTACAGTCACTTGAAATTTTATTATAGAAAATGAAAATACTTGCACATTGCTTTCGTCCATTAGGATTTCCTTTGCCTTCTCACATAACACCCTAACCTGCATAGCACCGAAAAGCTTCCTTTACAACTGAAGTGCCAAACTCGATCATGATTTAAGTAAATAACTAAAAAGGCAATATAAAGGTGTATAAATATGCCTTTTGTTTGTCCTACAATGGGTTGGCAAAACTCAACATCTGAATTTGAATTTTCCAGATATTACCCATCATTGCTTTGAATAGGTTCCAACTGGATCACTCCGTTTTCTTCTTATTTGACTTTTGAAAGAGGAGAAAAGAACTGGATAAAGAACGACACAAAAGGGTAAGTTACATAACAAATTGAATATGATGAACTCTTATAGCCATACCTGGTGCATTGAAATAAAAACAATAGAAATTCATAGCAGAAAATTTATGGTTAGAGTATGGCCAAACAAAGCAGCAGATGCAAAGCCAGTGAAGATTGTGGCTGGCAACAGTTGACAAATACTTTTTCAAAATCGTATCTGCATGCCACAAACAAACCTTCAGAGAATAAGACAGAAAAATTATGAATATGTTATAACTCAAAATATAAATAAAGTATGCAAACTTGTACCGCCATAGAACAACTGTTAATTCCTTAGAAGTGGAAGAATTTACCTTCTAAGGGAAGCAATGAAGTATGAAAATTACTATCTTACCCGCATATTTGAAGAAAAAAGAGGATAAAATTCCCTGACCAGCATTGTTAATAATCAAAAGCATGGTAGCTTTCGAATGTCCTTGCATTATATCAAAGCTTTCAGGGCCTGATTTTTTTTTTTTGGCATAAATTAAGTCCGAAAAGATAAATAGTTAACATCTTTGACAGTACCTTTGATAATGACGGTTCCAAGGATCCCAAGAAAATTGAATATAGCACCATATCCATACAAAAACAAATTCTGCAATCCAACAACATGATACAAATTCAGAAGACAAAATATCGACCTCTAAATTATACATAGAGAGAGTGCTCTTTTCTACGAACACGAGAAGATAATTAAGTTGGGCACTAATAGAATATAAGATCACCTGAAGGTAGATGCTCGTGTCGTAATGACTCTTTAGTGCATATTCGTTGAAGACCGATGCCAAAGATGGAACTGTCACCTGTGCAAAAGTTCTCAAGTTGGACTAATATCATGTAGGAATATATCAACACAGAAGGCTAAAAAGGTAACTTACAAAGATAAATGTGTAGATATATGCACCCATTGCAACTGGAAGACCCATTGCAGTAGTGCCCTCGGGTAATGAACGCATTTGATTTATGCTGATCCCAATAAGTAACAGAGCAAGAGTCTCCCACTGAAACAAAGAAATTCAAAACAAATATTACTTTAATAATGAACAATTGTAGCAAAGCTAGTTTCATATTGTAACAAATATTATTTTAATTAACATTTGAATCTCTTAACAAACCTGAATAATGGAAAATCGACGCTTCATTATAATCTTTAACAAAACCGCAATTACCAAGACCTGCAAATTAGCATACACCATCAACATCTGCCTCTATACCATAGACCAAAAAAACACATTATAGATAAACACATTGAACAGTGCAATCAACAATTACCTTCAGATTGCTCAGCATCTTTACAGTTGCTGGATTAAAATAGAGCTGCAAAATATCTCATAATTAGATACCAGAGAGCAAATAAGATTCTACCCATTGCAAATAAACAGATGAAATCATCGTCAAGAAAAAAAACCTGCATGATGAACTTTAAGTAGTTATTGATATCATACAGAAGTGTCGGAACAGCAAGAATGACATTGTTGCGGGCTGCTTGAAGCAAAACAATTATTTATAGTAATATTTTCATATATTGCTACTTTGCAATGGATTAAAGCATGTCAAGGCCTTATGTATTAATCCAAAGAGCTAAAACTTGGGCATTACCTGTACAAAACTGGCGAATGAAAGAATTGGCTTGTCCCCTATCTTCTGGCTTCTAGCCTGCAAACCAACCATTCACCAAAATACATTCAATCAAGATGATCTAAAATTAGTTAAATAAGCAACAAAATAATGAATCACCTATTTAATGTGTAACATCCCAAAATTTTGTTATATTATGTTTTAATATAAATGAGGTGTTTTATAATTGAGTTGTATATGTGTGTTATCTTTACAAGTATTTAAAGGGGGTTAAAAGTTAAGTAACCAAAGTTGGAGGTTATTGTGTAAGGATGGAAATTTAAAGGTGGGTTTGGTCATTTAGAGATAGTGTGTGTAGATAGGGGCTGAGATATGAGAAATATCTCATTTCCTTTTGCTGGGTCGGTTTAGAGAATCAGAGAAAGAGAATAGAGAGAAAGGAGAAAGAAAGAAAAGAAGAGGAAAACTAAAGCCTTGGTCTTCACTTTGGTAAGAAATTCATCTTGGATTCAGGTATAAACTTGTTGATAATGCTTGGTTGTAAACGAATCTGTTGGTTGAATCTGATTTCCAGAACCATTAGCAACAGCTTGGAATCATATTGAGAAGAAGTGGGTTTATTTCTCTAAAGGTGAGTTCATTCTTTATTTTGACCTAAATCCGTATTTTCTGTTAAATTAAACGTTAAGACATGTGTATAAACTGTATTGGGACTGAATGAAAGTGTCGAAACAAGCTGAATAGAACAGATATGGATTTGGACTATAAAAATAGGCTGCAGGTCGTATTTTCCGGATAAAAGAACAGTACCCGGAAACCTCTGTTTGAAGGTTTCCGGACAAGACGAAGTTATCCGGTAAGTTTCGTTTATTACGTAGTTTTTCCGGATGAAAAAGATCCCGGATGGTATCCGGATTTCTTTGGTTTCCGGGTGTCATCCGGATTGCTTATGCTGTCCGGAAAGTTAGGCCGTCCGGTAAGTGATGACGTCCGGATAGGGTAAGTTTGGTCGTCCGGTAAGTTAAGAAATGGGAATTACAAATTACTTTATGTCTATTCCTCACTTCAGGTCAACGAGAATTACAAATTACTTTATGTCTATTCCTCGTTACAATGCATAACCGTGCATATGGATCCATTACACTTACTAGCGTATATGCCTAACAACATATCACATCATATCTCATAACATATTCTCAACACTAAGATTACTAAATAACCTATCGTATCCTGATTTCTAGGGGAAGACCAGAGATAGACATAAAGTAACTTGTAATCTCTACTTCTGGGCCAAGAAATAGGCATAAAGTAACTTGTAATTTCTTGAATAAGAGCATTAATCTAGAATCTGTGATGATTTGTGGTAGGCTCTTGTTTGTGATAATATGACTTACTGAAGGTTAGTCATATTCGCGAGATCGGACATTTTTCCTGTTATTGAGGTGAGCACGTGTATGGTAAGAATGGTGGAGAACAGGTTTGTTTATATGTATTGAATATTCCCAAATTGTTAACATTTAATTTGAATTTGGATGTTCTCACTAGGCGTAAGCATAATTGTTCAAATTAATTTTCTTACCAGGTACCGGCTCGGGGAAGTAAATGGGATGTGTGCCGAGAGCTTTTGAAGTATCCAACTTTAGAGATAAGTGGAGGATGTCAGCTAAAGCAGCGGGACTTTTTGATGGATTACTTAGATAACTTAGTTAATCTAATTATAGTGGACATGATTAGATTAATAAGTTATTAGGAGAATTCCATGTTTGTAATTATGAAACCTCTTAGTTGATTCTCTTCTTATATAAAAGATTGGATGTTGTTATGTCATAACTTGTCACAAATTGAAGTTCAAATTAGCCCTGATTTTAGGGTGTTACATAATGTAAGTCTGTGAACGACATCTGACAGTAAACCACTTGGGGCGACCTACAAGCTGATGAGAATAACCAAAATTAGAAGAAAGGAGTTTGTTCTATGAGATGAATAGAGTAGAAGAAGAGGCTAAGAACCTGAAGTAGATGGTGATTGTGGCAAAATGATAGAACATAAAAAGCAGAGAAGCTCATAACTCCTTGTGCAGGGCAGGACAAGATGGAGAGCACTGTGAGACTGACTTAAATAAACACATTCTACATACATTAATAGGAAAATAAAAGAAAATCTTGGAACTAATTAACAACAATATTAAGGACTAAGGATTATCAAACCTGTTAGAAGATGAAACATGGAATCCAAAATGAAGAATGAAATCGAACCAGGAAATCAGATTATCGAACCTGTTAGAAGATTGGAAACTGAAATCGAACATGATCAGCACTGCCGCCGTGATGAAATTTCTTCCTCAAAGTAAGCCCTAGTTTTAACGCCACCACACCTAATATAGCCACCACACCCAATATAACCACCACGACAAACCACCCAAAACAGCCTTCAGATTTCTTTTCCTTCCCCATCAGAAGTCTATTTTCTCATCAGCTGCTATATTTCTGGTCTTCCACTTTGCTTCCAAATTTCGACCCCTCTCCATACATGCCTTGATTATCTGTCATGGCTTAATCACAACTGTAATAGTCAGTAATATACAAATGAATAGCACCAAATTGGAGGCTACATCAAAGTTAAAATCCAAATGAGATCGATAAATAAAATTAAGTTCACAAGTATCATTCACTTTAATTTATGTGTATTATACAAACAAAATTACCTGTTCAAACAAGAACACATAAAATTAATCCTTAATTTAATATGAGCAGCTCATTTCTCATATTAACCTTGAATGTATATGCGATTTTAAAGCACATAAAACCATCAAATGACATCGTCTGATGGAGAATAAAACTGAATATGAAACAAGATTATTTCTTTCGAGTTCTCGGCTTTAGATTCAAAATGGTATGCGCCGCATTGCGCATGGATGTTTTTGGAAAAACGTTTATTTGATAGCTCTGTATTGGCCTAAATGCACAAGATCATGTGCAAATCTAGAATAATGTACTGGTACCTCCAAACATGGGTGATAAGCATTATTATATTCAACCTATAAGCATCCTTCTTGTTGGGCTGCGTCACGATATGTCCTGCAGCTAGAGCAAAATCCTAATATACATAGATAAGATCAATTATTAGTTTTTGAAAATAAAGGGGGATCATGTTTACATGTATATGGATAAATAAACCTTCAATCCTCGATTAAGCAGAACACAAAAACAAAATTGAAGTGAAAAGCAAATAATTAAAATGAAATTAGATGAAAAGGGAACGCAAACGTACCAAGCTGGAAGAAATAGATGGCTCTTCTTTTCCCTCTTTGACAATACATAGTTGCAGTTATCGAAACCTTCTGCGATTTTCATCACCCAATTGAAAATTAACTTGTACTAAAATTAAAACTATGGCTTTTCTTGCATCAAATGCCTCCATAATCACAGAAACAAAAATTGTTTGGTGAAGGTTTGAAGAGATTAAGAAGAACTGGTAACCATCAGTAACATCAGTTGCAACTGCTAACCATCAGTAACATCAAAAAACCAAAATGTGTAAAGGTGTAGGAGATTGGACGTATCGAAAACCTTTCTATCAAATATATGGTAGAGATAGCCCAAATCACAAATAAAATTGGATGTATAACCATAAATTTTGCATATATAAATAAACATGGTTAAGTTACCTCACCCATAACTTGGACTCCTAAAACCCATTGAAACTTGAGAAATGTTGCTGGGTGTCTCCATGTTTGAAGCGTGACGACCACAATAGGTTGGAGATGGATTTTGCAGTGGGTATTGTTCAAGCAGCAAAACCAAAATGTGAAAACCAGAGCACAAGAAAATCACGGTCTTATCTTCACAACCATGGTGTACTTTAGACGGCGAAAATTGGAGAGGGAGGAGGAGTAAGAATGTGTAATACAGTGAATCGCCGTCAAGGTATGCAAAAGAGCTTGTAGCAAAATAAGCAAAATCTGTACACAGAACCACGTTAATTTTTAGGGTTCATCTAAAGACTTTGTAGGGGGAGGTCGTGTGAGTCGGGAGAAGGAAGACGAAGGAGATCGTGGATTGCAGAAAATGGGGAGAAGAAGAACTGGTTTAGAAAAAAAACCGAATCTTGAAAAGTAACCGTTCTTGAATTGTTGAAAAAAAAACTGTCAATTCCCCTTATTCTTTTAATAATGTAGTATATATATTGTTTTTAATTGCTTAGAATAATTAGTAGAGAGCTATTCATTTGAGAATTTCGTAATTTATGATAATCGGGATATGCAATCTCAATCACAAATCAAATGATAAATTAGAAGATTAATAAAATTTGGTAATTTTGATTTAAAATTTTAATTAAAAGATATTTTAGGTTATCCTATCTCTCTTCTCTCCCCTCTGCCATCCTACATGAACATCCTATTCTGAATTTCTGATACCCATAAATCCATAATTATGATCATTTTTTTTATATACCTACTGTATTCATGATGTGATACCCACTCTGATCATCGTGATGGATCTGTGAAGTGGGGATAACACAATATGTCACCAGAGTTTTTTTTTTTTTTTTTGGAAAAGGAATACAAAGTGTAAACAAATGAATGATTTTTAGGGATTTATTATTATTTAAATGAGTAAATTACCCTTTTTAACTTATTTAGGAATTTTACTTAAAAAATAAAGTGATTTAAGATTTTCTTTTTACTTATATTTTAAATTGAGTGACTTTACATATTATGATTTCAATTAATCAATTTGTTTATCGATATATTTTTCATGCATTTTTAACTAAATTTCCATTATATATTATTTAAATAATAATTTTATAAAAAAGTTATAATTTTATTTTTAGTGAGATTCGCTAGTTTATTATTATTATTAATAATAAGCGAGACTTGCTTCAGAAAAAAATAAATAATAATAATAATAAGTGAGACAATTTCAGGTCACTCCTTTGTATGGGTTTAATTTTTGTCGTTGGCCCAATAATTCCAAGTGACCCACCCCCCTCAACTATTACCAGTTGTCATTAACTAACTCCTACAAATGCTTCTTGCATTCCAACCACGAATATTCAACTTTCTATTAATTCAAATGCTACCGATGATGCAATCTCCGTCCATGACTTAAATGTGGTATTGATAGCCAACACCATGCAGTAAAATCTATTTTAGCCTATCAGATGTCTCTCTCGATCATGACAATCTCGTGTGTGTGTGTATATATATATAGAACAACAACAAAGTTAAAACCATCATAAATTACAGTTTTGAATGTGTATTTTTTGTTGGATTGAAAAAGTACCAACCATCCTTTAGGCTATCTTACAAATAGTAACATATAATTTTAAAATGATCACATATAAAACAATAAGTACAAGCTATGTGATATTATTTATGAACATTTAGTTGTTATGGTCTAAATTAAAAGAACATCCACTCACTTTTTTTTTCTCAAGTGTCAAAAAGAAAATGAAGGAGGATTAAGAACAACCATGGACGAGTAATGAATGTGTTTCCTGGTAAAAAGAAAAAGAAAAAGAAAAAGAAAAAGAAAAGAAATCAGCACTCATTACATTCAAAACACTCATGTTTTTTAAAATTCCTTATCGATAGCAAAACCTTTAATTAATTACTACTATTATATGACATCTAATACCCCCCTCCCTCTCCCTCTCCCTCTCCCTCTCCTTAATTTATAATTTAAAGACAAGAAATAGAACAAAAAAAGAATTGTACAATAAACCACATATATCATCAAATCAATCAAAGCCTTTAAGATGAATTAAAAAATTTAGTAACATCCTTTGGTACTTTTTTTTACCCCAAAAGATCACTTTGTCCTTTCTCACATGATGAATGATGCATTGTTTCTATGAATGGAAATTATCATATATAACAACCATGTCTGGAAGAACACAACCTTTTGTTAGATTTTAAAAAAGAGCACCATTGAAAGCATGAAAAGAAAATAACATTTTATTTATTTATTTATTTATTTATTTATTTATAACCGTGTTTATATTAGCTAGCTAGGTTGTACATAACTCAACTAAAACATTAATTTCATGGAACAGTTAATTATTATTTATATATAATTTTTTGGAAGATACAATAATAGTAAAGTGGGTCCTGGTGACCATCTTCACCTTCTGAGTTCTGTCACTGGCCTCCTTTTTCCTTTCCCCCAATTTTCTGTAAGGTTTTGTTCACACACTCACATTATGACCGTATAAATACTAGCTAGCTACCTAGCTTAGGGGGACTGCTATATATATATATATATATATATATATATGTTTTTTGTAAATCAAGAAAGGAATTATCTATTATGGGTGTCCGTAAAGTTCTGAGATTGTTATGGCTGATGATTGAAGCATTCCCAAGTTTGGGATTGGTGAGACTGAAAAGCGACGACGGCAGCAGCATGGTCATGAACCCAGCTCCACCGCTGGGAATATGCGCCTCCGCTGTCACCAACCATGGTTACAACTGTCAAGAACTTGATGTAGGTTTAATTTACATTTACATTTACATTAATTAACTGCTTTTCATATTAATTAACTCTTATCTGTACGTAATTAATGTCAGGTGACCACAGAAGATGGATACATACTC
Source organism: Saussurea involucrata (assembly GCA_033807775.1). Lineage (NCBI taxonomy): Eukaryota > Viridiplantae > Streptophyta > Magnoliopsida > Asterales > Asteraceae > Saussurea > Saussurea involucrata. The sequence goes on from CM066316.1 coordinate 95,120,627, forward strand.
AGTGTTCAACGAATTCCGGTAGGGAGAGCCGGTGCCCGTGGAAGGAACAGACAGCCGGTGTTGTTACAACATGGAGTTCTTGTGGTAAGCTATTCTATTCTATTCTATTCTATTCTTTCAATTCAAAGTTTGTTTTATTGTATTTATAACAACACGTACACTGATCGAGTGTTCAATTTAAATTACAACTTATGTTATGGCCTTATGGCCTTATGGCCTATGGGAAACAAAAAGTAAGGGGTGAATATTTATTTAAATACTTTATTGAAAAGGTTGAGTTTATATTCTTTATTTCAATTTAGATATATACTCAAGAAATGATGTACAAAATTCCAACTTTGTCCTTGGCCCAAAGGAAGCCGTGATGTATATATACATACAGCAGTCTCTTGCCTAAAAAAAGTGTGATGAAAATAGAAATCCTCAAGGACCATGCATTCTATGATGTACAAAAGTTGGTCATGAAATGTATGATGTATCAAACAAAACCCTTCCATCTAATAAACCTAAAAAAAAAAAAAAACTTGATTTTATTTATTAAAAATTAGAATCTAATTTCAAACTATAGTGGAAATGAGATGAGTTGTTACAGACAATCAATACTTTCCAATTTTGTAAGAGTGTAGAATTTGAATGCAGGATGGCATGACATGGCTGTTGAATTCTCCCGACCAATCTCTAGCCTTGATCTTGGCCGATAATGGTTACGACGTGTGGATAGCCAACACCAGAGGAACCTCTTTTAGCCGACGGCATGTCTCTCTTGATCCCGATACTCCCGTATGTATGCATCTCTGTTCCATGATTCCGGCCATTCCATCTCAATTCTCATCATCCAAGTATATATATATATATATATATATATTAATTGTAGGAATTCTGGAATTGGACATGGGATGAGATCGCGTCTCGTGATCTTCCTGCTGTTATCGCTTTTATCTTCCAACAAACTAACCAAAAGATCCACTACGTCGGACATTCCCTGGTAAACCATCGTTTTCGTACTATTTTATGTACTACTCAGTACCACCTAATAAAGACTGAGCAAGTTGTTATCTTGTAGGGAACTTTGATTGCATTGGCATCTTTCTCGGAAGGAAAACAATTAGACAAGGTGAAATCAGCTGCATTGTTAAGCCCGATTGCATACTTGAGCCATATGACCACTGCACTTGGTGTTCTGGCTGCCAAAGTCTTTGTCGGTGAGGTACTTATACATATACATATACATATACATATATTCATCAACAAACACATCTTATATTATTATATATGCATCAATCGATCCTCAGCTGAACACGTTGTAATTTCTTTGCAGATTACTATAGTATTTGGTCTGGCCGAGTTTAATCCAAAAGGGTAAGATGACTGCAGTTGTGCCTTAATTTGGTTGTTGATGACAAATATACATTAATTAAGGAGTTAATAAACTTGCATATATGAATTTTACAGTGAAGATGTCACCCGTTTTCTCAAAGGCCTTTGTTCAGATCCAAAAGTTGATTGTTATGACTTAATGTCTGCTCTTACAGGTAAATAAAAATTTGGATAATTGTAGCATCGACTAATTAAAGCTATATATAACATGCCTGATGGCTGTTTAATTTTGAAGGTAAAAACTGCTGCCTCAATGCCTCAACTGTCGACGTCTTCTTAAAAAACGAGCCTCAATCAACCTCAACTAAGAACTTGGTTCATTTGGCTCAAAGTAAGTTTGTTTGTTTGTTTGTTTGTTTATATGTATGTATCTCTTCATGAAGGAATTGAAATTAATTGATTGATTAACTTGCAGCTGTTAGAGATGGGGTTTTGGCGAAATACGATTATGGAATTCCTGCTTTCAATATGGAACACTATGGGCAACCAAGGCCTCCAATCTATAACATCTCCAACATCCCAAGAAACTTCCCTTTGTTTATGAGCTACGGAGGCCAAGACGCTCTTTCGGACCCCAAAGACGTGGCTACTTTGCTTGATGATCTCAAGTTGCACGATGAAGGCAAGCTTAGCGTGCAGTACATCAAGGACTACGCTCATGCTGATTTTATCATGGGTGTAACCGCTAAAGATGTTGTTTATGACAAAATCATCTCCTTCTTTCGACGAAACCAATAGAGAGAGATGATAATTAAACACTTATATGTAATGGGGGGATTTTTGCCATGCCAATAACTAATCTTTTTAGCCCACATATATCAAAATCAAACATGTCAAAAAGTCCAAATATAATAAAGTATATATCATATACACAAACTGTACAATTAAGTTGGTGGGTTTATATTAATTGATAGTCTAGAAGCAGGGTCTGTTGCAATGATCAGTTGAGTGTTTCCTTTATAATGAAGTTAAAGCAAATTCATTTGTGCTAGGTTTCAAAGGCAAGCAAGATTAACCTTACCCCACAATTCATCCAACTGTCTCTTAATTGATTTTACATTCAACCTACCAAATGCCATGAATTAATAATATCTTGAAATGACAATTACACCATCAATCACACCTAAATACCATGCCAATTCCAGGGGCAAATTGGTAAAACAAGGTTAGGATCAGCGTATGCCATTTGGTTATATATATATATACATAATATGTTTGGTTGGTACACAAATCAAGCCATCAAACAAAAATGGAGAAGATGTTATTGTTCATTGGTATGATGCTAATGTTGTCGAACCAAGGGTTGGGCGAACAACATGTAGTTGGAGGGAAACAAGGGTGGGATGAATCCACGGATTTTGACTCATGGGCTTCGGGTCAAACCTTCAAGGTTGGCGATACGCTCGGTAAGCATGCAGAAACATTAATTCCTTGATGAAATGTTTAATTAATTGGGTGGCTTTGAAATTAATGAGTCATGTTTAATTTTCACACATATATATATATATATATTGCATTTGGATATATGTAGTGTTCAAGTACAGTCCAATGCATAGTGTTGCTGAAGTTGGTAGCGAGAGCGAATACAACAAGTGTGACGTGGGAGCGGCTACAAATTCTATGAGCGATGGCAACAGTGTGGTGAAGTTAACCAAGGCGGGTACGAGATACTTTGCTTGTGGTACAGCTGGACATTGCGATCAGGGTATGAAGGTCAAGATCACAACGGTCTCGGATTCTTCTTCTTCTTCTTCTGGTTCGTCATCGTCATCGTCAAATACTGCGCCGGCTTCGAGTTCGGGTGCCACATATGTTGCAGGATCGTTTGTTTTTGCAGGTGTAGTTTTGGTTTTGGTGGTGAACTCTTTGATGCACATCTCGTATTAAGAGAAAAAAGGCCTTTGAAGGTTGGGAGTTAGAGTTAAAGGAAAAACAGGCATCATCCATCCATGATATTAATTGTTCTTATTATTTCTTAATTTTCCTTTTGATAATTAAATAATATGTTCCTTGTATGCATACTGAAAAAAAAAAATGATTTCTTTTTACAGGATGCATGGTGATTTGAATAGACAAGATAAGATAAGCAAATAGATAATAGAAGAGTAATTATAAGCCATGATATAAAGGTGTTTTTATTTTATATAAATCTTCATATTTAATTGATAACAACCATTTTTGCAAAATATATCCTTTCTTTTTTTCACCAAGAAGCTAGAAATTAAGAGTTAAAATATATATATAGGGAACAAAATTGTAACATTTTAAAACTTCATGCAGATCTTTCAATATAGAACAAGTATATATCAGGCCAATATCATTTCTTATAATACACTGGAACCAGATTCCAGCCACCACGCATCTCCAGAAAGCTTTCCCGCACTAGAAGGAACCGAACAATTGAAATCTGCTGCCATTGTTGCTTGTGGACCGAAGGCAGGGCTGTCCGCATACAGCTGCTGCCTTTGGCTTAATGCAGACAGCCCAACCTCCACACTCCTTGCAGTTTTTCAAACCTCTCTCGCTGTTTGTCTTCTTGCTATGTCGACCCCGGGCTTAACAACCAACTATTCCAGTCTGTAATCAATTCTTGATCTCTAAGTTTGATCCGCTCGAACACTTTTACTTGAGCCGTGAAGAATCGATCCGAATTTTTTCCTTGCTTCTTTTCAAACACCATTTTATTGCGATGTGCCCATATTGAATAAATTAAGCACCACACTGTCGTTGTCCATCTTCTCGAGACTTTCATGTTGTTACCCAATTGTCCACACTCCCCCAACAAATCACTTACCAAACTTACCGAGCCTAAGTTGAATCTACCCGTTAATTGCCAAAACGTTTTCACATCCTCACAATTAAGTTGATATTCCACCATTATACCTCATATATATGAATTCGATTTCGATCAACTTTCTTTAGTAGTCTGTTCTTCTTCTTCTTCTTCTTCGGAGGTGTGTTGAGAAAAGAAGGAAAGAAGATGTGCCTGCCATAGAAGTTGATTGGGGCAAGAGAAAATCGTGGAGAATTAAAATTGCATTGGTAAAAATTTTGGGGAAAATAACTTAAGGAGTGGGGTGGGCTCCAAATTTTTAATAGATGTTTACTTAAAAAAATTATTATCTTTATTTTCAGATTAGAAAACACGTACGTAATATTTTTTAGGAATGGATTTTACTTCTTGAGTAAAAATAAATAAATAAATATATGTATTAAATAGCCTCGACTTAACCAAGATTTTTAACAAAGAGATAAAAACGAAATAAAATAAAATTGCACCATAAAAATAAGTAACAACTCGCATTTTATAAAGGCATTTTCGACATTAATCCATCGGAGAATTGACATAAATTTTGAAAATTTGGGTCTAATTACGGTCAACACTCCTTCCCTTCCCTGGATCGTAACAACAATAACAATAAAAGTTTCTGCGCGGGGGGAAAAACGTTCATGTGATTTGGTTCTACAGACGACGACTCCACTTGATAACACAATTTCTCTACTCCATTCCGATCTCACACTACCTGCCTACATACAGATTATAATAGTATTAGGATGCCGGAGAAGACGACGTCCATAGATTACGTCATGGAGGCCGCCTCTGGTCCTCATTTTTCTGGCCTTCGTCTTGACGCCGGCCGATGTCATTCCCTTCCTTCCTCTTCGCTAACCCTATCTGCCGACAAACAGCCTTTCGTAATCGGTACATTCTTATATATATATATATATATATATATATGCGCACTGTTTCTTCAGATCGATAGCTTTAAGTTTGACATTCCAATGAATTGTTACGATTCGTCAATTTTTTCCTAGGCGTCTCTGGTGGTACTGCATCCGGTAAGACGACGGTTTGTGATATGATCATCCAACAACTTCATGATCATCGTGTTGTCCTTGTCAATCAGGTTTGTGTATATATAGTGATAGTTGCCTCCTTTCGTCCTTACACCTATGATTTTACAATGCAGTGTGAGTGATAGTATTTGCAATGCAGTCAGTCTGGTTCTCAAACATGAATGTCAGTATGTGCATGATTGGGGCGACTTTTTAATACTACAGACTGTACAGTTGCTTAGCTATATACCCTCTGGATATTGGCTTATGTGGAGTTTTCATATCCTATTCGTGTTTGTGCTTGGCGCATAGCTCTAATATTGAAAGTTTTTACACGGAATCTCGTAATGCTTTTGAGGCCACAATCACATTGAAGTTATATTTGTTTAAAAATTCATCACATGTATTATATATTGTTGCAACTCCAAAACTTTTAAATGGTACCTATATTTACCATATTCATCTGTGGATCGCATTTTCTGTTAGAGCATATGAAAGTTCATCAGTATCAACTTTGTGACATTTACTAAACTTTCAAATAAAATGACCAAGAAGCTCGAGTGTTGTTTTAAAACTAACGGTGGGCCTACTGTTATGGATCATTGAATGTTTATGCTCCTGGTTTTAATTGATTCTGGGACAACGGAGCTGAGCTTAAATATTTGGCCATTACGATTGGATTAGATATACTGTTTGATTGATTAGAGAGATATTTCACAGTCATGGGTAATTCAGTGTATCTAGTTTTATGTTCTTTTGATATTCTAATCGTACTTTTTCCCCTTGTGTTTGGTGGTAATATATTTTGGCTGGTTGTAAAATGTTCTTGAAAATTTTCAACATGCATTTTCTGCCTGTTTTCTAGGATTCGTTCTACCGTGGCTTGACTCCTGAGGAATCTGAACGTGTACATGAGTATAATTTTGATCACCCTGGTATTGTTCTTACGATTCTAAGTCCGCGTCAAGTTTCACTTTGGCCCCTGCAATACTTTGAGCTGATACCAGCAGTGATTGCGGTTGAACATTAATGCATACTATTAATTCAAATAAATTTGTTTGTCATAGATGCCTTTGACACAGAGCAACTATTAGAGTGTGTTGAAAAGCTCAAACAAGGAAGTTCGGTACATATTCCAATATATGACTTCAAAAACCATCGCAGATGTTCTGAATCCTTTCGCCAGGTACTCAATTTCTTCTGCACATGTTTGGAGGTCGAGATGTTCTGATCATAAAGTACCTGACAGTCTAGTGGTGGACATCATTGCACCTTTTTGTATGAATCTAGATTTCTACTGTTACGTTGTTTTCTCCACTCTAGATTGAGTAATGTTTATAAAAAGCATCACCCGTCCTTGTAATCTCTCTGAATACAGACGCACACACAGACTATCTCTTTTTAGTCTTAGAAGCAAAGTCAAACCATTTATTTATTTTTTATTAGGCTCCTCCCCAAACATAAGGCGTTTTGGCATTGCAATTTTCCTAAGGAGCAGTTTCTTATCTTCTCTAATCGATTTTTACTTTATTTTTTTCTCTTTCTTTCCAAGCTAGAGAGATTCTGTGTTAGCCTATAATCATTTTCTTATTTACCAGATCCTTTATGGTTTGTTTGTTGCTGCTTGAGGAGGATTGGGTCGAATATCCTCCACTTTTTGTATGGAAATTTGTTTTAGGTACCCTTAAATCTCTTCCACGTTGCTAAACATAGAATCCTAGCACCAGACTGGACGGACCAATGTGGAAAAAAAAACACTGTGTTACAACAATTGCTCTGTTTGCCACTGAAAATCTTTGTGGAGTAATCGGTCTAACTCAAACATCCAACCACCTATCAGGTAGCAGTTAAATTGATTCAACAAGTTCAGTGAAAGGAAAAATTTGAAACTTAATCAGCCACCATGCTATTAGATGCCTGACACTTGTAACGAAATGGCAACTACTAAGCTAGTGGCAAGATCAACGAAGGAAAATATTCCTTGGTTGATACGGGACAAATTGAAATACAATCTCTCTGAAATCTCAATACCATGTACCCCTCTCATAATTCGTTTGATGCCATGTCTCTCAATATGATTACTGTAAACCTATGAAATGCTCTCTCACCAACTATGCATCTATTTCTTTGTTTTTTTGGAAAGGCTTTGTGCACCCTTTTTTTTATTGTACACAATTATTAATATTTATATTTCTGTTTGGAGCTATTCTGGAATATTTATACACGGTTGACGTAATGATATAACTATAAACTAATAATATGATGTCATAGAGTGTGGAAGGGTGTGAAAAAGTGAGGTGTAGTGGAGGATGGAGAATTCAGGAGTTGCCAATTCTTACCACTTGTTTATTTGTACTAGAGTTGCAATAATTGTATCATTGTATGGAGGGTATCTCACTTCTCAATGATTATCTTTTAACTTGTATTTCTTGTGCTTTGTCAGGTGAATGCATCTGATGTAATTATCTTGGAAGGAATACTTGTATTTCATGACCAAAGAGTCCGTGACTTGATGAATATGAAGATTTTTGTTGACACAGGTGCTCTTTCTCGTCATTGTTAGGAGCTTGCAGCATGAATTGTGATCCCTGCAAAAATATCATCTGGCTATTACTAAACATTTTCTTAGTATCTTGGGTGTGATCATCATGCACCATATAGCATTTCAAAACTACCTTATTTAACAGGGTTATATGTTTCTTCCTTAGGCTGCTATTCATTTGTGAGGTTTTGTTGTTGTATTTAACCTGCTAAAAGACAAATTCTTGATATGAGTTTGACATATTGGTTTTTAATACGTTATGAACTTTAACAAACTTAGTGGTCAATTAAGATGGTCAGCCATGGCTTACAGCCATCTATTGTTGATGCATGGTTTATGGTGAGGGTTTCATAATAAGGGTGGTCTTGACAAGATTTAGTCTCTCTGAATCTAAGAGAACTCTTTGTGAGAACTTCTATTATTCACATTCCCTTTGCTTGTGGCATCCTTAATATATCACTCTAGTTAGAAAGAAGATGCTATGAATTGCTGCAACTGCTAAGTAACTTGTTTCAAACATTTCTGAACATTTGTTTTGAGTGATTATAACTTACCTCATCTAATAGGTTTTGATGTGCACCATGGTTTTCACTTAATTCGCACACTATTGTTTTCATTTGGTTTGTAACCATATATTAAATCTTGGGCCTGTAGTAATTAATTTTTTTTTCTGGGTATCCTGTATAAACTTTTTCTGTCCTTTATTACTTCGTTTCATGTCATATGCATCTGTAAACATATTAGAACGAGATTTCTTTTGGTTTTAACATTATCAAATGAAGCCTTTAGATTCTTTAGCTGGTCATCCCTATTTTCCGTGAATGCTTTTCGGTCTTGCTGTTGTCATAATCTGTAACTTCAGCTACATGTATGCCTATTTCTTCAATCCTCATGAAAGAAAAAAGAGACTTATTCTATACTTGTGAAGTCATTTTAACAGGTATATTGATAGGAACTCAAAAGGAATTGTAAAACAAATAGAGGAAGGAAAAGGAATAGCACTGAATGATTATAGTTGATAAGAGAAAAACTTACAAATGAAATGAAATGAACAGATTCCAGGGACTACTTCCCTCTCTCAAAGCCACAGCTAAGAGCCAAAGAAAATAACAAATAATTCCCAATTATCCCATGCTACTAGCATTCCCGCCTCTTTATTGACACACTAACTTTCTGTTGTAACTAACTGGGCCCAACCTCTCCCTCAACTCCTTTGGGCCTTCTAGAATACACTTTCCATATTCTGGGCTTGGGCTGGGATTGGATCAATCTGGATGGATCTGTATCATATATTCGGACTGAAATACATACTTCAAGCTTATCCTGATTCAAGCATCTGAAAATAAACTTAAATCCTTGCATGTTTTGATCTATTCATCGAGAAACTACTTTTCACCCCCTAATTTGATCATTCCTTGCGTAATTATCATTTATTACTTTATTACTTTACTTATATATCATGTGCCTGCTTTTCTTCTCAACTGATAGTTAATACGTTAACTGTTATGCCTAACATTTATGGATGCCCCAGCCTCTTTTTTCACTTCTGTATTTGTCGATTAACTGATGTTAGATGCTGATGTGAGGCTTGCTCGTAGAATAAGACGAGACACAGTTGAGAGGGGTAGGGATGTCAATTCTGTGCTTGAACAGGTAATTTCTCCTACTAAAAAAATAATTGAAAGTGTGTGAAATTTCCTTCTTGAGGTTCCTGATTCATCTTTGCCTGTTTCAAGGCTGCTTAACACTTGACAAGCAATGCTTCTTACAAGCCACACTTATTGACTTTCTCTGTATAGCGAAGTCAATATTTGGTTTACCAAAACCCATGCAGCTGAAACCTTTCTTTTGACTCTACATTGAAGCGATGTTGGTCATCTGATGGTTTTTTGTTAATCCACCTCCAATAAATGGAAGGGTTCCCTTATGCAAACGGTGTTTCCAAATTGATGAAAATGTTTCGTTTGGATTTTATGAAGTATCCAGGAAAATACAATTTCTGAAAAAAGGAAGCCAATAAATTAGTTATGATTTGGGGTATATATGGTGTTGTAGTAGATATAGGGAGATTATTGAACGTGTAAGAGTTCCTGTGTTCTGCTACTCTGTCTCCCTGTATAGACAGTTATGACATTAGCTATTGCAGACTTCCATGAAGAATCAGTTTTGGCCTTCATCAGATGATTAGATTGAGATAATACAAATTTAAACCCAGTCATTGTTGCATTTTGTTGCTGATATTGTTTAACAAATGACATGGAGACGGGCTTGATTATTAAACTTGAGTATAAATCAGGTTTTATGATCATAGCATTTCAGTTAATTAGGATCAGAAGATTTAGATTTCCAACCTGATAACCTTGTTTCACACATTTTATTTACTAGGATTTCAATTTTAGTTACTTACATAATTAATTTTTCAGTTGACAATGAATATATGTTACTGTGGCCACTCTGATGCGTAAACATCGTCTATTCGTCTTTATCCGTGCAGTATGCAAAGTTTGTCAAACCTGCTTTTGATGATTTTGTTCTGCCATCAAAGAAGTATGCTGATGTTATCATACCTCGTGGTGGTGATAATCATGTTGCAATAGACTTGATTGTGCAACATATACATACAAAGCTTGGCCAGCATGACCTATGCAAAATATATCCCAATGTATATTTCATTCAGTCGACATTCCAGGTATTGTCTGTGTTAATTTTGTTTGATCATTGTTGCTACATTACAATATTGGCATTCACCAATTGCCAAGTTTGAATGTTATCTGGAGGTTGTCCTTTCAACCATTTTTTTTTCACTCCATTGATTTATATGAAATGGCTGATATTTTGGGCTTTTAGCTTCATTGAGATATATATAAAATAGCAGATATTGCAGCATAAGCAAAGACACGTTATCTGACATGCATGTTTAAGTTATTATATAAATACATGCCAACATTGATGGGAGATCCATGTAACAGATTAGAGGCATGCACACATTGATTCGAGATCGAGATATATCAAAGCATGATTTTGTATTTTATTCAGACCGGTTAATCCGACTGGTACTTAACTCTACCTTATCTGGAATTCTAAAGGATCAATAGTCAATTTCTGATATTTCTAAGTAGTATAAAAGTGAATGATTGATTAAAATTGGTCTCAGGTTGTGGAGCACGGCCTGGGTCATCTACCATTTACCGAGAAGCAAGTAGTCACTCCAACAGGTTTGCTTGGTTGCAATGAGGATGGCCTCACTTTTTTTTTTCCTTTTTCTTTTTTCTTTCTATCCAATCAATCTACCATAACATTACCATAAAAGTTGGCAACTTGATGACTCAATGTACATGCTCTTGGCATTATATGTTTTTGCTTAAATAGCTGCTAAGATTCCAGTTAAAGAATTTTGTGTAAATAGAATGAGAAAAAGTTGATATGATTAAAATAATTTCCATGTTAAAGATGCCATCATATGAAAAAGAAAATTGCTGTTGAAGACCAAGTGCAAGATGTTTGATTTATGACCATGAGATGAGATGTTGTTTGTTGTAGGATATTCTTTGTATTCCACGAGTGCATTTTTAAAGGTCCCATACTCTCTTACATCAACCATTAGAAGGGAAGAGGCAGTCATTACCACTAAGTTGGGTGAAGTAGTAAATGAGAGATTCAAGTGATGTCTGTTGTCTTTCTGCCTTTGCATTTGAAGGCTCATCTACTGCTCTTACCATTATCTACCTTTAAATGTGAAGAGCTGTTTGGACGGGGACATTGTTGACAATCATGGATGTTTTGTTTGTTGCAGGGTCGGTATATACTGGAGTTGACTTCTGCAAGAAATTGTGCGGTGTCTCAATTGTTCGAAGGTGAGTAATAGACAACCAGTATAAGATGCAATCTTTCTTATCTGTGAGTAATATACAACCACTTGTGAAGAATTATTGACATTGTTGTTATTTTTACAGTGGTGAAAGTATGGAGAATGCATTACGAGCATGTTGCAAAGGCATTAAAATTGGAAAAATCCTAATACACCGTGATGGTGACAATGGAAAGCAGGCAAATATCTTGTATTTCTTTTTGTCTTTGCTGGTACCATTTTGTGCAATCATTTTATTGTTTTGATAATGGTAGTCTTATCTTCCCTAAACAAATAATGCAGCTTATCTATGAAAAGCTTCCAAATGACATTTCTGAAAGACATGTGCTCCTCCTTGACCCAGTTCTTGCCACAGGTGGTCCTCCTTTGCCTTCCTTCCTTCCTTCCCTCCATTCTTCATGCAAAGAATAAGAAGTTTTTCTATTATGTTTGTACATGGCTTTCAGGTAATTCAGCTAATGAGGCAATTGAGCTGCTCGTGAAGAAAGGGGTACCAGAGTCGCACATCATATTCCTGAACCTCATCTCCGTAAGTTCAATTCTCCATGCATGGTTACATTGGTCTTGTGCAAATATATGGTCATTCTTATTGCTTTGAAATATTCATGCTTCCATTGTGTTTAGGCCCCGGAAGGAATCCATTGTGTTTCCAAAAGGTTTGCGTCGGTGAAAATTGTTACGTCGGAGATTGATGTTGCTTTGAATGAAGAGTACCGTGTTATACCTGGTCTTGGAGAGTTTGGTGACCGTTACTTTGGCACTGACGACTGAAGAATCCCAGCAATTGGTTATCAAGATGGGTTTTGGTTTTGCAGCATCATTTTGTACTCTTGGCTTCTTGTGTAAATGAACTCTAGCAATCAGTGATTCTTGTGAGGAATGCTGCTTCACTCAACTTTTACTAATATGCAAATTAGAATAGTAATTACATTAACAAAATGAAAGGGTATTAGTTAGTGCCTTGGCAACTTTTAAAATGATTTTGTAGTAATATCTAAACACCTAACCTCATTATGTTGGCTTGCCATATGCGACAGGGTTGAAAAAGTATTTCTTTTCTCTAGTAAAAGCTAACAAAAATTCTTGATTATGAAAGTAATTTTATGAAAGAAATTTTGTGGAATCAATAAAATATCTTATGTATGCATGTTAGAAGGCTTTGAAGGTTAATAGATGTTTAAAAATTGGAGTTGAGTTTATTTTGTATTTATGAAGATATATGTATTTTTGATGAACTAGAATATCTTGATTTTAATGTTTTGTTTACTTTTTATCATTGTCGGTTTTTTTATAAAACGATTTTGTGTATAATAATTTTTTTTTTTAAATTTGTACAAAGAATGACGTTTGTTTTTTTAGGGGTTCATGATTTGAGGATCTGAAAGGGGTTAAAAGATAAAAGATTAATTAGGTAACTAATGAGGATTAAAGAATTATGCTTTTTTTAGAGGTTTACTATTTGAGAATTTGTAGGGAGTTAGAGATAAGGACTAATTAAGTAATTAACAGTGGTACATAAAGTTTCATTAGTTGTTTTTAAGTAATCAGTATTAAATATAGGCTTTATGGATTGTTTTTAATATAGTATAGATGTAGATAATAATTATTGGTGAAATTCCTGTTAAAAAAACAATCTTAAACTACAACCAACGTACAGAAGAATGAGTAAACAATCTTGTTCTAGTTGTTGCGCTTAAAGTTGAAACAGTCACTCTCGGAATCGGAATCGGAATCGGATTCGGATTATCTATCTATCTATCTATCTCCTTCATTAATAAAAAATAAGGGAACCCTAATAACCTTTTTCATCCATCCCCTTCTCTCACTTGCTATTCTTCGACCGTTTGTTTCACTGATTCAAAAATTTATCTCATCCGTCTCCTCCCTCTCCAACAGTCAGTCATTTTAATGGTTCGGTTCCCACAACTGTTAGTTAACTCGATTTCAAATGGAACCTGCACTTTCTATTTACTTTCTTAAGAAAGATTTATTTTAAATAATTCCATAGTGCAGAATGTTAATCCGACCTGAAGGTGATGAGAAAAACATCATGTGTTTAATTACTCAACAAGAAGAAAGCGAAAGGCTTCATATCATACAGGTACTTGTGATTTTATTCTGTTCAATTGGATTGGATGACTGTTTTGAAAGTGGCTTTCTAGCTAGTTTATCATAATCATAATCATAATTCTTATCATTTTTTACTTGAAGAAATGTAAGTCTGTTTTGAAAGTGGCTTTCTAGTTTAACTAACTTGTAATTAATTGAGATGAATGAACTATCCAAATGTACTTTCTTGGGTTGAAGCCTTTAAATTAAAAAAATACTACGACTTTGGAAATCCTCAAGAGTACCTATTTAAATTATGTATAACAGACTGGAAATGCATTCTTGTGTTATCTTGTTTAAATTTGATAAAAGAATTCAAAATTGGAAATAAATAAAGAGTACAAACGCCCTTTGCCATGTCCATGTCCATGGAGAGAGATTTAGCGTCCTTTTTTACTTGCATGGAGATGAGGAAATGCACTCAAAATGTTGCGGGCTCTCAAGTCCTGCCTCGTCAAGATTCCAACCACTGGCGGTACCTGCAATGCAAGGACAACATTATTTCTTTCATCAAAAAGATTTCTAGGATCGAGGCTACTTCTTAAAGAAAACTGGACTTACTGTGGGGCCATGGTACTTGGGTAAGATGAGCATGTGGCGGAGCCCCACCTGCCTGAATTGCACCAAAGCCTTGGCAACAGACATGGTCTCAACCACGGTATAAGGGGTGGTGTTGGTAAGTGGACGCAAATCCACATACATCTCCATTTCTTCTTTCGTCACAGCCACATCCTCAATCGTTCCCCACCTTTCTGCCACATCCACCCATGTAAACTTTTCTCGAACCTCCCACTCCTCTGTTCTCCTCCTCTCTTGCAGGAACCATTTCTTCTTCAGCACTAGTAAAAGGTGAGCTCTTAACACAAGTCCATGCACTTCACTTACCCCAGCCACCACTGCATTGTCTACAACAGCGAAACCATTGTGGGTCGTGTTTCTCAAAACATCCACTATGTTGCTCACTTTTTCGATTCCACAGAGGGTCACTACCGGTGGCTTAACGTCAGCTAGTTCACCAACGGTTATGTTTCTCATCCATGGCTCAGGGTGGGCTTCCAAGAAAGGCAGGCCTTTAAGATCTAGTATGATCTCATAGATGCTTGGGTTGAAGCAGTCCCCAACACTTTTGGAAATTAGAAGAACCAACATTGTTATGGGCAACAGAAGAAGATTGTTGGTTAACTCCAGAAATATTACACAAAGGGAAACTGTCATCCTCATTGACCCTGCCATTAAGGAAGCCGCACCTAAAACAGCGTATAGTCCTTGGTCAATGGTTGTGTAGGGCCCCATTGCCATACCAAGCAAGCGCCCATAAGCTGAGCCTATGAGGATGATGGGGAGGAAGAGACCGGAGGGAACTGCAATGCCGAATGTCAAGAGTCCCAATATGCAATATAGTAGAAAGAAAATGACTAGGGAAAATACACAGTATTCGCTGGGAGTGTTGGTGGAGAAGATGTTGCGTACAGCATCATCGTTGGTTGTAAGGAGGAGAGTGGCTAGGTCGTTGTAGTGTCCTTTTGGGCAGTTAAACTGTTTGAAGTTCCCCATTCTTCCTGTAGATGGGCACTCGGAATCCACAAGAGATGGATCGCATGGGGTGCAGCTGGCGAGGAATGGGAGTCCGTATAAGCATGCAGAGGTGAACAGCGAGACAGCGAGACTGAGCATAATTTTGGCAAGTTTCCCTTTGCTGAGAGATAAGATGTCGGTATTAGAAAGGTGCATTTCAATAATTAATCATCAAGTGAAACTGAGTAGAAATGAAGTTATAAAGGCTTACTCGTTAATGAGATTGTAGAGACGAAGGACCTTGTGAAGGAGGTAGTTGTAAAGGCTTCCTAAAACGCCTCCAATGATTCCAATTATGGTGACGGGGATGAGATCAACAACATGGTAGGTGACTGAAACGCCACTGACATCGAACATGATGAGGCCACCTTGTCCAAAGAGTCCGCAGTCTCCGGCTTTGCAGTACTCCATGAAAGCTCTAAGCACAACCACGACAACTGCTGTGCTGAAAAAAGTTCTCCAGAGAAGAGCACTTCTCCACCAGGTTGCCACCTCCTCAAGTGCAAACAACACACCTCCCACTGGAGACCGAAAAGCAGCACATACCCCTGAGGAGGCGCCACAGGTGATGATATCTCGTCGATCACGATCGTTGTTGAAGTAACGAATGCAGCGCCATCTGACGCGATAATTGTCGGGCCCACCTTGACCTAGCAACGAAGCAATGCAGGCGCCAATGTGGACCAGAGGCCCTTCTTTCCCTAGGTCCAGCCCTGCCGCGACTGCTCCTATGCTTCCAATAATCTGTATGTAATTTAATTTTGAAGAGAAAATGAGATGACCCTCTTTTCTTTTTCTTGAGTTAACTGAAATGTAGCCTAGTATATATAGATCAAGTTGGAAAAAGGAAGTAGAATTGATTATGAAAATCTTTGTTAATGGTTGTTGATAGTAAGTAGCATATGAATTGTACCTTAACAAACATTGGCATGGCACCGTACATATTGGGAGTGTCTACCCCATTGAGGTAAGCTTTAATTTCAGGAATGCCAGGCCCAGCTGCAGTGGGTGCTAGAAACACAACAAGAAGAGTTGCACCCAGTGTCAACATGAAATTAACACCAGTCATGAACAAGAATCCCATCATGTACCTGCATCCACCATAATCAATCAATTTATTCTTGTTAATTTCTATATAATATATGGAGAGAGAGATTTTTTTTTTTAAAAAATACCTCTTTTTGTCTATGTAGTGGACTACAGCAAGTAGTTTGTATCCTGCAATGTTCTCAACTGCAAGATTGATGAGAGTGGCTATGACACCCGTGAAAAGTCCAACCAGGAACGCTAATAACCATTTGAGGAATATATACTGCAACACCTGTGTTTGTGATCTGCTTCTCCAGTCATGCTTGAACAGATCATTCTCATTGATTCTAAAACAAGAATATATATATATATATAGGTTAGTCATTAGTGTTACTTAATTGTCAGCAAAATATATATATATATATATATATATGTGTGAATGATGATGAAAGAAGAAGTTACTCGTAATCCAAGCTTTCGATATAGGAAACTTTGGTGCCAACGAGGGCTAGTGGACTTGAAGAAAGGGTTAGATTTCTCTTGAGGAGTGGCCGATGGAGAGAATTGCTTTCTGGATCTCTTTCTTGTTGTTGTTCCATGTTGCAGGTTGTCTCTGCCAATTGGTCTGAAACTTTCTCCATTTGAATTCTGGCAGCACTGGTCCTCTTTCTGTTTCTTTTTTGTGTGTGTGGTATTTATAGTTTGATTGAGATTTAAATCATGATGCATATAATGCGGGTATCATGTGTTGTGACTTTAGCGAGTAGGCTAGCTTAGCTTGCAAAAGATGCACCATTGTTTTCTTTCAGATCTTGGATAAGAGCAGGGAAGTTGTGAAATGAACAAGTGTGACTATAAAATAAAAACTAGTGGGGTCCAGAGAGAGACACACACACACACACACACAAGTTGATAAATGATTTGTATCAGCATTTTGGACATGATGATGTATTCCATGAAATGCTTTTACTTTTACTTATTTTAAGATTGACAAAGAAAGCACCCGTTTGTTCCTACAGAGTGGGGGGGGGGGGGGGGGGGATAAAAGCTACAGACTTGGTCTTGGTGGTGTTAGATTACAGTATTTTTTTAAAAATGTTTATAAGTTTTGGGCATTCATCCTTTTATTAGAAAGTATGCTTTTTAGGCAGGTGTTGGCAATAGGAAAATAGATTAGTGACTAATTGAAGATTATTATGTTTATCTATTATTTATTTATTATTATGTGGTACGTAACGTAGATTGGATTGGAGATGTGGACGGTGAGTGATCATCGGACGGCTGGAAGAAAAACGGCTCTTGGGGTAAGCAGAAGGTCAGTTGATTCAATTTGAATGCTGTTGGTCCACCTGGCCTCCAAAACTTTTATTAATCTATCTATATGCCTATGTGGACCATGACCCTTTGTTGCATGTGAATCATGTGATAATGAAATGTTATCATTGCAATTCAAATAATGCATATGACTTGAAATAATATAATTTATCTGATACCAAAAAGATGAAAGATGAGATCTCCACTTCGTTTTTTTAAATAGTATATGTATATATATATGGTATTGGTTAGGTTATTTTTGTGGAGGAGTTAGGTTTGCAGGGGATCATAATTCATAAATGAATAGAGATGATATCAGGGAAGGGAGAGGAGAGGAGAGGAGAGGAGAGGCATGTTGTGAAAAATGTTTACAAGTAGGTAGGCCAATAGAATCAAATCACATGATGACATTTGTTTAATTTATTATTATTATTATTATTATTATTATTATTATTATTTTGTGTTGAAAGTAGCCCCACTTGAATCACATGCACATTTGTTTTATGGGAAGATGATCCATTCTTGTAACAATTTCTATTATTATTATTATTATTATTATTATTATATAGAATTGACAATGTCATCGAAAGAGAAAGAATTAAAGCCATATATATATATATATATATATGTTTGTCTTTTATTATGTTAATATTATCTTCCTAATAATAATGGTCCTAATTACAGATAAGTTTGAGTAATCACCAACTCCAAAATATCTATCATACCATGTTAAACAAAACTTAATTTCATCTATATTATTATTATGACCTATAAGGCTATAAATATACTAATATGTGTGGAGGATGGGGGGCTTGTTGGGCGGGCTGAATATAAATATATAAATGTTGGTGTGTTTGGGCCAAGCTTTGATGGTTTGGTCCATACTTGTTTTTCATCTCCAACTCCTCCTTTCTTACAAAACGGATCCTGCAAATCTCCTCATATATACATACATTCACCACACAACTGTAAGTGGAACTGTGGAAAGGAAAGGAAAAGAAAAAGGGAGATCCCAACGCAAGTCAAGTGAAAGCTAGGGTTCGTCTTCTCCACATCTTCTATCCCCTATTCATCGTCCCTGCTTTTAATTTTCTGCTATAACTTTACGTTTTCATTTCTTCATTGCTCAAATGTCTCGTCTTTCTAAGTTTTTGAATTTTTAGATTTCAATTTAGGGTTTTAGACCTGCCAACTGTTCCCCAGAGCTGTTTCTAAGAATTAGGGTTTCATCATGTCCCTCAATAACAACAATTCCCAAAAGAACCCTACCCCCTTTGGAAATTCCTTACCACCAAACCCTACCGCCCATCTCCAGCCTCAACAACCTTCTGCCTCTCCTTTTGCCAGTCAGTTTCAACTCTCACAGTATGCTGCTGCCCATGCCCATGCTCAGGCCATAGCTCAAGCCCAGTCAAAAGCTCAGGCTCAAGCCATGGCCAACCAAGTCCAATTTCAAGCCCAGCTACAGGCACAACTTAATCAATCACATGGACATTTCTCTGCCAATTCCAGCGCACCCAATAAACGTATGCCTCAAAAACCTCTTGGGAGACCGCCTGGAATGTCCACCATCTCTCCCATGAGGATGATGGAGCTTACACCAGCTGCACGTAATAAAAAGAAGCAGAAGCTTCCAGAGAAGCAGTTACTAGAGAGAGTCGCAGCTATTCTGCCACAGTCTGCTCTTTACACGCAACTCCTTGAGTTCGAATCGCGTGTGGATGCTGCTTTGGCCAGAAAGAAGATAGACATCCAAGAAGCAATTAAGAATCCTCCTTGCATTCAGAAAACACTTAGAATTTATGTCTTCAACACTTTTGCTAATCAGGGTCGTAAAAGTCCCTTGAAGCCCAACGATGAGCCACCTACTTGGACGATGAAAATAATAGGCCGAATCTTGGAAGAGGGGATGGATCCTGATCAGGCTGGGATGATGCCGACGCCCAGCCCCATGTACCCTAAATTTTCTTCTTTCTTCAAGAGAGTTACTATTTCGTTGGACCAGAGACTATATCCTGATAATCATATGATTTTGTGGGATGGTGCTAGAACACCGACACCTCAAGAAGGGTTTGAGGTGAAAAGGAAAGGGGACAAAGAATTTACTGCCAACATACGGCTGGAAATGAATTATATGCCTGAGAAATACAAGCTTTCTTTAGCTCTAATGGAAGTCCTTGGAATTGAGGTGGATACTCGGTCGAGAATTATTGCTGCAATCTGGCATTATGTCAAGGCTAGGAAGTTGCAGAATGCAGATGACCCTTCCTATTTTAACTGTGATCCAGCGCTTCGAAAAGTATTTGGGGAGGATAGGATGAAATTTACCATGGTCTCCCAGAAGATTTCACAACATTTATCTCCACCACAACCTATCCATTTGGAGCACAGGATCAAACTCTCGGGGAACAGTCCAGCTGGAAATGCATGTTATGATGTGTTGGTGGATGTTCCTTTTCCGGTACAAAGGGAATTGAATGCTTTACTGGCAACCACTGAGAAAACCAAAGAGATTGAGGCCTGTGATGAAGCAATATGTAGTTCAATACGCAAGATAAACGAACATCGTAAAAGACGGGCTTTCTTTCTTGGATTTAGTCAGTCACCTGTTGAGTTCATCGATGCTTTGATTGAATCTCAAGGAAGAGATCTGAAGCTTATGGCAGGGGAAGCAAGCCGTAATGCTGAAAAAGAGCATCGGGCTGAATTTTACAATCAACCCTGGTACGTGCACCATTGGATGGTTTTCTGTTTTCTTGCTCCATTTATATCTGCTGTCTGCATGTGTTGGATGTTTACTGAAATCATCATGACACATTTTATGTTGTTTACAAGATTAATCATCTTGCATGCTTGGATCCCAGATATATTATCAACTAGCTAGGTGGTTATAGCATGTTTTAAAGGTTAGGGTACTGAAAGTTTGCTAATCTTGAACTTGGTACTAGCTCATATCAACTGCAATATTTGGTATATTGTGTTGTTTCAAGTCCAATTTGTTTTATTGAATATTCCTTTCCTGAGCATGTGGATGCATGTATAATCAGATGTTTTGTGACGGTATTTGGAACAAGTTTGTTTTTCTTTTGATTTCCTAGCTACTTGACATGAGTCCTTTCTTGACTTTATGTATTTAGTGTGATACATTGATGCGAAGACATAGGATATATAACGTAATGATGCATCATTTATTGTATTTGTTGGATGTATAGGGTTGAAGATGCAGTTATTCGATACCTGAATCGCAAGCCAGCTACGGTTATCCATGGAAGCACATAAAGTTAGCTGAAAGAAAAGTTGCAAGATTTAAAGGATATGAGCGGTAATTAGTAGTTTTAAGATGTTGGGAATTGGATGAAAGGGTATTAATATTTCAGCTATTTGTGATGTTTAGGTTATTATATATATCCCATGGTTTGTTGTTGTTAGCTAACTAACCATAATTATAATATGAAGTTATTATTATTATTATCATCATCGTTATTTGTGGGTTGAGGTCAGCAAATGCCTCTTCATTTTACATGGTTTTGAAATTCAAATTAAAGGAAAAGAGACAAGTGCATGTTCATTCTGGGGGATGTTTGTTTACCTCTTAATAGTTTCATTAAGAGGAAACCTCTGAATCACTAAGAGGTGAATCTTGTTTGGCAAAAACAAAATCTGCCTCTTAGACCATCTCCAATGGGGTGTCACTAAATCTTACGCTAAACACTAAATTTGATGTAAATAACACTATTCACATCTCCAGTGGGATCTCTAATTTTCACACTAAATTTAGTGTAATGAATGGTCTTACACTAGATTTGGTGTAACACTATTCATTTACACTACTTTTAAGTTTGGTGTAAAAAATAGTGTTACCTATTGGAGAAGAATTACTATTAAAACTAAAATTTACACTACTTTTTAATTTTGGTGTAAAATATAGTGTGACCCATTGGAGATGCCCTTAATGATTCTAAAACCCTCTGAATTATTTTGTATCTTGGGCTTCGCTTAACCATTCAACATCCTACTTTCATTCTAAACAATTACCAAATAACCATATTTCAAGAGCCTTTTAATCATTCAGCAGCTGCCAAACAACCCCTCAATCTTGTATTATGTATTATTATTATAATTTTGGGAGTTTTATTATAAATAAAAATTGAAACAAAGTTTTGATGAAGAGAGCGACTATCCATGCATAATTCAGCGGGGCCAGAAAACAGGCAAACAGAAAGGTTGATGAATTTTTACAAAAAGTAGCCGTAACATGATTTTGCATCTAGTCAGTCTAGTGTGATAAATGGTCGTCACTCTATTTGTTTCTTGTATTAGAGAGAATCCAATCAATCAAACCTCCATTTGGTATCTGAAAGAAAAGTATGGACAAAGAACCATCACTAGTTTCTTTCTGTGTTATCATTCTCACCTATCTTCAAGGTATGAAAATAATCTCACCTCCAAATAGCTTTCATCCAATACCACTCAAATTGCATTAATACATTCCATAAAAAAAAAACCACTTGTTTTTGGTTGGCAAATTGTTGCATCTTTTAAGATTTATTTATTTAGGAAATAATGGTAATGGTAATGGTAATGGTAATGGTAATGGTAATGGTAATGGTAATGGGCAGGAAGCTAGGAAAGGCAGGCAGGCAGGCATGTGGTTGGATAGTTTGCCAAACCCCCATGTGATACCACTAGCAGCCACTAACAATAATATAACCAAACATAATTTGTCATTACACACACACAAAGTAAACTTATATCTCTTAATTCATCATCACCATCATCATATAATTGATTAATTAAAATAACACAAAACACCACAAACCTACCAACAAGATAATAATACTAATAATTTCTTCTTCTTCTTCTTCTTCTTCTTCTTCACACAAACGCCAACATTCATTTATTATTCAAAAACAACTTCACCCAAGCTTGCGCTTTTTACGGAAGAAAATGCTTGCTTGCTTGCTCCTACAACACACACTTGCTTGCATCTTCAAACCCCATTTTGTTCACAAAGATCTAGCAAGTCCAGGGTCTGCAACATATATATATATATATATATATATATCACACACACATCAACACCCCCCCAATCAATCACCTTAAACAAACAAATACTAATATTTACAAAATGCATCTACACATACCTCTGGGATCGACAGCTCAAGCCGAAACTTAGGACCATCATAGTGATGCAACACTGGCCTAAAAGCATCTTCCTCCAATGCTTTGCACACTTTCCTTATACGAATTCTCACCTGATTCATTCATTCGTTATTTATTCAATACAACATACTATTTAATAAATAAACCTAACCACTCGGATTATCCATGTTTTACCTGAGCAGGGAACCTAGATTCACCTTTACACTTCTTGTCCTCCCAAGCAGTTGGATCAATGTTAGAACCACCAAAAGTTGTTGCCTACATAACAATAACATACATACTTCACCATAAATAAATATGTATATAAAACACACTACATACTATTCCTACAGCCATCATCAAGGCAACCACAGTTGAAAACTTGATGATAACACAAGGAAAAACAAAAAGAGCAAATTCTAGACCCTTCATCACACATACCCTTTTGAAATGACAAAAAAAGACGTGCAAGGAAAAAACAGAAGCTCCTATGTCTAATAATGACAACACCTCTTTGAGATTTGAAACCATGTCAAGGAAAATGAACCCACCTCAAAAATACCATGTAGCTGGTGGGTGGTATAGTTATACAGAAACAGAGGTAACCCAGGGGTGATTGCTCGAACAGAGTCTCTGTATCTTGGTGGCAAACCTGCACAACATAAGATGACAAATTTTTTTAATTTTTTTTTGTGAGGATGTGTTTGTATATCAATCAACATCATCAAGTGGTGAAAAGATAAGTGGTGAATTACCAAACAGCTGTCTCTTTAAATCTTCCTGCATAGTGTCATTGTTACAGACAAAGATGTATCCACCAAGAACCTCATTCCTAGGGAGTGTCTCGGCTGCAGGCAAGGTCTTAAATCTCTTGTCAGCAGCATTGTTGCTATTGCTGTTGTTATCATTACTGTTGCTGTTGCTGTTGCTGTTGAGATCCTTGTTTCCAGGATACTTGACACTACTCATGTTCTCCATAATTCTACTGTTGGTCTTGTGATAGACTGCATTCCGAAGGGAATTTTTGTTCATGTTCATGTTCATGTTATCGGTCATCTTCATCTCCAGATTCAGATTTAACATGTTGAAGTTGAGGCTTTCGAACTTGTTTTCTTCTTGAATTTCTCTGGGCCTTGTGTCGGTAGAGAGTTTTGAAAGATCTAGATTATTCCTTCGTTCACCCTTTAACCTTGTCTGTTCTGCCAACCTGGAAGCAGCTGCATACCACTTCTGATCCTCGGAGACTTTTGATTGCCCTCGGAGTTCATCCCCCAATTGCCAGTAGCTCTCCATTAATTTCTGCAAAATCAGTGCCATATATTTAATTTCTAACATAAACTCAAGCATACATACATGACTATCTAAGAGAAACAAGACAGATTTGTTTCAACGGATTAAATAACAAGGCTGTAAAATTAGATTGTGTGATGAATGCCACTAAAAGACAAACAACATTCCCCCAAATCTAAACCTAAAAAACATTCGATTGAGTTGGTAATAGACAGTAGCAGTAGTAAATTAGAAGATCAAGTAGACAAAAAGTAATCAGAGAGACAATCATTTAAAGAAAAGAAGAAATTAGAGGAAGAGAAGAGTAACCTGGATGAGCTGCTGAGTCGCAGAGAATGGATAGAAGGAACCCTAGATTTGAGGATGGTAAATGAAAAGGGAAAGGGAAAGGTGAAGGTGAAGGTGAAGGTTTTTGTTTTTTCTTTTTCTTTTTCTTATTTCCTTGCGGAAGGAAGAGAAGACGAGTTTAGGTTTATATATGAAAAATTGATTTCAAAGTGGTCACCAAGTTTCTGTTTATTACATTTGTGCCATTTCAACAGGAGACACGTGTTGTGAAGCCTCTGGTGTGTATTCAATTCTTGTCGGTAGCTTCAACCTCAGCCGTCCGATCTCCATTCATCCTTCTTATCTTATTATTATTAGAGTAAATTACATGATTGGTCCCTGTGGTTTACATAAAATTGCACTGTTGATCCTTAAAATAAGATAATTATGGAAAACGTCTTTGTGGTTTACATTTTCTCACGTCTTTGATCTTTCTTCACTAACTCTGTTAACATACATCTGTTAAGTAGGTTTATTAAAAAGGTAATTTAGTCATTTGCTAATCTTTTTATTTTGTTATTAAAAATTATAAGGACCAAATATGTAATTCACCTTAAACAAATGTAAAAAAAGTCCCACCCCAATCTACCAAACCCCTCAGCCCCTCCCACCCACGGCGACCACCTCACCCCCACCCTTCTCAGTATTCAATCTTGTACACACCCATATCTCTTCCTCTCTCACATACATATATATTTTCTCCCTCTCTATCTTTTTTTTCAGATATACGTAGACCATATGTATACACACACACACACATATATATATATATATATATATATATATATATATTCACCCTCTTAATCTTTTCTTCCTCTCTCTCTTTTATCTTTGCATATGTATATATTAATATATTATATAGACATATATAAACAGGAGAGGAGATTATATACGAAGCATATATGTGTGTGTATATATATATATATATGTATATGTATGTATCCCGTCGAACTTTTAGCCCTCAGGAGTCGTTGCTCTGGAGCTGGATTGATTATGCCTGCCTTGCATGGCCGTCGTTTTTCTTATATCGTTACATACACTATCCAAAAGCACCAGAAAATCACGAACAACCACAATCAAGTGCAAACCCTCGTCTTTTCTCGACTTCCAGTGAAAATAATTGCATGTGCGGCATTATCCTCTTCTCCTCTTCCAACAACCAATGGATCTCGGCTTCCGCATGATCTATATAATCCACAAGGAACGCCCGAAACCCAGTTTCTTCGTTCACGATTTTCATCTCGTTGTTTACAAAATCCGTTATTTTACGTAAATATATACATATATACTGTAGATACACATAAACATACACAGAGGCGTGAAAGCTCTCCCTCGTCGTCCTCAAGAAAGTTGCAGGTTTTATGAAGCTTTTCTTACCAGTTGGCCGGAGATCGATGAAGGTGGGTCTCCCTGTTGGCCGGAGTTTGAGGCAAAATAGGGTGGTGGACGTGGCTTATGGGGGTCGTCGACAGAGAAGAAATGGCAGATGTGGGTAGTAGAAGAGAGGGGATGAGTTAAAGATGGGTTAAAAGACGATTTTGCCCCATCTCGTGCGTCTCATGTGTGTACATTAACGGACTATCTTGACGGGGTTTGGACAGAAGGACCAAAGGGATGAGAAAATGTAAACCACAGGGACCAAACACGTAATTATTTCATTTTAAGGACCAATAATGTAATTTAATGTAAACCACAGGGACCAATCGTGTAATTTACTCTTATTATTATTATTATTATTATTATACTTTACTTATTATTTAAAAACATAAATACTAGTATTTTACAATACTACTATATTGATTATTTTAAATTCAATGATACATATAGTAATATAAAATATGATGTCGATCCACCCCCTAATCCCATAATAATAGAAATAGAATGAATGACATGCCATGGCATTATAAAGAAACTATCAAGAGTTTGTGTTGTATCTATAGATATATAGTAAATTGTTGGGAAATTAATTAAAATACCCAAAGTTCATAATTGGTTTGTAGAAATACCTAAAATCTCTTTGGTTTTGTAAAAATATCCATTTTTTCCGCGATGGATCTTGCGATCGCGGGATAAGCCCACGTGGCCCACGGTTGGGTCCTGCGGTTGAGCCAAATTTTACAATTTTGGCCCCTCCCTCGATGGAACCCGCGATTTGGGGCAAAAAAAATCATTTTTGGTCCCTCTAGTTTGTAGGCTATCATTTTATGTATTGGGGTTTTTCACGTGTTTTTGCATGTTTTTACTGTTTTTTTCACACTTATTGTCTGAGTTGTTTCATGTATTTTTTTAAAGTAATGTTCATTTCCATTTTAATGTATTTAATATAGAAATTAATTAAAGAAAATGTTTTCAATTTTAAGTTATTTGACGGGCGTCGAGACCGTCAAATAATAAGTATTTCTAACTGTCCCAAATCACAATATGAATTGTAATAGTGGTAAGTCAGGTCGAATCCACAGGGATTGGTCGTGACAATTCTTTCAACTTCTACACGTTAAGTAAAAAGAGGGGGTGGATTTGATTGAGAAAACTAAACATACGAGTAAAATTAATTATAAACAATGAAATAAAACCCCAAAATTAGTTTGACTTCGATTAAGATGATGACACCTATCATTGATTCCAAGAATGTAAACATAAAGAACGAACCCAAGTTGATTATAGTCGTTAACAAGCTTTTACGACCTCTATTTTTCCTTAATTTACACCGGTTAAAATAAGCTATTCAACTGGATCTTAATCACAAATAAGAAATTAAATAAGCTCTTAAATTATTTAGATATGTTTAGCTTTATCGGACTAGAAAAATACCAACTCAAAGCAATAAGCTCAAAAGCTCGGCTTATTATAGCCTTGATTGCAAGATTTCAAGAACTCAAATTGAAAACTTTATTGGATTCAAAGAGTTCCATTGTTACTCCATCAAAACCAAAAGACAATTACGTATCTAATATTTTGACTAACAATCTTTCATAAGAGATTCAAGTAATTGATCAAGTTAAATGAAAACCCAAACGAAATTGACATTAAAAATGGAAATCAAGCACATAGGTTTGTCTCAAACGATTACAATGGAATCTCAAAGTGTAACCATCAAAATTTAATCAAACTAATGATGGAATATGAAAACTAGGGTTACAACTAAAAAGAAATTACCAAGAGATGAAGTGAAATTGATGAACGAAATGCTCCAATTCGGTCTCCTTCTTGCTCTCTTCTTCCCCAAAAAATGAATTCTGAAAATTGATTGCCCCCAAATCGTTGGTTTCTCGTTTGTTTTAAACCCAAAAGAGAAGAAACAGCCAAAATCGCACACGATCTCTGATTCTGAGGCGCGCGGCTTGGGCCGCGGCTTGAGGCCGCGCAGGTCTCTGTTTGCTCAATCCCTTTTCTACCGCTCATTCTTTTCCTACTGACTTGTTGCGATTCCTGCTTCTGGGTTGTATCAATGGGCTTCTTTCTTTTCTATTTCTTTTCTTTGTTGGGCTGTCAACTAAACATATGGACCAAAACAATTAAACCTCTTTGCTTTTTAATTTTTAATTTTTTCTTTTTGCCTCCTGCGCCACCAAGAAGACAAATACATATTAAGTTTTATTCATTTTTTCTTTTCTTTTCTTCAATTATAACATACCACATAACTTAGTTAATATTTTTTCCTTTTTCTTTTATCCAACAAATACTAAACATACAAATACTACTTTAGACATCTAATTGATACTAATTATAAGGGATTTTGACGCAAAAATATATAAAAATAGGTACTTATCATTATTTAATATGGAAATTAATTAAAAGATCAATTATTGCAAATCATCTTTCCAGCCGAAACGGATACAGTGCAGCTAAACAAAGAAATCTATTACGTGAAGGCGTTTTGGACTCTAGTGGTCCAGTTAACCTTTTCCTTGATCACGTCCTCCATTCCCGTGTAGTCCTCTTCGATTTCTTTTAGTTCCTCTTCTACTTCCTTAATCTGTCGTTGCACCTCCCGAACGTGAGCCCTAGTCATGGCCAGTTCTCGTTTCTTCTCCGCTAGATACTCCATTTTCCCCTGTTGAAGCTCCATGTTATGGTTCCACATAGCCTTTACCTTTTCGATATCGGCGTTCGCCTCATCAATGGATTCTTGCACTAAGGGAGGAATTCGTTGACTTTGTGGAAGACTCGTCGGCTGCGTACAATGATACCTTGGTGGGCTTTTCCAGGCATTATCGAGGTAGTATTGCTCCCATGCCATCTCCCAGTCCTCTGCCTCCTCAGTCGTGAATGGATCATCGGTCGCAGTTCACCCAGGGTTTCTCCACTCCTCGTCTGTTTCCGGTACCTTCCAGGTACTCCGGTGAGCTCCATCATTCAGTGGTTGGTAGGCTGTTGAACGTGAAGTTCCAGTCCCATTCGCCGACTTGTTCCCCCTTGATCTTGAACCTCTAGCCATAGTGTTAAGAAAAGCGAGAGAATGTTTGTAAACGGTATAGAGGGAATAAAAGATAGATAGCAAATTGTGAATTACTACTTCATCATGCCATCTACTTATAGAATGTATGTTCTTCACCAGGGATGTGGATATGGTCAAAGATTTCGTCTAAAAAGTTGCCTGCATGATTCATCTGAATAGTTCACAACAAGATTCGTCTAAAAAGAGACTGCAAGATTCGTCTGTAAAAGGAAGCCTGCAAGATTCGCCTGGAAAAGGCATCCTGCAAGATTCGCCTGAAAAGTTGATGCAAGATTCGGCTGAAAAGGCACCCTACAAGATTCGTCTGAAAAGTTGATACAAGATTCGTCTGAAAAGTAGAAGGATTTTGTTGAGCCATTTGCTCCTTGTGGCTATAAATGCCCGTGTTAGTTCCAATTGTAAAGGTCACAACATCCATACAACATTTTCATATCATAATAGTATCGTCTATCACCAAACAAATGGCATCGTCTTCTAACCCATCGTCTACATAAGAAAAAATGCCCGAAAAACTCAAGATCGTGATAGCAACAAGGGAAGCGGAGATAGCGCAACTGACACAAGAGTGGAAACAAATGATGGCCAGGAAGGAGGCCCACTTGAAAAGAATCAAACTGGAAGAAAATGAGATCAAAAGGATGAATGGGGAGATAAAAGATAGGGAGACTCGTATTCGTCGAGAAAAAGAAGACATTCACCACATTATGCAAGACTTCGCAATTCTTCAAGCGAAGGTAAACGACAAGCAAAGTTGGATTGATCAATGTAAGGCAATTTTTCCGTAGGTGGTGGTACGGGGTGTTGCTTTAGTACTTTGTTGTTTATGTGTTGTTGTTTTGTACTTTTCCAGTTCGATGTTGTTGTTTCGTTCCTTTCCCGTTTGTATGTTGTTGTTTCCTTCCTGAAGTTTTTATGTTGATGTTTCATGTTGAAGTTTGCTCATCAATAAAGGGCTTTAATTTGTCTGAAAAGTAGTGTTTAAGTAGTCTGAAATTTGTCTGAAAAGTAGTCTTTAAGTAGTCTGAAAAATAGACTGAAAAGTGGTTCATATTAAAAATACAACTCATAGATGTTATACAAGATTATTTCATAACAAACACATACTAATTAGAACAGTACAAAATTATCCAAATTTGAGGCTACGGCTAGACGATGGTTTGGTTTTTGACAATCCGGATCGACTTCTTACATGCTCTGGCGAGACGAGTCTCAAAGTGTTAAGCTCCACTTTCTCGATGTACACTTCAATCACAGTATGGCCGTCAACATACTGACGTATGTTGGCTACATCTTCGTCGGTACTCAATTCTACCAGTCCAGTCAAGAAGTCTGCATTCGGCCTCTTAAAATACAACCTATTGTATTTTGGTTCTTCATAGTCCAGCCCTTTCATGATCTGTTCAAGCAGTTGCATAGAAAGATCGTCCACATCTAACATGTCAACATAAATTTCTAGACCACGGAAATAATGTCTTGTAGGTGGTTCCGTGAAGTAGCCACCATGGTGGACGGACTTTCATGGTGAACAACCGTGGATATACATCTGTTGATGAACATTAATATAGTTAGGTCGTAGAACAATGGTACTAACAAGCAAAACCCAAAGAAACATACACACTAACCATATAACTCTTTGCCAGTGTCTGAAAGCGATTTAGATAAACGCCTAAAGCACCAAACATGAAGACTTGGGGATGCCATGTAAGAATATGTTAACGAATAATGTAACAACCCGGTTTCCAAACATACAACAAATAACATATATTTCATAACATCGTTACATAACCAAAAGATTCATAATATAACAAGTAAGGTCCCTTAGTCTTTACATCCAGAATAAGGTATTTCGTTACAAACTTTTTTCTAATTACATACATGTTATCTAGTTATGAAACTAGAACAGCAAAACACGTCTTAGTCTTCATAACATCCTTCTTCCAAAAGCTAAACACATAGTACTCTTCTCATTTGCTCTTACCCAATCCACGACCTGGAATACATATTTTTAAAACAAAATGAGGGTTAGACCTAGAGGTCTAAGTGAGAAAATCTCTGTTAGTTTGAAACCATTTGCACAAACACCATATACATATCACAAGTATAAATACCAAATAGGACTCATGCATTGTGTACTTCCCTATCTCATTTCCATGGACATATTAGTTGGTTGCAAGCCAACTAATAAACTAACTCCGTTGTACGACAGTTACAGCCAACACCGTTGTACGAGTATTACAGCCAACACCACCGGTCCTAAGCCCGGCCAATGTAGTCTCATATAGAGTATGCTCATGTAAATACAATATCTCAATATATTATATTTCAAACATAAACATATAATCACACCATCTATCATATTCCTACCCCACACATATATGTATTCCAGTTTGAAAACATTTTAAAGTAAAACTCACCTGTTTGTTTATCAAAACTCGTTCCAGTCTTTTTTCACAAGATTCAGCTTTCACTCCAAATTCACAGTATCTGAAACAATTAGATGCAAGTATCTTTTTACCATATAGAACACATAAGACTTACTAGGATTAAGAACTCTAGATACATCTATCTAACTCTTATCCTCAAATGTTTCCCCCAAACCCGAACTTAAGTCAAGTCTACAGAATAGTCAGTCCTCATTCATTCCCTATCCAATAGTCAACAAAACACAGGTTCCTGGATACTCAAAAGTATCACAACTCTCAAAAGTGACCAAACAGATCAAAGTTTCCGGACAACCCAAACTATCCGGACAACACGACTTCCCGGACAGCATAACCAATCCGGACAACCTGACGTTTCCAGATAACACCCGGACACCAAAGCAATCCGGACACTATCCGGTATCTCATTTTAACCGGAAACTTATGGTAAAGAGGAACTTACCCGGATAAAAACCCCGTCCGGACACCTTTAGAACATTATCCGGACACTATCAACAAAACCACCCGGACACCTTCAACTTATCCGGAAACCTCTGTCGGTTTACCATATTTTAACCCAGAAATCGGCTGAATCAACCCCATATATGAAATCTATGATTCTACTCCGATAGAACCCATCTACTAGCAATTATAGACATAAAACACAAAGAAAACATACCTTAAATCCCTTCCAAGTACACCAAATGATGCCCTAACCCTTCTTTTCTTCCTTTCTTCTTTTGGTCTCAAAACACACACACACACACACACACACTGAGATTTCTGGTTTTGTGATAATATCTGAATACTAAGAGGATAATATCACCATAAGTTCCATTTAGACCTTGTACTACTCACTAATAACCAAAACACCTCTAACTTATAAAATAATCTAAACTTACCATAATCATTCAATTATAGAGTTAAATAATTTTAACGAAACGAGACTTTAACTAACGAACTTACCCGGGGTATTACAAATAATATGTTCTCGTATATGTAAGAATACATATAAGGGTTTCGGAAGTATGACTTCCAAAATTTATTTATGAGTAGGAAACTCAAAAGATTCATAAACAATTAAATAAAAATAATTTACCAAAGTTTAGGGATCTAACGCCGAAAGTGTCAAATATAAGGGACCTAAGTTATAATTTATAAAAAATAGGGGACCTAAGTTGTCATTTAGCAAACATAAGGGACCTAAGCTGTCATTCACCAAAGTTTAGGGACCTAAATAGTAGTTTAGCAAAGTTAGGGGACCTAAGTTGTCATTCACCAAAGTTTAGAGACCTAAGATGTTATTCACCAAAGTTTAGGGACCTAAATTGTAATTTTATAAAAGTTAGGGACCTAAGTTGTCATTCACCAAAGTTTAGGGACCTAAGTTGTAATTTTATAAAAAACACTCTAACATATATTTTTATAAAAAACACTCTAACATTTATTTTTATGAAAACACTCATTTTTTTATAAAAAAAAGACACTAACATATATTTTTATAAAAAACACTCATCTTTTTATATAAAACACTCTAACATCTTTTTTTTATAAAAAAACTCCAACATATATTTATAAAAAAAACACTAACATAATTTTATAAAAAAACACTATAACATTTAAAAAAAAGAGAGGGAAACACTCTAACATTTTTTTTAACAAAACACTCTAACATAATTATAAAAAAAACACTATAACCTATTTTTATAAAAAAACATCTAAAAACATAATCCTCTATAATAAACACAACACTATAACATACAAATAACACATTCAAACACATAACAACATACATATCATATATTTTAAAATAAAATTAAAAGGAAAAACTACAACAAAGTTAAGAAAACATACTAAACTTGTAACACGAGCCATCTTCAAATCGAGCGCGTATGCAACACGAGATTTTTGAGAGATTTTGATAGTGGGGAAGTGGTGGCCGGATGCCCCCCCCCATCCTCTCCTTTTATAGGGCCGCGATTATGAGGGTGGGGGTTGGGTTGCATTTAATGAAATTAGGGTTTCAACCCCCTGCCGACAGCTGTCGTAGCAATCCCGCGATTGCGGGCTAGTTGCCGCGGGACAGGGCCAAAGTTGTATCGCGGGCATAGTTGGGGGGCCTCCGCGGGAACCGCGGCCAAAGTTAGAGAGCCTCCGCAGGACAAGTGGGCATTCTTCTGCGATCGCGGGATCCATCGCGGAAAAATGGGTATTTTTGCAAAACCAACGAGATTTTGGGTATTTCTGCAAACGAATTATGAACTTTGGGTATTTTAATTAATTTCCCTAAATTGTTTGGTGATTCTTCTATAATTGTTACTTACTTATTAGGCCATCCTCAGCGCATAACTAAAAGCCTCAAGCCCTCAACGCCACATCAGCGCCACATCAGCTAAGCCCTCAAGACCCCAGCGCATAACTAAAAGCTCTCTTGCCACCTCATTTTTTTAATTCTTTTATTTATACATTTAATTAGTTAACAAAATAAAAATATTTATATATTTTTTAATAAATAAAAATAAGATAAATAATAAAAATAAAAATTCATATCATTCATTAAAAATAAAAATTACAAAATACAAAATACTACCAATTATGAAATTTTTTAATTTGCTCTTTTCTCTTTAAAGTAACCCTCAAAACGTCTCCCGTAAGGTAATTATGCGAGGTCATGAAAAACTCGAAGTCTTTCTCAAATCGTTTTGAGCGTTCGATTTCGAGTTCTTGTTCCAACCTATCTCGTTCGAGTTTTGAGCGTTCGATTTCGAGATCGAGTTTTTTCTTTTTGTATTCCATTGTATCATCAATCTTGTCGTTGAACGTCGTCAACAACTGAGTAACACTTTCGTTCGTATTCGACCCGGACGTATTACTCGTTGATGTTTTTTTTGCCTTGTTTCTCCCGATGGGTCGTTGAAGTTGCTCGATGAAGTTGTCGTCATCGTCATCGTCATCATCGGAAGGTTTGGTACGTTTTGAACCCCGCGATGAAGTTGTCGTCATCGTTGGAACGGCTCCCCATTTTGGACATTTTTTAGGACTTCCCAAGCTTGTTCTTTAGAGAAAGCAAACCCTTGTTGTGCTTGGTACCGTTCGTGTGCCACTCGTGAAATGTCGGCATCACTCATTCCGCTTGATCTATTATTGACCAAGTTGTTGTAGATGCCGCCAAAAAGAGCAATTTTTTTATTGAGGTCGTTGAACTTAGTGTTGAGTTGATGAGTTGTTCTATAATTTTCGCGACCCATCGAACTAAAGAACACTTCCCGATTCGGGTCCAAAAACTATCTACATTTATGTAAATTCAAGTATAAGAATATTAACAAGAATAATAATAATAATAATAATATTAATAATAACAATAATAATAATAATAAAAATAAAAATATTACCATGGGTTTGTGCGTTACCGATAACGGGGTCCTCCGAAACGTCAACCCACGCCGACACTAACGCGAGTTCCTCATCTTTAGTCCACATCTGTTTGGGGGCTCTATTTTCATATTGTTTGTTTTTTCCTTTTCTCGATGGTTGAGGGTTTGATGGTTGTGTGTAGATGGATTGTGGTGTGTGCGGGCTAGAATGTTGGGTTTCCGGAACAATGTCGTCGGCGAGATTGATGAAGGGTGAAGGAGGATTGAAGTTGGTCGGAGTAAAACCTTGTTCAATCATACCGGAACGTGTAAGTTGGTAAGGAACTTGTTGCGGATGACCCAATGAGTTGTAAAAATATTGTGGCGGAATTTGTTGCGAAATTTGTGGCGAAATTTGTTGCAAAAATTGCGGACGATAACCTGGTTGTGTAAACGCTTGGAAACCAAGCTCCGGGTCTTCTTGCGGTTGCGGTGTATCTGGTCGGTTACGACGGGATCTAGGTGTTTTGTTTGGATTCATGATGAAATTTGAGAGAGTTTGAGAGAATTTGAGAGAGTTTGAGAGATTGTTGGTGTGAAAAAATAAGAGGTTGAGGGTTAATATATATAGTGTGATTAAATTGAAAAAAAAATAATTTTTTTTATAAAAGTAGCCGTTTGGGAGAATTTATTTTGAAGGTTAAAAAAAAAATAGCCGTTGGAGATGCTCGGGTTCCTCGGGTTTGAAAGCCCGGAGGCCGAGCCCGCAGCCGAAGCCCGAGCCACCCCCACCACTACCCGAGGGAGCCCGCAGCGAGCCCGTGGCCGAGCCCGCGGGCGCTGCGGATGGCCTTAGTGACTTCGATTTTACATAATTCACCCCATACTTTTATGTTTTACTCTCCCTACAGTTTTAAATTTGGTTTTGCATCTCAACTTTATTTCCATTTCTATACACTTTGAATTCACTTTGCAATTTGTAATTGTTACATAATGTATGTTGCATCTTCTATGTTTTTTTTGCTTCAATGGATAACCAACCCGTATGGCTTATGACAAGGACAGCAAAATCCATAATCTAACTAATACTTTTTTAGGGGTTTACGGTGATTATTGTATTTGCATCATTTTTTATGCCTTTACCAATATAAGAGAGACTTTGAATAATGGCATACAATGATTTTGGTAAATCAATTTTGGCCTCCTTATCTATCATGTCCAATGTTTCTTCTTTTATTTATTTAGGTTTTATTTGATTTATTATACATGCAGTGCCGTCCTTGGGGAAGAGTGGGCCGGGCGCACGTCCAAGGCCCAAAGAAAATAGGGGTCCAAATTTTTAAGTATATACTATATAGTAGCAGTAGTTAAAAAATTGTAATAAAAAAGTCAAAAATATCATATAATAAGACTCAAAAACAATTTAGTATTATGTTAAGCTTCCAAAGCTGTATTAATTAATTACATTGGCTAATAAAATTTAAAAAAAGTTAATTGGTCTTTCATTTTATAGTATTGCTTATTGTTTCCCTAAGTTTTTTTTTATCTAATACTAATGTCTAAAAATTATTTTTGTCTATAAACCTTGATATATACTCCATTACTCATCTTCCACATACTCTTTTGATTATTTCATCCGCATAAATTTTATTTTGTGTTAGAATATAATAGATTTCTTGCTATTAACTAAGAACACGCATAGCTTTTGAAAACAATTACCATGATGAGGGGAAGATAAAAGAATAACAAGAAAATAAGATATGTCCCAATTTATATCTATATTTAGGATTTTAGGACTATATTTCTTCGGTTATATCTTCTTGACTATACCTCAGTTGAATGCTGCACATACTCCAGATTGTGGAAATAACTATTTGATATAAATAGGGAATATCCATTAGAGTTACGAGTCAATGGTGTGAATAGTTATTTCATTTAACTTAGGAGTAGGAAATGAAAGTATAACATACCTCGACGACCTTTACCACAATGATGTTGTGCATAGATCAAATTATTTAGTGGATTGGATTTCACTTGACTGTCTACAGTTCCATTACGTGTGCTCGGGGTAGAAGTTTTGTATAAATGTATCGACATGCTATTAAGTATTTTGATTTAAGTTCTTTTCTTTCTAAGAGGTGGAGTAGAATAACCCGGTTGAAGTGTAATGATCATACGTCTGTAATGCACTGTCTGTCCCATAATGGGTGTTGTTGGAGCGAATGAACGTAAACTGGTAAGCTCATCAAGCATCACTATTATTGATGATTTTGCATCAAAAAATGCTTGAAGAAGTTGTTTTGTATGAAATAGATGTTATTATTGATGATTTCACATCCATAAATGCTTGAAAATGTTGTTTTGTATGAATTATTAGTATTTACTGTATGAAAATTTGTTTTTAATGATAAAAAAACATTAATTTAATTAAGTTTTTTTTTTATACATGTTAAGGGCCCAAAATTTACAAATCGTCCGGGGCCCAAAAAATGTCAAGAACAGGCCTGTATACATGTTTGGCCGTGATCATACCCACACTAATGTATTGAATTCCATCAAAACTTTGTAGTTAAATTTATATGATTAAGTAAGTCAGACTTGTAATTACCGATCAATTTATGTACTTGAATAAAATATGTTTTACTTAACAAATGGGGTGTTATAAGGAAAGAAAGTGCAAATGTGCATAGTAGAAAGGGAATTGAAGTAAAACATGAGTCCCTAGCATTCTTGTACTTTAAATAATCTATTGACACATTCGTGTTAGTTTTCTTTGTCATACATTGGACTATTTCGTTTTTTGATTTTCCTTGAACTTGTTTAACTTCTTTTTAGTGAAAGTGTATATGTGAAAAAGCTGAATTGATTGTTTGTTTTGATTCAAGAATCAGATAGACCTTCACGTCTTAATAGGATGCATGAAATGCGATACATGCCTTGATATCTAGGTAAATGTTTCGTTTGATCAACTCTATTTTGATAGATAACGTGTAATTGGATGCTAAAAAAACTCTAAAAAGGATAGTAGACGCCTTAACAAAACATTTAGCTCGCATACGGTTTCAACTTTATTAGATAAGAAACAAATTCAACTTTTTTATTACCCAATTAATTATTTAGATTCAAGTGGGCTAAAGGCTAATCTTTAACAACACATTTTACCAAAAAATTAAGCATTTGGATATCATAAATTGCAACAACATATTTTAACAAATAGAATTATCAAGCCAACCATACTCTCTACCTTTGGAGGGTGCTTTCACGTCCAACTTTTCAGCTCATTGTCGTTCTCCTTTTTGATCAACTTACATAAGAAAAGAAAAAAATTTACATTGTATCGATGCTGTTTGACGGAAAATTGTTGTAAAATGGTCATTTGAAACATCGTTGCAACCTGAAAGTTCAATAATTTTAGTTATAAAGCACTTGCTTATACAACAAATGTTAAAAATCTTTTGTTTTCCACTCTTAAATAGGTCACAGTAATATGGAAATAAAACCCTTAGGTTTCATTCTAAAACCAATTAATTTGTTCTTAATGTACTACTGAAAAATGAAGACAAGTTTTGAATCACATGTATGCTCGATCTTTAATTTATAGTATGTTGCTATTTTAATTGTTGATCAATACTAAACTCTTAGGTGGTGTTTGTCTTTTAAGAGGTTTGAAGTCTGAAGTCTGAAGTCTTATTTCACTTATGATTAATAAGAGGTGGTCCTTTAAGAGGTTATAAGACATTAGGTTACCTCTTCTAATTTCAGACGTATTTCAGACTTATGAGCCTCTGAAGTCTGACAAAAAAAGGTCTGAACGTAAAAACGTCTGAACGATTCAGACTTCAGAGGTATTAATAAGAGGTTTTTTTAGAAAAACAAACATCCCCTTAATTCAATCAAAATCTTAATAATGACAATAGAATGATAGTTTTACATTAGGGAAGTATTGAACGCTAATAAATTATAAGCCATGAGTGGTCGGTCACCTTATATTTTTTTTCATCATCTCCTGACCTCCTGACTGTAAGGGGCTGTTTGTTTTTTCAAAATCAGAACTTAAAACCTCTTATGACTGTATCGGTCAGATGTATCTCAATTAAGAGTGTTTGTTTTAAAAAAAAAATTAAGAGCCTCTTTTCACTGAAATATGTCTGGAAGAAAAAGCGAGAACCCAATCACTTTTACACCTCTTATTTTCTATCACGCTGCTCCTTCCTCCGCTCAATGCGATTTCCAAATCCCTCGCCTCCAAATCGATCTCCAACTAAATCTGTTCATCCCAAATCTGTTCTAACCTAAATCGTTTCTAACCCAAATCGAGTCTGCAGCAAGGATCTCAAAGCTATGGCCGGTCACCTTATATTTTCTTATGTATTATACATGTGTAAACTAATAACATAATCAATAATGACAAACTATCAACGACCAAGTGTGTGAAAGAAAAAAACCGACTAAAGATTTACTAAAGGAAATTATGCATTGAAGAACAAATAAAAAGATTACTAATATATAGCAATGACATAATGGTTAAATTAAAGAGATGTACCTTCAAATCTTCAATATTAAGAATGTAAAACTTTCTTTGCATAAATCATCACCCCATTAGCTAATAGTGTTCTGAAAGAGTTGCAAAAAACGATAAGTACCAAGAAAAGGTTATTAATTGAATATAGATAGTTACTTACAATTGAAAAGAAAGAAGAGATAAATAACGCATATGAAACCAACGAAGTACCAAATGGCCATTTCTTTGGATTTTAATAGCCACTATGTTCTGCACTTGCAAAAAAAATAATTTGGAGACAACCTGTGAAGTTATTTAAAACAACCTAGGAAACAAAGAAACCTGAGGTAAAGACACAACTGAAAGAGAACCGAGCAGCCTCTAGATGATGGTTGCTACAAAGGAAAACAAAAGATAAATATACAAGAAAAGATGAATTAACGCTTTCAATTTCTATAGCAATTTCTTAGGGATTCCTCCATAAAGCTCCATTATTATACAAGCATAGGAATCCAATGGCTAAGGCCTAAGAATGCATCCAAATAATCGAGGGGCGTTAAAACGAACTCAATCCCACAAAACCACTTCATTTTTAGGCCATACGTTCGACAAATCATCGTGGAATCCAATGGGTAAGAATGCATCCAGTAGTGCTCTTGATGCTATATGTCTCCAAAAATGGATATCAAAACTCAATACAAAAAACACCATTTTTAGGCAGAAGCGAATAAGTTCTCAAATGATGAGAAGTTGAAACAAACAAATAACTGATTACCAAGAACACAAATTGGCAAGAAAAAAACAGAGAATTGAAAAAACAATTACCGATAAATTCAAACAAACAAGTAAACAACACTTTTTTTCAAAATTTGAAACCCTAACCTGAGCAAGTGAGAGCGGAAAGGGGCTGTAGATTGTAATCAAGATGGGTAATCGTGATGGAAGGTGTAACCGTTCCGCGTCGATGCAAACTTTAATCGTCGTATGTCTCTTGGAATGGTGGGTCTCTTCGGTTTCTCACTTCTGTTTTAAACTCAATGTAAGATGACGTGATTCTTCTTGAGGGCCTTAGAAAAAAAGGAATAAAGGGATTCTGATTTCTCATGCTGCCACGTCACCTAGGCATGGTCTCGGCCGTCCTTAGACGACCCTCTGCCCACGACCATCCGGGAATATTAACAACTCATAAGCTTTTCGAGCTCCCACTAACGCATTCACAAGCCTAGCCGTATGCCTGAAGTGTACATTCTCATCAATCAGCCCATGAACCAGCAGCAGCTTCCCATTCAGCTTACCGATATGGCTCATAACCTTCTGTCTTCTTCATCCCTCAATTTGACATTCAACTCTTTGTTGGGGGGATATTTTGGTAATTCTGATGGCTCACAACCATAAGATTCCGTGGTGAAAAACTGTATACATAGGAAAAAAGATTTAGAAATAAATCGACCAATTCAGCAACCTTTTGCTCCATTCATTCGATTAAAAAAGTATCAGGTGATGTTATAAAACAATTACCTTGTCAAATCGGCCAACTTAGTTATGAAATTATTGAATTCATCTTGAGAGGCATCTTCATTGAGGTAAGTATGTAATTCCTTCTTTGCACATTGAAATTATTGAATTCATCTAAGCCAGCCTCTGCATCACCTGCCATGAATATAAACAACCGTTAAAGAAGGAAAAATAAGTTTTCACATTTAGTTTGTCCCAAAATAAGTGTCCACTTTCAAAAGTAAATGCCTACTTTCCAATTCTAGCTTTAACTATGAGATGGAGAACTTCATTACTCCCCTCTACTATTAAGGGCAAAATCGTCATTTCGTAAATTAAAAACCGTAATAATTACACATTTTTTAAAGGGTGTGCCTTTTTCATTGTAAAATGTAAGAAAACGAACAAATAGGGGGTCTTTCTGGAAATGTTAAACAAAAGTTTTTCCCTTGCATCTTGGTCTCTTTTACTTTTTTGTTATTTTGTAATCTTCAGCCAAGCCTGATTATGCAAAAGAATCATCTCAGGAAGATTTGGAAACAGGAAAAAAGAAGATGTAGCTCGGTGAGACGATTGAGTTTAATGCGGAAATAAAAACAATAAAAGGTTTTGCATCCTAGCAGTTGTAGCACCTTCGTCCGTCAAAATGGAAACATAGGCTTCTATAGCTCATGTAAAGGTAAAAACATCAAAATTTGAACTTACATGAACTATTTGCATCTGATGCAAATCCGAAAGAGCCTTTGCCTCGACTACCATTGTGGAAAAAACAGAGTATCATATATCAAATACATACATCTACATAACATAAACATGCATTCATATCCGTAAGCAATGTAAGAGATTAGGTAATTACATATAATTATAAGCACGCAACTTGCAGAAGATTGATAGAGCCTTGGTTTTCAAGATCCTTGTGTTTTTGAAAGACCAAAAAACTATATATTGTATATTAAAATATGTTAGGATTTTTTTCTTAGAGATATGAATCAATAAGTATTCCTGTTGATCATTACCTCATTATCTTGTTGGAAAACGATTTATCATTTCATAACTTTAGTCCTTTTTCTATACAACTAAAAAAATATATTGAAAATAACCTTATAAGACAAAAATAATTGTACACTATCGTTATTTAATTTCACGTCTTCTTATATATATATATATATATATATATCATACAAACTCTAAAAATACAGAAGAAAACAGAATACATATAATCACCATGCAAATAACCATATATTAAAAGAATCCATAATAGAGGTTCCTGTTGAGGTTACCATGGGAGTTGAATAGCATAAGATGATATAGAACACTACAACTTTATGTCCATGGGGTCACACAAGACGAATACTGAATCGAAAAATAGTGCATACCGATTGGTTTGTAGCCCAGCGTTCATAATAGTGGGTGTATGAGTGTATCGCTCTAAGGAATTCTTTGCCATCTCTCTTCGACGTTCAGGCTCATCATACTGCAAGTGGAAGTAAAATTACAAGATCAAATGTTGAGATTCGAGAGAAAGAAATTTGGTATAGAGCAAAAGATGATTAAGTGTTATTACCGCTCCCTCTTGCTTCGCAGATTCATAACGGTTGCAAGCATAAAAGCCACCAGTTCTCTCTCCATGATATGACCATTGGCCAAGGCACAACCTACATTCACAATTTTAGAAACATATCAGAATCATTGAGAGAAGTACAATGAACACCAATGATTAAGACGTCAGCTCAGTGGAGGAATTCTTAACATGTAAGCAAAAAAGGTACCTTAATCC
Source organism: Saussurea involucrata (assembly GCA_033807775.1). Lineage (NCBI taxonomy): Eukaryota > Viridiplantae > Streptophyta > Magnoliopsida > Asterales > Asteraceae > Saussurea > Saussurea involucrata. The sequence goes on from CM066316.1 coordinate 95,163,041, forward strand.
ATACAGTAAAAGCAAGCAAAGCTTACCAGCAAAATTCATATTTGCAGGGGGGGTTGCATGTCATGTGCATACAACCTTGGTTCTTCTCAATTGGACGCTTGCACTTTGGGCAAGGCTTAGAATTGGTTAGTGGGATTATTAGGAAGTGAAATAGTTTAGAAATAGTAATCAAATGATCGAACACATGCACTTATTGACTTTTGCAGAATGATTCCTTAAACGTATTTTGGAACTTGCAATCAATATGAAACTTGTTCCAAGACTTGCTATCACATGGGAACGACTTCTTAAACCTATCTCATTTAAATCAATACCTTTTTGTAAGGTCCGCAGGCCGGCGTAGCTCACCTCCGATTCTCATTTTGTTTTCTATCGGTTTTAAACAAAACGTTCCCCAAACAAAATTTATGTAAATACTTCATCCTAAATAACCCTTATTAGTGTTACTTTGCAAAATCTTATACAATGTACTTTTTGAAATAAATAGAATGTTTTTTGGCTAAAAAGTCTACCAAATGTTGGAAATTGCATTTTGGTCTTTATAATTAAGTTTTTATTTAATTATTGAATCTCAATTGTCCATTTAGTTTATAAAACAACTTTCTGATTGTCACTCCAATTTTAAAATTACACCAAAACTTCCACTTGCCTTAACTTGGAAGGCTCAACTTGATTAAATATACAGTACAGATTCATCAAGCATCAAAGTTGCATCGATATACATATACACACAGAGAAAGAACGATTTATGATTCTGACCATATATTAATAACATCACCGTGTTTCTCCTCGAACGACATCGTTTGACCATTATGCATCGTCATTTCTCTGCTCAATTCCGCCTCTAAATCGCGCATACGCACTATTTCCTGCGCCACTATATGCTCACGCATTCTCTTCTTTTCAAGTTCGATCTGAATCTCCTCTCTGGTATCCATAGATCCTCTGCCCATACTTGTTCCATTCCATAATCCCTCTGTAAAACACAATGCAAAATTCAAGTACACTTTCTGGAATCGTTAAAAACCGTCATAAAAAACGAATAATCCTCTTTAACTTGCAAAACTTATTGCATATTCAAGGTCTCGAAAGAAAAAGATGAGTGATTGTGTACCTTTTACAGCCTGATCGGAGAAGTAAGTGTACATGGAAGAAGGCGTATGATAGAGTTGATTGTGGTGCTGGTTGAACTCCATTGTTGTTAGTGGGAATGTGGGATGGAGAAAATTAGGGCTTTGTAGTGAAAGGTGTAACTGTTGAATGTTTTTGATTCAAATCCTTAGAGCGATACACTCATACACCCACTATTACAACCGACCAAAAGGGGAGACGAACAGGATGAAAGTGAGTTGATCGGTGGGAGTAGGGATGGCAACGGGGCGGGTATCTCCATCCCCGGCCCCGACCCCGGTCAAGACCCTAAACCCTTGATAACTAATAAAATATATAATTTTTTTAATATATATATATATATTTAATAAAATATACAATTTTTTTTAATATATATATATATACCGGGTCCGGGGCGGGTCGGGGGATGGGCATCCCGTCCCCGGTTTTCTGAAATAGGGAATCCCCGGCCCCGGCCCCGGTACCCGGTTTGGCGGGGAATCCCCGGCCCCGGTCGGGTCGGGTGGACCGGGTTCCGGGGCGGGTCGGGCCAAATTGCCATGCCTAGGTGGGAGGAGGGGAGACGAACGTGTGAAGGTGAATGTGGAGTTAGCCCTAGCTCTAAAAAGAAAAATCGGGAAAATAAAAAAGAAAAAAGGAAAGGTGTGATTCTGAGATTTGGGAGCGACACGTCATCACCCTTTGATTCAGCTTTATATTATATATAGATGTAGATATAGATTTGCTTGTTGGTTCTCATGTTGTATCTTTAATTCTTACATGATAAAAACATCCCTTAAATGCCATTAACCTTATCATATGTCCCTGAATCGTTTTATCCATTAATTAACTATTTCTTCCTCAAATTAAAACCCTAATTGCATGGTTTTTCATCATCCACTACTATTTCTTATCCTCAGACCATCTTTAAAAGTTATGTTATATTTTCTTTCTTAAAAAATCACTAACAACTAGCCTATTTTAGAGATTGTAATATTGTTAAAATAATTAATAAAATATTATTTCTCTCTCATAAATATATTTTTACTTCAATTTTAAAATACTATTTCTCATTTTTAATAAATGGGTTTTAAAAATTTCTCAGATTTTTATATTCTCTTTCTCATTGTTCTCTATTTTAACATATAAAATAACATAATTGTTGTAGCAAAAAAAATGTTAAAATCTTTTTTCCCTTGTTCCTATTTTAACATCTCACAAATCTAAACACAAACATTTGAAAATCAAACCCTATATACAATATGTATCCATTGTAGTGTAGCCCAAAAAACAGAAGAAAGAAAACATTAAAACCTCTTGTTTGAGATTGAAGGGGTTTTGTAATCTACCACAACTACGTGCTACTAGTTCCTCCTCACCCACATCCTCGGAATTGAAGGCTTCTGCAATGTCCAATTGTTCACTTTCTAAACTCGCTTACTTTCAGTTTTTTCTAACCCACGTTTTCCATATCCCGTCTCCTTCTCCACCTCCCCTTAAACCCCACTTTTTCTCTTCTCCCAGGAATCCATTATGAAATTCAGTCGGTTTCTTTTTCCCTTCTTCTCGTCGTATGTTGTGTGGTTGCTCCTCTTTGGATCTCCGCTGAAGCCCGACCATCTTCATGTTTTCACGGCGGACATTGTTGCTTGCACACAAATCAAGGTAACAATCTGCTTCTTCTATTGTTCCAGGTTTGTCAAATCTTTTCGTTTTGATCAAAACGGTCCACCATGATTCGATTCAACTCCCCTGGTTTTTTTACTAATTTTTAAGTATGCATTGCTCAATTCATGTTGTTACATTGATTCTAATTTGATTTTTGTTTACATCTGATGGATTCTTCGATGGTTACTTTCACAAGTTGAGGGAAATGGGGAAGGAAAAGAAATCTGGAGGCTGTTTTGGGTGGTTTGTCGTGGTGGTTATATTGGGTGTGGTGGCGTTAACACTAGGGCTTACTTTTAAGAAGAAATTTCATCGCGGCGGGTGCTGATCATGTTCGATTTCAGTTTCCAATCTTCTAACAGGTTCGATAATCTGATTTTCTGGTTCGATTTCATTCTTCATTTTGGATTTCAGGTTTCATCTTCTAACAGGTTTGATAATCCTTAGTCCTTAATATTGTTGTTAATTAGTTCCAATATTTTCTTTTATTTTCCTATAGAATGTGTTTATTTAAGTCAGTCTCACAGTGCTCTCCATCTTGTCCTGCCCTGCACAAGGAGTTATGAGCTTCTCTGCTTTTTCTGTTCTATCATTTTGCCACAATCACCATCTACTTCAGGTTCTTAGCCTCTTCTTCTGCTCTATTCATCTCATAGAACAAACTCCTTTCTTCTAATTTTGGTTATTCTCATCAGCTTGTAGGTCGCCCCAAGTGGTTTACTGTCAGATGTCGTTCACAGACTTACATTAAATAGGTGATTCATTATTTTGTTGCTTATTTAACCAATTTTAGATCATCTTGATTGACTATATATATATATATATATGCTCTCTCAAATACTAAAATAAAGGTGAAAGAAGAACCAAAGAGTAGAGGTTGCCAAATAAGAATAGGTTGCAAAGTTCAATCTGTCTCAAAACTCAATGATGATGGTAACTACAACTCAACCATTTTTATACTTGTCATTTTCTTTTATAATATGAGAAACTATTGGAAGTTGTTTACTCATTTTTTTGGATGTTGTGGAGTATGAGCAGATTGTCTAATAATCTACAAAGATGGATCTCAAGAAAGGTATTCTGGATGCATAATAGCTACACATTCCCAGATACTCTAAGGATGTTAGGAGAACAAGCTACACACGAAGAAAAAAGAATACTTGGCTCTTTTATTTACGTCTTGCTTTTAAAACTTTGGGGTTTTCTTGCCTATTAATTTGATTGTTCTTGCAAATTTTAATTTTTGCGATCAGAAGATCTTGGGTTTTAATTAAAACTTTGGGGTTTTCTTGCCTTTTAGTTTTGCTTACAGTCGATTATCAATTTTCATTTTGTTGGGTTCAATTTCAATCACCAGGTTTGAATAAGAAACCACAATTTTTGCAACTGTTGAAGTTATGGGACAAACTCTTCAGGTATTTTTGCTAGATCCTGAATTGTTTAATAGTGTAAGATTTTTATTTGAAAATTATTTAAAAAATTCAACTTTTGAAATATGGTTTCACTTGTTGCAATATGTTTATAGGTTGTAATTCCCTGTTTGATAGACATTGATACGCAGATTACTTGGGTAACACAAGTGATCTGGCTTCTTTTGTGATAGATGTTTATTCAACAACGTGGACTTGTATATTCAACCTGATGCTGTTTCTATGTAAGAACGAATATCGAATAACCATGTTGCAAAAGTTGTGGTTTATTTTTTGCTTATTGCAACTCATCTTTTCACTTTTCACAGGTAATAATTGATTGGTTACGCACGGTGATTCTGAAGAAGATGAGAAATTCTGATCTTGAAAACCCGTCTTCATTTTCTAATGGATTAGATAACAATTGAAAAGTCACTCAATAAGTTTCTTGGTGCATGCCAATGATTGGTATTTTGTTGCAGAGGGTTCAAAATAACCGTGTTACAAAATGTAGATATTGATTTTGATATGGATCTAAATGTTTTCTGAATTAGACTGATTTAAAATACATTTTTCAGGACATTTCATTTGTAGATACAATTTACAGTGAAACCCGATTAATATTTACCTAGCCTGATTAATCCCACTTAATTAGTGCTTAATTAAGAATTAGTTGCGTATTAAAGCAGTAAACCTATGAAGCAGGGATTATTAGAATATATATCAATAGCAACATAATATGTCTTCTGTTTGCTGGATCTTAATTACTGAAATTAGGTAATGTAAGTTAGTATATTGCTTGCAACATCTTAAGGTTCAAGTGTGTAAGTATGAGACTATAGTTTATGTATTTCAGGATATGCATGCTCCATAAACAGGAACTTCAATGTGTTTGTTTAGCCTTTGTGTCTCTTACGGTCTTGGTAGGCCAGTCTGAGATTCAGATTCTGATGTGCACCCTTTGAGCAGTGTCATTCACAGTAAATTGGGAGTTTAATTCTGGAGCCTCTTAGTGGTGTTGTTTAACCCCAATATTGTAAGTTCTCCCTTCTTCTACTCTTGGTTATTTTTATTTGTAAATCTTGATCCATTATTTTCGAGATGATTTATATCATATAAAGATTGCAATAGCCAATAGCCAATTATGTACATTTAGCATGAAATTTTCCAAAAGGATTGGAGGCAATGAATACGGGACTGATTCAATTGGATAAGAAATACATGATTCAAATTGATGTTTGATACTTCTTGTTTTGTTTTTGTTTCTTGTGGGCTTTGTTCAAATGTTATGTTGCTACATGCCAAGTTGAGAAGGATTCCTCTTTGTTTGTGCTAATATGGTTTGGAAATCTTGGGAGATGCAGGTTCACCTCTTCATTCAAAGTCTTTCAAGATCTTGAATTCTACATTTTTTGTTTTTTTGATATAATAAATCTGCTATTTAAAATATTAAATGTGTTTATTTATTATAATTTGTTTTATTTTGATGCCAACAACGTAATGACAAATGATAAAAACTATTTGAGCTGTACCATTGATACCCGGTAACACTTGACCTGTGTAAAGTCAATTTTCCTAATGCACATACACATGATCCCAACTCTCTCTCTCTCTCTCTCTATATATATATATATATATATCACAAATGATTATGTGAGAATAACAGTTATCAGTGAGTATTAAAATATATCATGCATGATGATATTTGTCTATTTGTTTTTATGTGCAGGAAATCATCACTAACAGTAATTGATGCCAAAACCATGTCTCCAGATCCAATTGCAATTAATTGTTCCAATCCTCCATAGAGTTCCATATGGTTTTCATGCTTTCTTTGTGACAGAGGTCAGTGAATTAGATTTCTCAATATTCTCCTTTGTTTCACTGTTAGCTGATGATGGATTTGGGAAAACTTGAATCATATCATACACCCTAAACATTAAAGTTATTGGTTGTTAAAGATAAAATTCATATGTGAATAAGGTTCTAAGAAAACATACTTGAATTAATTCACATGTGAATAAAATTCATATATACTTGAGCAAGGATTTTAGTTCGGTGACAAAGAAAACATAAAAATATTCTTGTAAAACTTCTAAAACATGAAAATTATGGGGCCTTATAGAAAATTTTGTTGGTTATTTTAGTTATTTTTATAATCTTCAATTAACTGATGAAATGAGATCAGCTTACAAAACTTCTTAAATATGCTTTTGGGATTGTAGTTGTAACATATCCATGGATAGAAAACTAGATTTGGGAGCTTCTAATAATGTATGAATTATAAGCGACAAATGGTAGTGTAAAGAGCATAGCACCAAGAGAAATAAAACTACTCAAGTATCTGCTAAACTTCACAAATCCGGTAGAACGTTTATCAACTTTGACAATGACATTCTCCCCTGATAACGACAACGAGGCCATGGACCCTAATGCAATATACATGTAAATCTACTTCCATCTTGCTTAATCTTTTATTATTTATTTACTGCAAAATCAATAATGTATCCATGAATCATTGAAATATATGAAACTTAAGAATTTAGTAGTAAAGAGCAAAGTGTATTATTATTTGGTTTCATGTTTGGATCAAAATTCCTGAGGAGCGGCACAAGTGGATTCAAAGGGAAAGAGGTTGAATCGTTGGTGCTGAAAGAAGACAAATCCAAATTCCATCTACAACAGTGATAAAAGAAATGTTTTTTTCATTTTGTTTACTATGATATTTTGGACGATAAGATATAGGATTGATTAAAAAAAATGGTGTTATTGTGCTTTGTATTGGTTATATGTCTTCATATTAAAAGAACAAGGCATATGATATTTGTATTTTATTGTATACAAAATATTTTTGTAATTTCGATATCCAAGGTTTATGGTGGATAGGTAATTGGCAATCCGAACTTATCACATGAGCTTGAGAATTATGAAAAAATGATATATATATATATATATATTTTTTTGAAAGGCAACCAAGATATATTTCACTACACAAAATATACAAATGTACATGGAACCAAACAGACCAATGACAACGAATACAACAAGACCCAAACAGCACGTAAACAACCAACCCAACAAGCCCCAACCTCCCCTGCACAGCACCAAACCCAACAAACCACCACGGCTTAATGGAAGGCTTAACCGAAACAATAAACTATAACCAAAGCAGGAAGCAAAATCAGTCCTGCGCGGCAAACGAGACCGCAAAATTTAATCAGCCCTGTGCAGCAACTGTCCACGATAAGCCCCATCCAGGCAGCCACCATCCAGCCCTTGCAGCAGCAAAAACAGCGGGCTGTTGGGCAGAGCTGAACCCAATCAGCCACTGTTCTACAGCAGCCTGCAACTTGTAGCTTATGAAGATTTTATTAGCGTCAATGAGACCCACGGACAGCCCGTCGAAGACCTGACCTCGCTGTTTTCTCAAGTCCCCAGAACCACTGCTTGATCCGCCAAATTTAAGTAAAACCGCGATTAAGACTGCCCGATACCCATGCAGTCCAGTCCAAGATCTGAGACTTCGATCTTCTGCTTATCCATTCAAATACAACCCTTTGCCATTCAAAGAAGCGATCGTCTACCCGACTTTTTTCCCCTTTGAAGACAATCTTGTTCCTATGATTCCAGATTAAGTACAAAAAAGACCATTTCACTCCCAACCAGATCGAATTTCCTTTTGATGATGCATACATACTCGTGTCCTCTTGCACTAGATCTTGAACCGTTTCGATCCCCTCCAAATTTTTGTTCCACCATCTCCCCACTTGCAGCCAGAGTCTTTTCACCTCGACACAACCCACAAGAGCATGCTCAATACTTTCAACCGCATTCCCACATCTTGGACATAAGATCGAGTCTAAATCCATCCCATTTGAATGGACATAAGATCGAGTCTATATTGGGACGATATTATTATATTTTTATGTTCAATCGAAACAACAGTACAAACACATACATATTTTAAAATGTGAAAATGATCGTATTTCAAAAAAACTTGACCATATTAATCTTTAATTTTATATATTGAATATGTGATTTAAAACTATATAAAAATCATAAAATTAGCATATCATGTGATGAAGAATAAGAAACAAAATTATCTTTTCGAGTTCTCGGATTTAAATTGGAGGGGCTTTGCGCTGCATCGGGCGCGGGTTCGTTTCGAGTTTAACGTTCCTTGGCTTTGATAATTCATTTGGGATATACCGATCAACATAGTGGCGGGCCTAAGACATGGTTTCAAAAAAAATTATTTTCCACCGCATCGCGCGGGTATGTTACTAGTATATATATATAGGCCATGTGTTGTAGATTTAATTTCATGAAAATATATATAGTACTGGATTAAGGTTCTGGTCAGAAAGGGCGTGGGTTCAAATCCCACTCTCGACATAAGCAAGCTCTTTTTTTGTTATTTTATTAACCATTGTATTTTTATTAGCAATCAATGTTTATTACATAATGTATATTTTATTCACATCCTCTTGTTCCCCTTTTCCAATATGATTAAATAATGCCCTGTATATATATAGATTTCAGTAATCAAACCAACACAAAGGTTCAGATTAAGAAAACCATCCCAACCAAACCAAGGTTACAACACATTTGCTTCCATATGACCCTGCTTGCTTTGCCATCCAAACCATTTGCATCAATTTCTTTTCTTTTTCTTGAAGAAAGGGAGCATACAAACAACACATGCATGTACAATATATATACAACACTACACTACACTACGCTAGTAGGGAGACCAAAACAATGTAACCTCTATCTACCTATCGTTCCATCTATCTATCTATCTATCTATCTATCTATCTATTTCTTTTTGTACCACCAACTGATCAATTTCAACTTCTTTGAGTATTTCCATAGAGATGTTGGTAGACAACCTTGGTTCGACGCACTAGTATTGTGCTTAGGATGACCGCTGTGACACATAGTCCAGACATGATAAGGAAAGTGAGACAAAAGCATACCGAACCCTCACACTTGAGCGGCTCATCCCCAGCAAAAAGTCGTTGATTCCTTTGTTGAGCTTGCTTTTGTGCCTCTGCATCATATATAGAACTGGCAAGAAAGCCTGAGAAGACCAAGGAACCAGCAGGGTTTGCAAGGGTCAGAAAATTGTATAAAGCTCCAAACTTTTTCAGCCCAAACAGTTCCGAGGCAGCCGCTGGTACAATAGCCCAGTGTGCTCCATACCCTACACCAATCAGTAATGTGCCAATGTACATTGCACCAGGCCAACCCATTGCAAAGAATAAGTGACCAATTGCCATTACTGCCTGTGCAACACCCATTGCTACCGGCCTCGGGTAAGCATACTCCCTGCAAATTAATTAATAATCACTACCAATTATACATTATTCAAGAATTAAAGTATTTTCAATCTACCTACCACATGACTACTACTACTACTTTACCTGACAATGACCTCCGAGAAATAACCCCCACCAACACGGCCTAAGAAGTTCCAAATGCTGATCATAGAAACAAATATGTGTGCTTTTTCGTATCCTAAAGATTGACTCATCTGACCCAAGTTATCGATAACTGTCAAACCCGAACCAGATCCTAGTAGAAGCGACCAGAAGATAAGCCAAAAATCTGCCTTTACAAGAGCCTCTGCAAGGGTGAAGTCTTCCCCTCTATGTGGCCCTCGTCTCCTCTTAACTCTAACAGCCCCTCTTGCAGCTGCTTGGGCCAACTTTGCTTGTAGTTTTGCAATTCTTTTTTGCCTTTCACTAGCAGGAAGCAAGTCCACTTCTTGAGGCTTCTCGTCTTCCAACTCGCTGAATATAACATCGTTAGGATCAGGCTCGTATTTTGGGGTTCGTGGACTCGCCAGAAGAGATTCTTCTTTTGGGTCCATTGGATCCAAGGAAAGGGTCATTCGTATGGGAATCATGATTGGAACTACCAACAGCAAGAATAAAACCAATGTCAAAATCCTAACTATGGTCTGGTTCAGATCAAGCAAATCTTGCACCAGCATAATCCCCATCAAATAAGCAGCCAAAATGAGGCACACACAGTAAACGAATGAGAAACTCGATGCATCTAATGATCGGAGCTGTCTATGACCTCCAACAGGCCTGACAATAAACATAAGAGCTATAACCACCATAGATGGCCCCACTGCAACCATAAACAGGAGCGAGGCACGATCAGGCCAATTGATTGATGCATATATCTGGGTCAAGATTGCACCACCCAACCCTGCAAATCCCTTTAGTATTCCAACAACAGGCCCACGGCTTCTTGGGAAGTTCTGAACACACGACACTAATGCTACTGTGTTGAAGTAGGTCTCACCATTGGTTCCAACGAATATGAGAATGCACATCTGCATATAACACATGAATTTTCAAGCATGGTATATATATATATATATATATATAATCTTCCATCACAACTTAACATTTTTCCAGGAGACATCGATCCAATCCATGCAACACATATATTAATTAGTATTTTTATTTTATATTATCATAAATTAATGGATTGAAAATGCATTGCAAGAATTGGAAGTTTTGAATGGGTGAGATATATATAATACTTACAACCCATAACGGTGACGTTGGGACTCTATGGGTGGCAACGAGCCAGACCCAGCCATACCCAATAAAGTTCTTAATAGCACCAACAAGAAGGCAAGCCCATAAGGGCAATATCTCGGAGAGAGTTCCGGCCAAAAAACCAACACTATCTCCGAGATCTTTGGCTACACCCAACCTTGCGACCTGCTTTTGATTGTAGTTTAAAGAGGTCTTAATAATGGGTGATAAACTTCCGAACAAGTATCCGATCCCGGCACATGATTGTACCCACATTGCCACCACAAATACCAACCATCGGTTGTTGAAGAACGCAAACATGAATTCTGTAAACCTAACCATGTGGATGAATTGAAAAAAAATTGGATTCAAAGATGAAATTAGAGGGTAGATTGATCAAGATTTTTTATTTAATGGGGGTAAGAGCGTAGAATCTGGTGGAGCGATCATATATGATGGGCTCACGTTTTTATTTAAATAATAAATAATAAATTTAAATAGAGTATTTCATTAAAATGTCCCAACTTTGATTCTTAGACTCGTTAAAATGCCCAAAACCTCTCTAATTTAACAAAAATACTCAAAAAATCCGTGAAAATATCCGGTGATCACGAACTCCTTTAAAAAAATCCGTGACAAATGATATGGGTCTGCGAATGCACTCCATTTTGTCCGCGATTCACACAAATTTAGGTATAACCCACCCCATTTGCAATCCGCTATCCACCCCACTTCCAATTTGAAAGCTTTTTTATCTTTTATATTTTATCTTTCAAAATTATTTCAAATAATTTTTTATTTTTATTATCTTTTATCTTTCAAAAGTATTTCTTTATGACCCACCCCATTTTGTCCGCAATGCACAGTTGCACACTAAGTTTAACAACATAACCCAAACATACATCATATAACATCATTTATATCTGATATAAGATAACAAAGATACATATTATATCTTATAAGGTCTCTTGGTCTCTAAACTATACAATACATAATCAGTACAAACTTTTTGCTAATAATTTACATTACAACTAACGAGCCTATTGATACAAAACACTTAATGAAACTCCATAAACACACTGCTTCCAAAAGCATATCATTATTTATCTTTTCCTCCGCCCTTACTTACTCCTCGACCTGGAATACATATTTTTGAAAACAAAATGAGGGTTAGACCAATTGGTCTAAGTGATAAAATTCATGTCAGTTTAGTAATCATTTTGTAAAATACAAATATACAAGTATTTGAATACCAAGCATGACTCGTATGCACTGTGTACAACTCTTTCACATGGCCATATTAGTTGGTTGCGCTAAACCAACTAATCAATTTACTCCACTGCACTAAAATACAGCCAACTCCGTTGTCCCTTCGTACAACCAAACTCCACCGGCCCTAAGTCCGGCCAATGTGCAATTGTGTAGTGCAATGCTCATATAAATACAATATACATCTCAATATATCATATTTCAATCATAAGCACATCATCACTCTACCTACCACATAATTATCTAGTATATATGTATTCCAGTTTGAAAATGGTTAAAGTAAAACTCACCTGAAAGCAATAACGCAACTAACACCTTTTCTTGAAAACTTGCAAGAATCTTACTTTTCCACCGACTTCCCAAAATCTGGAATTCAAATACGTATAAATATTTACCACATAAAAATCAATGACATGCTAAGAATCCTAAATAAGCCTATTATACTCTTACCCAGAATACACTCACAAAATGTCCCTCTTCGACGACTTTTCCACCGACTTTTTTAGAACTGAAAGAAGTCAGAAAGCTTCCGGATATGCAATCCGGGAACTTATCCGAGTAACTCACCCGGAAACCCATCGGAAAACTTAGAGAATCTGGTACACAATCCAGATACATCTTATCCGGAAAAACCCTATCCGGAAACCAATCCGAAAACTATATCCGGAAAACTTCTATCTGGATAACATGAGTCGGATACCAATCGGAAAATACAGAATCCAGATAAAATAAACATCCGGAAAACACGAGGAATCTGGGAAAAATCGAATCCGAAAACCAAAGAATCCGGACAACTCGAAAACAAACCCAGAATCCATCAAACTTAATTAAGAATCAAATTTTGAGATTCTAAACCGATAGAAACTTAATACTAATGATTATAAACACAAAGTGAAAGGAAATATTTACCTCAATCGACTCAATCAAACTTTGGCCCTAATCGATCAACAACCCCTCTGCTCTCTTTCTTCTTTTGGCTCAACACACAGAACACTTACAGGAACCGACTTCAATGAATTAAAAAGGAAAAATGTGGTTCACTTATAAAGATTCTAATTTGCAATTAAGGACTCGAACTTAACAATATGACAAAAACACCCCTAAACTTATAAATCAACCTAAAACGCCCTAAACTAATAAAATAAGCTAAATAAATAAAACGAAAATCAAAAATTAACTAACGAACTTACCCGAGATATTACACAAAGTTATAGAGATTGGGGGTGTATAATGCATTCTAGAATCCGCGATCCACCCCACCCAATCCGTGAATTTCATTTGGTTCGCGATCACGGGATATTTCACGGATTTTTTTGGGTATTTTGGTTAAATTGGAGAGAGTTTGGGCATTTTAATAAGTCAAAGTCAAACTTTGGACATTTTAATTAATTTCTAATTTAAACAATACATATTTTTTCAATTAGAAATAAAATATTTTTGAAGGCAGAGGCAAGAGGGGTGGGCTGGGGTGGCCACCATGTTGTATAAAAAAGGTCCACCCACACCAATTCGGTCACCTTGGGGGTAGCTTATTATTTCAGCCAAGTAGAGAATAGAGAGAGAGAAGGGGATGAGCGAAGTTACAGAAATTGATCGATGGATCTAGACGCTTTGTCAAAAGCATTCGTAGAGCATTAGTACATCACCTTCGATGTTGACTTTTGAGATCCAAGGCTCTCAAAACATCGTCAACAAGCTCACATCTCTCCTTTTCCAGCAGTGCAAACATAGCATCACCACCGTCGATTGCCAACCTTCCGGACCTGCCAGCGGTATGCTCGTTTTTATCAGTGGCAATCTCCAACTTGTCGGAGAACAACACGCTCTTAAGTTTAGTCAGGTATCCTCTCAGTTCACTTATCCTTGTTTTATGTTTTCCCTATTTTTGGATTTGCGTATCATCTTCAAATTTAAATCCTCTGGTCGCAATTTCAAACATCACGAAAATCTAGATTTTAGAAAATCTCTCATGCAAGTACTATCATTTACAGTTTTATAGGACTGTTTTTTCCTATAGAATCGATTATTGATCGTTTCTACACCAATGGTACTGCTTTACAATTTCATTACGAAAACCCGTGCTCGCAATAGTGTCCATTTTTTTAGGAAACACTCTTATTGCATATCGATTATAGACAATAACATGGCATTTGCACATGATGGGACTGAGTTCATTCTTAGTGCGCCTTTTCATTGAAAAACTTTACATTCCTTCCGAAAAGTAGTGGTTCACCTTTTATGTACTTGATTGAGTGGTTATTTTTTTCAACTTCAAGCATATATAGGAGGAAGGATGTATATTGTATTATAATTTTTATACAAACACAATTGCATTGTTGTTATCTTCCCCTAACAAGTGCTTCTACTTGTCACCGGCATTCATGACACATGACTGCTTATTTCTCCTCATATATGAAGATGTCGTCTCATCGAACTGGCATGTAGTGATTACGATCATGGGCTTCCTGTTGTACCGAAGAAATGACTTTGTAATATACTAATTTAGATGTAAAACCATGCTAGGTTCGTCCTATCCTGCAAAAAAATGTTGGCTACTTGGTTGTGCAATGCATTTGTTGCAACTTTAGACATATGAATTGCAGTTTGGGGAGGATGATAACCTTGTAGATAACTTCTGACTATTGTAATCTTTAGATGCATTGTTTATTTAATTATTATGTAGAGCTCGTATGATCTTCCTTATTTGCAACAATAAGTAAAGGGAGGTGGATGTTAGGTCTAGTGAGCACGAGAGGCTGTGATAGACATTAATTGGCAAAACATCCTTCGACATATAAACAATATTTTTGCCAGAGTACTGTTTAGATTCTAAATAATGCGAGTTTGCTCATCCTTGATCTTGCATTCTTGAAAATAATTTATTCCAGAATGTAATGATCTGCCAATATGTTGAGATCTGAATCTTATTTCTACAACTGTTTGTGACCGTTGTGCACATTGATGAAAGTTCTTCGTGCATCAGTTAACTTTTGTATTACCATAATGTAGATTTTTTTCCGATTTATAAGGTGGCATTACTAACAGCCACTAGTTATACATTTTTAGATAGTTGTATGTTATTTAACAAATGTTGTATAATTTTATGATTTTACTGACTACCTTGTTTTGGTCATATTATGCTTTTACACCCCTTATTCTTAAGTATATCTTTATCTCACACAGTGACATGCATGTGCATTTGATTAGTGACATGAACGTCTATATGAAAATTTGTTTTTCATTGTGGGTAAATAAGATGCCACAAAAGTTATGCATCAGATCAATATTGGTGGAAGGATCAAAAGGTATTGATATGGAAGAACACACACATTACAAAAACAAATCGTATTAGCAATAGTAGGTTAATTTGGTTTTTAAAATAAAAGATTGAAATACTATGTTCATAATCTAGGGGTTTCTTTTGTAACACCCCAAAAATTGGAAAACGGAATTTCGGACTTGCGGACGTTCGCATGGGCGCAGGGCCGGACGTCCGCATCAGCGCGAAAGTTCGCGTGTCGTCCGTGGAAGCAACAAAGATATTTTGGGGTTCGACCAGCTCAAGGGCCGGACGTCCGCATGATGGCTTAGTCGGACGTCCGCGAAGGACCTGATGAGATATTTTGGTTTCACTTTTAAGACTTTTCCCTCTCTCTTCCCTCATTTCATCTCCAACCCAAATCAGTTTCCTCTCTCTCTAAACCGATTCTCTCCCAAGAAAACCCCAAATCCTTCCTTCTCTTCTTCATCTTCTCCACTCAAATCAAACTCACTTCCACCATTGTTGAAGATATGGAAGCTTGAAGATTTTGTGGAGACTATGAGCTTTTATTTGGAGGATTCAAGTGGTGAAGGTAATCTCTCCCTGCCCAAAAGCTAGGTTGTTGTTGTTTTCACTTTCTCTTTCATTTTGAGGTATTATTGGGTGATTTTGGTTGTGTTGGATTGAGGTGATCTTCTCCTTCTTTATCTATGAAATTAGGGTTTAGTATAAGTTGGGATTTTGATGTAAAATTCTTGGGGAATGGTTCTACATGTTTGGATCTGAGTGTTTATGGTTGAAAACTTATGGATCTAGTTTTTTGGAAGATTTGGCTTGAAGGTTCAAGTTTCTTCAAGGGAGCTTACGTTTGGAGAAAATCTAGATTTAGCCTAAATCTAGCAAGGTGAGTTCAAGTTTATTTGCGAAAACTTTTTTTTTTGGAAGGGTATCCGAGGACATTGCCCCGACTAATCCCGACAAGGTGAGGCAATTGCCCCAGCTGCTAAAGCGTGCAGCCCTGAGTTTATCCCCAGTGGCCACAAGTTGGAAGCGTCTGGATTCGAACTTGGGGTAGATGGGTTACTAGCCACATCCCCCACAAGCCTTAACCAGTACGCCACAAGCCTTAACTTTGTACATGCCAAAAATGTTATTTTCCAAGCATTTATGTGTTTTACTTGAAATTATCAATTGTCGAGTTATTTGATGAGTTTAACCCTTTTGAAGTGTTTAACTTTATAAATTGTGTAAAACACCCATATTTGGGATTTTGGGATATTTTGATATGTAGAAATCATAAATATGTTCTTAAATGATTTATTGCTCAATTAGAGTTTATTCAATGGTTTAATCATGTTGGTGTAATTGATTTTCATAAACCATTTGGGAAAAATACACGTTTTCGTGTCATGAGTCGTTTTGAGAATTATAAGGGTATGGGTCCATTTTGGGAAGCCCATTTGTATTAATCCGTGACGAGTTTTGGGTTAATGACGATTTTGTGGTATATGTTTACCTAAACAATGTTTAAATGCATTTCATATTTTGAGGACCGTTATTTATGGGTCTAATGGGTTCTGAGCATTTCACTCGATTTCGACTTGAGGAAGTCTTGGGGACATTTTGTCCGGTTTTAATGGCTCATTGTGGAATCTTATTTATGGTTTGCATTTATTGCAACATATTGCATATTATTGCACATTATTGATATTTACATGCTCGGGTGCTTTAGTCATTCCGGGATGGGCATGTTGTTGTAGACTGTGTTGCATTGGATCCATAGGCACGTAAGTTAGTCTTTATTGGACGGTCTACTGGGTGCTGCGAGATTTGACCGGGGCCCATGTTTTATGACCTTTACTTTTCAAGGGTACACTAGGAGGGCTGAGTCCGGTTGAGCTGTCAGGTTGATTGACGGGCGTTTATGACCTTCGCCATGTCGTGGCAATGCCATGGTTGTATCTCCGCTTGTGTCGAGCATTTGGTGGTATTCTTAGTAATATTTCGATAAGGTCAGCTGTCTCTTTGGGTGTGTCTTGAAAGGCGTCGTATGGGACACTTGGGCTTTTATATGTCGTGAAGTGTCGTACGATTAACATTGTTTGAGTGGCATACTCTTGTGTTCCTCAACTCTCAATGGATACGGGTCTCCCCCGTCGTCGGCCAACCTTACTTGTGATTTTATAATGTCCATGTTTTATTATCGTTGGTCTTGTACGATTGACTGCAATTTGATGACTTTAATATTGGATTCTCTTCCATGTATATTAAAGTTTAAATGAAGCAGATCATTTCCATATTTATGGTATTTGGACTTCATTACATTTTACGTTCGCGTGAGTGTTGGTTCGTATCATGTTTTCGATGAAGTATTATATTTATATGGATTGTTCTTCCATGAATTTATGGGTTGAGTATTATGTCGTCAACCGTATTTGAAGGTTTTGCATAATATAGATTTATTCAAGTGTTGAGTGAGTTTGGATTGGAATTCATTTTGGAAAACACTATATACATTTTGGGAACTTCTCTCATAGATTTTGTGTGCGTTGGAAAATGAGTCATTTACATTCTTCTCATAAACTCTTTTGGAAATCATAATTTATGTCGCAAACTTTCATTCAAAGAATTATTTAAATCATGTTATAAACTCTTGAACTCACTAGGCGTTAGCCTAACCTTTTTTATTTGTCGGCATGTGCAACAGGTTCAGGTTGGGAGGAGTTCTAGTGACACTGTGAAAGGTCGTGTGCTAGTAAGGTGCTCGAGAGGTGAATAACTTAAGTGAATTTTTCCGCATTCATCTTTGGGATTAGCAACTTGTACTTGGATTAAGTAACACCCGATGTGGTTTTAGTCTTTGTAATGAAATTTGGATCATAACTTGTTGAGATTAATCATAGACTTTGAATTGAGGTATTTCCCGTATTAGTTTATAGGGAGAAACTCTGTTATTTTGGATGTATTATCGAAATTTTTATTTAGTTGCTCTTTCCCAATTCGAGGATATTACATCTTTCTTTTTTAGTGAGGTAGTATACTCTTTGAATTAATATGGACATGACACATCGAAGGCAATGAGAGTCATGCTTTCTTTGCATCATGATTTTACATGTATAATTAACATGGTTGCCTATTTTGGTACTTTCATGCCCTTGGTTAATACCAAGTTGCATCATCATCCACATTATGTCTTTCACAGATATGATGAATTTTAAGAGTGACTTTGCATGTTATACTAGTGTATTTAGTTTTTCCACTTTTTCCCTTTTCAATTTTTTTTCTTGGCATATGGAAAACTAAAGGTGAACTCAGTCATTGTATGTCTTGGTTCAATCTCTATTTCAACCAATTACCTCTGTCCACAAAAAGATTAGTTATTGGTTTTATCTTCATTTGCATATACCAGTTACATACACTCATCATTACAGGAGATTTTTGATGATATTGATGTAGCTTGCCAATGTTTATATTGGATTTTCTTTTTTACCATTAGAAGTTATACTTTTTTTTTGAAAGGCAATTGCATTTCGGGGGTATCCTGAACTATGTCTAGACTAATCCCCCTTCGACCCGGCCACGATTCGCCCCACGACCCTTGATATCCACCGCGTGCTCACCCATGGATTCGAACCCGGGTAGTAAGGGCTTCCACCACTTACCCCCCAGGATGTTACCGACCAGTAGGCTACAACATCTTTGGATAGAAGTTATAAATTTATCGCATATTTTCTTCTTTATATGATGACTGAAGAGCAATAACATGTAGCAGAATTTTGTGTTATCTCATTTTGTTTGACTATTATTGTGTGCAGATGTTCCATTTGATGCCAACACCACAAGAAAGATTTTATGTGTATAATGACATATTCCGCTTGAACTATGCATGAGGAACTAATGATGCCTAGATGATAAACTGATAGCAATCAAACGTAATTGATTGCCAAATCATAGGACCTGTTATTTAATTTGTATAATTTCCTTGTACTTTGATATATATACTTTCCTTGTAATTAGAATCATTGCTGTATTTATCTCTTGTATCTTTGGCTATATATTGCATAATGGAAATCTCTCAAGTCAAGGTGAAAATCATTCTCATTCACATGGTATCAGACGAATAAGGCACCTCTCCTTTCCCAACCCTTCTCTGTTCTTCTCCTTACTGCTCCATTCATGGCAGACGCACCTTCTGATCTCCTACCTTTCTCCACCCTCATTCACATGCTCACTGTCAAATTATCCTCTACCAACTACTTGCTATGGCGGAATCAAGTAGAGCCGTTATTAATTGGGCAGAATCTGTTTGGTCTCCTTGACGGCTCCAACCCGCCTCCGACCACCCATCTCACCGATGCTACTGGGAAACGCGAGTCCAATCCGGCATTTCGCGAATGGTTTAGAAAAGACCAGAAGCTTAAAAGCTTGCTTCTCTCCTCGCTTACGGAAGAAACTATGGCCTTGATTATTGGTTGTTCGTCCTCTCGATCTGTTTGGACAACTCTTGAAACATCCTTTAGCAACGATTCCCAGCCTCGAGAATTCAGTCTCCAGAATGAACTGCATAATCTCACTCGCGGATCTCGCTCTGTTAGTGACTACGAACGTCAATTCAAGACCATATGCGACCAACTTGCCGCTATTGGTCGTCCGTTGGCTGAATCTGATAAGTCCCATCGCTTCATCCGTGGTTTAGGGCCAAATTTCTCGGCCTTTACCGCAGCACTATTGGCTAAACCTCCTATGCCCTCCTTTAGCGAGATACTCTCAAATGCAGAAAGTTTTGCGCTGTTTAATGGTACTATGGCATCCGTATCTGCACCTCCAGCGGCCTTTGTTGCTCAGTCCAATACGTCCCTTCGAGGTCGAGGGAATTACCCTCGAGGCAATCGTGGCCGTTCTATCAACTCCACTCGTGGTGGTCGTTCTTCCAATGGATCCAACCACATCAACTTCTGGCGTTCACCTCGTTGTCTTCTTTGTGGCGGCGACCATTATGCGGACAAGTGCTCTCGCTTTCAAGTTGTTCAACGCCACCATCCAATAATGTTGCTAATCTTGCCGAGGCCTTCACTGCTAACTGTGATGTCTCCTCTATGCCTCCCGCCTCTGATTGGTACGTCGACACGGGTGCTTCGGCTCATATGACGCCATTTACCTCGTCTCTGGACTCCTCTATGCCTTACACAGGTTCTGATCATGTCGTTGTTGGTAACGGTGCTCAACTCCCTATCTCTCATATTGGCTCCCTTGCTTTCCCGACTAATGTTAAATTGCTTGATGTTCTTGTTGTGCCTCACATCACCAAGAACTTGCTTTCGATTAGCAAACTCACATCTGATTTCCCTGTTGATGTGTTGTTTTCTGATAAAACTTTTGCCATTCAGCACCGCCGAACAAAGGAAGTCATAGCTGAAGGTCGTCGTGCTAATGATCTGTACGTTTTGGAGAAAGGAAACTTTGCCCTCGTTGCTGCTTTGACATCCAAACGTTTGTGTGCCTCCTTTGAGCTATGGCACTCACGTCTTGGCCATGTATCGTTTGATACAATTAGCTTACTAAATAAATTGGGATTAATAAATGTTACATCATTATTACCCAAACCTTCTATTTGTTTGTCTTGTCAGCTTGCGAAAAGCAAACGATTGTCTTTTATTCTCAATAATAAGCGTACCTCTCATGTTTTGGATTTAGTGCATTGTGATTTATGGGGACCATCCCCTGTTCCATCTGCTATGGGGCATCGCTATTATGTTATCTTTGTGGATGATTTTTCTCGATTTACATGGATGTATCCGTTGACTAGTAAAGATGCTTTCTATAATGTGTTGGTCCAATTTTACACATTCGTGCAAACCCAATTTGGGTGTCCTATCAAAACCTTTCAAAGTGATGGCGGCACCGAATTTACAAATAAAAAGGTTCAATCCCTTTTTCAAGAAAAAGGCACTAATCACTCTCTCTCGTGTCCATATACTCCAGCTCAAAATGGACGTGCAGAGCGTAAACATCGACACCTCACTGAAACAGGTTTGGCTATGTTATTCCATGCACATGCCCCTGCCTCTTTATGGGTTGATGCTTTTGCATCTGCAGCGTACATCATTAATCGGTTGCCTTCTCCGGTGTTAAATGGCAAATCACCGTTTGAACCCCTCTTTCATATCGCCCCCAATTATGAAAAATTTCACCCTTTTGGATGCAGGGTCTTTCCGTGCTTGCGCGATTATGCCACGAATAAGCTTTGTCCTCGCAGCGCTCCGTGCATCTTTATTGGTTACAACAGTAATTATAAGGGTTTTCGGTGCCTCGATCCGACATCTTCTCGTATCTATGTTACACGGAATGCTCAGTTTGATGAACAACATTTTCCTTTCTCTATATCTGCTGGTCGTCCCAACCCAAAAGCGTTGGACATTTTCACATTTCATGAACCCGTTGCTCGTCCTACAACTGATCAGCCTATCAAGCCGTCACCTTCGCATGCGCACCCGACTGGACCTTGTACCATTTGCACTGATCCACCATCATTTGGTGCTGCCCAAGCCTCTGGATCTGCCCCTAGCTCGCCAGCCCAATCCCCAATTCATTCAGCACAGACTACTCTTCCAGTTGCCCAGCCGCCGCCTCCGCAATCTGTAACTGTCCCTCCAAGTCATCCGCCTCATCCGATGCGCACTCGGTCCAAAGACGGTATCTTCAAACCCAAACGCTTTGTGGATCTTGCTCATACTAAACTCTTTCATGGCTTACTTTCCTCTAAAGAGCCGAAAGGGTTTAAATCAGCCGCTAAACAACCAGAATGGCTCTTAGCTATGGATAATGAGATTACCACTCTCCGTAACAATCACACTTGGGATCTAGTTCCCCGCCCCCACAACTCCAATATTGTTGGCTCAAAGTGGGTGTTCCGGACTAAGTATACCGCAAATGGGTCTATTGAACGACTCAAAGCTCGTCTTGTCGCTCAAGGTTTTACTCAACTTCCCGGGCTCGATTATTCCCACACCTTCAGTCCGGTTGTTAAGGCATCCACAGTCCGTATCATCTTATCCCTTGCCGTCACTCGTAACTGGCCTCTACATCAATTGGACGTCAACAATGCCTTTCTAAACGACTTTCTCTCTGAGACCGTTTACATGGAGCAACCACCGGGCTATATGGATCCTCGATTTCCGGATCATGTATGTCGACTCAAAAAGGCCTTATACGAGCTCAAACAATCCCCTCGTGCATGGTTTCAACGCTTAAGTGGTTTTCTTTTCAGCCTTGGGTTTCGATGCAGTCGTGCCGATCCTTCTCTCTTCATTTTTTACAAAGGCAACCACACGCTATATTTTCTTGTGTATGTCGATGACATCATTCTCACCGGAAACTCATCGACGCTTATCCAGAATTTCATTACACGCCTCCATAAGGAATTCGCGATTAAAGATCTTGGTCGGCTTAGTTACTTTCTTGGGCTTGAGGTCATTTACACATCGAACAGTCTATTCTTGAGTCAAGCCAAATATGCTCGTGACATTCTCACTCGTTCTGAGCTACTTGACTCAAAACCGGTTTCCACCCCACTGGCTTCTGGGCAGATTCTCGAATCCACAGGCTCTCCACTTTCAGATTATACTCGTTATCGATCCTTAGTCGGGGCCCTTCAATACTTGACAATCACACGACCTGACCTATCCTTTGCCGTCAATCTTGTTAGTCAATTCCTCCAGGCCCCTACCATCGATCATTTTCAGGCAGTCAAACGAATATTACGCTATGTCAAAGGCACTTTGTCTTACGACATCTCCTTTATGCGCACTCCTGATACTTCACTTACTTTTCTTGTGGGCTACTCTGATGCTGATTGGGCTCGATGTTCTGAAACCCGTCGCTCAACTTATGGTTATTCAATTTTTCTTGGCGGAAACCTTGTCTCTTGGAGTGCGAAGAAGCAACCTACTGTTACTCGATCAAGCTGTGAGTCGGAATACCGTGCCTTAGCCAACACTGCTGCGAACTCATTTGGGTAACACACTTGCTTCGAGAATTACATGCGTTGCCTCTTGATCGTCCGGTCATATTTTGCGACAACAAAAGCGCTCTATTTTTATCTCAAAACCCGGTGGCTCACAAACGCGCAAAGCATATTGATATCGATTGCCATTTTGTTCGTGAATTGGTTTCTTCAGGACGACTAGCAACTCGCTTCGTTTCCTCCAAACTCCAAATCGCGAATATTTTCACAAAAAGTTTAGCTCGTCCGCTATTCGAGTTCTTTCGGTCCAAGCTACGAGTCGGTCCTAACCCGACGTCTCGCTTGCGGGGGGGTGATAGCAATCAAACGTAATTGATTGCCAAATCATATGATCTGTTATTTAATTTGTATAATTTCCTTGTAATTTGATTTATATACTTTCCTTGTAATTAGAATCATTGCTGTATTTATCTGTTGTATCTTTGGCTATATATTGCATAATGGAAATATCTCAAGTCAAGGTGAAAATCATTCTCATTCACATAAACGCTTATACGAATTCAATTTTTATATCAAATCATTTGCGTATAATGATGTTTTAGTTGCTAATAGACCTATAAATCGTGATTATTGATTGGTCGTTGATATGGGTAAAAGAAAGGGTAGATTTAATTAAAAGTTGAGCGTATATGTAAGAGATTTATTAGGTTAGGCATATTTCTCAAATAAACCATGGGATGAACATAGAAATCAAATATTTAAGTTTTCTTTTACTAATTTTTGTTTTGTTTAGCCATTCATAGACCTCGTTGATTGTAAGTATTAGGTTAGGCATATTTCGTAGGCGCTGGAAGTAGAATAGTAGATGAAAAAACAAACAGCAGTCCAAAAACATTGCAATCAAGCCCACAAGAGAAAAGAAAGAAAAAAAAAAGAAGAAGCAGGCCCAGTCCAGATGCGACTTCTTCCATCAGTCAACTCCCGCCCAAACTCCCGCTGTTCGGTATCTTAAAAATCTATTTCTCAGCGCACCATTAACTGTCGTTAAGGGGAACGATTGGAGAGAACCAGTTTTTGGAAGGAATCGATGGATTGGGACTGATTTGGAGAACAACAAGGGACGACGTTCAATTTCTTGGAGTTTCCATCTACGGTTCTCCATCAATTCTTTAATTAAATTGATTGTAAGTATTAGGTTTTAGTTATGAGTAATTAATTTCCCAGGTAAACTTTGTTGATTTTGATTGTGTTTTGACTTGTTAAATGTTCATTATCTTTTGATTTTTATCTATGCAAACTTGTTTATTTTTTATTTACCAATCTTGGATTGTTAATTTGAGACTTTTTCTAATCTGATTTTGATTTGTTATTCAAGGTTAGGAATCCGTAATTGTTCCTAGCTTTGATAAGTAACAAGTGGCATCTCGGTTGATACCTAGGTTAATCGTTTGATGTCTTGGTTTGCATAATTTAGTCTAAATGGTCGGCGTCCGATCGTTGGCTAAGAATAGTGCTTATCAGCTTTTAATGCAATTGGTAGTCGAGTTTAGGTGCGTATCTAAACTTGATTAACCGGTTAGGTGCTATGTATAGAGCTTCTCATGCTACATAGTTTAAGGATAAGCATGGTGTTGGTGCGTATCAATACTTATAACTATTCTGGAATGAAATTGAGAAAATATCAATGAAATGCAAGTCAATGATGCATGGTCGAGTCAACAGTTATTACTCATCAGAACTCGTTTATTTATCGTTAGTTGTCTTATTTTATTTTCATGTTCACTTTAAAATCCAACTCTCCACCCCACTCCCCCTTTATTTACTGTTTTAAATTGCCTGCACATGACATCGTCTTGGACTTGCGGTTGACACCGAGTCCCTAAGGAGACGACCCTACTTATCGCTATCACAATTTGTTGTGTTTAGAGGTAATAGGATTAATTATATAAATCATATTATTTGCTGGACTCGACACCCGTCACCATTGTTTTCAAAAGCGTGTGAGGCGTACGCCTCGAGGCGCGCCTCAAGGCGAGGTGGTCCAAAATCGCACCTGAGGCGGCGCCTCTCAATATCCAGACGAGGCATACGCCTCGGTCGTCTGAGGCAGTGATTGAGGCGGTGAGGCGGTAGTGAGGCGTACGCCTCAATACCGAGGCTAAATTATTTTAAAAAATGACCAAAACCTTCTCTATATCTTTTTTGAAAACTTTGTTCTTCTTCGGTTCTCCTAAGCCCTATCAGCTACTCGTCTATTGTCCTTCGTGAGTTCCAATTTTCTCCCATTTTCATTGCATTTTCTTCTTCGATTCTCTTCGGTTCACGGAAGTATTATATATATTTATCTATCGGACACACTTCTTTTATATTTAGTCTCTACTACGTGTAAGGGTCACAGTCACACTTCTACTCGCACTTTGTTGATATTTAATATTTTTTCTTTATGAGCTGTGAGCATATTAATATATACATATACATATATATATATATATATATATATATATATGTGTGTGTGTGTTATGAATAGATCAATAATTTTTTTCTTATTTAGTACATGTACATCT
The DNA here is from genome assembly GCA_033807775.1 of Saussurea involucrata. Classification (NCBI taxonomy): domain Eukaryota; kingdom Viridiplantae; phylum Streptophyta; class Magnoliopsida; order Asterales; family Asteraceae; genus Saussurea; species Saussurea involucrata. The sequence continues at coordinate 95,188,846 of CM066316.1, forward strand.
ATATTTTGTGATTGAAAAAAGTATATGTAAATTCTTTTAGTAATTTAATGACATATATATTGTCTAGTACTCAAGTGTCAAGTGTGTGGTATATAGATTGCATATATTTTTTGAGCAGAAGCAGTGGAATATTGGTGTGTGTATATATATATATATTTTGTGTAGTGTATATATTTCCGCCTCGGGGCTTACGCCTCGCCTCATTGAGGGAAAACGCCTTGAGGCACGATTCCGCTTTTTAAAACCTTGCCCGTCACTAAACAATTCTAGAATGTGCTTGTCAAAATTTGTTTACTTTTTGGTGTTAAAGATGTTAAACCATTTGAATGCTTCTTTCCCTCCTTAAGAACAAGGAAATCATGTTTCTTCCTAAGAAACTCTGTTGGCTGGCTGGCTATATTGTTTGTCTGATAACTGTAATTGGATGAATTGGTTGTATATGGGGTTCTGTTGAATTAAGTAAGCTTTGATGGATGTTTTGTGTGATAACTATAGCTTCCTTCCTTTATAGGAATTCCGTACGAATGTGAATGGAGTGCAGCAGCATTCTGTCACTGAAACAGTTTAATTTTCACAGAGAAGCTTTCAGTGATCGAAATTGTATCTGCAGGATGGCAATCCTTGTGATGTAAAGGTGATATTGAACTTGCTTTTCTTCTGGTACTTGTGTATTTGAAATCCGGAGAATTGGTGAAGGTTTGTATACTCTTTTGGTATGAATCCCCCACCAAGGTACCCCAAAGGAAAATGAAATTACAATCATCATTAGAAAGGCTAGCTATTTACATAATCCATACCTTGTTAATCCATAAATTATTATCCCATGCCATGATTATATAATATAGGCCTGAGCTGAGCTTTGAAAAAAATGGGTTTAATCTTACTTGCAATTAACCCTAAAACCCAAAACATTTGCACTTACTGGAGTTGAGGTTGATGTTAAACCAGAATGTGCAATCAGACCGTGATTCATTTTCATGCCTCAGGCGTTGGTTTCCTGACATCCAAATTAAAAGTTGCCACCATCTTACTTCACAATTTCAAGACCAATCAGACTCCACTTTTTGTAGATACAACATCAATAATTGTTATATTAAAAAAAACCAACATATTTGTTTAAATCTTGATTTATTTTGAAGAATAGTAAGATATGTTTATCTAGTTTATAATCAAGTAGGCTGATGGATAGATGTATAAGGGATTAAGTTGAGGATAGGAAAGGGCAAACAAGAAGATTAAGAAGAAAGTTGATACAGAAGAATGAAATTGAAAATTAAGCATAGATATGTATGTCTAGTATGATAAGAAGCAAAATGAGGAACAAACCATAGAGCAGTGTGTGCAGTAAGATGGAGATTACATTGGTCTTCATGTTCATGAAACCAATTGGAGACTCGTTTCCAGGCATCTGAAAGAGCAGTCCTGGTGCTAGAAAGGCAAACAGAGCTGCAGCTATGATGGGAGCCGCCCAGTCATGCATTTTCACTCCAAATTCAAAATGATGAGTTTAGAATTTAGATGTAGAATAAATGGAGAAGAAAAGCACCAAATTTTTTATATGTTTTATGGGTAGTGGTGGTGGACACAAAAGCATCAATTAGGGAACAAAAGCTACCTACACTTTTTCCTTTTAACTAATAATAATTGCCATGGGCATCTGCATATATACCATTCTTAAAAAAAGCATATATAGTTTATTTTGGAAATAACAGCTCCAAACTCACACCATTATTCCAATGGATGGGTCTGCAGTAGTTGGAATGTGCTGATTATGAAATATAACAGCAAAAAAAGAAACAAGTTCCATTACTTGATTTGTAACAAAGCTATCTGGCTAGTGACTAGCCATTGTTAACAAAACAATCAAATCCAACTAAAAATATAGATACAAGTTGTCAACTTCTATTCCAATTTGAGATGGCCAAGAAAATGATTCATTTTCCAACAATCCTTCAGTATGATTACCGGTGTCACCACCTCTTATGTTTCTTAATGGAAGATGTGGATGATGATTCAATGGATTGCTTGGGGTAGACTTGGTAAATATTCATGAATGGGAGCGATTTGGATATAAACTATTCTTCTAGCTAACAGCCGCACTCTATTTACAACATTGATAAGTATTCATGAATGTTACTTTATTGTGAATATATCATAATATATATATATATATATTTGTGATATTAATTTATCATTAATTGGTTAATTTTGACAGATTCTGAAAGTATTGTACTATATTAATAAACCTCATAAAAACACATTTTATATATACATATATTTAAATTGATATATATGTTTGATATATAGGAAATTCTACTAACGTGCATATTACATATATAACTTAAACTTTGTTTGTTTTCCCTTTTTCATTTTGGGCTTTGGACTAAAAAAAAGAGAGAGAATTAAACAAAATAGAATATTAAGCACAACTAAAACATGCATATATGATGGTTAAAGAAAAGAAAAGAATATATTATATTATGAGGTAGCTTAAGCTTAGCACCTCCATGCAGAAGCAGCAAGAATGGATCTGTCTTGCCATCCTAACAGCAAACAGCCTCTATCCTCTGTCAACCTGTAACCATCACACGAGTACAAACTCAGTAGTATCTTTGACTGAGTCACCGCGTTGTCACTCAAGGGAACCCCTTTGAAGCCTTTTCCCTCCATGATCTTCCTCCATTTCTCCAACCTCTCATGCCTCATCACTCTGTCTGCCCCCTCGCATGCCACTATGTTCCTTATCTCCGGCGCAAATATATACTGTTCTACTTTGGCCCTCTGGGGGGAGTCTGCCGGGAATGTTGCATCCAGCGAGTCAAAGATTGCCGAGTAGTAGTGCAGTGCTTCCAAGAATCGACCCAAGAAGTAAGGCCCATTATGGCTTGCTTCTTGCTCCACGATGGTCACAATGTTAGGCGCTTGGTCTCGGATCATTGCTAATAAATTTCCAAGGCAATGACCTGGAACTCGCTGAAGCCGGTTTACTGAGTTCACTGCCAGGGCTTCACCAACTCTTCGGTTAAACATGTGTGGTTGTAGGTCTTCCAGTTGTTCTCCCACCGGGTGGAACTCAAATGGAACATGGAGAGACTGGGCCAGCTCTGACAAGCACCTTCCCGTTTCCCTGACGGATTCTGGAGATGATCCAATACCGGTGATGCGAAGAAAGGGTGGTCCACCTGGCCTGGCTGCAAGGGCTTGCATGAAAGCAGGCCACTGGTAACCTTGAAGGATATCAAGGTCGATGACATGGACACGTTCTTCCGCCTCAAATGCCTCGAAGATGGCTTGATTGGCGGTGAAGTGAGCAAACTTGATGTAAGGGCAGGCTTGGTAGACAATTTGATAGATTTTGAGGATTTCCATTGCGTTAGGAGGGAAAGGAGTGAATGGTACTGGTTTTGGTTTTGTGGTGAGCGTAGCAGCGGCAAGACGAGCCTTGAGGGCCTCTGTGAAGCAGGAGGCGACCCGTTGCATTGAATCACCAAGTAGGGAGACGACACGGTCCAGGTGGTGAAGATATTTTCTTGCTGACATGAAATCCTCTTTGGCCACTGCTTCTGCACAGGCTAGGAGAAGGTGCACCAGTTGAAGTCCACTATCATGTTCCTGTTGATTAATTTCTTTAAATAATAATTAAAATTTGTATACTAAGTAATTATTATAGGTTGGAGAGAGTGTTTATACGTGTGTGATGTGAATACCCATTAATTAATTACCTCGGCACCAACTGGGGGAGGCACCATGAGATGGTTATGGTTGATAGTTGGTTGAGGTTGTAGTGGTGAGGGTCGTAGATGTTGTTTTTCTTGTCGTCTCTCTTGTTCAAGTTGTTCCAAGAGAGGTGCGTTTGCAGGTGGCATTTGATGATAGGATGATCCTATTCCTCCTCCATGCACTATTTGAGCTGTAGTAGTAGTAGTAGTAGTAGGAGGCTCTTCAGCATAAAACCTAGAATTAGGACTTGGTAAAGTCAAGCAGTCCAACAGTGCTGGAATAGTGGTGAGTGAATCATATGATTGATCGGAAGCAGTATTATTAGAGTAGGACAAGAAGTCATGGTTATCTCCTTGGAAATCATCCAAGAAATTCTCAAGTGCGGGTAAAGAGATAGTCTCAACTTGCATGAACTGATTATTGGGGGAGTTACAGTTACTGAAAACCCTTTGGAGTGGACTCATGCCTTTTGGTTTGTTAGAGTTGTTAAAAGGTGCTAAAGCAGTAGCAGCAGCAGCAGCTGGATGAGGGTTGAAGGAATAGTTTGACGGTGGTTGTGCAGATGATGATGATGAAAGTAGTGGAGAGGAGATCATGAAATCAGCTGCGTCGAGTTGCTCGGAGAAGAAGGATTCCCACAAGGAATTAGTATCGGGAGATTGGATTTCCATGTCCCCTGCTGCAGCTGCAGCTGCAGCTGCATGATTATTAATAATAATATCATGATCTTGATCTTCATATTTGATGAGAGAGGTGGGAAAGGTAAGGCTGGCAGGTGTGAGAGTGGTGGTAGTTGTAGTATTCATCATCATCATGTATGGGGTAGTGGAGGAAGATGGAGGAGGAGTTTTCTTGGTGGTGTGATCATCGTGGTGGGGAGTGGGAGAGGTAGGTTGGAGCTTTAAGCATTGGCTTTCGGTGATTAAGCACTTCATGTCATTCTTCAAAGAAGACGACGTCCCCATGCTTGCATGTATCATTAATAATTACCTACAATTAATGATATATATGTATATATATGGTATGGTATATGCACAGCTAGCTAGCTAGGAGATCGAGGATAGAAATTAATTTAATGGTTGAAAAATGAATTACATGCAATGCAACTAGAGAATAATTATAAGAAGAGATGGATTAATGAATGATTAAGAAAAGTTTAAAGGTGAGGTGAGGTGATTCATGATTTGTATTTTAATTAATTTGTTGGATAGCGATCGATCGGTGGAGGCTGTACGTTTGCATAGGGAAACCCAACGACTTTCAACTACCTGCTGAAATCTTTGGAGATGTCTGGGTCCCATTTTTTCTTGTGGGCCGGCGCGCATTGGTTACTTAAGTGACAAGGAATCGGAAGATGCCATCTATTTATATTTTTCTTGCTAAAATTGCATCGTTTGACTTCATTTCCATCATCAAAAGGAAATTCATATTGTGTTTGTTTTTTTAATACACCAATTGATAACCAAATAACTTTTTCCCCTATTGTTTATCTTATTAACTGAAATCAATAAAGTTCAAATATCATAATATTTATGTGTTTTAAAATATACAAGATTCAACCTTCATCTTTCTTTTAAAAATTCGTTAATATATATATATATATATATATATATATATATTAATTAGTATTGGTATTGAAAATCATCTTTATTTATTTAGCTAATTAAGAATGTTTATATTGAGTATAATGTTTTCATGCTAGATGTATGTATGTATGTATGAAATTATATTGTATATACATTACTTTATAACAACAAGATTAAAAATTTATTATTTTCTAGTCAAGTTAAATGTAAATAATTGAGAAAAAGGGACAAAAAGAAGAATATAATTACAGAAAACGCGTGGGTGGCACCGTTGAAGGTTGGATTTCCCAAAGGAATCATGTGTTTGTCTTCCCGTCTCCTCATTTTAATTAATTAATTAATTTGTCTTCTCCATCGTCCTCCTCCTCTTCTTCTTGTTCTTTTCTTCACCATCCCAGTCTCATTTATATTTATATTTCAATTTCTAATCCTAATTAATTAACATCATCTTAACCACAAGGGTTCTGGCGTACTAGTTAAGGCTCTAGGGATGTGGTGGAATATCCCATCGTTCGAATCCAGCCGTACACAACAATTGTAACCAAACTACCTCTAAGTATAGCCTAAAACACCCTTCCAATAACATCATCTTTTAGTTTTATTATTTTTTTCTTCTTCATTCTCAATTAACATTCTTTATAAAAACAAAACTCACATCAATATGATTGTTTTAACTTTTATTATATATTATTGTTGAGGTCAGCAATGAATTTTAATTATTCCAAATGCATTAATAACTACTTTGACTGGATTTTCTCCCATGAGAAAATAATTATCAACAACCATAACAAGAGATAAAAATAAAGACGGGGATTGTATATTTTATAAACAGCAGATTCCTCTTATTATAGACTTTAATTCACATCTAAACATACACTGTATTCTCAAGTTTTTTTTATGAAGGAAAGGAAGGGAAAATAGGAGGGAAAGAAAAAATGTTGTGTTCTTGAGTTTTTCTATGAAGGGAAAGGAAAGGGAAAAAAATTACTAATTTTTCTCCTAAAACTTTCCTTCCAGATGTGGGAGGAAAGCTAAGGAAAGGAAAGAAAAGAATTTGAAAAGAATTAAAAAAATTTATAAAATTATACATATACCCATTAGTTACATTTCACTTCGATCCAAACTTCTTTTGGTCTAAAGTGATTAAGGCCATTCACGGGCAAAATGGTGGTATCAACAACGAAAAGTCTTGAAGACTTTGTCATGGAGGACATGGCCCATGGTCTAAAGTCTTGAAGACTACTGGAGGACATGGCCCATGGTCTAAAGTCTTGAAGACTTTGTCATGGTTGAATTCGAAAGGCATATCCTACGACGCGATGATGATTAAACAGGTTGGCGACAACAAGAATACTCTGTTTTGGCTTGACAATTGGACAGGTGAAGGTAGGATAAGAGATCTATATCCTAGACTTTTCGCTATAGACATAAACACCCAAGCGCTGGTGGCTGATAGACTGGGCGATGGAGGTTTTAAATGGGACTGGTGTAGAGAAATTCGAAGCGGTAGGGAGGCCGATGACTTGATGCGATTATCTAGTAATCTGGGAAGCTTCTTCTTAAACTCCTTAAGTGATAGATGGAAATGGAGATTGTCAGGCGACGGTGTTTTTTCAGTCAAAACTCAAAACCATGAGAGAAAAAATTGAGTCCCTGATGTTCGAGGATGGTGGCTTCTCAACTAGATGGAATACTTTAGTCCCTTCTAAAATTAACATCTTTTGTTGGAGGGCGCTACAAGGAAGAATACCCGTCAAAGATAAATTGGCAAACATGGGCATCGATATCGATAATACTATATGCCCGTTATGCAAGCAGGCCGTGGAGACTTTAGAGCACTCACTTTTCCTTTGTAACTTTTCTGTTGTGATTTGGAGAGGACTAGAGGGATGGTGGCAGTTCCCTTTCTCTACTTTGAAGTCCGTGGGAGAGGCGTTGGAAGTAATAAATACGACTAGCACATCCCAGTTGCACCGCAAATGCTTGGAGGCTATCCTGTTGTAACGACCCAGACCTTTTTCGAAGAGTTTTGCGGTTGGTGTGGAGTTTTAAATAAAAGTAGAAGTTGAGGGGCCAATTGGTAAATAAGAGAGGGAGTATAAAAGGGCACAAAACCCTAGACAACCTTCCCATTTCCTGATTTCATTATGTTTGTCGGCTGAGATTTTGGAGAGAAAAAGAATGCTAGAGTTTTGAGGGTTTTTGGTGCATTTGAAGAGAAGAATCATCAAGTCTTGGAATCAGAAGAAGGAACTGGATTGGAACTCGTTTCTTGCAGTAATCTAGCAGGTAACCCTTAATCCATAACTCCATTTAAGATTCATCTGGTGATTTTCGAGTTTGAGAGTTTTCTTGTAAAAGTTGTTTAAGACCATTAAGGGAGATTTAAGCACCTTTGGATTGTGTTTTGTCAGTAAAACCTTGTGGGAGTTGGTAATAGAACTGTATGTAGTTAATCGTCACTTTATCTTTCTGTTTAGTGAGCGTTTAGCAAGATTTCGAGCATTAAACTCGAACAACGCTTTATCCGGAAAGCTTCTTGCGGCGCAGGTATCCGGAAGTTTGTCCGGAAAGCTTCGAATGTTATAGGTTACCGGGTAGAGTGTCCGGAAAGTAGAAGTACCCGGACAATAGAGACGTCCGAAAAGTAGTGTTACCGGACAGTGGGGTTGTCCGGAAAGGGTAGTCATCCGGATACTAATGGTTGTCCGGAAAGTTAGATTGTGCCCGGTAAGTTGGGTGTCCGGAAAGTAGAGTTTTCCGGATAGTTTGTTAATCAGCTTATGTTGTGTCCATTTATCCAGGAAAGTCAATTGGAAGTCTGGAACTGATTAGAAACGAGAAGTAAGAGCACCAAGTGAGTTTTCTAACTAAAATACGTGACTTTACAACGTGTTTTCTTTGAAAGTAAATACATGATGAGAAATGTCATGTTTTATTCTTATGCTTTTGACTACATGAAAGTTGTTTACAGTTTTAAATGAGATTTATGAATGATTTATGGGGCGGGCCTATCCCGTGTGTGATTTAGTTTTAAATGGGATGTATGCATACATTGTTTTAGACGTAAACTGGCCAAGACGGGAGAGTAGACCCGCCAGTGCTCATGCGGGAGAGTAGACCCTATATGCCAGGGGTAGTGTGGCCCCATGTAAGGCAGCATGAGACTGACTCGTTGGCACCTTCGGGTGCCTTCAGGGTGTCAATTTACGAGGGGCGGACCTTATTCCGTGGATGATTTTATATGAACAGAGTTATGATGATGTGTTTCTGAAAATGGTAAACTGTTTTAAATGCTTTTGAGAACTGTCTAGAGGGACTCACTAGACCTCGTGGTCTAACCCTCGCATTTTCAAATTAAAACCTTTTCAGGTAAGCAGATAGTAAAGGCTCCGGTAAGTGAGCAAGCGCAGAATAGAGTAAAGATACAGCTTCAGGCAGTGCCACTCATACTTTTAGTGGTAGTTATTCTCAGTTGTGCATAGGTTGTTTCCGCCAACCTAAGTTAGTTAGACAATTGTGATGAAATTTTGTGGACCCAGATTTGTAATTGTTTAATATTAATGCTTTGTACGCTTTATTTAGATTGGGTTGTTATAGTTGGTATCAGAGCCATAGTTTAAGGAATTTAGGTGACCGGACGGGCCTAAACTTAAACTTGGAGTAGAAATCACAACTGAGAATAGGAAATGCGTTAGGAGGGCACTTTTATAGATACAGAAAATGCGTTAAGAAGACACTATTATAGAGATAGGACTAATAGGGTACTGAGGACAGTCATGTAAGGTGAGTTGAAATTTCACATGGCCAGTGTAATTGCGAACTTACAGGTACATGTATGTGCTTAACCTGCCCTATTATTCCGAAGTCGTAGTCAGAAACTAGTGTTTATGTCGTGTTCCAGTACTTTAGAATGTCAGCAAGATCCCTAAGGGGTAGACTGAGACCCCTTGTTGGGGAAGTTTCTTGAGGAGTCCTGGTGATGTGATGTATGTATACCTCGTAGAGAAGAAAGTTGTTTGGAATGTATTGAGTCGTCTAGAGATAGACCTTTGTGGATTCGAAGAGGATGAGTGATTGCTTGTGAGTAATACTCCTGGTTCAGGAGAGTCCCGATTCTAGAAATTGTGGGGTAGATCAGTTGGGATGATAAGAAAGGGGAGTGTCGAGATCTTGAAAGCATAAGTTCAATAGCGAGTGCAAGATTGGGGTTCTGACTCTTTAGCTGAGCTTTTCAATGGCAGGATCGGTGAAGAGAGATAGCAGTAGAGAAATAAAAGTATGTAGAAGTAGAAATGAGATAGCTGATCAAAATGAATTAGTATGAATGGTTGAGTAAGTGGACCGTTGAATGTATGTATAGCAAGTTATTACAAGGCCGAGAGAGAGAGAGAGCGACCATTGGTCGAAGGCAGAGAGTCGATGATAAGTTGCGTTAGTAAAGTGACTGGCCTTGTTTGAGTGAGTAGCCTTCAATTGCAAGTAGAGTTTCACGCATTGAGTTCATACATGTGTACATGAGACTTTTTTTAAAGTAAAGCAAATGTGTAAATATCAAATTTGATCGAATATGAATCGGCGTGTGCAACCGTATGTTTAAAGAAAAATGCAAATCCATGTACATCGCACAATGAAGTATTGAGGTTTACGATTTTCCAAATATTCCACCATTTTCATATTAAGTTAAATTGTTGCGAAAAAGTCCAGAAAACGTTTGAATACAAAACTTTTATAACTAAAATGAGTATTGACATGTTGAAATTATATAAATGAGGGTGAGGACCGACTGGTTTACTTTGTGTCGGTACTTGCTTCCAGAATTTTGTCGTATGGAAAGATTTTCCATCCAATACTTATTTCTGTCGTAACGACACCTTTTTGGTTGAGTAAGATTAAGTTTTACGGAGAGATTGCATGCAAACGACCCTCAAGATCGTTGTGCAGGGCATTGGAGTTATGAGAATGTTGGGGTCGTATGTACCCAAGTTGTTTTCAAGTGTGGTTTCTTTAAAATGATCAAAAATGTGAAATGATTCATTTATCGCGTTGTCAGGCATGAAGGCTATGAACTCAATAGGTCGTAGAGTATTACATTTTAAGCTAAGGAAGAACTCCTAGAGTGGAGAGGTGTTGGACAAATCAGGGGAGAACGTTTGTAGCTTTGATATTTGCGTTCTAGAGGAAAGGTGAGCAGTAGAAGAGTCGGAAGTGGACTTTAGTGTCGGTTGTATGAGGGTCTGTACCCTTGTGCGGTGACTGGAAATACAGTTGCCGAGGGACGGTTGTGTTCAGGGGAAGAGCTAGCAAGAAACGAGTATGTTAGAAATAATCAGAAACTCGGGTGTTGTGGTTCAACTAGAGCTGGGAGAGAGGCAATGTAGCGAGATAGACTCGGTTATTTTTGCGTGAGGTCTTGAAGATAAGTTTGAGTTGTGTATGATTGGCCATGAGAGTTTTGGTATGCAGTGTGATGTTATGAGTGAGTGATGTACAATTATGTAGTGGCAATAATTGTCAAGTTAAATGTGCCAGCTAGCGTCGTAGTGATGTGAGATTAGAGAAAGAGGAAACTTCAGATAGAAATTTTTGGAGGTTTCGGTTGGGGTGTTCGAGTTGTTAATCAGGTCGTTGGAGCGCGTAGGGTGTGAGTTGACGTCGTGATATGATTATGTTCGGGATAGCATCACATAGTGGTGATGGGTAGATACCCAAAGGAGAAACCAAGTGTCTTTAACTGTAGGAGTCACTAAGTAAGCATATTTTGGGATAATTGGAAGTTTAAAGAACTTGATGAAGGTATTAGTCAGAATGTGGTGGAATAGATGTGAAATCCTTAAAGAAGGTGAGATGTTGCTTATGTGTGAGCGAATTGTCTGAGAAAGTAAAAGTTGGAGTTTAAAGAATGTATAGTGACGTCGAACTCTGGTGTCAATTCGAGGTGAGTTGGTCGAAAGCCTTAAGTTAGAATGTTAGTGCAACAGTTTGGTTATGTATAGTGATGAGAAAGCTTTTGCAGCTGGGGAATTGTCGGAAGAGAGGGGCGAGTAATGGTGGTGGCAGTGCTCCACGCTAACGTGGGGAGGTGAATACAGTATGTCGGATTAAGTAAGTAATCGGAAGTGGTAAACTTGCCAGTAATGCCGATAGGTGCAGTGTTGTGTAGACTGTCCTTGGTAAGTGTGCGAACTTTGGAAATAGTATTGAGGAGGGAAATTGGGTATGTTTTTGTGCAGGAAAGAAGTGGGTAAGACGACTGAATGAGATAAGTTAGTGACTTTGTGAGAAACGTTCGAACGAACCGATCGTTCAGTGCAAGCTATTGAGAACAATAGAGTATGATCGTGGTTACCCCTAGGGGTGAGCAGCGGAACTGGGTACCCGCCTTTGGAACCGGAACCGCTCCGGAACTGCCGGTTCCGGAACCGGAACCGATGTGACTGGTTCTGGTTCCGGTTCCTAAAATAACGGAACCGATGTGACTGGTTCCGGTTCTCATTTTTTTAGAACCGCTACCCGCTGGGTACCCGCCGGGACCGGGTACCCGGTCCCGCTGGGTACCCAGAACCGGAACCGCTGGGTACCCGGTGTATTTTAATAGAAAATATCTAATATTTAATACATATTAGTATTACATATTTATATATAAATATTTAATCTATAAAATAAAATAAATAAAGTAACAAAATTTCCTTTTAGGGTTTCACTTTCACCCTTTCAGTCATACACACACACAGCCAGCCGCACACACCTATTCAGTATTCACGAGTTCACGACTCCATAGCCGCACACACCTAGACCTAGTCACCTCTATCTGCTCAGCCGCCGGCCACCGGCCACCGTCCGTCGTCCGCCGCAGACTCTCGCAGTAGTCACCTCTATCTGCTCAGCCGCCGGCCACCGGCCACCGTCCGCCGTCCGCCGCAGATTCTCGCAGTACGCAACTACGTTTTTTATGTTATATTTCTTTGTCTCTTTAGAAGCAGTAAAAGATCCGCACACAAACAATTCAAAGTCACCTAGGACTTTCCAAATGCAATGTTAATATGAAATGTGTTATCAATTTATCACCAATGCTTTCTATTTCACAGTAGCTGTTAGAGTATGTGAAACCCCTAATTCTCTCTCTAAAAATAATCATGTAGAGAAAGGGGAGAACCCTACATATTGTAAAAATGTTAAAAAAAATAAAAAAAAAATTGTCAGCGGGTACCCGGAACCGGAACCGGTTCCCAGCGGTTCCGGGACCGGTTCCAAAAAACAGAGAACCGATGGGAACGGTTCCGGTTCCGGTTCTTTCTTTCTAGGAACCGCCGGTTCCGGTTCCGCTTCCTGTTCCGTGAAAAAAGGGCGGGTACCCGGTATTGCTCACCCCTAGTTACCCCTCCTAGTTGAGTGGGAGTAACCAAAGTTATGATTATACGACTGGACGCTTGTGGCAAGCAGTGGGAAATTATGAGCCTTCAGGATAAGTTCAATTCGGATAGGTGAGTACTCAAATAAGAAATTATAGAGGTTTCCTACTATTAGACACGTTAAGTGTGAAATGATGAAGTTGTGAGAACGTACGATTTAGTTGACGTGTTGTAGCCAATGTGATTCGGGAAAGGAGTATGATCTGCATAGACGAATGTCGGTTGGAAGAAGTAATCTAGAAATTTCACGTATACCAAGGAGAGGCTCATGGGTGTGAGCTTGTCGGGATGTGCAAGGTTGGCCTGGTGCCAAGTTGTCAATGAGCGAGTTTTCCTGGTAGAAGATTCTCGTTGTTGTGGCGGGAAATTTCTGCCAAGTTCTTTCTCTTAAGGAAGTATAAATGTACGAGAGACCTTAATTAGACGTGTTTAAAACTGAGAGTCCCGATGTGTGGACGGAGGCGCGGTTGGCCTTAGTTTTATCAGGTAGTTTTAAGCGAGTATAGTGATCGAAGAGGGTACAAGTAAATAGTGCAAGATGGCACGTTATAGCAAGTGATGACTCGTCGAGGGCGGTTTCATGTATGGAGTGCGGTTATGTTTCCCATCTGAACGATTTGGGGCAGCCGAGTAGAACTGAGTGGTTGGATTGAGAACATAAGACTGTGGAACCTCGAGAATTGAGAGATAGGTAAAGTGGACTACGTCTGTGGGTCCGTCGGAGTTATGAAAGTTGAATAGATAGTGCGCGATCTTGAGGTACTAGATGAAATTTTGGAGGACTTCGTAGTGTGACGTGCGCCTCTGTTATGAGGAACAGATGAGGGAAGCTAGAGTAATGTCGACCTTGCAAGAAGTACAGGCGATAAGAAGTTGACTTTGTCTTTAGTGAGCAAGTGAGAGCAACGGCATACAAGTTAGACTTACCGGAAGAAGTAAGAGGAGTTCATCCAGCATTCTTGTGTCAAATATGAAGAGATGTTTGGGCCGAGACCGATGTAGCCATCCCATTAGGAAATGTTAGCATCGATGAGAGACTGTCGTACGAAGAAGAACCAATAGAGATTGTGGACAGCAAGGTCCGGAAATCTAGAATAGAGAAATTCGGCTAGTAAAAGTTCTGTGTAGGTATCGTAAGGGGGCGAGAGGCAACGTGGGAGGTAGAATCCGATATGAAGTCTAGGTACCCTCTCCTTTTCGAAAATGGAATTCCGGGGACAGAATTCTTTTGAGGGGGGGAGTGTTGTAACGACCCAGACCTTTTTCGAAGAGTTTTGCGGTTGGTGTGGAGTTTTAAATAAAAGTAGAAGTTGAGGGGCCAATTGGTAAATAAGAGAGGGAGTATAAAAGGGCACAAAACCCTAGACAACCTTCCCATTACCTGTTTTCATTGTGTTTGTCGGCTGAGATTTTGGAGAGAAAAGGAATACTAGAGTTTTGAGGGTTTTTGGTGCATTTGAAGAGAAGAATCATCAAGTCTTGGAATCAGAAGAAGGAACTGGATTGGAACTCGTTTCTTGCAGTAATCTAGCAGGTAACCCTTAATCCATAACTCCATTTAAGATTCATCTGGTAATTTTCGAGTTTGAGAGTTTTCTTGTAAAAGTTGTTTAAGACCATTAAGGGAGATTTAAGCACCTTTGGATTGTGTTTTGTCAGTAAAACCTTGTGGGGGTTGGTAATAGAACTGTATGTAGTTAATCGTCACTTTATCTTTCTGTTTAGTGAGCGTTTAGCAAGATTTCGAGCATTAAACTCGAACAACGCTTTACCCGGAAAGCTTCTTGCGACGCAGGTGTCCGGAAGGTTGTCCGGAAAGCTTCGAATGTTATAGGTTACCGGGTAGAGTGTCCGGAAAGTAGAAGTACCCGGACAATAAAGACGTCCGCAAAGTAGTGTTACCGGACAGTGGGGTTGTCCGGAAAGGGTAGTCATTCGGATACTAATGGTTGTCCGGAAAGTTAGATTGTGCCCGGTAAGTTGGGTGTCCGGAAAGTAGAGTTTTCCGGATAGTTTGTTAATCAGCTTATGTTGTGTCCATTTATCCAGGAAAGTCAATTGGAAGTCTGGAACTGATTAGAAACGAGAAGTAAGAGCACCAGGTGAGTTTTCTATCTAAAATACGTGACTTTACAACGTGTTTTCTTTGAAAGTAAATACATGATGAGAAATGTCATGTTTTATTCTTATGCTTTTGACTACATGAAAGTTGTTTACAGTTTTAAATGAGATTTATGAATGATTTATGGGGCGGGCCTATCCCGTGTGTGATTTAGTTTTAAATGGGATGTATGCATACATTGTTTTAGACGTAAACTGGCCAAGACGGGAGAGTAGACCCGCCAGTGCTCATGCGGGAGAGTAGACCCTATATGCCAGGGGTAGTGTGGCCTCATGTAAGGCAGCATGAGACTGACTCGTTGGTACCTTCGGGTGCCTTCAGGGTGTCAATTTACGAGGGGCGGACCTTATTCTGTGGATAATTTTTATATGAACAGAGTTATGATGGTGTGTTTCTGAAAATGGTAAACTGTTTTAAATGCATTTGAGAACTGTCTAGAGGGACTCACTAGACCTCGTGGTCTAACCCTCGCATTTTCAAATTAAAACCTTTTCAGGTAAGCAGATAGTAAAGGCTCCGGTAAGTGAGCAAGCGCAGAATAGAGTAAAGATACAGCTTCAGGCAGTGCCACTCATACTTTTAGTGGTAGTTATTCTCAGTTGTGCATAGGTTGTTTCCGCCAACCTAAGTTAGTTAGACAATTGTGATGAAATTTTGTGGACCCAGATTTGTAATTGTTTAATATTAATGTTTTGTACGCTTTATTTAGATTGGGTTGTTATATTGGTAAAAATGACGTTTTCTTTCTTTTCTCTCCTATTGAAGATCTGGAAATTTATTTTCTTTCTTTCTCTTTTTTTTCCCGTCACTCTCAAGAACACAAATTCAAATATTTATTTCCTTTCCTTTTATCTCTTTTCTTTTCTTTTCCTTCATTTTCTTTTCTTTTCTTTCCTTTCAAAACTCGAGAACACAACGTTATTGTAATATTTTTAGATAAGATGTTTTTTGGTTTAGTCTTCTAACTTTTTTTTTATTAGGATGCTTAGATTTTTTAGATGTCATATAAAATCAATTTTATTGTAAGATTTATTTTGAAGTATATATAATATTTATATACGGCAAATTAAACCCACACATAATTATCATTTTTTGTGAGACTTGAATCTATGGCCGAGTACAATGGGGTTATTGAGTATCATTCATGGACGGACCTCCCTTGGGGCACGTGGTGGCATGTGCCACCGCTAGAATTTTCCGGCGAAGTGTATTTTTTTTGTGAAGGTGCTACCGTAACGATTTAGGAGGCTACCGTATCCATTTGGAAACTACAAAGGGATGCACCTAAACTGAAAAAAGGCCTACATCTTATACCCATTCAACCATAAAAACCGAAAAAATCCCTCGAAATTGATAAAAAAAAACTTAAAAACTCCCCGAAATCAAGCAAAAAACGTAAAAAAAATCTCTCAAAACGCCGAAATTTGGCTAAAAACACATCAGACGATATTGAACGTTCATAAAAAGATGAAAGACACTTCGATAAAAACCGTATGAAAAAATATGATGTCACCGTATAAAAATTTGTCTAAGTCCGTCCTTGGTATCATTAAACCAATGAATCTTTGTAAGCTCTATAATTATCCTCTCCTATATTAGTACTGTTTGATTGGATCACGGGCAATGTGTAATGCAAATTAATGCACTTTCACCAATAACTTATTATGAGATATCATTCTTGTTTAACAGGATTACCAATGTTATTCTTTTCACTAAACAACCACCTTAATTTGGAAATTAAAGCAATATGACAAAAATGTCCTTTTATGTGAATTCCTTCTTTAATATTTGATCATAAGATTAAGGCTATGTTTGGCAAACTAACTAATAAGCTAGCTGTTGACTCATAAGCTAGCTGATAGCTGATAAACTAGCTGATAAAGAAGTCACGTATGACAAAACTAACTTATAAACATGTAAAATAATCAAAAAGGATATCTTCAAAAAATTATCAATTGCAATATTTAATTTATATAATTAAAACAAATTTATATCAATATAATATGTTAACTAATATAACCAATGTAGTAAAGAAAAATTAAATAATATAACATGTTAATTAAAAGAATTTAAAATTTTCTATTACATATATACTATAAATTTCGAATTTGTTAAAACAAGTTTTAGAAAAATTATATGTTAACTTATAATTTTAAATAACCGTTACATATAATATTAAAACAATAATAAAATAATAATTAAAAAAATAATGGTAAGAGCATCCACACGCGTCTTGCAAGTGTTCTTGCAAGATGACATGACATGCCATGTGTCTTGCAAGACTACCATGATCTTGCTAATTGTGCAAGGTCTTTCAAACAATATAATATATTAGACAAAATCATTTATTAATTTAATTAGTTAGTTAGTTTGTTTAAATATTAGTTATTATTAATATGTTTATTAAATTTAATTCATTTATTAGTTTATTTGAACATTATTTTTTTTAATATTTTTATTAAAATTTCTTACACACGCTTTATTTTTAAAATACTTTTATGCAATGCTTTTTATTTAAACGGCTAAATTAAAAGTACATTAATATAAAAATTACGAAAATACAAATACTAATAGATAAACGTACACAAACATCAAAAAAATTACATAAGTAAATATACATGTATTTTATTTGTTAATTAAGTTATATTTATACAAAATATAGTAAAAGAAAACAAAAGTAAAATTTTAGTTATCTATATTTTATAATTAATTAATTAGTTATATTATAATTATTTATATTATTTATATTATAATTTATTAGTTTAGAAAGAAGTTTGGTCTTGCATGTGTGTGGAAGGTGTTATTGCAAAACTGATTTGGCATTTGTGAAAAGGTTATGATCTTACAGGTGTGTGGATGGTCTAATTGATAATTAAAATTTATTGATTTATATTAAAAATATATATAAAAGTAATTTATATGATCAACAATATCTTTAAATAATTAAAAATTAATACTTTAATAATTTTCAATTAATATTAATTAATATTTATCAATTAATAATAATTAAAACTTAAAAATTAATATTTATTTATAATAATAGTTAATTAAAAATAATGAGGGCAATATTGGAATATTTATAAAAACTACTGAAAAGCTTATATAAGCTAGTTTTTTTGAAACGCTACTTGGAGTGGCTTTTTGTAAATATTTCAATATTGTCATCATTAATATCAATTATTTTTAATTAACTATTATTATAAATAAATATTAAGTTTAATTTCTATTAATTAATAAAAAGTAATTAATATTAACTGAAAATTATTAAATTAAATTTTAATTATAAATTGATATTACTTTTTAATTATTTAGAGTCATTGTTAATCATCTATATTATTTTATATATTATGTAATAATAAGTTAATATATATTTTTTTTTAAACTTGTTTTAACAAATTCAAAACTTATAGTATATATGTAATAATAAATTTTAAATTCTTTTAATTAACATGTTATATTATTTAGTTTTTCTTTACTACATTGGTTGTATTAATTGATATATTATATTTTTATAAATTTGTTTTAATTATATAAATAAATATTGTAATTGATGATTTTTTAAAGATGTCCTTTTTGGTCATTTTAAATGTTTATAAGCTAGTTTTGTCAAACATGATTTTTTTAATCAGCTAGCAGCCAGCTTATGAGTCAACAGTTAGCTTATCAGCTATCAGCTAACTTATGAGTCAACAGTTAACTTATCAGTTATCAGCTAGTTTGCCAAACATAGCCTAAAAGTGAAATGGACAAAAAACCTAATTCTCATAAAAATCCATTGTTCTCACACAATCTCAAATATATCTATATAACTTAATTATATATGTATTTGATTATTATATTTATAGCTGTTACATGTCAAATGAAGTGATGACGCGGATGATGATTTTAAAACAACGCCAAAGTATTACCAATATGTTCTTTCTCCTCAATTTCAATTTTAATGTCAAGTTTTATTTTGTTACAAGTATACTATATATTATAATATCGACCATAACTAAACAAATTTATAGAGAGATTTAAATATGATATTTTAGTTTTTTTTTAAATATTATGAATATACGCTATAAATTTAAACATCGGCCATAAGTAGATGTGATTCACAATTTAATAACAAAAATAAACTAATACATTAATCTGTCATATAGAACCATACTATCTAATTAAAGAAATATAATTAAAAGTATATTATATATACACGTATTGTTTTTGTGATTAATGAATATAAAAGAGGTATAAATTGTGGTTTTTAAAGATGATAGGATGTATGTGATTTTATTTACTCAGAGAAACAGTCAAAAAGTATATGAAAAAGGTTGCAAGGCTCAGGCCCAGGCCCAGGCCCATCCCATCCATACATTTGAATTTTGTAAACATAAGCCCATGCCCATCCTTAGTCTAATTTATCGTAGGGTTCATTTAGGTGTCGTTGGCAAAAATAAGTTAATTTATAAGTTAGGTTACCTTTTGGATATATGTTTTAAGCTATTTACTCAGAGAAACACTCAAAAAGTATATGAAAAAGGTTGCAAGGCCCAGGTCCAAGGCCCAGGCCCAGGCCATAAATGCTATACATTTCTCCACCATTTTCAAATTATACATAATGCCTTTTTTTTTTTTTTGGATTGAAATTTACTTGTGAAATCAAATTCATATGATGGATGCACTATTAATTAATAGCATCAATTTTAATTCAACGACCATGATTCAAATAAGTAATATTAATATTTAATTAAGAAAGGAAAAATAAAATGTAGGTTTGAAGATGTAGGGTAGGGTAGGGAGGCCTTTTTCTTTTGTTCGTAAATTTTGTCTTTTTTTCACGTTAAATTAATGGACATTTAATTCTAGATTTTTATCCTATCAAAATCCTACCTTATAGTAAAGAATTTTGTTAAAATTTCTTAGTTGTAGAATTTAAATATTCATTTAAAAAAAGGAATGAGAGATTAAAATTGATATAACATTTGAATTCTATACGAACCAAATATGCCACCATGGAATGAAATTAGTTGAAACTTGTGTAAGCATATACTAATACTACACAAAACTTACTAAGTCTTTTTGTATTGATCCATCCATTTCTTTTGATGAATCTGTAAATATTCATTTTTGATGTAAAATTAATTTATGGATTTAATTAATAAAAAGGATTTTAATCGATGATTAATTAATTATTAGGACAAGAAAATAAAAGTAAAGCTATTTAGTTAGGGTTTAGGATTTAAGGTTGGTCGATTGAACTTGATTTAGGAAGAAAGTAGATATCTATACTACATTATTAAAAGAATAAGGGAAATTGACAGTTTTTTTTCAACAATTCAAGAACGGTTACTTTTCAAGATTCAGTTTTTTTTCTAAACCAGTTCTTCTTCTCCCCATTTTCTGCAATCCACCATCTCCTTCGTACAAAGTCTTTAGATGAACCCTAAAAATTAACGTGGTTCTATGTATAGATTTTGCTTATTTTGCTACAAGCTCTTTTGCATACCTTGATGCTTACATACCTTGACGGCGATTCACTGTATTACACATTCTTACTCCTCCTCCCTCTCCAATTTCCGCCGTCTAAACTACACCATGGTTGTGAAGATAAGACCGTGATTTTCTTGTGCTCTGGTTTTCACATTTTGGTTTTGCTGCTTGAACAATACCCACTGCAAAATCCATCTCCAACCTATTGTGGTCGTCACGCTTCAAACATGGAGACACCCAGCAACATTTCTCAAGTTTCAATGGGTTTTAGGAGTCCAAGTTATGGGTGAGGTAACTTAACCAATGTTTATTTATATATGCAAAATTTATGGTTATACATCCAAATTTATTTGTGATTTGGGCTATCTCTACCATATATTTGATAGAAAGGTTTTCGATACGTCCAATCTCCTACACCTTTACACATTTTGGTTTTTTGATGTTACTGATGGTTAGCAGTTGCAACTGATGTTACTGATGGTTACCAGTTCTTCTTAATCTCTTCAAACCTTCACCAAACAATTTTTGTTTCTGTGATTATGGAGGCATTTGATGCAAGAAAAGCCATAGTTTTAATTTTAGTACAAGTTAATTTTCAATTGGGTGATGAAAATCGCAGAAGGTTTCGATAACTGCAACTATGTATTGTCAAAGAGGGAAAAGAAGAGCCATCTATTTCTTCCAGCTTGGTACGTTTGCGTTCCCTTTTCATCTAATTTCATTTTAATTATTTGCTTTTCACTTCAATTTTGTTTTTGTGTTGTGCTTAATCGAGGATTGAAGGTTTATTTATCCATATACATGTAAACATGATCCCCCTTTATTTTCAAAAACTAATAATTGATCTTATCTATGTATATTAGGATTTTGCTCTAGCTGCAGGACATATCGTTACGCAGCCCAACAAGAAGGATGCTTATAGGTTGAATATAATAATGCTTATCACCCATGTTTGGAGGTACCAGTACATTATTCTAGATTTGCACATGATCTTGTGCATTTAGGCCAATACAGAGCTCTCAAATAAACGTTTTTCCAAAAACATCCATGCGCAATGCGGCGCATACCATTTTGAATCTAAAGCCGAGAACTCGAAAGAAATAATCTTGTTTCATATTCAGTTTTATTCTTCATCAGACGATGTCATTTGATGGTTTTATGTGCTTTAAAATCGCATATACATTCAAGGTCAATATGAGAAATGAGCTGCTCATATTAAATTAAGGATTAATTTTATGTGTTCTTGTTTGAACAAGTAATTTTGTTTGTATAATACACACAAATTAAAGTGAATGATATCTGTGAACTTAATTTTATTTATCGATCTCATTTGGATTTAACTTTGATGTAGCCTCCAATTTGGTACTATTCATTTGTATATTACTGACTATTACAGTTGTGATTAAGCCATGACAGGTAATCAAGGCATGTATGGAGAGGGGTCAAAATTTGGAAGCAAAGTGGAAGACCAGAAATATAGCAGCTGATGAGAAAATAGACTTCTGATGGGGAAGGAAAAGAAATATGAAGGCTGTTTTGGGTGGTTTGTCGTGGTGGTTATATTGGGTGTGGTGTCTATATTGGGTGTGGTGGCGTTAACACTAGGGCTAACTTTGAGGAAGAAATTTCATCACGGCGACGGTGCTGATCATGTTCGATTTCAGTTTCCAATCTTCTAACAGGTTCGATAATCTGATTTTCTGGTTCGATTTCATTCTTCATTTTGGATTCCAGGTTTCATCTTCTAACAGGTTTGATAATCCTTAGTCCTTAATATTGTTGTTAATTAGTTCCAATATTTTCTTTTATTTTCCTATTAATGTATGTAGAATGTGTTTATTTAAGTCAGTCTCACAGTGCTCTCCATCTTGTCTTGCCCTGCACAAGGAGTTATGAGTTTCTCTGCTTTTTATGTTCTATCATTTTGCCACAATCACCATCTACTTCAGGTTCTTAGCCTCTTCTTCTGCTCTATTCATCTCATAGAACAAACTCCTTTCTTCTAATTTTGGTTATTCTCATCAGCTTGTAGGTCGCCCCAAGTGGTTTACTGTCAGATGTCGTTCACAGACTTACATTAAATAGGTGATTCATTATTTTGTTGCTTATTTAACTAATTTTTGATCATCTTGATTGAATGTATTTTGGTGAATGGTTGGTTTGCAGGCTAGAAGCCAGAAGATAGGGGACAAGCCAATTCTTTCATTCGCCAGTTTTGTACAGGTAATGCCCAAGTTTTAGCTCTTTGGATTAATACATAAGGCCTTGACATGCTTTAATCCATTGCAAAGTAGCAATATATGAAAATATTACTATAAATAATTGTTTTGCTTCAGGCAGCCCGCAACAATGTCATTCTTGCTGTTCCGGCACTTCTGTATGATATCAATAACTACTTAAAGTTCATCATGCAGGTTTTTTTTTTGACGATGATTTCATCTGTTTATTTGCAATGGGTAGAATCTTATTTGCTCTCTGGTATCTAATTATGAGATATTTTGCAGCTCTATTTTAATCCAGCAACTGTAAAGATGCTGAGCAATCTGAAGGTAATTGTTGATTGCACTGTTCAATGTGCTTATCTATAATGTGTTTTTTTTGGTCTATGGTATAGAGGCAGATGTTGATGGTGTATGCTAATTTGCAGGTCTTGGTAATTGCGGTTTTGTTAAAGATTATAATGAAGCGTCGATTTTCCATTATTCAGGTTTGTTAAGAGATTCAAATGTTAATTAAAATAATATTTGTTACAATATGAAACTAGCTTTGCTACAATTGTTCATTATTAAAGTAATATTTGTTTGGAATTTCTTTGTTTCAGTGGGAGGCTCTTGCTCTGTTACTTATTGGGATCAGCATAAATCAAATGTGTTCATTACCCGAGGGCACTACTGCAATGGGTCTTCCAGTTGCAATGGGTGCATATATCTATACATTTATCTTTGTAAGTTACTGTTGGAATATGCTCAAGTCATAATAGATAATTATATGGCTAGATACACGTGGGCCTATAGGGTCACACACAATACACTGAGATACCATTTAATATAATGTGATTATTGTATTTACATTATATAAATAGCCTAAGTAACGTGGGGTAATTAAATGGGCACAAATCATTAAAATAGGCTTAATGAGTTTGTATTGGATTTAATTTAATAGCAAGCCTATTACCTTTGATTAAATCCTAGGCCCATAGAGATTAAGAAGGAAAAGCCCATGGAAGCTATAGGGTTCATTAATAAATAGAAAGATTAATGACCTAATCAAGGCTAAGCATTTTTCCTCTCTTCTCTCCAAAACGGCGCCCGTCCCCAAGACCTCTCTAGGTTTTTTTCTTTTATCTTCTAGCTTAATTCTTGCTCAATCAAAGCTACAAGATTCGCTACTAAGGTGGACTAGCATCCGGTGGCATTCGAGGAGGTGTAGTGTGGACTACTCTAGAGGTATTCTTCTTTGAATACTTGGTTTCAAAGAGCACGCAAGTGGATTCGGATTAGTATACAAATCACGCTACAAAGGTATATCGTTATTTGTATTTTTACGTTTAATCATATTGGCAATACGTTGATTCTCTTTTGGTGATTGTTCCGCTGCGTTATTATATATATGTTTATATTTGTGTTTCATATATAATCACCAACAGTGGTATCAGAGCCATCGTATGTGCCATACGATTAACGTGTATATGTAAAAGTGGCTAAGACTAAATTTTTTTTTGAAAAATTTCGACCATCGTTGGATCTTGAATAATGTATTTTAAGATCCAATAGCCACAAGTTACATATACTAATCGTAGATTAATTATTGTAGTTTTTTCTTCGATTCGTTGGCTTGCTTTTGTTTCTTATTGTAAGTGTTTTAGATCCATGGTAAAACATGCATTTTTTTCCATGGACCAAGCCAACACTCTTAATGATAATGTATTGTTATGTTATGTGCAAAACCGATGAAGACCTTGACCGTTTGTGTGCTTTGTTTCATTATTTGTCGTGTTTTTATGGGTTGTAATAGTTTAGGCAAATTTTTTTCTTGGTTTAGTAGTAGATAAATGTATTTTTATCAAAATTGTAACCATTGCTCGGAATGGAATGACGACAAAGTTAAAGACAAAAAGAAATTTTCGGAGTTGCTGGACAGCCGGCACGGAAAATGGATTTCCCGGAGTTTGGCACATCGGATCGTGCTGATTCTTGTTGTTGAAGTTCCATAAGACATAGGAGCACATTTTTGCAGAAGGAAGTTTCGATTGGGGAAGACTCCTTCCATGACTTTTTGGGCCCCGAAGCTGCTGCGTTTTTTCGGACAGATTCGTGTTCGAATGTTCATGTGGGATCTACTTGCTCTTGATGGTCTTGGAGCAAGTGGGAGCCCATTAAGGGTTTATGTTGGCCCGTCCTTAGTTGCCCTCTTGGTCCGTCGTGATGGCTCACGTGATCAAACATAGGTTTTTCATCGGTTGAGGTTTTGCACATATTGGTTCTATGTTTTAATTTTTATGTGTTGCATTGTTATGACTTGCAAATGGGGTTTTCAAACCTAAAATTAAACATACCACTTTTGAAAACTAAATCTTTAGATTTGGTTAATATAAGTTTAAATTGGATTTGAAACTTAAAACCATTGTTTTATAAATAACGCTTAAAAGGGTTTTTCGGTTATTTAATTTATGTAATGTCCAAGCTAATTAAAATCTCATATAGGTTATATATTAGTCTTAAGATGGACATCTCGATACACATAAAATAAAACAAAAATTAAAACTTTAAGTTAAGAAATGTTTTTAACTTATGCTACGAATGAAGAATGCATGCTTCTTTCGTACATTTTTTTTGACACGTTTTATCAAAATCTTATACCCGTCGCAATTTTAAGTCATGCCGTCCAATCAGATTGAAATCCCTCGCCGTTACTTTTTGCCTATGCGTGAGACCTAGGATGAATTGTAATCCCGAGGTGATTATTGTCTATGCGTGAGACCTGGATCTATTTTCACAAGATTTCAAATTGGATGACTTAATCGAGTTAAGCAGGTGAGACCTTAACCCGAGGCAAGGATGGGGCTAAACATGCCAGCTTGACACTAGTTGCTCGGAAACTAGATGCCATGGGTCCCATAAGGATCTAAGAATTGCACTTGAAATGCAATTGGTGAACGTCACCTACCTATTGAATCTATCATTGCTAGCAGATCAACTGATGTGATGATAGAAACTCAATGAGGATCTTAGCATTTTTTCGTACAAAATTAATTGTTTTAAAAGTAAAACTTGGGTAGTTAATTTAAAAAGGATTAATTATTAAAATTACTAATCTTAAACTTTGTATGTTTGTAGATGTCAACAACAAATCAAACCCTAAGCAACTCAACCATCAGGTCAGTTCTTGAAAAGGAGAAACTGACAGGAATCAACTTTATCGACTGGTATCGAAATCTGAGGATCGTTCTCAGAGCTGAAAATAAGTTGATTCATCTGGAAGAGGCCTTACCTGAGGCACCTCCTGCCACTGCTTCTGCTGCAGTTCGCACAGTCTACACCCGTAGGTTTAACGAACAACAAGAAGTAGCTGCTCCCATGCTGGTGAGCATGACCCCCGAGATCCAAAAGAACTTGGAGGAACTCACAGCTTTTGAGATGCTACGAGAGTTGAAAACTATGTTTCAACAACAGGCAGAACAGGAACTGTTTGAAACAGTCAAAGCATTCCACGCTTGTAAACAGGAGGATGGCCAGTCAGTTAGCTCTTACGTCTTAAAGATGAAAGGCTATCTTGACCGTATGGAGCGTCTTGGTTACCCCATGCCACAAGTTCTTGGAGTGAGCTTGATTCTTACCTCACTATCCAAGGACTATGACCAGTTTGTTATGAACTATAACATGCATAACATGGGGAAGACTATCTCTGAACTGCATGTTATGCTGAAGCTTGCAGAGCAAGGGATGCCCAAGAAAGCTCCTGCTGTTCTAGCAATCAGGGAAGGTAAAATCCAGAAATCCAAAACGCAAGCACTGGGCAAGGGTCGTGGCAAGAGTAAAAATGTTTACAAACCCAAACCTAAGATCCCCCCACCTGCTAAGAAGGAGCACCCTGCAAAGGACGCCACCTGCCATCATTGTGGAGTGATGGGCCACTGGAGGAGGAACTGTCCTACTTACCTGGCAGAGTTGAAGAAGAACAAAGCTACCCCGGCTAGCACATCAGGTATCTTCACTATAAAACTCTATGCTTTTCCTAGTAAAACCTGGGTTTATGACACCTGTTGGTGCAAGCGTACCCAGCTTTAATATTGTGATATATTTTTGGTACACATAAAATCACATCTCCATATTTATTTTGATGATTACAAAACACACCGCATTCTTTGTTATCTAATATTTTATCTGAGTGTGCAGCATTTAAATAATCTCGATAATGTTTATCTGAAGAATCCAAGTCTGAAGATTTTCGTCGTTTTAATTTTTAAAATGATAAATCACCCTAAAATAATATACCACTTGGATTTTTCTAATACTGTCTTTTTAAATAAACCAAGTAACATCTTATCATCTTGCTGGATTGTGAAAGATTTGGTTCTAGAAGACACTGCGCATGCGTACTGCTTCCTGCCCTTTGTTCTGGGCGGTATACCGCGGTGAATAACCGGTATACCGCGGCGGCCTGCTGTACTTCTCTGACTGATTAGAAGTGTTTTTGTCTGGGCGGTATACCGCGGTGTTTAGCCGGTATACCGCGGGTACCATTTCCGTTTGTTTTTTGCAGGGTTGACCTTCTCTCTGACAAGTACTTTTTCCTCTGCACGGTATACCGCGAGAGTTAGCCGGTATACCGCGAAAGCCTCAGGCCATGTTGCTCATCCAGTATAAATACATGCAAGCACCAGCCTTCAATGCTACCAATTCACAATAACTCTCCCTGCATTTGATAAAGACTCTGCAGCATCCTCTCTTGATATTTAAACTGTTAAAATTATAAAACTCGTTTTTGAGTAAGAAATCTTGAGTTGATAGCAGATTAAAATCTCTCGATTAGTTGAATCAGCAACACAACTCAAGTGATCAAACTCTCTAAAAATATCCAAGTGATAAACCTTATTCAAGAGTGATTATTCATATTAAAATTATACCCTCTTGTAAGTGTTTGAATAGAGTGAGTGATCCACATAAATCTCTCAAAGTAGAGTGATTCGCGTTTGTTGTACTAAGGTTTGTGTTCTACCGTAAAGAACACGTTTTCGTATTGGATCTCCGAGAAGTGTTATTTTCTCGAGGTGGACTAGCCAACTTTGTGTTTGGTGAACCACTTTAAAAATATCGTTGTCAAGTATTTTCTTTCCCTTATCTATTTACATTTCCGCTGTGCTTTTAAATTATATCTGTTTATATAAATTGCTTTGCATTTATATTTATTTATATAATATATGTGTATCTGTTTGTATTTACACTCTTCTGTATTATTCCGTACTTACTCCGTATTTATTTATAAAAAGAATTTTTGAAAGTAAAAGTTGTAAATACAACCTTACCCCCCCCTAGGTTGTCCAACAATTGGTATCAGAGCAGGTCTTTCAAAAATATTCTGCATAAATTTCTTTTATTCCTTTAAATGGCTCAACAAACTAATTTTGTGTTTTCAAAACCCCTTTGATAGATACTGAAAAGTTTGGCATTTGGGCCGAGCTATTTGAATGTCACGTGCGTGGCAAAAATCAAAAGATTTGGGATATTATAGAAAAAGGGAATTTTAAACCCACCATTGTGAAAGATGATGTTTTTATTGATAAACCTATAGATGAATGGACTACTTCTGATGAAACTCATTTTTGTTTAAACTTTGAAGCTAAGAATATATTATATGCTGCTTTAACAACTGATGAAATTGAAAGAGTATATACATATAAAACTGCAAATCAAATATGGGAAAGTTTAAATAATACTCATCGTGGAAACACGGAAGTTAAATCTAGTAAAGTGAATATTTTAGTTCACGATTATGAACTGTTCGAAATGAAACAAGATGAGTCGATTGACTCAATGTTTAAAAGATTTAACCTTATTGTGACTACGTTGAAAGGTTTGGATCGCACTTATCCTAACGAGGACTATATAAGGAAAATCCTAAGAGCCCTTCCTTCGGAGTGGATGCAAAAGATAACATCTTTAGAAGACTCCCGTGACCTTTCCATAATGAAGATAGATGACTTGATCGGTAATCTTAAAGTGCATGAAATTGCACTTAAAAGAAACAAAGATCGGGAGCAAGTTAAAAAGAAGTCAATCGCTCTCAATGTCTCAACACCAAAAGTCGAGAAGAAAAAGGAGAAAGCTGGCTCCTCAAAAGATCCATCCGAAACTCTCAATGAAGTTGCCATGTTAGTAAGAAACTTTTCCAAGTTTTTTAATAATAATAAATTTTCTAACAATGGCAGATTTCAAAGAAACGGTAACTACCGTCGTGGTGGTGAAAACCGAAGTCGTAAGTTCCATAAACGAGACGAAAAAGTAAAGAAAAATGACGACTCAAGTGGTGACGATAAAGCTAAGCCAAAGAGAGGTTTTTGTTACTCATGTGGCGACAAAGATCATTACGCCAATGAATGTCCTAAAAAGAACAAATTTCAAAATAAGAAGGAGAAAGCCTTCATTGGAGGCGCGTGGAGTGAAAGCGAAGAAGAAGACGAATATCAAGCTATTTGTCTTATGGCCGAAAGCGACGATGAGGTAAAATCTTCTTACTCAGATTATGATAGTGATAATGAAAATAATCTTGAAGAATTATATGAATCATTTCACAAAATGGCTGCTCTTGCAAATCGTTACCAAGACGAAAATTCTAGATTAAAAGAAACGATATCTGCATGTAATAAGGAAATTAATGATGGCAAACAAAAATCTGAAAATGATATGAATATAATTGCTAAATTAGAAACTAAATTAGGAGAAAAAGATTTTTGTAAATCTTGTGATGCTCTAAATAAAGAAATTGCATGCTTAAATAAAAAGTCACATGAAAATATTATTTGTGCAAAATGTGATATTCTTGAGAATGAGATTGCATGTTTAAAAGGAAAATGTGATTCGTATGAAAAGGATGATTTATTAGCAAAAGCTTTTCAAAGTAGTAATGAGAAAGTCTTTAACATGCTAAATATGCCTAACCGTATAAAATGTAGAAAAGGTATTGGTTCCGATACGTGCAAAGATAAATGTTCTTGTATGCCCATCAAAAGATTTTATGAATCACCTAAAGTTAATACAAAAAATCAATATGTGCAAAAACCTCCGTATGTGCGTAAAATGAATAATGCAAATAATATACCAAAAAAACCGTATGCTCGCATTTATAACGATAAATATTCTAGACCTAAAAATGATGCGAATATAAATACTTGCTTTTATGTGTATGATAAATACAATCGCAAAATTAAAATGGTAACTAAATGGATTCCAAAAGGAATGTTTAATAATGATAATCCCGGTGGTATGCGTTTATGGTTTTAAATGTGTTATATATTATATATATATATATATAGTTTAAATATGAATTCATGTATATATGTTATATATAAGTAATATATTATTGTATGTACTTTTGTTTATATATATATATACATACGTTCTACACATATATATATATATACTTTCTGTTTGATTCTTTATTATATATATATTGTTTGACTTTTTGATATATCATATATATATTTTTTTTGGTTGATTTGTTACATATATATATATTCTGTATATATTTATATATTTATATATATATATATATTATATATATATATATATGCTTGTTGGTTTTTTTTTATTAAAACTAATTGTCAAGGACCCACGAGAAATGGGGACCATAAAAATTACATCTTCATCATTATAGATAAACCTTGATATGGACTGGATACTCGATAGTGGTTGCACACGTCACATGACCGGAAACAATAATCTCTTTTCATCATATAAGTCATGTGATGGTGGACAGGTAATTTTTGGAGGAAACTCCAAAGGAAATATAATTGGGAGAGGTACAGTCTCTTGCAATAATGTTAAATTTCTTGATGTGAATCATGTTGATAATTTACATTTTAATTTGTTAAGTGTTCGCCAATTGTGTAAAAATGGTATAACTGTCGTCTTCGAAGAAGACTCGTGCAAAATCTTGAAAAATGGCAAAGTTCTTTTAACTGGTTCTGTGAAAGGAAATTTATATATTTGCAAAACTGTTGTATCTGAAAATGTATGCTTATCTTCTCTTCATGATGGTTCTACTTTATGGCATAGGCGTTTAGGTCACGCTAATCTAAGATTAATGCAAAACTTAAAAAATAAGGAGCTTGTGAGTGACCTGCCAAAATTAAAGTTTGATAATCATTTTTGTGATGCTTGTCGTGTCGGCAAACAACATCACGTTTCTCATAAATCAAAAAATGTTATTTCTACTCAAAGAGTTTTAGAACTTTTACATATGGATCTTTTTGGCCCAATGGCTATTCAAAGTTTTGGAGGAAATTTTTATACTTTGGTTATTGTAGATGATTATTCCCGTTATACTTGGACTCTATTTTTGAGACATAAAAATGAGGCTTTCGAAAAGTTTAAATTTTTAGGAAAAAGAATTCAAAACCAACAAGGTTGTACGATTGTTTCAATACGTACGGACCATGGACGAGAATTCGATAATGAAGTACAATTTGGTGCCTTTTGTGATAAACATGGTATAACTCATAACTTTTCGGCTCCTCGAACTCCTCAGTCAAATGGAGTTGTTGAAAGGAAAAATCGAACGTTGCAAGAAATGAGTAGAACTATGCTAAACGAACATCAAGTTCCCCAAAAGTTTTGGTGTGATGCCGTTGCTACCGCGACCTATGTGCTTAACCGTGTCCTAATTAGAAGTATCCTAAATAAGACACCCTATGAACTTTACCGTGGTAGAAAACCTTCCTTAGCTCACCTGAAAGTTTTTGGATGTAAATGTTTCATTTTAAACACCATATCCTATCTAACCAAATTCGATGCCAAAGCCTATGAGGGAGTGTTCCTAGGTTACTCTTGGAATAGCAAAGCCTATAGAATTCTAAATAAGGAGACCATGGTTGTAGAAGAATCCCTAAATGTTAGCTTTGACGAGAGTCCTCCCAAACCGAGTGCACCCTTAGCAAATGACAATATCCGTGAGGGAGACGTCTTAGCACAACAACTTAGCAACTTGGATTTAGGTACCCAACCTTCCACAAATAATATTGAATCTAGTGATGCCCCTCCTTGCTTTATTCCACAAGGTATAGATGATCCTAACCTTAGAACCGCTCGAGGCCATCCCGTAGATCAAATTATAGGTGACCTAAACCAAAGGACAACTAGATCACAAATCCATACCCATTGTGCTTTCCATGCCTTTATCTCAACCATAGAACCTAAAACCATAGATGAAGCTTTAGGTGATGAGGATTGGATAATGGCCATGCAAGAAGAGTTAAACCAATTTACTAGGAATGATGTGTGGGACTTAGTTCCTTGCCCTAGTAGTCAAACCATTATTGGCACAAGATGGGTCTTCCGTAACAAGGTAGACGAGAACGGTGGAGTCACACGAAACAAGGCACGTTTAGTTGCCAAGGGGTACAATCAACAAGAAGGTATAGATTATGATGAAACCTTTGCACCGGTTGCAAGGTTGGAGTCTATTCGAATGCTTCTCGCTTTTGCAAATGCTAAAGATTTTAAATTATTTCAAATGGATGTTAAAAGTGTTTTCTTAAATGGTATTATAAATGAGGAGGTATACGTTTCTCAACCTCCCGGTTTTGAAAATTTTGAAAATCCGACACATGTTTATAAATTGAAAAAGGCGCTTTATGGTTTAAAGCAAGCTCCGCGTGCGTGGTATGATAGATTAAAAACCTTTCTAATTGTTAGTGGTTATATTATGGGTAAAATAGATAATACTTTGTTTGTGAAATATGATCAAAATGATATTGTAGTTGTGCAAGTATATGTTGATGATATTATTTTTGGTTCCACTAATGAAAAACTGTGTAATGAATTTTCTGCGAAAATGACAAGCGAGTTTGAAATGAGCATGATGGGAGAGTTAAAATACTTCTTAGGATTGCAAATCAAACAATGTGAAACTGGTATTTTTGTTAGTCAATCTAAATATTGTAAAGATATGTTGAAAAAGTTTAACTTTGAAAATGTCAAACCCGTTGAAACTCCAATGACCACAAACTTACAATTATCTCGTGACGAGGAGGGAAACGATTTTAATGAAAAGATTTATCGTGGAATGATTGGTAGTTTATTATATTTAACTGCTAGTAGACCTGATATTATGTTTAGTGTATGTTTATGTGCTCGTTTTCAATCTTCACCTAAACAAACTCACTATAAAGCTGTCAAGCGTATTTTTCGATATTTACGAGGTACTACTAATCTTGGCTTATGGTATGCAAAGCAACCCGAGTTAGAAGTAACGTGTTTCACCGATTCCGATCTTGGTGGATCTATTGTTGACCGAAAAAGTACTAGTGGGGTATGTGCCTTTATAGGTCTCTCACTTGTGTCTTGGTTCTCCAAGAAACAACAATCCGTAGCGTTGTCTACTACCGAAGCGGAATATGTAGCCGCCGCAAGAGCATGTTCTCAAGTCCTATGGATGAAACACACACTTACCGACTTTGAGGTACATCTAACCAAAATTCCAATTATGTGTGATAACTCAAGTGCCATAAACTTAAGCAAAAATCCCGTGCTACATTCTCGTACCAAACATATTGAATTGAGACATCACTTTTTACGAGATAATGTTCAAAAAGGCCAAATCGTGCTTGAAAAGGTTGATTCGGAAGATAATTTGGCCGATATTTTTACTAAAGCTCTTAACACAAAAGCTTTCTTTAAATTAAGACTTGGTTTAGGCATGCTTGAGTATAACCCTTAAAAATACTAACTCTCAAATATTTCATATTTTGAGGGGGAGCATATTTCGAGGGGGAGCATAAGCGACCTTCTTAAACCCTTTTTGCTTCGACAAAAGGGGGAGAGAAACCGAGTATGCTCTCGTGTTTAGCGTTGTGTTTGTCATCATCAAAAAGGGGGAGATTGTTGGTGCAAGCGTACCCAGCTTTAATATTGTGATATATTTTTGGTACACATAAAATCACATCTCCATATTTATTTTGATGATTACAAAACACATCGCATTCTTTGTTATCTAATATTTTATCTGAGTGTGCAGCATTTAAATAATCTCGATAATGTTTATCTGAAGAATCCAAGTCTGAAGATTTTCGTCGTTTTAATTTTTAAAATGATAAATCACCCTAAAATAATATACCACTTGGATTTTTCTAATACTGTCTTTTTAAATAAACCAAGTAACATCTTATCATCTTGCTGGATTGTGAAAGATTTGGTTCTAGAAGACACTGCGCATGCGTACTGCTTCCTGCCCTTTGTTCTGGGCGGTATACCGCGGTGAATAACCGGTATACCGCGGCGGCCTGCTGTACTTCTCTGACTGATTAGAAGTGTTTTTGTCTGGGCGGTATACCGCGGTGTTTAGCCGGTATACCGCGGGTACCATTTCCGTTTGTTTTTTGCAGGGTTGACCTTCTCTCTGACAAGTACTTTTTCCTCTGCACGGTATACCGCGAGAGTTAGCCGGTATACCGCGAAAGCCTCAGGCCATGTTGCTCATCCAGTATAAATACATGCAAGCACCAGCCTTCAATGCTACCAATTCACAATAACTCTCCCTGCATTTGATAAAGACTCTGCAGCATCCTCTCTTGATATTTAAACTGTTAAAATTATAAAACTCGTTTTTGAGTAAGAAATCTTGAGTTGATAGCAGATTAAAATCTCTCGATTAGTTGAATCAGCAACACAACTCAAGTGATCAAACTCTCTAAAAATATCCAAGTGATAAACCTTATTCAAGAGTGATTATTCATATTAAAATTATACCCTCTTGTAAGTGTTTGAATAGAGTGAGTGATCCACATAAATCTCTCAAAGTAGAGTGATTCGCGTTTGTTGTACTAAGGTTTGTGTTCTACCGTAAAGAACACGTTTTCGTATTGGATCTCCGAGAAGTGTTATTTTCTCGAGGTGGACTAGCCAACTTTGTGTTTGGTGAACCACTTTAAAAATATCGTTGTCAAGTATTTTCTTTCCCTTATCTATTTACATTTCCGCTGTGCTTTTAAATTATATCTGTTTATATAAATTGCTTTGCATTTATATTTATTTATATAATATCTGTGTATCTGTTTGTATTTACACTCTTCTGTATTATTCCGTACTTACTCCGTATTTATTTATAAAAAGAATTTTTGAAAGTAAAAGTTTTAAATACAACCTTACCCCCCCTAGGTTGTCCAACAACACCGGTTGTGGAACTCACATTTGTAATAATGTGCAGGGACTAAGGGGAAGTAGAAAGCTAAACGACGGAGCTTTGGACCTGTACGTAGGCAATGGAATGCGTGCAGCTGTTAAAGCTATAGGGAGCTTTGATCTTATCCTCCCTAATGGATTGATTATTGTTTTAGACAATTGTCATTATGCACCTACTATTACTAGGGGTATTGTTTCGCTTTCTCGTTTGAAGAAAAATGGTTTTATCCATGTTTTTACGGATTATGGTATTTCGGTTTCTAAGGATAATATATTTTATTTTAATGCTATTCCTCGTGATGATATTTTTGAAATTGACATGCATAATCTTGTTTCAAACGATAGTTCTATATACACGTGTAGCACTAAGAAATCCAAACGGAATTTGGATTCAACTTACCTATGGCACTGCCGTCTTTGCCACATAAGCAAGAAACGCATTATGAAGCTGCAACACGATGGGCTTCTAAAGTCACCCGATGATGAGTCGTTTGATAAATGCCTCTCTTGCATATCTGGGAAGATGACAAGAAAACCTTTCTCCCATATAGGTGAAAGAGCCAAAGATCTACTTGGACTCATACATACTGATGTATGTGGTCCATTTAGAACTGTGTCTAGGGAAAGTGCTAGCTACTTCATCACTTTCACTGATGATTTCAGTCGCTATGGTTATGTGTACTTGATTAAACATAAACATGAAGTCTTTGAAACGTTCAAAGCCTTTCAAAGTGAAGTAGAAAATCAACTCGGCAAGACTATTAAGGCTCTCCGATCTGATCGAGGAGGAGAGTACATGAGTCAAGAGTTTTTAGACCATCTGACTAAGTGTGGGATTGTCTCACAATTCACTCCTCCATACACTCCACAACATAATGGTGTATCTGAAAGGAGAAATCGAACTTTGCTAGACATGGTTCGATCCATGATGAGTCTAACTACTTTGCCACTGTCCTTTTGGGGTTGTGCTCTAGAGTCTGCTGCTCGCATACTCAATATGGTTCCGACCAAGAAGGTTGATAAGACACCATATGAAATATGGCACGGGAAAGTCCCAAATCTGTCTTACTTGAAAGTCTGGGGTTGTGAGGATCTCGTGAAACGAGACACACCGAACAAACTTGAGCCTAGATCTATCAAGTGTATATTCGTAGGGTACCCAAATAAAACGATGGGTTACTATTTCTACTACCCACCCGAAAACAAAATATTTGTTGCTCGGTATGCTGAGTTTCTTGAGAACAGTCTCATTTTACAAGAAGCAAGTGGGAGCAAAGTAGAACTTGACGAGATTCAAAGCGAAGATGCGCAACCTCCTGGTGACACTAGCAAACATCAGACTGAGGCTGAACATACAGATGTTGAACCACAGAATGATGTAATTCCCATTCGTAGATCCGCAAGGACACCTCAAGCACCTAAACGATATAGTTATTATATTGACACTGAGGAGCAAAATTTAGGGGATCATGGTGAACCCTATAACTATCAAGCTGCATTGTTGGATCTAGAATCTGATAAATGGCTTGAAGCTATGAATGCTGAAATGCAATCCATGAAAGAAAATCAAGTCTGGAACTTGGTTGATCTTCCTCCGAACAGCAAGACTGTCGGAAGCAAGTGGATCTTCAAGAAGAAGACCGACATGGATGGCAATGTACACACCTATAAAGCTCGTCTAGTAGCAAAAGGTTACACTCAAACCTACGGGGTTGACTATGAAGAAACCTTCTCGCCTGTTGCTGACATTAGAGCCATTAGGATTCTTATAGCCATAACAGCGTACTATGACTATGAGATTTGGCAAATGGATGTCAAAACCGCTTTCTTGAATGGTCACCTTGATGAAGATGTTTACATGGTGCAACCTGAGGGTTTTGTGAATTCGAAACATCCTGAGAAAGTATGCAAGCTTCAAAGATCCATTTATGGTCTGAAGCAAGCATCCAGAAGTTGGAATAAAAGGTTCGATGAGGAAATCAAAACGTATGGTTTCACTCAAAACCTTGAAGAGCCATGTGTATATATGAGAGCTAGTGGGAGCATCGTCGTTTTTCTAATCTTATATGTTGATGACACATTGCTCATGGGAAACAACGTTCCAATGCTACAAGATGTTAAATCCTGGCTTGGAAAATGTTTTGCCATGAAAGATTTAGGCTAAGCGGCGTACATTCTAGGAATCAAGATCTATCGGGATAGATCGAAGCGGTTAATTGGTTTAAGTCAAAGTGCATACATTGATAAAATTCTAAAACGGTTTAGAATGGATGCTTCCAAACGTGGAAGTCTTCCAATGCAACACAATGTAAACTTGAGTAAGACTCAGGGACCCTCCACACCTGATGAGGTGAAGCGGATGAAGGGAATCCCCTATGCTTCGGCTGTGGGATCCATCATGTATGCAGTGAGGTGCACTAGACCTGATGTAGCGTTCTCTCAGAACCTTACGAGTAGATACCAACAGAATCCAGGAGAAAGTCACTGGACTGCTGTTAAGAACATACTGAAGTATCTTCGAAATACTAGAGATATGTTCCTTGTTTATGGTGGTGATATAGAAAGAGAGCTCAGTGTTACTTGCTACACTGATGCTGGTTTCGAAATAGATCGAGATGACACTCGATCTCAGACTGGATACGTTTTCGTCATGAACGGAGGCGCAGTTGACTGGAAGAGTGCTAAACAAAGCACTGTTGCGATGTCTTCCACAGAAGCTGAATACATAGCTGATTCCAAAGCTGCAATGGAGGTTGTTTGGATACGGAAATTCATTTCTGGGCTTGGCGTTGTCCCCAGTAATGAAAGACCCATGGACATGTACTGCGATAATTCTGGTGCCATTATCATAGCCAACGAACCTGGAGTTCAAAAGGGTGCCAGACACTTCCGCAGGAAGACTCACTACATTCGAGAGGCTATCGAGATGGGTGATATTCTTCTTCTCAAAGTTCACACAGATGACAACTTAGCTGATCCCTTTACGAAACCAATGTCTTGTACTAAACATATCAAGCATGCTAGGAACATTGGACTTCGACCAACTAATAGTCTCATGTAGATCTGTTTTTAGTAATTGAATAATTGGAACGATTGAACAGTTTTTATTTTCACAATGAATTGATGTACTTGGTATGATCGTTTTCATTTATATCAACTGTGTTTTATATTTGCATGTTTAATCCATGAATGAATTATTTGTTCAAAATTGTCCATTGTCAGTTGATGATACGGGAGTATCATCGAGTTAAGGCAAATGTGAGCGTATTGGTGATATTCATTGGTGAATGAATATTAATGATGATGCCACCAAACTCACATGTTGTTCATTGGTGATGAACATTGGACTGACCCAACCTACGAGAGTTCACTGCATGGATCGGCGTCACCAGTGAATCTCGCAAATGGTTATGTCACTCGTCCTTAGACTTGAGATGCAAGCAGGTTTTGTGTGGGTGGAATGTCGGTCTTTGTTATGATTAAACGCTGTCCTGAATAAGGCTGCTATAAAATCATCTTCAGGATTGATGTGAAGCACATGACAGACACGTGCAGTCAAAATTAGGATTTGTTCCTCTACAGGTAATGGAGTTAGATACTACTAGGCCCCTCGATGAATTGAATAGATGTTTGTACGGCCGTACCCAAATGTAATTAAGATGATGCTTGATTAATTTGGTAATCTAATTCAATAAACAGATCGAGAAACAGAATCGTTGAACAATTAGAATGACATATGATCCATGTCTAGTATTCAACAAGGTATCTGTAACAAAGGGATGACTGATTTAATAAACCATTTAAAATGTGACGTTTAAGAAACTAGCCTCATGTGTCTCTAGGGGCATTGGCGTGTTGCTGGACGCTAACCTTTGCTTATATGATTACTTGTCATTATGACGTGCGCAAGTGGGAGCTGTTGGAATATGCTCAAGTCATAATAGATAATTATATGGCTAGATACACGTGGGCATATAGGGTCACACACAATACACTGAGATACCATTTAATATAATGTGATTATTGTATTTACATTATATAAATAGCCTAAGTAACGTGGGGTAATTAAATGGGCACAAATCATTAAAATAGGCTTAATGGGTTTGTATTGGATTTAATTTAATAGCAAGCCTATTACCTTTGATTAAATCCTAGGCCCATAGAGATTAAGAAGGAAAAGCCCATGGAAGCTATATGGTTCATTAATAAATAGAAAGATTAATGACCTAATCAAGGCTAAGCCTTTTTCCTCTCTTCTCTCCAAAACGGCGCCCCTCCCCAAAACCTCTCTAGGTTTTTTTTCTTTTATCTTCTAGCTTAATTCTTGCTCAATCAAAGCTACAAGATTCGTTACTAAGGTGGACTAGCATCCGGTGGCATTCGAGGAGGTGTAGTGTGGACTACTCTAGAGGTATTCTTCTTTGAATACTTGGTTTCAAAGAGCACGCAAGTGGATTCAGATTAGTATACAAATCACGCTACAAAGGTATATCGTTATTTGTATTTTTACGTTTAATCATATTGGCAATACGTTGATTCTCTTTTGGTGATTGTTCCGCTGCGTTATTATATATATGTTTATATTTGTGTTTCATATATAATCACCAACAGTTACCTTTTTAGCCTTATGTGTTGATATATTCCTACATGATATTAGTCCAACTTGAGAACTACTGCACAGGTGACAGTTCCATCTTTGGCATCGGTCTTCAACGAATATGCACTAAAGAGTCATTACGACACGAGCATCTACCTTCAGGTGATCTTATATTCTATTAGTGCCCAACTTAATTATCTTCTCGTGTTCGTAGAAAAGAGCACTCTCTCTATGTATAATTTAGAGGTCGATATTTTGTCTTCTGAATTTGTATCATGTTGTTGGATTGCAGAATTTGTTTTTGTATGGATATGGTGCTATATTCAATTTTCTTGGGATCCTTGGAACCGTCATTATCAAAGGTACTGTCAAAGATGTTAACTATTTATCTTTTCGGACTTAATTTATGCCAAAAAATTTGTTTTTTTTCAGGCCCTGAAAGCTTTGATATAATGCAAGGACATTCGAAAGCTACCATGCTTTTGATTATTAACAATGCTGGTAAGGGAATTTTATCCTCTTTTTTCTTCAAATATGCGGGTAAGATAGTAATTTTCATACTTCATTGATTCCCTTAGAAGGTAAATTCTTCCACTTCTAAGGAATTAACAGTTGTTCTATGGCGGTACAAGTTTGCATACTTTATTTATATTTTGAGTTATAACATATTCATAATTTTTCTGTCTTATTCTCTGAAGGTTTGTTTGTGGCATGCAGATACGATTTTGAAAAAGTATCAGTCAACTGTTGCCAGCCACAATCTTCACTGGCTTTGCATCTGCTGCTTTGTTTGGCCATACTCTAACCATAAATTTTCTGCTAGGAATTTCTATTGTTTTCATTTCAATGCACCAGGTATGGCTATAAGAGTTCATCCTATTCAATTTGTTATGTAACTTACCCTTTTGTGTCGTTCTTTATCCAGTTCTGTTGGTGCAAGTGTACCACATCTCTATATATTTATATATATTTATTTTGATGATTACAAACACACCGTATTATTGTTTATCTAACAATTTAATCCAAGTGTGCAGTTGTTGAAGAACACGAAGATTTAATCTGAAGGGTTCAAAGACGGAAGTGTTTACGTCGTCATTATTGTTTATAACTAATAATGATAAACACCCTAAAATAATATACCACTTGGATATTTCTAAAAACCTTAAATAATTTATTTAAATAAGTTTATTGAGAAGATCCAGCAGATTTGGTTGCGTCCTGGAAAGTCCTTTTTCTGACGGCGGTATACCGCGGCGGTACAGCCGGTATACCACGGGTACACTACGGCCGATATACCGCGGCTGTTCAGCCGGTATACCGCGGCAGGCTCCGTGTTTGATTCTGATTGGTTGAAAGTACTTTTTCGTACGGCCGGTATACCGCGAGTCCCAGCCGGTATACCGCGGGTACGTAATTCCTGTCAACTTTGCATGTAGCCGTTGGTGTGTCAGTTACTTTTTCTGACGGCGGTATACCGCGTGCATTTGGCGGTATACCGCGGATGCACAATGCCGTTGGAGCTTCCTGATATATATACATGCATGCTGGAGAAGAGAATAAGCAGACCAGACCACATAACAGTAACAACAAGCAGCAACCACACTCTCAGCTCTCTCATAATATATATATTTTATAAAACATTTTTTTATAAAATATCCAAGTGTGAGATATTATACAAGAGTGATTACCCATTGTGAGTTATACTCCTCTTGTAAGTGTTTGAATAACGGGTGTGTGATCCTGTATATCTCGATAAGCTAAAGCTTGAGAGCCGTTTACTTTGCTCTGTATTTGGTTTGTATTCTACCGTAAAGAATACATTTATTGGATCGTGTCGGGAAGTGTCTCGGCTGCTGGTTTATCACAGTTGGTGGTAAATCAGTAAATCTCTGTGTCAAGTATCTCTATCCCTTATCTCTTTATTTATTCCGCTGTGCATTTTAATTATATCTGTTTATATAATTGTTGTATATTTATTATTTGTATACTCTGATTTATTTATACTGTTTCTGTACTGTATTTATTTATAAAAGAATTTTTGAAAGTAAAAGATTTAAATACAACCTTACCCCCCCTAGGTTGTCCAACATTTGGTATCAGAGCAGGGCTTTCAAAAATCGTCTGTTTAAATTTTTAAAAGTTATTTCTTTAATTCTTTTAAATGGCTCAACAAACTAATTTTGTGTTTTCAAAACCCCCTTTGATAGATACTGAAAAGTTTGGCATTTGGGCCGAGCTATTTGAATGTCACGTACGTGGCAAAAATCAAAAGATTTGGGATATTATAGAAAATGGGAATTTTAATCCTACTATTGTAAAAGATGATCTTATTATTGATAAACCTTTAAAAGATTGGACTCCCGCTGAAGAATCTCATTTTTGTTTAAATTTTGAAGCTAAAAATATATTATATGCTGCTTTAACTTCCGATGAAATAGAAAGAGTATATACTTATAAAACTGCTAATCAAATCTGGCAAAGCTTGAGCGACACTCATCGTGGAAATACTCAAGTTAAAAGCTCTAAAATAAATATTCTTGTTCATGATTATGAATTGTTCGAAATGTCAAAAGATGAGTCAATCGACTCAATGTTTAAACGTTTTAACCTCATTATGACTACTTTGAAAGGACTAGGTCGCACTTATCCTAACGAAGACTATGTAAGGAAAATCCTACGAGCACTTCCTTCGGAGTGGATGGCAAAAATTACATCTTTAGAAGACTCCCGAGATCTCGCAACGATGAAGCTCGATGATCTCATCGGCAATCTTAAAGTGCACGAAATTGCACTAAGAAGAAATCAAGTCCGGGAGCAAGTCAAAAAGAAATCCATAGCTTTAAAAGTCATTGCCTCAAAAGAAGAGGAAAAGGAAGAGGAGGAAGAAGCTAGCTCATCCGATGACGAACCCGAAAATCTTGACGATTTAGTCAAGTTGGTAAGAAAACTTTCTAAACTTTTATCTAACAAAAAGTTTACTAATAATGATAAGTTTCAAGAAAATGGAGACTACCGTCGTGGTGGTAAAAACCAAAGTCGCAACGTCCATAAAAGTGAAGACAAATATGACGAATCTAGCGACGATGAAAAAGCCAATAAAAAGAAAGGCTTTTGCTATGTGTGTGGTGATAAGGATCACTATGCGAGTGTGTGTCCGAAACGAGCAAAACAAATCAACACACCAAAAGCTTTAGTTGGAGGCGCGTTGAGCGCAAGCATAAATGAGGCCCAAAATTTTTGTTTCATGGCCGACCATGATAATGAGGTATCTTCATCATATTCTTCTAAAAATAATTGTGATAATTATTATAGTGACGATGAAAATAATCTTGACGAATTATATAAATCATTTCATGATATGGCTGCTCTCGCAAATAAATATAAAGATGAAATTTCTAATTTAAAAGAAACCGTATCTGTATATAAAAAGGAAATAGATGACGGTAAACAAAAATCTGCTCATGATTTAGATGTTATCACTAAATTAGAAAATAAATTAAGTGAAAAAGATGTTTGTAAATCTTGTGTTATTTTAAATGATAAAATTGCATGCTTAAGTGAAAATAAAAATGAAAGTGTTGCATGTACAAAATGCGAGTCTCTTGAAAATGAAGTTGCATGTTTAAATGCTAAATGTAAATCGCATGAGAAAAATGACTTATTAGCAAATGCTTTTAATAGTAGCAATGATAAAGTGCTTAAAATGCTTAATATATCAAATCGTATAAATTGCCGAAAAGGCATTGGTTCAAATACGTGTATTGAAAAATGTAATTGTATGCCAATTAAAAAGGTCTTTGAAAAACCTAAATTTGTTGTTAAAAATAAAACGCAAGAACCTCCATATATGTCAAAAATAAAAAATGTGAATTATGGGAGGAAACCGTATGCTCGTATGTATAATGGTAATTTTTCTAGACCTAAAAATAATGCGAATATAAATGCTTCATTTTATGTGTATGATAAATACAATCGCAAAATTAAAATGGTTAGAAAATGGATTCCGAAAGGAATGTTTAATGTTGACAATCCCGGTGGGATGCGTTTGTGGTTTTAAACCATTTTTATGGCTTTGTATGTTTGTCGTGTTTGTTTTATGTCGACAACATATTTTTATTTTTTTTTGCAGTTTATGTTTTATACTAACTGTTAAAAGGACCCATAAGAAAAGGGTACCACGAAATATTTTCTTTGCCTTTTGTAGGTGTTACCTGCCGAGGTTATAATACGTGGTTACCTGCCGAGGTTATAATACGTGGTTACCTGCCGAGGTTATAATACGTGGTTACCTGCCGAGGTTATAATACGTGGTTACCTGACGAGGTCATAATACGTGGTGATTTTTTATCACATAAAATTAACCGAAAATTGAAGCCTTAAGATCCGTTTTGGTGCAAGTGTTTCGTATTGGTTTGTATATCTTTGTCTCTATTGCTTTTTGCATTTTATTT
Source organism: Saussurea involucrata (assembly GCA_033807775.1). Taxonomy (NCBI): domain Eukaryota; kingdom Viridiplantae; phylum Streptophyta; class Magnoliopsida; order Asterales; family Asteraceae; genus Saussurea; species Saussurea involucrata. Next base: position 95,232,602 of record CM066316.1, read on the forward strand.
TATCCCTCAAATTTTATAAAATCAAATTGATATCGTTATTAATTTGAGGGGGAGCGTTTTAGCTCTTTTACCCATGAGTTTATGCTACCTCAAATATATGCATATTTTGAGGGGGAGCATCTCTCGAGGGGGAGCATACCGTCTTTCTTAACCCTTTTTGTTTCGACAAACGGGGGAGAGAAACCGCATATGCTCTTGCTTAGCGGTTGTGTTTGTCATCATCAAAAAGGGGGAGATTGTTGGTGCAAGTGTACCACATCTCTATATATTTATATATATTTATTTTGATGATTACAAACACACCGTATTATTGTTTATCTAACAATTTAATCCAAGTGTGCAGTTGTTGAAGAACACGAAGATTTAATCTGAAGGGTTCAAAGACGGAAGTGTTTACGTCGTCATTATTGTTTATAACTAATAATGATAAACACCCTAAAATAATATACCACTTGGATATTTCTAAAAACCTTAAATAATTTATTTAAATAAGTTTATTGAGAAGATCCAGCAGATTTGGTTGCGTCCTGGAAAGTCCTTTTTCTGACGGCGGTATACCGCGGCGGTACAGCCGGTATACCGCGGGTACACTACGGCCGGTATACCGCGGCTGTTCAGCCGGTATACCGCGGCAGGCTCCGTGTTTGATTCTGATTGGTTGAAAGTACTTTTTCGTACGGCCGGTATACCGCGAGTCCCAGCCGGTATACCGCGGGTACGTAATTCCTGTCAACTTTGCATGTAGCCGTTGGTGTGTCAGTTACTTTTTCTGACGGCGGTATACCGCGTGCATTTGGCGGTATACCGCGGATGCACAATGCCGTTGGAGCTTCCTGATATATATACATGCATGCTGGAGAAGAGAATAAGCAGACCAGACCACATAACAGTAACAACAAGCAGCAACCACACTCTCAGCTCTCTCATAATATATATATTTTATAAAACATTTTTTTATAAAATATCCAAGTGTGAGATATTATACAAGAGTGATTACCCATTGTGAGTTATACTCCTCTTGTAAGTGTTTGAATAACGGGTGTGTGATCCTGTATATCTCGATAAGCTAAAGCTTGAGAGCCGTTTACTTTGCTCTGTATTTGGTTTGTATTCTACCGTAAAGAATACATTTATTGGATCGTGTCGGGAAGTGTCTCGGCTGCTGGTTTATCACAGTTGGTGGTAAATCAGTAAATCTCTGTGTCAAGTATCTCTATCCCTTATCTCTTTATTTATTCCGCTGTGCATTTTAATTATATCTGTTTATATAATTGTTGTATATTTATTATTTGTATACTCTGATTTATTTATACTGTTTCTGTACTGTATTTATTTATAAAAGAATTTTTGAAAGTAAAAGATTTAAATACAACCTTACCCCCCCTAGGTTGTCCAACAAGTTCTTTTCTCCTCTTTCAAAAGTCAAAGAAGAAGAAAACGGAGTGATCTAGTTGGAACCTATTCAAAGCAATGATGGGTAATATCTGGAAAATTCAAATTCAGATGTTGAGTTTTGACATCGGTTGAATTTATATTTGAATTTTATATATATATATATATATATATATATATATATATATATATATATATATGCTCTCTCAAATACAGTAGAGGTAGCCAAATAAGAACATGTTGCAAAGTTCAATCTGTCTCAAAACTCAATGATGATGGTAACTACAACTCAACCGTTTTTATACTTGTCATTTTCTTTTATAATATGAGAAACTATTTGAAGTTGTTTACTCATTTTTTTTGGATGTTGTGGAGTATGAGCAGATTGTCTAATAATCTGCAAAGATGGATCTCAAGAAAGGTATTCTGGATGCATAATAGCTACACATTCCCAGATACTCTAAGGATGTTAGGAGAACAAGCTACACACGAAGAAAAAAGAATACTTGGCTCTTTTATTTACGTCTATAGGCATTTTTTTCCTTTTTTTCTTTGACTTTGATTATTATTATATATATATATATAGAGAGAGAGAGAGATTGAGGGTTGAGTTTCAATGAGAAGTGCCAAATTTGATGAGAAGCGTGATAAGTGGCTATCAACCATTGGATGATTACACTTTAACAAGAGCATACAACGAAAAATTGAAAAGCACCTGGCAGCCATCATCTGCAACAGACAACCTAGAGGGCCGAGATATCTCAAGATCACAAAGCTAATGACAAGTCTTCAACAGAATATTGTATCGTATATTCTCGGAAGGAAAACAATTAGACAAGGTGAAATCAGCTGCATTGTTAAGCCAAATTGCATACATGAGCCATATGACCACTGCACTTGGTGTTCTGGCTGCCAAAGTCTTTGTCACTGAGGTACATACATATACATATATTCATCAACACACACATCTTATATTATTATATATGCGTCCATCCTCGGTTGAAAACGTTGTAATTTCTTTGCAGATTACTATAGTATTTGGTCTGGCTGAGTTTAATCCAAAAGAGTAAGATAACTGTTGTGCCTTTGGTTGTTGATGACAAATATTATACACATTAAGGAGTTAATAAACTTGCATATATGAATTTTACGGTGAAGATGTCACCTCCTGCTATCGATTTCGCTTCCTCCGAAGGAAAGGTTGCTTTACAGTAATATCTCTTTATGTTTTACCCAAATTTAAGTTTTTGTTTTTTCGATTTCGCTTTAATTCTAAAATGATTCAATGTTGATCAAATTGGTGTGTTTTATGACGAGAATGACATGAATTCGTTTGAGGAATACTTCATGATATCCATAAACTGAGCTACATTTTGATTTAGAGACATCAAATGGATTAATTTTCTACTTGAAAACTGGGATAATTTTTAGTATTTCAGTAGCTTTTTGTGATCAAGATTACCCTGTAATGCTTATCCGACCAGCGGATAAGCATCAAGTTTATCTCCAATCTGTAATGCGTCTATATCTTTGCACTTTTAGTTTGCTTATGGTTTGTTCGGATAGAAATACTCGTGGAATGTAATTGTTAGTTTTTGAGTGAACTTCATTGCATCTGTGAAACATGGGGTTTATTTTATTTTTTTCTTTTCTATACGGATGATCAATGCAAATTGACCTTGAATCCATTGATCAATTTTTTATTACTATTTATGCACTTGGGTATGTAATGGATGTATATCAAGATTCTAATTTCGGTGTGTTCTGATGATGATCTTTATGTTTTGTAGACTTTGTGACTGGGATTTTGAAACCAAGAAACGATTCAAGGTATGTCATTGTTTGTTACAACTTTGAGTCAATAGATTTACAGAAGAAATGTGGTTTTTTAAAACTAAAAAAGAGAACAAGAAAATGGCAATTTGTTTGATTTTTTAACATATGTTCATGTGATTTCTAGCTGTTAGATCTTCTCATCTTGATTGATTTGGGCACTACAGAATTGAGCATTGCCCATAGATGCAACACCAAGTGCAACAATACCACAACCTACTTGAACAACTGATTCCATCGATCGTTACGTTCCCTGGTTTATAGTTATGCTGTTTTGTAATACTTGAACACATGTTGAATCAAAGACTTGTACTTTTAAACCAATGAATTTTATTAAATGAATTTGTTTTATCGTTTGGTCTTACCGATCTTTTTAAGTTTAACGTTCCTTGGCTTTGATAATTCATTTGGGATATACCGATCAAGATAGTGTCGGGCCTAAGACATGGTTTCAATAAAATTTTATTTCCCGCCGCATTCGGACGGGTATCTTACTAGTGTTATGAAAGAAAATAAGATTGGAAGGAAGGTACCGTAAAATCAATCGAGGGAAACTGAAAAAGATGGTCAATGTTGTTGTTATTACCAAAATGTCCATTCCACTCCACTTCCGGTTCCAGTCCACCACGGCAACTGTCTACTAGTGTTCTTGCCCATTTCTCTTCTACTACTCCCATCGGAATCTGAATCTGAATCGGAATCGGATGGATGATTTTCCTTCTTCATCTCCCAATTACAATTACAAACACAATTGATCACTCAATCAGATTACAAATTCTTTCTTTCTTTCTTTCTTTCTTTCTTTCTTTGTTTATCTAATTCTATAACAATGAAGTCGTCACTGGGGAAGCTTGGACGAAAATTAAGTATGAACAGGACTAGCGATGGCAAAGACAAGAGAGATCACCAGCCCTCCCCTCACTTAGAAGACCTTGTTCAGGCTTCCAAGGTATCACCTTTCCATATCTGCTTGCTTTTCATCTTTATTTCTATTTCTAGTTTAGGGTTTCATTTCATACACGCATCTTTATCAATTAACCCTCTCTCCTCTGCTACTGTAACCCTCCTTCCCTTTTCCTAATAGATCTAATTACCTACCCTTCACTCTCCTCTAAGAGTATACCCTTTCCTTCATCTACATGATGTTGAAAATGAGAATCGACGACCAATGTCGCTTTTCTTCAAGATTCAAGATCAATTGGATGTTGCAAACATTCCAACCAATGCTGTCAGCTTTTGATTATTTTGTTTCTGCTATATTCCTTCCTAAGTAAGTTACATACTGTCATCTTTTGATTATTTTGCAGGATATGCAAGATATGAGAAGCTGCTATGATACCTTATTATCCGCAGCTGCTGCTACGGCAAATAGCATATATGGTAAGTGTTTGGCCTGCCTCACGCATGCCATATAATGTTGCATTGCATCCAAATTATATATTATCACAAGCTACAGCCAGTTTCCGGAACTTACAAGTATGCCCACACACCAGCTTTCTTGATGTGTTGATATGCAGTCACCCTTCTACCATGTGATGCAGTCGTGGACCAATAAACAGGTCCTTTAACTGTTGTTCTGAAATTCATTCACATTACTTCAGGTAACCCTACATTCAAGGGAATTTGAGAACTAAGACTAAAATATAGGAACTATTATCAGAGTTGAACCCTACATTCTCACTCTTAGTTGACAAAGCCAAACAAAGGTAGAAAGTATCAGGCAGGAAAAATCCCTGGTTCATGCCAATTGTGAATAATACTTGTGTTTAGGTCTGTGAAAAAGCTACAAGGATGTGAAACTTAAGGTCTTAGACGCCTATTTTATCCTCTTAGGTTTTGATATCATGTAATAGTTGTTAACCCACTCATGAAGACGGGCACAACTGCTAAATAAAGCAAGTTGTATTCCATCCTCGTTTAAAGATTGATGCATCATTCTAACTGGACACGACAAAATAAAGATTGTTTGTGAACTCAAGTTTTCTGTTTCTAGTCTATGATCTTGGTTATGCCCATTGATTTTTAATTGCTGGAAATTCTTTTCCTGACTACTTCATGTGTCTGAGCTTTTCGGTTCAACTGGACCAGGTAAACTTTCTCTTAATGTTGTTGGACATTGTCTTTTATCAGAATAACAGAGAATGATTATCAACGCATTCGTTTCATTATTTAACATTCTCATTAGCGGGTCCCATTTGTATGGTTCCATGTATATGGTATGAGAAGCAATGAGGGTGTGATAGTGGGTTTATTTACTTGATGTGTGGAGATGTGAAGATGGAAAGGATATAATGGAGGAGGACGTAGAATGGTATCAACCATGAAGGAATACCTTTTGTAATTATAATCATACCTAACTTGAATAAATATGGTATGTATGTTTGCTATATTCAGATCACCTTGTAGTGTTATTTATATTGTTGATATCTTGTGAGATTTGACTATTAATTCACCACATACATTTGTATATGTTTCTGTTTTTTTGTTTACTGATTCTTTTGCCATAAAGTTTTTATTTACTGATTCTCAAGCTTATGCATGTTTCAGAATTTTCGGAGTCTCTGCATGAGATGGGGACTTGTTTGCTGGATAAAACTGCGGTGGACGCTGATGATGAAAGTGGTACATAAGAAGTTTTCTTGTTTCTTTTTTGCATGAATTATCACGTATTCACGTCAAAGCCTTTTGCTACTCTGATACAAGCATATTAATTGGTCGAGAGAACAAGAATGAAATCAGGATTTAAATATATCATTATAACGCGAAATTTGGAGCATATGATTCATTTTTAATGATTATGTTTGGTGGCTGAACTAGAGGAGATGGACTCGTAACAATAAACAGAATTAGCTTTGAAAAGTCACCTGTCAGTCGGTTTAGTAATCGCCGGATAGAGTAAGAAGCTTGGTATGGTTGGTACTTTTGTCTCCTCATCTTCTAATGCCCCATTCTCCGCTTTCTCCCCACGATCATTAGGAAGTTTCTATCCAAATAGTATAGCTTTTCGAACTCAATAAATGCACACCATTCTGCATTGCTTTCGATATTCACTATTTTTTTTCCTTTCAAGATGTTCAAAGTATGAACTTCATTGTGAGACACCTTGTGCCTGTGCAGGAAGAGTGTTATTAGCTTTAGGAAACATGCAATCAGAACTTCAGAAAGTTGCTGATACATATGTAAGTGTTCTGTCATGTTATTCTGCATTACTTCACCTTGTAATGAGCAGTGACTCATCCCTCTCTCAATATGACAGCGTTCTTATGTAATTCTGACGGTTACCAACCCAACTGAGTCTCTTCTAAGTGAGCTGCGTAAAGTAGAGGTTTGTGCTTTGGATTGCCTTTTTTATGGTTAACTGTTATTATCCATTTATGTTCATCACTTAACATACTTGCTTCTTAAGCACACTTTCACAGTCTATGCTGTTAAAATCGCGATATCTCGGCAAGATATCGGCGATATTGACCGATATATCGCCGATATTTTGGTCCAAAAATCGGCCGATATATCGCTTGTAGAGAGTTTTTTTTTGGGGGGCTTTATTAATGAGGGCAGATGGAGTTATGGGCTTTTTTTGTTTTAAATAAGTATTGGGCTTTTTAATGAAGGTTTTTTTTAAGTTTTTACCTTTTTAGTAAGTTAGGTTTCACAGTTCCTTTTGATCATAAAGATCATGGTAGATTAGTAATCTATATATGCACAATAAAGATGCAGGTACGCAGAGCAGGTATAAAATAGAATCCCACCAGAGTTGATAATTATGAAAAAGAAGTAGGTATTATTAGAGCCGTGATTTAATAGGCTGATTAATTATATTGTCAGTTGGCCACACCATCCAAGAAGTAGATACTTATTACAGTTTTATAATAGGGAAAAGAGGTACATGGGACGGGCAAATATGGTATGCTGTAGTTACATTGCATAAATGCTCTTGTTAACTGTTGTTGTAAATCACAAAATTACTGCATATATTTATCTCAAATGGTTGGTAAAAGATTTGGTGGTACTGTAGCAGAATGTGAAATATAGGCATATCGGTGTGGATATTGGAAACATCTGATATGATATATGTAAGGTCTTTCTTTTGAATGATAAAACACTTTATTTCCTTCTCTTTCCATTCCTATTTCTTTTGTTAGATTAACCATAAAGGCGTAAATAATTATCACACATATACTTGCTTAACAATGCCATTTCCTCTATCAAGCGAGGTAGATTTAACTTGTTTCTCTATCATCTGTGCAGGAGATGAAACTTCAATGTGACGAGAAAAGGTAGACTTTATTTTTGTCCCATTCCAAGTTTTGGCTATGAAGTGAAAGGTTTGTTGAGTGCTTATATGATTTTCAGGGAGGCATACGAATACATGATGGCACAACACAGAGAGAAGGGGAGGTTGAGAAGTGGAAAGGTTGAAACTTCTGTTGTACAGAAACTAGAGGAAGCTGAAGATGAATATGATGTAGTGGCTAGGCTATGTGCATTTCGTGTAAAATCACTCAAGGAGGGACAGTGCCGTAGTCTTTTAGCACAAGCTGCTCGCCATCATGCTGCACAGGTGCCCGTTTGTTTTCAATTATATGTCACAATGTGTGCGTATGTGGACAAGAAGTTGATTTTGGGTTTCCTTTGGATGCAGTTGAATTTCTTTCGCAAGGGACTCAAAGCTGTTGAAGCAGTTGACCCTTACATACGATTTATTGCAGAGAAGCATCACATTGATTACCAACTCAGTGGTCTTAATGATGGGGCAGCTGCGGACGGTGAAGGCATAAGTAGTTATGATGATGGAGAATTGAGTTTTGACTTTAGACAGAAGGAGAAACAGGGGCTTGATAATGTTGCCACTTCATCAAATCTAATGGAGGTAAGGTAATTTTGTTGTAGCATAAATTACCCAATACAACTTGGGTCATACTTCAGCAACACCTTTGTGCTTGGATGTTGGGGTAGAATCGATATATTTCTAGAGTTGTAGATTTTCTTGCCATTCAGTGATGGGTTTCTTTTATACAGGAATTTTGAACTACTATAGTTTTCCTATTATCATTATGTAAATTTTAAGATCTGTGGTCTACTTTCTTAAGGAGAATTAGCAAAGTGGAGAGGCAGTGGTTGCTCAAATATACACCAAACATTAGATGGATACTATACACATACATGCATATTATATACATACATATATATTGTTCCATTACATTTTCAGGAGGTAACAGATGACTGAATCTGGCAAACTTGTCAGTCATTAAGATTTGGTTTTGTTTCATTTACAACATACTGAATTTACTTCCAATGCTTTCTGTTCTGCAGCTGGACCGGGTAGATAATTTGTATCCTCAAGTTCCAAATTTAGCAGACTCAGAGGTAAGCCAACGGTCAATAGTTCAACATTCATTTCAGGTTCCATAATACAATTAAATTTGCAAAATCTTCCAAAGGAAACTTGTTCCTCGATTTAATTGCTCACATTGAGATTGCAGAGTTACTATAGGATTCTCATTCTTCAACTCTTTTCTTTTCACATGCAATCATGAAAAACAAGCCTGACAGTCACAACAGAATGTGGGTATAAATTGCAAAGAAGTTACCGTTGAATCATTTGTAGATTAGTACTGGCCCCAATAGGCCAAGTTTCCTACAAGGGCGGGTAGTTGTAGTCTTGCACATTACCCTGTTGTTTTTGGAATTCTGAAACTAGTCATTGCGGTTGGATACAAATTTATTGTGCTGGTTTTGTTAAATATATTCGGTTTGTGCAGATAAATGTGAAGAAATATAAAGGGGAGCAGGATTTTGGTAGGCAAGGTCGAGTGAGCAGCTATTCTGCCCCAATATACCCAGAGTCGAAAATTGATCCATCTGGAAAACCTAAGGAAAGGAAATTTTATTCTTATGTGCTGCCTCCTCCAGTTGTTGATGCCAAGAGTCCAAGTTCAAGAACACCTGACACAAATCCGTTTGAAAATTTGCATCAGCCATTGGCAGTGGAGGTTAAGAAGCATGAAAGAGATATTGGTGATGATAGAAGTAGCACATTAACATCTGCAAAAGCTGGGTCTATGGAAAAAGAAAGGTTTTCGTTCCCACAACAACGCGATAGTTATAATAATACTCATACCACGGGTAAAGCAGCGAAAAGACAAGCTTACTCTGGTCCATTACCACCAGGAAAGATGGCATCTACTATTAGTACTAGTATTTCACCTCCTCCTCCTCCTCCCCCCTTATCTTCACCTAAAATAAGTGAACTTCATGAGCTTCCAAGGCCTCCTACCAAAAAAACTCTTGCTGCTTCTGCTTCTTTTTCTGTTTCTAGTGGTCATTCGGCTCCCTTGTTTTTCAAAAATCAAGAGGCGGCACCAAATAAAATGTTGACATCTCCTCTTCCACCTCCTCCTCCTCCTCCTCCTCCCTTGGTTGTACCTCGAAGTTTCTCCATACCATCCACGAACCAGAGAGGAAAAGTAGGGTCTCCGCCGCTCATCCCAATTTCAGTGGCAAACATCAAGTCGCTGTCAACAGTTAATTGAGATGGGCCACATCTAAGCCAAGGTAAGCTACTTAATAATTACTTTTTTTTTTATTTGGTAGTGAAACATGTATATTAATTGAAGGGGGTGGTGTTGATGCAGGCGGAAGGCGAATCAAAATTCTTTTTGGTCCATTCATCATCATTTATATATATATATATATATCATCTTAGTTAGAGCAGGTCTGTAAATATGATGATGTATGTGTTTTTGAATTATTGGTATCAACTACAAGTAGAAAAAATATATAATATATAGAGAGAAATAGATTGTGATTTTTGGTGTGAAATGTTATATAATTTTGGTGATTGGTATATTATATATGTGATGTGTGATGGGTATGTATGGATTAATGATAGCAAGTCATATATAGTTGGTGTTAAGTTTTGTGGCCAAGTGGAATCAATTAATATTTTTGGTGGCGAGTTGATGTATGTATGTATGTATGTATGTATGTATGTATTAAGAATAAAAGAAATTGGAAATGGAAATGGAGATTGAAGTTGAAGATGAATGAAATATGAAAAGAGCAATTGCCATATTTGTGTGTATGTTAAAAGAAAGCAATGCAGATGGTTACTACTTGCTACTAAAATGGAAACTCCAGCCTTAAACCTACTAGCTAGACTTGATTACTACTGATACATACATCAAATCACCCCACATTTCTTGTCAACAATACCAAATCTCCACTTAAAGATATTCTATTTTATTATCAACTAAACAAAAATTTCAAATATCATTTATTTCTTTATCGTTAGCATCCATTAAGTTTTGTTAGTGTTTATACACATAAATATGTGACCATGCATGTATATATATATATATATATATATATATATATGCATTTGGTTATTACTAACTATTTCATACATAGATAGGTAGGTTTGAATGAGACAAAATAAAGAAACGGTGTTTTGTGGGAGGAGAGGGTACGTGTCAGGTCAGGATGTATGTATGTATGTATATGATAAAGTTAACAAGGGGGGTAGTGGTACGTACGTGGTATGTGTATGCCAGTATCACTTGCCGCCTTCTCTTCTGTTGCATTGCATCTCCACCCCACTTCTCACTTCTCTCTCTTTATCTATTTCTTTCTTTTCTAGATTAATTAATGCTTTTCATTCATTCATTCATCTTCTCTCTCTCTCTCTCTCTCTCTATATATATATATATATCCCATATTGTTAGATTTCCCATTCACATTAATTAATGGTCTAACTAAATCTCTCTGTATGTATGTATATACTATATATGTCTGTATCTATGTAGTCCTTACAATTAATCCAACATATATATAGTATGTGTGTTTTTTTTCTAAATATATTGTGTCATCAAAAAGTATATATATATATATATATATTTACTGGAAATTATTATGGAGTGGAGTGGAGTTGGAGCATAAAATGTGTGGAAGGTACAGTTTCTTCCAGGCAGGTTGTCGGAATTTGGGGATCAGCTGATGACAAACCAACCTTTGCTTTTTGTTCCCTCCTCACCTTAATTATTCATTTCCAACTATATATATATATATATATATATATTCTTTTTATTATATATTATATTATCAGGTGATCGAACAAATTAATTTAACAAAAAACAATTACCAACCATCCACAATTCATTAATTTATTAAAAAAGGTAGTGTAAATTAAAGAAAGCATAAATAATAATAGCAGTGATGTTACTGATATGAAATTATATGTAAGTCGAAGATTGACATGTTGGAAAGAACATATATATATATAGGAGGACATATATAGCTATATAGGTAGGTTAGGTAGCAGCATATATATATATATATATATATCATGAAACTGGGCTTTTCCTTTTGATTTATCTACCTTACTTAACCTAGCTGCATGCAATGCAAATCAATCAAATGCATCATATTTTTTTTAAATATTATTTCTTTTCTATTATTCAAATTAGTTCCAATTATTTAAGTGGAAGCTAATTAGATCCTTATTGATTGTTGAATGTATGTAGTCTCATTTAATAATTTTCTTAAGTAACCACAACCATTTATATATTTTTATTTTCATTTTAACATGCAGTACATATATATATAGTAGAGTTAAGTTATATTATATTATAAGACTAATTATAAATAAAATGTGGTAGTTAAGTTAAGTTAAGTTAAGTTAAGTTAAGTTAAGGGGGTACCGTGTTTGGATTTTGGAAGAAGACAAATTAAATTAAGATAGGGAGGGAGGGAGGGAGGGAGGGGTATTGTTGTGATTTAGCTAAGTAAAAGGAGGTAGGAATTGAAACCAATGATGATTCGGAAAGGTTTGCGCAGATAAAGACAAATTAAAGAGCTCCAACCCTGACCCTGACCCTGACTGTAGTAGCAGTATCATGTAGTCCTACTACATGGTGACCATCACCATCGCCATGACGATGTACCATGTATTATGTATGTGTATATATATATATATATATATGATGCGAAGCTCCTCCTTCCTCCCACTCTCACTCCCAGGCAGCAGAACATAGTATTAGTCGAGCAGGCGACTTCCATTTCTTAATTTCTTTCAATTCTCTCTCCCTCTCTCACACTTAATATATATAATTAGTATCGATCAAGAATTGAAAGAAAGACAAGTTAGTAATGGGAGATGAAGGGGGTTTGTATGATTTCTTGAAGATGCAGCAGCAGCAGCAGCAGCAGCCATCTGATGTTGCGAAACAACCAAATCACTCGAGACTCTTCTCTTGTCTCTACTGTCCTCGCAAGTTCTACACTTCTCAGGCGCTGGGAGGACACCAGAACGCCCACAAACGTGAGAGAGCCGCCGCTCGCCGTTCTTACATCATCACCGCCACCGCTCCTGATAATCATCATCACCTTCCTGCACCTCCCACCACCACCTGGTTCGACCATGCCAACGCCTCCACCACTGCCACTGCCACTGCCTCTCTCGTCTTCCCTCCTCCTCCTGCCGACGAAAATACTACTCATGAAGAAGACGTCGACCTTACACTCCGCTTGTAATCATTTCTTTCTTATATTTTAACACATGCATGCATCAGTAGCTATTACTAGCTAGTACTCATTACTTAATTAAGTTTAGTGTTAGTTTTTGTTGATGGGGTTTGTCTGTTAACTTGTTTTTCCCGATTATATATCGTCGATCAAACTAATTAATTAATATATATGCATTGCATTGCTGCTTCATTCGTCCGTCTATTCTTACTTAATCTTCATGCAACATTAACTCCTATATATATACACCTGCCTTTAATATTATATTCATCTCCAACTTACTTTCACTTTTAATATATATATATATATATATGTATAAATATTAACTTCATCATCAAAATACTTTTCATTACAGAATCTTTCTAATTTCAAATTTGAAGTTGTTGCTAATTGCTATATATGGTACCTATATATCTTATATAATTTTTTAGTTACTACTTAATTATATAACTAAGATTCGAGAACTTCATTTTCTAATTTTTCTTTCCTACTATATATACGTTGTTAATTAATTGGAATACAAAACAAAATTTATTTTCTAAAGTGCATTTATTAGTTAATATCTTTCTGATTTTCTTATATATTAATCAATTCTTTTTGTTTCAAAAAAAAATCAAGTCTTTTATTTAATATGTATATATATAATATCATATTAAACATTGGAAGAGTTCAGACTTAATTTATACCAAATTAATATCTAGTTTTTTTTACCTAAATAAATAACAGTGGTAGGTATATAATCATAAGAAAGGCAAGAATCTTCATATTGAAAAAGTAACTTTAATTTGTTTTTCTTTAATATACCATATATATATATCATTTGTTAATTAATTAACCAATACATAACGTACAGTTGCAGAAATAAGATAATTATACATATATATATATATATGAACCAGCCACTGGATTGGAACAACTTTGAATAGTTGGTTTGCAGCAATTAATTGAACACAAAGTTATAAATTAAGCTGTACCGCCTTAACTTAATTGCTCTCTCATATATCCATCAATCCATAAAAAGAAATTCAAATTTAACAAACAAAAATAACATTTGGAAAAATCGTCTCTTAATTGGGTAAAATACTAAAAGATGACTGATGGATTCAGGAACATTGCAAATCTGATAAAAGTTTTTTTTTTTTTTTTTGGGTTAATTACTATTTGTCGAAGATCATGCACCAAATTAAAGGATAGTTTAGCGTAACAGGTTTCATATGGGTTGGTAATTTGTTTGTGATTGGATTAATGGGCCTTAATCAGTTGGAGAGTGTATATCTATCTACAAGACTACAACTCTACATTACATCTAGAGTATGTATGGGAGTTATTTGGTTCAAATATATTTTAATTTGCTAGTTATAGTGAGCTTTAATACAACTTAATTGGTTTTAATCAGTTTAACAAAATTATAATAGGCCTTAATTAAGGTATACCAGGTATAGAGATGGCCAAATGTAACCAGTTACACCCATTACCCATATATAGTATAGAGGGACCGGAAATGGGCCAGAGCCGGTTAAGCCTTGTTATAAAATATTTTAGAGAACTGGCCTGTTTAGAACATGACCAATTACTGACTGGGTAATTATCAAAACAAACATATTGACTAAATTTAACAACATTATGAAATTATTTAAAAGCTTGGTCAAATAAACATGTTCTCGATCTATGGAACTCGCTTTTTCCCCTCCTTTATATATATATATATATATATATCGATGACAAAAACAAGACACAAAAAAGAATGGAGCTATTAAAAAAACGTATATATAGATGATGAGCATCAACCATCTTAAGATAAAAGGAGCACACCCTTCCAACAATCAATAATGCCAAAACAGATATACCACGATTAAATGGCATATATATATAGTCACTCCAATATTAATTATGTTTCTTTTCTCTCTCTCTCTCTCTCTCTCTCTATATATATATATATATATATATATATATATATATATATATATATATATATATATATGTTGGTCAAATATGCATGAACTTTAAAAGAAACAGAAAGAGACGTGTATTGAAGATATATTAATATGAGTGATGAGCATTATATATATATGTGTGTGTGTGTGTGTGTGTGTGTGAGATTTAGTTAGAAATTTGAATCAATGGAGATCAAAGGTTGGGACTTGAGATTCCAAACCATGAGTAGCTTGATACATGAAGCGGGGTATTATGTTCCTGTAAGGATCATTTTCTCTTTTCATTTTGCAATAACAAAGACACTTTTCCACCTCCCTCTTCACTTGTATATACACTTTATGTGCCTTCTCTCTATTCCTCAGTTCATGCCTCCTCCCTATATATATACATATATAATTAATAATCCATATATTATACATACACACACACACACAAAATGAATACATACATACCTTCCGTTATAATTGGCTTTCCAAATAAGTAGTAGTAACGGCCAGGAAGTTTGGGTACAAGTATTGGCAAGTGGAGATCTTGATTTGCAATCTCTCCTTCGATCCCAGTCCTATACATATAGATCACCAACTAATTAATTAATTTAAAACGATGGGTAATAATTAGATTAACCCACAAAACAAAAAAAACATACCTCAGCTTCATAGACTCCCCAGTTATTTCTTTTACATAATCCTTTACAAAAGGAATCTTCATTTGATCATCATAATCCAGTACCAACTGTCAATACATTAATTTACTTTTTTCAACTCATCATTCACCAGGTTGAAAATTAAGACTTGAAAGGAATTAATTAATGCACTTACTTGACTAAAATCATCTTCCCCAACAGCACCAAAAGGTATGATTGTCGCTCCAAATCTAGCAGCCATTCTCACAAACTCCGACTGCTCTGGCCAGAATAACTTGTATTCCTCACCCTGTACGTTAAATACATACATTAAAGACAGATAATTTTCATTTAAAACAAAGATATATCTTCCTTCATTCCTTGCATGAATAATTGTGTTAACGAGACAAAACATGCAGTCACATCAGTTAGAAAGCACATGAATTATTTTTTTCCCCTTCAAGTTGTTCCAATTAATCTATTAGTTTAGTCATTTGGGGAGAGGAAGGAAAATATATATATCCCCTAAGTCATACCTTTCTATGAAGAGCTTCACGCACGCCTCCTGGATACAAGAGGATATGGGACTTGAGGGAAAAGAGTTTGTAGAGGTTGGATGCCGACACGGGGACTGCACCCAAGACTCTAGTTACATCATATGTTGCCAGATCAGGCATTTTTCCGTCTTTCAACTTGTTAAATAACATAGGGTGTGCTACTCCTCGAATGATGATATTTCGCTCAAGTATGAAGCGACGAATCATAGGAGCCACTTCAAAGCCTAGCATATTGTGGCAACCCACAAATAAGACAGGTCCTTGAGAAGGAATTCCAGATAGGCTTCTCACGATCTTCCCATCTTCCAAAGTTGAGAGCATCACAGGAGAAGTAGCAACATCCAACCATCTGATTAAGCAAGTTAAACAAATATATCTCTCAATTTGTCTATGAATCCCACCCCCAAGCATCGACTCCACTTACCTTGCAGAATCTACAATATCTTTGATTTCACGAGGGCTTGGTGGTAAAAAGTCGGACGCATAATCTGTGTGTTTTGCACGACGATAAAAACCGGCACCCTTAATCACTGTTACCAGATCAAAATCTTCCTCCTGTTACATGTGGATGGATAGCACTATAAATATAATTTTGAATCAAAAAGATCTAGGTTCATATTTCACTTCATAGATTTCTTCTTTAGCCTGAATTAATACCATTTGGAAAAGTAATTAGCTTTTCCTAATGGCTATGACAGAAAAACCACGCACTTTGGACAGTGACAGAGAGGAGCATCCTACCAGAAACAGAGCATGGTCGCAATCACTAAATGTACGGATCTGGCATTTTGGCAGAATTTGGCGAAGCCTTTCTCCTTCTTGTAGACTTGGCAAAAGCTGATCATTACCACTGAAAAAGTTGAGTAAAACCTCGTCAAGAAGGAAAAACTTAATAGAAGCACAAAATGGTTGCCACTAAGATTGCTTATAGTAGTTTAAGTGTAAACATTACCCTATTAGTTATTACTCGTAGGTGATCTATTCCATCATGAATGTAAAAGAAAAGACAGAAAGCAATTTTTGTTAGGTTTGAAATCTGAAATCTCCAACTCATCATCAAGTGCTTATCTTCCTCTGTCTCTAGTCTTCTTCCACTTCTGAACAACTAACCACCGGATCATCCAACTATTCAACTAACATTCATGATTGACTCAGGTCCACATGAATTCAAACCTGTTACCAAACAGTCCCTATACGCCATATACAATATGAGAAACAGAACTAGTTGATTTTACTACGATGCACACAAACTATGAAATACTTTCCATTAAGCCCAGAATCAAAGGTGTGAAAGGTGGTGGAGGAGTTATCTCATCATAGGCCTCATTGTTTGTGCAACAAGTGTAAATGTGGTGGGAGTTAAAGAAGTTGAAAAATATTTTCAATATGATCATGTTATGAATTTGTTGATGGGACTCAACGAGTCTTTCTTCCCAAATCCGTGGACAGATTCTTCCACAAACTAACCGTCTGGTTGTTCAAGGTTCTTTGGGCACAGGAAATCAGTGTATGGCGTTTCATATTCAGGCTGAGTGTAATCAATATATTCCTACTGCTAGTGCCAACAAATTTCATCTGAATGCCAACAAGGTTCCTGTTCAAGATTGTAAGATTGTAAAAGTAACTGGTATTCTGATATAAAAACTAGGAAACTAGGAGGGTGAACCCTCTATATATACAAGATACAAACCCTAAAAGACACCTAAACAAGGCCCATAGGCCGTAGCCCAATATACACTAAATATACAATTAACACTCCTCCTCAAGTTGGAGCATAAATGTTAATCATGCCCAACTTGTTACAAATAAAATCTATTTGAGTTTTCCGGAGAGGTTTAGTGAGGATGTCCGCAAGCTGAAAGTCTGTCTTAACGTGAATTGGTTGAATGGATGGAGGGTCTGCTTGTGTGCCTACAACTCGATCTCTGATAAGATGACAGTCAACCTCAATGTGCTTCGTCCGCTCATGAAATACTTGATTTTTTGCTATATGAATAGCTGATTGACTATCGCAGTATAACCGCATCAAGTTATTAGAAACTACACCGAGCTCTATGAGAAGACGACGAACCCATATCATCTCTGATGTAACATCTGCCATGGCTCTATATTCTGATTCAGCACTAGATCTAGATACTGTGTGTTGCTTCTTACTCTTCCACGATACAAGATTTCCTCCAACAAATACACAATACCCGGTAGTAGATCGTCGAGAGATCGGGCAACCTGCCCAATCTGCATCTGAAAAACCAGATATCCGACCATCTCCTTCTTCTGTAAAAGCACCCACACGACAATGCCCCTGATCAGAATATAAGATGCCAAGACCTGGTGTGGTCTTGAGATATCTCAAGACACGAAGAGCAGCATCCCAGTGTCCAGTGTATGGAGCAGCCATGAATTGGCTCAGGACACTGACGGTAAAGGAAATATTTGGTTGTGTGACTGTTAAATAATTAAGCTTCCCGACCAATCGTTTGTAGCGCTCAGGATCCTTCATCGGATCTCCGTCCTCTAGAAGGAGCTTCCTTGTAGGAAGCATTGGAGTATCAACGGGCTTGCAACCCAGTAAGCCACATTCGGTCAACATATCAAGGACATACTACCGTTGAGAGAGAAGTATTCCTTGTGGAGAGCGAGATACCTCTATGCCAAGGAAGTACCGAAGTCGACCTAAGTCGCTTATCTGAAACTGCGACTGAAGAAACTGTTTGAGTTTGGTAATCCCGACCTCATCATCCCCTGTAATTATGATGTCATCAACATAAACCACTACAATAATCCTTTTGCCCTGCCGGTGTCTAAAGAACACAGAATGATCAGATGCACTGCGAACCATCCCAAATTCTCCCATAACACTAGAAAATCGACCAAACCATGCCCTGGGAGACTGCTTAAGACCATATAAAGAACGGCGTAATCTGCAAACTTTCGAGGCCTCCTCCTCGACAATGAACCCAGGTGGCTGCTCCATATATACCTCCTCCTCAAGAACACCATTAAGAAAGGCGTTCTTGACATCAAGCTGATGGAGCGGCCAATGATGAATGGCAGCAAGGGCAATACAAATACGGACAGATGGCATTTTAGCAACCGGTGAGAAAGTTTCATCATAATCAATGCCGTATGCCTGAGAATACCCTTTAGCAACTAACCGAGCCTTCAGGCGATGTAGGGAGCCATCCGGGTGTAGTTTAACTGTAAATACCCAACGACAACCAACAATACGTTTTCCCGGAGGAAGTGTTTCAAGATCCCAGGTATGATTAGCCCGGAGAGCCCCTAACTCGTCTTCCATAGCCTGTCGCCATCCTGGGTGAGCTAGAGCAGTCGTCACATCTCTGGGAATTGGGTAGGAATCAAGGGTACTGGTATAGGCTTTAGACTCGGGGGAGAGGTGAGAGTAGGCAACATAATCCTGAATAGGATAACGGGTGTAGTGTCGAGGTTCTTTGCGAAAGGCAATAGGTATATCGGGAAATGGTGCTCCAAGAGGATCATAGATAGGAACATCAGGTGTAGGAGAGGTGGTATTAGGTATGGTTGTTTCTGGTAAGGGTGTATCTGGCAATGGTGTGTCAGGCTCATTTGTGGGAAGTGGAACTGAGGATGGACCAGAGTCATGGTTCGGTTGTGAATTAAGTGGCTCTGTTGTTTGATCCTTACGTCGTCGAGCATATCTGAAAAGTAACGGTGGAGGTTCTGCCGGTAGGCCCGTGGTAGCAGGAGTCGGAGCGTCTGAGACCGGAGGAACAGAGGATACAGCGGACACAGGAAAAGTCGGAATAAGGTGAGAGTCGGGTATGTCAAGATCAGGGAACGGGTCGGAAATGGGATGGGAATGTTCGAGGAAGTAAGGGCATGACTCATGGAAGGTGACATCGGCACTAGTAAAGTAGCGGTGAAGAGAGGGACTATAACACCGATACCCTTTCTGGACTCGTGAGTAACCAAGGAAGACACAACGAATGGCTCGTGGATCAAGTTTAGTGAGTTGTGGACGATGATCATGAACATAGGCTACGCATCCAAAAATTCTGGGTGCAAGAGGAAAGGGAGTTCCTTTAGGAAAGAGTACAGAAAAGGGGGATTTACCATGAAGGACAGGTGTAGGCATGCGGTTAATCAGATACGCGGCAGTAAGAATCGCGTCCCCCCAGAATCGTTTAGGGACACGGGATTGAAACATGATTGTTCGAGCAACATCCAACAAATGGCGATTCTTGCGTTCAGCAACACCATTTTGTTGGGATGTATATACGCACGAAGATTCATGAACAATGCCGTGTGTTTTCAAATACGAAGAGAAGTCAGTAGAGAAGTATTCCTTTGCATTATCGGATCATAAAGTTTTGATTGATGAGTTAAATTGGTTTTGAAGATATGAATGAAATTCGCGAAAAATGGTAAATACTTCACGACGAGATTTTAATAAATAAACCCAAGTAGCACGAGAATAATCATCAATAAAAGTAATAAAGTACTGAAAGCCCAAAGTAGACGTTGTAGGGCAAGGACCCCATACATCAGAATGCACGAGTTCAAAAGAAAAACTGACTCTACTAGACACTCTAGGGGGATAGGGACGCCTGGTGTGTTTACCAAGCTGACATGACTCACAATGAAAATTAATAGACGAAAGTGGAAAATCCGGTCTCAGTTGTCTCAGAACTGCTGCAGAGGGATGGCCTAGCCGGCAGTGAGCCTCCCTTATACTAGAATCACATATGTTTGCTGTAGGACGTGAAGGTAAGGATAAACGGTAGAGACCTCTTGATTCAAAGCCTGTGCCAATCAGTCGGTTCGTCCCCAGTTCCTGAAAAATACAGTGAGTAGGAAAAAATGTGACAGAGCATTTATTTTGTTTTGTAATTTGACTTACTGAACAAAGACTATCAGGAAATTTAGGAACAAACAAAATAGAGGAGAGGCGTAGGTTTGTCGAATTGTTAATGGATCCAATGCCCTGAACTGGGCATGAAGATCCATCAGCAAGACGAACGGGTGGATAGAAAGCATTATGTAGGCTAGAAAGGATACCTTGATTCCCAGTCATGTGATGAGTAGCTCCAGAATCAATAACCCAAGATGAATCAAGACTGGAAAACGTACCTGAATTGGCCGAGTTGGCGCACGGAGTAGGGGAGATCGACTGGGAGACTAGAAGTTGCTGGAGTCGGTGATAGTCCTCCTCATTAAGTGTGTAGGTTGGAGTTTGATCAGCAAGCTCACCAGTAGTGGCAATTCGAGCTTTGGGACGAGGAGGTGGCTGAGATCCAGGAGGACGATTCGGACAATTCCACTTCGTGTGTCCGAATTCCTTGCAATAGTTACACTGAATACCACTTCCACGTCCAATACCCTTCTTTGGAAACACATGAGAACCTCGGCCAGTACCCCTACCAGTAGAAGTATGCATGGCAGATGTGTCAGTAGTGGTTGCATCCGGACCATACATTTCCCGTAACAGATGATACGTGGATGCAACAGAGGATGTAGCGGTAGGGTTGCTCAACAATAAGGGGCGAGCATTAGAGTATTTAGGTGATAGACCAGCAATAAACATCATTACATCCATCTTGTCGTTCCGCTCCTCCTGAATCTTCAAATCAGTAGTGGGTGGAAACATGGTCCGTAGTTCATCCCAAAGTTTTGAGAATCGGGTAAAATAGTCGGTGAATGAAGAGTCACCTTGCTCGGCTCTGCTATAGGCTTGGACCACAGAATATGCATGAGATAGAGATTCCTTTGCCGAGAAGGATGAGGAAAGATGATCCCACATTCCCTTCACAGTGGGAAAGTTTTGAGCAATGGTAAGTATCTGTGGTTCCATAGCATTCCACAAGGCCATCTGAATTCCACTGTCATCAATATACCATTCCCGGAGAATCGGATCAGGAGGCTGTTTAGTCAGATTATCTGATTTGTCTACGCTTGCA
This sequence comes from Saussurea involucrata, assembly GCA_033807775.1. Classification (NCBI taxonomy): domain Eukaryota; kingdom Viridiplantae; phylum Streptophyta; class Magnoliopsida; order Asterales; family Asteraceae; genus Saussurea; species Saussurea involucrata. Next base: position 95,254,402 of record CM066316.1, read on the forward strand.
AGACCTTTCTGAACGAATAGACTCCAAGAACTCCAATTACTAGAGTCGAGTTTCACAGGAATGCGTAAAACCGAAGCAAAGTTGATTATACCAGGAGCAATTTGACTTCCTGGAGCAGATTCAATCTTCTTTTCGTCTCCCATTGGACAATTACAGGTTTAAAACAAACTAAGGATTAAAACGGGGCAGGAGAGTATGATAAAGGAATACCTCAGATGGTTCGGGACTGAAAATTACTACAGATGGTGGCCGGCGACAAATTCCGGCGGCGGCAGGCGGCGGCAGACGACGGTGGCAGTGGCGGACGGAGAAGATATTTTGAGGGTGGCAGAGGGCGGCAGCAGGTCTGGATGGTTCCGACGAAGTCGGCTAAAACCGGGCAGGTTCCGGAAGATTCCAACAGGTTCAGGAGTGTTCTCGCTTGTCTCAGCAAGTTCCAGCAGGTCAGACAGATTTCGGGCAGATTCCGGCAGGTTCAGACGAGTTCTGCCTTGTCCCAGCAGGTTCCGGCAGGTCCGAACAGGTTCCGGGCAGGTTCTGGGCAAAGATTGTGGGCAGTTCCAGAAGATTCAGGCAACAGAGGATAACTTCGGCGACGGCGGCTAGGGTTCCGGCGACGGCGGCTAGGGTTTTGAACAGGTGGCGGCTAGGGTTTTGAACAGGTGGCGGCTGGATTTTTTTGAACAGGAGGTGGCTCTGATACCATGTAAAAGTAACTGGTATTCTGATATAAAAACTAGGAAACTAGGAGGGTGAACCCTCTATATATACAAGATACAAACCCTAAAAGACACCTAAACAAGGCCCATAGGCCGTAGCCCAATATACACTAAATATACAATTAACATAGATCGACCGTTTTGTACGCACTGTCAGATGCAGTGGTACATTAAGAAGGAATGATACAAATTGCATGGATATCCAATCGGATACAAGGCTATCATGTCTTGATGGAAGAAAATGTTGCTGGAAATGGCTAAGATTTAAATAGTGCCATTAAGGGTGAGTTTGGTAAGTAGGATAGGATAGGACAGATCAGGACGGGACAAAACAGAACAGAACGGTTGTTCATCGTTTGGTAGACAGAACTGGACGGAACAGATAACATTAGATAAAATACAATAAATAAAATTTAAAGAATAAATAACATATAAAATATAATGTGTATTTGATATTTTAGAAGAGAATTAGATTTTATTTTGAGGTTATATTGGTAAAACATACGTCTGTTCCACCTTGTTCCATGGGGTGGGGGTGTTCCACTCTGTTCCACGTAAAAGTCTTGCCAAACGTGGGACAGTGATCCTTGTTCTGTTCTGTCATGTCCTGTCCAGTGTACCAAACGCACCCTAAAGGATTGTCATAAGCACAATGTCAACCATTACTCTCAGCCCTCATAAAACATCTCAAGTGATAGTCTAAGTGTTGAGATACCAAAGGAGTTATCAGGTAAACATTTCTCATTGTCTTCGTATACTAAACGTTTTCCCTCAGAAATCCAGATTCTTGATTCTGGTGCTTCTTGCCATATTTGTCATAACCTTCACAAGTGATACAGGGAGAATTCGAGAGTTAATAAGGGTTTTCACAAATAATTGGAAAAAAGGAAAACAAGCTCGAAGAGAAAGACGAGCTCGCAAGAGACTCGGAACTTGGCATCGAAGAAGGGATAAAAGGAAAGCACTAAATATAAAGAGAGTTGCGAGAAAGATTGAGGAACAAACTAAGAATTGCAAACAGCGGCCGAAGCGAGTTGCAAGCTTGCTAACTCACATTAAAGTCACTCCCAACACTGCCTTTCTTCTCTTCCAATTCCTTCCTTGCCTCACGTGACCTTTTTCTTTCCCTTTTACATTTGGTTTGGTTTACCATTATCTTAGATTATTATTATTATTATTATTATTATTATTATTATTATTTTCCTAGTCAAATTAGGATTAGATATTTTTCTTAATTATCTTTTATAATTAGGATTAAGTTTAAATTATCTTTAGTTTTAAATTAGATTCTAGTAAGTATCTTTTTATTGGTTTAGATTATAAATAGGGTTGATAGGTTTCATTGTTAATCAGTTTATTGATTAATAAAAGTTCATCTTTTTAGAGAGGATTCTCTAGTTCTTTGAGTTTTACGTTTCGTAATTCTCGTCTATCAAAAGGGTTTAGACGCTTGTCGATTCTTCCGCAAACCTACGCTGCGTCAACAAGTTTAAGGGAAGTCAAAGATATTACAATCGCTATGCCAAATAATGAAACTGTTCCGGTTCATTATGTTGGGAATGTAGTCCTTCAAGGTGGTCTCACGTTGCAAACTGTGTTAAGGGAAGTCAAAGACATTACAATCACTTTGCAGAATCTGTTTGTTATTTTGCGACAACAAATCAGCAAGACAGTTTCCTTCCAATCCTTCGTTCCATGAGCGAACAAAACACATCGATATTGATTGTCACTTTTGTTCGGGATAAGATGATTCGTTTAATGCCCATTGAGTCTGCTTTTCAATTAGCACATGTTTTTACAAGACCATTGCCACAACCTCAGTTCACAGCCTTATTTTCCAAGATGAACCTGAGTAATCCTTTTATCCCATGCTTATCTTGAGGGGGAGTATTATGGATTATTGAAGGGTAGTTTGGCAACTTTTATTATTTTTAGTTTCAATAGTTAGGCGCTTGTTTGGATTGTTTGTGTACTATAAATAGTTGCAGTCTCCCAGAATGTTTAATATAATTCTTCATTTTCTCTCTGTTCCATCATATATACTATTTGTTCCTTTCTATAAGCCCAGAATCTAGTGTTTGTTTTTGACTTTTAATAACAAAGCCACTCTAGATATAGAGAATGAGCCTTGCTGCTGCCTTTTCTGTAATGTCTTGTTCAAAACAAGAGGTTGTTCAATTTATTTCCAATTTAAGTAGTAATGTTATCATCTGAAAATGGATAAAAGTAGAAAGGTTGAACCTGGAGAGTATGAGTGTCTGAGCTGAAACAGAATGCAAGCATGAGTTGGAATACGCGCATGCTGATTCTAGCATCTTCAGCTTCCAAAGAACCATTTCAACAGTTAACACATCGGCAAGATCCTGGGAACCTCAATTATCAGTCAGGTCTTTTCTATACAATCAACAAACTCAATTTCATGATAATGACAAAATTAGCAGGTGTAGCCAACATGTAACAACTATCCTATTAGTTCCATGTGTTTGTGCTCTTAAAAACAATTATTAAGTGGCAATGGAAGCCAAAACAAGAGCTAATATCATCATCCTTGACATGTTGACCCACGCTCTTTGAGTTTAGATCTTACAGAAAGGTAAGAGAAGAATGCTGCAACATCCTGTGATAGATTTGTAATTGTTTGTTGTGAAGGAAATCCTTTCTCTGCGGTGGACATCACCATTCTTGAAGGCATGCCTACGTATACATTACATACATAGTGCATTAGCATTAATTAATTTACCAACATCATAACTAGAACTATCAAGGAAAAGGAAATACCTGTCATTAAGCTCATCACATAAGGAAGGCCAGAATAAATGTGATGAGGTAAAATTTTCAATATAGGCAGTAGAGGCTGTAACTGAGACTTGCCAAAACTTGTAGCTTCATAATAAAATAATACAAGTCAACAAATTGCCAAATGAAATGACCAACCCACGAGTATAGACACAGAATGAACAAGCTCACCTGAATTAGCCAAAACTAACACAAGATCAATATGTGGGATACGGGCAGCAACAGCTAGTGCAAGGCATCCACCAACTGATTCACCAACAATATATATTGGTCTGTTTGGAAATTGGCAATTTTCGGACCTAATTGTCCTTTCAACTAGCTTCACAAGATCTGATCGAAAACAAGAAAGATGCATTAAATTAACATGTTTAAAACTTGACAATCATTAAGTCTAATATCGCCTAGCTACCTATGATCAACTCATTAAACAGAGTGGCATCATAAAATAAATACAAGTATGAAGTAAATATTCTGATGTGTGAGAGAAATGAAGACCTGTAAAAGGTGTTCGATCTGTGTTAGGAATATGTAAGCACCATATATCAAAAATCCTTCAGTCAAGAAAACAAAATTCACCATCAGAAATCACTCCCTGTTAATACTATTGAATATAAATAATAACAACAAATATATACATATATATATATGTCAATTAAGTAGCCTAAGCTCATATGTATGTCATACTCCCTTATCCATATCTAGCTGTTGATGTACACGACTGTCATTGTGAATTGCATCTTATGAGGCAAATTAAGATTTTTTTTTATTTATGGTGATAGGTTTTTGAAATACTTACTCTCCTAGCCGATGATGATGCAAAAGAAGTGAAAGCCCAGTACCATCAACCCCTGCAAACATCATGTTTATATATGACTATCAATCAACTTAATAAAAAGATTTTCATCATTAAATCAATATGGGGTTTCAACATTCGTTTATATCTAGTATTATGCTTAATTGCAGTAAAAAGACCATTAAATATTTTTACTTTTTGTACGTAGTCGTATATTAGAAATAGATAAATTAAATTGTTAAGTTGAAGGAATTGAACCTGGTAAAGAGAGCAAGAGAGGGGAGTTGTTTAAGCGGGAGGCGCAGTCCAATGGCGAAAACCACCTAGGAGGTCCACCGTCTGATTTCATAACCAAATTTCTTGACTGTTGGAAGTAGTCGCTAAAACTGGAACCTTTAACCTCCGTCTCAAAGTTTAAGTTTAAGTTGAAGTTGAAGTTGGTGGTTGGCATCAGTGATGGGCGAGCAGAGGATAAAGGTTTGAATCTAGCGCTGCGTTTGAGTTTGACCATGGGGAAGGGACAGATACCGGCAAGGGTGGTGGACATGGAGACGACGACGACGACGATATATTTGTCCAAATGAGTAGAGACGACGATGATCTCAAAGCTTCTGGACACTGTGTCTGTGTTTGTTGTATGAATTTGAAGGAGGAGATTCTATTTCTTGGGAGGCGGCCATTTTTAACTTGTGGAACCTAGCTGTCGATTAGATTATATTATTAATAATTAATCAAACAGTAGTAACTCAACTGGGTCTGAAATAAACTTCATTCTGTCACCATAACCTTTCACCAATTTTTTTTTAAAAAAAAGTGAAGGGTTCCTAAGTACGTTCGATGGGGACCGTAGAGGAGGGAGGAAATAATTCGGAGGAAAACAGGGGTGACGTGGCAAAACAAACAAAAGCTATTTCTTTCTTTCTTTCTTTCTTTCTTTCTTTCTTTTTCTCTCTCTCTCTCTCTCTAGTGGTTGGTTCCTCCTTCCCGGGAAAAAGAAAAAACAAGAAATGAGCCATCAACACTACCCACCACCAGGTCCAGGTAATGGTAATGGTAAATGGTAAATGGTAAATGGTGAATTTGATTTCTAAAATGAATGAATGAATGAATGAATAATTTAGTTTGTTTGTTTGTTTTGTATAAAGGGTATGGGTCTACATACCCACCTCCTGCTTTCCCGCCAGGCTACTCATCAGCTCATGCTCAATATATGGGTTTGGGTTACCCACCTCCTCCTGCTGCTGCTGCAGATCCATATTCTTACCCACAACCACAACCACAACCACAACCACAACCGGGTTATCAAGGATACTTTGCACCAGATCAGTATCCTCCACCTTCACCCATTCCTTACCAAGTTTACCACTGTCAACATGACGATGACTGCTCCTCTTTCCTTAGGGGCTGGTTCAGTTGCTATCCTTTTCTTCTTTTATATCCATCTTTTTTCTTATTTCCATTCCTCATATATATATATATATATATATCCTTAATTAATTACTTGTTTCTTTTGCAGTTTCGCTGCCTTTTGCTTCTGTTGTGTCTTGGAGGAATGCTTTTAACAAAAACCTACAACATGTCATTAATTAGGTATAATTTACCTCTTGTAAAAGTTTCCCTTGCCTTTAATTTCTTCCAACACATTTATTTATTATTTTGCAACTCCTTTATAATTTCTTCCAACACATACATGTATTTGCTTCACCAACACTGGATCACCTGCCTCCTCAACAAAAATTAAAATAAAATAAAATATTTACACAAAAGATTACAAGCAACAGTTGCAAAACACACATCAACCTCATTTGTCCGGCCAAGAGGCTATTGCCCTTTTCATTCTGTATGTAGCAGTGTTGTTTCATTTCATTAATTCCTTTGATATCAATCACTACTTGCAGCACCACTCTGACTAAAACATCACACTCCATTTGCATCTCATCATTCACAACCAAATATCCATCCATCCATCCTCTGCTGCTCATTCATAACTTGGAACCGAACCAAACATCCCCAGATAATCCAAATCGATCAAGAATGTCCGGATTTCCATGGGCCCAAGTTCCACCACTTGTTTTTCAGAATCAACAGCACCTCCCCTCACAATCTTGGCTTCTGATGAATCTTCCACTTTCCAAGCTAGCCTCTTCCTCTCCATCTCACCTCTTTCTTGATTACCCGACAGATTCATCTCCGTCACCTTCATTATCTGGAACAAGAAGAAGAAAAAGAAAAAAGACACAAATAAATGGACAATCCCACTATATAAGCCAGCCAACATATATCTCATAAATACCTACCTTCCTATTGGGAAACAGCTTCTTCAGCTCCACATTTGCCATTACAGAATAATCTTTGTCCTCCCCCACCTTTGAGTCCATACACAAATGCCCTTTAAATATCATAATAAATGTTGCATCACAAATATTATAAAATAACTAGAGCTTCTTCAAATACAAAACCTCATAAAGATGAGCCAAACGAAGGAGTACTTTTCCACTTTCAAGCTCCTGCAATGATCAAATACAACTCGGGTTTAACATAGAAGCAGTCTTTGATGTTTAGAAAGGAAGAAAGAAAAAAAAAGGTATATTTTATCTGCCAAACAATCTAGGACCTTAACTTGGCAGTTCCAACTGATTACATATATACCTGTAGAGTTATAACCGCTGTGTTTTTTGGCAAGCTATAGGATGCATCAATCATTGAGAAGGATGATACATGAGAATTTTTCCAATCATTTTCATCCTGCGAGAAATATATAAAAACAAGAATACCCACCCACCCATAAATGATAAAACCTAAGGGCCATATTTATTTACACAAAGGCTAGAATCACTTTACCTGTTCTGAAAATGCTACAAGGAGTGGAGAATAAATTTCTTGACCAAATGTGCGACGCCACTTGGCTCCATTTCCTACGGGATCGATTCTAAAATAAAATTTTCCCAGGACCTGGAATGTGAATTTGGTGACTGCTATCAACCTTTGCAAACAATATACATCACACCAAGAAGGGCAAAACAGCAGAAGAAAGGATGACGATACTTTCACACTAATTATTAAAGCATGAAATTCTTTTTGAAGCTTGGGAAATGAAGTAATAATCCCTTCTTTATGTACAACTCTTATACATATATATTTTGTTCGTAAGTTGCATTTACTTCTCACGACCCTGGTAGATACTTGATTACCTTGGTATTCTTCTGTAGAGATATCACAAGTTAATATAAATTTTGGGCATTAAATAAGAAGTAGAATTACCAGAGCACTCAGCACTCCTTTAAACATACAATTAGAAAGAAGAAAAAAATAGTTAACAGAGACAGGGCACAGAAACCCAAAGCAATATGAGAAGATCAGACTGACAGACAGTGCACAAGAGGACACGCACATGTATATAGATCTACCTATTCTACTGTCAGATGATGGCATGTGAAGCTGAGGTATGTTTGCATGTTATACTTGCAAAGCAAGTAGCAAAGTCCCATTAACAGACGGACATATGTATAATGAAGCAATGTGCTTACCACCAAGCCCTTGCAATCATTGAGGACACAGACGGTCTCATTTAGCACCTCACCAACACCTTTCGAATCATCATATAATAGCCTCCTACAAAATATTATAGCAAAAGTAAAGAGATTAGTTCATCACATACAAATACAACTCTTCTTAAATTAAACCAGATTGTCATGTGTTGTGGAAAATGTGTAGCAGTGGCTTATATGTAGATACAGGGCCCGCCTACGCACCCTAATTACAAGGGTAAGCATTCAGAGAAGAGTCATCAATGATAGTGAAAAACATACCTATGGAGCATTAGTTCTATTTGACCATCCACTAAACTCGAGCCACCAACTGCACGATCCACCAACACCGAGAGTTCCATCCTTTCATCCCCAACATAAGCTCCAAGATTTATCTATGAGTACACACCAATACCAAGGTAAAATAACAAGTGAAATTGAGATCATTTATGATTAATCATTAAAAAAAGTACAGTACAACGACGACATGTCCTGGCCCTGAAGGAGATTCCTCAATAGATCAAAACAAGTTATATGGTCGCATGTAGGGAAGGTTTCACTTTGAAGATAGGAATCCATGATGTGCATCTTCAGATAAAATATACCCACAGCAGATAATGGCCAATGCTTATAGCCAAACAAATTACGAGACATTATGCCATCACGTACTGGGTAATAATTTCCAGCAACTGGTTGGTTCACTTGCAAGTCCCAGTCTGTTCTGAAATCACGTACCTGCAAAATAGTGAATTTTATCAGGCCAGATGCCCTAAGTTCAAAATCTTGTAATGAAATTTTGTTGTTGTACCAGATTCAAAATACAACAGTTGACTCTAGCAACACAAGTATTAGAGTACAAAAATAGCCATACATCCACATACCCTTTTAATGAAGTCTCTGCCATTGGAATCAGTATAAAACGTCTTGTTTGTCTTGAAAGCAGTCGTGATCTGAGTTGTTATTTCTTTTCCAACACCATCATCTACAGGGATAGGTCCAATCTAGTACCAAATCATGGAATATGTAATTAGATAATATGTAATGGTTGACACTTGACAGAAAAACTACTACAACTTACGTTAAACTCAACTTCAGCATGTTCCTTCTCCTTGTATACACGGGTGACCTACATGCACGACCTTTATGTCAATGAGAGAAAAGGCACAATATACAACTTAACACTGGCAGTTGCCAATTGCCATGTGCTATATTATGCGTTTGTTTGTGTGTGATTGCTACCTGACATATCCATAGTGCTTTATGAGTTGTGACATAAATTTGACTTCACATCAAACTATTATGAGCTATAATACGTGTTTGTTTGCCTGTGATTGGTAGCTGACATATCTATAGCGCTTTATGACTAGTCACATGTGCCACATAAATTTGAGTTCACTTCAAACAGAAAAGTTTCTTGAAGAAAGTAATTCAACACATCATAAATGCTTTGAGACTGCACACGACATGCAATTACAAGGGGATTACAAAGAACAATGAAAGAATTGACTAAAACCTGAAAACAGAAGTAATCGCAAAAACAACTACCCCTTTCACAACTAAGAATATACCTGATATATCCAGGAGTTGAGCTGTTGGTGCACTTCATCCATTAGTGGACCCCTTAGAATAGTAAAAGCTTTCTGTAACAAAATAAATCCTTAGGAACTGGATAATCACTTGCAGCATGTAGTGGACTTGTTTTGATTACCCCAAAATAGGACAGCAAAAGGAGGATGATTTACCTCCCCTTCAGATTTTATCGGAAATGTGCCATTAGGACGGAAGATATAAGCTCCAGAGGCCTTCAAAAAATAGGAACAACTTGAGAGGATGACCAAAAGTCGTGTAACTTCACTATTATAAAACAAATGAAATTGAACAAACTATAATTAGTAAACCTACATACACATGCACCTCCCACATTGTAGGTGAAAAATATGCACGTACCTGATCTGTGCCATTATACCCAGAATAGTAGCTGTACGAGTGTTCCATTGATTCTTCAACCTTGAGTCATGTGCCAACAAAGAGATGTTAGTATTATGTTTGAACAAGCGGTGATGTGTGTGTTTCATGCTTCTACATATTATATGGTGCATAGCCTGTCCTTCAAGAAAGAACTTATTGGACTAACAGAAGGGAATGTGTTCTAGAAAGAACAAAAAGATATGTTAAAAGCAAAAAGATTAAAAGAACACTGATTCATTTATAACAAATGGACACTGCTCAATTATACGAAAATAATCAGTATATTGAATTTGAGGAATTGCAGATACCAAGTTTTTGTTATTGATATAACGTGTAAGCTTGCCCTCATCTGTAGCATAAAGCAGCTTCAAATCTCCTCCACCAACTACTACAGTTTTATCACTAGTAGTATCTGATGTCCACACTGTTGACATTGTTGAACTTGTATCTGCTTTTGATTGTTACAGAAGAAGTCATATTATCTATAATGTTTGTGACCTTAATTTCAAAATCGTAACAACACATAATTCAAGTAGATAACCTGTGTGTTTTGCACTTGAGATGATGTATGTGCTGAAACCAAGAGGTGGTACGGATGCTGTAAATCCAAGCCAATACTGGGGTGTATTGCTTGGAGATTTACCAAGATATGCTTTAACGTGGTAGTTCCTCATGTTCAAAGAGGCATTGAATATGGGAAGAAGCTGTGATTCCATTTCTCTTCCATCTGAATCCAGGACGATTAATTCATGGGAGGAAACCTGCAGCAAATTTGCATTTTTTTAGTCAAATAGCCAAGTCAATAAAAGCCAAAGTCAAGTTACAAGCCCACGATTGGCATGAATGGATGTTTGTAGTCATACTAGGTGCTTGTAAAAAGGCTTACTTGCAGCATGATAACCTAGGAGTGACAATCCACATTTGAGCACTCAAACTGCCAATCGACGGATGTGAATTTTATCATACAACAGCTATTCACAAACGATGGAAACTATATTCTATTTTACTTGGTGCATGCAACAAGCTGCATACAGAATGACATACGTTTTAAGACTAATTTAGATAAAAGGAATGATTATGATGTGATATCTAGAAACTTGATCTCAGGAATACAATAAAAACCCATTCTGATCCAGCATATACTAGGAGTTTTATTTGCTTGCCCTGCTTTGACGAGTTGTCAAAACTCCATATTTGGAACATCTAGTTGTCTCAACTGGAACTACTAAATCCTATGGTCAATTAACAAATAAGAAAAATACCTCATATAATATCATACTCATGTTCACTATAGATTCATTACTTCCTCATTTTTTCTTGATCCTTTTGCTTCCTTATCCAAGTATTAAATAGAGGAAAAATACGTTTTCCATTTAAAAATAACTAAATAGATGATGAAGATGAGGACATCAAGGATTCGTGGTGGAGATTCTAGTATCAGGTTCCTCACCAACTCTCGTCCTAAATTTTGTTAGTGGGCTGCTAAATAAACTATCAGCATATTTTTAGGAGATTTGGAGGTAATCCCGACCGACTTCTACTTCGAGGCAGGGGTACTACATTTTAAAATTTGACTCAATATACTTCACCAGAAAAATTTAGGAAACGTTGAAACATAATGCACATGGTTGGAACTTGGATCTGTCTTTCGTTTTCTATACTTGCAGAGATTTTAACATTTATAACACTACTAGAAACAAAGAAAGCAAAGTAGTAACCCATGCTAACTTATAAAAATACATATTTAAGATGTAAAATGATGATAAGGGAAAAGTGGCAGCACTCACAGGAACTCGGACCACTTCTTCTCTCTTCCATCCTAGGGAGTTGTAGACAACTACCACCTACAATAATAAAAGGGCTTGATACGATAGTGACTTAAACATCAAATACATTAGAAAAAAAACGAGATGAACAATATGCTTACCAAACTTTTTCCATCAGCCAAAACAGCTTCTGATGGAGGACAGTAACTTATGTTAAGGAGAGGACACTGAGATATCAAAATACCAATTGGCAATTGGCCAAATTTGTAACCAAAATTAGAAGAAATAGAGCAAAGAATTCGCAGTTAATATGTGATGGGGCAAGCATGCGACATATGCAGATTACCTGCTGAAACATGCGAACTGATTTTTCATAGTTGGCACTTGATCTTGTTAGAAATGCTAATGTTGAAGCAACTACTTCCTCAGCCTGCACATGTGTGGAACTAGAATAATTGGCATGCATTGATATTTCTAATTAGACAAGGCCAGGCAAAAGACACCAAAATTCTTCTCCTAGTGTCTCATTTCAAAGAATATTAATATTATGTTTTAGAAGTTCATGGACTAGTAGGCCATGCTATCTTGGATAGCATAGAGAGATTGCATAGAAGGGCTGAATTTTCGGTACATATTTTGTGAGGCGTCGCATGTGAGCAGGCATGATAGAAGACATGGCGATGTGTGTATACGGCCTCGGATCGCATACCAAGGTCGCTTAGGCTGCAGTGAAAGGATTCATTCCTGTTTTAGGGCTCATTTGTTGCTTCTCTCATAGACGATGTTTGAGCTGTAATTTCTCAAGTGTAACATCATGAAAGTGATATTGGATCATACTCCGCCCATGGTTTATCCCTTCAGGTTAAAATTATCCGGTGTCACTCTCTCCTTTTGCTTTACTTTCATTAATTGGGTTGATTTATTGATTACTATGCTTAATGAATGTTAGTAGTAGCCTTTACAATCTGATCCTGCCTACCTACGTCTCAATATTAGAACGTACTTCTTTGATCTTGGGGATATTGTGAATTGAGTTTGACTTAATACTGCAAATTGGGGATTATTAATTTACAACACAATCATATATCACCTCTGCATAGCCCATTGAGATACGCATTGCATAGTCAGCAGCCACATGCTGTCGTTGTGTACCACTAACTGCATCATGATGCTGAGCAATTGCCAGAGCATTGGCCAAGGCATCTGTATTTGGCCTGGAACTGCTCCTGCCCTTGTAAAATTCTAACTGCCTTGCAGCCTGAATTTGTAGCAGCAGGGTGAGAATGTAAACCCACACAAGGGACAACGGGACGAAAAGAGTTTTAAGACAACTTACCACATAGTAACCGCTCATTGTCCTGACATAACCTTTAAATGCTGGCCTGCTAGTAAAGTATCCTGTCCAATAGGTGTTTTCTTTATCTGCATATCTAGAAAGTTTGATTTGGTCTTTTAGGAGCTAAGAGTATCAACTTTGTTTAACACCACCGGATAACATTGTACTTACGGGAAGAAGTCACCAGTTTTCAGAGGCCATGTTTCATTAGCTGCATATTTTGCATCTGTGTAAATGGATGGGGTAGAATATAGTGCATTCACACGACCATCCTTAACAATACAAACAATTATCATTAATCAATAAGTTTCTTCACAAGTAAAGTTGACATAAACTACAAACAGAAAGAATGCGTAACCATGAATAAAAGAATCTAGAAACAAATTTAGATTCAAAAGACCACCACTTAAACAGATGTAAAGGTCAATACCAGGTTAACATAATGAATAAATTTGTCCATCTGCCTGAACCATGAAAGTGCATATTGATACCGGAAATCGGTTCCCATTGCCCACATTATATGGTTTGTCCTTGTTACATTAGCCTTCAATGGAAAAAGAAACATAATTAAATAGGTATAATTAAGGGGAAGGGAAGTTAAACAAGTACTTCTTTTGCTGAACGAAGTGAGCACAAGTGAGTCTACTCTATTCCAATACAAGAAAAATATATTATATGGTGCATTCAGTAATGATTCAACTTCACTTCATTTTAGCTTGAGTAGAAATGAGCATAGAACCAGATTCGAATAGGAAGGAATAAGGGAGTAATAAAGAATAGAGAACACCCAGGTCATACCATATGATGTCCTTAACTCAAATAAAATCATTGCTTTAAACTAGAAACAAAACAAAAAAGAGTTTCTGGCGATGTGATGTAACAGAGATACAGTTACATACCTGAGCCATGGCAGCAGCTACGAAATCATTTACCCGCTCTTGAACATTGTAGTCAAAGAGGAGAACATCATCCTTTAAAATAGAATTAGTAACCAAGCAAAAGAACCAAACATATGAATATATGATATCACACAACTTGTGTTTGATGTATTTACCTGAATAGGAGGAGATACATCATTTATTTCAAATGTGAAACCATCAGGGGGATCATAATGTCGGGGAAATATACCAGTAAATAACTGCAACTCAGCAGCCATGGAGAAAGAGTTATAAGTTAGTTTGCTTTTTTCAATAAATTAGCAGAAGCTTAAACTCTAGCAACGAACTCATGAAAGAAAAAAACATCAATTGCAAATATGTGATATGTTTCATGGTGCTTGTGTACACTGACTCACCTGTGAAGATGAACCAAGAGACCTAGAACCCTGCCAGACAACCTCAAGAGTCTTGTCACTCTTGCGCTTAGCCCTGTCTTGATAATCCATTCGAGCAAAGAAGAGAGAGTCAAATCCCACCTACAACAAAATGCAAGTACCGTAGATACATTACACTTGTGTTTGCATAAACACAAAGCTTGACTCAGTAGACTTAATTTATGTGTATCCCTCTTCCTGAGACAATCGGAATGCAATTGAAAAGATAGATAAATTGGAAATAGAGGGAAGGATCAAAGTGCATACCTCGGCACCCAGCAAGTAAGCTTGAACAGAAGAGTGGCCAAAAGGATCGATCTGCCAACCAACTCTAGGTTTTTGACCAAACTCCCTGAGTATAAACACGTGTCCCAAACTTGTTTGATCGATCAAGTCTATGTAATGTGGTGTTGCCTCATCGTGCATGCACATACCCCCATTTCTTAACAGACCAATTTAAGTTGGGTTAAGAATTAATTACAGTGTTTGATACAACAAATTCAAAAATAGTCAACTCACATGAACTCAAGTTGACCAGAATTGACGAGCTCCTTGACTTTAGTCTTAAGAAGTTCGCTCTGCTGGTTCCACCACCGCTGGAAGAATGCCTGCGAAAAAAACGCACCTCACTTTCGTCGTCTCCGAGAGAGAGATAGAAAAAGTGTTAAGGAGTCAGTCAATGGAACAGCAAAGAGAGCTCACGATTTCAACGTAGATGAACTTGCGATTCTTGTCATCGAGCAAAGCTGAAATCACGGAATCCAACACGTTCTGAACACAGGCACCCTATAACAATTTCCACAAAATGAATGAAATCAAAGCAATTAATATATGTGGTGAGATCAATATGCATGCGCAGTACCCGAATGGAATTATTAGCACCGGTGTAGTACTGATCGACGGTCTTCAGCCAGCCGACGTCATCATGAGAGTGGGGTACCAAATGAACATTGATCTTGTCAGCTAGGATTCTTTCAGAAGTATCATACACCATATACTTGCACTCCCCGCCCCAAAACCAAAAGCAAAAGCAAAGAAACACAAGTAAAGCTGAAACATTGAACAATCGCTTCATCTTCTCCGTTGACTGTTGCGGATCTGTAAGGTTTGATTTAGAGGGATGTATTGTTTGATCATCAAACCCCAAAAAGATCAAAACTAAAACCCCTCTTCAGTCATGTGTGTGCTGTACAGAGCGTGCTCGCCCCTTCTTTTTTACACAAAACAATTCTTACCGTGTCTATCTCTTCAAGGGGTGTTTGGGATTGTTTTTTTTTTTTTTTTTTTTGACTTATTTGCTTTTTTTTTTCCTCACCGCAAATAAGCTATTTTTAGTGTTTGAATTGAAAAAAAGAAAAGTGTTTATGACTTTTTCCCATCACAAATAAGGGGTTGTTTGGTTGGTTTTTCATTAAGTCCTGTATGGATAAAGTTAGCTGTGTGTATAAAGTTGTCTGTTTGTATTAATAAAATTGTTGTTTGTTTGTTGTGCTGAATAAACTGTATGAACAATCAAAATGACCATTTTATCCTTCTATTTGTTTTTGTTTTATTGATCACCAAACATCATAATCTAAATACAAATCCAATAAAACATCTAAAAAGATTTCATAAAAAGATGAGAACTCACAATCAGATTGTGAATAAATAACAAAACCCAGAAGTGACAACCTGCAAAATTGGATTTTAAGTAAGAAAAATGTTTTCTTTATTCACATTAACTACCCAAAGAAAAGAATTTGTCGAAGAACATCAAACCCAACAATATGATTGAAGAAGGGCAAAAATCTGTAGAAGCTGCAAACAAAGGGCAAAAATCTGCAGAATCTGCAAACAAAGGGCAAAAATCTGCAGAATCAAGACTTCAAGAGACGAAATCTGCATAATCAAACAGGGAGATACCGTCGAAGGGTTGCAGGAAGGACAGCTGGAAGAGGTTGCCGGAGAAGAACGTCGCCGGAGAAGAAGGACGGCTGGAGAAGACGCCGGCTGGAAGAGGTTGCCGGCTGGAGAATCGCTGCAGGTTTCTCTTGGGTGTGGGAGGCGCTAGATGGGGGGTAAAATTGGAATAGTGATGGCTGACCACATAAAGGGAACCTTTAATAACTTAATCGGTAAGTCACTTATTTTTTCATTAAGCCACTGCCAAACATCCATGTATGGCTGACCGAATAAGCCATACAGACCATTAAGCTCATTAAGCCAAAAACAAACAGGCCCTAAGTTGTTTTTGATAAGTTAATCCATTCTAACTTATTTGAAAGTGCTTATAACTTATTTGTTCAAATTACATTTTTACCCCCAACTCCTTTTTAGCATGATATAAGTTGATAAGCACTTTTGAAAATAAGCATAAGTTGTTTTCAATAAGCAATCCCAAACACCCCTTTACTCCACCCAACCAAAAAAAATCAATTTTTAAGAAAGAAGAGTAAACTACAATTTTGGTCCCTAACGTGTACACCTTTCTCTAAAAATGGTCCCTAGACTTCAACAACTACAATGAACGTCCCTACTGTTTACGTTTTGCTTTGAAATGGTCCCTCATCGTTAACTCCGTTAAAATAACCAGTTAAGTTAGGGGTATTTTCGTCTTTTTTACTTTAAAAAGACAACTTATGCAATTTTGTTTAAACCACATGGACCAAATTGTAATTTACTCTAGCTAGTATTCACACAGACACACAGGGACCATCTTCGGCGACCTCACCTACTACATTCACCATTTCTGAAATTAAAAAAAAAACACTTATGGCTCGTCTCCTTCACTTTAAAAAACAAAAATCAACCCGCCTCCTCCCTTTTCTTTATCTTCGTCGAAATACACAAGAAAAAATCCATATATTATCTCAATTCTCATAACAAGAAACTGGTAAAAACTTGATTGTTTCAGGTTCAAGACACGGATCTACCGACCAAAAGAGAGAGTAGATCTACTTGCTTTGTGTATAAGTCGAGTCGAAGAAAGAGCAGATCTTGACTAGTGGTCCACCCTCGACCTCTCTTCTTCCCTATCCTGCCCTTAAAAGGAGAGGAAGAGAGATGATTCAGGTGGTTTTGGTTCAATGGCTTCGAACCTAGGAATAAACCCAGAAAATCAGGCGTTGGTGGTTTAGTGGATGTGGTTCACGGAGGGAGGTACGATGGCTGCAGTGGTGGTTATGTGGAGATGCAGTGGTGGTTCTATGGAGATCGTTGGAGTCTTTTGAGATGACCGAAGGTTGTGTTCGTTATGTGGAGAACGCCGGCACTGGTGTTCTATCTTCATTGTATACACACCCACCCACGCACACATATATATAGATAAATATGTGTATATATATACATATATGGTTGAGTTCATTTGTTAACCTTCTATTTTGTGTTAACTTTATTAACTTCATTCAACCAATAGGAATCCATTTTAGTTGGTGGTTCAAATTTATATATAACCATTAAATAGGGGCATGGATGGAATTTCATGTTTTTGTTTTATTACATTGATTTATTAAGGGAGTTACAAAAATCAAAAATCTCCTTGATTCTAGCTATATTATTATTTCACAAATATTTTATAGTCTTTTCTATCAAATTAGTGTTTGAATTTCTATTGTTGCATCATGAACATGAATGATCAAAGTATTTTCAACGACGTTGAAGAGAGAGTAAACGTAGATGTTCATTTGAACATGAACAAATATAACAAATATATATTGTTCATATAGGTTAACTTAGGCTTATATTTCATCGTTATTCATGCATAGCCTTAACATTTGCACATCATACATGATGTGACATCAATATTACATGCTCTATATGGAATAGTAATTAACTAGTAAGTAACACCATGTAATTTCGGAGTAATCGAACATGAATAAACATATAGTTGCTCATATATGAACAATCTGTTGTTTGCATATAATTGAACAATTATGAACATATAATTGAACCAATATGAACATATAATTGAACAAATATGAACATATAATTGAACCAATATGAACATATAATTAAACAATTAGGAACAATGGATTGAACATAGGAACAATATGTTCAATTATAGAAACATTAATTACACGACTTAATTAATGAAAAAAAGTAGGTTGTGTCAAATTCCAAAATTACCCTCTTCATTTGTGTTCAATGGGAGAATTAATTACACGACTTAATTTCTTAATTAATTAATAAATGGTTTTAATCTCAACCCTTAACAAGAAAATGAATGGCTAAGATGAAGTTAATAAAGTTAATACAAAATGGGAGGTTAACAAATGAACCTCCCTCTCTCTCTCTCTCTCTATCTCTCTCTCTCTCTCTCTCTCTCTATATATATATATATATATATATATATATATATAGGGTCGGGTTCAAATGAGGAGCGTATCAAAACGTGAGAACGTGAGGAGCACCGTTCATGTACAAAATCACATGTGATTCACAACACAAACCGCGGGACAAGCCGCGCGCTTTTGCAAACCGCGTAACAAACCGCGCGTGTCCAAAATGTTAATCACATATGATTTTAGTCCTTGTGTTGTGAATCACATGTGATTTTGTACATGGACGGTGCTCCTCACGTTCTCACGTTTTGATGCGCTCCTCACATGAACCTTCCTCTCTCTCTCTCTCTCTCTCTCTCTCTATATATATATATATATATATATTTAATATCAATATAAATTGAAGTGAAATACAATTTGGTCCCTCTAGTTCTAGGAGAAGTATTAAACTTGTCTCTCTAAAGTAAAAAGATGAAAATACCCATAACTTAACTGGTTTTTAACGGATTTAACGGCGAGGGACCATCTTCAAAGAAAAACGTAAACGGTAGAGATGTTCGTTGTAGTTATTGAAGCCTAGGGACCACTTTCAAAAAAAAGGAAACGTGAGGGACCAAAATATTTGATAGCAAGCTTAAAATGGAGATTTTGAATTTTCTTTTGCTTCTTATCAAAATAAATGGAGGTGATGATTACACATAAGATTGTTTTAAATTAAATTATTTTTTATTTATTCTATCAATAAATTTGCTTTCAATTAAATGTTTAGGAGGGAGAATTGATAATTTATAAGTTGTATTAAATATTTTAATAATATAACTAATTGTGTAATTTCCAAAATAAAGAATGCGTCGGAGATGAATGCGATTTTTTTAGATATTTTGATTTTTTATTCTCTTAAAGAAGGTGTTGAAGATGCCTTGAGTGTTTGTAACATTTTCCATTTCTAAAGTTTCAAAAAATATAAGTAATTATCATGATTTATAAAAGCGCTCGGATTTACTTCCTATAACGATGGTTAAAAAAATTGGTTAAGCGACGCTTATTCTAAACCTTTACCATTTTCTTCTCATTTATCTTTAGGTGTAATTTTTATAATATTATTAAAAGGTAAAAAGACTTAAATACCATCTTTAGTCCCTGTAATTTCATTTTTATTTATTTTAACATAAAATGTGATAAAAAAGGTAAAAAGACTTAAGTACCCCTCAAATAACGAGAGTTTTTAACGGTTGTTAGACTCAGGGACAAAATCCGGACCAAATAGCATATTGTAGTGCCTAAAGTGTAATTTTTAAATTGTAGGAACCAAATGTGTTATAAAGACTAAACCACAAGGACCATTTTTGTAGTTTACTCTAAAAATTGTTACATGTATTATAGTTTATATTTAGAGTAAATTACATATTTGGTCCATGTGTTATAGTGGTTTTAACATTCTGAGTCCCGAAAATGAAATAATTATGGATTTCATCCTCGTGGTTTTAACTTTGTATCCTATTGAATCCCTAAAACTAACTCCGCCCAAATTCTCGCCGTTAAAGTACCCATGTGCACGACACATGATGGGTATTTTGGTCATTTCAAGTCTTTCTACCTAAACCAATAAACCACAAGGACCAAACATGTAATTTACTCTAAATAATAAAAGCCACGTTGACCAAACCTAGCCCCCTCTGTCGTTCATCTTCACCGACGGCGTACCATCCCCCTCTGTCGTTCATCTTCATCGACGGTGTACCCTTCCCCTCCGTCCACAGCCTCCATCGACGTCACTCACCCCCCCCCCTCTGGCGTTCATCTATCGACGGCATACCCCCTCCCCTCCGGCGTTCTTCTTCATCGACGGCGTACCCCACTCTCTGGACTCTCGCCCCTGTTGCGAATGTAAAACCTGCCTGCAAAGAGGAAGAAATCGAACTCGTTTTTCTTTTTCTTCGATTCATCTAATTCTCAATCATGATTTCCATAGAAGAAGAAATAAACATCCCTTTTACCAATTGAGGTACAATCTCTACTGGTGTTACTTTATCTCCCCTGTCAAGATTTTGAGCAAAATTTTGTGTGATGATAATTAATCCTACAGTCTTCCAATGTTATAGAACTAGAATTGGCCTAGATTTTGAACTTAATAGGTTATAATTTACTTAAAATACCTAAATGTCCCCTTAATGATAAGGATCGACCTTCATTTGAAATATTGTTGAATAATGACTCATAAGTAATGTTGGGGGATTTCGGGAAATCGTGGGAGAGAGAAGAGTGATAGAATAACTTGGATAGAAACAGATATCGCGTGAGAGCTCGCTTTCTGTAAGTGATATTTTGACCCTATACTGCCCGGGTATCACGAAATTCACTCGAGGATAATCTCTATTTTTCAGTGTGTCGATTAAGGCAGAAATTGACCCATACTTATACACCTTAGAGAATCGTAACTGACCCATATTGATACTGATAATAATATCTCATTTAATGAGATTGATTGTGGGTTTAAAGACGGCAGTTACAAAACAAGAAGAAAACTTCCAGACGCTGGCGCCAGTCTCCGCGCCAGTCAACTGGCGCCACAATCGGCGCGGGCAACATTCCAGAGCTTGGCGCCAGCACTGGCCCCGACGCCCAGCTCTCAAAACCACTTTGTAACTCGCCAATCTTAACCGTCCAACAATCTCGGGTTCTAGTTAGCTTACACGAGTGTGCACTCCACACCTCCTAACTCATGTTATAGCTTAGCTAACAACCCCGTTATTATCTTTGTGAATCCAACTACACAAAATGAACCGATGATTTCACTAAAATCACCAACATTCCTCCCCCATTTTAGTGCAATCCTTGATTCACAAAATAAATGTTCAATACAGGTAAACAAACTCATGCATAAATGAAAATATCTAAAAGATTGAATTTCCATCTTAGTACATTACACATTTTAAATACTCGAGAATCCGGGTGTCCTATGGATTAAACCCGTCAACCCATTTAAGTACCAGAAAATAACCTACACATGAATTTAAATGATTCTCTAAAGTATAAACTTGACACTATACAGGCCATGTGTCCTTATCCATTCGTGAGTGCATCAAAGCCAAGTCCAAGCTTCTTGAAGCGGCCACACTTCCCACTCATATAGGTAGTTCTTTTCTTCATGCACCTGCACATGCATTTTTACAAAAGAACAATTACCTCATTCACTTGCAGTACCGAGCACATACCGTGGGGTGATCATCTTGTGCTCCAATCCCTTAGAGTGAGCTTTCCCATTGAATTCAACTTCTAACGTTGTATTAGAAGGGAATTGGGTATCTCACTGTTAGAGATTTAGATGGACTTTAATCCCATCCCTATCACCGACTTGTGAACCAAGTCCCTAGCTAACCCCTTCGTCAAGTGGTCCGCTAAATTTTGTTGCGACCGAACAAATTCAACCGATATCACCCTATTCGTGATTAGCTCACGAATCATGCTATGTCTAACACCTAAGTGTCTAGACTTGCCATTATATACTTGACTATAAGTTTTAGCCAAAGTAGCCTCACTATCACAACGGATAGAAATGGGTGATATTGGTTTCGGCCATAATGGAATTTCATGGACCAAATTCCTTAGCCATTCCGCCTCTTTACCGGCAGCGGCTAATACCACAAATTTCGACTCCATAGTCGAACTCGTGATGCAAGTTTGCTTCTTGGAAGCTGTAGGTCCCGAAGGCCTATACAAGTTTGTAGAAGGGGGGGGGGGGGTTGAATACAAACACACAGATTTTACTTTTCTAAATTGTTTATTGATAAATCATTAACAATTTACAGCTTGTTGCGGAAACAAGATTAAGGATAAACCTAAATCTAAACAAGTTGGAACACTAAGGTTTCTTGCACTAAGAGAGATAAGGAAATTACTAATAATAACCTATCTGAGATAAGAGATTTGAACTTGTCCAGAGTTAGCAAGTTACTTCAAAAGAAGTGAGTTCATCTCTTTATATACTGCATGCATTTAATGCAAGTCAGTATATACTTTACACGTGTCATCAGCTGGTTGGTTGCATGTCATTGACTTTTGTTGACAACCTTAGTAGCCGTAAGGATGAACAGTGTAGTATCAGAGTGGTTGTACGATTTCAGATTTTCGGAGGTTCTTTTCTGACATTTCGTACGGAGGCGTGCAAGGGTGGTTAAGACAAAAGTACTTTGTACGGAGGACTTCATGATCAGCTTTCGTTGATTCAGCGATTATCATTTACTATTCAGCAGATGATAAAGTTCAGCGATAGCTGAAGTCTTGTACTTGATACTTCACGTTGAGTGGACAAATCTGAGTCTTCGCTGATCCGCATCAGTTCATTAGGAGACTTGTCGCTGGTTCTTGAGCTTGATCTTCGACTTCAGCGTAGAACCTTTGTTGACGTGAAACTTGTCTTCAGGGATCATAAGTAAACAACTAACTTATCAGCGATCATCATAATGACTGAACAGACTCAACGTTAATGATGAACAGTTTCGCTGAATGTTTAATCTAAACAACAAGAGTTCCTATCAGCGGTACTGGAAGATCTTAGTACTTATCAGCGATAGTGAAACTCTGATACATATTGTTTACTTACAATTTTCACTAAGTATAAGAAAGGGTCATTATCAAATCACTGAGGGTTTGGATCAACAATCTCCCCCTATTTGATTATGACATAGCAACAAAGAAAATTTCTATTTAATGAAAACATAAGGATAAAAAGAACTCATAAAATATTTGTCCCTTTTACTGTTTTCTGGGATCTTTTCAGTACTGATGGAGTAAAGTACATTCGCTGAAATCTTTCTTTAAAACTTTGAATCAGGTTACAAAGAGAAATGGAAAGATTACAAGTACGAGCGAAATAAATTACAAGTACAAAAGGATAACTGATAAAGTAGATGAAAGAGGCGATTTTATCAGCTTACAGAGGTTCTTCCTTAATGAGAAGTTCATCAAGGGTCTTTTCAGTGGGGATCATCCAGTCAGGAACCGTTACACCTCGTTTTCTTTTGTTCAGCGCTTCTTCAAAGATCAAGGGTTTTAGGTGTCGTGCCTGAATGTCTTTTCTAAAGTCACACCAGTAGATGAGATCTCTGAGCTGTTCGATTGGAGTGATTGGAAGCTCAGCGATCCGTTGAAAACATTTACGTCCGTCGTAGTCGAGAAAGAATATTCCATAAGGATTACTGATGACTTTACCAGGGACGAAAAGTTCACATGGTGGCAAAGAAATGTCAATGGCAGATAGATCAGGGTCAGGACCAAGCACTTCAGCGCGAGAGAAACCAATTCCAGTTTCATTTCGTATGACAGGACCTGAGTTTGAATCTTGACGTTTCTTCTTTGGAGAGGCCCTTTTTCTTTTCAGCTTAAGATCAGGAAGAGGAGGAATGTCCACACAAGAAGATATCAAGTCGATCTGTCTGTTTATCAGCTTTTCGAAATGATCCTTGTACTTAGATTGTGACGATTGGATAGCTAACCTCATCTCCAGCCCTTCAGAGAGACCATACCTTTTTACAGTGTCAGCGCGAAAGGTTTCAGTTTGGCCATCTTCTCTGAAAAGTTTGATGTCAACAATAGGTACTCCGATAGAGGTTCTTCCAGAGATGAATACCTTGTTGATCTTCGCTGGACGATATCTGAAGTGTATTTTCTCTTTACACCAGATCAGGGTGGTCTGAGAAACTTCAGTTTTCTTTTCCACGATCTTTTGGGCTTCTTCCCAAAGCTTTCGTTGGATTTGAATGGGAACACGTTTCAGCTTGGGGTCTTTGACAGATTCTTGAGTAAGCTTGATGGCGTATTCTCTGTCTTTTTCTTCAGCTTTTGAGATTCTGAACTTTGGAGGAACTGAAGGAAGTTGATCACGCCTTAGAATGATTCGCTGATCCTCGAATCGCTTTATTATTTCCTCTCTTTTCTTTTGTTCCTTTTCACTTAGCTTTTGAGGAGCTAAGGAAGGTCTGCGTTTGTGAGAGAGAGTCTGTTCTTCAGGTTCATCAGTCTCAGAGATCAAATCCAAGACTGGGATTATTTTGTCAGCGGCAGCTGGTATTTTTGGTGAAGTCGCAGTTGTGGAGCCTTCAGTAATATCCTCAAACAGGGAAGAGGACTAGCTGAAACATAGCGATCTTACAAGTAAGAACTTGGGTAGAAACAGATAGAGAGAATTGGTTTAAGTGTATAGGCTTGGGTAGAGGAACTGATAGTGTATGATAGAGGAGGGATGGAGTAAGAGATGTTTAGTGTACCTGACAAACCGGCTTTTCAAGCAAGATCGTCAGATTGTCATCTTCAGCGACGCTTTTGCCTTTGCCTTTCTCAGCTCCAGAGGCTGAGGGCTTTGTCTTTGTCCGCTCCCCTGAAGGTTCATTTATCGAGATTCCCTTAAGAGTTTTAATCTTTGGAGCAGGTTTGACGATAAAGAAGTCATCGTCATCTTCATCATCATCATCATCATTCTTTGGAGAAGAAGATGGTTCATTATCAGGGATGTCGACGGCTTCATCATCTTCTGCTTCAGATTCTTCAGCGTCTTCTTCGAGTTGCTCCCCCTCAGATACAGAGGCGAGCTTCTCGGTTCCCTCAGGGTTTTCATCTCCCTGAGGTCCAGCGGCTGCTTCCGCTTCAATAGTCTTCTCACCCTCTTCAGCGAAGGTGAGGTCTTCGTTCTTCTATCCCCTGATAGATTCATCATGGGAAAGGTCTTCAGCGCTCTTGGAAGGGTTTTCAGCGCTCTTCTCCCCCTTTTTTTCATGATGACTGGGGGAGGAATGGGTAGATTCAGCAGCATGGGTAGGTTCTCTGTCTTCTTGGCCAGAGAGACCTACGCGAACTTCAATCTTAGCTAATCTGTCTTCAAGGCCAGAAATAGCAGGATTGATCTTCTTCAGCTCTGTGCGATCCGCCGCTGTGAAGTTTTCAGTTTCAGGGACGGGTGCAGGAGCAGGATCAGGAGTATTGGCTTTGTTCAGCAGCTGCTCGACCATTGTCTTTATCGAACTAACATCGGTCTTTACAGAGCCTAAGTCAGTTGTCAGAGTTTGGACATTTGTCTTCACATCAGACATATCTCCCTCGAGTGTCCCAACAGATGTCTTCAGCGTTGTTAGTTCGCCGGACAAGGAGGAAACTGAGTTTTTGAGTGAGGTGTAGTCTGTGTAGATATCAGCGAGCACCTTAGCGAAATCGCTGAGAGTCTTATCAACTTGCTTCACGTCATCTGTGGAAGCCTTCTTCTCCACCACCGTTGTCAGCTTTATCAAATTTTCTCCAGCGGTGGTTACAGCTGTAGAGTTGTTGGAGAGTGTGGAGGTGAGATCTGCCAGCTTTGTTTCCACAGACTTCAGAGAAGCGTTGATGTCTCCTAAATTAGGACCTGTAACACATAAGTACTTGTGAACAAAGGAAAGCTCAGAAGTTTCAGGTTTAGTTACAGTGTATATGGGTTGATTTGTACCTGCAGGAGGATTGATGAACTCGTCAAAGTTGGGGATTCCTGAAAAATGTTCCATATCTTCCTCAAAAGTTCGGTGAGGAATGGTGATCTCTGCAGGTCCTGTCTTCATCATTCTTTGAGAAGCGTCAGCGTAGGCTTCTGGAATGATGGCATCTCCAGTATTCTTTGGAGGAGAGTCCAAGTGAGTAGAGGGAGAAGCGAAGGATAAGAATTGGGTTCGGGTACTGAGTTCAGCGTTGGATTTGCTGAAAAACACTTCATCAGTCTTTGAAGAGACTGAAGGAGGTTGGGTAGGTTCCAAGTTTCTAACCTCAGCGTTTAGAGACGCTGAAGCCGGGATTGAAGGGATGGTTTGAATGGGTGTGGCAGAGCGTACCATAGAACTTTCCTTCAGCTCTGCAGAAAGAGCTGAGGAGTCTTCAGCAAGAGATTGCTGGGGCTGCTCCTTGGTTTTCTTGATCCTTTTGGAACCAAGTTGGATTGAAGAGTGTTTCCTTTTCTTAGAAGGAGAGGATTGTGTGGCCGGGGTATCAGCGATGTGTATAGTCGCTGAAGGAGCCACAGAAGTCGAAGAAGTAGGGTTGAGAAGAGTGAGAAGGGTAGAAAGACGTACCTCATTTTCGACAGGTTTGAAGTCGAGCACCTTAGGGCCAACCTGAGAGAGTTTCAGGTCACCCTCTTTCGGGTAGCTGTCCTTCAGGCCATATTGAAAGATGGCGCTGATGAATCTTGGGTATGGAACCCATGCAGGTCTGTCAGCGGCAGAGTCTACTCTTTGCAGCAAGTCATCATAAATGAGAGATGCCCAATCAATGTGTAGACCTTTCAGCAGAGCGTATCCCATTGCTTGCTGAGGTTGAGCGGCTTGATCAGAGGAGCCGGTCTTGGCAGTCATGCAGCTGATAAGGTGAGCGAAGATGAAGTTCATCTCGCTGGGCATTTTTGATTTCTTCAGCAGGGTCAGCTTCTTCTCGGGCTTCTTGTCTCTGCCAATTTCCCATACATAGCCCATTGCATCAAAAAATGCAATAAGAGCTTCTTTGTCAGCGTGCTTTTTGTGGTCAGGGAATGGAACAAAAGGCTTTTCTTTTGTAGCGATGGGAAAGTTTAGAGCTTTGCGAATGATGGTTGGTGTGATCTTTATTGTGCCATATTCAGTATCGCAGAGGATACAGTCAATTGTTTTGGAGGGATCTTTGGCGGATGGTAGCTGAGAGTGTCTGGCAGAGTACCAGAACTGGGATAGCAATAGCTGACTTGCAGGAGGTGTAATTGTCAGGGCTGTTGAAATGCAGCTATTCTTAAGGAAATTTACAGCATCATCCAGATGTGTAACTTGCTTTCGAGAAGGAAACTCGAAAAGCGCAGAGAGGTTGTTTATCTTGGTCCAGTCAAGTTGATCCATAGAAAACTTAACCTGTGGAGCCATGATGATATCCACTTCTTCAGAGTCAGTGGAGAAGTTCTCAGCGGTGGCATGAGTCTTGGAAGTTGCCATTTCTCTGTATTATCAGTTCAACCAAAGATGTTAACAAATAAGAATTATCTTAATGTGGAAAGAAATTTCCATTTAAGATGTTTCGAATTTTATCCATTTCATTCAGACAAAAATGTCTTAATGAAGATTAGGGTTTTTCTTGATTTTTGACAGAAATGTAAAACCCATTGAATCTTGTTATCCAGTTTTCTATGAAGAAATTAGATTCTGGAAACGAATGAAGAACAAGTTTAAGATTTTTGCATTTAAACTTGAAGAACAACCATGAAATGATTGTGTTCATAAAACCATGAAAGAAATGATTTCATTTTACAAAGTTCTTTTGTTTGATCTTGTTAAAACAATGAGAAGATCGGAAACAAGTTATACGCATTTGGTAATAAATAAGAACATATTAACCTTGATGTTTGATAAAGAAGATGATGAACAGTTCTTGAGGTTTTTGAGAGCACAAATGCAACAGAGGATTCTTTCTTGCGGAGGAAGATTTGATCGCGTAAAAAACAAATATAAACCAAGAGTTTGTTTATATAGAGATTTTAGAAAGAGAAAATCTTTGAGCGGGAAAAGATTTTCATCATGACACGGACACGTGTTTGCATTTGATTGGCGAAAGAACGTAACGTGCAAACGTGTGTCAGAAAGAAGAACGTGTCGGGGTTTATCCGTTGCAATGACGTCACAACTGTCCTTTCATATTCTTGGTTGTCTCTGAGGTTTTGAAAAACTCAGGGACTCTTTGAAAACATGAAGCACTGAATAGAAATATCAGTGAAGGTTTTAAGAAATTTCAAAAAAGTCGCTGTTAAGGAAGAGATATTCAGCGATGCAATTTATTTTGAAATCTTGCATTTACATGCGATATGTCAGAGAGAGAAAACATACCTTGATATCAGTGAATCAAGTTTATTCAGAGAGAAGATGATGAAATGGATTATATAAGTTGATTTTATCCTATCGCTGATCAATGTGAATCGCTGAGGATTTTATCCTTCAAAGTTCAGCATTCCAAGCTCGCTGATGAGAAAGTTGAATCTTGTCTCATCAAGAGGTTTGGTAAACAGATCAGCTAACTGATAATCAGTTGGAATAAAATGAAGTTCTATATCACCATTCATCACATGATCTCTGATAAAATGATATCTGATTTCGATGTGTTTTGTCTTTGAGTGTAGCACTGGGTTGTTGGCTATAGCGATGACACTTGTGCTGTCGCAATAGATTGGAATTTTGGAGAGCTGAAGATCATAGTCTAGTAGCTGATTTCTCATCCACAAGACCTGAGAGCAGCAGCTTCCAGCGGCTACATATTCAGCTTCAGCTGTGGAAGTGGACACTGAGTTTTGCTTCTTACTTGTCCAACTTACCAGCTTTCCACCAGGAGCTGACATCCTCCTGTGGTGCTTTTTCTATCTATTTTGCAACCTGCAAAATCACTATCTGAATATGCAGTTAGATCGAATCCTGAGTCTTTGGGATACCAAAGACCTAGATTCGCTGTACCCTTAAGATATCGAAAGATTCGCTTTACAACTTTCATATGGGATATCTTAGGTTCAGCTTGATATCGTGCGCATAAGCATGTTGCAAACATAATATCGGGTCGGCTAGCTGTAAGGTACAATAGTGAGCCGATCATCCCACGGTACAACGTAACATTGACAGGAACACCCTTTGCGTCCTTATCAAGTGTCAGCGGTGGTGCCATAAGGGTTTTCATAGCTGAACTTTCAGTTAAGTCGAGTTTCTTCAGCATATCTTTAACATATTTTCCCTGATTTATAAAAGTTCCTTTTTCAGTTTTCTTAATCTGAAGACCAAGGAAATATGTTAGTTCACCCATCATGCTCATTTTATACTCATCTTTCATTCTATCAGCGAAACGAGTACGAAGCTCAGGGTTAGTAGAACCAAATATAATGTCATCAACATATATTTGAACTAGAATGATATGACCTTTCACTTTTCTAAAAAATAGAGTTTTGTCAATCTTACCTCGCTCAAATTTTTCAATATGGAGATAAGTGGAAAGAGTGTCATACCATGCACGTGGAGCTTGCTTCAAGCCATAAAGTGCCTTATCCAGTTTATAAACATAATCTGGATGCTTAGGATCTGAGAATCCTGGAGGTTGTTCCACATAGACTTCTTCATTCAGCTTTCCATTTAGAAACGCTGACTTAACATCCATCTGATGTACTTTGAAGTTTTTGTGTACAGCATATGCTAAGAATAGACGAATAGATTCAAGTCTTGCTACAGGAGCAAATGTTTCGTCATAATCTATGCCTTCCTCTTGTCTGTATCCCTGAGCAACAAGACGAGCTTTGTTGCGGGTTACAGTACCATGTTCGTCCAACTTGTTTCGATAGACCCATTTAGTGCCTATCACAGTTTTGTCAGTTGGTCTTCGAACAAGTTTCCAAACTTTGTTTCTTTCAAATTCAGTCAGCTCTTCTTGCATGGCGCTGACCCAATTTGGATCTTTGAGGGCATCATCTACCTTCTTTGGTTCAGTTAGTGAAATAAAACTTACAAATAGACAAATATTACCTGCACTTCGTCGAGTCTGAATCCCAGCGTTTGGATCACCAAGAATTTGATCAATTGGGTGATTTATGGTCCATCGCTGAGCCGGAGCGTGAGATGCTGACTCAACTTGATCTTGTGAAGATGAAGCTTCAGCGACGTCGGGAGTATCAGCCAAGAGAGGAATGGATGCAGTTGTCATTATATTCACTGATTGCTGAGAGGTAGATGGAATGTCTGAGACAGTTGGATCAACTGCAGGTATAGTGTTTATAGGAACAACTGAGACCCATGATGTTTCAGCTTCACTATTCTGCATGTTTGGAATGATAGTGGGACTATCATCTTCTACTGGATGACCATGAGGAGTGGGAATATCTTATGAATCACCAAGATGAGAAAACATCCATTGATTCAGTTCTTCTGTATCAGCGTTCGGTTTAGAGTTCGCTGAACGGGATTCGTCAAACGTGACGTGAATAGTTTCTTTTACAGTTTGTCTTCTTCGATTGAAGACTCTGAAGGCTTTGGAAACTGAGGAGTATCCAAGAAAAATTCCATCATCAGCCTTAGGATCAAACTTTCCAAGAGCATCTCTATTGTTCAGTATAAAACACTGACAACCAAAGATGTGAAGAAAGCTGATTGAGGGCTTTCTCCCATGAAAAAGTTCATAGGCTGTTTTATTGAATCTTTTGACTATCAGCGACCTGTTTTGCGTAAAACAAGTAGTGT
This sequence comes from Saussurea involucrata, assembly GCA_033807775.1. Classification (NCBI taxonomy): domain Eukaryota; kingdom Viridiplantae; phylum Streptophyta; class Magnoliopsida; order Asterales; family Asteraceae; genus Saussurea; species Saussurea involucrata. Next base: position 95,285,114 of record CM066316.1, read on the forward strand.
TGACAGCTTCTGCCCAAAACTGAGTAGGCAGGTGAGAATCGCTGAGCATTGAACGTGCAGCTTCAATAATTGTTATATTTCTTCTTTCAGCGACTCCATTTTGTTGCGGTGTTCTCACTGACGAAAAGTTGTGAGAAATACCCTTACTCTCAAAGAAGGAATCAAGAGAACTATTTTTTGAATTCAGTCCCATGATCACTCCTTATTGAGCGAACGATCAGATTGTTCAGGGTTTCCATCTTCCGAACAAAGGTGATGAGTTCTTCAGGGGTGTCACTCTTAGAACGGAGAAATATTACCCAAGTGAAGCGAGAGAATTCATCAACTATGACCAGCGTATATTTCTTTCCAGCGATGGATTGTTTGTTAACAGGGCCAAACAAATCCATATGGAGTAGTTGTAGAGGAGATGACACTGAAGAAACTTGCTTTGATTTAAAGCTTGCTTTGGTCTGCTTCCCTTTTTCACACGCTGAACATAAGGACTCTTTGGCGTATGAATGCTGAGGTAGACCAGTGACTAACTCTTTTGACGAAAGAGTGTTCAGTGTCTTGAAATTTAGATGAGAGAGCCTCTTATGCCATAGCCAGTTGACATCAGATGAGGCCTTTGAGAAGAAACAGGAGTTCTCAGTGGTTGTTGAGTCCATGTTTATTACATAAACATTTTCCAAACGATAACCGCTGAGAGCTATCTTCTCCTTTTTGTCAGAGACAAAGCAGGATTCCTTAGTAAAAATTACTTTGTTATCCATGTCGCAAAGCCGACTGATGCTTAGAAGATTATGCTTCAGCCCTTCAACATATGCGACTCTTCTGAAGGAGGTTGTACCATTTGAAAGTACACCATACCCTCGGGTATGTCCTTTTCCATTTCCACCGAAAGTCACAGAGGGACCTTTCTCTTCCTTGTATTCAGCGAGCAGGCTTTTCTTACCAGTCATGTGTCTAGAGCATCCGCTATCGAGATACCAGATACCCTTCTTAACCTGCAATACAAAGGAAGATTAGTTTTTCTTAGGTACCCACTTAACCATGTATACACGTTTGTCAGTGGAAGTAGTTGGAATGGAAGGTTCAGCAGTCTTCGCAGCATTTGAAGATTCAACTTTGTCTTTCTTCACTTTGGTTAATTTCTTAACCTCAGTGGTAGAATTCACCTTGACCTGATTTGCACCGGGGTTGGTCTTCTTTGCCTTGGGGGCAATCTTCACCTTAGCTATCTTTTCAGCTTTGGTGGCTGTGGGGAACTTACTAGCAATATGATCAGTGAGTCCACAGTGATAACATTTCCTATAGCTAAAAGTAGTTCTAGGACCATTTGAATGCTGAGCTTTTAATTTTGAATTGGAAGTGCCAGCACCAAGTAAACTATTGGCTTTAGAAATGGGACGAACATTCAGTTCTTCAGATTTCTTACCAAGGACATCCACTCTGAGTCTAGGAGTAGATCGCTGAATAGATCCAGAGATCAGCTTCCTTGATCCAGAGGGATGTGTCACTGAAGCTTTAGAAGCATTCAGCTTTGGTACTAAAGTACCCTTCTGAGGATTTTGATAAATAACAATTCCTTTACCTTTGTCTTTAGAGACAGAGGTAGATTTTGAATAAACCATTTTCTCCTTGCCGTTTGAGGAGGTAGGAGTTTCCTCAGGGATTGGTGTAATGGACGAGGAGCACTGAGAAGATGAAGTATCAGCGACTGAGGATACGAACGTTCCAAATTTAAGCATTGAACGCTCAGTGGTTGGTTTTGAAGTTTCATATTTGTAACCCAAACCACGTTTATCACTCAGTGGAATTTGAGACTTTATTATCTCAGTGATCTTTGATGAGGAATTACACCATCCTTCAACAGTAGCTTTTTCAGCTTTTAATGCAGCGATAGCTTCTGCTCGTTCGATTTTGACTAGCTGATTTAAATATACTTGATCTTTAAAATCTTCTTCAATTTTAGAAAGCTTTTCTATTTGAAGATGACAGTTTTTAATCTTTTCAGCGAGATCAAGGTTTTGGTTTTCAACCACAGTTTTGCCGTTCATGGCTTCGTATAAACTTCTAGTCAAGAGATCGATCTTACGGAGACTATCAGCTTCATCAATATTTGCAATATTGGTAAAGAAAGAAGGTGATACCTGAATAGCAGAGGTTGAAGTGGAGGGAATGTCTGAACTTTCTTCCTCTTCTTCAATCTTGGCCATGAGACATTGATTTGCTTCATCATCTTCAGAATCAGATGATGATGCTTCTTCATCAGAAGCAGCCCAATCATAGTCAGTCATCAGGCCTTTGCCTTTCTTCTTAAAGCTTTTCAGCTTCGCATATTTTTCTTTCAGCTTTGAGTATTTGTCATCTTTATTCCTTGGAACAAAGGATTTCTTTGTAAAAGCTGAGGGTCTAGAAACTTTCTTAGACCTGCACTCGTTAGCAAAATGTCCTATCTTTTCGCAGTTAAAACAAGTAGCAGTAGCCTTATCAACAAAAACTGATGATTTAGGCTTGTCAATTATGGAAAGAGGTTTGTTCTTTCTAAACATTTTCTTCTTGGCAAATCTCCTGAACTTTTTAGTTAGGAGAGCCAAGGATTCATCATCATCTGAAGAAACAGAATCTGATGACCTTTCAGAGTTACTCTCTAACTCAGTGATAGTGACCGAGGGTCGCCGAGTAGAAAGTTCCTCTGAGATTAAAGCAACAGGGGTGCTTTTGGAATCTTTAACAAGATTCTTCTTAAGATGGCTCGATTGCTCATGATTCAGCAACGTGCCATATAAGGTAGCAAGGGTCATTGATCTTAGATCATTTGACAGCTTGAGACACATGGAATAATTGTCCCAGCTTTCAGGTAAACATTCTAGAAACTTTGTCAGCACTTCAAAGTTAGAATATTCCTTACCAACAGTTTTCAGATCTATAATTAAACAATTAAAACGTTGGTGAACTTCAGAGAGAGTTTCATTCTTACCAGAAATGAAGCTTTCGTATTGTCTTACCAGGTTGATCTTTCTTGAGTCCTGGACTTCAGACGTTCCATCATACTGAACACATATTGTGTCCCACATGGCTTTTGATGTTTTCAGATTCATGACGGAATGGTAGACTTCGTCAGGAAGAGCCATGGATAGTATGGATCTGGCTTTTGTATCTATAGCCACTTTCTTCTTATCTTCGTCAGTCCATTGATGGATTTCTTTAGGTACCAGCCTTTCTGGAATAGCAGGTCTATTCTCAGCGCCTGGAACTGCAGCATCAATTCTTACAGGGATGAATGGACCATTCTCAAGATAGTAAGGCATAGTAGGGTCTACACCTTCTAAGAAGAGTGTCATCCTATTTTTCCATAAGTTGAAGTTATCTCTGGAAAATCTAGGGGGTTTTGCAAGAGAACCATTGTCTATATAATTTGTGTTTGTATTGGTGGCCATTTTCAGATAATAGCAAGGAAGAGAAATATCTTAGATTAGATCTTGTTTATGAGATTAAACAAATCTGCTCTGATACCACTTGTTGGTCCCGAAGGCCTATACAAGTTTGTAGAAGGGGGGGGGGGGGGGGTTGAATACAAACACACATATTTTACTTTTCTAAATTGTTTATTGATAAATCATTAACAATTTACAGCTTGTTGCGGAAACAAGATTAAGGATAAACCTAAATCTAAACAAGTTGGAACACTAAGGTTTCTTGCACTAAGAGAGATAAGGAAATTACTAATAATAACCTATCTGAGATAAGAGATTTGAACTTGTCCAGAGTAGAGGTGGCCAAAAGTCGGGTTCGGGCCGGGCCGGGTCGGGGGACAACCCGGTTCTGCACAGTAACCGTGCGAACCGGGTCAGGTGAGAACCGGGCCGGGTCGGGCCGGGTTTAAACCGAAATCCCCTGACCCGTTTACTTGTATGTAGAACCGGTTTCGGGAAAACCGGGCCGAGCCGGGCCAGGCCAAGAACCGGGTCGGAGTAGGGCCGGGGATTTTTTTGTTTTTTAACTGCTTTCTTTGTATAATAATTAATTACTAAACTTTAACAAAGAAAAATTGGATTGGAATCATTGGATAAGTAAAATACACTTTAAAAATACGTTTTATTTATAATATATCACTAAAATACACTTTTACGTTTTATAATTTATATATAATTTTAAGTTACAAACTTACAAGTTACAATACATAAATTCTAAACATTCGAAGGTCCCACTCCCGAACTTCCACTCCCATCACCCGGTCCCGGATAGTAATTGAATGGATTATAGTTGAATGGATTGTATGGAGCGTAGTATGGATTCTGATCTGGATTGTAGTCTTCAAGAGTATTGTACTGCATCAGTCGTGTAATAGCCGTTTGATCGTCAAGGCGGTCGGTGTCTACATCTTCGTCATCTACGAGACTACCAACATCAGAAGTATCGGTTACGGACGGCGTACTTAGTAGTTCATCCGTGTCGTTTTCGAATAAGTTTTCTTCCACGCCTTCTATATCATCCTCCAGGTTCGTTCGATTTTGAATGCGGTCTTCTCCATCCAAGTAATCCTTCAGACATACGCAGCACTCCACCGATTTTGGGGTTAATTTTGTCCGACGCTCCGATATGATCCTGCCACTAAGAGAAAAGGCCGACTCCGAAGCTACAGTACTAGCTTGGATTGTTAGTATATCAAGTGCAATAGTGGCCATAATTGGGAAACTTGATTGTTTACTTTTCCACCATTCTAATAAATCTAGGGATTCAACATCTACGACGTTTGTGAAGGATGCCGTTATAAAATTAGTACGTACGTATTGATTGAATTCACCCAAATTATCCCCATCATATCTAGCTTTTTTAGAAGATTCCATGACAACCGATTGCATTAAAGTTTGCATTAAGTCTTCTCGGTTTCGGCCACGACTACTACTAGAACCCGGTGAAAACATTTGAGGTGTAGGGGTTTGTTGGCTTCCTCCCCCATAATTAACTCTATAAATCTCATATAATTGATGAAAATCAGTATTAAATTGTTGTATGCGTTTCCTTGAAAAGCTAGAATTTGTAAGAGAATCCAAACCAAACGATACACATATTGCTTGTATTAAAACTTCGACACCCGTAACATTTAAAAACGGGTTTAATGCCGCGGCACAAAGAAAAGTGAAGGGGATCTTTTTAAAATATTTTACCAATTTTTCTTTCATTGGTTTCACCACGTCGTGAAAGTGCAAATCCTGTTCGTATTGAGCAATTTTACTTGCCAAAATATAAAGTTGATTTAAAAGTAAAGGGCTCGTTGGATAATAAACACCGGATAACAAAGTTGTTGCAGTTTTGAAATCGCCCAAAATATCGTGAAAGCGATGAATCATTGTCCAATCATCCTGAGTTATCGTGTTATCCGGGTAATGAATGTTATAAAATGCTTGAATATATTGTTGTTGTCTTAATAAATTATCCATCATTTTCCAAGTCGAATTCCATCGAACCGGCATATCGTGCGCCGGTCCCAAAGCTCTAAAACCGACGTGTTTGCAATAATCTTTATATAAGTTTTGCATTTTTTTATTTCTTGTGAAAATTCGGCGTAACATAAGCCTAAACTTAGTTAAAGGCTCATTAAGTTTACTTAAGCCGTCTTGAACGGCTAAGTTTATTATGTGTGCGCAACAACGTGTATGAAATAATTTTCCCTCTAAAATAGGGGATAAAGCCAAACGTAATCGGTCTACGCATGCCGTATTATTACTAGCATTATCAAACGAAATACTAATAACTTTATTTTTTTAAATTATAATATTGAAGACATCTCATAATTATAGAAAACTGACGCTCACCCGAATGTGGCGAACCAAAGAGCTCAAACGTGATTACACGTTTGCATAATTGCCACGATCCCGGCACAATCCAATGTGCCGTTATGCATATATAAGAATCTGGCAATCCGCATGGTGCGCTCCATACATCACAAGTTAAAGAAACTTTGTTGGGTAAGTTTAAAAACATTTCTCGCATAATTTTTTGAACCTTATTCCAATATTTTAAAGCATCACGTTTAAGAGTTTGACGACTTACCGAACCATTGTAGCGTGGTTGGAACCCATTTTTGATCATGTTTGTAATGTGAGGATTGTCGAAATGTCCGAACGGCAACGCCATTTGAATGACACATTTCATTTGCATTTCTCGGGCGAGATCATTATCATACGACCATACTTGACCGGAATTGTCAAGTATGGGTTGAGTTGGATCGTCACCCGATTTCAACCTCTTGCATCTTTCCTCGAAGTGGCGCTTTAACGTGCTATTTGATTCGGGTTTTAGGAAATCTCCACACCGTTTGCATTGCGCTTTTTTTGTACCGTCGGGAAATTTTACCAAGTTGAAATTATCCCAAACCGCTGCTTTTCGTGAATGGTCGGCAACAACGATGTAATTTTGTTCGGCCATTTTTTTGATAGTAGAGACTAGAGAGTAGAGACTAGAGAATTGTATGCGTTTTTTGCGAGAAACGAATATAGCGAGAGCCGAGAAATGAGAATTGTATGCGTTTTTTGCGAGAAACGAATATAACGAGAGCCGAGAAATGAGAATTGTAAGCGTTTTTTGCGTTTTGTAAGCAATGTAAGGTGGTGATGACCTCCATAACACCCCTAGTATTTATAAGGGGTTTGGAGGGTGTTTTTTTGAGGCAAAAAACGGTCACAAGGGGTTCCAAACGGCTCTATAACGGCTCTATAACGGTCATATTGGTTTTTGAAAAAAATCGGGTCGGGCCGGGTCGGGCCACGAACCGGGTCACGAACCGGTCCCGGGTCGGGCCGAGGAGATTCCTATATACGCGAACCGGTCCCGGCTCTCGGGCTTGAAACCGGTTCTTGACCGGGTCGGGCCAGAACCGGTTCTTGGCCGGTTTCGGTTCGGGTCAGCCCGTCGGGTCGGGTCGGGTCGGGTCAGTTTGGCCACCTCTAGTCCAGAGTTAGCAAGTTACTTCAAAAGAAGTGAGTTCATCTCTTTATATACTGCATGCATTTAATGCAAGTCGGTATATACTTTACACGTGTCATCAGCTGGTTGGTTGCATGTCATTGACTTTTGTTGACAACCTTAGTAGCCGTAAGGATGAACAGTGTAGTATCAGAGTGGTTGTACGATTTCAGATTTTCGGAGGTTCTTTTCTGACATTTCGTACGGAGGCGTGCAAGGGTGGTTAAGACAAAAGTACTTTGTACGGAGGACTTCATGATCAGCTTTCGTTGATTCAGCGATTATCATTTACTATTCAGCAGATGATAAAGTTCAGCGATAGCTGAAGTCTTGTACTTGATACTTCACGTTGAGTGGACAAATCTGAGTCTTCGCTGATCCGCATCAGTTCATTAGGAGACTTGTCGCTGGTTCTTGAGCTTGATCTTCGACTTCAGCGTAGAACCTTTGTTGACGTGAAACTTGTCTTCAGGGATCATAAGTAAACAACTAACTTATCAGCGATCATCATAATGACTGAACAGACTCAGCGTTAATGATGAACAGTTTCGCTGAATGTTTAATCTAAACAACAAGAGTTCCTATCAGCGGTACTGGAAGATCTTAGTACTTATCAGCGATAGTGAAACTCTGATACATATTGTTTATTTACAATTTTCACTAAGTATAAGAAAGGGTCATTATCAAATCACTGAGGGTTTGGATCAACAGAAGCCCATGAGATGGCACCTCCCCCAAGCAAGTACACCCAACCACTCGTAGAAGAGTGATCTTCCAAATTGGTGATCCAACTTGCATCCGAATATCCCTCCAATATTGAAGGAAACCCGACATATGACAAACCATAATCAATGGTTTTCTTCAAGTATTTGAATACTCGTCTTATCACTTGCCAATGATGAATACTAGGATTACTAGTATACCTACTCAACTTTCCTATGGCAAAAGCGATATCCGGCCTAGTGCTTGTCATGGCATACATCAAGCATCCAATAGCCTTTGAGTACTCGAGTTGTGACACCGCTTCACCCGAGTTGGGCATAAGCTTCACACTAGGATCCCATGGAGTACTCACCGGAGAACAATCGAAGCAATTAAATTTCTTTAATACTTTCTCAATGTAATGAGATTGCGTAATTGCAATCCCTTTGTTCTCACGCTTGATCCTTATTCCAAGGATCACCTCCGCCTCTCCCATATCTTTCATGGAGAAACTTGACGACAAAAACTCTTTGGTTTTCCCAACTTGATTTTGGTCGGTGCCAAAGATCAACATGTCGTCAACGTATAAGCAAATGATTACACCGTTACCGGATGTGTCAAATTTGCTATACACACACTTGTCCGCTTGGTTTATCATAAAACCATTGGACAAGATAACCTCATCAAATTTCTGATGCCATTGTTTGGGTGCTTGTTTCAGCCCATACAATGGTTTTACAAGTTTACATACCTTATGTTCCATCCCGGACATAACAAAATCTTCCGGTTGTTTCATGTAAACTTCCTCCTCCGAATCACCATTCAAGAATGTCGTTTTGACATACATTTGGTGAATCACTAAATTGTGGATAGCTCCTAAGGCTATCAACAATCTAATCGTGAAGATCCTTGCTACCGGGGCATAGGTATCAAAATAATCGATGCCTTCCCGTTGCCTAAAGCCTTGGATTACTAATCGAGCTTTGAACTTGTCGATTGACCCATCCGCTTTCATCTTCCTTTTGAAGATCCACTTGCATCCCAAAGGTTTGCAACCCGGTGGCAAGTCCGATAATACCCAAGTATTATTCCTCATGATGGAGTCCATCTCATCATGTATTGCTTCTTTCCAGAAAGCAACATCTTGAGACTTCATAGCCTCATCAAATGATTTTGGATCCTTCTCAACACTATAACAGTAAAGGAATTGAGATCCAATTTCATCTCTTGATCCCTCTGCCTAGTATACTTGGAAATCGGGACCAAAGGATTTTTCAATCCTTCCTCTTTTGTTCCTTCGAAGCATCGCAGATTCGGTTGGAACAATTGCTTGTTCTTCAACCTCACTAGTTTCACTAGTTCTTGGAACTATGTCCTTTGGCCTAGGCATTGGAGAGAATCTAGTCTCGTCAAAAATTACATCTCTCGATTCTATAACGGTGTGAATCGCTATAGAATCATTAGGTTCAATAACATAGAACCTATAAGCTTTGGAATGCTTGGCATATCCAACAAAGATGCAGTCAATACCTTTCTCACCCAAAGTCTTCCTTTTGGGTTCGGGTAGTCGAACAACCGCTCGACAGCCCCAAACTCGAATATAACTCAAGTTAGGCCTTTTCTTGAACCAAAGTTCATATGGGGTAATCTTGTTCCTTTTATTGGGAACTCGATTCAGCAAATAACAAGCAGTTAGCATGGCTTTACCCCAAAATCCATCACTCAATCCCGAATAGGATAACATAGAGTTCACCATTTCTTTGAGAACTCTATTTTTCCGTTCCGCTACACCATTTTGCTGTGGTGTATAAGGCGCCGTAGTCTCATGAATGATTCATACGGATTGGAAAAACATGGGGTCGTAATACTCCCCACCATGATCGGTGCGTAAACACTTTATTAAGCAATTCATTTGCAATTCAACCTCCGTTTTATAAACTTTAAACTTAACCACCGCTTCATCTTTTGAATGTAACAAATATACATAGCAAAAAACGTGAAGCGTCGTCAATAAAAGTGACAACATACTTTTTATTACCAAAAGACGGAGTTGGATGCAAATCACAAAGATCACTATGAATAAGCTCAAGCACCGACGAGTCCCTTTTCACGTTAGGAAAAGGTTGTCTAGTGATCTTTGTTAACATGCAAGTTTTACACTTCTCGGTTTTAATATCAAAAGCCGGAATAAGACCGTCTTTTGACATTTCAACCATACGCTTAAAATTAACATGACCAAGCCTTGCATGCCATAAAATAGAATCAACACAAATGCTATTTGCAATAAAAACATAATTTGAAACAAACTTCATTTTATTCAAATTCAACATAAACATATTATTTAACAAATAACCAAATCCAACAAAAGAGCCACCCTTTGACAAGATAAACTTGCCCGACTCATAAACTTGCCTATATCCTAACTTATTCAAGATGCTACCGGAAACCAAATTCTTTCGAATTCGAGGTACAAACAAAACATCTAAAAGTTCAACTATTTTGTCAGAACTAAATTCTAGCCTAACTAAGCCACGTCCAAGAATGGGAGCAATTGACTCGTTCCCCATGCGTAGCATTGATCCGTCTTCAACCGGTTCCAAGGAGGTGAACCAACGGCGATCTTTGCACACATGACTTGTAGCACCCGAGTCATTCCACCAAGCAACATCATCATCCTGCACGTAAAAAGATTCGGATATTAGTGGTACATAATTCAAATTTGAATTAAAACCAAAGTCAAAATTCTGACCTTGCCGTGGGTTTTGATCCTTGGATCCTTGCCCACCACCACTTGTGCTTGCTCCATTCTTACTCTTGACAACCCGACAATCCCGCTTGAGATGGCCGGTCATCCCACAGGTCCAACAGGTTAATTTAACCTTTTTATTGGGCCCTTTCTTGGCTTCGTTGAACTTCCGTTTTCCCTTGAAATTGTTAGATTTTCCCTCTTCCACCATGTTCACCGAAGGTGCAGAAACCTATTTTATTTTAGGTTTCTCAGCCTCTTGCGCCCGAAGAGATTCCTCTATGCGCAAGTGACTACCGAGTTGCACAAGAGACAACTCCTCCTTCTTGTGTTTCAACATATGTTTGAAGTGTTTCCAAGAGGGGGGCAGTTTATCAATAATACTCGATACGGAGATGGATTCGTCCATCTTCATATCGTGTTGAGCATATTGGTCGAGAATGCGAAGGAGCTCATTGTATTGCTCCATCACCGGCCTTGAGTCCACCATCTTCTAATTATTAAATATACTAACCAGGAACTTCTTACTAGAAGCATCCTCCGCCATGTATTTGGACTCAAGAGAGTCCCATAGCTCTTTGGCAGATTCAACATTTTGATAGATATCAAATAGGGAGTCACACATACCGTTTAAGACGTGGCCACGACAGATGTAGTCGTCGTTCTCCCATTTGCCGCGACGCCGGGTCATCTCCAACGTCTCGTTTTCCATCACCTCCAGTATTGGGGTGCTTAGCACGTACACGACCTTCAATGTCGTCAACAAGAAGTGCATCTTCATCTGCCATCTACGGAAATCAACGCCTTCAAACTTCTCCAGTTTGGTGAACTTGGACGTCATGTCTCTCACGGACTGATCACTCGCCATCTCTCTTCACGATGACAAATATCACTTACGATTGTTGGGGGATTTCGGGAAATCGTGGGAGAGAGAAGAGTGATAGAATAACTTGGATAAAAATAGAGATCGCGTGAGAGCTCGCTTTTCGTAAGTGATATTTTGACCCTATACTGCCCGGGTATCACGAAATTCACTCGAGGATAATCTCTATTTTTCAGTGTGTCGATTAAGGCAGAAATCGACCCATACTTATACACCTTAGAGAATCGTAACCGACCCATATTGATACTGATAATAATATCTCATTTAATGAGATTGATTGTGGGTTTAAAGACGGCAGTTACAAAACAAGAAGAAAACTTCCAGACGCTGGCGCCAGTCAACTGGCGCCACAATCGGCGCGGGTAACATTCCAGAGCTTGGCGCCAGTCTTAGCGCCAGCCAACTGGCGCCACAATCGGCGCTGGCAACATTCCAGAGCTTGGCGCCAGTCTTGGCACCAACACTGGCCCCGACGCCCAACTCTCAAAACCACTTTGTAACTCGCCAATCTTAACCGTCCAACATTCCCGGGTTCTAGTTAGCTTACACGAGTGTGCACTCCACACCTCCTAACTCATGTTATAGCTTAGCTAACAACCCCATTATTATCTTTGTGAATACAACTACACAAAATGAACCGATGATATCACTAAAATCACCAACAAGCAATAGCAAGAAACATACACCTCATTAACCACTCATGGAAAATTGATGCAACATTACCAACATATATTATAATCTAACAGAAAGCTTGTGCCATTCTTTACACAGAAACCAAAAATATGCTAGTCTCCATACTTTGTTGACGACCAAAGATCCAACCACCACCCATAAACCAAAGAAGAATCCAACCACTAAGCAGACTATCAACACCCAATCAACTTCATTTGCTTCATCGTTCATCACTTGACCTATCGGCTCCTGACCATTTGTTGGTAATCCGCATAAATCCTGAAGAGGAGGTTCGTAGAGTCTGTTGCCAATGAAGCCGGATTCGTTGAAGCTCGGAAATAGATTTGCAGCAATTGCATTTTCTGCACTGCTCGATGTCTTCCTCTTTCCCTGCCCCCACTTTAAGGTTTTTTTAATACAGATGAATTTAGGTTTTTTTGTATGAAACAATGAAAGCAAGAATATGAAGTTTGTACCAAATAGGGGTTTTGATTCAAATTTTTATATAAACTATTACGTTTGGTTTTGATTCAAATTGAATAAATAGTGGTGGTGGTCATCGTCGGAGTCTATTCCAAACGGAATATTTCTTAAGCAATGCAAAGGAGGGGGAGAGGAAAGAGGGACACGTGGCAAGGTTTTATTGGCGTTTGTTTTTTAGTTTCTATTTTTTTGACGCAACGGGGATTTGCGGAAGGATCGACAAGCGTCTAAACCCTTTGATAGACGAGAATTATGAAACGTAAAACTCAAATAACTAGAGAATCCACTCTAAAAACGTAAAACGTTTATTGAATAATTGATAAAAACTGATTAACAATGAACCCTAATAACCCTATTTATAATCTAAAACTAATAGAAAGATAAATACTAAACTTAATAAAAGGATAATTAAGAAAACTTAAACTAATCCTAATCCTATTATAATTAAATAATGGAAATTAAAACAACTAAAGGAATATGGACTTGGAACTTGATCACGTGATATTGGGATGAAACGGAAACAGTGCCCGACGCTCCTTGCGGCGCGGGTTGTCTAGCGCCGGCGTGGGCGCCATTATGCCAAACAGTTTCCGGCGCGGGTTGTGGCGCGGGTCAGGTGGCGCCGCCGGCTTCCCTTCGTTTTGGCTCTCTTGTCGCTCGATCTGACTCGACCCGTATCGTCCGCTTCTTATATTCAATGCTTTATGCTCGCTCCTTTTTCGATGCCAAATTCCGAGTCTCTTTCGAGCTCGTTTTCCTTTTCGAACTTGTTTCTTTCTCTTCCAATTATTCATAAAAACCCTTCGATTTCTCCCTGTATCAGTCACTCTCTCTTGAAAAGAACTCATCCTCGAGTTCACTTGAAAAGTAGCTTTACTCGGTTCATAGAACATGCGTTTCATCAATCCGCTTGAATGCACAACTCGGTTTTCGAAATTTAAAATTTTTGACCGGTCTTTAAAATCCAACGGAGGTTGTTGCAATCCCTTCCATACGAGTAATAATTTATTAAACTCGAAAGGGTAAGAAACGTGAATAACTTTACCGGAAACTGTATCTGTTCGAGCCGAAATCTTGGGCGCTTGAATAACGAAAACATCATCCATGGGATCATCGTTCTTGACATCTTTTGGCAACGGTTTCGTCGGCTCGAGAATGTCTTCCACTTGCTTGATTTCGGTTACTTTGATCGGGGACCCGAAATCTGCGGCCGACTCTTTCGGAACGTTACTGGCTTCATGTTGTGACTTTGTTTCGATGGTAACAATCTCGTCTTCAACCTTGGCCGCCAAGACTTCTTCTTTTTCCGGTGGGTTTTCCGGGATCGACGGTTGATTGGCTAGGGAAGAAGTTGGACTCATAATACGATTCTTATCGTTGCTCCTCTGGTTGGTGCTTTCATCGAAGCTGTCGACTAGTCTCATGGCAATTTTGAGTTCACCCCAATGAAATAGTACAATGTCGTGCCGACGCTTGTAAGTGGCGTTGGTATCAAATTGCCACGGTTGACCCAATAGAATGTGGCAAGCGTCCATATCGAGGACGTCACATTGTACCTCTTCTCGATAGTGTTTGCCAATGGAGATGGGTACCCGACAAGTTTGTGTAACTTTAACTTGAAAGCCATTCTTGACCCACCCAACAGAATACGGGGCCTCATGGGGGTGCGTGGGTAGATCAAAGTAGTTGACCAATTTCTGGGACACGAGGTTCACGCAACTTCCACTGTCGATAACTAAGTTACATACCTTTTTGTGTATCGAACAATGCGCTCGGAAAAGATCTTCGTGTTGACTATCTTCCTTTGACGAAAGGAGTATTCGTTGAAGCACGACGTGGATCTTTTCTCGGGAATCTTCCTCCTCCTCTTCAGATTCGAAACTCGGTGGATCGACCCGGTTAAGGTTTCCATTAAACGGAATCCTAACCGGTCCTTCAAACCTGTCTCTTCTCCGACAATTGTCGTTGACGATTTCGGGTTGAAGCCTATTTACAACCGCTGTCAGATTTGCGAGCGTTGTGGATACGGCCACATCCGACTCAACAAAGTCTGCTTTGGTAGCGAGTTGTTGATCTGCCATGATGGTGAAAAGACAGGTGAATCCTGCTCTGATACCACTTGACGCAGCGGGGATTTGCGGAAGGATCGACAAGCGTCTAAACCATTTGATAGACGAGAATTACGAAACGTAAAACTCAAATAACTAGAGAATCCACTCTAAAAATGTAAAACGCTTATTGAATGATTGATAAAAACTGATTAACAATGAACCCTAATAACCCTATTTATAATCTAAAACTAATAGAAAGATAAATACTAAACTTAATAAAAGGATAATTAAGAAAACTTAAACTAAGCCTAATCCTATTATAATTAAATAATGGAAATTAAAACAACTAAAGGAATATGGACTTGGAACTTGATCATGTGATGTTGGGATGAAACAGAAACAGTGCCCGGCGCTCCTTGCGGCGCGGGTTGTCTAGCGCCGGCGTAGGCGCCATTATGCCAAACAGTTTCCGGCGCGGGTTGTGGCGCGGGTCAGGTGGCGCCGCCGGCTTCCCTTCGTTTTGGCTCTCTTGTCGCTCGATCTGACTCGACCCGTATCGCACGCTTCTTATATTCAATGCTTTATGCTCGCTCCTTTTTCGATGCCAAATTCCGAGTCTCTTTCGAACTCGTTTTCCTTTTCGAACTTGTTTCTTTCTCTTCCAATTATTCATAAAAACCCTTCGATTTATCCCTGTATCACTTTTAATATAAAATATAGAAAATGCTTGAAATGACCAAAATACCCATCACGTGTTGTGCACATGGGTACTTTAACGATGAGTATTTGGACGGAGTTAGTTTTAGGGACTCAATAGGAGACAAAGTTAAAACCCCGAGGATGAAATCCATAATTATTTAATTTTCGGGACTCAGAGTGTTAAAACCACTATAACACAGGGATCAAATATGTAATTTACTCTTATATTTATTATGTGCCTTTTAGTTTAAATATCTATAAATGCTTTCTATTACAAATGCATGCTTTTGGTGAGTGTTCAAGGTATCATCTTTTTATATATATGTGGTTTAACCGTTTAAGGCTAAACGAGAGTTTGACATTTACTTATAAGTTTATAACCCATAATAGACAACTTTCATTTTCCATGAAGTAGGTGAGAGTCAGAGTTGTGAATAATATTGTTATTACTTAATGCTTTTACTTAGGTTGGTCGTCATGAAAATAGTCAATTTGAATGTTACGAATGTTAATTCACCTTGAAAGAGCGTTCTAGTAGTCGTCGTTCAACAAGTGGAATCGAAATCAACCTTGGGATATTCCGTTCAGTTTTTAAGTAGTCTAAATTAGGTGTAGTTTAGTAACTATGTGTATAGTTGAGTTGTTAGTTCAATTTCCTTTTTTTGTTGCTTTCTTTAGTTTTTGATTTTGCCTAAATAGTTGTAAATTCCAAAATAAACCTATATTCACTTCTTATAATCTTGAGCGGATTGGTGCTTAGATCATCATCTCCTCATGATCGATTGTATGCTACAATTTAGGTATAAATTTAAAACTACATCTAGTTTTGGCGCCATTATCGCGGAGGCACTAGCCTAACATATATGGATCTTTTTGTTTTATTAGTCTACGTTTCTATCTCATATTTACCTTTTGTTTTCTTCTGTCTTCTCTCTATTGATCTTTTTCAACTGTGTGCTTGAAGCTTATATTTGTGTAGTTTGGACACCTTGTGGTCAGGAAGGAAAAGTCACGGCTCACACTAAAAGGCTTTGGATGACGACCCACTGGGACGTGCACCTTGATAAACCAGATGAACCATTATTGTTTGATGTATTGTTAAGTGCTTCTCACATACACTTTCTATTACCGACGTTTTGAATTGTCAGAGTTCATATGCGTATTCTTATGCATATTATCATTTTATTATAATAATGTTTTTAAGTGGTAAAATAAAAAAGGAAAAAACTTTATATTTGAAGGAAAACAAATTTCTTCTTTTGCAAAAAGGGGTACTAAAAACAATATTAATTGTCTTGTGAAAAAAACAACTTTGTTTCAATAGAAAGAAAAAAATGAGAAGAAAAAAATATATTATCAAGCATATGTTAGGGCATCTTGTACATATGAGTACAAGATGGGGATCATGTGTATTGGATCTGACTCATTAGAGTATTGTATTAGATGTCATTTTAGTGTCATCAATATTTCTTATTTGATTATTGTACATTTAGTTCTTTGACCTAATAAGATAATTATGTTTGCTTTGTATGAGTAGTATATGCTTTCACACTCTTTGTAATTATTTCGTAATTGAATGACAAACTATGTTGTTTTGTATGTCATGTAACCAGACCAAACAATAAGTACTCATTAAAACACATAGGACGAAAATAATTGCATGCAACTCGGAACATAACCACATTCTTGATTGGACTATGTTCTAAAATCGACATGATGTTACATCATTGTAGATATTAAAATATCATCCTCTTAACACATGTCGTAATCATATCATTGGTGCATGTCATACGAATTTCGCAAAACGACTATTGAGAATAGTAGTCTTGTCATTCACTATATATACAAGATACTCAATAAGGTTTATCATACACGACCACGACGGCTTCTACTTTCATTTACTGTTATTTTACTACTCCTTCAACTTAAATAATAAAACTAGATCAAAATAAGAAAACGGAAAATTGGTAAGCAAATTGGACATCCATGTTCATATTTATTTGGGCATGATCTGATGATCATACAACACTCTCCAAGAAATGATTGATATAAAATGGATCAACCGTATATAACTGCCATTAGCATCAACAGACTCAATAAGTAGATCTCGGAATTTCCCAAGTTTTGGGAATCACTTGTACCTGCAATGCACATTAATATATATATATATATATATATATATATGGACAATGTTAAATAAGAAGACTAAGGGGGTGTTTACCAAATTATGTATTAAGTCCTGTATGAATAAATATGTCTGTCCGGATAAATTTGTCTATCCAGATAAAGTTGTACTGTTGTTTACTATTTTTTCTGAATCAAGTGTCTGAACGATCAAAATGACCATTTCACCCCTGAGTTTTTTATGGTTATCCCTTAAGACACTAGTCCAGTAGTCTGTGCATCTCTCATCACCCAAAATTTCAACATAATTTATTTTAACTCAATAGACATCGAATACTAGCAGTCCAATCAACTAAAAAGCAAAAAATCAACAAGATTAGAAAAACCCTAAAACAACCTGATACCAAAGAACAAGACGAGAGAGGAGATTCATATGTCAAAGATCAACGAGATATCAAAAATCCAGTGAAAATAAAAAAAAAACATCAGGGTTTCGATTGTGGGGAGAAGCAACGATGAGAGAAGAGGATGCCAAAAGATAGGGTCGTCGGTTGTAAGGAAGAGATGGTCACAGATTGCAGCGTGCAGGGAACACATAAGAGAGGGTGGTCGGGGGAGCGAGGTCGTCGGGAAACCTAGAAGGGACGATCGTCGGGAAACCTAGAAGGGACGATAGTCGGGAAACAAAGAAGGGACGGTCGCTGGTTGCACGGAACCTCACGCCGGAGAAATAGATGGAGGTCGGACCGATCGGCTTTGAGCGTGTAGAGTGGTTGTAGGGGGAAAAGAGGTTCTACGGTTTGTATCAAGCGTGTGTGTGTTTTTATCAAGGGGTAGGATGAGTCATTTTGTTGTCTGACTGTGGACAAGTGGGGTTTTCTAGCTGTGCGAATAAGATAGAGAAAAATTCATTAAGCTCTAAGTAAACACAATCACATGGCTGTGCGAATAAGCCATTTCAGTCATTAAGCTGATTAAGTCGTTAGTAAACACACCCTAAATATAGGTAAAAAGATAAGGTTAAGACAAGATTCATATGTGAATCATTGAAAAAATCCAAAAAATCTATTTGAATATGTATATGTGAATCGATGTTAGGCCATCAGTACCCCATGGAAGAATCTTTCAAATATTCCAGCTCCACATCAGCGTCACATCAGCTTTTCTCTCATCCCTCACTCAATCCCTAACAATCCCTAAACACTCTTACCCCATTCCCTAACCCACTCCCTCTCATTTCTCACCTGGGACCCACCTCTCCTCCTCACATTTTCTTCGGGATGAAACGGGATGGGGAACCCGCATCCCATCCCTTCCCGCCGAACCAGCAAGCCCCGTAGCCCACCCCGCACCATCCCGCCCTCCATCCCGCTGCGGTACCGATGGCCTTACAGATTATTAATATGGGTCCACATATGCATCATCAAATAGATTTTTCCCATTATTCACATATTTCTCTTATTTGAATTTCACACTATATATAAGGGTTTAATCAATGAAAACTCCAATGTTTTGTGAGATTCATAAATCTATTATAGTCCACTCATTTAGTTTAACTAATTTAATTTATTACTTAATTATAAAAGGTTAAATTAGTAATGTAATTATTAATGACAAATCAACTAACCATTTATTAGGAAAGTGAACTATTATTATAAACATATATGTCACATTCTCTCCCTCTAAATTATACTCCCCCTTTTTTCTCACCTACCTATCCCTTTCGTCTTCTTTTCAACCAAACCATCCATCTAACTATCAAGTTATGTGTACACCATGAACAAACTAAAAAGAAATATTTAAAAAATAAATATATTGAAATTATAATGTGAATACACTTAAACACTAATGGGATGTTTGGTTTGTATAATGGAATTTGATGGAATTGGAATCCATCGAATGAATTTGACTTTGAAAGAATTGAAGTGGAATTTGACCACGCATTTGATTGGCAGAAATTAAATTCCTTCACTTAAGTCAATGGATGATGAATTCCTTAAATTGTGGAATTCAATAGAATTTAAAAAAATATATTATTTTCATTATATGAACCAAATAGGATTTGGAATTTGATCAAACCAACTTCTTTAATTTCCTTCAAAATCCATGAACAAACACCCCTAAGGTTTCAAATGATGAGCATACTTAAATCATATTTTGAACACACTAAAATAATAAGATCTATATTGTTAGGTGTACTTGCACATTGTGATACAATCACATTGTGAACTAGACGCATCATAATGTTGCACACCAAGTATATACATATATAGTGCGAATGTTGTTATCATATTGTATACACACCATACCTCTGTTAGTATGCATGTTATATGAAACTATTTTATTTTTAAGTAGAGAGAGAAAGATAATTACAAAATATCTACCATTTTCATATTTAAATTATTTACCAAAAGTTATTAAAATTACCATCTTTCTATATTAACCCTTAATTAAATGTAACTTTTGGACTAGAATGGACCTAATGGATCTTATGAATTAGAAGAATCTCAAATGCAGGCCCTTATATATTTATGATTATTTAGCTGAAACAAGATAGAGAGAAAAAAAAAGCTGAGTTTCATGCCTGGAGTAGTCTTAGAAGTGGTGGTAAGGCAAGAGATAGGATTAACATGCTGACCGCATCTGGCTGGTAATTCTTGGGCTGAGTGACATTGATACCGACACCCTCGGCAGCTTTTGTAACTCGACTGCTTATCATACTACACAAACACATTGGATAGGACTTTATCACCATTTTGAGAGGATTACAACAACTATTAGGAGGATCCCGTCCCTCTCCGTGCAAATTATTCAAGTAATTGAAGCAAGGAATGAGTTGATTCAAGCATGCCGAGCCACCATCATCGTTTCCTTCTCCCACAAATACCCCAACCAAGGTTATGATCATCATCACTACCATCATAGCATGCATCGACCTCAACACCTTCATCTCCAACTTGTGCTCACTACTTTTTTTTATTATTCTTTCTCCGATTAACTCTTAATTTATTCGAATCACTATAACAATTTACATAGGTACACATCTATATATACGTATAGGTGATGATGCATGCATGATAATGGTTGGTGAGAGTAGTTGATCAAACTTAAAGCATATTAGACCTTTTTTTATGACATGAATCAAAGTTTCCGACATGAATCAAAGTTTCATGTCTTGGAAGAGGTTAAAATGACATGAATCAAAGTTTCCGACAAAATAATTCATGAATTTCAAAACATGGCTATACATCTAGGTGTGCCGAAAGCACTTTCCTAATTTTTGGCCGTACGTTGTGTACAAATAATTTTGACAAAGTGAAATAACTTATACGAGTTATATATATGTATGTATGTATATATATTTGAAATAATTATTGTGCATTCATTTGGTCGAGTCCCGAAGTCTTATAACCATGTTTACCAAGTTCGCTAGCCACACTACTAACATCCGAATGTTCAAATTTCTTAAGGCGCTAATTGGCAACTAACTCGATCAATCTTACAATCTCTTTCCTAAAATAATGACGATTTAACAAACCTATGGTTCAAACTTAACCAATATCTGAACCAACATGGTCGACTTAATGTACTCGCCATACATAACTGTCACTCTAGTGACAATCTACCAACATTAATTATTTCAATTATTCGCTAAGAATCCACTATTTACTCCGTCGATCATCACATAAAAGAAACTCAAGCAAACACATAACAAAGATCATACATGTTAATTATTTAAAAGATTAACGGTTTGAAACGTACTACTACAATCACCAATTATCATAATAGCAATTTCAAGCACGCTTACGTAACAATATATTCATAATAGCAGTAGCTAATTGAAATTATGAACATACTACACATAAGAATTCTCATGACCACTTTCATAATTCGCAATGACGTAATTTCCGTTGACTCCGAGACGTCCCATCTTAGTGTTTCTACCCAATTTCCTCACATGTTCATCACCTAAAGGTCTCAGCTTAAGTCTAGGCATCAAACTAGCATACCTAGTTCACTTAAACTAGAGCTCTGATACCAACTTGTAACGCCCTAAAATTTAAACAATAAATATAGGGGATTTCCGGAAAATGGGTAAAATTTAAACTTCAAAACTTAAGCCAACTAAAACCCTTAAATGCAATGCGGTAGTTTGGACAATGTTCAAACTTAAGAGTTTTGAGACATAAAACATAACAACCTAATAATCTAGAATTATAGTCAACTAGATTAATCCGGGTGTCACTATATCTCCAAAAATCTCTCATCTCGATCCCAAAAGCCCAACCTTCCCAAGCTCCTAAGCATGGTCGGCAACACGACGATCTAGACGCCGCTAGGTGGAACCTGTAATCCACAAACATGCAACATCAAGTGTTAGACAAAAGTCTAGTGAGATTTCATGAAATGCACATTTATAAGATTGTGACAACTAAACATAAAATAATGTTACCGGCCCCGTGTGATCTCAAATTACCACAATCATCTCGTTAAGCGTTCCCACCTGAACATATTTATATAACCGTGAAAACATTTCTTTAACAACAAAATACGGGGGAGACCCGTTACCATCGGGGTGACAAGAACACGGGAATGGAGTCACCCACGGCGTTATCGGATAGCATCTCAAGTCCCGGTCCTAGTTCCCATGCCATAAAGACATCACAACCTCAAACCATCTCGTACCATGCCTTTAGTGCCTACACCGTCGAGTTACACCTCAAGGACTTATGAGACCACATTGCATATCCGAACTAGACGAGTTACACCTCAAGGACCTCAACGTCCCCTATTGCCTACTCGCTAGTAGCCGTAGAACGGCTTACCCAAACCGGACATAAGCCCATAAAGGTCTAAATCCTCGTGTACAAGGAGATAGACACCACAAATCCCATACCATAATAAAAAGACATATAATCAGTTTCCCACAAGTTATAGTACCATAACAATTTCCACATATGACCATATTTAGCGTGTAACTCCCATTTCATGATAAAACCAATACTTACAAATATGCATAAGTGTTATGGGTATATCTACATGTGAACGTACATAAGTGTCTACATATTTGTGCATATACCTATATATATATATACATTCATAGGTACATATATGAATATGAGTATATGCACAAAGGTGAGCATATATATATGAGGGTATATATGTCACGCTTACACATGGGGAGATACAAGAGTGCAAGTATAGGTACATTAATCAAACTCAAACAATTAGTTAACCCAGTCCCTTGGGTAAAATCACCTCCACATAATTAGTAGAAATTCATTTTTGTTAACAAGAAGCTTATTTGTCAAATAAAGATAGAGAAACACTCACCAATTAGGGTTTGTAGAGAGAAAACCCTAAGAAATGTTAGAAGTCTTAGGTGTTTTATAGGGAAAACCCTAGAGTTTAGAAACCCTAGATTCTCTTGATGAATACTTGGACTCTAGCTAGCCAAACTTGGAGACCCTCTTGTATTAATGTGGAAGTATGGAAGCTAAAAAACCCTAGAGGATCCCCATTAAAGGTGATTAGGGTTAGGGTGGAGACATAAATGAGGGGAGAGGAGAGTTTTGTGAGAATCGCCAATCAGGGAGGAGAGAACGAGAGATGGGATGAGAATTGAATGCTGCTTCCTTTCCTTCTCCTTTTTTTTCTATACGCCGACCCCACCCCCTTTAATTAACCCAGTTACCTCCGGCGAGAGTGCCCTCAGCGGTTGTGACACGGCAAGGTCGCCGGTGGTCACTTCCGCCGAACCTGTACCGTGAGCCCCCCCCATTCGACGCAAACTCTTCCCGGCGAGAATGCCCTTGGCGATAGTGACACGGCAAGATCGCCGGTGGTCACTTCCGCCGGTCTTGTACCGTGAGCAAGATGAAGGCAGTAGCTGCTTCGGCGAGAATGACTCCCTGCGAGAGTGACCATGGCACTCTCGCCACCATAGTACCGTGAGTAAATTTGAGTTGCAGCAGCCCCTAGGATACAAAGAACGAATTGAGGTGTTTGGATACGCCACCTTGACCTGATCCTAACTTCTTGCCCTTTGAATTGTCAAACAAATACACATGCACAACCAGAACACGTGGCATGCTTAGCACATGCATGCATACCCAAAATGTGATGAGAGTTCCAGTTGGTCACGTGATAGTTAGGCATGCACATTGAATATTATAATAATGACTAAGATTTACCCTAATAAACTTGATCAAAACTTGAGAATACATAACACCTAGAATTTAAATAATTCGACTTGTGCCTTGCGGAAAATATGGGGATAATGCTTACCAAAATTTTCGGGGTGTTACACTTCAGGAGTCTCGATTTTTTGAATATGAAGCTTAGTGGCACTGATAATTACAAGGTTTGGTCGTGTGCTATGATTTTGGCACTTGAAACTAAAAATAAAGTTGGATTTGTTGATGGTATTGTGGTTCGTTCTGTAGATAATGATGTTCTAGAGAGACACTGGGACAGGTGCAACTCTGTTGTTCTGTCTTGGATTCTCAATTCTATTTCTGAGGTTTGTTAGTCAGGTCTTCTCAAAATTTGCTTCTGAAGTATGGCTTGAACTTAAAGAAACATATGACAAAATTGATGGTTCTCTCACATTTAATCTACATCAAAAAATAAATTCTCTTTCACAAAATGGAACATATGTGTCTGACTATTACCATAAATTGAATGCTCTATGGAAGCAGATTGATGCATTAATCAAGCTGCCTTCATGTACCTGCAATGTTGCTCATGATTTTTCAAAACATAATCAGTTGTTAAAACTTATGCAATTTCTCATGGGGTTGGACGATTCATACATTAATATACGCAGCAACATTTTAACAACAGATCATTTACCTTCGGTTAAGACTGCCTTTTCCTTAGTGTCTAGGGAAGAGTCACATCGCGGTGTGACTCGTTCCTCTGACACCAAGAATCAAAATACTGCGTTTTTTTGAAAAACAAATGATAATAGGAAGAAAACTGGAAAACCTCCCCTTCTTTGTAAGCATTGTGGTATAACTGGGCATACTATTGAGAGGTGTTACAAGTTAATTGGCTTTCCAAAAGATTTTCAATTCACAAAATCCAAAACTGAATCTTCTTTCAAGCCACCTTCAAGCAATGCTTGTTCTACAGACTCTCCTAACCGTGTTCAGAATACTTATGTTCCTCTGACTGAGGATCAAATAAACAAATTACTTTCACTTATCGATAAAAAACAAAGCGAGGGCATCTCTGTCAATATGGCAGGTATGTTTTCTGCTAATATGACTCAGATCTCTAAGTTTGTGTTAATTCTCCTAGTTCTGGATGGATAATTGACTCTGGTGCAAACCAACATATGACATCTTCTTGTTCTCAATTAGAGAATGTCCTTGATATATCTGACTTAAACCTTAGAGTTACTCAACCTAATGGTGATGAAGCTAAAATAAATCAAATAGGAAATTTTAGGCTTAACAATCAAGTTGTTTTGTTTGATGTTCTTGTTGTACCAGATTTTCATGTCAATCTTCTTTATGTTCATAAAATAGCTAGAGATAGCAAAAAGTTTATTGGATTTGATGAATATAAGTGTTACCTTCTTCAGGGTTCTCTTCACAAGAGAATTGTGGGGACTGGTAGTGAACAAGGAGGTTTATACTTATTTGATAAACTATCAGAAGGTGAGTCTGTTGTCTCACAAGGTTCTAATAAATTTTCAAATAAATCAAAATCTCTCAATCATGTGTTACGTGTCCCGCCAATTATGGCATAGTAGACTTGGTCATCCTGCTGATCAAGTTCTTAGTGTTCTTAAAGACACTCTAGGACTAGGAAATGATCATACTTTTACTCCGTGTGATATCTGTCATCAAGCTAAACCAACCATAGATAAGTTTAACCTAAGCAATCATACCACTACTAGTCTTGGTGAACTTGTTCACTTAGATTTGCGGGGTCCTTATAGAGTTCAAACCAAAGAATGTTATTGGTTTTTCTTAACCTTTGTTGATGATTACACTATATATGTTTAGGTATATCTGTTGAAAAGCAAAGATGAGGTATTTGATAACATTGTTGCTTTTCACAGTTTGATGTTCACATAATTTGGCAAACACATAAAAACTTTCAGAAGTGACAACGGTACTGAGTTTACTAATAATAGGCTAGGTGAGTTTTTTAAAGCTAAAGGCATTTTTCATCAAACTACTTGTGTTTACACCCCCAACAAAATGGAGTGGTTGAACACAAGCATAGGCATCTTCTTAATGTTGCTAGAGCTTAAATGTTCCAAGGAAATGTTCCTTTGAATATGGGGGGGGGGGGGGGGGGAGTGTATATTAACTGCTACATATTTGATAAATCGCACTCCTTCTTCTATATTGCATGGAAAGAGTCCTTATGAACTAATCTTTGGGTTTGCACCTGTTTTGTCTCACCTCAGAAATTTTGGATGTTTGTGCTTTGCAGTAAAACCTAATGTTTCTGATAAATTCTCATCTCGCTCTGAAAAATATATTTTACTTGGATATTCCAACTCAAATAAGGGTTATAGACTGTTTAGTCTTGATTCTAAACAAATTATTGTATCACGAGATGTAAAATTCTATGAAACTGTTTTCCCTTTCAAGACGAGTGCAAACCAACAAGATTGTGAGTCTAGTAACATAAATTCGTTAAATTCGTTAAATTTCTTTGACTCTGTAAATTGTCAGACTAATGATTGTACTTCTGAAATACCCAATGATGATATTAGGGTGAATCCTCAAAATGACAATAATTCTAATCAATCTGATAATACTAGCAACCGTAACTGTCTAGGTAGCCAAAGTAGAACTACAGACTCAAGTGAATCTAGTAGTGAAACAATCATAACAGAGTTGCCGGATCACGTGATCCTGGTAGCACTGATGTGGCTGCCAGCGGTTCACGTGCTGCTAGTTTTTGTCAATTAACTGTTCAACAAAATAATGATGAACTTTTGAGGTCCCCTTCTGAGGGTGATGATTCTGATCAAAACATATCTTCTATTCGTAAGTCTGGTCGTACTTCTAATCTCCCTCGTTTCTTTGATGACTATATTGTTGAGGGAAAAGTCAAGTACGGATTAGAAAGAGTTGTCAATTATTCCTTTCTAAATAAAAATAGCTACTGTTTTATTTCTACTTTGAACAAGTATGTTGAACCTGAAAGTTTTTTTGAAGCTAGTAAGGATGAAAACTAGGTCCATGCCATGAATGATGAAATGGAAGCCCTATATAGGAATGACACTTGGATCCTGACTGAATTACCTCCTGGTAGAAAACCTATAGGATGTCGTTGGATTTATAAAATCAAATATTAATCCACAGGAGAAATTGAAAGGTATAAGGCTCGTCTTGTAGCTAAAGGCTACAGTCAACGTGAGCATCTTGATTATGATGAGACTTTTTCTCCAGTAGTTAAGATGGTTACTGTTAGATGTGTTATAGCATTAACAATTCAAAATAGATGGCCTTTATTTCAGTTAGATGTTAATAATGCTTTCCTATACGGTGATTTAGTAGAAGAAGTCTATACGAGTTTGCCTATGGGGTAGTTTTCTGCTAATGATAAACGGGTGCGTAAACTTGTGAAATCTTTGTATGGCCTAAAGCAGGCTCTTAGGCAGTGGTATGCAAAGTTGTCTGCCTGTTTAGTCGATCACGGGTTTTGTCAAAGTACAAGTGATTACTCATTATTTACTAAAAGTTCTGATAATATTTTTATTGTTCTTTTAGTTTATGTGGATGACATTGTTATTACTGGAAACTTTGAATCTGAAATAAAAAAGGTCAAAGATCATTTACAAGCAAATTTTAAGATCCAGGATCTTGGTTCTTTAAAGTTCTTTTTAGGAATTGAAATCTTAGAAACTGATAAGGGAGTTTGTATGTCCCAAAGAAAATACTGCCTTGAATTATTGAGTGATTTTGGGTATTTGGGGTGTAAGCCCATTACAACTCCCATGGACATGAATCTGATCGTTACAGGTTTATGTGGCTCAGAATCTAAGGATCCTCCTCTTAAAGATTTTACCAGATATCAAAAACTTATTGGTAGACTCATTTACTTATTAGCTACTCGCCCATATATTGCATTTGTTGTACATTGCCTAAGTCAGTTCATGCATTCTCCACGACAGTCCCATTTAAAACTGGCATTTCGTGTTCTTAGATATTTGAAATCATCTCCTGGAAAGGGGGTAAATTTTACTTTTACTGATTCTTTTGAGTTCAAACTTTCTGCCTATGTTGATGTCGATTGGGGCAAGTGTTTATCAACTAGACGTTCAGTTACAGGATATTGTATTTACTTGGGAAGGTGTATGGTTTCGTGGCGGAGCAAGAAACAGACCACTGTTTCACGCTCGTCCGCTGAATCAGAGTATAGAGCAATGGTTGCGGTTCTTTGTGAGATAATATGGGTTCTTAGTATTCTTACTGATTTGAAAGTAGAAAATTTATTACCTGTTAATTTGAACTGTGATAATAAATCTGCAATTCAAATTGCTAACAACCCAGTTTTTCACAAAAGAACCAAACACATTGAGATTGATATACATCAAGTGAGGAATAAAATTTCAAGTGAAATGTTAAAAACAGTGAAACTTGCTTCATCTGAGAACCCAACTGATATATTCACTAAAACACTTGGTGTTAATCAACACAATTATCTTGTGTCTAAATTAAACATGTTGGATTTATTCCAATGTCAAGATTGAGGGAGGGTGTTAAAAGATAAAGTTTATATTTACCAATCTTGACATGTACTAACTTATTCTGTTTGATTGTTTACATTTGTAGATGTTGAGGGACTAAAGTAGAAGTTGGATAATAGATGAAGGACTGCGCCTCATGTTGAGAAATTGTCAAAGGGTAGCGGAGCTTTAATCAAGAAGATGGAGGACTGATTGTGAAATTATGACTTGAGTATATAAACGTCTTGTTTAGATGAAATCTCTCAGATTACTCATTTTTCATTTTCTCGATTTCCTTTCTCTCTCATTCTCATTAGATTAGGTTTTTTTTTATCATTTTGTATGTTTATCTTCAAATCTCTTGAAGATAATGTTTAGTAGTGTAGTTTGTATTGTTCTTTTGTAATTGTTTTAGAGTTTTATAGTTTATAATATTAGGGTAGTATAACCAAATTAAAAGTTTTAATCATGATGATAAAAATAGATAAATAAAGCTAATTGAATGTAGATGAAGGTACATGAAAGTTTTGTTTTGACATTGTTACCATAATTCATATTCTCTCCACAAGCCAATTCATTATATACAAGTGTATTATATATACACACGTATATTATGTCATATTATATGATTAATATCAAACAACATAATTTATATTAACTAAGTTAAACTTTTTAAGAGAAAAATAAAGGACCCTTTTCAAAAAAAAGGAGAAAAAAGGACAATTGTAAAAGTTTAAATTGCCCATCCTTTTCATTTCCCTTGAGAAATTCAATTTTGTTCTCATTGTATGAGCGACCAAGACCAAGTTGCATTATTATCTTAAGTTGAGGGATTAATTATAAATGAATGATTTTAGCATACTATATAACCAAATTAGAAGTTAATTACCCATCTAACAAACCTTAATGTGTTGGTCAAGTACATGCATGTGTATACTGATTTTACTGAGACTAGTATGTATATATATAAATTGGATGACGCTTGCAACTAAATGGGAACAGGTGATTGATTGAATGGGAACATGTGATTAACAACCCATGGCATGCACCATAGTATTAGAAAGCTACGTTACGTACGTCTGTCTAAGGTTGATGATTTTAATAAAGCTAGCTAAGCTAGCTTATAATTAATTAAACAGGTGATTAATGAATGGGGATGAGGTCACGGGTGGGACCAAGAAGCTCATATGGGGGATTCGGGGGTTGGAAGCAGCCATTCATGCATACGAAGTTAGAGAGACCACAATCAACAAAACATGGTTGTATACTTTGAGATGATCCGAGGGTGCAACTGACAACACACCCTAGGATTTCTTGACCACATCCTGTGAAACATTGCATTACTTGTTGAGCCCTTTCACCACCTCCGGATAGACCTTCAACTCCATACAGCGCTAGTGGTTTTTGTTGCGCCATCGCCATCAATATACCACCACCACCACTAGTAGCAGTACCGTTGATGTTGCATATAATCACTATCCACATGATTGTAACATAATATTTTATCAATGTCGAGGCTTTGTGAGGAGACATAGGAGGAAATGTATTTTATAGAATATATAATGTTTAATTGTCCCCAAGAGAAACTCAAAATGTTTACTTACGATATGATGTGACCTACATATATATATACACACATATAAACCCAAACTTATCCGTGTTAAATAATTATACCAAGTTAGCTAGAATGTATGTAAATTATGTGGTGGCCTGGTCAACTTAATTGGTATATTATCGATTGGTAATTAGAGGATTCCATGGAAGCATGCATGTGGAATGAAGAATTAGTTAGTGCTTGCATGTGTATTGCTTGATTTCTTCTCATTCGGATCGTGTGAGCTAGGGAAATGATGAATAAACTATAATTTTAATTAACTAGTATAGATTTTACATCAAATTTCAAATGTAGTTTAAAAAGTTATGTAAGTTTTAGTATTATAATAAAAAAATTTACACCAAATCCTAATATACTAGACATATTCCTATTCTATATTAACTTATTAAATTTTCAATAATATCCTTATATTTATTAACTTTACTTTAATAAGAAATTGATATAAAAATAATTTATAACATATACATATATATATATATATAATAAATAAAACTTATTAAAACTTTAACACTTTAAAAAACAAAAATAATGTAATTAATACTATTCATTAGACTAAATTTAGTGTGAATAGAGTAATTTACACCAAAATTAGTGTTTAATGTAAGATCTAATGACTCCATTGGAGATGGTCTTACGTAGCTTGTAACATCGACAAATTATTAAAAAATGATAATAATAATAATAATAATAATAATAATAATAATAATAATAATAATAATAATAATAATAATAATAATAATAATAATAATGGTAACAACAACAACAACAACAGAAATAGTCATTCCAAAATTTGTCTTAGTTGTTTTCTCTCAAGTTTTTAAAAGAATAATTATTTTTATAATGTAACACCCGTAATTTTCGGTGAGTAAAAGTCATCCCGTGTGTTTTTGTGGCCTCTAAGTTGTGGTTTTACGTTAGGAAACTTATTACTTTTAGTCCCCAAGAGAATCGAGGGTGTTTTGGGTGAGAAAAATGGGTTTTCGGAGTCCGATGCGCGTGGGGCAACAATGACAGGCGACTATGACATAGGCGACAGGGCATAGTCGTAGTGAAGGAACAACACTCTGTAACTTTAGGGCGACATTGCCATGCGACATCACTGGGCATGGTTGCGTGGCATAGTTGCAAGCAGGTGCAAGTGTTAAAATCAGATTTTCTAGGGTTTTCTTCATTTGGTCGTATCTTTCTCATCATAGCTCCAATTTTAGTGATTCTTTTTGCTATGGATTCGTTTTTGAGAGTTATTCAAGGATTGATTATGAGCGTTGAATTTTATTGGAAGAATAAAGTGTATTTTGTGATGCCAAACTTCTCATCTCTCTCGATTTTAAGCTAGGGTTTGATGTGTTCTTCATTTTCTCTTTTCTTCTTTTCATTTTGTCTTAGGTTTTGGATATTCGGAGGTGAATAAAACACTTTGCAAGTGTTGGATCTAAAATTTAGGAGGTGTTTATTATGGATTCAAGTTTCACCAAGATAAAAACCTAAATTTAGCCTAAATCTAGCAATGTGAGTTCAAGTTGCTTTGTGAAAACTATGTACATGCCAAAATACGTGTTTTGAAGTAATAATGTGTTTACTTGATATTTATCAATGTGTTAGTATTTAACAAAGTTTCCATATTTGATAAATTTTGGGTTGATAAATCTTATGAAATGCTTACATTTGGATTTTTGGATATTTTGACGAGTAAATCACATAAATGTGTTCTTTTGGTGATTTACTATACAAATGGAATCTAGAGAGAGAGAGAGAGAGTAGCCACAGTTTCATATTTTGTATCTAGAGAATCACAAGTTATTTGTAGAAAGCATAAAGCATATACATAAGATTAGTCCTATTGGGTCGCAAGTTACTTGTTCATATCAATTATTATAAAACACACAAATATTTGTATTACAACCTGTCATTACGAGCAAGAAAGTTAATTTGGGTTTAGAAAAACCACATGCACCCATTTATAATTATAAGAGAAAAATCATGAATATGACTGTTATTGCGACGTACATGTTATACTTTCTTCCTACTTTCGATGGAGCTTGGGATTTTAATGAATAACTTTTTTAAACAAAAACAAACAAGTAATCAAGTAACCGATACTTAAAAAGGTCGAATGTTAAATAGTATTCCATTCAAAATAAAAAATAGTGGAAGAGACGGGTAGAAGATATAATGAGAAAGTCAAAACCAAATACAAAGACATATGCCGAACACAATTAAAACACATATAATTATGCAAAATTTAAGAACCGTTCAAAATAAAAATTAAAAACGAGAAAACTATGTTAGAAATAGGCACAACCCATTTCATTCAAAAGTAAATCAAATAGACATGAAACATTAGCAAATGACTTATCATACAAGCACAAAAGTAGAACTCAACAATTTAAAAAGTTACACATCAACAAAAACCCAATACATTAAAGGTCAAAATAAACAACAAAAATAGTGATGCCAAATACTAGAGAGTTACAATCTAACCCACATATACATCCTTACAACACAAAAAGAAAAACTTAGTGCAAGGACAACCTATGTAAAAAAAACGAGAATGTCAAAACACAAACAAAAATTCCGTTCTTATACAAAATGAAACAAGAAAGAAATTCATGATGCAAACATAGATGCTTATCATAAATTTTTACAAGATGTTCACAAGCAAATGATAACATAAATTAAAGATAATGTGTACATACTTTATCAAGAAAACATAGACAAAAAACAAGTTAATAAAAAAATTAAACGTTATAAATCAACAATAGTAGGAAGATCATGTACATATATTATCCCATCACATCTTATAAAAATCAAAATGATCTAGAAGTCAATAAGAACAAAATTGACATAAAAGCTCACACAATCTCATTTACACAAAATGCAAACTAAAAAACAAAACATATACAACCAATATAAAAAAATAGAGTCCGGCAGAAAAGCCTAATGCAAATCAATATGAATAATTAACTGCATACTAAACAAGTACGAAAAACACACTACAAAGACGAAATCAAAGAGAAAGTCAAAACCAAACAATGGGATAGAAGTCGAACACAATCAAAACACATAATTAAACAAAATTTAAGAACCGTTAAAAATAAAATCAAGAACGAACAAAATATGTTGGTAATAGACACAACCCACGCACCATTGAATAGTAAATAAAAAAACATGAAACAAGAATGATCAAAGTTGCATATAATACTTAATAAGCCAAAATCCAGACAAACAAACACAGTTATTAAAATCAACAATAATCGTAAAAATAAGCAAGCCACATCATCTCACAAAATCCACAACCTTGTTTATTCACGAAAAAAATGAGAGAACTCCACCAAAGAGGATAGTAAAAAATAGCACAGAAGTTAGAACACTCCAAAACAGATAAAATCGGTCAAAAACTTAGGATTAAGAATAAAAATTGATAACAATGAAACACTTGATAAACCCAAGATGGGACAAGCACGAGCAAACCAATCATCACACAAAACATACAACCATATTTTATAAGCATCATAAACGAAGAACTAGACAAACGACGCAATTAGGATAGTAAAAATCAAATAACATAAAAGTTTGTACACAATCACACAAAAATAAGCACGATCAAAAATAAATTTTGACAATAATGCAATATCTTTCCACAACACACAACCCACTTTACATACAAATTGAATAAATATGAAAATTAAGATACACAACAATGAAAAAGCAAGAAGATAATGCACATGTATTATCCCATCACATTGAAGTAAAGCTCATAAGCATCTAAAAAGTCAACAAGATCAAATGAAATAGAAAACTCACACAATCTAACTTACATACAATGTCAACTATAGAAAACATGTGCAGTCAAAGAAAAAAACTGGAGAATGACAAAGTAACCTAATGCAATCAACAAGAATGATTAATTCTCAACACCAAACAAGGAAAACAAACTACGCAGCCTAGATTAAAAGTAAAACCCAACAAGAATATTAAAAAGTTGCACATCGGCAAAAATCCAATATACCAAAGGACAAAATAAACAAGAACACAAATGGTTATGCAAGTACTACACAGTTAAAAGCAAGGACAATCTATGTAGAGAAGGAACAAAAAAAAGCGAGAATGTTAAAATAAACAAACAAAAATTTTGTTCTTATACCAAATGAAACAACAACGGAAACATGATACAAACATAGATGCTCGTTATCAAAATTTACAATGGATTGCACAAGCAAATAACAATATAAATGAATACACATACTTTTATTATTTACAAAATCCAAATCAACATAAAAAAGTCAATATCTATGAAAAAAATGTTGCAAGTAAATTAAAATCTACAATAGTAGGAAGGTCATGCATATATATTATCCCATACAAAACAAAAGCATTTAGAAGAACCAGAACAAAATGACATTGAATCCTCACACAATCTCATTTACACAAAATGCAAACTACTGAAAAACATATGTAGCAATGATAAAAACATGGAAAATGACAAAGAATCCTAATGCAAACAAACATGAATGATTAATTGAATACTAAACAACTATGAAAAACACACTACAAATACAAGATAAAAAAATATTAGCACCGAGTAACAACAAATGAAATTATTGTGCACAACAAGCTAAAAAGTCAAAATTTAAGTTAAAAACCAAAAGCAAGATAAATAGAAATTGTTGCTAATATACATGACCTCATTAGTAAAAAGAATCAGAAAGAGCAAATGATATGCATAAGTGAATCATGAAATAAATGCATCGCTATTCTGAAAAACAATTGTGGATGGAGTAATAGGCAGACTTTTTTGAGAAATCCCATGTGGTTGAAGCTTCCTTTGAATCACAATCATAAATATCAAACAAAAATAGTAATCTACACACACAATAGTCAACATAAGTGGCATATCACATGAGAAGTAAGTGGGTTAATTATTATGGAATTGGAATTGTAAGTAGACTCACCCTCTATAAGATACATATCCTATGTGTGGTCTTTCCCTCTAGAATTATCGTTTATTACACCAATTGATGGAGCCCTAGATCGTTGCTAGATGATACCCTGCAAAAAGAAACAAACACTAGAATCCAAGAAACTGTTACGTTATATTTTGCTAATTACTTAAGAGTACATTGAAATGTCAATACGTGGCTTAATTACCCATGGAGAATTGGAGTTATAAGTAAACCCAATCTCCCTAAGATTCATATCATCAATATGGTCTTCCATTTTGACATCATTCATTACACCGATTGACGGATCCCTTGATCGTTCTAATAAATTATTGCATAAAGAAAGAAACACTAAAATCCTACAAGCCGTTGTCTTGTAATTATTTAGAAAAACATTGTTTGCATTGATTCAACTAACTAAAGAAAATTTGTAAAGGTATCAACACAAAAACACAATATAGAAGAACTTGAAACATAACCTACTTTTAAACCAGAGTGAGTGAGCCTTATCTTTCTTACTCCCGATGCACTTCCTTTTGTCATTCTTAATACTCATAGCCGCACTCACCGCCATGAACTTGAAATCCGACGGTGGTTCAACATCGTCACTGCTTTGAGGGGTGGGAGGGAGCGGAGTTCACCATCATATGGAAGGGGTTTGATGCGGTTGATTATTGGTGTTGGATGAAGGAGACAAAAACAACCACAATCGGTGCTTTATTTTCAAAAGAAGGAGATGCAGGAAGTTACCGATTAACCGGTGCCGGAATCTTGCCGTTGGTTCTTGTTGCCTTTTTGACGTTTGTTGTCATCGCCGGAAGAGGGAGACCGTCGGAAGAGGGTAGCGTGGGGATGAGGGAGGCGTGGGGAAGAGAAGAGAGGCGTGGGATGTGGGTAAACAATTTAGGTTATTTGGTTTAAGAGATATGGTATAAAAGAGGTAGGAGAGAAAATCAAGGGATGAGTTGTCATATTTAGTATATTACTATATTGCCCTTTTGTATTTATCTAATAATAATATTAATTTTTTTAAATGAGTGGATGAGATTGGATCTCACAGTTATCACATTTTATCAAGTTCTCATTTGATTAGGCCCCTATATATATATGTATATATATATATGTGTGTATAATATACTAGAAGTCTATTCGCACAATGCAGTGTGATATATCTCGATTTTAATGTTCTAATTTATTTTAATGCGTGGTTTTGAGAAAACGGTCAATGTTTTTTTTATAAATTTGTTTAAAGAATAACGTTTTTTGAGGAGTTAATGATTTGAGGATTTGAAAGTGGTTAGAGAGAGAGATCAGAGAAAGGAAAATGCTACTGCCATGGCGATTAGAGAAGGGAAGATGTATCAAATTGGGAGAATAATTGTGAGATTGAACCAAATCCTCCATCGATTCCTTCAGGTAAATTCATTTTTATCCCTGTTCTCGTTTACCTTGAGAAGGTCAGAATATTGGATATTGTGGTTAATGGGTTTTAGAGTAAACATAAACCAATCGACTGTAAGATGTGCGAAAGAAATAAGATTTAAGTGGATTAGAAGAGTTACAATGACCATTTTCCACACGACCTCTTTATCAATCCTGAAATATGCATATAATTAATTAGGATTTTGTTGTGTTTTTCTTACTTTTATACCGAAACGTAAAATATTTATTTTATACTTATAATTAGTAAAATTAGTACCTAAATGACTCAATGAGAACAAAAACTAGCTCAAAATTGGAATTAAACGCTAAAAATAGGGTGACATAAATAACCCTATCACCAACTCAACCTGTTTAAGTAAATGGGTTGAGATTTTCAACCCAACCCAACCTGGTACTTAAATGGGTCGGTAGCGGGTTGACCTGATTATGATTTTCCCAACCCAACCTGTTTAATAAATTGGTTGAACCTGGTTTGACTCATTTAATTTTGAAACTTTAAATAAATTAAAAAAGGACTAAAACATACTTCCATAATAAATACACAAGTCACAACCACAAAACTAAATAAATTATTCAAAATTACAATAAATCGGTGTGGAATGGTGACGCCGGCGCTGGCGTGGAAGGGTTGGCGTCGATCTGTTGGTTGGAACTGGAAGGAAGTGTCGGCTAGGGTTTAGAGAGTTTAGACTTTGAAAGTTTGAACGATGGAACATTGAAATGGAAGGACCGAAAGAGTTCTGTTTAGACTTTAATGGAATCATATTTAGTTTTTTTATTAAATTTTTAATTATTAATTATAATTAAATAATGATAATAAATTGAAAACAAGTCATAAAGGGTTACAAATAGGTTGTAAAAAAGTTGAAAGCAGGTTGTAAATGGGTCGAAAATTTCAACACAGCCCAACCCATTTATTAATTGGGTTAGGTGGGTTGACCCATCTAACTTAAATGGGTAGAAAATCTCAACCCAACCTACTACTATTGGGTTGGGTTAGCGGGCTGAGTCACTTTTGGCCATCTCTAGGTCAGGTTTAGGGGTTTAGAGCATCTCCAACAGCTTCTCTAAAATAGAGAAAATTTCATTTTTGTTCTCTATATTATTCTCTAAAATAGATAACATTAGAGAAAACTCCAAATTTAGAGAATTCTAAAAATTGTTAGATGGAGAGAGAAATAACTTTTTTATTTATTCCCACCAATAGAATTGAGTTATTATTGTTTAATATAAATTCTTTTTAAAAATGCATTGGGATGATAAATTTAAATAGTATTTTAATAATATAATATATGTTGAATTCTCTAAAATAGAGAATCTGTTGGAGCTAAATGTAATCATTTTAGAGATTTAACGTTTAGCTCTCTATTTTAAAAAAATTATAGAGAATCTGTTGGAGATGCTCTTAGAGTTTAGGGTTTAGGGTTTAGGCCTACTTCTAAATCCCAAAATGGAATTTAAGGCCCAATTATAAATCTGGCCATGACTAACATAAAATTGCACGATTGGTCATGTGGTTTACATAAAATTGCACTGTTGGTCCCTAAAATGAAATGATTACGCGTTTGGTCCTGTGGTTTACATTTTCTCACGCCTTTGGTCCCTATGCCCTAACACCGTTAAAAACTATGTTAGTTAAGAGGGTAATTTAGTCATTTTATAAATTTTTTAATTTTTTATTAAAAACACATGAAACAAGAATTTAATCTATTAATCTCTCATATCTTCCTCTCTTTAAATAACGTATACACAATAAATAAATATATATATATATATATATATATATATATATGGTCCGTTTCCGTTACAAACCAATTAGATTGTACAAACCCTGTAAACCAATCTTAGTCGTTCATCAACTCTAATCAATATTTGATTTTATTATGTTTCCTAATCTAAAGTCATGATCATAATTAATGAACGTTATCATCTTCCATATATATCCCAATCTCCCTAAGATTCATATCATCAATATGGTCTTCCATTTTGACATCATTCATTACACCGATTGACGGATCCCTTGATCGTTCTAATAAATTATTGCATAAAGAAAGAAACACTAAAATCCTACAAGCCGTTGTCTTGTAATTATTTAGAAAAACATTGTTTGCATTGATTCAACTAACTAAAGAAAATTTGTAAAGGTATCAACACAAAAACACAATATAGAAGAACTTGAAACATAACCTACTTTTAAACCAGAGTGAGTGAGCCTTATCTTTCTTACTCCCGATGCACTTCCTTTTGTCATTCTTAATACTCATAGCCACACTTCAAGAATCAAACTATTTCATATTTTGTAACTAGACCTCCTACAAAACCATCTTTGAAAATACATCAACCTTAAAAACTATGAAAATTAATCCCAACATACAATAACTTAAATCACACCAACACTAAGTAAGGCCAGGTGTTACTTAACCCAAATGCAAAGTTGTTATTCCCTATATGCGGAAGTCTTCACCAAGCTAATCACTTCTTGAACACACAACTAGCTTTCCACTCTTCACAGCGTTACTAGAACTATTCCCCAACCGGAACCTGTTGCTCATGCCGACAAATAAAAAGGGTTAGACCAACGCCTAGTGAGTTCAAGAGTTTTCATCATGATTAAAAATAGATCGTTAAACCAAATGGGTACAACTCAAAATCACGAATTTCCAAAAAGGATTATATTTGTATGTGAACAACTAATTTTCCAACGCACACAAAACCCGTATCGAAACTCCAGAATGAAACATTCCTCAATAATGGATTTAGATCCAAAACACACTTGAGCATGAATAAATATAAAGTTTCCAAATAAAGTGGACGTGAGTAAAACTCGATCATTTGAAACGCCCCAACAAGGATAAGAAATAATACAACACCCACAATAACATGGAAAACAATCCAAATACCATATGATACGTTCCCGAACGCATGTGACCGACTCGATAACCCACGCAAAGTGTAATTATAAATAAAGTCCAAATACCCAATCATGGGAGCAGTCATTCAAGCAACCTTAATATACGTGGCGGGGTTCCAATATTAAAGTCAATACTTGTTATTACTCGCACAAGGCTTACGACAATTAAAAAATGCATATCACGAGACTCAATATAATATTGACAACAACGGGGGAGACCCGTATCCGCGCGCACAGGGAGGCCAGACCCCATGGTCTCCCCTATATATACATATTGGCCAATTGGCTAAGTGACAGGATGAAACATTGATTTTCTGAGGAGTCATAATTTTTGGTAGGATGCCCAAACGGAGTCGGTTTTGGACGAAATTTTGCGTGTGGCCTCGGGAACCTAAATAAACAGGGGTCCCTTCAGAAAAAATCTCGTTTTGGGTCCGAGATTTTCCGGGGCACGGCCCGGGGTCCCCGGGACGGCTTTGGGCGCTCGGGGCTTGGGTGTGATGCCCAAACGGAGTCGGTTTTGGACGAAACTTTGCGTGTGGCCTCGTGAACATACATAAACATGCTCCACATGGCAGAATCTCGTTTGGGGTCCGGGATTTTCCGGGGCACAGCCCGGTGTGCCCGGGACGGCTTTGGGTTCGGGGCTTGGGTGTGATGCCCAAACGGAGTCGGTTTTGGACGAAACTTTGCGTGTGGCCTCATGAACGTATATAAACATGCTCCACATGCCTAAGCCGGTGGCCACGCGCACAGGGAGGCCAGACCCCATGGTCTCCCCTATATATACATATTGGCCAATTGGCTAAGTGACAGGATGAAACATTGATTTTCTGAGGAGTCATAATTTTTGGTAGGATGCCCAAACGGAGTCGGTTTTGGACGAAATTTTGCGTGTGGCCTCGGGAACCTAAATAAACATGGGTCCCTTCAGAAAAAATCTCGTTTTGGGTCCGGGATTTTCCGGGGCACGGCCCGGGGTCCCCGGAACGGCTTTGGACGCTCGGGGCTTGGGTGTGATGCCCAAACGGAGTCGGTTTTGGACGAAACTTTGCGTGTGGCCTCGTGAACATACATAAACATGCTCCACATGGCAGAATCTCGTTTTGGGTCCGGGATTTTCCGGGGCACGGCCCGGGGTCCCCGGGACGGCTTTGGGCGCTCGGGGATTACGAGTAAGAAAGTTGGCATAAAAGTTCACTTTTGGTGCTTAAACATCCAATATAATAGCAATCAATACTCTATGAATCTTCTCTGATCAATGCACATACTTCACAATCTAGATCAAAGAAACAAGATCACATGTACTTAAGCGAATACTATTCAAATGTCACCATTTCACATACTTGACTGTTATCATAATTCATACATTTCTCCTATCATGAATTCTTACTGAACTAGTGTTTAATCATTTTTCCTTGATTATATAAGATGCATCCTTAATTGGCGTGCCAACTTATTTTCAACATGTCGGTACCCTCAATTTCAACCTGCAATTAACCTTTCCCTTAGATAGATGATCATTAACCCACTCATTTTTCTTCTATCGTTACACGCCTAAATAATTTGGATCAAAGAAACAATGAGTTGCGTGTTCTAATATGTGCATATCAAAACCATTTCAAATTCCATAGTGTTTATCATACGTTTCTCTCTATCATGACTACTTCGCAAATTACTTAATTATCCTTCCTAGAATCACCACATGCATCTTTAATTCACATAATTGGATCCTCATCGAGTATCAAATTGAGTTAAATTGTGAGAAAAAGTTGTGGCCAACTTCAAAAAATAACCCAAAGCAATTACCTTGATCATTAAACTTCAACGCACCTTAAACCTTCAACCCCCAAGATATATATATATATATATATATATATATATGTATATATATATGTATATATATATGTATATATGTATATATATATATGTATATATATATGTATATAATAGCATGTTGTTGTGAAAAAGGATTGGAGTAATTTTAGCAACTCTAAGTATATATAACTTTTTTAATATTAGTGTGCTTAGTAAAGATTTACGTTTAAGCATTCAATAAACAATATCCTATAAACCCTGCTATTTACATTCAAACTTATGTTTCCTACTTGTTTTCTCTAAAACATTGAGACTATCCCTACAAAATATTGAAAATCCATCTTATATCACACAAGGTCATTGTTATAGTCAAAATATTAAAGTAGAAACACTCTAATACCTTGGCTCCAAGTCCGTTGTATCTTCAACGAATTTATTACACCCATTATATTGCTAGCATCCAATGCCTACTCGTTAGTGTCGTCGATAATCTTTATTTCATCAAGATTATACCAACTTTTCCCATGGCAGCACATCCTATGAAAATTAGAGTATCATTACATACTACTAGTGACTAATTAGTCAAAAAATACTCATGATTAGTATAGTACTTTTGAGAAGCGTTCCCTTGATTTCATCAACATTTGATTCGACATAACATTATGACCTTGAACATCCAACCCATTACTCTCTTAATATCTTAGCTTCAAATTACTTAATCAAATACATATTGACATACCTATCTCACTTTAAAAACATCTACCAATTCTGGGTCATGTATTTACTTTATTTTAGTACTACTATTTTCCCTACTTGAATCCTTTTGATCACAACATCCAAATCTTTTAAACCTTCGAAGTATATGCTAGCTCCTCGTATTCGAATTTAAAACTATATTACAATAATCTAAGCATAATAACAAATCCCCAAATTTCCACTAATCATGAACGATTAAAGTACGATATTTGGTCATGCAACAAACATTAATTCTCTAAGTTTTGCTTTTACATTCAAACTTAAGTTCTTATACTTGTTTTTTCTCTAAAACATCAAGATTGTCCAACCCATTTCATAAATCTTCCAATACTCTAGTTGCTTGCTTCTGGTTGATCAAATACAAATTTGTACGTCTTTTTGGTATTATCGCCATATTAATATATAGTACAACCTGTTTCTAATATTTTCCATACTCTCATAATCAAATACATATACACAAAGCTATTTCTCGTTTAAATATTCATAGCATGCCTCAACATCTCTATAGCTACATAATACTAATTAGTCCACAAAATAAGACTTTCATGCACTGCTTTTCATATTCTTAGGGTCAATGAGCTTATTATTTATACAACAATCATAACATCCAACACATACTCATAAGGTCATTAATTTCCCTTTATTTCATCCGCATTTCATTCGAATCTCACAGAAATCTCTACATCAGATAGGTGATCGTTACTTCTCTAACTTCTCTACCTGTTTCAAATATCTTCCGATACCATGTTAGCATCACGTTCCACTTGATCATATGCCTGTTTGATTTCATCATCTTAATATAAAATATAACTCTAGTACCTTCATCAACATCCATTTCATCGCTCTTAGCTTCGAGTTACTTAACCAGTACGCAAAGTAATGTATTCGTAAAAGACTCTCGATCACCCTCAATTTTAGCTTAGATCCAACCCGTTGCATCAATTTATCACAACTTCCCGATCATACATTTTTAGAACCTTCAAATTATAGAATGGTTGCCTCTTCAATTATAGAATAGTTCCTCACATCTGTATTTGATCTTATATTATATTACAATAGTCATGAACATTTAAACTACTCCAGCCGGTCACCAAAGGCAAGACCATCTGGTCTATTATTCAAAGACTAGTCAAAAAACTTATAAAATCAAAAATCGTCTTTTTTTTGTTGATTGGAGGGGTCTCATAAGTCATAAAATTTCTAACATCCAATTCCAACTCATAACGTCATTGATTTCCCTTGATTTGTCCGGCATTTGATCTGCCATGAACATCTACCTAAAATACTTGATCATTCAACCAACAATCTCCTCTGTATCCTGCTTTTAACATTCAAACTTAGACACTAAAACACTGAGTTTGTCCCTATGAAATCGTGAAAATACATCTCATTTCACACATGAAAATCGTTTAAGTCAATCCTCAAAGCAATATAAATCATTTACTAGACTCGCATACATAGTCACTGTAGTCAATTCTTAGACATATGCATATCATAATCATTTCTGACTCAACTCTTACCGAATTACTGTCTAATCATCATTCCTCGACCAGACAACTTATACTCAACACGTCATTACCCTCAAGTTCGACCTACCAAGAGCCTTTACACTTTTATTTTCCGTTTACCGGGAACACTTCTAATACATAATCCCTTGACACAATTTATCCTACCTCCCTTAAACAAATTGAATTAAAGAAACATGAATTTCCTCTTAGACATATGCATATCATAATCATTTCTGACCTGGGAGTGTTTATCATACCTTTCTCTCTATCATGACTATTATGCAATTTACCGCTGCATGCATCCTTAAATGATATAATTAGATCCTCATCTAGAATCACTAATGCGCTAAATTGAAGGGAAAAAATGTGGTCTGCTTAAAAAAATTTACCTAAAATCAGTTACTTGATTATTGAACTCCACAACCCTAATATATTGACTCTATCCAAGTATATACATAAATTTTTCGATTTTTTTAAGTTTATTATACTTATATAAACTACCTCCATAACAAGGCAAACCTCTTAGTTATTAGTAAACCCATGCATTATTTGATCGTCTCTAAGTCTTGTCAACCACATCGTCAAGATCCATATAGTTGTCTTCTAATACCTCACATCATGTGCACACTGATATAATCTCTCTATATCAGTTTGATCACATATTCCAATACCTTTAAATTATGCGCTTGTTTTCTCATATATGCACTTGATGGTATACTTTTGTAATTCAAGCTAGTAAAATCCCCAAAAGTTTCACTAATCATGAACATTTACAATATAGTCTTGACAAAATACAACTTTTACATTCAAAGTCTAGTCATCGTACTTATTTTTCTCCTAATAATCCTTAAATATTAGCTTAGGGACTTAGATCCACAAATTGCCCACATCCGACGCATCGGCTTAGTTATTAACAACACATCCTACAAAAACTTAGAGCATCATTATATATATACTACTAATTGGTCCACAAAATAATACTTTCATCCACTGCTTTTCAGCTTATTTTATACTACGTACACATACTCATAAAGTCATTAATTTTCCTTAATTTCATCAGCATTTGATCGATCTCACAAAAATCTATACATTGAAAGTGATCATTAGTCCTCTAATTTCTCTACATGTTTCAAATATCTACCAATACAATACTCCCGTAATATGTTAGCTTCAAATTTCACTTTATCACATGTCCCTTTGACATCATCATGTATATAAAACATTATTTTAGTACCCTTGAACATCCAACCTCTTCCATTGCTCTTGTAACCTCTTTGCTTCACTACGACTAGTTTCCATCCTTAAATCTGTTTATTTCGGTATGATGATCTTAATAGGACAATTATGGTCATA
Organism: Saussurea involucrata; assembly: GCA_033807775.1. Taxonomy (NCBI): domain Eukaryota; kingdom Viridiplantae; phylum Streptophyta; class Magnoliopsida; order Asterales; family Asteraceae; genus Saussurea; species Saussurea involucrata. The sequence continues at coordinate 95,329,474 of CM066316.1, forward strand.
CCTTAGCCTAATCATGTGTTTGTAGTTGTTCTCACATCTTTTGCACAAGGTTTATGAACAATCACAGATAATTGATTTAATCACAACATCCCAATCATCCATCTTTTAAACCAATTTAGGCTAGTTTTCTCATAACTGCATTTCATCTTATGTTACAACAATTGTCCGAGCACAATAAAATCTCCAAAGTGTCACTAATCATGAGCATTTAAAATACCATACTTGATCATGCTTTTACATTTACTTGTTTTTCTTTAAAACCATTCAAATCCATCTTGTCACACATGGACATCGTCATTTTTTTGTCAACCCTCAAAGTAATAATTTAGTGAGAGACTCCTACTTATAATCTCCTCATTTTTTTTCTTAAATACAAATTCATTACATCTGAAGAGAATTACTATACTCGTAACATTGCCAACATCCAACATATACCTATTGGTGTCATTGATTTCCGTTAAATTTCATCAAGATTGGATCCTCCAACTTGTCCCGTAGCATCATTGTGTAGTTATTAATAATACATCCTATAAAGTATCCTTACATTGTCGACAAAACATTTTAGTATACTTGTAATCTCGTACTCTATACATCAACTTACTTAATATATTACCCTCATAACATTGCTCACATACAATGATAACTCATAACATCATTGATTTCCCTTAGTTTCATCAGCATTTGATCTGCCATGAACCTCTAATTAGGTGGTCATGGCACCGTTTGTGTCATTAATATACAATATGATTATGTAGCCTATTACGTCCAACCTATTTCATATATCTTCTAATCAATGCTTTAGTAGCTTCAACTTCTTGTTGATTAAATACATAAACACATTCGTATATCTTTTTGGTATCATCACCGTATTAATATTCAATACAGCCAATTCCTAATATCTTCCATTACTCTTGTAATCATATACATATACACATAATTATGTCTCCTTTAAATGTGCATAACATGCCTTAAACATCTTCTGTTTACTTCATTTCACTACAACCACTTACGACTTGGGCATCCTTGAATACGTTTATTTTGGTCGATTTGATCGCAACATCCCAATCATCCATCTTTTAAACCTTCAAATTATAGGCTACTATTCTCATATCTAGATTTGACCTTTTATAAAATCACCAAAGTTTCATTACTCAACATTTAATTAATTATATTTGATCATTCAACTAACATTCTCCTCTATGTCAAGTTGTTTACATCACTCGAGTTTTCATACGTATTTTTTTCTCTAAAGCATTGAAATTATCCCTACAAAATCATGAAAATCCATCTTACCTTACTCATGGAAGTCGTTTTAGTCAATTTTAAAGTAATAAATCAAATATTAGTAAAAGACTTGAGATCACCCCTTAGTTTAACCTTATATCCCCACTATGTTATCTATGTAGTACACTCATTACATTTCTAACATCCAACATATACTTATCGATGTCATCGGTTTCTCGTAACTTCATCTAGATCGAGGGTTTTCCTACTTGTCCTAGAAAAATATGAAATACCCTTAATTACCAATTCCATTTGATGCTGTCAACAAAATAATATAGCATATTCAATAAAATTCATGATTCAGAACAATACTTTGATGCAATATTCTTCACGAGGTTCGCCTTATTCTATATACCACACTCACAATATTGCAAACATCCAAACACATACTTATCACGTTTCTTAGATTGTACATCATAGCCTCGGAGGTTTGTTACACTCATAACATTGCTAAGATCCAATGCCTACTAATAAGTGTCGATGAGTTCCCTTAATTTCATTAAGATTGGATCTTCCAACTTGTCCCATAGCACTAGTTATTACCAACACATCCAACGAATTAAAATATGCAATGTCCTTGGCCCCTAAATTTAGTTAAACCATAACTCGTACTCATGACTCGCCCCAATATTTTCATGCTTTGCTTTTCAACCTACTTTTATACTACACTCATAACATTGCTTACATCCAAAATATTCACATACTTACACTCGTAACATTGCTTACATCCAATGAATACTCATACTGTGTCATTGGTTTTTCTTAATTTCATCAACTTTCGATCTACCATGAACCTCTAACTCGGATGACGATTAATCCTTTCATATAATCACCATACTATACAATATTATTCTCTTGAACATCCAAATATCTTTCAATACTTGATAAAAAATACGTACGTTTTCCATTTCACTTATTCCGGCATTCGACTAATATTCATCATAATGGCCATCCTAATCCATAGTTCATTATGTATCTCTTTAACAGTAGTAACTTCAGTTGTTGTCAATAAAAAAGCATTTGAAATCAATTAGTGCTTAACATCCAAGATCATCATCCTAACTCCAATCACCCTTCTAATTTTCTTCAATTGTTATAACTTTAGACCATAAGCTAATCATGTCATGTTTCTAATACCTTCAAATTATGCGTTTGTTTCCTCACACATGCATGTGGTCTTATATTTTTTGTAATCCCAATAACATTGAGATTGTCTGTACAAAATCTTGGAAATCCATCTAATCTCCCATAAGGACATTGTTTTAGTCAGAAATATAAAAGTAATATATTCGTAAAAAAACTTCCCTCACCATTAAATTTTAGCTTAAAGATCCAAGTTTATTGTATCTTTGAAGAATTTACTGTAACCACAATATTGCTAACATCCAACGCATACTCGTTATAATTGATTTCCCTTAATTTCATCAAGATTAATCTTCTAACTTGTCACCTAGCATCATGCTTAGTACCTTATTACCTAACACATCCTATGAAAATTTAGAGTATCCTTACATGCTAATAATGGCTAATTACTCAAAAATATCCTAGCGTGCTCGTAATACCATACTCATGATTCACATGATACTTTCGATCAACTTTTCCTTAATCTCGTTTCAAACATTTTCTATTACTCTCTAAATCTCTTAGTTTCGAGTTACTTAACCAAATGCATATTTACATACCTATATCACTTGTAAATTTCCATAACATGCCTTAAACATCTACTAATTCTCATATTTACTTCATTTTACTACTAGTTTTTTCCATTATTGAGTCTTGTTTATTTTGGTATGATCTTAATGCAGACAATCAATTTGATCACTTCCCAATCTTTTAAACCTTCAAATTATATTACGATAGTCTGGATAAAAACAAAATCCCCAAATTTTCACTGATCATGAATGGCTAAAGGATTATATCTGATGATTCAACAAACAATAATCCTCATAATTGTGTTTTTGGTAGAACACTTGAGAGATTGTCCCAAAAGATCTTGAAATCCATCTTAACTCACAACGACACCATTTTAGTCAATACTGAAAGTCATGCATTCATAAAAGACCCGATCTCCCTCAAATTTAGCTTAGATCATAGTTCGTTCGATTTGACAATAACTTTATACATCTTCCGAACCTTCAAGTCACATAATAGTTGCCTTTTCATTATACGATAGTTTCATTTGTTTCTGATATGCCATGAACCTCTAATTCAGATTATCATTATTCATTTCATATCAACACCATACGAATATATAATATGATTCTTTGACCTTAACCATCCAGATATCTTTCAATACTTCATCAAAACTACTTATGTTTTTCATTTCGTCTATTCTGGCAAACAGTGACATTATCTTGATCATGAGATCACCCCATTTTCATTTAACATTTGTAGCTTTAATTAGCATCAGTTTTCCACATTTTAACCATAAGAATTCGTTTGATTCAGTTAGTGCTTAAATCATGCAAGGTTTTCATCTTGACAACAATCACCCTTGTAATTTTCTTCTATAGATATAGTTCTCATACCTAATCCCTCTAATGCATTTTACCCCGCCCCAAAACAATTTAGACCAAAGAGACATGACATGTCACGACTACCCTAGTCATCTTTCCTGGATTCAACACATGGACATCATTTTTGTCAATCCTTAAAGTAATGATTTAATAAATGAAAAAACTCCCCTTCACCCTTCAAATTTGTTTAAATAGAAACTCATTATATCTTAGCCTCTTAGGAGAATTACTAGAATTATAACATTGCCAACATCCATCATATTTGCATACGTTAAAGATATCAATATTGGATCCTCCAACACCGTGTAGCATCTGTGTAGTTATTAATATCCCATCATAAGAAATTTAGAGTACCCTTACATAGACCACAAAATATTCTAGTATATATCATACTCAAGATTCACAAAAATACTTTCATACATCAACTTACTTTATATATACTAAACTCTTTAACATTTCTAACTCATAACGCAGTTGATTTCCCTTAATTTCATCATGCATTTGATCTACCATGAACCTCTACTTCAAATAGGTGGTCATTGCACCTTTTGTATCATTAATATGATTCTACTCCAGTAGTTTCAAATGTGGTTTATCATATTCATATACAAAGTAATATTTCTTTTAAATGTACATAACATGCCTTAAACATCTTCTATTTACTTCATTGCACTAGTACGACTGCTGCTTATTTTTGTAGAAGTCTGGACCATAGTCTCTAGACAATCGACTTGATCACAACATCCTAATCATCCCTCATTTAAAGCTTTAAAGTAAAGGCTACTTTTCTCATATCTGCAATAGTGAAAGCATACGATAAAGCCTCCTGAATTTAACCGATCATGAATTTTTAAGTTACTAAATTGATCATTCAACCAACAATCTCCTCTATATCCTGCTCTTTCAATCAAGCTTAAGTTTTCATACTTGTTGTTATCTACAACATTGAGATTGTCCCTACCAAAATGTGAAAATGCATCTTATTTCCCATCTGAAAGTCATTTTAGTCAATCCTCAACATAATACATATTGATGCCATTGATTGCTCTTACTTGATCAAGATCGATGATCTTTCTAAGAAAATATTTTAGTATCCTTAATTGCTTACATATCCCCAATCACCCCCTTTATACAACCTCCAAATTATCAGACTACCGGCTATCTCATCACAGGAACAAGACAAAAACACTAATCATCCCATTTAAAAACCTCCAAATTATACGACTGTTATGTGGATAACCAGTTATCTCATTACAGAAACAAGACATGAACACTTGTATGCGACAATCTGCAGTTGCCAATCGTAAATATATATTAAGAACTTAAGGGGCGTTCTTCTTGATCTGTTAATGTACTTTATTTACAAATTACATGATTTGCCCATATTAAGATGTTATGAAATACTACTGAAATCAATTACAAATGTGAATCAAAATAAGCAACTATACATATGATCGATTACAAAAGAGAAAGTGTAATAACCAACCAAACCTGTAAGCCAAATACAGTATCTCCAAAAGAGTTATAAATGCAGTACCTGCAAGTTTCACGAATAAGATGTGATTAGAGTCAAGGAAATCAACGTATATATAAAGGAACAACCAACTAATTAAAGTCTTTAATCAATGATTTTGTTTCCTTTGAAATAAAGAACCACTTTCTTAGAGCCTGTTCCATACGAAAAATTAAAGAAGAAAACATTATTGTAATACTGATAGATCAAGAACCCAAAACACCGAAAGCATTTATAATTTGAAGGAAGCAAGAACATGGGGTGGTTTAGAGGTCATTTGATTGGAAAAGGTTGTTTCGGGTCTGTTTTAATGGCGAATTTGAAGAAACCCAAATCAAGATACAACTCTTATCCGCTAGTCTTGGCTGTTTCTGGTCTGTTTTTGGTTCTCTGTTTCGTTTTCAATTCAAAAGGAGCGAGAGGTTTTGAATAACATTCGTGGGTGTTGTAATGTAATCAGATGTTTTGGGGAAGAGATTACCACCGGCGAGAATGGACAGATGGTGTACAATTTGCTCCAGGAGTATGGCTCCGGCGGAACCCTAGCTGATCTGATCAAGAAATTCGGTGGGATTAGGTTGCTTGAATTGGATGCTAAACGTCATACCAATGTGGGTATGTTCATTGCGATTTCAAACCTGATAATATCTTGCTCGTCGGAACTTTATAGGTCGAACTGAAGAAAGAAGAGGCGTAGAAAAGGAAGAGATGAAGAGGAGTTGTGGGAGAAGGTCGGCCATTGATCGGAAGAGAGACGAGGGTTATGATCACGTATCTTTCTTTAGACCGTTGTACCTCTTTTTTTTAATAAAAGGAAACAACAAAGTGCTCCTTGGTTGGATTTATCGGGTCCAGTTCAACCCAATCTTTGAGATTTTGAAAAATTTCAATCCAATGTAACCTAAATCGTACGGCTTAATAGGGTTAATATTTTGGAATATCAAAATATTCTCGTAACCTAAAATATGTTGTTTCCTCTAACTCATTTTCAGTATCAATTATTTGATACATTTTGCTATATTTCTTAAATATTAAACATATCGCCTTTAACTGTTTTTCTCAATTTGCATATATATGTTCACATTTACTGAATATATATATATAGGGGGTCATTCAAGGGAGAACTCGGTTGTTTGTGATACCCGTGAGATCCAATGTGAGCCACATATTATAAGATAAATTAGGAAATTATGAATTTTAGTAACTTTAACCGAAAATTTAATTAAAGGGCAATTTAGGAAATTTTATTTCTCTTCTCTCTCTTCTCTTCTCTCTCCAGCTTCCGGTGATGATACCCACCGTGATCCCAAATCTGATACTCACCGTGATACCAACAGTACCAACAGGTAAACACAACTATGATACCTCGTGATACCCTTCATATTCATAAAACAACGTAAATAAATGTTGTGATACACTTTGTAAAGCAATACTACATGATGCAATGTGACACACTTTGTACAACAATGGAAATACATTGTGATACACCTCATAAAACAACACTACCTATACACTGTGATATTGTGATACACTGTGATAAATGATGTGATATACTATGATACATTTCGTGAACAACGAAAATACATTGTCATAACACTTCGTATAATAACGAAGACACACTATGATACACTTTGTAAACGGCGAAAATCACTACGATACACTTGCGTAAAACAACGGTACCTGCAAAGACACTTTGTGATACATCTTTGTATGATACAACCACTGTGATATGGTTTCCATTGAGGCAAACCCACAACCAAAGCAATAACCGGTAACCATCGTACCCAACGGAGGACCAAAGAAAGGAGAGGTTAACAACCCTTCAACACCACTGCTTTCACATCCATCTCAACCACCGATTATATCTCTGATATTACTATTCCCAGAAAACGGTGAATGTGGAATGGTGGTTGTGAGGAAAACAAAATGAATATATTCATCTCCCATAAGTTCTTGACACATACCAGAAGCAAAGCTTTGATTGCAATCTCTGAAGGCTTCCCTCCTTCATCATCGACATCATCCTTGATTGAAATCAACGTGCTCATCAAATCTACGTTACCAGAAGTGATGTCACCGCCATTTTTATTGTCTTAAAGGACAATGTTAATAAAATGAATAGAATCGGTTTTGTCATGCTTTGTAGGTCCAACAATCAAGGGTCGGGATGAAGTCGGCGACGTTGATAGTGCAACGGAGGCCACATTGCTGGAAAAACAGAAGAGCAACAACCAACATAAGAGCGAGAAGAAGAGGGTCTTTTGCCGGAAATTGAAAAATGGATCGTTTGTGTGTTAGATCTAAGGAATAGCTATTAAAGAAATGTTGGTGTGGATTAGATTGGACAACAATGAATTGGGTCAATCATGAGACAACACCATAAATGTAGAGATGAATATGTGTTGTGTTGATAGTGCAGCAGATGAATATGTGTTGTGTTGATAGTGCAGTGGCACCGGAAAAACCTTTAGGGTTTTATGAGTTGTGAAAAAAAATTAAATTACCAATCTACCCTTTATTTTATTTTAGTAAATAACATTAATTATCTTAAATGATTGGCTCATATTTGATCTCATGGTTATCACAAACTATATAGTTCTCATTTGATTAAATGAATTGGATCACAAACTATGTGTGTGTATGTTATATATAATATATGGATTATTAATTATATATATATATGGGCCTATTCATGGGAGATCCTAGTAAAAGGTGATAACTGTGAGATCCAATCTCAAACACAAATCAGAGATAAATTAGGAAACTATTTTATTTTGGTAATATTGACTTAAATTTTAATCAAAGGTCAATTTAGGTATTTTAAAAGTATCCTCTCTCCTCCCTCCTCCCTTCTCTCTCCTCTCTTCTCTCTCCTCTCTCCTCTCCGACATCTCTTCTCCGGCGAAATTTTTTCTGACAAACACATGACACACTGTGATATCCACTGTGTTACACTATGATTACCATACAAAATGCACTATGATACCCAAAATAGATACAACGATGCATAATGTAACACAGTATCCACTGTGTTACATTGTGATTACCATACAAAATGCATTATGATACCCAAAATACATACAACGATGCACAATGTAACACAGTGATATCCACTGTGTTACACTGTGATTACCATACAAAATGCACTATGATACCCAAAATAAATACAAAGATGCACAATGTAACACAATGATATCCACTGTGTTACACTGTGATTACCATTAAGATACATTTTGTTACATTGTATAAGATACACTTAAAATACATTGTGATATATTGTGATGCTACATGTGATACCACTGTGATACCACATGTGATACAATTCGTAAACAACGGTACTTGAATCAGAGAGAGAGAGAGGGAGATTGAAATCAAAACTGTGATACATCTCTGATATTACATCTCCGACGAGATTTGTGTTACATCTCCGGCGAGATCTGAAATCAGAGAGAGGGGGAGATTGAAAATCAAAATTGTACCGTTGTCATCGTCTTCATATTTGTATGACTTCGAACCACCACCATCGATATACTGCACGGCGGCACCACCACCACCACCACTGTTATTAACGGTGGTGGCGCCATTTCCACTGCTTGGTGACTCGTTATTTGCAGATGGGTTTGCACTCACCGCCATGAACTTGAAATCCGACGGTGGTTCAACATCGTCACTGCTTTGAGGGGTGGGAGGGAGCGGAGTTCACCATCATATGGAAGGGGTTTGATGCGGTTGATTATTGGTGTTGGATGAAGGAGACAAAAACAACCACAATCGGTGCTTTATTTTCAAAAGAAGGAGATGCAGGAAGTTACCGATTAACCGGTGCCGGAATCTTGCCGTTGGTTCTTGTTGCCTTTTTGACGTTTGTTGTCATCGCCGGAAGAGGGAGACCGTCGGAAGAGGGTAGCGTGGGGATGAGGGAGGCGTGGGGAAGAGAAGAGAGGCGTGGGATGTGGGTAAACAATTTAGGTTATTTGGTTTAAGAGATATGGTATAAAAGAGGTAGGAGAGAAAATCAAGGGATGAGTTGTCATATTTAGTATATTACTATATTGCCCTTTTGTATTTATCTAATAATAATATTAATTTTTTTAAATGAGTGGATGAGATTGGATCTCACAGTTATCACATTTTATCAAGTTCTCATTTGATTAGGCCCCTATATATATATGTATATATATATATATGTGTATAATATACTAGAAGTCTATTCGCACAATGCAGTGTGATATATCTCGATTTTAATGTTCTAATTTATTTTAATGCGTGGTTTTGAGAAAACGGTCAATGTTTTTTTTATAAATTTGTTTAAAGAATAACGTTTTTTGAGGAGTTAATGATTTGAGGATTTGAAAGTGGTTAGAGAGAGAGATCAGAGAAAGGAAAATGCTACTGCCATGGCGATTAGAGAAGGGAAGATGTATCAAATTGGGAGAATAATTGTGAGATTGAACCAAATCCTCCATCGATTCCTTCAGGTAAATTCATTTTTATCCCTGTTCTCGTTTACCTTGAGAAGGTCAGAATATTGGATATTGTGGTTAATGGGTTTTAGAGTAAACATAAACCAATCGACTGTAAGATGTGCGAAAGAAATAAGATTTAAGTGGATTAGAAGAGTTACAATGACCATTTTCCACACGACCTCTTTATCAATCCTGAAATATGCATATAATTAATTAGGATTTTGTTGTGTTTTTCTTACTTTTATACCGAAACGTAAAATATTTATTTTATACTTATAATTAGTAAAATTAGTACCTAAATGACTCAATGAGAACAAAAACTAGCTCAAAATTGGAATTAAACGCTAAAAATAGGGTGACATAAATAACCCTATCACCAACTCAACCTGTTTAAGTAAATGGGTTGAGATTTTCAACCCAACCCAACCTGGTACTTAAATGGGTCGGTAGCGGGTTGACCTGATTATGATTTTCCCAACCCAACCTGTTTAATAAATTGGTTGAACCTGGTTTGACTCATTTAATTTTGAAACTTTAAATAAATTAAAAAAGGACTAAAACATACTTCCATAATAAATACACAAGTCACAACCACAAAACTAAATAAATTATTCAAAATTACAATAAATCGGTGTGGAATGGTGACGCCGGCGCTGGCGTGGAAGGGTTGGCGTCGATCTGTTGGTTGGAACTGGAAGGAAGTGTCGGCTAGGGTTTAGAGAGTTTAGACTTTGAAAGTTTGAACGATGGAACATTGAAATGGAAGGACCGAAAGAGTTCTGTTTAGACTTTAATGGAATCATATTTAGTTTTTTTATTAAATTTTTAATTATTAATTATAATTAAATAATGATAATAAATTGAAAACAAGTCATAAAGGGTTACAAATAGGTTGTAAAAAAGTTGAAAGCAGGTTGTAAATGGGTCGAAAATTTCAACACAGCCCAACCCATTTATTAATTGGGTTAGGTGGGTTGACCCATCTAACTTAAATGGGTAGAAAATCTCAACCCAACCTACTACTATTGGGTTGGGTTAGCGGGCTGAGTCACTTTTGGCCATCTCTAGGTCAGGTTTAGGGGTTTAGAGCATCTCCAACAGCTTCTCTAAAATAGAGAAAATTTCATTTTTGTTCTCTATATTATTCTCTAAAATAGATAACATTAGAGAAAACTCCAAATTTAGAGAATTCTAAAAATTGTTAGATGGAGAGAGAAATAACTTTTTTATTTATTCCCACCAATAGAATTGAGTTATTATTGTTTAATATAAATTCTTTTTAAAAATGCATTGGGATGATAAATTTAAATAGTATTTTAATAATATAATATATGTTGAATTCTCTAAAATAGAGAATCTGTTGGAGCTAAATGTAATCATTTTAGAGATTTAACGTTTAGCTCTCTATTTTAAAAAAATTATAGAGAATCTGTTGGAGATGCTCTTAGAGTTTAGGGTTTAGGGTTTAGGCCTACTTCTAAATCCCAAAATGGAATTTAAGGCCCAATTATAAATCTGGCCATGACTAACATAAAATTGCACGATTGGTCATGTGGTTTACATAAAATTGCACTGTTGGTCCCTAAAATGAAATGATTACGCGTTTGGTCCTGTGGTTTACATTTTCTCACGCCTTTGGTCCCTATGCCCTAACACCGTTAAAAAACTATGTTAGTTAAGAGGGTAATTTAGTCATTTTATAAATTTTTTAATTTTTTATTAAAAACACATGAAACAAGAATTTAATCTATTAATCTCTCATATCTTCCTCTCTTTAAATAACGTATACACAATAAATAAATATATATATATATATATATGGTCCGTTTCCGTTACAAACCAATTAGATTGTACAAACCCTGTAAACCAATCTTAGTCGTTCATCAACTCTAATCAATATTTGATTTTATTATGTTTCCTAATCTAAAGTCATGATCATAATTAATGAACGTTATCATCTTCCATATATATCCCAATCTCCCTAAGATTCATATCATCAATATGGTCTTCCATTTTGACATCATTCATTACACCGATTGACGGATCCCTTGATCGTTCTAATAAATTATTGCATAAAGAAAGAAACACTAAAATCCTACAAGCCGTTGTCTTGTAATTATTTAGAAAAACATTGTTTGCATTGATTCAACTAACTAAAGAAAATTTGTAAAGGTATCAACACAAAAACACAATATAGAAGAACTTGAAACATAACCTACTTTTAAACCAGAGTGAGTGAGCCTTATCTTTCTTACTCCCGATGCACTTCCTTTTGTCATTCTTAATACTCATAGCCACACTTCAAGAATCAAACTATTTCATATTTTGTAACTAGACCTCCTACAAAACCATCTTTGAAAATACATCAACCTTAAAAACTATGAAAATTAATCCCAACATACAATAACTTAAATCACACCAACACTAAGTAAGGCCAGGTGTTACTTAACCCAAATGCAAAGTTGTTATTCCCTATATGCGGAAGTCTTCACCAAGCTAATCACTTCTTGAACACACAACTAGCTTTCCACTCTTCACAGCGTTACTAGAACTATTCCCCAACCGGAACCTGTTGCTCATGCCGACAAATAAAAAGGGTTAGACCAACGCCTAGTGAGTTCAAGAGTTTTCATCATGATTAAAAATAGATCGTTAAACCAAATGGGTACAACTCAAAATCACGAATTTCCAAAAAGGATTATATTTGTATGTGAACAACTAATTTTCCAACGCACACAAAACCCGTATCGAAACTCCAGAATGAAACATTCCTCAATAATGGATTTAGATCCAAAACACACTTGAGCATGAATAAATATAAAGTTTCCAAATAAAGTGGACGTGAGTAAAACTCGATCATTTGAAACGCCCCAACAAGGATAAGAAATAATACAACACCCACAATAACATGGAAAACAATCCAAATACATATGATACGTTCCCGAACGCATGTGACCGACTCGATAACCCACGCAAAGTGTAATTATAAATAAAGTCCAAATACCCAATCATGGGAGCAGTCATTCAAGCAACCTTAATATACGTGGCGGGGTTCCAATATTAAAGTCAATACTTGTTATTACTCGCACAAGGCTTACGACAATTAAAAAATGCATATCACGAGACTCAATATAATATTGACAACAACGGGGGAGACCCGTATCCGCGCGCACAGGGAGGCCAGACCCCATGGTCTCCCCTATATATACATATTGGCCAATTGGCTAAGTGACAGGATGAAACATTGATTTTCTGAGGAGTCATAATTTTTGGTAGGATGCCCAAACGGAGTCGGTTTTGGACGAAATTTTGCGTGTGGCCTCGGGAACCTAAATAAACAGGGGTCCCTTCAGAAAAAATCTCGTTTTGGGTCCGAGATTTTCCGGGGCACGGCCCGGGGTCCCCGGGACGGCTTTGGGCGCTCGGGGCTTGGGTGTGATGCCCAAACGGAGTCGGTTTTGGACGAAACTTTGCGTGTGGCCTCGTGAACATACATAAACATGCTCCACATGGCAGAATCTCGTTTGGGGTCCGGGATTTTCCGGGGCACGGCCCGGTGTGCCCGGGACGGCTTTGGGTTCGGGGCTTGGGTGTGATGCCCAAACGGAGTCGGTTTTGGACGAAACTTTGCGTGTGGCCTCATGAACGTATATAAACATGCTCCACATGCCTAAGCCGGTGGCCACGCGCACAGGGAGGCCAGACCCCATGGTCTCCCCTATATATACATATTGGCCAATTGGCTAAGTGACAGGATGAAACATTGATTTTCTGAGGAGTCATAATTTTTGGTAGGATGCCCAAACGGAGTCGGTTTTGGACGAAATTTTGCGTGTGGCCTCGGGAACCTAAATAAACATGGGTCCCTTCAGAAAAAATCTCGTTTTGGGTCCGGGATTTTCCGGGGCACGGCCCGGGGTCCCCGGAACGGCTTTGGACGCTCGGGGCTTGGGTGTGATGCCCAAACGGAGTCGGTTTTGGACGAAACTTTGCGTGTGGCCTCGTGAACATACATAAACATGCTCCACATGGCAGAATCTCGTTTTGGGTCCGGGATTTTCCGGGGCACGGCCCGGGGTCCCCGGGACGGCTTTGGGCGCTCGGGGATTACGAGTAAGAAAGTTGGCATAAAAGTTCACTTTTGGTGCTTAAACATCCAATATAATAGCAATCAATACTCTATGAATCTTCTCTGATCAATGCACATACTTCACAATCTAGATCAAAGAAACAAGATCACATGTACTTAAGCGAATACTATTCAAATGTCACCATTTCACATACTTGACTGTTATCATAATTCATACATTTCTCCTATCATGAATTCTTACTGAACTAGTGTTTAATCATTTTTCCTTGATTATATAAGATGCATCCTTAATTGGCGTGCCAACTTATTTTCAACATGTCGGTACCCTCAATTTCAACCTGCAATTAACCTTTCCCTTAGATAGATGATCATTAACCCACTCATTTTTCTTCTATCGTTACACGCCTAAATAATTTGGATCAAAGAAACAATGAGTTGCGTGTTCTAATATGTGCATATCAAAACCATTTCAAATTCCATAGTGTTTATCATACGTTTCTCTCTATCATGACTACTTCGCAAATTACTTAATTATCCTTCCTAGAATCACCACATGCATCTTTAATTCACATAATTGGATCCTCATCGAGTATCAAATTGAGTTAAATTGTGAGAAAAAGTTGTGGCCAACTTCAAAAAATAACCCAAAGCAATTACCTTGATCATTAAACTTCAACGCACCTTAAACCTTCAACCCCCAAGATATATATATATATATATATATATATATATATATATATATGTATATATATATGTATATATATATGTATATATGTATATATATATGTATATATATATGTATATAATAGCATGTTGTTGTGAAAAAGGATTGGAGTAATTTTAGCAACTCTAAGTATATATAACTTTTTTAATATTAGTGTGCTTAGTAAAGATTTACGTTTAAGCATTCAATAAACAATATCCTATAAACCCTGCTATTTACATTCAAACTTATGTTTCCTACTTGTTTTCTCTAAAACATTGAGACTATCCCTACAAAATATTGAAAATCCATCTTATATCACACAAGGTCATTGTTATAGTCAAAATATTAAAGTAGAAACACTCTAATACCTTGGCTCCAAGTCCGTTGTATCTTCAACGAATTTATTACACCCATTATATTGCTAGCATCCAATGCCTACTCGTTAGTGTCGTCGATAATCTTTATTTCATCAAGATTATACCAACTTTTCCCATGGCAGCACATCCTATGAAAATTAGAGTATCATTACATACTACTAGTGACTAATTAGTCAAAAAATACTCATGATTAGTATAGTACTTTTGAGAAGCGTTCCCTTGATTTCATCAACATTTGATTCGACATAACATTATGACCTTGAACATCCAACCCATTACTCTCTTAATATCTTAGCTTCAAATTACTTAATCAAATACATATTGACATACCTATCTCACTTTAAAAACATCTACCAATTCTGGGTCATGTATTTACTTTATTTTAGTACTACTATTTTCCCTACTTGAATCCTTTTGATCACAACATCCAAATCTTTTAAACCTTCGAAGTATATGCTAGCTCCTCGTATTCGAATTTAAAACTATATTACAATAATCTAAGCATAATAACAAATCCCCAAATTTCCACTAATCATGAACGATTAAAGTACGATATTTGGTCATGCAACAAACATTAATTCTCTAAGTTTTGCTTTTACATTCAGACTTAAGTTCTTATACTTGTTTTTTCTCTAAAACATCAAGATTGTCCAACCCATTTCATAAATCTTCCAATACTCTAGTTGCTTGCTTCTGGTTGATCAAATACAAATTTGTACGTCTTTTTGGTATTATCGCCATATTAATATATAGTACAACCTGTTTCTAATATTTTCCATACTCTCATAATCAAATACATATACACAAAGCTATTTCTCGTTTAAATATTCATAGCATGCCTCAACATCTCTATAGCTACATAATACTAATTAGTCCACAAAATAAGACTTTCATGCACTGCTTTTCATATTCTTAGGGTCAATGAGCTTATTATTTATACAACAATCATAACATCCAACACATACTCATAAGGTCATTAATTTCCCTTTATTTCATCCGCATTTCATTCGAATCTCACAGAAATCTCTACATCAGATAGGTGATCGTTACTTCTCTAACTTCTCTACCTGTTTCAAATATCTTCCGATACCATGTTAGCATCACGTTCCACTTGATCATATGCCTGTTTGATTTCATCATCTTAATATAAAATATAACTCTAGTACCTTCATCAACATCCATTTCATCGCTCTTAGCTTCGAGTTACTTAACCAGTACGCAAAGTAATGTATTCGTAAAAGACTCTCGATCACCCTCAATTTTAGCTTAGATCCAACCCGTTGCATCAATTTATCACAACTTCCCGATCATACATTTTTAGAACCTTCAAATTATAGAATGGTTGCCTCTTCAATTATAGAATAGTTCCTCACATCTGTATTTGATCTTATATTATATTACAATAGTCATGAACATTTAAACTACTCCAGCCGGTCACCAAAGGCAAGACCATCTGGTCTATTATTCAAAGACTAGTCAAAAAACTTATAAAATCAAAAATCGTCTTTTTTTTGTTGATTGGAGGGGTCTCATAAGTCATAAAATTTCTAACATCCAATTCCAACTCATAACGTCATTGATTTCCCTTGATTTGTCCGGCATTTGATCTGCCATGAACATCTACCTAAAATACTTGATCATTCAACCAACAATCTCCTCTGTATCCTGCTTTTAACATTCAAACTTAGACACTAAAACACTGAGTTTGTCCCTATGAAATCGTGAAAATACATCTCATTTCACACATGAAAATCGTTTAAGTCAATCCTCAAAGCAATATAAATCATTTACTAGACTCGCATACATAGTCACTGTAGTCAATTCTTAGACATATGCATATCATAATCATTTCTGACTCAACTCTTACCGAATTACTGTCTAATCATCATTCCTCGACCAGACAACTTATACTCAACACGTCATTACCCTCAAGTTCGACCTACCAAGAGCCTTTACACTTTTATTTTCCGTTTACCGGGAACACTTCTAATACATAATCCCTTGACACAATTTATCCTACCTCCCTTAAACAAATTGAATTAAAGAAACATGAATTTCCTCTTAGACATATGCATATCATAATCATTTCTGACCTGGGAGTGTTTATCATACCTTTCTCTCTATCATGACTATTATGCAATTTACCGCTGCATGCATCCTTAAATGATATAATTAGATCCTCATCTAGAATCACTAATGCGCTAAATTGAAGGGAAAAAATGTGGTCTGCTTAAAAAAATTTACCTAAAATCAGTTACTTGATTATTGAACTCCACAACCCTAATATATTGACTCTATCCAAGTATATACATAAATTTTTCGATTTTTTTAAGTTTATTATACTTATATAAACTACCTCCATAACAAGGCAAACCTCTTAGTTATTAGTAAACCCATGCATTATTTGATCGTCTCTAAGTCTTGTCAACCACATCGTCAAGATCCATATAGTTGTCTTCTAATACCTCACATCATGTGCACACTGATATAATCTCTCTATATCAGTTTGATCACATATTCCAATACCTTTAAATTATGCGCTTGTTTTCTCATATATGCACTTGATGGTATACTTTTGTAATTCAAGCTAGTAAAAATCCCCAAAAGTTTCACTAATCATGAACATTTACAATATAGTCTTGACAAAATACAACTTTTACATTCAAAGTCTAGTCATCGTACTTATTTTTCTCCTAATAATCCTTAAATATTAGCTTAGGGACTTAGATCCACAAATTGCCCACATCCGACGCATCGGCTTAGTTATTAACAACACATCCTACAAAAACTTAGAGCATCATTATATATATACTACTAATTGGTCCACAAAATAATACTTTCATCCACTGCTTTTCAGCTTATTTTATACTACGTACACATACTCATAAAGTCATTAATTTTCCTTAATTTCATCAGCATTTGATCGATCTCACAAAAATCTATACATTGAAAGTGATCATTAGTCCTCTAATTTCTCTACATGTTTCAAATATCTACCAATACAATACTCCCGTAATATGTTAGCTTCAAATTTCACTTTATCACATGTCCCTTTGACATCATCATGTATATAAAACATTATTTTAGTACCCTTGAACATCCAACCTCTTCCATTGCTCTTGTAACCTCTTTGCTTCACTACGACTAGTTTCCATCCTTAAATCTGTTTATTTCGGTATGATGATCTTAATAGGACAATTATGGTCATACCTTAGCCTAATCATGTGTTTGTAGTTGTTCTCACATCTTTTGCACAAGGTTTATGAACAATCACAGATAATTGATTTAATCACAACATCCCAATCATCCATCTTTTAAACCAATTTAGGCTAGTTTTCTCATAACTGCATTTCATCTTATGTTACAACAATTGTCCGAGCACAATAAAATCTCCAAAGTGTCACTAATCATGAGCATTTAAAATACCATACTTGATCATGCTTTTACATTTACTTGTTTTTCTTTAAAACCATTCAAATCCATCTTGTCACACATGGACATCGTCATTTTTTTGTCAACCCTCAAAGTAATAATTTAGTGAGAGACTCCTACTTATAATCTCCTCATTTTTTTTCTTAAATACAAATTCATTACATCTGAAGAGAATTACTATACTCGTAACATTGCCAACATCCAACATATACCTATTGGTGTCATTGATTTCCGTTAAATTTCATCAAGATTGGATCCTCCAACTTGTCCCGTAGCATCATTGTGTAGTTATTAATAATACATCCTATAAAGTATCCTTACATTGTCGACAAAACATTTTAGTATACTTGTAATCTCGTACTCTATACATCAACTTACTTAATATATTACCCTCATAACATTGCTCACATACAATGATAACTCATAACATCATTGATTTCCCTTAGTTTCATCAGCATTTGATCTGCCATGAACCTCTAATTAGGTGGTCATGGCACCGTTTGTGTCATTAATATACAATATGATTATGTAGCCTATTACGTCCAACCTATTTCATATATCTTCTAATCAATGCTTTAGTAGCTTCAACTTCTTGTTGATTAAATACATAAACACATTCGTATATCTTTTTGGTATCATCACCGTATTAATATTCAATACAGCCAATTCCTAATATCTTCCATTACTCTTGTAATCATATACATATACACATAATTATGTCTCCTTTAAATGTGCATAACATGCCTTAAACATCTTCTGTTTACTTCATTTCACTACAACCACTTACGACTTGGGCATCCTTGAATACGTTTATTTTGGTCGATTTGATCGCAACATCCCAATCATCCATCTTTTAAACCTTCAAATTATAGGCTACTATTCTCATATCTAGATTTGACCTTTTATAAAATCACCAAAGTTTCATTACTCAACATTTAATTAATTATATTTGATCATTCAACTAACATTCTCCTCTATGTCAAGTTGTTTACATCACTCGAGTTTTCATACGTATTTTTTTCTCTAAAGCATTGAAATTATCCCTACAAAATCATGAAAATCCATCTTACCTTACTCATGGAAGTCGTTTTAGTCAATTTTAAAGTAATAAATCAAATATTAGTAAAAGACTTGAGATCACCCCTTAGTTTAACCTTATATCCCCACTATGTTATCTATGTAGTACACTCATTACATTTCTAACATCCAACATATACTTATCGATGTCATCGGTTTCTCGTAACTTCATCTAGATCGAGGGTTTTCCTACTTGTCCTAGAAAAATATGAAATACCCTTAATTACCAATTCCATTTGATGCTGTCAACAAAATAATATAGCATATTCAATAAAATTCATGATTCAGAACAATACTTTGATGCAATATTCTTCACGAGGTTCGCCTTATTCTATATACCACACTCACAATATTGCAAACATCCAAACACATACTTATCACGTTTCTTAGATTGTACATCATAGCCTCGGAGGTTTGTTACACTCATAACATTGCTAAGATCCAATGCCTACTAATAAGTGTCGATGAGTTCCCTTAATTTCATTAAGATTGGATCTTCCAACTTGTCCCATAGCACTAGTTATTACCAACACATCCAACGAATTAAAATATGCAATGTCCTTGGCCCCTAAATTTAGTTAAACCATAACTCGTACTCATGACTCGCCCCAATATTTTCATGCTTTGCTTTTCAACCTACTTTTATACTACACTCATAACATTGCTTACATCCAAAATATTCACATACTTACACTCGTAACATTGCTTACATCCAATGAATACTCATACTGTGTCATTGGTTTTTCTTAATTTCATCAACTTTCGATCTACCATGAACCTCTAACTCGGATGACGATTAATCCTTTCATATAATCACCATACTATACAATATTATTCTCTTGAACATCCAAATATCTTTCAATACTTGATAAAAAATACGTACGTTTTCCATTTCACTTATTCCGGCATTCGACTAATATTCATCATAATGGCCATCCTAATCCATAGTTCATTATGTATCTCTTTAACAGTAGTAACTTCAGTTGTTGTCAATAAAAAAGCATTTGAAATCAATTAGTGCTTAACATCCAAGATCATCATCCTAACTCCAATCACCCTTCTAATTTTCTTCAATTGTTATAACTTTAGACCATAAGCTAATCATGTCATGTTTCTAATACCTTCAAATTATGCGTTTGTTTCCTCACACATGCATGTGGTCTTATATTTTTTGTAATCCCAATAACATTGAGATTGTCTGTACAAAATCTTGGAAATCCATCTAATCTCCCATAAGGACATTGTTTTAGTCAGAAATATAAAAGTAATATATTCGTAAAAAAACTTCCCTCACCATTAAATTTTAGCTTAAAGATCCAAGTTTATTGTATCTTTGAAGAATTTACTGTAACCACAATATTGCTAACATCCAACGCATACTCGTTATAATTGATTTCCCTTAATTTCATCAAGATTAATCTTCTAACTTGTCACCTAGCATCATGCTTAGTACCTTATTACCTAACACATCCTATGAAAATTTAGAGTATCCTTACATGCTAATAATGGCTAATTACTCAAAAATATCCTAGCGTGCTCGTAATACCATACTCATGATTCACATGATACTTTCGATCAACTTTTCCTTAATCTCGTTTCAAACATTTTCTATTACTCTCTAAATCTCTTAGTTTCGAGTTACTTAACCAAATGCATATTTACATACCTATATCACTTGTAAATTTCCATAACATGCCTTAAACATCTACTAATTCTCATATTTACTTCATTTTACTACTAGTTTTTTCCATTATTGAGTCTTGTTTATTTTGGTATGATCTTAATGCAGACAATCAATTTGATCACTTCCCAATCTTTTAAACCTTCAAATTATATTACGATAGTCTGGATAAAAACAAAATCCCCAAATTTTCACTGATCATGAATGGCTAAAGGATTATATCTGATGATTCAACAAACAATAATCCTCATAATTGTGTTTTTGGTAGAACACTTGAGAGATTGTCCCAAAAGATCTTGAAATCCATCTTAACTCACAACGACACCATTTTAGTCAATACTGAAAGTCATGCATTCATAAAAGACCCGATCTCCCTCAAATTTAGCTTAGATCATAGTTCGTTCGATTTGACAATAACTTTATACATCTTCCGAACCTTCAAGTCACATAATAGTTGCCTTTTCATTATACGATAGTTTCATTTGTTTCTGATATGCCATGAACCTCTAATTCAGATTATCATTATTCATTTCATATCAACACCATACGAATATATAATATGATTCTTTGACCTTAACCATCCAGATATCTTTCAATACTTCATCAAAACTACTTATGTTTTTCATTTCGTCTATTCTGGCAAACAGTGACATTATCTTGATCATGAGATCACCCCATTTTCATTTAACATTTGTAGCTTTAATTAGCATCAGTTTTCCACATTTTAACCATAAGAATTCGTTTGATTCAGTTAGTGCTTAAATCATGCAAGGTTTTCATCTTGACAACAATCACCCTTGTAATTTTCTTCTATAGATATAGTTCTCATACCTAATCCCTCTAATGCATTTTACCCCGCCCCAAAACAATTTAGACCAAAGAGACATGACATGTCACGACTACCCTAGTCATCTTTCCTGGATTCAACACATGGACATCATTTTTGTCAATCCTTAAAGTAATGATTTAATAAATGAAAAAACTCCCCTTCACCCTTCAAATTTGTTTAAATAGAAACTCATTATATCTTAGCCTCTTAGGAGAATTACTAGAATTATAACATTGCCAACATCCATCATATTTGCATACGTTAAAGATATCAATATTGGATCCTCCAACACCGTGTAGCATCTGTGTAGTTATTAATATCCCATCATAAGAAATTTAGAGTACCCTTACATAGACCACAAAATATTCTAGTATATATCATACTCAAGATTCACAAAAATACTTTCATACATCAACTTACTTTATATATACTAAACTCTTTAACATTTCTAACTCATAACGCAGTTGATTTCCCTTAATTTCATCATGCATTTGATCTACCATGAACCTCTACTTCAAATAGGTGGTCATTGCACCTTTTGTATCATTAATATGATTCTACTCCAGTAGTTTCAAATGTGGTTTATCATATTCATATACAAAGTAATATTTCTTTTAAATGTACATAACATGCCTTAAACATCTTCTATTTACTTCATTGCACTAGTACGACTGCTGCTTATTTTTGTAGAAGTCTGGACCATAGTCTCTAGACAATCGACTTGATCACAACATCCTAATCATCCCTCATTTAAAGCTTTAAAGTAAAGGCTACTTTTCTCATATCTGCAATAGTGAAAGCATACGATAAAGCCTCCTGAATTTAACCGATCATGAATTTTTAAGTTACTAAATTGATCATTCAACCAACAATCTCCTCTATATCCTGCTCTTTCAATCAAGCTTAGGTTTTCATACTTGTTGTTATCTACAACATTGAGATTGTCCCTACCAAAATGTGAAAATGCATCTTATTTCCCATCTGAAAGTCATTTTAGTCAATCCTCAACATAATACATATTGATGCCATTGATTGCTCTTACTTGATCAAGATCGATGATCTTTCTAAGAAAATATTTTAGTATCCTTAATTGCTTACATATCCCCAATCACCCCCTTTATACAACCTCCAAATTATCAGACTACCGGCTATCTCATCACAGGAACAAGACAAAAACACTAATCATCCCATTTAAAAACCTCCAAATTATACGACTGTTATGTGGATAACCAGTTATCTCATTACAGAAACAAGACATGAACACTTGTATGCGACAATCTGCAGTTGCCAATCGTAAATATATATTAAGAACTTAAGGGGCGTTCTTCTTGATCTGTTAATGTACTTTATTTACAAATTACATGATTTGCCCATATTAAGATGTTATGAAATACTACTGAAATCAATTACAAATGTGAATCAAAATAAGCAACTATACATATGATCGATTACAAAAGAGAAAGTGTAATAACCAACCAAACCTGTAAGCCAAATACAGTATCTCCAAAAGAGTTATAAATGCAGTACCTGCAAGTTTCACGAATAAGATGTGATTAGAGTCAAGGAAATCAACGTATATATAAAGGAACAACCAACTAATTAAAGTCTTTAATCAATGATTTTGTTTCCTTTGAAATAAAGAACCACTTTCTTAGAGCCTGTTCCATACGAAAAATTAAAGAAGAAAACATTATTGTAATACTGATAGATCAAGAACCCAAAACACCGAAAGCATTTATAATTTGAAGGAAGCAAGAACATGGGGTGGTTTAGAGGTCATTTGATTGGAAAAGGTTGTTTCGGGTCTGTTTTAATGGCGAATTTGAAGAAACCCAAATCAAGATACAACTCTTATCCGCTAGTCTTGGCTGTTTCTGGTCTGTTTTTGGTTCTCTGTTTCGTTTTCAATTCAAAAGGAGCGAGAGGTTTTGAATAACATTCGTGGGTGTTGTAATGTAATCAGATGTTTTGGGGAAGAGATTACCACCGGCGAGAATGGACAGATGGTGTACAATTTGCTCCAGGAGTATGGCTCCGGCGGAACCCGAGCTGATCTGATCAAGAAATTCGGTGGGATTAGGTTGCTTGAATTGGATGCTAAACGTCATACCAATGTGGGTATGTTCATTGCGATTTCAAACCTGATAATATCTTGCTCGTCGGAACTTTATAGGTCGAACTGAAGAAAGAAGAGGCGTAGAAAAGGAAGAGATGAAGAGGAGTTGTGGGAGAAGGTCGGCCATTGATCGGAAGAGAGACGAGGGTTATGATCACGTATCTTTCTTTAGACCGTTGTACCTCTTTTTTTTAATAAAAGGAAACAACAAAGTGCTCCTTGGTTGGATTTATCGGGTCCAGTTCAACCCAATCTTTGAGATTTTGAAAAATTTCAATCCAATGTAACCTAAATCGTACGGCTTAATAGGGTTAATATTTTGGAATATCAAAATATTCTCGTAACCTAAAATATGTTGTTTCCTCTAACTCATTTTCAGTATCAATTATTTGATACATTTTGCTATATTTCTTAAATATTAAACATATCGCCTTTAACTGTTTTTCTCAATTTGCATATATATGTTCACATTTACTGAATATATATATATAGGGGGTCATTCAAGGGAGAACTCGGTTGTTTGTGATACCCGTGAGATCCAATGTGAGCCACATATTATAAGATAAATTAGGAAATTATGAATTTTAGTAACTTTAACCGAAAATTTAATTAAAGGGCAATTTAGAAAATTTTATTTCTCTTCTCTCTCTTCTCTTCTCTCTCCAGCTTCCGGTGATGATACCCACCGTGATCCCAAATCTGATACTCACCGTGATACCAACAGTACCAACAGGTAAACACAACTATGATACCTCGTGATACCCTTCATATTCATAAAACAACGTAAATAAATGTTGTGATACACTTTGTAAAGCAATACTACATGATGCAATGTGACACACTTTGTACAACAATGGAAATACATTGTGATACACCTCATAAAACAACACTACCTATACACTGTGATATTGTGATACACTGTGATAAATGATGTGATATACTATGATACATTTCGTGAACAACAAAAATACATTGTCATAACACTTCGTATAATAACGAAGACACACTATGATACACTTTGTAAACGGCGAAAATCACTACGATACACTTGCGTAAAACAACGGTACCTGCAAAGACACTTTGTGATACATCTTTGTATGATACAACCACTGTGATATGGTTTCCATTGAGGCAAACCCACAACCAAAGCAATAACCGGTAACCATCGTACCCAACGGAGGACCAAAGAAAGGAGAGGTTAACAACCCTTCAACACCACTGCTTTCACATCCATCTCAACCACCGATTATATCTCTGATATTACTATTCCCAGAAAACGGTGAATGTGGAATGGTGGTTGTGAGGAAAACAAAATGAATATATTCATCTCCCATAAGTTCTTGACACATACCAGAAGCAAAGCTTTGATTGCAATCTCTGAAGGCTTCCCTCCTTCATCATCGACATCATCCTTGATTGAAATCAACGTGCTCATCAAATCTACGTTACCAGAAGTGATGTCACCGCCATTTTTATTGTCTTAAAGGACAATGTTAATAAAATGAATAGAATCGGTTTTGTCATGCTTTGTAGGTCCAACAATCAAGGGTCGGGATGAAGTCGGCGACGTTGATAGTGCAACGGAGGCCACATTGCTGGAAAAACAGAAGAGCAACAACCAACATAAGAGCGAGAAGAAGAGGGTCTTTTGCCGGAAATTGAAAAATGGATCGTTTGTGTGTTAGATCTAAGGAATAGCTATTAAAGAAATGTTGGTGTGGATTAGATTGGACAACAATGAATTGGGTCAATCATGAGACAACACCATAAATGTAGAGATGAATATGTGTTGTGTTGATAGTGCAGCAGATGAATATGTGTTGTGTTGATAGTGCAGTGGCACCGGAAAAACCTTTAGGGTTTTATGAGTTGTGAAAAAAAATTAAATTACCAATCTACCCTTTATTTTATTTTAGTAAATAACATTAATTATCTTAAATGATTGGCTCATATTTGATCTCATGGTTATCACAAACTATATAGTTCTCATTTGATTAAATGAATTGGATCACAAACTATGTGTGTGTATGTTATATATAATATATGGATTATTAATTATATATATATATATGGGCCTATTCATGGGAGATCCTAGTAAAAGGTGATAACTGTGAGATCCAATCTCAAACACAAATCAGAGATAAATTAGGAAACTATTTTATTTTGGTAATATTGACTTAAATTTTAATCAAAGGTCAATTTAGGTATTTTAAAAGTATCCTCTCTCCT
Source organism: Saussurea involucrata (assembly GCA_033807775.1). Classification (NCBI taxonomy): domain Eukaryota; kingdom Viridiplantae; phylum Streptophyta; class Magnoliopsida; order Asterales; family Asteraceae; genus Saussurea; species Saussurea involucrata. Next base: position 95,355,790 of record CM066316.1, read on the forward strand.
CCCTCCTCCCTTCTCTCTCCTCTCTTCTCTCTCCTCTCCGACATCTCTTCTCCGGCGAAATTTTTTCTGACAAACACATGACACACTGTGATATCCACTGTGTTACACTATGATTACCATACAAAATGCACTATGATACCCAAAATAGATACAACGATGCATAATGTAACACAGTATCCACTGTGTTACATTGTGATTACCATACAAAATGCATTATGATACCCAAAATACATACAACGATGCACAATGTAACACAGTGATATCCACTGTGTTACACTGTGATTACCATACAAAATGCACTATGATACCCAAAATAAATACAAAGATGCACAATGTAACACAATGATATCCACTGTGTTACACTGTGATTACCATTAAGATACATTTTGTTACATTGTATAAGATACACTTAAAATACATTGTGATATATTGTGATGCTACATGTGATACCACTGTGATACCACATGTGATACAATTCGTAAACAACGGTACTTGAATCAGAGAGAGAGAGAGGGAGATTGAAATCAAAACTGTGATACATCTCTGATATTACATCTCCGACGAGATTTGTGTTACATCTCCGGCGAGATCTGAAATCAGAGAGAGGGGGAGATTGAAAATCAAAATTGTACCGTTGTCATCGTCTTCATATTTGTATGACTTCGAACCACCACCATCGATATACTGCACGGCGGCACCACCACCACCACCACCACTGTTATTAACGGTGGTGGCGCCATTTCCACTGCTTGGTGACTCGTTATTTGCAGATGGGTTTGCACTCACCGCCATGAACTTGAAATCCGACGGTGGTTCAACATCGTCACTGCTTTGAGGGGTGGGAGGGAGCGGAGTTCACCATCATATGGAAGGGGTTTGATGCGGTTGATTATTGGTGTTGGATGAAGGAGACAAAAACAACCACAATCGGTGCTTTATTTTCAAAAGAAGGAGATGCAGGAAGTTACCGATTAACCGGTGCCGGAATCTTGCCGTTGGTTCTTGTTGCCTTTTTGACGTTTGTTGTCATCGCCGGAAGAGGGAGACCGTCGGAAGAGGGTAGCGTGGGGATGAGGGAGGCGTGGGGAAGAGAAGAGAGGCGTGGGATGTGGGTAAACAATTTAGGTTATTTGGTTTAAGAGATATGGTATAAAAGAGGTAGGAGAGAAAATCAAGGGATGAGTTGTCATATTTAGTATATTACTATATTGCCCTTTTGTATTTATCTAATAATAATATTAATTTTTTTAAATGAGTGGATGAGATTGGATCTCACAGTTATCACATTTTATCAAGTTCTCATTTGATTAGGCCCCTATATATATATGTATATATATATATATGTGTATAATATACTAGAAGTCTATTCGCACAATGCAGTGTGATATATCTCGATTTTAATGTTCTAATTTATTTTAATGCGTGGTTTTGAGAAAACGGTCAATGTTTTTTTTATAAATTTGTTTAAAGAATAACGTTTTTTGAGGAGTTAATGATTTGAGGATTTGAAAGTGGTTAGAGAGAGAGATCAGAGAAAGGAAAATGCTACTGCCATGGCGATTAGAGAAGGGAAGATGTATCAAATTGGGAGAATAATTGTGAGATTGAACCAAATCCTCCATCGATTCCTTCAGGTAAATTCATTTTTATCCCTGTTCTCGTTTACCTTGAGAAGGTCAGAATATTGGATATTGTGGTTAATGGGTTTTAGAGTAAACATAAACCAATCGACTGTAAGATGTGCGAAAGAAATAAGATTTAAGTGGATTAGAAGAGTTACAATGACCATTTTCCACACGACCTCTTTATCAATCCTGAAATATGCATATAATTAATTAGGATTTTGTTGTGTTTTTCTTACTTTTATACCGAAACGTAAAATATTTATTTTATACTTATAATTAGTAAAATTAGTACCTAAATGACTCAATGAGAACAAAAACTAGCTCAAAATTGGAATTAAACGCTAAAAATAGGGTGACATAAATAACCCTATCACCAACTCAACCTGTTTAAGTAAATGGGTTGAGATTTTCAACCCAACCCAACCTGGTACTTAAATGGGTCGGTAGCGGGTTGACCTGATTATGATTTTCCCAACCCAACCTGTTTAATAAATTGGTTGAACCTGGTTTGACTCATTTAATTTTGAAACTTTAAATAAATTAAAAAAGGACTAAAACATACTTCCATAATAAATACACAAGTCACAACCACAAAACTAAATAAATTATTCAAAATTACAATAAATCGGTGTGGAATGGTGACGCCGGCGCTGGCGTGGAAGGGTTGGCGTCGATCTGTTGGTTGGAACTGGAAGGAAGTGTCGGCTAGGGTTTAGAGAGTTTAGACTTTGAAAGTTTGAACGATGGAACATTGAAATGGAAGGACCGAAAGAGTTCTGTTTAGACTTTAATGGAATCATATTTAGTTTTTTTATTAAATTTTTAATTATTAATTATAATTAAATAATGATAATAAATTGAAAACAAGTCATAAAGGGTTACAAATAGGTTGTAAAAAAGTTGAAAGCAGGTTGTAAATGGGTCGAAAATTTCAACACAGCCCAACCCATTTATTAATTGGGTTAGGTGGGTTGACCCATCTAACTTAAATGGGTAGAAAATCTCAACCCAACCTACTACTATTGGGTTGGGTTAGCGGGCTGAGTCACTTTTGGCCATCTCTAGGTCAGGTTTAGGGGTTTAGAGCATCTCCAACAGCTTCTCTAAAATAGAGAAAATTTCATTTTTGTTCTCTATATTATTCTCTAAAATAGATAACATTAGAGAAAACTCCAAATTTAGAGAATTCTAAAAATTGTTAGATGGAGAGAGAAATAACTTTTTTATTTATTCCCACCAATAGAATTGAGTTATTATTGTTTAATATAAATTCTTTTTAAAAATGCATTGGGATGATAAATTTAAATAGTATTTTAATAATATAATATATGTTGAATTCTCTAAAATAGAGAATCTGTTGGAGCTAAATGTAATCATTTTAGAGATTTAACGTTTAGCTCTCTATTTTAAAAAAATTATAGAGAATCTGTTGGAGATGCTCTTAGAGTTTAGGGTTTAGGGTTTAGGCCTACTTCTAAATCCCAAAATGGAATTTAAGGCCCAATTATAAATCTGGCCATGACTAACATAAAATTGCACGATTGGTCATGTGGTTTACATAAAATTGCACTGTTGGTCCCTAAAATGAAATGATTACGCGTTTGGTCCTGTGGTTTACATTTTCTCACGCCTTTGGTCCCTATGCCCTAACACCGTTAAAAAACTATGTTAGTTAAGAGGGTAATTTAGTCATTTTATAAAATTTTTAATTTTTTATTAAAAACACATGAAACAAGAATTTAATCTATTAATCTCTCATATCTTCCTCTCTTTAAATAACGTATACACAATAAATAAATATATATATATATATATGGTCCGTTTCCGTTACAAACCAATTAGATTGTACAAACCCTGTAAACCAATCTTAGTCGTTCATCAACTCTAATCAATATTTGATTTTATTATGTTTCCTAATCTAAAGTCATGATCATAATTAATGAACGTTATCATCTTCCATATATATCACAATCATTATTAATGGATCATAATAATTACCATAAATATATATGTTGTTTCCTAATATAGTGGTTTGCAGGGTTTGTACAATATATTTGGTTTGTAAATGAAACGCATCATATATATATATATATATATATATATATATATATATATATATATATATATATATATATATATATACCACCGCCCACCATTATAACAACCATCTACCACCACTACCCACCATTACAACAACCATCTACCACCACACCATGACACCACCATTACTACCACGACTGGCCACCATTACAACCATAAACAACAACATATAAAAAGATATATAAATGAAAATGATATGAAGAAAAAAAACACAAATCATGAAAACTCAAATTTATCAAGAAATTGAAATAAAAAAAACCCAAATTTTATATAAATAACTTGATCAAAACCACAAATAACATGATCTTAAACCAAGTATACATCCAGACACTTACAACACAAAACCTAATCTAGACAAATAAATCTATACACTTACCAATACAAAAAAAATCTATACCTATACCAAAAGTCTGAGATAGAAAGGAATTTCAGAAACCCAAACCAAGATTCTTCAGCGACTGCCGACATCCACTCACAACAACGATTTCTACAACAACGGGTTGCCTTCAAATCTCTCTGGTGGCCGAATCCAAGTTTAGAATACGGGTTCAAAGGTGGGGAAATCTCCAATTCGCCATGGCTTCCTACTGTTCCGAGCTCCAGTTTCTTGCAAATCCGGTGATCAACCATGTCCAAAACATGTGTGGATCTGAAGTTTGAAGATGAAGATCGTGAGAAGGCGGTGATCGTAGTTCATGTGGCTTCGTCTCTTTCCTGTTCACCCCACTGCTTGAGTGCTTTCGAACCATTCATCAAAACGCCAAAACCTAAAACAGTCCCCATTGCAAGGGGATGGAACTCGGTGAAGGAAATGGGACAGTGGTATCTGGTAAGACCGGTGATGGTAGATCGAAGATCCTGGAGTTTCGTGAGGAGGGAAGGAGGAAGGGGTTGAACGGGGGTGGAAGGAGGAAGCGGTGGCCGGTGGGAGGTAGGATCAGGCGATTTCACCGACTGAGAATGGAATGTGTGTGTACATATTGTATATATATATGAATAATATTATTAATATAATATACCAATTAATTTTTTTTATCAAAAATAGGAAATATATAAATTGACCAAAAGACCCTTAAAGCAAACTTTACTTAACAAAATATTTTAACAGTGTTAGGACACAGGGACCAAAGGCGTGAGAAAATGTAAACCACAGGACCAAACACATAATTATTTCATTTTAGGGACCAACAGTGCAATTTTATGTAAACCACAGGACCAATCGTGTAACTTACTCAAACAATTACAAAACGAATTGGGCTTAAAAAATAACACATGATGAAGCAAAACCCAATTATGAGGAAAGTCATCCAACATACGCGCCCCATTCAAATCATCATAGAGGCCCATATTCAAAGCCCAACACATTAAGGACTCATCCTTACTCCCCTTTTTCCGACCATCAGAATTAGGCCCACCAATTATTAAAAAATTAGCACCCATTTTGACCTCTTTATTTTTAAATTTGAGCCCAAGAAAATTGACCCAAACAAAAATAAGACCCCAATCATTTTCACTTGTCTTTTTCTCCATTTCGAGCACCATCATCTTACCAGATTTAACCAAGATATCACGATCATCATCTTTAATCAACTTCTTCCTCTTGAAATTTTAAAATCTCTGTTGATTTTTCCTTTACAGATCTGTCTGTCCTTTTCCAACCATATTTACCTAAAAAATTCCCAGATTTCTTACACCTATATGGGTCTGTCCAAATTTCATCAAGAATCTAGGGTTGACTAACTATTGACTTATGAGTATAACTGAGTTTCTAGAGATAAACAAAAAAATACCATAAGGTGAAAAATGGTATTAAAAAAAATTTAAAAAAAGGAACAACAATCCAACAGATTCCTATCTTAGTAAAAGGACAGACCAAATCAAAGATCAACAGCCATCAACTAAGATGCCAGAATAGCAAAGGAAAAGAGCACACACAAAGGTGGGATCAAAGATCAACCACCAGCTTTGTGCTATGAAAAATGACCAAAGGGTGGGGGAGAGCAAAACACTAGAAAACAGTAACAAGACCCTGTTCCTTTTAAAAACTTTAAAAAACCAAAAGGGGTGATAAAAAAACATGAGAACATACCTTAAAGGCTTAATATCCACCACCTCACCCTCAATTATTTCTTCAAGAATGTAACTCAAAGGGATCTCAATATCACTCCTAAAACCAGCCCATAGATCAACGAGTTGCAAACAGCAATTCCCCTTCCATCCAGTCCAAATTATCCCCTTATCACTCCAATTACTTCTTGTTGCAATCTTATTCCACCATTCCATCCATCCATATTCCTTGATAGCATAAACAAACCAATTAGGAACAAATCTCTTTTTCACAACAGCAAACAGGATCCAGGTGTTCTCCACACAGCCATAAGTAACTCCTCTACTCATATCTGTTTCTTTTGAACATTTCCATAAACGGCAGACTGTGATAATATTGACTTAACCTGCAAAAAAGAAGCATATTAGAGATAAAAAATTTTCCCACCCAATTTATGGCTTAGGGCTTAGAGCTTAAGGTTTAGGGTTTTTTTTATACAGAGGGGGGAGACCCCTTCGATCAAGAAAAAAAAGACAATTTTAGATTTTTTAAGTTTTTTGACAGGAAAATAAAACCGAACATGCCTAAACCGAAGCAACCACCAGAAAGGAGAAGAGCTCAGAGAAACATCGGGAAGAAAAGAAGAGAGAAAAGGGAGAGAAGGGTGGGAAACCAACCACTATGGAAGGTTCCAAACATGCCTAGCATGAGCGACATTAGACGAAGGCTTTAAGGTGAAGCTAAGAAGCCTGGACCGAACATCATTAGACACTATCATAACCACCGTGTGATGCGATCTTCTCTTATTCTTGAAAATACGATTATTCCTCTCATTCCAAGATGGTAGACAGTCCCAACCAACACTAGTCTTTGAATAATAGACCAGATGGACTTGCCTTTGGTGGTCGATTGGAGAAGTCTGATAATGTCCGTCCAGGTGTCCTGGATGAGAGTGTAAAAGAGAGTGAGTGAGAGATTGAAAGAGATAGAGAGAATGAGAAGGGGAATGGGGGAGAGTGAGAGAGGTAGAGGGAGAGTGAAATATATATATGGCAAGAGAGAGAGAGAGAGAGAAATAGAGAGAGATAAAGAGAGAGAGAGAGAGAGAGAGAGTGAGTGGGTGAGAGAGTGAGAGAGTGAGAGAAATATATATGCCAAGAAAGAGAGAGAGAGAGAGAGAGAGAGAGAGAGAGAAAGTGAGTGAGAGAGAAAGAGAGAGGGAGAGGGAGAGAGAAATATATATGACAAGAGGGAGAGAGAGAGAGAGAAATAGTGAGAGAGAGATATGAAGACAAAGAGAAAGAAAGAGAGAGAGGAAAAAGAGATAGAGAGAGAGAGCAAGAGAGCGAGATAATCGCAGAGAGAAAGAGAGAGAAATAGAGAAAGAGAGTATGAGAGTGTAAGAGAGAGATTGAGAGGGAGAAAGAGAGGGAGAAAGAGAGGGGGAAAGTGAGACAGAGAGAGAGAGATAGAGGTAGAGAGAGATAAATATATATGGCACGAGAGAGAGAAATAGAGAGAGAAAAATAGAGAGAGAGAGAGAGAGTAAGTGAGAGAGTGAGAGAAATATATATGCCAAGAAAGAGAGAAAGAGAGAGAGATAAAGTGAAAGAGAAAGAGAGAGAGAGAGAGAGAGAGAGAGAGAGGTAGAGGGAGAGAGAAATATATGGCAAGGGGAGAGATAGAGAGAGAGAAATATATATTCCAAGAAAGAGAGAGAGAGGGATAAACTGAGTGAGAGAGATATGAAGACAGAGAGAAAGAAAGAGAGGGAGAGAGAGAGGAAAGAAAAAGATCAAGACAGAGAGAAAGAGAGAGAGAGAGAGAGAGAAAGAGATAAAGAGAGGATGCGAGTGTAAGAGACAGAGAGAGAGTGACCGAGAGATTGAGAGAGAGAGGGGGGGAGTGAGAGAGAGAGAGAGAGAGAGAAAGAGAGAGTACGAGAGGTAGAGGGAGAGAGAGAGATAGTGAGATAGAGAGAGTAAGTGAGCGAGAGAGTGAGAGAAATATATATGCCAAGAGAGAGAGAGAGAGCGAGAGATAAATGAGAAAGAAAGAGAAAGAGAGAGGGAGAGAAAAATATATATGGCAAGAGAGAGTGAGAGAGAGAGAGAAATAGTGAGAGAGAGAGAGAGAGAGAGTGACTGACAGAGGGAGAGGGTGAGAGAGAGAGAGAGAGAGTGAGTGAGTGTGAGAGAGAAACATATATGCCTAGAAAGAGAGAGAGAGGGAGTGATTGATAGAGAGAGAGTGTGTGTGTGAGAGAGAGAGAGTGTGAGAGTGAGTGAGTGAGAGAGAGAAACATATATGCCAAGAAAGAGAGAGAGAGAGAGAGAGAGTAAGAGAGGTAGAAAGAGAGAGAGACAGGGAAATTAAGAGAGATAGAGACTGAGAGAGATAGAGTGAGAGAAATATATATGCCAAGAAGGAGAGAGAGAGAAAGAGAATGTGAGAGAGAAATATAGAGAGAGAGAGTGACTGAGAGAGAGAGTGAGTGAGAGAGAGAGAGAGAGAGAAATATCTATGCCAATAAAGAGAGAGAGAGAAAGAGAGAGAGTAAGAGAAAGAGAGAGTGAAAGTGAGAGAGAGAAATATATATGCCAAGAGAGAGAGAGAGATACCGAGAAATAGCAAGGGATAGAGAGAGCGAGAGAGATAGAAATAGTGAGAGAGAGAGAAAGAGAGAGTGTGACTGAGAGAGGGAGTGAGAGAGAGAGTGTGTGAGAGAGTGAGAGTGAGTGAGTGTGAGAGAGAAATATATATGCCAAGAGAGAGAGAAAGAGATAAAGACAGAGAGAAATGATGAGAGAGTGATGAAAGAGAGACATAGAGAAGGAGAGACAAAAAGAGAGAGAAAGAAAGAAAGAGAGAGGGAAAGAGTGAGAGATAAAGAAATTGAGAGAGAAAGATGGCAAGAGAGAGAGAGAGAGTGACTGAGGGAGAGAGAGAGTGAGTAATGAGACAAAGAGAGAGAAAGAGAAATATATATGACAAGAAAGAGAGAGAGAGTGAGTGAAAGAGATAGACATGAAGACAAAGAGAAAGAAAGAGAAAGAGAGAGAGAGAGAGGAAATAGAAAGAGAGAGCGCGAGAGGGAGAGAGAATGAAATAAAGAGAGATAGAGACAGAGAGAGTGAGTGAGTGAGAGAGTGGGAGAACTATATATGCCAAGAAAAAGAGAGAAAGAGAGGGAGAGAAAGGGAGAGAAAAATATATATGGCAAGAGAGAGAGAGCGAGAGAGTGAGAGAGAGAGAGAGAGTGTGTGAGAGGGAGTGCGAGGGTGAGAGAGAGTGAAAGTGAGTGAGTGAGAGAGAGAGAGAAATATATATTCCAAGACAGAGAGAGAGTAAGAGAGAGAGAGTGAGTAAGAGAGAAAGTGTGTGAGTGAGAGAGTGAGAGAAATATATATGCCAAGAAAGAAAGAGAGAGAGAGAGAGAGGGAGAGAAAAATATATATGGCAAGGGAGAGAGAGAGGAGTGACAGAGAGAGGGCGAGCGAGAGAGAGAGCGAGAGAGTAATAGTGAGAGGGTGACTGAGAGAGAGAGAGAGAGAGTGAGAGTGAGTGAGTGAGAGAGAGAGAGAGAAATATATATGCCAAGAGAGAGAGAGAGAGAAAGTCAGTGAGAGAGAAAGAGAGAGGTAGAGGGAGAGAGATATATATATGACAAGAGGGAGAGAGAGAGAAATATATATGCCTAGAGAAAGAGAGAGCGAGAGAGATATAAAAAGTGAGCGAGAGAGTGACTGAGAGAGTGAGAGAGAGAGTGAGAGAGAGAGAGAGAGAGTGAGAGTGAGTGAGAGAGAGAAATATATATGCCAAGAAAGAGAGAGAGAGTGTGTGCGAGATAAAGACAGAGACAAAGAATGAGAGAGAGAGAGGAAAAAGAGAGAGAAGAGAGAGAGAGAAAGAAAGAAAGAAAGAGATAGGGAAAAAGTGAGTGAGAGAAATATATATGCCAAGAAAGAGAGAGAGTGTGAGAGAGAGTCAGAGTGAGTGAGACAGAGACAGAAAGAAATATATATGCCAAGAAAGAGAGAGAGAGGGGGAGAGAGTGAGTGAGAGAGAGATATATGAACACAGAGAGAAAGAAAGAGAGAGCGAGACCAAGAGAGAGAGAAAGAGAGAAAGAGAAATAGAGAAAGAGAGGATGAGAGTGTAAGAGAGAGAGAGATTGAGAGAGAGAGAGTGGGGGAGATTGAGAGAGAGAGAGAGGTAGAGGGAGAGAGAAATATATATGGCAAGAGAGAGAGAGAAATAGAGAGAGGCGAATGTAAAGTTTCGTCGCAATCCGACAAAGTCGGACCAGAGGCAAAAATGCCAAAGGGCCCGACCGGTGTAGTTTAAACGCATCGGACGAACGGACGACCCAGAAAAAGTCGGGCCCAAAACGAGTTCTCTTGATCGTAATGGCTTTGGTTCGTGTTAGAATGATATCGTGTGAAGTTCCATGGCAATCCCACGTGTTTAAAGAGAGAGAGAAGGAGAGAAATATATATGGTAAGAGAGAGAGAGAGAGAGAAAGAGAAAGAGGAATAGAAAGGGAGAGTGAGAAAGAGACCCAACCGTTTTTGGCAACGGGACTGGTTTTTTTGAGTTCATTCTGGTGCAAGGCTCGTCATTAAATTCTATAAGGCTCATGTAAAGTTTTGTCACAATCCGACACGGTCGGACCGGAGATGAAAATGCCAAAGGGCCCGTCTGGTGTAGCTTAAACGCATCGGATGAACGAACGGCCCAGAAAATGTCAGGCCCAAAATGAGTTCTCTCGAACGTAATGGCTTTGGTTCGTGTTAGAATGATATCGTGCGAAGTTCGTGGCGGACCGATGTGTTTAAAGAGAGAGAGAGAGAGACAGAGGGAAAGAAAGAGTGAGAGAGGAAAAAGAGAGAGAGAGGAAAAAGAGAGAGAGAGTGAGTGAGACTGAGTGAGAGAGAGAGAGAAATACATATGCCAAGAAAGAGAGAGAGATGCAAAGAAAGAGAGAGAGGGTGAGAGAAAAATAATGAAAGAGAGAGAGAGTGACTGAGAGAGAGAGAGAGAGTAAGAGAGAGAGAGAGAGTGAGAGAGAGAAAGTGACTGAGAGAGTGAGAGAAGTATATGCCAAGAAAGAGAGATAGAGTGAGAAAGTAAGAGAGAGAGAGGGAGAGAAAAATATATATGGCAAGAGAGAGATAGAGGAGTGTGAGAGAGAGAGGGAGGACGAGAGCAAGAGAGAGAGAGAGTAATAGTGAGAGAGTGACTGAGAGAGAGACAGAGAGAGTGAGAGTGAGTGAGCGAGTGAGTGAGAGAGAGAAATATATATGCCAAGAGAGATAGAGAGAGAAAGTGAGTGAGAGAGAGTGTGAGAGAGAAATATATATGCCAAGAGAGAGAGAGAGAGCTAGAGATAGAGAGAGCGAGAGAGATAGAAATACTGAGAGAGAGAGAGAGTGACTGAGAGGGGGAGAGAGAGGGCAAGAGAGTGAGAGAGTGAGAGTGAGTGAGTGAGAGGGAGAAATATATATATGCCAAGAAAGAAAGAGAGAGAGAGAGAGATAAATACAGAGAGAAAGTGACTGAGAGAGTGAGAGAGAGAAATATATATATGCCAAGAAAGAGAGACAAATAGAGAGAGAGAGAGTGTGTGTGAGAGTGAGAGTGAGTGAGACAGAGACAGGGAGAAATATATATGACAAGAAAGAGAGAGAGAGAGAGAGGGAGAGAGTGGGTAGTGAGTGAGAGAGAGATATGAAGACATAAAGAAAGAAAGAGAGAGAGAGAACGAGAAAGAGAGGATGAGAGTGTAAGAGAGAGAGAGTGGGTGGGGGAGATTGAGAGAGAGAGGTAGAGGGAGAGAGAAATATATATGGCAAGAGAGAGAGAGAGAGAAATAGAGAAAGGCGAATGTAAAGTTTCATCGCAATCCGACACAGTCGGACCAGAGGCAAAAATAGCAAAGGGCCCGACCGGTGTAGTTTAAACGCATCGGACGAACGGACGACCCAGAAAAAGTCGGGCCCAAAACGAGTTCTCTCGATCGTAATGGCTTTGGTTCGTGTTAGAATGATATTGTGTGAAGTTTCATGGCAATCCGACGTTTTTAAAGAGAGAGAGAGGGAGAGAAATATATATGGCAAGAGAGTTTTGTGGCAATCCAACGTGTTGATATATATATATATATATATATATATATATATATATGGTAAGAAAGAGAGAGAGTGAAATATGTATGCCAAGAAAGAGAGGGAGAGAGGGAGAGAGAGAGGTAGAGGGAGAGAGAAATATATATGGCAAGAAAGAAAGGGAGAGAGAGATGGAGGGAGAGTGAGAGAGTGATCAAGAGATGGATAGGTAGAGGGAGAGAGAGAAAGAGACATACAGAGAAAGAGTGAGAGAGTGAGAGAAATGTATATGCCAAGAAAGAAAGAGAGAGTGAGAGTGAGTGAGACAGAGACAGAAAGAAATATATATGCCAAGAAAGAGAGAGAGAGAGAGGGAGTGAGTGAGTGAGAGAGAGAGATATGAAGACAGAGAGAAAGAAAGAAAGAGAAAGAGAGAGGAAAGGGAGAGAGAGCGAGAGCAAGAGAGAGAGAAAGAGAGAAAGAGAAATAGAGAAAGAGAGGATGAAAGTGTAAGATAGAGAGAGAGTGGGGGGGATTGAGAGAGAGGTAGAGGGAGAGAGAAATATATATGGCAAGAGAGAGAGAGAGAGAGAGAAATAGAGAGAGGCGAATGTAAAGTTTTGTTGCAATCCAACACAGTCGGACCAGAGGCGAAAATGCCAAACGGCCCGACCGGTGTAGTTTAAACGCATCGGACGAACGGACGACCCAGAAAAAGTCGGGCCCAAAACGAGTTCTCTCGATCGTAATGGATTTGGTTCGTGTTAGAATGATATCGTGTGAAGTTTCGTGGCAATCCCACGTGTTTAAAGAGAGAGAGAAGGAGAGAAATATATATGTCGAGAAAGAGATAGAGAGAGAGAAAAAGAGTAAGAGAAAGAGAGAGGGAGAGTGAGAAAGAGAGAGATATTGCGAGAGAGTGAAACTGGGAGAGAAAGAGACCCAACCGTTTTTGGCAACGGGGCTCGTTTTTTTGAGTTCATTCTGGTGCAAGGCTCGTCATTAAATTCTATAAGGCTCATATAAAGTTTTGTCACAATCCAACACGGTCGGACCGGAGGCGAAAATGCCAAAGGGCTCGTCTGGTGTAGCTTAAACGCATCGGATGAACGAACGGCCCGGAACATGTCGGGCCCAAAATGAGTTCTCTCGAACGTAATGGCTTTGGTTCATGTTAGAATAATATCGTGTGAAGTTCGTGGCAATCCGATGTGTTTAAAGAGAGAAAGAGAGAGAAAGACAGAGAGAAAGAAAGAGTGAGAGAGGAAAGAGAGAGAGAGAGTGAGAAAGTAAGTGAGACTGAGTGAGTGAGAGAGAGAGAGAGAGAAATACATATGCCAAGAAAGAAAGAGAGAGAGAGTGTGTGAGAGAGAGAGAGAGAGATAGTGTGAGAGTGAGTGAGTAAGAGAGAGAAATATATATGCCAAGAAAGAGAGAGAGTATGTGTTAGCTCCAACTTCTGTAGTTTAAGAAGTATTGAAAAATAGGCTAAGTATGTAGTCATTGACAGAGGCCCCTGCCAAGTCATCGAGTGAACCGCAAGAAGACTCAGCAGAAGACATTCATAGAGGATAAGGCCACAGAGCTTCTGTCACACCTGACAGAGCCTCTGTGGTATTGAAGACTTAGAAGAATCTGAAGAATGAAGATCAAGACAAAGACGATCGTGCTTCTCACATTCTCTGCTGTACGAAGATCCTGAAGATCATTCGTACAAGGCGTGCCCTGCACATTCCACGTGTCAACCTCTGATGGGTTACAGCCTTTGCAGATTTGCGGTGCACTACATTATCGTTGTACCTGTTGCAGTCCATGATCGTGTCTTTGTACCCTAGTCCTTATTGTCTAGAACTTGTCCCCTGGTGAATAGTATAAATAGAAGGCTCTTGTTGAGCTCTTCTAATTAAGCTTTGCACGACGCACATACCTCTTAGAGCAGAATTCTTGTAATACTTTCGGTGTTCTTGGTGTTCTTTATAATCAATACACAGTGAATCATTGAGTTAAATATATGTGTTATTTATACTTTGTGTATTTGATATTGTGTGTCTTTCTACCAAACAATATCTTTTTAGTTCGCTAAAACGCTTCCACACCCTTATTTGTTTGAACTAATAGATACTTAAATCATTGTTGAGTAAAATAGGAACCAACAATTGGTATCAGAGCCATCCTTGATTTTCTATATCAAGAGATCCTCTCTTACAATGATTTCTGGTAGAAACTTGGTTTGTGTTTAACCTGCTCTTCATATTTTTCAAACATACTCTGCTTTTCTGCCATTCTCGACCAGTTCGACTTTGGTAAACTTACATAACCTGTTTTCTCGGTTAAAACTCTCCATTTTAGTGCATTGCTCAAGGTTTTTATGCTTATAAGCTCTTTCCTACAAATCTGACCCATCATCTGAAAGTTTGTTGTTCATACTCTGTTTTCTGGTATTTTTCAAACCACTTTCAAAATGACGAACACGAACAACTTATTCACCGTTGGTTCTTTAACCAAGCCACCCACTCTGCTGAGAGATGAGTACCCTCAATGGAAGATACGAATGATTCACTTCTTCGAGGGTACTGACAAAGAACTTGTCTACTATATCAATAATCCTCCTTTCGTACCAATGATCACAGTACCTCGTGTACCTGCCACAGATGACACACCAGAGATTCCTGAGCATGAGAAACCAAAGACCAAGGATAAGTGGTCAGAACCAGATTGGGCAAAATATGAAGTTGCTCAGAAAACCAAGAGACTTCTGATAATGGCCATCCCCAATGACCTCTTCCAATCCTTAGATGTGTGTGAATCTGCATACGATCTATGGAAGGAACTGGAGAAACAATTGGAAGGAGGGGCCAAGACTCAGAAGAACCGCAGAGCCCAATGCATCAATGAATACTACGCATTCAAAGCTCTGCCAACGGAGTCTCTGCAGTCAACATACGATCGGTTCAACTCTCTGATCAACAAGTGCAAGAAGTTCGGTATTCACAGAACCTCTGAGGAGAACAACGTCATGTTCTTAAAAAGCCTAAATGAAGAATGACTCCAGCTGTCTATGTCTCTGCAAACAAATCAGGACTTAGACTGCTGGACTCTGTTAGATCTTTATGGAACGTTGGCAGCCCAAGAACCTCAGATTGCACAAGCAAAAGCTCAAGTCAGTGCACCCCTTGCACTTGTTGGTAAGGCTACAGAAGCTAAAGAGAAGCAGAAGAAGGAGAAAGCTGTGGAGGAGAAGAAGAAGAAGGTGGTGATGGTTGATAGTTCCGAGGAGGAATTGGTAGAAGAAGAGGAGGCAACAATGGCCTCAATAGCTAAATCTTTAGCACTTTTGACAAGGGAATTCAGCAGAGGATACCAGAAGAAGTCGGCTTATGAACGCAACGGGAGAGATGATCGTGGTGATTCAAGGAATCAGGGAAAAGAGGGATCAAATGACCAACAGAGGTCAAATGACAAGAGTGACAGAGGTGGTGACCGACAAAGGTCAGACGACAGAGCTGGCAACGCTTCCCAGAACCAGGGATGTTTCAATTGTGGCAAGCCAGGCCACTATGCTGCTGACTGCAGGAGCAAGCCAAACCGCCCTCAGAGGGACTCTGCTTTCTACAAAAAGAAGGCAGAGTATTATGCTCATAAGTCGCTCATGGTAGAGCAAGAGAACTGGCAGTCAGATGAATCCTCTGACGAAGGAGAAAAGAAGAACGCCTTGTTCTGTGGCATGGCAGAGGTCAGCTCCTCCGACTATGATAGTGAGGTATCCACTTCTGAATCTTACTCTAATCAAGCAGAAACTGATTTGCTTAAACTGACCATTGAATACAAAGAACTTAAAAAGACATGAGAAAGTGTTCAGAAGAAGCTCACCTTCTTTGAGAGAGAAGCTAGACTTCTCACTCAAGAAAAGGCTAAAAATTTTCAAGAAAAGGAAGAAATTGAAACAAATTGGAACAAACACCTAAATCCTTTGAAAGAAAAGATTTCTGAACTCAACTCTGCCTTAAAAGCTAAATCTAAAGAACTTATGGATGTTGAGAGCGACAGAATGAACATCCTAGCTCTTAAACACTATTTTCAAAAGGAAAGAGAAGTCCCCTGTCAAGATCTACTCAGAAGAGATCTTTTAATTAAGAAATATCAAGATGCACAGAAGGTGTACGAGAAAATTAATACACAAATAGGGAGATGGGGAATTGGCTTCTGTGATATAGATCCATACACTGGAACCAAAAGAGATAAGTCGCTGTCCTCTCTATTTCATATTGGAAGTACAAGAAAACCTGGATTTCCAAACCTACTCTCTGTAAGAAAAAGGCGAAAAGTCTATGGGGAACCTCACCAGAGGAAACCTCTGAAGATGATAAACGTGTGGTTTGAAAACACAGATTTATCACCTTCAATCTCTGTCAAAAGAGAATCCAAACCTAAGAAATATCTGGAAACTCAAGATCAGATAGGAATCTTCAAGTTTGGTGACCCCGAGACTCAAACACAAGTTGCTTTTGTCTGCATGATAGACTCTGAAAAGAAACTATCGGCAGAGGCACCTGAGTTCAAACCTGCTTCTTCAGAAGAAAAACTTAAACATATTTATGAAAAAGAGTTGATAGAAATTGGGAAAAACAACTTTTATGAAAACTTCTGTACACCCTCTGTCAAACAAAAACTCTCTGAGGAAATCTTGATAGATATTTCTGTTAACTTGGAAGATAGCCCCAAAGAAAAGGAAGAAAGTGAGTATGGCACATGTTCTGAAAAGTCCAGCCTCTGTCGACAGAGATCTAAGTGACTCAACCTATGTATATGAGGACGATTCATCCTCTGACGAATCTGAGACTGACTCAAATAAGTAAGAGATAGTACCTTGTGATCCAGAGGGTTTTAAGCTACCCTCTGGAATTCTTAACAGAACTATTCCACCCAAGGAGAAAATCACAAGTATTCCTATCTGTCCACATTTTTTGGACATGTGTATACAAGCCAAAACCTCTCTTGAGCTTGAGAAAATCAAATAAAAGGAAATGTCTTCTCAAAATCCAACAAGTTCTAGAACTACAAAACCCTTAAGGCCTTTTAAAGAAAAACTAACTTGGCAACAGAAGGGTAAGTGGGTTGAAAATAACAAATCTTTTTCTTCTGTGACAGTGAAACCTGCAGAAGTTCACTACAGAGGAAGGGGTCCACAGAAGGCTACTCTCCCAAGAGGATTTTCAAAACAACAATCTAGTCTACATAGGTCTTCTTGTAATAGGAAGTCAGATGTTAGGGTAGATTGTAAAAATAAAGCCTCTGTACCCCTATTTAGCGTTTTCAATGAAAAGTTCAAGCAAATTACTTCGCATATCAATTATTGTCATTGCTTTGATCTCATGTATCAATTGAATCAACACTTCTCAAGCCCACACTGTTTTCTCTCTTTGCCAAAAAAGAATGCTAAATTCAAGGGAAAGAAGAAACAAAATGGTTCTTCAAAAGAAGTTAAAACCAAACCCAAGGATGCTAAGGCAACCTTGAAGACCTCTGACAAAAAGGGACCCATTTGGATATGGGTACCTAAAAATCTCTGATTGTCTTGCAGAAGTAGTATGTGCCGATCTGGTATCTTGACTTCGGGTGCTCGCGGTACATGACTGGCGACAGAGGTCTACTATCCTCCTACAAAGACAAACTCGATGGAGGATCTGTAACCTTTGGCGACAACAAGAAGGGATATATTAAAGGCTACGGAGTCATCAAAAAGAAGAACATATCAGTATGCAAAGTTGCATATGTGGATGGCCTAAAGCACAATCTTCTAAGTGTTAGCCAAATCTGCGATACTAGTTTCGACGTTATGTTCAAAAGAACTTTCTGCTCTCTGCAAGGAGAAGATACTGGAGTCGAACTTCTGCGGGCTGAACGAAGAGGAGATCTATATCTTATGAACTTCAGTGTCAAGAACAAAGAAGACAAGCTATGCTTTGTTGCTTGTAAAAATGAAGAAGCATGGTTATGGCATAACAGGTTCTGTCATCTGAACTTTCATACTCTAGACAAGCTTGTGAAACTTGATCTTGTTAAAGGTCTGCCGAATGTTAAATTCAGTAAGGATCATTTGTGCTCAGCGTGTGAGATGGGCAAGCTAAAGAGGGCTTCCCACAAAGGAAAGACTGATGTGTCTTGTCCTAGGCCTCTGTACATGCTTCATGTCGACCTCTGTGGTCCAATCGCTACGCAGAGCCTAGGAGGCAAGAAATACATACTAGTGGTAATCGATGAATACTCAAGATACACATGGGTAGAATTAGTCAGAAAGAAATCAGATGTTCCTAACATTCTGATAAACCTAATGAAAAGAATCTAGGTTCTGTACGAGTGCAAAATTCAGAAGTTGAGAAGCGACAATGGCACAGAATTCAAAAACTCTGTCATTGAAGCCTACCTCACAGAAGAAGGCATCTCCCATAATTTCTCTGCAGCTCGTACTCCACAACAGAATGGCGTAGTTGAACGAAAGAACTGAACGCTTATGGAGGCTGCCAGAACTATGCTAACAGCATCTGGATTGCCGATTTCTTTCTGGGCAGAAGCTATATCAACAGCATGCAATACCCAAAATCGATCTTCCATAGTCGAAAGGCACATCAAGACTCCTTATCAATTGATCAATCAGAGGCGACCTAACATCAAGTTCTTTCATGTCTTTGGATGCAAGTGCTTCCTCTTGAACGACAGAGAAGCTAGAGGGAAGTTTGATGTGAAAGCAGATGAAGGAAAGTTCGTAGGATACTCTGCCACTTCAAAGGCCTACAGAGTATATCTTCTGCGGTCTCGATCCATAGTGGAAAGCATAAATGTCTCTTTTGACGATTCCTTTCAAAAGACTTCTGAACAAATCAGTTCAGAACTCGGTTTGAAAAAGGAATCCTCTGGCATCTCAAAGACAAGAGAAGCAAACCTAAATCTGCTATTTGAAGAGATGTTCTACGACGATATCGATCCCTCTGCTGGAGCCGTCAGAGCCTCTGGAGAATCATCTTCTGTAAACCAGACTGAGTCAGGTATATCTCTAACTGGTCCATTAAATACTTCATCCTCTTATGTGAATCATGCAGATGCTAATGCCGAGGGGGAGCGAACAGAAGATGACACAAGCAAAGATACAACAACAGAGGCCCTGGAAATACTAACTCCAGCCACAACAGAGGAACCGATACCAGAGGAAAATAAGGATTCAGTCTCCATCGCATCAGAGGAATTTATTCCAGCTCTAATCCCAATACCTACACAAGCTGAAGAACCAAGTTCGAGCACAGAAGTACCATCCACAACAAAGGTAGCACCAGAACGACAGTGTGCAACCACAAAAGTTCAACTTGATGATGCTAATGACCATCTTCCAAGAACAACACAATGGACTAAAAGTCATCCTCAGAGCCTAATAATCGGCGATCCTTCTGAGAAAGTCAAGACAAGATCAGCCACTGCTAACTTTTGTTTCTTTACAAATTTTATCAGTGTGATCGAGCCAAAACGTATTTCTGAAGCCCTAAATGATCCAAACTGGGTAGATGTTATGCAAGAAGAGCTTCTACAGTTTGA
This sequence comes from Saussurea involucrata, assembly GCA_033807775.1. NCBI lineage: Eukaryota > Viridiplantae > Streptophyta > Magnoliopsida > Asterales > Asteraceae > Saussurea > Saussurea involucrata. The sequence goes on from CM066316.1 coordinate 95,375,250, forward strand.
GAGGAACAAAGTATGGACCCTAGTTCCTCTGCCAAAAAGGAAACAAGCAATAGGGACTAAATAGGTGTTCAGAAACAAGAAGGATGAGGACGGGGTGGTCATTAGAAATAAAGCGAGATTGGTGGCCAAAGGATATCACCAAGAAGAAGGCATTGATTACGATGAAACTTTTGCCCCTGTCGCACGGCTCGAAGCAATAAGAATATTCTTAGCCTTCGCAGCCCACAGAGGTTTCAAAGTCTTTCAAATGGATGTAAAATCTGCCTTTCTAAATGGTGAAATCCAAGAAGAAGTCTATGTCCAGCAGCCACCAGGGTTTGAAAGTGCCAAGTACCCAAACTACGTGTATTATCTCGACAAAGCTCTGTATGGGCTGAAACAGGCTCCAAGAGCATGGTACGAACGATTCTCAACCTTTCTTCTCGATAATGATTTCGACAGAGGTACAACCGATACCACTTTGTTTTACAAAAGAAAAGGTGATGAGATTCTGCTAGTACAAATTTATGTAGATGACATTATTTTTGGTTCTACAAATGCACAACAGTGCAAAGATTTTGAAAAACTCATGCAGAGCGAGTTTGAAATGAGTATGATGGGAGAATTAACCTTCTTCCTAGGACTCTAAGTAAAACAATCATCAGAGGGAATTTTCATAAATCAAGCTAAATATGTCTCCGACATTCTTTCAAAATTCAAGCTCTCTGATGCCTCTGTAATGAAGACCCCCATGGCCACTGGAAATAAGTTATACTCAGATCCAAATGGCAAATCTGTAGAGTGCAAGCTCTATAGAGGCATGATTGGGTCTCTTTTATACTTAACAACAAGTAGACCTGATATAATGTATGCCACATGCCTCTGTGCAAGATATCAAGCTAACCCAAAGGAATCCCACCTTATTGCTGTAAAGAGGATCTTCAGATACCTTAAGGGAACCAAAAATCTTGGGCTCTGGTATCCGAAGAACTTTGGCTTTGATCTTAAGGCATACACAGATTCAGATTATGGAGGATGCAAGCTCGATCGAAAAAGTACCTCTGGGAGCTGTCAATTCCTGGGTGGTAAACTAGTCAGCTGGACATCAAAGAAGCAGAATTGTGTGTCGACTTCTACAACAGAAGCTGAATATGTCGTTGCTGCTAGCTGTTGCTCCCAAGTTCTGTGGATGAAAACTCAGCTAAAGGACTACGGTTACACCATATACAAGATACCCATCCTCTGTGATTCAAAAAGTGCCATTGCTATCTCTGCCAATCCTGTACAACACTAAAAAACAAAGCATATCGATATCCGTTACCACTTTCTGAAGCATCATGTTGAACGTGGCACAATCGAGATGTACTTTGTCCACTGAATACCAGCTTGCAGACTTATTTACCAAGGCACTTGATGAGAAAAGATTCCTTTTCTTGGTAAGTAAGTTGGGTATGATTAACATGAGTTGAAATGTTGAATCCTCTGTAAGTAAGACTTGATTCTCTTGTATATATGTATATATATTCTTCTGCATGTAAATTCTTAAAGTCACCAAAAGTTCAATACCCTACAGAGCTTTTGTGGGATCGCTCAGAGCCTCTACTGCTCAGAGCCTCTGACGATCTCCACATAACCTCTGGTGAGCTTGACCTATGTTCTATGCATTACTTATCTTATTTGATCCAAGCATAGGTCAAGGGGGAGCAGAAGGAGAACTTGAATTAATCCACAGAAGTTGTTAATTCAAGGGAGAGCCAAAGAGGAGTCGTGGTCAACCATATCCACAGAAGTCAGGTAGTTTGTCGAGCAAAGGAGAACCAAAGGAAGAATGTCTCGCACAAAACCTTTTTCCAAAACAGTTTTCTAGGACACCATCTTCCAAATATGTCCTAAAAACAGTGTTTAAAACAATGAAAACTTTGGATGATCAAAAACTTTCATAAATCTCTAGTTATTAGAAATTTGCACTCATAGAGCCTCTGCTGGCTTTAACAGAGCCTCAAAGCCTATGTGAATACAAATTCTGCACTAGAGATCTATCGATCCTCGCCAATGTATTTTCAAACATTTATGGTAAAGGTGCAAGCATAAGAGGAGGTGAATAGTAGGTTTCAGATCACAGGGCTCATTCCACTACAGAGCCTCTGTTGATTCTGACACTTGACTCTTTATGGAATTTCTGTAACATACGGGTTACTTCTGCGAGTGACAGGCATCTGCAAGTAGAAACGCCCATGCGCCAAGCATTAATGGGCCACGCACGACGTCTAATCGTGTTCTGACACTTCTGACGTGGCAAACTTTTATTGGACGTGCATGCCACACGTTCTTCTGGAACTTGGGCCCAGCTGTAAAACTCAAGTGCGGACCCCAAATGTAAATTGAATTCACTTTTAACAGTGGAATTCTATCCGTTTTCTACCCCACTATATAACCCCGTTCACCTCATTTCCCATTCATGTTACGAATTTACTAATATCTTCTTCTTCGGCGAACATTGCAAACCTGCAACTTCTACTTTATACTCACATTCTCCAAGATTAAAGCAATGACTTCAACCTCAAACACTTCGGCGAACTCCTCAACCCATTTAGAGCACTCACAGAACCCGAACATGGCCGCAAATATAGAACAAGACAACTCAGGTGAGTCAGTGGCCTTTACTCCGACAACCCACCTTCAAAACTTTCTGGAACATAAGCACTTTCAACGTGTTCTTCCCTTGAAACCCAATAATTATTTCCTCGTTCCCTCAAGAACTACATTTGGGGAAGAACATGCCATTCTCATGAACATTCTGGAAAACCACTATCTGTTCCCTCTGCTAACCAGGAATGTTAAAGGGATTCCTGCCAGATACCTCTACCAATTTTGGCAGAGCTGCTTCTATGACCAAGACACCAGACAAATCAAAGGCTACATATCCCAACCTGGCCATTCAGACTACATGGAAATAAAGTTCAATAGAACCATGTTTTCTCTTGAATTCGGCCTACCTACAAGGGGACTTCTGGACATAAAGAAGTATGCAGAGGAACCTTCAGATGCAGAACTCTGTGAATTTGCAGAGTGGTTGGGCTACAATATAAAGTTGAAGAAGAGGAATGACTTCAGAAGAAATAGGTTCCCACCTCTGTGGAATACCCTTTTCTCCATCCTAAATAGGTGTCTGACTGGAAAGATTGGCAGCCCAGACCAAACATCTCACCAGATAATGGCAATCATGTACGGGGTGTACTATGATCTGCCTCTGGACTATGTGACCCTTATGATGCAGGAGATAGTTAACACCATAGATCACAGAGTATCCACACAGAGGGCAAAGGGACCCTCAAGCAATTATCTTCCCCCACTACAATTTCAGAGAATTCTAGGTGTACTTCTGGAACCCCTGATTCAATTAGAAAAATGGCAAATGGATGGGCCAGTCGTTAAAACCTACCCTATGGCAAAGAATACCCCAACAGAACATGAGGCTGGGTACAACTTCTGCAGACCTCTACCAACCAAACTTCTGGCATATGCAAGCGACGAAGACCTTAAGATAACATATATACGCGATCACAGGACTCCTGAACCGAGTCCAGTGACACCCCCGCGTCTAGGAGCCTCTATAAGTGACCAGGTAGTAGAGAGAATGAGCGATGAGGAGTGGGCAGCGGCCTATGCAAAACACCAAGAAGTACAGGAAAAATTCCATCTACAAAGAAGCCAACTAGAAACCTCTGCTTCCAAGAGAAAGCCCTCTGCCACTCCTCCCAAGAAAAAGAAGAAGGCCCACAAATCAAAGAAAACCACAGAGGGTACTTCTACAAGTGTCGCACCTCCAGAACAAACCCAACACTCTCCACCACATGAAACCGTGGTTGGATCTTCTGCACCTCCCCCTCCTCCTAAAGATAAGAAGAAAAAGAGAAAACACAAGTCTTCTGAGGAGGGTGCCCCTAAACCAAAAAGAAAGAAGAGCAAGAAGAAAACCAAAAAGCCTCACACTCCTCTGCAAACCATCGCAGAGGAAACTGAAATGGTCGAAGAAACCCGTGAACAACCTCTGCAATCCCCAACTCCTATCAACTATGCAGATCAAGGTGACGTCTCTGCTTTTCTCCAAAGACCTGATATTGCAGACTCTCTAGACACCTCTGGCTGGAACGCAGAAGCCCTCTCAAATCAATCAACAGAAGCACCAGACTTCAGAATCTCTGAAATTGATTCTGACTTGGAGGAAGATGACCAAACTCGTGCTGATATTCAGAGAAAGACACCAGAAGTCTTACTAAACCCCTTCCTCCATCCCGGATACGATGTACTACGAAAGAGTCCAGAGGAAGTGGTAGCCACAGAGGAAATGGTTGATTTTGATGAGATAGAAACTGGTAGAGAAACCGTTAGGTTAGGGTGTATAACAGAGGCTGAGGCCCAAAAAGATGCCGAAGTTGGAAGAGGCACACAATCCCAACCAACTCCCAGTGCAACCCACATTTCTATTACCGCCAGTCTAGTGGCAGAAGGTAATATTGAACAAGAGCAGCACGACTCGACCCCAACCCAAACTGACCGAGCAGAGGAAACTCTTTCTACCTTTGTGCCATTAGAAACTGGGGAAACCATTCCAAGGAGTCCTCTCCAAAGGACTCGCCTTTAGTTCGTGATCCCTCGCCCCAGATCACATCTGACATCCCTGCAGAGGAATTTGTTTCCTCTGCCACACGCACACACTTAAGTCCAATCGGCTCTTCAGAGGAGCCTAGAGTGCACAAAGACGAAGGGACTCTAGACAAGTCCCCAAGTCAACCTTAAGATATTCCTGTACCCATCTCTGGAGTGGATCAGGACAATGTTCTTAGCAGAACCTCTATAGAGTCTGAGGCTCAAAAAGCCTCTGCTCGAGGATTAGAGGGAAATCCTTCCGTCCTCAACCTAAATACAGGGACGAAAGAAGGTGTCCAGGGAACAGGGACTCACTCTGGGGATGCATGTGTTCCCCCAGAGGTTACAGCTAGTTCACAAGTTTCAAAGGATGAGTTCCAAACCCTTGTTACCTCTGTGGACAACACATTGAAAGAGTTGAAAAGCTCCTTTGATTCTTTTGCAGATACCACTTCCAGGGCCCTTACTGATCTGAACACCAAAATGGACAACTTGTCCACAGAGGTGAGAAATGCCTGCGCCCAAATGAACGCAACTGCAACAACCTCTGCTGCCACCACTGTTGCTGAAGGCCACAACCTCTGCCTTCCAAAGCTCTGTCAAAGACCTACTTGAAAAGATGAAGAAAGAGCAATCCCCAAAGATGAAGAAGATCTGAAGAATGCCCTCGAGCATGTCCAGGAACAAACAACAAGAGAAACTCTGGCCATGCAGCCCTCCGACTACATGACCAGAGCACAGATCACAGAACTTGGACAAGGGGTACTCGACCAGGTCACAGAACTCCTTAAAGCATTCACTGCTGCCAACGCCAACTATGTTAAAGACTTCCGAGCAAGCGTGGGTAAAATGCGCTTCAACACAGAGGCAGAGGTCCATAACCTTCTAGGCATATGCGATGACTTGTGTGCTAAGATGATAGCCGCATGTGCCTCACCACCCAAAAAGCCAGAAGCGACGTGCATAGCAGAGGGTACGAAAGATAAGGGTCAGGATGACTCTGATGATGGTTCTGATGGATCATCAGGTCATCCTGAGGGGGATAAGAGAAGAGAACAAGAACAAGCTGCAAAAAAAGGTCTACCTGCACCAATATCCGCAGAACCCTTAAACCAAGCACCCCCAACTGAAACCCAAGGAGAAACCCAATAGAAGACCACAGAGGCAATACCCACCTCTGTGGAAACAACCTCTATCAATATAGAAGATCTACCATCTCCAACCCCCAAACAAACTGAACAGTTTCAAATCCTGACATCTTCTGAAGAAGACCAACCAACCCCTACACCTAAACCAACAGAAGACAAACCACTTTCCCCAACACCAAAAACACCAGAAGAACCCAAGCTACCATCTCCTACACCAGAAGCTGAAACAACAAAACCTCCATCTCCCGCACCCAAAATCAGAACAAAGTCTATTACTCACAAACAAAGGAAATATCTGAGCAAAACAACAGAAGCCTCACCAACCAAACCTCAAACCAAACCCACATCACTAACTAAGTCCCTTGCCAAACCAACAGAGGCAACCCCTACAACAATAGAAGCACCTACATCTAAGCCCTCAAAAATTTCAAAGACAAAACCTACAGAGGCAACCCAATCACAACAAGCTGAACAGCCTAAGGCCAAAGACAAAGGGAAGGGAATAATGACAGAGGAACCCAAAAAGAAAAAGCCGAAGCATCAACCCAAAGAGAAATTGATGAAGAGCTCCTTCGATGCCTTTGTCACCCCAAAACCTGAAGAAGAAGACTGGGCTTTTGGTTTCGACACTCTGTCAAACAAGCAGTACTTGAACCTAAGGCGAAACCCACAGAGGATCGAGTGGCCAAACTGAAAAGTGACTTGTATGCTCTGTGGAAACCAATGCCACCACCTCCTGTTCAGCAAAGAAAAATGGAAGAGGTGGTGCACAACTACCTATATAGCAGAGCAGTCAACGATCCTCTGCCACCATCCAAACTGCACCCTCACCTTCAGAAAGAGCTACGAAATCAGTTCTATAGAAAGAAAACCAAACCAGTCAAAGAAGTCTTCTCGAACTCCAAAATCGACAAGGTCATCTACTGTAAACTGTCCTATACCCACGGAGGAGAGGTTCGCTACAACCTCTATAGAGTCAAGAGGGTAGACAGATCAGAAACCACATTCTCAGATGCAGATCTGAGAAATCTAAACCTCTATGATCTACCTGATCTTCTGAGTTGGGCAAGACAGAACTACGGCTACAGACTCGAAGTACAAAGTGCTTACAAAGAAATCAGAGCGGCCATGCGAGAAAGACTTATGATGTATAGATTGACTGACTTCCAATTAGGACTAGACCTTGGAGTAAGAGGTTTAACTGTCCCACCACCAGAAGATGACTGCCCCCCTTTAGCAAGACCAAACTCTATCATCACTTTTCCAAGGATTGGGTATGTCTTTCAAGATCCAGCAGGAAAGTCAAAGTTGTTCCTAGAGGTTGATTGCCAAAAATACACAACAAGTACTCTAGTAGAGTTCAGAGCCAACCTCCTGGAGCACAGAGGAACTGAGTTCATGGATCAAGCTCTCGCAGATAGACTGATAGAGGCCATTGACTCCGTCATCAACTTCAGAAACCTCTGCATCAACATATATCGTGAACTCAAAGGTGGAGGAATCGGAGGTCACAAAATCAACGACTTCCCAAATGCCAGAATCTGACTTCCTCTACCTCTCTCTGCATTTACTCTTTCATTATGTAATCTAGTGTAAGTGCCTCTGGCATAATCTTAAATGAAGAGTAACTTTCAACAGAGGCCAAATACCTTCTGTCATGCACTTAGCCTAGAAAACCATGCATTTTTCAATTTTTTATTTTTCAATACTTAGGGGGAGATTGTTAGATCCAACTTCTGTAGTTTAAGAAGTATTGAAAATAAGGCTAAGTATGTAGTCATTGACAGAGGCCCCTGCCAAGTCACCGAGTAAACCGCAAGAAGACTCAGCAGAAGACATTCACAAAGGACAAGGCCACAGAGCTTCTGTCACACCTGACAGAGCCTCTGTGGTATTAAAGACTTAGAAGAATCTGAAGAATGAAGATCAAGACAAAGACGATCATGCTTCTCACATTCTCTGCTGTACGAATATCCTGAAGATCATTCGTACAAGGCGTGCCCTGCACATTCCACGTTTCAACCTCTGATGGGTTACAACCTTTGCAGATTTGTGGCGCACTACATTAACGTTGTACCTACTGCAATCCACGATCGTGTCTTTGTACCCTAGTCCTTATTGTCTAGAACTTGTCCCCTGGTGAATAGTATAAATAAAAGGCTCATGTTGAGCTCTTCTAATTAAGCTTTGCACGACGCACACACCTCTTAGAGCAGAATTCTTGTAATACTTTCGGTGTTCTTGGTGTTCTTTATAATCAATACACAGTGAATCATTGAGTTAAATATCTGTGTTATTTATACTTTGTGTATTTGATATTGTGTGTCTTTCTACCAAACAATATCTTTTTAGTTCGCTAAAACGCCTCCGCACCCTTATTTGTTTGAACTAATAGATACTTAAATCATTGTTGAGTAAAATAGGAACCAACAGTATGAGAGAGAGTGAGAGAGAGAGATAGTAAGAGAGAAAGTGAGTGAGTGAGAGTGTGAGAGAAATATATATGCTAAGAAAGAGAGAGAGAGAGAGAGAGAGAGAGAGAGAGGGAGTGAGAAAGTGAGAGAGAAAGAGAGATAGAGAGAGAGGGAGAGAAAAATATATATGGCAAGAGAGAGAGAGGAGTGAGAGAGAGAGGGCGAGAGAGAGAGAGTGAGAGAGAGAGAGTAATAGTGAGAGAGTGACTAAGAGAGTGAGAGAGAGAGAGAGAAATATATATGCCAAGAGAGAGAGAGAGAGAAAGAAAGTGAGTGAGAGGGAGTGTGAGAGAAAAATATATATGCCAAGAGAGAGAGAGAGAGATAGAGCGAGAGATAGAGAGAGCGAGAGAGATAGAAATACTGAGAGAGAGAGTGAGTGACTGAGAGAGGGAGGGAGAGAGAGAGAGATAGAGAGAGTGGGAGAGTGAGAGTGAGTGAGTGAGAGAGAGAAATATATATGCCAAGAAAGAGAGAGAGAGATAGTGAGTGAGATAAATACAGAGAGAAAGAATGAGAGAGAGAGAGAGGAAAAAGAGAGAGAGAAAGAAAGAAAGAGAGAGGTAAAGAGTGAGAGAGAGAGAAATAGTGAGAAAGGAGAGAGAGAGTGACTGAGAGAGTGACAGAGAGAGAGAAATATATATGCCAAGAAAAGGAGGCAAATAGAGAGAGAGAGAGTGTGAGAGTGAGAGTGAGTGAGACAGAGACATAGAGAAATATATATGACAGGAAAGAGAGAGAGAGGGGTAGAGTGTGAGTAGTGAGTGAGAGAGAGATAAAAAGACTTAGAGAAAGAAAGAGAGAGAGTGAGGAAAGAGAGAGAGAGCGAGAGCAAGAGAGAGAGAGAGAGAAAGAGAAATAGAGAAAGGTAGGATGAGAGTGTAAGGGAGAGAGAGTAGGGGGAGATTGAGAGAGAGAGGGGTAGAGGGAAAGAGAAATATATATGGCAAGAGAGAGAGAGAGAGAAATAGAGAGAGGCGAATGTAAAGTTTCATCGCAATCCGACGCAGTCATACCAGAGGCGAATATGCCAAAGGGCCCGATCGGTGTTGTTTAAACGCATCGGACGAACGGACGGCCCAGAAAAACTCGGGCCCAAAACGAGTTCTCTCAATCGTAATGGCTTTGGTTCATCTTAGAATAATATCGTGTGAAGTTTCGTGGCAATCCGACGTGTTTAAAGAGAGAGAGAAAGGGAGAGAAATATATATCTCTCTCTTTCTTACCATATATATGGTAAGAAAGAGAGAGAGTGAAATATGTATGCCAAGAAAGAGAGAGAGAGAGAGAGAGAGAGAGGGGGAGAGGGAGGTAGAGGGAGAGAGAAATATATATGGCCAGAAAGAGAGAGAGAGATGGAGGGAGAGAGGGAATGAGAGAGGGAATGAGAGAGAGATGGATAGGTAGAGGAAGAAAGAGAGAGAGAGATAGAGAGACGAACATAGAAAGAGGGAGAGTGAGAGAAATGTATATGCCAAGAAAGAGTGAGTGAGTGAGTGAGTGAGAGAGTGATAGAAATGTATATGCCGAGAAAGAGAGAGAGAGTGAGAAAGAAAGAAAGATAGAGAGAGAGATATTGCGAGAGAGAGAAACCGGGAGAGAAAGAGACCACACCGTTTTTGGCACCGGGACTGGTTTTTTGGAATTCTTAGTGGTGCAAGGCTCATCATTAACATTCTATAAGGCTCATGTAAAGCTTTGTCGTAATCCGACACAGTTGGACCAGAGGCGAAAATGCCAAAGGGCCCGTCCGGTGTAGCATAAACGCACTGGATTAACGGACGGGCCAGAAAAAGTTGGGCCAAAATGAGTTCTATCGATTGTAATGGCTTTGGTTCATGTTAGAATGATATCGTGTGAAGTTTCGTGGCAATCCGACGTGTTTAGAGTGAGAGAGAGAGAGAGATGGCGAGAGATAGAAACCGGGAGAGTAAGAGACCACACCATTTTTGGCACCAGGACCGGTTTTTTCGAATTCTTTTTGGTGCCAGGCTCATCATTAACTCTCTATAAGGATCATGTAAAGTTTCGTCGCAATCCGACACAGTTTGACTAGAGGCGAAAATGCCAAAGGGCCCGTCCGGTGTAGCTTAAACGCATCGGATGAACGGACGGGCCAGAAAAAGTCGGGCCCAAAACGAGTTCTCTCGATTGTAATGGCTTTGGTTCTTGTTAGAATGATATCGTATGAAGTTTTGTGGCAATCCGACGTGTTGAGAGAGAGAGAGAAATATATATGGCAAGAAAGAGAGAGATAGAGAGAGGTAGAGAGAGAGAAATATATATGGAAAGAAAGAGAGAGAGAGTTGGAGCGAGAGTGAGAGTGAGAGAGAAAGAGAGATAGGTTGAGGAAGAAAGAGAGAGAGAGATGGAGAGAGGGAGAGAGAGAGAAAGAGAGAGAGTGAGAGAAATGTATATGCCAAGAAAGAAAGAGAGAGAGAGTGAGTAAGAGAGTGAGTGAGAGAAATGTATATGCCAAGAAATAAAAAGAGAGAGAGATGGCGAGAGAGAAAGAAACCGGGAGAGAAAGAGACCACACCGTTTTTGGCAACGGGACCGATTTTATCGAATTCTTTTTTGTGCAAGGCTCTTCATTAACATTCTATAAGGCTCATGTAAAGTTTCGTCGCAATCCGACACTGTTGGACAGTAGGAGAAAATGCCAAAGGCCCGTCTGGTGTAGCTTAAACGCATCAGATGAACGGACGGGCCAGAAAAATTCGGGCCCAAAACGAGTTCTCACAATTTAATGGGTATGGTTCATGTTAGAATGATATCGTGTGACGTTTCGTGGCAATCCGACGTGTTTAGAGAGAGAGAAAGAGAGAGAGAGAGATGGCGAGAGAGAGAAAGCGGGAGAGTAAGAGACCACACCGTTTTTGGCACCAGGACCGGTTTTTTTGAATACTTTTTGGTGCAAGGCTCGTCGTTAACATTATATAAGGCTCATGTAAGTTTTCGTCACAATCCAACACAGTTGGACCGGAGGCGCAATTGCCAAAGGGCCCGTCCGGTGTAGCTTAAACGCATCAGATGAATGTACGGGCCTGAAAAAGTTGGGCCCAAAATGAGTTCTCTCAATTGTAATGGATTTGGTTCATGTTAGAATGATATCGTGTGACGTTTCGTGGCAATACGACGTGTTTAGAGAGAGAGAAAGAGAGAGAGATGGCGAGAGAGAGAAACCGGGAGAGTAAGAGACCACACCGTTTTTGGCAGCAGGACCGGTTTTTTTGAATTCTTTTTGGTGCAAGGCTCGTCATTAACATTATATAAGGCTCATGTAAAGTTTCGTCGTAATCCGACACAGTTAAACAGGAGGCGAAAATGCCAAAGGACCCGTCTGGTGTAGCTTAAACGCATCAGATGAACGAACGACCCAGCAAAAGTCGAGCCCAAAATGAGTTCTCTCAATCGTAATGGCTTTGGTTCATGTTATATTGATATCATGTGAAGTTTTGTGGCAATCCGACGTGTTGAGAGAGAAAGAGAGAGATAGAGAGAGAGAAATATATATGGCAAGAAAGAGGGAGAGTGAAATATATATGCCAAGAAAGAGAGAGAGAGAGAGAGAGGGAGGTAGAGGGAGAGAGAAATATATATGGCAAAACGAGAGAGAGAGCGATGAAGGGAGAGAAAGAGATGGATGGGTAGAGGAAGAAAGAGATAGAGAGAGAGATAGAGAAAGAGAGAGAGAGTGAGAGAAATGTATATGCCAAGAAAGAGAGAGAGAGAGAGAGAGAGAGAGAGTGAGAGAAATGTATATGCCAAGAAAGAGAGAGATAGAGAGAGAGAAAGTGAACGAGAGAGTGAGAGAAGTGTATATGCCAAGAGAGAGAGAGAGAGAAAGAGAGAGATATGGCGAGAGAGAGAAACCGGATGAGAAAGAGACCACACCGTTTTTGGTACCGGGACTGGTTTTTTGGAATTCTTTTTTGTGCAAGGATCGTCATTAACATTCTATAAGGTTCATGTAAAGTTTTTTCGCAATCCGACATAGTTGGACCAGAGGCGAAAATGCCAAAGGGCCCGTTTAGTGTAGCTTAAACACATCGGATGAACGGATGGGCCAGAAAAAGTCGGGCCTAAAACGAGTTCTCTCGATTGTAATGGTTTTGGTTCATGTTAGAATGATATCGTGTGAAGTTTCGTGGCAATCCGACGTGCTTAGAGAGAGAGAGAGAGAGATGGCGAGAGAGAGAAATCGGGAGAGTAAGAGACCACACCGTTTTTGGTATCGGAACCGTTTTTTTGAATTCTTTTTGGGGTCAGGCTCGTCATTAACATTATATAAGGCTCATTAAAACTTTTGTCGCAATCCGACACAGTTGGACCAGAGTCAAAAATGTCAAAGGGCATGTCCGGTGTAGCTTAAACGCATCGAATGAATGGACGGGCCATAAAAAGTCGAGCCCAAAACGAGTTCTCTCGATTGTAATGGCTTTGATTATGTTAGAATGATATTGTGTGACGTTTCATGGCAATCCGACGTGTTTAAAGAGAGTGAGTGAGAGAGTGAGAGAGAGACAAAGATAGATAGATGGCGAGAGAGAAAAACCAGGAGAGTATGAGACCACACCGTTTTTGGCACCGGGACCGGTTTTATCGAATTCTATTTGGTGCAAGGTTCGTCATTAACATTATATAAGGCCCATGTAAAGTTTCGTCGCAATCCAACACAGTTGGACCGGAGGCGAAAATGCTAAAGGGCACGTCCGGTGTATAGCTTAAACGCATCGGATGAATGGACGGGCCAGAAAAAGTCGGGCCCAAAATGAGTTCTCTCGATTGTAATGGATTTGGTTCATGTTAGAATGATATCGTGTGATGTTTCGTGGCAATCCGACGTGTTTAGAGAGAGAGAGAGAGAGAGATATGGCGAGAGAGAGAGAAACCGGGAGAGTAAGAGACCACACCGTTTTTGGCACCGGAACCGGTTTTTTCGAATTCTTTTTGGTACAAGGCTTGTCATTAATATTATATAAGGCTCATGTAAAGTTTCGTCGCAATCCGACACAGTTGGACCGGAGCCGAAAATGCCAAAGGTCCCGTCCGGTGTAAGCTTAAATGCATCGGATGAACGGATGGCGCAAAAACAATCGGGCCCAAAATGAGTTCTCTTGATCGTAATGGCTTTGGTTCATGTTAGAATGATATCATGTGAAGTTTCGTGGCAATCCGACGTGTTTAGAGAGAGAGAGAGAGATATGGCGAGAGAGAGAGAAACCAGGAGTGAGAGAGGCGAAAATGCCAAAGGGCCCGTCTGTAACACCGTAAAAACAGGGCTAATTTAAACCTCAAATTATAACAAGATTTAAACATAAACTTCTAAACTTTATACATAAGCAAAGATTCAACCTTGAGGATCATATTTACATATATAGAATTCTTCAAATAACCTATTAATCTAATCATGTCAATATAATCAGATTAACTAGGTTATCTAAGTGATCTATTCAAAACCTCAGTATTCAAAACTTCTTTGCTAATCCAAAAGCTCTCGTCCCACATCCCTTTATCTTCCCGAACTAGTACCTGGTAAGAAAACATCATTTGAAACGATTAGGCTAATGCCTAGTGAGAACATTCAGTTTCAAAATAATATTTAATCAAATTAATGTAAACAAGGCATAACCAACCTGCTTTACCCTTTTTCTTACCACCATGTGAAACCATCCTTTACCACGGGTTAAACCCGGTTCCATGACTACGATCTGACATTACATCAATCATTTCGCATGGTCCAGAGCCACACTACGAATCTTCACAGATTCTAGATAATTGCTCTAATCCAATAAATCGCAATAACACATGCCCATTTATTGGAAAGGAATTAGAGATTACAATTACTTATGTCAATCCCTTTTCTTCCTTAGAAAATCGGGAATTACGTTTATTCCACAATTTCTCACACACATCAGAATAATGATTAACCTTCATCTATTCCACGTGTACATAACCACTAGTGCCTATGGATCCATATCACCTAATTGTACTCGTACATGTATTTAATCAATATAAATTCCTCATAACAAGTGTATAAACGAATTATATTTATACCTCATAAATTCCTCATAGCAATCGTATAAGCGAATTTATTTATCACTCAGATTCCTTATAGCAACCGTATAAGCGAATCTCCTTTATATCATTTGTTATAAGCAAATCACATTTAATATGTCAATTTCTTAAAATAGAAGTCTAACCATCCATAATATCACTTACGGTCTTTGATATAAATATTGTTGTAATTTCACTTGTCCATTAAATACAATAATTACAACTCATACATATTCTTGTCGTAAGTCATTTTCCAAAGTCATTACTGATTTTAAACACAACCATCAATTTGAAATAATAGACTTTATTTTATAAAATCTTTATAAAATCCTTCTTCCAAAATCCACCCAAAATAATTCATTTATAAAATACACCTTACCATAATTTGAAATGTTATAAAAAGGGTAAGGTAAGAATGAACTCACCTGATTGCAGAAAAGCTACTATTCCTTTCTCAGAGTCGCAGGAATATCCAACACTTAACGTCATAAAGATCTGAAATACCCATATACAATTATACTGGTATTAATCTACTGTTTAGGATTTTTAAATACCAAAATCCTAAAATCCTTATCTCTATCGCAACCAACTCATTTGCAACAGCCTCCTATCGCAAGTACAGCGACTGTCGCAAACAACTGTTGCGACATGACCCTCTATCGCAACCCATGGTTGCGATAATTCCTTCCCATCGCAACCAACTATCGCGACACTTAGCCTTATCGCAACTAACTATTGCGATGGACCTCTTATCACAATTATCTATTGCGACACTTATGAGTTTGTCGCAACCCATGGTTGCGACACTTATGAATCTTCAAATGTTCATAACTATCGCAGCTTACTATTTTGTACAAAACCCAGAAATTAAAGACTAAGATATGCATGTTTGATTCCATAAATTTGCAGATATGTTCTATACCACTTATATAACATATCTATCAACCCAAATTAATCATAATAATCAAATTCATCATAACCCATTTTAAACTCATAAAAGCTTATGAACACAAAAATTCATACGTTCTAACTATGCATGTTTCTACAAAAGTGTAGATATGTTTATTATTACCAATGGAACATAAACATAAGTCCAAATTTCTCATAATGCTTAATAACCTCATAACCCAAATTTTAACCCAATAAAACTCATCCTCATACACATAATCATAACAAGTTTTAGGTTTAGAACATACCTTTAATTTTGTTGTTTTCCTCTAAAATCCAGCACCAAAATCAGCCTTTCTTTTCCTTCTTCTTCTTTCTTTCTCGATCTCTCTCTCTTTTCTCTTTATGGATGTTTTAGCCAAAACTACACACACACACACACACACTAAAGAGTGCTGGAAATTAACCAAATGAGGACACCTCATTCTTTTTGATCTACAAATGGCGGTGGTGATGATTAATTCAATCACTCTCACCAAATAAACCCCACACTTTTACCAAATGGCAACTTAACCCCCTTTACTTATAATTTAGAAATAAAGTTTACTCCTTAATTTATAAGTCCTTAATTCAATATCGTAACTTACTCGAGGATAAACTCTAAAATTAATCCACCACAATATAAATTATAGCTTATCAAATAATTATACTCGAATTATTTAATAAACACAAACATCATCCTTTTATAAAAATCGAGATGTTACACCGTCCGGTGTAAGCTTAAACGCATCGGATGAACGGACGGGCCAGAAAAAGTTGGACCCAAAATGAGTTCTCTCGATTGTAATGGCTTTGGTCAATGTTAGAATGATATCGTGTGACATTTCGTGGCAATCCGATGTGTTGAGAGAGAGAGAGATGGCAAGAGAGAGAAACCAGGAGAGTAAGAGACCACACAGTTTTTAGCACCGGGACTGGTTTTTTTGAATTCTTTTTGGTGCAAGGCTCGTCATTAACATTCTATAAGGCTTATGTAAAGTTTCGTCGCAATCTGACACAGTTGGACAAGAGGCGAAAATGCCAAAGAGCCCGTCCGGTGTAGCTTAAACGCAATGGATGAACGGACAACCCAGAAAAAGTCGGGCCCAAAATGAGTTCTCTCGATCGTAGTGGCTTTGGTTCATGTTAGAATGATATCATGTGAAGTTTTGTGGCAATCCGACGTGTTGAGAGAAAGAGAGAGAGAAATATATATCGCAAGAAAGAGATAGAGTGAAATATATATATGCCAAGAAAGAGAGAGAGAGAGAGAGGGAGAGAAAGAGAGAGAGAGAGAGAGAGAGAGAGGGAGGGATAGGTAGAGGAAGAAAGAGAGAGAGGAGAGAGGGAGAGAGAGACAGAGAAATAGAGAGAGTGAGAGAAATGTATATGCCAAGAAAGAGAGAGAGAGAGAGAGTGTGTGAGTGAGTGAGAGAGTGAGTGAGAGAAGTGTATATGCCAAGAAATAGAGAAAGAGAGAGAGATATGGCGAGAGAGAGAGAGAAATCGAAAGAGAAAGAGACCACACCATTTTTGGCACTGGGATCGGTTTTTTCGAACTCTCTTTGGTGCAAGGCTGTTCAATAACATTCTATAAGGCTCATGTAAAGTTTCGTCGCAATCCGACAAAGTTGGACCAGAGGCGAAAATGCCAAAGGGCCCGTCCGGTGTAGCTTAAACGCATTGGATGAACGGACGAGCCAGAAAAAGTCGGACCCAAAACGAGTTCTCTCGATTGTAATGGCTTTGGTTCATGTTAGAATGATATCGTGTGAAGTTTCGTGGCAATCCGACGTGTTTAGAGAGAGAGAGAGAGAGAAACCACGAGAGTAAGAGACCACACCGTTTTTGGCATCGGGACCGGTTTTTTCGAATTATTTTTGGTGCAAGACTCGTCATTAACATTCTATAAGGCTCATGTAAATTTTCGCCGCAATCCGACACAGTTGGACCGGAGGCGAAAATGCCAAAGGCCCGTCCGGTGTAGCTTAAACGCATCGGATGAATGGACGGCCCAGAAAAAGTCGGGCCCAAAACAAGTTCTCTCGATCGTAATGGCTTTGGTTCATGCTAGAATGATATCGTGTGAAGTTTTGTGGCAATCCGACGTGTTTAGAGAGAGAGAGAGAGATAGCAAGAAAGAGAGATTGAGAGTGAAATATATATTCCAACATAGAGAGAGAGAGAGAAGTAGAGGGAGAGAGAAATATATATGGCAAGAAAGATAGAGAGAGAGGGGGGGAGGGAGGGAGGAAGCAAGCGAGAGAGAAATAGAGAGAAAGAGAGAGAAAGAGAGAAAGAGAGAGGGACAGAGAGAAAGAGAAAGAGAGAAATATATATGCCAAGAAAGAGAGAGAGAGAGAGAAAGAAAAAGAGTGAGATAGAGATATGGCGAGAGAGAGAAACCGGGAGAGAAGGAGACCACACCATTTTTGGCACCGAGAACGACTTTTCGAATCCTTTTTGGTACAACGCTCGTCATTAACATTCTATAACGCTCATGTAATGTTTTATCGCAATCCGACACAGTTGGAGCAGAGGCGAAAATGCCAAAGGGCCCATCCGGTGTAGCTTAAACGCATCGGATGAACGGACATGCCAGAAAAAGTCGGGCCCAAAACAAGTTCTCTCGATTTTAATGGCTTTGGTTCATGTTAGAATGATATTGTGTGAAGTTTCGTGACAATCTGACGTGTTTAGAGGGAGAGAGAGAAACCGGGAGAGTAAGAGACCACACCGTTTTTGGCATCGGGACCGGTTTTTCGAATTATTTTTGGTGCAAGACTCGTCATTAACATTCTATAAGGCTCATGTAAAGTTTCGTCGTAATCCGGCATAGTTGGACCGGAGGCGAAAATGCCAAAGGCCCGTCCGGTGTAGCTTAAACGCATCGGATGAACGGACGGCCCAAAAAAAGTCTGGCCCAAAACGAGTTCTCTCGATTGTAATGGCTTTGGTTCATGTTAGAATGATATCGTGTGAAGTTTTGTGGCAATCCGACGTGTTTAGAGAGAAAGAGAGAGAGATGTGGCAAGAAAGATAGATTGAGAGTGAAATATATATGCCCACAAAGAGAGAGGGAGAGAGAAGTAGAGGGAGAGAGAAATATATACGGCAAGAAAGATAGAGAGAGAAAGGGAGGGAGGGAGCGAGAGAGAGAGAGAGAGAGAGAGAGAGAAAGAGAGAAAGAGAAATATATATGCCAAGAAAGAAAGAGAGAGAGAGAGAAAGAAAGAGAGAGAGAGAAAGAGAAAGAGAGAGAGAGATATGGCTTTAGAGAGAAACCGGGAGAGAAAGAGACCACACCATTTTTGGCACCGGGACCAGCTTTTCGAATCCTTTTTGGTGCAAGGCTCGTCATTAACATTCTATAAGGCTCATTTAAAGTTTATTCGCAATCCGACACAGTTAGACTAGAGGCAAAAATGCCAAAGGGCCCGTCCGGTGTAGCATAAACGTATCGGATGAACGGACGGGCCAGAAAAAGTCAGGCCCGAAATGAGTTCTCTGGATTGTAATGGCTTTGGTTCATGTTAGAATTATATCGTGTGAAGTTTCGTGCCAATCCGACATGTTTAGTGAGAGAGAGAAAGAGAGAGAGAGAGAAGGCGAGAGAGAGAAACCGGGAGAGTAAGAGACCATACCGTTTTTGGCACCGAGACCGGTTTTTTCGAAATCTTTTTGGTGCCAGGATCGTCATTAACATTCTATAAGGCTCATGTAAAGTTTCGTCGCAATCCGACACAGTTGGACCGGAGGCGAAAATGGCAAAGGGTCCGATCGGTTAAACGCATCGGATGAACGGACGGGCCAGAAAATGTCGGGCCCAAAACGAGTTCTCTCGATTGTAATGGCTTTGGTTCATGTTAGAATGATATCATTTGAAGTTTTGTGGCAATCTGACGTGTTGAGAGAGAGAGAGAGAAATATATATGGTAAGAAAGAGAGAGAGTGAAATATATATACCAAGAAAGAGAGAGAGAGAGAGAGAGAGAGAGAGTGAAATATATATACCAAGAAAGAGAGAGGTAGAGAGAGAGATAGAGAGAGAGAGAGGTAGAGGGAGAGAGAAATATACATGGCAAGAAAGAGAGAGAGATGGAGGGAGAGTGAGAGAGAGGGGGGGGGAGAGAGAGAGAAAGAGAGAGAAAGTGAGAGAAATGTATATGCCAAGAAATAGAGAGTGTGTGTGAGTGAGTGAGTGAGTGAGTGTGAGAAATGTATATGCCAAGAAAGAGAAAGAGAGGGTTAGGTTGAGGAAGAAAGAGAGAGAGAGAGAGAGAGGGAGGGAGAGAGGGAGAGAGAGAGATAGAGAGTGAGAGAAATATATATGCCAAGAAAGAGAGAGAGAGAGAGAGAGAGAGAGAGTGAGTGAGAGAAGTGTATATGCCAAGAAAGAGAGAGAGAGAAACCGGGAGAGAAAGAGACCACGCCGTTTTTAGCATCGGGACCGGTTTTTTTGAATCCTTTTTGGTGCAAGGCTCTACATTAACATTCTATTAGGCTCATGTAAAGTTTCGTCGCAATCCGACACAGTTGGACCGGAGGCGAAAATGCCAAAGGGCCCGTCCGGTGCAGCTTAAACGCATCGGATGAACGGACGGGCCAGAAAAAGTCGGGCCCAAAACGAGTTCTCTCGATTGTAATGGCTTTGGTTTATGTTATAATGATATCGTGTTAAGTTTCATGACGTGTTTAGAGAGAAAGAGAGAGATACGACGAGAGAGAGAAACCAGGAGAGTAAGAGACCACACCGTTTTTGGCATCGAGACCGGTTTTTTGAATTCTTTTTGGTGCAAGGCTCGTATTTAACATTCTATAAGGCTCATGTAAAGTTTCGTCACAATCCGACAAGTTGGACCGGAGGCGAAAATGCCAAAGGGCCCGTCCGGTGTAGCTTAAACGCATCGGATGAACGAACGACCCAGAAAAAGTCGGACCCAAAACGAGTTCTCTCGATCGTAATGGCTTTGGTTCATGTTAGAATGCTATCGTATGAAGTTTTGTGGCAATCCGACGTGTTGAGAGAGAGAGAGAGAGAAATATATGGCAAGAAAGAGAGAGAGTGAAATATATATGTCAAGAAAGAGAGAGAGAGAGAGAGAGGTAGATGGAGAGAGAAATAATTATGGCAAGAAAGAGAGAGGGACAGAGAGGGATAGGTTGAGGAAGAAAGAGAGAGAGAGAGCAGATACTCATCCATAATCTTTCTTTTGAATGACTCCCACGTCATAGCAGCCAAGACTGGAGCCGTCACGATCGATGTTACGATATTTCACCAGGTTAACGCGTTGCCTCGTAACATTTGAGAACCAAACCTGACCTTCGATTCCTCGTCGCATTCACAAGCTCGAAAAGCCTGTTCCATCTTGGCTGCTATGACGGCTCACATCCACCATTCCACATTCACCGTTTTCTGGGAATAGTAATATCACATCCAACACTACCTTCTGGTATGTGTCAAAAACTTATGGGAGATGAATATATTCATTTTGTTTTCCTCACAACCACCATTCCACATTCACCGTTTTCTGGGAATAGTAATATCAGAGATATAATCGGTGGTTGAGATGGATGTGAAAGCAGTGGTGTTGAAGGGTTGTTAACCTCTCCTTTCTTTGGTCCTCCGTTGGGTACGATGGTTACCGGTTATTGCTTTGGTTGTGGGTTTGCCTCAATGGAAACCATATCACAGTGGTTGTATCATACAAAGATGTATCACAAAGTGTCTTTGCAGGTACCGTTGTTTTACGCAAGTGTATCGTAGTGATTTTCGCCGTTTACAAAGTGTATCATAGTGTGTCTTCGTTATTATACGAAGTGTTATGACAATGTATTTTCGTTGTTCACGAAATGTATCATAGTATATCACATCATTTATCACAGTGTATCACAATATCACAGTGTATAGGTAGTGTTGTTTTATGAGGTGTATCACAATGTATTTCCATTGTTGTACAAAGTGTGTCACATTGCATCATGTAGTATTGCTTTACAAAGTGTATCACAACATTTATTTACGTTGTTTTATGAATATGAAGGGTATCACGAGGTATCATAGTTGTGTTTACCTGTTGGTACTGTTGGTATCACGGTGAGTATCAGATTTGGGATCACGGTGGGTATCATCACCGGAAGCTGGAGAGAGAAGAGAAGAGAGAGAAGAGAAATAAAATTTCCTAAATTGCCCTTTAATTAAATTTTCGGTTAAAGTTACTAAAATTCATAATTTCCTAATTTATCTTATAATATGTGGCTCACATTGGATCTCACGGGTATCACAAACAACCGAGTTCTCCCTTGAATGACCCCCTATATATATATATTCAGTAAATGTGAACATATATATGCAAATTGAGAAAAACAGTTAAAGGCGATATGTTTAATATTTAAGAAATATAGCAAAATGTATCAAATAATTGATACTGAAAATGAGTTAGAGGAAACAACATATTTTAGGTTACGAGAATATTTTGATATTCCAAAATATTAACCCTATTAAGCCGTACGATTTAGGTTAGATTGAATTGAAATTTTTCAAAATCTCAAAGATTGGGTTGAACTGGACCCGATAAATCCAACCAAGGAGCACTTTGTTGTTTCCTTTTATTAAAAAAAGAGAGGTACAACGGTCTAAAGAAAGATACGTGATCATAACCCTCGTCTCTTTTCCGATCAATGGCCGACCTTCTCCCACAACTCCTCTTCATCTCTTCCTTTTCTACGCCTCTTCTTTCTTCAGTTCGACCTATAAAGTTCCGACGAGCAAGATATTATCAGGTTTGAAATCGCAATGAACATACCCACATTGGTATGACGTTTAGCATCCAATTCCAGCAACCTAATCCCACCGAATTTCTTGATCAGATCAGCTAGGGTTCCGCCGGAGCCATACTCCTGGAGCAAATTGTACACCATCTGTCCATTCTCTCCGGTGGTAATCTCTTCCCCAAAACATCTGATTACATTACAACACCCACGAATGTTATTCAAAACCTCTCGCTCCTTTTGAATTGAAAACGAAACAGAGAACCAAAAACAGACCAGAAACAGCCAAGACTAGCGGATAAGAGTTGTATCTTGATTTGGGTTTCTTCAAATTCGCCATTAAAACAGACCCGAAACAACCTTTTCCAATCAAATGACCTCTAAACCACCCCATGTTCTTGCTTCCTTCAAATTAGGTGTGTTGAAGATCAACATGTGGTGGTTGTACCTGATAACAACGAACAACAACCGAAAGTCACATCTCCTCATCACAATGGCACTTTTGTGGAGGAAGTTATATCTCAACCCGAGGAAATGTCTTTAACATATAGACACGCGAAAAAACCATTGACACAAGATTCTAAAGAGTTGCAGGTAAAATCAAACCTAAATAGTAAAGTATTGTTTCTAAATTTAGCTTTATGTTGTTTCCAATTCTCATGAGTTCTTAATGATCTTATCATTGTAACCCTCTTATCAAGCTTGAGGTGATGACTTATGTGCTAATTTCCTTAGGTGTTGTTCTGTTCATTTTCTGTTAAGACCTGAATCCATATGACTGTCTGATTGGATATGGTTGTCTAGTGTTAACAGATAAGTTGTTGTTCTGTTGTTGGGCTGAATAAACAGTCTGAATATTAGAAATGACCAATTTACCCCTTATTTATTTATTCACAAACTATTATTATTATCATCATCAAACCACCATTTTCATGATTTCCCTGCACCCACATGGAGCCGTCACCAAACACCACCACCGCCGGTAACCAACTCCGGCCACCAACCATACCACCGAACCACCAGCACCATCCCTCACCTTCTCGATTTTGCCCTAACTGATCTATCGCCCTCACGATCTCTCTCTCTCGCTACAACCCACAAAACCCTAATCAAAGCCACCACCGCCGGCGAACTCGTCCTTCCCACCGCCGACAGCCGCGACCTGCACCTCACCCACACACATTTCACCCTTCGCCGGCCAATCTCCGCCGCCAACTGATGGTTCACGATGTGTTGGATGGAGAGCTTCGATGGAGAAAAGCCTCTAGATGGAGAGTTTCGATGAGGAGGAGCTGCTGGATGGAGAGTTTCATTGGGGTGGAGAAAAGCTGCTGGTGGGCATAGATCTGCATTCCAGCGATGGTCGGTGTAGGAAGAAGAAGTAGAGAAAGCTTTGGTTGATGTCAGGGAGAAGGGAGAAGAAAGAATTGTGGAGATGGGTCTTTAAAAAAAGAAGAAGATAAAACTGTCATTTAAAAAAAAGAAGGGGTTGACGAAGGGTAGTTTGGGAAAGCATATGAAATTTTAGGGCTGAGTCTATAGGACATGGGTTTCTCAGCTGACCGATTCAGCCACCGGCTGACCGAATAAGCCGCTACCGAACACCCGGATATGGCTGTGCGAATCAGCCATATCCACCATACAGCCCATTAAGCCGCAAAAGAACAGCCCCTTAGAATAATATAGTGCCTCCTCTAGCAGCGTTGACATACCACTATTTTTCCTAATATTGTTAGAGTTTACAATTCTTGTCAAATCCCCCAAAAATAAAGATGAAGACGACCGCTTCTAGTAGGGTTCAGATCCATTTTAACTTTACGACATGCTTTAGGTATAACCTCAGTAGCACAAAAAATGACTATGCAATATTCTGATCTATATAGTCTGTTAATTGTCGACTTTGACTTGGTAGTTGGATAGTCGATAAACATCTTCGACTAAACACACACACACACATATATGTATATATATATATATTTAACATATTTTAGCTTATGTACTAGATCATATAAGATCATATATAGTCACCATGTATGCTCGCTCTCTCACAATGATACCATCCCTTTTATTTTTATACGGTATCTTAGTTAAACAAGAAAGGCTAGCTAGCTCTACGTTAGTCGCCAACAGCAACTAGTTGAGGCTGTCTGCTGCTATTTCAAGTGTCAGGCTCATTACAGCCTTGTATTGCCTCTACCTCCCCCTCCTAGACTCTGTCTTTATTATGGGATATATTGGGTTTGTTTAGTATGTTTTAGAAAGTATTATGAATCTCACCGGTATTATTATATTAAATAGCTGAAATTTCCAACAATTTGCAGATCCAAGAGCAGGGGAAGCAGCTTTCACCCAACAACAACTCCACTGAACCGACTGAAGTTGCATTTTCTAGTATGAGAAGTAAAACACCACCATCTCCAGAATATGCAAGTAACATGAACATGATAGACAATGATCGTGCATCTGAGAAAAATGACGATATATCAGACATTGGGGATTCCAGTAGTGTTTATGAATCTGAATTTGATTCAGATACGGATCGTTATGAAAATGCCAACACTGAGTTTGCAAGTGCTTCAGAATCTGAAATGAGCAGAACCAATGAACCCGAACCCAGGTTTCCCCATAGGCTAAGTCAAGTGCCACACGATATAGCATCATGGCTAACCGGTTGGAGGGTGTGAGCGCCACCCAGGCCATGTCAAGGTCTAGTTTGAGTTCCATTATAATTTATGGAGTAAGTTTTGAAAATATTGATTTTGTGGCAAGTCTTTACGTTTTACTCTTTATCAAACTGTGATTTGCCAAGTCGTTATAATAAAAAACCACAATGAAAGAATCGTTAAATTTATACCATTTGTCACTTGAAATATTGCATCACATAATACATAATTCCAACTTGGCATCTCCATTATAGAAAGGTAGTTAAATGCTTTGATTGTTTTTTTGGATACCTATAGGCCAACGCACCTGTTAATCCCATGAGCCATATAGAATTTATGGAGTAAGTTTTGAAAATATTGATTTTGTGGCAAGTCTTTACGTTTTACTCTTTATCAAACTGTGATTTGCCAAGTCGTTATAATAAAAAACCACAATGAAAGAATCGTTAAATTTATACCATTTGTCACTTGAAATATTGCATCACATAATACATAATTCCAACTTGGCATCTCCATTATAGAAAGGTAGTTAAATGCTTTGATTGTTTTTTTGGATACCTATAGGCCAACGCACCTGTTAATCCCATGAGCCATATAGAATAACCAGCAGATCAATACTCTAAATGAGATGTCTATGAACAATCCACACAAACAACAACTTGTAGACCAAGCCACAAATTAACCAACAATCAACATATATATATATATATATATATGAATAAACATAATTCCGAAGCTGAATAAAAGCATCTGAAAGCCAATATTTCTCCTCCTAACCACCAAGATCAGATGCATAGCTCTAGGCTTCTTAATCTGATGTCAAATTTGGGATCATCAATAAAAAAAGCCATAATTCAGAGTTATCGCAATCTGGCCAAAGGCCGTTGCAATAAAAAAACAGAACATGAACCAGTTATGATAGGGCCAAAAAAAACAACAGAATAGGCAGTTGCAGACTTGCAGTTGATCTATGTTGTTTTTCAATTTTTATATTGTTGTTAGAATAACTAGTCATTGTACCCGCACGATGCAGCGGGATGCAATTCGATTCTAAAACCACCTCTTCAAGTCCACAAATAAGCTTTAAATAGTTTGCCAAAAACGATTGACAACATCACCTTGCATATAAGAATGATAATTGCTACTTTACCTAACAAAAATGATACTAAAAGAAAACAATTCTTTTATAAAATGGACGAAATCATGGGCATAAAGTAAAGCTGCTACTGTGCTACCATCATATTATTACAGGCCATTAACCCGCAGTTTTCTGTCAACTTCGGCCGACCGCCTCCGTGAATCGTGGTTTCCAAATTTCAAATACATTCGTCATCTCCGCCTTTGTGACGTGAACAACCTCATATTCAAAACAACGAAGTAAATATTATTCTTAATTTCAATCTTCAATTTTTTTTTGAACAGAAGATCTTTATTACCAACCACCAAACACAATACAGAGTCAGCGAGGCAAATGAAACAGAAATCCAATACAGCACATATCAGCACCAAACAGTCAAGAAGAAATAAGTCACAACCTAATGAAGCAGGAATTGTCAAAACCAAACAGCTACTTGAGCTTGCAAGTAGCAAACCGAGCAGCCATAGCAACCATAGTGACCGTCACTGTTCGATTTCCGCACCAGATGACAAACAGTGCAGCTTAAATGTTGCAGGTTCTGTCATACAGCACGGCTTAATGGCTGATCAGGTTCCAATCTGAGCAGCTTAATGGCTGATCAGGTTCCAATCTGAGCAGCTTAATGGCTGTTTCTGAATCCTTTTGCGTCCCGACCTTTTACTCCACAGTAGTCCCGACCTTAATTTCAATCTTCAATTAAGTTGCAGTTTTTATTGTTTTGATGTTAATTTGAAATTGGTTGTA
The DNA here is from genome assembly GCA_033807775.1 of Saussurea involucrata. Classification (NCBI taxonomy): domain Eukaryota; kingdom Viridiplantae; phylum Streptophyta; class Magnoliopsida; order Asterales; family Asteraceae; genus Saussurea; species Saussurea involucrata. The sequence goes on from CM066316.1 coordinate 95,401,801, forward strand.
GATGTATTATACTTTTGGACTGCACAAAATTGATGAGAAGGACATGTTCCCGGTAATACTTAGCCAAGTCCGGTGCTTTTATACTAAATTGAGTTTTGTTATAATCCAAGTGAATCGATTGAGAGAAATGATCTAAGTTTAATTTATTGAAAACAATAAGAGGTTGGTTTACCTCTTCCCAGATAAGAGGACGATAAGAATTAAGTGCCTCTGAAAGTTTGAAAAAAACAAAGTCTGAATGGCCCTACCTCTTACGAATCACCCAGATGATTAACCTGAGTGTGTAAGCTGGCCGGGAAATCTGAGGTACAACCTTCATACTTTTGGCCAAGTTAAAAGTATACATGAATGAATGAAAGTTGACTTCTTTTTGGTATTCAATAAGACCAAACCACACTTGAATGCAGGTTTTGGAAAAATAAGATGTATGAAAGCTAGCCTCTGTCCTAAAAAGTAGAATATTTGTCTCCATGAAAATAACAGGAGTTTATAAAGAATTAAAAAAAATCTTTAACTATGACACTCCAAAGTTGGTCCAAATCATATCTCAAAACATGGGCATTCTCTAGTTGACTTTCTTTTTATATTGGGCCTCCTCTAAAGCAGTTATGTTACAACAAACCACCCCAAACATCCTCTTTCATATTTTCTCAAAATATTATTTATAGCCTATAAAGTATCAAACTTGCCTTCATGCCTTTCATGGCCAAAACCAAACTTCAATAAGGATAAGGATTTTGCCAAAAGTCAAACCTTTTTTCACTAACGAGATGGAGGCTTCTTTAAAGTCAACTTTCTTTCCCAATTGCAGTTTCTAGATGCAATTATCTTCTTCAAATCCAGCACTCAACCTGCAAGTAGCAAAAGAATGTTGAAATTTTGATATCCATAATTTCATATGTATTTAAATGGCTTCTGATAGCAGAAAGAAACATAAAAAAAATTGAAGACTTAAACACCCTTTCTATTTTACATCTGATTCTTGATCTCTTTTTGTTCATTTTAAGTGCAGGTCAAGTTCTGTCAGCAAATTCCGATGATGGTGGTGGCTTCGTTCAGTGTCTTATCATTAACTCCGATGACTCAGATTCGATCTCTAACTCTTCATACACATCAATCTTACAATTCTCTATAAACAACCTCAGATTCACATCACTTTCAACTCCAAAACCGCTCTTCATAATTACACCGGTTAACGAATCCCAAAATTCAAGCAATCGTTTACTGCTCCAAAAAGAACGGGTTGGAGATTATAGGACTCGTAGCGGAGGCCATGATTTCGAGGGGTTGTCTTATGTTTCACAAGTCCCATTTGTGATTCTTGATCTTATAAATCTAAGATCCATAACAATCCACACTGAAAGTTCCACATCCTCGGTTCAAGCTGGAGCAACGAATCAGACATCAGAGGCTAATAAGAGTTTTACCTCTTAACGAATCAGACATCAGAGGCTAATAAGGGGCTGTTTGGCCGTTGCTGAATGGTTTGGTGCAGGATGATTAAGTGGTCAGAATGATTAAGAGGCTCTTATGATATAGTGCAAAATGAAATATGGTTATTTGGTGTTAATAATGAAGATAGGACGCTGAATGGTTAAAGGCCCAAGATACAAAATCATTCAGAGGGTTTTAGAACCATTAAAAGGCAGACTTTCTTTTTGCCAAACAAGATTAACCTCTTAACAATTCAGAGGTTGCCTCTTAATACAACTATTAAGAGGTAAACAAACAACCCGTAAACCTCAATGACTATGAAAACAGATCTCTGTCACTATGTTATATCCGACTAACCTTATCACCTTCCTTTTTCCTCCACTTAGAAATATTCCTCTGGTCCTGCAAATTTATTAAAAAATACATCATGTGGTGGTCCAAGAAATCATTCTAAGAATATAAAAGACATTTAAGGGTCATTGTATGAAAAATCGAAGTAATAACTATCATTAGGCTTTTCATAAAGTAGTATAGATATAGATATATATGGGTTGTTGAATCTAACATTTTACTCTATAAAAATATTCAAGTAGGCCACGCTTAGCTCCATTCTGTTTCTTAGATAAATATTGACACTTTTCGTAGCATAATCCATATCAATTTCGCAATTAAAAAGCAATATGTTTGACATAAAATTCAAAAGATGTGAGCAATCCCTAACCTAATCACTATGTGATTCCTTGTTCTTCGCTTCTAAACCCCAATCACATTTTAGACCATCGGAAAAGAACAAATTTAAGACCATTATCAGTAAATAAAAACATCTTAACTTATTTCAACACACTCATTGGCAATTAATTGGTAAACCCCTATGCTGGGGTACCTTGTTTAGATAAACGGCGTTGCAACAATGTAATAATTACTTTGCAAACTTATATTCTAATACTTACATGTTGTAGTTTGGTCTTTGTTCCAAATATCAGGAATCAGTTGCTGATATTGTTCCTGTGGGAAGTACACTTCATCAGAAAAATGAAGCAGTATGAAGTTGGCTACAAATGTGTTAGTCAAAATGGTCAATGTTTACCTAGTAGATTAGTACTCATTTAAGAACTCTAGTACCTAAAAACTTAAGTTAATCAGAACCTTAGCTCTTGGTGGATATCTGAGTTCAATCGAAAGGTCTCTTGCAACAAATAATTCACGTATTCACGTGCTAACTTACCTACAAAAATAAAATGATTAGGCCTAACCATGGGATATTTCTCCAATGCAGAAGCTAAAGAACCCTTCCTGCTATAGCATGTGAAGAAAACTCCACAAACCCATAACCTTCTTGAAGGCCACTTGCCTATTCCATATTACCTTCATCGAAAGCAACTGCAAGTGAAACATACAAACAGATGGTAAAGGTTGCAATTGGTGAAAACTATAAGATCCCTCAAGAATTAGAACAATCCCTAAATAAAAAATCGTTCCTATAAGAATTACAAATTCAGAACCCCATTTTTCTAACAATATCGTTCTCGAATCAAGACACTTGCATTTGTTGAAGAGACTAAAAAAAAATTGAAATTGAGTTTTACCTGAAATGGAGCGTTGAGACTCAATTCAGTTAGTCTCTTGGGAAATCGCAATCAAGTGGAACGTCAACACTCAATCGCCAACCCGTAATAGAGATAACACTAATAGGGTTTCATCGTGTTTCTAGAGAGCATGGCATGGAGATATTTAGGGGTCCTGCAAATCTAGTCTACAAGTTACCTGATACTATGAGCTTGGAAGAAGGGGCCACTGTGTGAGAGAAGAATGTTGAGTGCATATAATTCCTTCTTACCCATAAACTTTTTTCTTCAACAATGGCATCATCCTTGAATCTTTTGCTCTAAACTTCAAGAAATCTTGAAATTTGGATGTTTTACTCTGATTTGGAGAAAACAGGTTGAGAAAATGATGAAGATGATCGAAATTGATAGTATAAATCGATAAGATCGTACCTGAGGAGCGATGGAGAATGGATCTGAAGAATGTAGAACCCTAACCGAGGGAAGATGGATTTGTATGGGGGAGAAGGATTTGTGCGAATCTGGGAAGGAGTAACCGTAGAGAAGGAAAGCAGTTTAGAGTTTCAATTTTGGGGAGAAGTTAGAGAAGATGACTCGTGGATTTCAAAGTCTGCTTTCAAAACTTGTACAACATGTAATAGGAGTAACCTTGAAAAACTGAATGTTGAAAAAAAAACTGCCAAATCCCCTTATTAATAATGTAGAATAGATATTACTATGCTTACTAAAACAAATTAGATATTAAATAAGTATTATCTTTATAAACTTATGTTTTACTTATATGTTTGAGGTTTAAGAATATGATTTGTAGTTTAAAATAATTATTTAACCATTTATCCATTGTCCGTTTGTGGTTTAGGGTTTAGGGTTTATACCGAACCCGAAACAAAAATTGGTCTAAATACATTATGTTAAGTTTCACAACTAAAAATAAATTAAATATAACCAAGCAATTTACGAACAATATCTTAAATTACAATATGAAAGGAAAAAGAAGTTCAAAATCATCAAATTAACATCACATTTTCCTGATTAGACAACTAAACTATATTTGTTTGTGAGTCTTATTTGGGGATGTTGAAGTAAAGTGGATAAAAGTCATTTAAACTCTAGAAATATGTGTATATACATATAACATATTTACTTATCGAGTTGGGGTGGGGCACGTAGTGGTTTCATAGAGAGGATAAAGAAGAAATGTTCACTCTTAATGCCAAAAACTACCCCTCGAGATAACCTAAGGTCGGTGTGAAGCTTTAACAACTAAAGATAGAATTCTTCGAATAACACACGAGAAAGGCGTAAAATGTAAATGAACATAGAGATTTGGTTACGTGGAAAACCCCGTCGAGGGTAAAAACCGTGGACGACAGTGAAGGTCGTCGGTGCACTATGGACCTCAAACAAGGACATCGTCCTTTATAAAAAAATGTTAGACAGTATAAAAGATTACAATATGGTTGTAAATAAGGGAATCGTGAGTTTGGAACTGAGGGTTGCTTGTATGCTGTCGTGATAAGTGATTTATTTTATCTATTTTGATATCAAAATACCCAATAATTAATGCTAACTGGATGCTTAAAATACATATATTAACCTAAGTTAGTATTTATTATTTGAAACTATTTAATTTGAGAAAATAAAAAGAAAATAACAAAATGATTTTCTTATTGATTTGATGTGCTTTTGTAAGGTTCACGTGCAACATAAAAAGAAAAAAAAACTAACTTCTTTTTCTTTATTTGTGGAAGCCCACGTTGAAGACCAAGCAAAGAAAAAGGGAAAGGAATAAATTTAGAAGGCCAAGCCCAACTCTTGAAACAAGTCAGCCCAAATAGAAAATAAAAGAAAGAAGGAGTCCATCGTGACAGGGCTGGATCTTTTTCTCACGTCGGCCAAGAAAAACAGGGGAGCAGGGGAAAGCGGAGCAGGAGGAAACCGTCGAAGAGGGGAGAGCAGCGGAAAAAAAATCGATTTTTCGGGAGAGAGCAACAACAATAGCGGATTTCTAGATTTGAAGAGGATTTTGGAGAAGTTTATAGGGTTCTTCATCATTTCAAGAATTCTACCATTTTGTAAGTTTAATTTCAGTTTTTAAGCATAATTATGAGTAGCTAAATCTTCTTGTTGTTTCTAGTAATGAGATGTAACTAGTTGGGTTGAAACTTTGTTGAGACTTGTTTGTTTTTAATTATCAATTACATTTCATTTATACAATCTTTGTTTGAAAATGTGTTCTTCAATTTGGGGTTTTTGGTTTTGAGATGGATCCCTTGAATCCTATCATCCCATTTTGAATAGCTAATTGTAATTAGGAATACGTAATTGTTCTTAATTTCGATTTAGTGGCAAGTAATGCATCAGTTGAGTTCCATATCACTTGATCGCATTATAGGATTGTATAATCTAATTTAAATTGTCGGGCTTCCGGTCATTAGTTAGGATTGGGTGTTTGTCTATTTTTAATGCAATTGATAGGTTAAGCCTAAGTTCGTGACTAGACTTAACTTAATCAATTAGGAATTAGTTCACCGAGCTAATCGGGCTAGTTTAATCGCAAGGACAAACGGAGTGTTTGACGCGTGTTGGCACTTACGGCCCGTCTGAAATCAATTGAGAAAATTCATTTTTCTTTATACAAGTCAATGATACATCGTTTCATAAAAGATTGGTTACACTCGTTACTAGATTCTTTTCGTTGTTATTAGTAGTCCTACCTTATTTTGCATATTTAGATTAATTTCAACAATCCAAACCCCCCCTTTAATTATTGTTTTAAAAAGACTTGCACATGACATCGTCTTGGACCTACGGTTGATTCCGAGTCCCTGAGGAGACGACTCTACTTATCGCTATCACAATTTGTTGTGTTTAGAGGTAATAGGATTATATATAAATATTATTATTTGCCGGACTCGACACCCGTCATGTCGCATGCTCTGAGACTAGACTTGTGAATAGTATCAGCTTGTTGTGTTTTTTTAAAAAGGGTGTTCTAGATTATGTCTAGACTAATCCCTTAACAAATTATGATCGTAAAACATCAACCCAAGAGCGGACGCCCTTTAGGGCTACTAGGGGCCACGACCCCTATGATTTTATCAAATGATGAGGCAGTCTATTTTGATGTATTAAAAAAGAAAAAACTCTGTTCGGGCCCCTCCACTCTTTTTGTCTAGTCCAGTAAAGTTTCTGCTCTCGGCTCTCCACAGAGGTAAAGTTTCTGCTGCAGTGCAGCAATATGGTTGGATTCAAATCATCTTTCTAACCCTAAAATTTGAAGGGGATCTTCGTATGCACAGATCTTGTAGCTGTAAAGAACATCTCTGAAGGGGATCGATTCGAAATCACAACAAAAACAACATCATTCAAGCACGTAACACAGACCCACTTCTTACCTCAATGGCTACTCCATAATTCACCCCGCTCTCCATTGTCGGTCCTGCCGTCCCTAATTCAGCTCCACCAACCGCCTCCACTGTCATCAGCGGTGGCCTCGCAGGAATAGAAAATGACTAGGTGCATTGGAGTAGGCAAGATGAAGTGAGCTGTCGACTGTCGTAGTGAGTGAAGGCGCCACGGTTAGGGTTTGTGACGGAGATGAACTGGAAGACAGTGAAGTTGACGGTGCCATTGGCCAGTATTGCTCACTTATTGTTCTCGATCTCATCATCTCTATCACTATACCATTGTTTAAGTGCTTGTGTGCTTATTTGAAATTGTTTGATTACTTTGACTGGATTTTCAATTGTTTGATATCCATGTTTGAATTTTGATAAAACATGGAAAATTCGAGGTTTCGACTACCAAAGATCCTTAAAAAATTCGAGGTTCCGACAACCAAAAATCCGGCCATTGGTTATGGATCACTATTTGGGATTGGGACCGATTTGGCCCCGATCCAGACCAATTTGGGCCATCTCTAGGTTCGGCCCTGCGGTCGAACCGCAAAGCTTGTGTTTCGCCCCTGCATCAGCCCCGATTAAACCTCGGTGGCCACAATTGTTTTGTAGGTCTGGATTCGAACCCTGAGCAGATGAGATATTCCACCACATCCCCAGAGCCTTAACCAGTACGCCACAACCCTTGTGGTTTCAGCTTGTTGTGTTCCAGTCCTGCATTAATGAAGTTTGATTGCAGCTTTCAGTTATGACCGTTGATCATCAATGAGCAATAACTTGCATTAAAGGCACATAAAAACGTGGTTTTCTCGTAAGTTAGAAATGGTAAATACATGTCGTTAGATGCTAACGATTCTCGTTACTTTACGACGTTCGATGGTACAGATGTCTATAGTCATCGGTCGTACGTCGGAGAAAACTTACGATTGTCGTCGAAAAGTGACAATCGCTAGTCTTTAGTCGATGGTCGTCAAGATTTGTTCTCACAAAATATCAGATCGTACCAGTCTTGCGTCGGTCGTGACTTTGAGATTTTTACCAAAACATTCACCTCTTACTCAAGTAAGATAAATTTGTTTATTGTTTCCTGTTAGGTAACAATCACAAATATGCAAAATTTTATTAGTAAACATCGTCACCTCTTAGGCCATCAGTACCGCTCCGTAGAAGCCCTCAAGCGCCACATCAGCTTTTCTCCTAACCCTCTCCTCAAGCCCTCAAGACCCGTAGCGCTACCCTCAAGCCCTCTTGTCACCTCATTTTTTTTAATTCTTTTATTTATACATTTAATTATTTAACAAAATAAAAATATTTATATATTTTTTAATAAATAAAAATAAGATAAATAATAAAAATAAAAATTCATATCATTCATTAAAAATAAAAATTACAAAATAAATTTAAAAATCTACTCGTCGTCATTGTTGGGAACTTGGATACGCCAAATATGTTCGACCAAATCCGACCGAAGGTTATTATGAGTGCCCCGGTTTTTGACTTCTCGAACATTTGCCGCGCGTTGTTCCTCACTGATTTGGGTTTCGATATCATCAGTGAAAAGGTCGTTTTCATCGCCACCACAAATAGAATGGTATTCGTCTTCGAGTATCATATTGTGTAATATGACACAAGCGTACATAATGTTTGCTAATCTTGTCGGTTCCCATCTGCGTGCCGGGTTATGAAGTATATGCCAACGTTGTTTAGGCACGCCAAAAGCTCGTTCAACATCTTTACGTGCCGATTCTTGCGCGGACTTGAACTTTTGTCGTTTAGGGTCTTGTGGGCACGTAAATGATTTTACGAAAGTAGCCCATTCCGGATATATCCCATCCGCTAGATAATATCCGTGCTCGTAGGTGGCTCCATTCACCTCAAAAGGGCAGTCGGGTGCTTTTCCATCATATACATCGTTCAAGATGGGCGACTGATTGAGAACATTGATGTCGTTGTTGGAACCGGCAACACCAAAGTATGCGTGCCAGATCCATAGATCTTGAGAGGCCACTGCTTCTAGCATGATTGTCGGGTGCTCATGATCATCTCTCATGAATTGACCTCGCCATGCTACCGGACAATTTTCCCACGCCCAGTGAGTACAGTCTATGCTTCCGAGCATGCCGGGAAATCCGTGTTTAGCTTCATGCGCAGCGTACAACTTCTGAATATCAATAAAAGTAGGCTTGCGTAAATATTTTTGACCATACAGTTCAATAATACCTGTGCAGAATTTGTACAGACAATCTCGTGACATTTTCTCTCCCATACGGATGTACTCGTCAAGTGCGTCAGCAGCTACTCCATACGCCAATTGCCGAATAGCGGAAGTACACTTTTGTATCAGAGAAAAACCTTGTTTGCGTCTGCCGTCCAACCGAAGTGTAAAATACGGATACTCTCCTTCTAAATCTTCAACTATTCGTTCGAATAGTTGCCTGCTCATCCTGAACCGCCGCCTAAATATATCCGGTGTATAAACCGGGTTGTTGCCAAAGTAGTCCCGCATAAGCCGCTCGTTTGCAGCTACTCGACCTCTTTCTATGTTCGCGGCCCTCTCTCTTGTTGACGATGAGGCGGTGCTACCATAAATCCATTGTGCAGCCTGTCGAAAAACTTCCCTTTGTAGATTCAACAACTCGTCGGTGTCTACGGATGATGATGATGCGGTCGGTGAACCGGGTTGTGGCAAATCCATATTGTTTAAAATATAGAGAATGGAAGAGAATGAGAGAGTTGTTTCGTGTGAAAAATAAAATGGGTTTAGGATTAATATATATAGTGTGATTAAATTGAAAAAGAAAATTAAAAAAAATAAATAAAAATATAGCCGTTGAACGTCTTTATTTTCAAATTATTTATAAAAAAAACAAAAAAAAACAAATAAGCCTCGGGTTGAACGGGTTTTGGAACCCGCATGCCAAGCCCGAGCCCTAAGCCCCCCCCTACCCCAACCCGCGCGAGCCCGAGCGAACCCGCGTGAAGCCCGGGGCGATACGGAAGGCCTTATTCGGGCAAGAAGTTTGAAAACACCCCATTAGTTATATCCTTCTAAATTTTCTGTTTCAAATTACCAATGATATGACAATATATTTAAATTTATAATCTGCCATGTTAACTTTGGTTTATACTCTTAAACGAGGATTTTGAAATTTTGTTCCAAAAATATAAATCAATGTAAAGTTGGTTCCGTTAACCAAACCCCTTCGCTGAAACATCATGCACCCTTCTCTGTGTCTCTAGAAAACATATACCATCCATCACCACCACTTCTAAACCACCGGCACCCCCATGATGGTCCCGTCCCTATTTGCATTGCCCCCCCCCTCCACACTTGCATCCCGATTCCCGTTTTTTTGTCTTTCTAAAGGCATGTTCAACTCAACTCAAAACGAATCATATTTTAGATCAACTTTCATAATAATACAATTGGACATTGCGGTCAATGGTATGGGCACTTTCATCGTCTTATCTAAAGAGCCCATTTTGCCAACTTTGCAACATTTTGTGGAACTATGAACAAGTAGCTTATAACAAATAGTTTGGGGTTTAGTCCTTTAGATTTAGCTCTTTTTTTTAAATGGCACGAACCCCCTAGGAAAACTTTATTCAACACCAAAAAAAAAAAACTTAGAACTTACGAAGGGCATACCCTTTGAAAAACAACATGACTACCTAAGAAATATATTGGGAAAACAATTGATAACGACTAAACTTTAAAACAAGAAAAGTTCACATCCCAATTCCCCAAACTAAATAAACCCATATATCATCCCAACATTACCCTTGAAGCATACAACATGGACTTTAACTTTATTTTAACTTTAGGAGTGTGATCATAATCTTCATGAGCAAAATTACATAAAATAAAGGGACCCTAATAATCGCAAGTACCAACCCCAAATCCATGACCAAAAGGTTACCAATTTGGCTAGCAATAAGTATATAATTAACCACGACGAACACGTATGCGATTAGAAATATATAAGTCAAAGTCACATAACACTCCAATGAAGACAATGTGTTACGCCACATAAGTCGCATTGAAAGGTTGCAAAGACCAGTACTAAGCATCACAATAACCCCAACCCAACCAAGAAAAAGCACAATACACGTTATAATTCATCAATCTCCATATAGAGAGACCAACAACAACCAAAATCAACTTCAAATGGATTCGTATAGGCATGGAAAGAACAACCCATTTCAAACAAAACCATTCCATATCTAAAATTAATTTCAAGCGACCATAACACCAAAACCAAATGTTAATTGGCCATATGAAAATAAACCTACATCTAATATGCCTCTAATCCAAAAACATTATATTGTGCACCTTTTAATCCACCCAACCAAACAAGAAAACAACTTTGTCATTAAAAACTTTACCCTTTTTTCTCACCCAAAACACCTAATACTCAAAAAAAGAACCCCAAAAAACAAAACCATTGTGGAACAAATTTGCAGAACCCATTATCGTAAACAAATTGACAATTCAGACCAACAAGCAACAAAGCCCAGTTTTGAACTTGCAGGATGCAGCCCATCTACATACTAAACAAAAGAAGTAAATTTGGCAATAACCCAACTTCTGACCCTAAAATATAAACTATGAACTGATGTAACCATTAAACAAGCAATATCAAACAACTAACATCAACTTTAAATCTTATATCATTGAACAACCTCCATCAAATAAAATTAAACTTCAATGATAACATTACAATAATATCAGGTTCACGTCCTTGTTGTGTTAGCCACCTGTCTGAAGCGTTGAAGATAGAAAATCATGGTTGCTTGTTGATTGATCCATCGTAACGAGTGATAGGTTACGAAGGTTTAAGGATAAAAGTTAGTTCATGATGTTAAACTTTTTTCAATCGGGTTGTGGACTCGGGAATGAGGTCGTCCATGTTCGTTGTTTTTCCTGAGATAAAGATGGCCTAAGATAATTTTTGAAACCGAATAACTTATTCGAACCAATATGATTTTGGTTTATTCAGTTTTCGGTTCGGTTTTTCGATTATTTTTTCTGCTATTTTGGATAAACCAAGACATTATATTGCTATGTACATATTTTACTATTTTAGTTAAACTAAAAGCAAATGAACACATTACACATTAATAGTTAGTGACAATAGATCTATAATTTAGATTCAGTTAGAAAGAAATTGACAAACTAGTAGCAAATCTTAAATCAAAATAACAAACCCAAATTAAATAACAAGCTCAAAAACCCGAAATTAAATAACTAAAAAATAGAAATTAATAATTAACAAATAACAACACTTATAAATCTCTAGAACGATAAAATAGAAAATTAAAGTTGAAAATAAAATAAAATAAAATATAGTGATTAATCAAATCTCATTGGCATTATAACAAACAAAATAAGAGAAATAAAATGATTTTTAATAGGTTGAGACTTGAGAGTTGGAAGTCAAGGGAATTAGAGTTTAACTGATCCTCAAAGCAATGAAGTAAAAGTTGTAAATGAGATGACATGAATTAGATTTGAACTCTTACGGGGTCTTTGATAATTTTTTATTAGAGTGAATTACACCGGTGGTCCCTGTGGTTTGTCCAAATTTTGGATTTGGTCCCTAAAGTAAGCTATCTACGGTGGTGGTCCTTAACTTTTCAATTTACTTTCACCGGTAGTCCTCCTATATTTAACGGCGTTAAGTATGTCTAACCCCTTATTTAAATCAAGGGCAAATAAGTCATTTAATTAAATAAATATTTTACCTATTATAAAACAAATCAGTCGTATCTTCAAATGACGACTTCAACTCCAAACAATTGATCACCAAAATGCTCTGATGATCTGATGGAGTCAAAAAGTTCACATTGTCAGACTGGCGGTCGAGGAGGATTTCCACCGTCATCGTGCTGTAATCGAAGTTGGCCCACTAAAGCACCGATTGAATCCAGCCTACTTCCATACAATCCTCCTTTTTTAAACCCAAGTCCAGGAAGTTCTTGTTTATTACCGTCACCAATCTGTCGGAATCACCCAAGAAATATGCTATGAATGAAGCCCGAACGTTTTACGGTTGTTCACCGTCACCGGCTGTAACAAAAGTTTGATGAACAAATCATCGTCAATGGCAGGCACAACAGACTGCCATTTACAAACGAGGTCCGTTGCGTTTTCTGTCACCGTTTTCATTATCCGGAACACGACACCAGAGGAAACTCTTCCTTTGAAGAAGCAGATTCCTCCTTACCACCCCAGATCTGAAAAACCCCTCCATCAAAACCATATATCCATCAAACAATGATCTGAAAACCCCATGGTTAAAACGAAGATATGAAAGCGACATGATATCATATTACTGAGCAAGATACACAGTGTTATATTCAAAAACATTGGTCAAGCCTGAGAAAATCAAGTTACTAATTCTAAGTTATAATTACTAATAGGCAAAACAGTAAATTGCGACAAGAAACTTGCAAATCGATGGGTTTTTAGCTCCCTCGAACTCAGAAATGAAAACCCCATGGAACCATGGATCTGATTATCTTCGTGGGTTATGGGTTTTTATGTTACAGTGAAGAAAAAAACCAATTAGGAAACGATTTCAGATGGGTGAGGCCGAAGAAGAATGCAGATCTATAGTTCATGCCTTCGTGGAGTCCATCTCTCTCTCTCTCTCTATATATATATATATATGTATATATATATATATGTATGTATGTATGTATGGAGAGAAACCTGCAACTCTGTTCCCCAAATCATAAACAAAAAACCAATCGAAAAATAAACTCAAATCAGATACCTACCATGATCTCATAACTCAATTTCTCTAGTTTCAATTTATAATAGGTTAAATTGTTAATTTAATTAAATGACTGATTTGCCCCTTGATTTAAACAAGGGGCTGGATGACAACATCTGTGAGTTAACGTTGTTAGATAAGAGGGACCTTGAGTGAAAGCCAATTAAAAAGTTAGGGACCACCACCGTAGATAGTGTTCTTTAGGGATCAAATCCAAAATCTCAGTAAACCACAAGGACCACCGGTGTAATTCACTCTTTTTATTATAAGAAAATAATTAAACCTAAAATTAATGCTTCAGTGGCTGATTCTTGGGGGTTTGTTGGGCTTGCCCCTTCTACGGCCCCTTTGCCATACGTGTGTATATATGTGAATGTATAGATAACGTGTGTATGTTGTTTGGGATTCAGATAACAACGAAATAAATTAATTACTATTATTATAGAAAATTTCATTATTATCTCATGCAATTAAAATGTTCAAATATTACTCTTCTTGGTTCCCGTAACAAAATTTGGATCTCGTCCAACACCATTAAAAAAAGGATCATGGTGTATCACAATATGCAAAAGAATGCATCACTAAAGCTAAAAATCATGAAACCGTGTCACAACTTGTATCAAAATGGCAATGTTCATAAAGTATACCATAGTGGTAATTTTCACAATGTTCATAGTAGGGGTGAGCAATCAGTCGGGTCGGGCGGGTCGGGCCGAAAAAGTTTAAACCCGATCGGGTTTCGGGTGGGGGATACAGGCCCCGAAACCCGCCTAAAGTATAATTCGGGTTTCGGGTTTCGGTTCAATTCGGGTTTGGATTGGGCGGTCGAGTTGGGCGGGTTGGGCCAAACCAATAAGTTGATTAAGTTCTTTAGCCAATAAGTTGTTTAACAGATTTGTGATTTTGTGGTGACAGATTAAACTATTAAAGTAAGTTCTTTAACAGTTAGCACTTAACAAATTAACCAAACCAAACCAATAAGATTTCATTTCTATAATCCATCGAGAAACCCAATTTGAATGAGCAAATAAATCGATCGAGAAACCTAATTAAAGTTAAATGAGCAAATAAATTTGAAGGATTTTGAAATTTGAAAAGGTATACATTTTACAATACCTTCGACTTCGAGGCTTCGACAATCGACACTCGACAGATATGAGAAGAAATCAAGAAACCCTCCTTCGACCTCACATGCTTCGATTCGACCTTCGACTTCGACTCTTCGAGGCTTCGACCTCACACAGACACAGTAACAGAGACGAGAATCGTGGATGGCTTCGACCTCACACACTAACAGAGACGAGAAGCGACTGAAGGTCTGAACTCTGAAGCGAGAAGCGTAATTGAAACTTTGAAACCATAATAAAATATAAAATGTAAATAAATATTTAAGAAAAAAGTATATATATATATATAATTCGGGTTTTGAGCGGGTTCGGCCTGAAATTTTAGCCGCCCGCCCCGATCCGTTGTAACCGAGAATACAATTCGGGTCCGGACCGTTCGGGCTACGGGTAATCGGGTTAGCCAATTTTCGGGTTGTTCGGGGCTCAGGTCGGTCGGGTTGTTCGGGTCGGTCGGGTATCACAATGATATTGTATATAAAGTGGTAATGTATCATAGAGGGTATCACAACTTGTATCACAATGACAATGTTCTTAGAGTGTATCATAGTTCTAATGTTCACAGTGTTGATACAACTCCTGATCACTAGGAATTTGTGAGCGCAACGAGGATACATTTTACTTATCGAAAATTACAGGTGTTACACTACTATCTAGAGTCCATACAATAGGTGTTTCTTATTCCAACAAGTGGTTCACAAAATCCTCATGCATAAGAGTTTGGGTCAATAATTCTTCGTACTTAGGTCTGTTCTGATTATAATTTGTCTGGTTAAATACTTCTCTCTTGTATCTGATTAACAAAATTATAAGGATTACTAGCAAGGGACTTTAAATGATTATAATCGGTCAGAAGGCGAAGAGCCGACATCGAGGTGTCAAACCTTCCCGTCGATGTGAGCTCTTGGGGAAGTTCTGAAGTGAAGTCTTCCTTTTCAAGGAGAGCTAATGCTTGCTTGTCAGGTATTTTGGTTTGACACGGAGATTAGATATTTAGAGACTTTTTAGGAGAAAACACAAAAGCCATGTGGGAAGCCTTTAAAAGAGACTGTCTAGCCGATTATAATCATTTACGGACAATCATTTACGGGCGAGGTCTCTGGTTCAAGTCCAAGATTGGCCAGTTGCGCCATTGAAATGCTTTATATTCTTTTTCTTAAAATTCTAATTTCTTAATTATCAAGGTCTTTGGAAATATTTATCTGATCTGGTTCTATTATATTTTTCCCAATATCTAATAATATATTCTCCAATTATTCCTATTTTCTCTAAACTAGAAACTAAATTGTCTATTGACAAAAAAAAACACAACACACAACCTAATCACCTACTATATACTCGTCCACTCTCCTAGGGGTATCGAATGTAAGGGAAACACATATATAAATTTAATCCTACTCGGTATTCTCCTTAGTGGGCCGTCCACAACACAAAAGCAACACTCATATACACATATTTATATAGTAGAAAGTCAAAATCTCATAACATATAGGTATCTCATGTTTTCACGGCATACACATAATACCAAAGTATATTCAAGTTAGCTAGCCAAGTAGTTCACTACTTTCCATTCATAACATAAGGGAACCCCACATATATAATTCTCACATAATAATCCTTCTTTCATTTTCAACATTTAAGACCAAGGTCGGCCAAATACTACTCAAAACCCAAAAGTATCGATATAAATCAAGACTTATCCAAAACCCACAGTTGTGTAAATAATTGTCATTTTCAAAGTCTCAAACCAATATTGGGTTAAACACTTGCCCAAAAACTCATAAATGTCATTTTAGGTCCAAACTCCAAATAACGTCATGAAATAATCATTTTATGAAGGTATAAATGTATAATGGTGGAGAACTCACCTATAAAGCTTGTAAAGTGAAAACCTAGAAATAGAGGAAAACCTTAGAAGTATTGAGTGATGACTTGAAGCTTGCCAAAAACCCTTGAAGCTTTGTATGGAGTTTAGAATCTTCACTTGAAACTCTAGAATCCTAGGATGAGCATTAACTACCCGTGAGATACAAGTGATTGCATTCAATGAAGAGACGGAGAAGAAAAGGAAGAAAAACCGCTTTTTAGTTGAGAGAAAACATTCCTCCCAAACTGATGTGAAAAATGATATCCTATACAAAGAAAACGAGTTGGGCTATAAAGTCATACGGGTTGTGTGCGATATTGACTCGTGATAAAGATACTACCTTCACATTTAGGATAAAAGGTTGTGGCCTACATGAATGAATTACCCGTAATATTGCTTGATCATTAACCATCACCACCTTAACATAGTGACTCTATCCAAGTTTTATATTGCTTCTTACTTGCACATAAACTAGCTACTTTCCTCCATAAGGGAAACTTTTTAATTATCGGGTGATCCATGTTTTAACTTGATAGCCTCCAAGTTCATGGTAGTACAATTGTCTCCTTGGTTATACCTCTAGACCATAATCTAATCATTTAGTGCTTAGATTGGGTGCAATACGGGTTCATTGTGACTTTCATAGTACAATTAGATTCAAGATGATTGATGGGTCCATAGAGTTGTCTCATACCCATGAGTTTGGGATTTCGCACCGGCTGGCCCAATCTAAGTGTTAGATTGAATAGTCAAAAGATTGATTTATTCTTCAAATTCTCACTCTTCCCTCTTTCAAGCCTCAAAATTATAGAATAACTTCCTCATAGCATCTGATATTATATTTCTATGGTCTAAAAACCAAAATTTCACTAGTAATTAACATTGACAATACTATATTTGGTCATTAGAACAAAAATCTCATCCCAATCTTGTCAATTCCTTCAAAAGTCAAGTTATCGTACTTGATTTTCTCTTTAACCATGAGAATGTCCCTGTATAATCGTGACAACTCATGAACATCATTGTAGTGAAACGTTCAGGTAATCTGCAATTAAGCTTCGATGCAAGTCCCTTATATCTTCAGAGAATATACTTCTCTTATGCACGAGGAAGTATTATCGGCTTATATAATACATTTGATTTCAAATACTTGGCAATATATAGAACGTGCCAAATATATCTTGTCACATTTGTCCCTAATTTACTTCATTTCACTTGTTGTAGTCTTAGTTTTTCATCCTTAAATCAATCTATTTTTGCATAACTATCTTAATGCATACACATCATAATCATCATTCTCTTCATAATAGCCATATTCCAGGTTCTTTCAATTCTACGTCACTACAAGGACACGAACATTGATTAGTGAAGTTACTTACGAAGTGGGACTAACTTCAATATGTACTTAATCGTCAAGTGCCTACTGTAATAAACCTTGTTATAATTTTCTTTGATCATTGCTCTTTTCATACTTTTTTGCCTAATGACCCCTTAATGATTTAGACAAAAGAGACATGATTTGAACTCAGACTACCCATAGAATCCAATTATGTTGTTCACTAAAAAGGTTATTACAATGCCAATAATATGCTTAGATCACCGGATCATAACCATTTCATGCTCCAAGATTTTATCATGAATACTTATACTCCCCACATTATTGTGTAATCATCATTCCTTGATTCAACACATGCATCCTTAATCGACATAATAGGATCCTCATCAAGTGTCTCTGATGACTTTTGATATGCTCTCACTACTCATTCCTTAATGTTTATTGCTTCAAATATTATTATGCTCTAAACACACTACAAGGATTTAACACCCTTATTTCATACCAGATATCCTTACAATTATTGCCTTTAAGGGTTCTCATGTTACTATAATAGTTGCTTAATATGATCATTATTTTTTGGATAAATAATGCATTTACATTCATTCCTATAAAATAGATTTGTTATGCTTTTACTACCCATATTGTTGCTCAAGAGTTGACAATACAAAGTTACAAACCCGTCATAATTAAATAGATTTCTAGTATTCTTTAAAAAGATCAATCTTCCTAAATCACCAGCATCACAAAAATATTAATTTTTAATGTTCTCAATGAATCGTCTCTTAGCGTATTTAACTCTAGCTTCTACTTAAATTTCTCACTTTACTCTTATAATTGAGTGTACGACCAACCGACCAAGTTAATTGTCAATACCCAAATACTTGGCACTTCAAAAATTCCTTTCCCTAGGCATCGATCATTCCCTACTTAGTACTCCACTACTACCCCATATGAAAATAATCTACTTACTTTCATCAAAATTGTATCTTCCCATAAGCCTTTACCTAGGATACGAGATCATTGCTCCTTTGGTATCATCATATATATAGTAATACATTATGATTCTATAAGACCATGAAAATTTCACATGTACCCCCTCGATTTTCATTTTTAAAACCCGTCAATTCTTAAATAACTGTCATGTTGCAATATCCATAGGCATTATCTTTATTTATCATCCGTGTTGAAAATTCTTTTATATCTCTTTAAATATATTAACATTGACCTAGACAAAAGAGGGTTTAACTTCAGTTCTCCACATTTTTGGATCCTAAGAAGGGGTTTAACTCAATCATCAAGGATCAACATGCTTACAACAATGAACTACTTTTAATTTTATTTTCTTTAAGGCACAATGAGCCCTTTATGTTTTACCCAACAACCCCATAACAATTTAGAAAAAATATATGTAACCTAATGTCCCAAATACCCTAGAGAAATGATAGTGTTGACTTAGGTGATATGAATCAGGTGGATGAGGTTTTGGTCCACTTGGTGACTTGTTGTAGGTACCCACAGTTGTCCTAAACTGCTCTATGTATACCTCAATCATTTTATTAGTTGAGGTGTGGTTGATAAGATTGATTATATCTTGATCACTGCCTAAAGGTACTTTTACCTTCAATGTACTTCCTTCCAGGTCGTTTTGTAAAAAGACCGCCATGATGTATCTTTAATGTAATGAGGTTAGGATAATGCTCTGTAATCAAATATTCAAACTAATGACATCACTTTCAATCAATTACACACTTGAAAAAAAACTCAAAATTTGTCAAGGATATGCTTATCATATACATACTGTAGATCAAAGTCTTCATGTACTGACCTAATCGTCCACATTGCAGGTTGCATTCGAGAGTTTGAAGATGGAAGAGAGAAAATTTCAGGAACAGAGGGTAAACGTTAGGGACGAAAATGAAAATTTAGGGTTTAGGGTTTGGGCAATAAAGAGACACCAACACGCAGCAAAACGAAAGACCGGCCCTCAGAATCAGAATCGTGATAGAGAAAGAGAGTGAGTGAATACCAATGGGGATTTCGTGAACGGTGAATCGTAATTTCGTACGCGACAACAGTAGGAAACGTCAAGTTCGAATCCAGTCGCTTCCAACTTGTGGGGATGTGGCTAGTAACCCATCTACCCCAAGTTCGAATCCAGGCACTTCCAACTTGTGGCCACTGGGATAAACTCAGGGTTGCACGCTTTAGCAGCTGGGGCAATTGCCTCACCTTGCCGGAATTAGTCGGGACAATGTCCTCGGATACCCTTCCACACAAAAAAAAAACAATAGGAAACGTCAATCGTCAATCGATCGTCTATGCCCAATGCTCACTAGGAAACGGTCATCTGAAACTCAACTTTGTTGGGTTGAAGCGAAAACGGACCTACTACATATAAGAGGCCGCTAAAAGAATGATGCCCTACAATGGCCTCAGCCATGATAGCCATGGGCCAGGGTCGTGCCTCTATATACACAATCAATCAATCAACTACAGCATTCATCGATTTGGTAACTGTTCTGATTTTTTTTTGGAATGCTAATCAATCATCAATCATCAATATATATAAAGCAAAATGTAGAAGAAAGGGTTAAGGATCATAGAGTATTATGGAGTGGCGTTGTCAACTCTATTTATTTTATACTATAACTTTACTTACGAAAGTGATTGTGAATAATTTATTCTGACCGACTATAACCATGTAATGGGCACTCAACGTTACAATCAAGGCTCGAGAATTAGGGCATACCATGTCATAATCTTGTAGCGATTTATATATTTTTGCCCATAGCCCCGCCATTTCATGAGTTGGATATAGAGACTCAAAATCAAAGTCCATGATGAAGTATTAGGACAATCAAAACTTAGTTATTGCATCAGTGGACAAATCAAGTACAAAATTCATGGTGTGACATGCACAATTTATGATGTAAGCTTGAGTCAACCAAACCACTTTACCCTGACTATTAGAGGTAAACAGAAACCGAAGTCCACAAGACTTGAGATACATAAAGTATGTCACCTATCCTTTAGAGAAGCCAAATGCACTATAACTACACTCATCAAACATAAACACCAATCAAAGTTTTCACCTCTTTAGGAATCCTAACATCACATGATACGATGATGCTCCTGCTAAATTACTGCACTTGATCTCAAACAAATGAAGATCACTTTAGTATAGAATATTCCGACTAAACATTCTATCTTAATTTGATTTTAGAAACAAATTGATTACATAAAACCCATTATAGCTAAATAAACATACTAATTTCTCATATTTTTGTCCATTTTAGTTAAGAAAACACTAGTCATTATAAACATCATATTTTGATAAATCATATTATTTGAAGCATATTAATTACATGTACCAGTTGACGGAAAATATTATTTTTGTTGACAATTATTAAAATTGGATATTAAACAATTCAATAATAACTAGTGTACTTGTAATTTGCAGTGAGATATCATATTGTATTTAAACCGACAATGAAAAATCAATATTATTTTTAATATAAAAATAAAATTAGGAGTTTATTTTGAATAACATAAAATTACAAGTTGTGGTTGAAAAAACTAGCTACTTGAATATTAGTATCAAATTAAAGATTATAAAATTATTTTTTAAATAATTTGTTAAATTGAGAATTTTATTAGGGAAATTAATTAAAATACCCTAAGTTTGACCAAGTGTTACCAAAATGCCCTAAATCTCTCCCACTTTGCAAAAATACCCTTTTTTTCCGCGATGGGAGCCCGCGATCGCGGGCCAGGGACCATTTCTGACACTTTTTTAAACTTGCAGGGACCATTTTTGAAAAATGGAATCCCGCGATGGGATTATTTTTGTGACTTTTCAATTGCAAGAGACCATTTTTGAAAATTTGAACCGCGTTTGAAAAATTCCAGGGACCATTTTTGTGACTTTTCACCCGTCGAATTTAAAATGAAATGTTACACTTTCAACCCCTATACTTATTTACTAAATTTACTTTATACCTTTTAGTTTCATTATTTTAATTTTACATTTAACACATATAATCGTTTATTAACTAAAATACGTTAAAAAATACGTTTTAATTTTAACAAATTACACCATTATAATCGTCTCTTCGATACGTTCGAAATGAGCCCAATCTTGAATTTTTTTGGATTTATATATTTTAATATATATCATATACAATTATACACTACATAAAAAAACATTTTTTATATTTAAAATTCATACCCTTATAGTTAATTATTTAATTTATGGTACATCTCTTATTTTTTTTTTCAATTTTTTTTACACTCCTATCGCATTAACATAATAATCATATATTAACTAATTCATTAAATCGTTTTAAATTATTATTATTTGAATGTGTTTATAGATATCGTGAATGGCAATAGGAGAAGGTTTTACGAGAAGAATATGAAATGGGGTTTTGACAAGTTGGTATCACTGGACTCATTTAAGAATTGTGAAAATGAGTATTTGACGAATGATGATTCATGTGTGTTTGGAGCTGAAGTATTTGCAGTTACAGAGTATGCACAAAAGGATCGATAATAAAATAAATAAAACGTATTTTAACTATAAGGGTGCGTTTGGTACGCAGACTGGATGGGACGGGACGGGACAAAAAAAAATAGTTTCATGTTTGGTATGCCATGGGACAAAAATCAGATGGGACAACATGGAACAAAAACAAGTTTTAATGGGACAAAACATAAGATTTTTTGTTCCACCAAAATAGGTGGAACAACATGGGACTAAAACATCAGATTACTAAAATACCCTTTTTTCCAACGTAACATAGATTAAAATTATCTCCTCCAGTTCAGTCTCGTCCCGTCCCGTCCCATCCAGTTCAGTCCCGTCCCGTCCCATCCAGTTCAGTCCCGTCCAGTTACGTCCCGTCCGATCTAGTATGCGTATCAAATGCTACCTAAAAGTACAACTGTATATGGTATATATTAAAATATATAAATCCAAAAAAATTCAAGATTGGGCTCATTTCGAACGTATCGAAGAGACGATTATAATGGTGTAATTTGTTAAAATTAAAACGTATTTTTTTAACATATTTTAGTTAATAAACGATTATATGTGTTAAATGTAAAATTAAATTATGAAAGTAAAAGGTATAAAGTAAAGTTAGTAAATAAGTATAGGGGTTGAAAGTGTAAATATGAAATCAAAATCTGGAATTGAAATTTACACTTTCAACCCCTATACTTATTTACTTACTTTACTTTATATCTTTTACTTTCATAATTTAAATTTTACATTTAACACATATAATCGTTTATTAACTATAATACGTTAAAAAAATACGTTTTAATTTTAACAAGTTACACCATTATAATCGTCTCTTCGATACGTTCGAAATGAGCTCAATCTTGAATTTTTTTGAATTTATATATTTTAATATATATCATATACACTACATAAAAAATATTTTATATATTTAAAATTTATACCCTTATAGTTAATTATTTAATTTATGGTACATCTCTTATTTTTTTTTTCAATTTTTTTTACATTCTTATCGCATTAACATAATAATCATATATTAACTAATTCATTAAATCGTTTTAAATTATTATTATTTGAATGTGTTTATAGATATCGTGAATGGCAATAGGAGAAGGTTTCACGAGAAGAATATTAAATGGGGTTTTGACAAGTTGGTATCACTGGACTCATTTAAGAATTGTGAAAATGGGTATTTGGCGAATGATGATTCATGTGTGTTTGGAGCTGAAGTATTTGCAGTTACAGAGTATGCACAAAAGGATCGATGTATTTCCAACGTAACTTAGATTAAAATTATCTCCTTCAGTTCAGTCCCGTCCCGTCCCATCCAGTTCAGTCCCGTCCAGTTCCATCCCGTCCCATCTAGTATGCGTACCAAACGCTACCTAAGAGTACCATAAATTAAATAATTAACTATAAGAGTATGAATTTTAAATATAAAATATTTTTTATGTAGTGTATATGATATATATATTAAAATATATATATCCAAGTAAATTTAGTAAATAAGTATAGGGGTTGAAAGTGTAACATTTCATTTTAAATTCATAAAATTCCACGAAACGCGGGTGAACAGTGGTTCAAAAATGGTCCCTGGAATTTTTCAAAAATGATCCCTTGCAATTGAAAAGTCACAAAAATAATCCCATCGCGGGATTCCATTTTTCAAAAATGGTCCCTGCAAGTTTAAAAAAGTGTCAGAAATGGTCCCTGACACGCGATCGCGGGCTCCCATCGCGGAAAAAAAAGAGTATTTTTGCAAACTGGGAGAAATTTAGGGCATTTTGGTAACACTTGGTTTGACTTAGGGTATTTTAATTAATTTCCCATTTTATTATACTCCATATGTTTTGGATTTAAATATAAGTATATAATTTATTCAATTTTAATGACATTCTTTTTGATAAAAATAATAATAACTATTCAATTAAAATAAACACACGTGATTTTAATTAATAACAAAATGATATTAATATGTATTATTGAAATTTAAAAAACGCAGGGAACTGTTTTGGAAGTATAGATAAGAATTAAGTGGGTGTTTGGGTTTGAATTTTTAAAACAATTATCCTTATTTTTTAAAGTATTTATCAATTTATGTTATGATAAAAAAAGTTGAAAGTAAATATATAATTTGGATAAATAAGATATAATGAATTAACTTATCAAAACCAACTTATTTGTAGTGTGAAAAAATCATAAGCATTTTTTTTCAATTCAAACACAAAAAATAACTTATTTACGGTGAAAAAAATAATAAGCAAATAAGTAAAAAAAAACTCATCCCAAACACCCCTAAATAAAACTATGATTAACAACTCTCATTTGTTAGAATTTTTTCGTAAAACGGAGGGAACTTTTTCCTTCCCGCCTTTATTTCCCCCACTTTTCTTTCATCCTCTCTTCAACTTCAGAGACCCATGTTACCAACGATGATACACCCCACAACCCACATATTTGTTGTGCTCCCTTTTCCCGTCGTGGCCGCCTTCTCATCCTCGCCATCACCCCCTTCTGGTTGATGTTCCCCACCCTCTTGCATACTCGCCTCCCCGATGTTGTTCTTCTCAATGTCGTGAGTGAAAGACTCCTCGATTTCCCACTCTACCATGAATTAAATCTATCAGCAAGACCTAACCAACAGATTTCTGCGGATTTGCAAGATAAAAAAAATTCTTAGCTGGGATCAAACGAACTTCACAAAGGTACAAAATTTGGGGGTTTTGCCTATTCTGAAAAAGGGTCGGTTTTTTAATTGTTACAGAGTGAGCATATATGCAAAAAAGGTAATTTCGGTTTACCCTATACTCAAAATGCAAAAAAGGTAATTTCGGTTGTCCACCTGTCAGAAAGAGTGCAGTAAAAAAACTCTTGGAATTTATTTCCAAGAAAAAGGACAATAAATTTGAATATATATATATATATACTAGTTGGCTACCCGCGCAATGCGGCGGGATGTCAATTTTTTATGTAAATCAAGAGTATATGACGTTTATGATCTTTATAAACTTTAATGTTCATAATGGTTGGTTGACCAATTTTTTTTTGTTGTAATTAGATTACTGCAATTCATAATTAACCAAAAAACGAAAATTCATGTTTACACAAAATAAAAATGTATTCATCTTTATAATATAAATCGATACCCAATTAATAATTTCAAACAATTAATAATTGTTGTTCTCTGTTTGTATTACCCAATTAATAATTTCAAACAACATTGTAGCAATTTTAAGATATCCTTTAAGAAGCAAAAATCCATACAACTAATAATAAATCAATAAAAACGATCGATATACCTTACGTGTCGTTTGTGAGAGATGGTATGGAAACCTAGATTTCCAATCGTATTCCAACATAGATGATATGTGCTCCTTAAATAAGAGCGAGAGATGCTTTTATAAAAAAGAGAATGTCTTGTTCTCCTTTTAAAAAAAGAATGTCAGCTAAAGAATGAGTGAGATGCTTTTATAAAAAAGAGAGTGTCTTGTAGAATTAGTGTGAAGGCTGGCCCTGGCAGACAAAATAATGCAAACATGAACTTTTAACAAATTGATCCAATCCCACTCAGATGCATTTAAAATCATCATCACACCCTCAAAGAACCAAACTGTTGGAGATACTCAATGGTTATTTTATTAATGGACAAAAACCAAAGAAAAATCCATATAAAAGCAACCATTCGTATTAATTTATTTCTCATACATATTAACATCAAAATTATCTTTTTATATTCTCAATACATATATTGATCTAATGTTGATATAAAATGAACATCAGAATATTTTTATCACCAACCATCAAACACAATGTAAATTCATCAGAATTGTAACATAAACATTGATATAAGGATGGATTGTCAATATGAGCTAGATCTTCAGCAATCTCATTTAAATCGAGTAATGGGGTTAGTTGCTCGTGGTTACAACAGTACATGTATGCTATGGTTTAACCTCTTGACTGCTGGTTTCCCTTGCTCTCTCTTTACACCATCAAGTGGAGATAAACCTTAAAAAAATATGTCAGACTTAAGCATACGAAGGACAAAATCCAGTAGTTAATATGTAGGGTGAAAACATCTGACAAGGTACTCTAATATCTATATTTAAAATCATCATCACAGCCTCAAAGAACCAAACTGTTGGAGATACTCAATGGTTATTTTATTAGACAAAACAACTCAATTGAAAAAGAGCTAAGCAAGAAACATACATACAAAAAAAACATTAGACAAGTTATTCAGGTCCAAACTTGATACAGAGTAGGCAAAAATAATGGTCCAATATGAACCTTATACCAACAATGAGAAACAAATTTAAAGCCATAAACATAACAAAGGGGAGAAGATGAGATAAACCAATGAAAGACAATGGTCACATGCAACATCAAGAACCATGTAAAAGGCTATTTGAATCAAAATTAGAGTATACTCACATAAGAAACCGTCTGATGAAAGAGCTTCCAAACTGAAGGGTTGTAGACCAAATAAAGTCAATATCAGACATTGGTATCGACAGAGGGGGCAACCAACCTTAGAAATCATCATCTTCATCCCCTCTGAAACTGCCTCGTATTCTCTGAGTGGATTTGTTTACATCAAGTGTTTATGTTTCCAAACAAGAGAAAACATAACACATCATTTAACTTTTAAAGTTTGGGTATTTTAATTAATTTTCCTGTACTTTTACTCTATAATGAAGAGTAAAATCCTCAACTAATAGGATTTTTCTTCACAACAATGCATAAATAAACAAGCTCTAAGAATAGCCTCCAAGTTATGTGCACAACATAGCAAGAGATATGATCTGCTTCAAATCTTGTACATATAAACTACATTAACAGTGACAATTCAAATTAAGATATATGATCTACTTCAACTTTTGTACATATAAACTAAATTAACATTGCAACTACTAAACCCCAAACACAATAATAGTAAACAAAAATAATCTGCAAACATAAAATCAAGGAGTTGAGCATAAAATTGATTATATACGCAGGCAACATTTAACGATTAGAAGAAGCCAAAATCGATTAGAAGAAATCAATTATAAGCAAACATCAAACCATCAAACATCGAAATCAAGATCCAACCCCAATTAAAACCCCACAAAAAACGTAAAAAATTGAACCACAGAGCAAACTCAAACGTACCTGAAACGTTGCCTGAACCCTAGAATGATGCTGTTACAAGATGAACCCAAAATCAATTAGAAGAAATCGATTTGAAAGCAAACATCGAACCAGCAAACATCAAGATTAAAACATGAAAATCACAGAGTCGTGGGTATCCAAGAGCAACAACCAAACCATATAATCATAGTAATTGATGATCAGACCTAATCTATCGATTAGAAACCCTAAAATAATTAATTTACCTGATTAGCAACGTTCTTTGTGCTTCCTGGATAGCAACAAAACAGGAGAAAAGTGTAAGCCTCAATTTGAAATCGATCAGGAAATGGAAAAAGGAGATGGAGATGGAGAAGTGATTTATCTCTAAACCATGCTCTTGATTTATATGCAACCTGGCGTGTAAGAAGAAGAAGAAGAAGAAGGCGTGCAAGAAGAAGAAGTACGGTATGGTAGAAGAAGTATGATTGTACTATCAAAGGTATGGTAGAAGAAGTATGGCGTCCCTGTTCAACTTTCCCGTGTGAAGGTTCACAAACAGCGGGGCAGGCGTGAGAGTTGTTTGGTATGTGAGGGAGTGAACCGTCAATATTTGTTGGTATGGGTTTAAATCCTTGTTTAAAAAGGTTGTAAGTTATGCTTTATAGGTTGTAATTAAGAGTTTTTTAAAATTGGTGCATAAAATGGTTGTATCTTAGGCTTTTTGGGTTGTCTTTAAGACATTTTGCTTAAATGCTTATATATGTAGTATAGATATATATAATAATAAATAAATAAATAAAAAATATAGATATGTATACATATCTATAATTTTAATTTTTTATTTAAATAAAATAAAAATCAAAAAGAAAGAATGCTTAGAGATATTTAGGAGTGACTAGTAGCGGTAAGAAATGTACCAAGAGAAAGAGTCGGGAAAATTAAATTGCACCGAGAAAACGTAAAAATTTCTGGCCTTGGGCCAAATTTTTACGACATCAAATACCTAAAATAAATCAACAGTTGAACCACTTAACTGATCACAAGTCCATTTAAATTGTCCAAAAGTCAAGATAATTGAAAATGGATAAGAAAGGAGTCTTTGTTGTATTTAAACTAGGTGGACTCAATTAGTTTTTAGTGGTTTATTTGTATTTGAACTAATTTGGTTGAACCCTAACTACATAGTTGGAATGGAATTTTGGCATGTGTAATCAAATAAAAATCAGTATCTCTTTAAAAATCCTAATTAGATTTTAAACTGATGATTTTTGTTTTTAGACATGGGATATTAAATGCTCTGCAATTTCAGAATTCCAACAGTGTACTTTGTGTTTATAAAACCTTATTATACTATAAAAAAATCAGGTATCTCTCTTCTCTCATTCTCTTCTTTGATATCTCTCTCGCACTCCACTATCTCTTACAAACTGACAGCCGGCGAAACCATCATCACCTCAGCCGACTGCCACTTCCTCACCATCCCATCACCACTGCACACGACAGTACCCCCCTTCATCTCCACCCCCTGCGATCCCTTTATTTTAAAACCCACCCAAACATCACCATGAACCCTAAACTGTTCGCTCACAAAAACCCTCACCGGAAAAATAGTCGATGGCCGATCAACAACATCCTCTGCTCCTCACTCACTCAACACTCGCCGGAGCTTCGTCTTCGACGACTCAAAACCCACGCCACACTTCGCTCCTTACCCTCGCACAAATCGCCGCAGCCATAGATTCGCCACCACCGATGACGACGCTGCAACTCCAGGCGAAAACCACCATCTTCGGACCATCAACGCCGAGGTCTGTGTCGAATCCACAGCAGAACCCCAACTTAAAACTATCTTTGGGTGAGTCCTCAAATTTTTCTTCGTACTATGTCGCGACAAACCAGTTTCTACTGCAATTTAGGCATCA